>OY728147.1:735658589-737081089 GCA_963277665.1 Viscum album | reverse complement strand
CTAATAGACTCAGGCCACACTTCGAGTCGGTAGCATATTGAGTATGGGGAGTCACGTATGAGGTCATGTGACCTTTTGGATCATACACGGTGGTTTGGGTCAATATGTTACATACCAAACGGGTCTTTGAAAATCCTATTAACTTTAATTTCATACTAAATATCATAGAATCATGGTAAAAAGGGTTCATATACAACATATGGGTTTGACAAGACTCATGAGGTTTTATTTTAATATCCTATAATTCTGTATATGAACATAGTATCTATCTTATTATGATATATCACACCTTCCTCAATGATCTTAAGTAAAGTTCATATCAGAATATTTCCTTACAGGTCAAGGAAAATGACTAATATCAACTTGTTAAATATTAATCATATCTTTTTTTCCATTGGTCAATTACCTATATCTTTAGGCAATAAAAATATATATTAAATCTAGAAACTATAATCTTCCCCACATAGCGTAATGGTAATATGGCAATGGCCATTCATGTTTGAAAAGGGAATTTTATAGAAGAATTTGAAGAATTTTTTTAACTTAAGTAACCTCATCCACAATTATAAAAATTATGTATATAATGATACAATTGGTTTTTACTACTTTATACCTCCTTGATTCCACTTTTGATGTTTTTGTACCCTTTTTTTAATAAAAATCATGGCCAAGAGATAAATTTTGTGTTTTTGTAAATAGTTTATTTTTTATATTTTTTAGTATTTATAATTTTAAGAGTGAAACAATATTAAGGATATTTGAAATAAGTAAAATATATTTTCTTATTCATATATACATATATATATATTTATTTTCTATTTGAAGGTGTAGGAAATCAATTAGTAATTTATAAAATTTGGATAACATTACCTTAGAGAACACCTCAGTATGTTATATATTTAGAGATATTTTTGGTATTTTTAATCTCTAATCGATTCATTGATTGAATAATAAAGTTTCCATGTCCTAAATTTAAATATATATAGTGGTTGAATAGGGTTAAAGTATTTGAGCACATGATATTGAAACAATTTCTTCCTCAATATGTGTGGTGGATTTGGCATGGATAATTATACATTATAAAAAGTTTATGCATTTATTACCACCATCAGAATTAACATGTTGATACTTAGAAAGTGGATAATGAAATATAGAGATTGATAAATGATACTTTTATCATATTAGGGGAACACTGTCAACATGGTAACACATCAGTTGATTTATATTTTGATGCACTAGATATTAATGTTGATTTCAATACTTGAGGATAATCTCATCAAGTAGATCACATATTAATGGATGATGTTTTAGAAACTGATACAAGGAAAAAAATTATTAAATAAATATATTTTTATAATTAGTCAAATATAGAAATCAAGAATCATGTGAAGGATTTTCTCAGTGCTCAAAACACTATTTTATACTGAAATGTAGCTATATTTAGTTTCATTACAGAATTAAAAATAATGTAATGCCCATAATTTTCAAAATGTTAAAAGATAAATTTTGTGAATCTAAGATCCTAGTATAATTTTATGAGATGAATAAGTTTATTATCAATATTGAACTCAATTATAAAATGATGCATGTGTGTCCCAATAATTTTATACTATATGTGGGAGAATATTTGATCAAAGAAGAGTTAAAAAGATGTTTTTATTCTTCATAGAAGTAAAAAATTCATGATTCAAGTTTTAATGAATACACTGCCATAAGAAAATAGAAAAAAATACTTTTACATAATTTTACATTTTTATTTTAAAACCATGATTGAAAATACACTTTATGTATTCTAAAAGAGATGATCATTTTAGTTGGATTATCATGGATAATGATAATGATGGGTTCATGTGACGTCTAGAAGATTCAAAATCATGGAATTTATTTGATTAATTAAACCCAAATTTTTACTATCAACATAGAAATGTGTATTTGTTATTTGATAGTGATGTATCCAACCCTTTTGAGACTTTAAGAAGTAGTCATAGCATATGAACAGAGGATTTGATCCCTTATAATATACATCATTTGATGTGTAATAAAAAAAATTATTTTATCATATCAATGATTATTCCTCCAATAAATATGTCTGGAAATGACATTGATGTCAATATAAAACCTTTCTTTTGATTATTATAGTGGTTTTGGAATGATGGTGTAGAAACATATGATGCGTAAACCATAAAAATGTTCAATATTCATGTTTCCTTAATGTAAAACATTTGTAACTTTCTTGGACTATGAAATTTTTCTAGTTGGAATATAGACATTGGTTTGGCTTACCCAATATAAAATAAAATTTTTGGGAACCATTGAATATATTATAGTAAAACATGGTGTTCCATGTTTTATCATCAAATCATTGATTTTAATACAACAAGTCCAAGTTTAATAGAAACATATATTTAAGGATTCCAATAAATTTTCATTAGGATGATGGATCTTTAATTGATTATTAATTTTTGATATAGATTTTAGAAAATATTTTTATCTAAATTATGATTAGAAGAGAGGTCAAACCAAATCAGATATAACTAGAACACTACTATGTAATAAAAAAATATTTTCCAAACTTCTATATTTAAAATTAAAATTTTTACATCCTATTATTGACATTACATACATTAAGAAGAATGTATATGACAATATTATTCTTAGATCTATTAATGAACCTGGGAAATCAAAAGATTATGTAAATTCTCATGGCCTATGAAAATATGAAAATGAAAATCATCCAATAATATTTTTTTCATTGAAAAATCAATAAAAAGTTTTTTTCCTTCAAAGATTAAAAATATTCATGTATTAGATGAATATTTCAGTAATATTTCAAGATATTACAATTTGAATAATCATAAATTACATGTATTTAAATTTCATGACACACATATATTTTTGGAGTACTTGTTACCTTTTTCCAATATAAGTTTTTTTCCTAAAAAATAGGTGTAGTTATAATCAACTTTTTTTTTCATTTTTTAGAGAGATCACTAAGAAAAACCCTAACCCCAATTAAACTGGATAAAATTTAGGAAATAATTTTACAGAATCTTTCCCATTTATAGATGGTATTTAACTCATATTGTTTCATTATGATTATTCATTTTACTAAGAATTTGGCTGAGGAAGATAAAAATGGAGGACCCATACATTATTGATGGATATATCCCTTAACAGGTACTTAATTTGAATTTGAATTTTATCAATGTATTATAAATTTATAATTTAATAATTATTAGGGTTATTTATTAATTTATTATACTTTTATATTATGTATTCAGGTCATTTGAAGTTTAACTTAAAAAATAAAGCTCATCTAGAAAGTTCTATTATTGAATGTTACCAAGATGAAGAGTGCATAATATTTTTATGAATTTTGATACAATAGATAAAATATTCAACTGAGTGGGAAAATATCATTTTATAATATTTTTTATTACATTGATATGATTTCATTCAAAGGTAGTCCATCGATAGAGTAACTCTACAACTTTCAAACCAAGGCATATTTTACATTGAGAGGATTTTTCCATGTCACCATTATCTATTTTTACTTTAACGTGTTAACATTAATTATAAAAATATTTGTACCACTACTTTATTTATATGGTAAATAGAAAAAAATAACAATAAAGAGATAAAATATTAGTTGTAGTGGTTAGTTTAGTGATTTATAACACGATTTTTTAATGAGTTTTCATTATGTGTAATTTAATAGAAACTAAAGGGTGGTTCTGTTTGGAATATTTTATTTTCAAACTTTGATTATTTTTTTATTTTTTATCTTATCATAATAGTTTGTTTAATGATTTTTAATTATTCACAACATTGGGCATCTATATTTCATAATTAAATAAATTTTATCTATTATTTTTTAAATATGTTTATCAGTAATATAATTAATTATTTTAAATATAGACTATATAGTTGACAAGTAGGAAGAACACTGATGAACAAAAAGATTTTTTTTGGGGGGTATTAAAGGGTTTTGTGGTAATAGATCATTTGATGTGTTTTTATACATTTTATAACTTATAATATTAATTAAAATATTGACTATGGATATTTTATAACATCAAATATTATGTAATATTGTTATATAAATTGGTTTTTTTGTATGTTGATAGTTGAAATAAATTCATACTATATTATATTGGTTGAATATATTATATAGTTATTGGCTGTTCTTTTTATGATATATGGAATTAGATATAAAGGTGTGCATATATGAAATTTGTTACTAGAATACCATAATTAGTAGTTGTTAAATTATTAAATGGAGATTTTAACTATTGTTGGTTTGTTATAAGAGAATGTAACCACTTCCCAATATAGTAAAAACCAAAAGAAATTTCTATTTTTAGAAATAGTTTATAAAACCATATAAAAAACACATTCTATCTCAATTGAATATGATTTAATAATTATGGTTACATTTAGAAATTGATGTTAAATATATAGAAGCACTATAGCCAGTAGTGGATTATGTGTTTAGTGATATTTTTTTGAATAATTGCTAATAGTTGAAAACCATATGAAAATAGAGGTTTTGTTATAATTATAAAAAATTTATGTCAAATAAAAAATCATTATGAATTAAATATATATGTATCAATACATAGTGGTTTATAAAAAACATCATCAAACAATTTTTCATTGATTTAGAACACCAAAAATTATAAAAAATCCACTGTTGATGTTTCTATTTCTAGTAGAAAAATATTTCTTATATAATTTACATGGGAAGGCATGATACCTAATTGGGAAGGCATAGTAGGAATGAATAGGGTGGAAGGAGAGATATTACCTCCCTATATGTGTGTGTGATAGTGTATCCTAGTGCCACCTTCGGTGCAGGATCAAGCATTCAGTGAATACAAGATGTGTAATTAACAGTCACCGGGATGAATAAATACTTGACGTGGGATTAAAACATGTAGTTATTATTCCTATGAATTAAAATGTTATATAAATATTCTTCATATTTTTATATATTATATCTAAGTCTTCCAATTGAGAAAAATTCATCTTCAACCTTAGCCTCCTGGGGGTTTGTTGCACACGTTGGAATTTATTCACATCATGGCATCTATTGATTGAGATGACTATTAAATTTCCATTAGATCTGAACATGATAGAATGCATGCATGAAAATTCATTTTCATTCAGGATAACCCACTGTTATTATGATACAGTGAGATAGATGTTCAAATATGTGTGAGTTTTAATATAGAAATATTCATATGCAAAGATGATGATTTTTTGTATTTGTAAAGTGCATGAGCTATGACGGAGTGTGTAATAAGAAGCGAGGTGGTGGGAATGAAAATATGGGGAGGTGGAGTATGTCAATTAATATACAACTATAAATACTACCGGATGAGATCATTTTCCAGGTATTGATTGGAATTATAGAGATAGATATTTAAGAAGATGAAACAAAGGCTAGGGGGAGCCCTGTATTCACAAGAGGTTTCCATACATTTGTGTTGAGATTTAAAAAGCCTTCACAACATCATGATGTTTGTGAAGTTCCATGAACTCATGATTATTCAAATAATATACTTGACTTTTGTGATGAATTTTCACATGTAACTATAATATGAGATAACATTATACCATGTATATATTTCTGCGATCAAATAATATAGTATCCACATTTAAAACCTGACACAAAGGAAGAAAAAAGATATTTTCATGAAAACTATTGCGTGAAGGAATTCATAAGACATACAAAATACTATATTATGTGAGGTTCCCATGTAGAGCATAGTTTTTTTACATTTTTAGTGGTAGTGTTTCAATAATAAGGATAAAACAAAGAGGCGATTTATGAAAGGCGCAGTAGTTTCATGTCATACATTTGTGAGGAGGAATTATTAAAGACTCTATATGAAACACGTGCATAAAATTTGTATGTATAAATGAGTTGGGAAGTTGAAAAGAACTTGTATTAATAGCGCATTTGGGTGGGAATCTAATTTTGAAGTTAGTTATGTTAACCAAATTAGAGAAAAACCATATTTAATTGTTTCTAGAGAGTGATACCTAAAATTAAATGTACTAGTAATACCAGTGAGATATTAGAAGCTTAGTAGAAGTGAAATTTTTGAAGCTAAAATGTTTAGATAGTAGAAGGTGATAAAATATTAATGTACTAATATTATATAAGATCATTTATTTCATAATTAAATTAGAACAAGGCCAACATATCACTGCATTATAAGCTAATGGAAGTTGAAGTCCTATTCATATAATTTTTGGAAGAAAATTAAGAATTTAAGAGATTATTGTATAAAAAACTAGATATTTTTTGTTGATAAATTGAATAATGGGAGTCAATATAAAGAAAATTAATGGGATTCTACTCTAAAGATATCATTGGGAGCTATCCCATTATAAACATTAGTGATTAAAAATCATGATAGTTTTTTTATTACGAATTTTAGGGTATTTTTTGAAATAAAATTACTTTATTAATAGAGAATTTTTGTCTCAAATCATCCCAAACACAAAAAGTAATTATTCACCGACATTGGGGGAAAACCATGTCAAAATACTTATGTAAAGTTTTGTGATTTTTTTACATGGGATAAGTGAGACACTAAATAACCAGGGATCAAGATATTAACTGATCATAGAGGTTGATTTGAAATGAAGAAATTGTAAAAAAACTATAACTGATTCACCCCTACCCCTTTCTTTGATATATTCCAACCTGGGTACTTCATTAATCTCTCATGATGTTTAGGATATGTGGTGGTAAATAGAAATGTAAAGTGTTACATTTATTTTCCATTTAGATTGTGGATATCACTGTTATAACAGCTTAAGATCAAGTGTTTTCACTCAATATTCTAAAATTATTTAGGATATGTACTGATAAAGAAAAATGTAAATAGTTACATTTAGTTATCATAAAAATGAAAGAAACTATTTATTGAAATATTGTACCAGTTAAAATAAAAATTGAACTGTAATTGATATCCTAAAATATTTTTGGGTTTTATAGAAAGGAAATATGTAAAAATTTACATTAGTTACCATATTTTTTTCACTTTTCACAAAAAATTTTAGGATGTAGTTGTAAAGAGAAATTTAGGAGTTAAATTTAGTTTCAAAATTAAATTTATTTTCAGTTTACTCAAAATAGTTCAGGAGGCCTGGTAAATTGTAATATCATATTTTTTTTAAAGATAATAAGAACACTATTTGTTATAATTTAGAAGTATTTTTATATAAAAATTTAAATTTTCAATTAAAATAACTTAATAAATGTTTTAAAGGATTTCCATAAGGGTAAAATCCTAGTTAGCATATTGGAATATTATATGAAATATTTTCAGAGTTTGGAACTGAGTTAGTGTGAGATTATGAGGCCCATAAAGCCTCAATGAAAATGAAATAAAAATGTTAAATAGATTATTTTACCACTTCCATAAAATATGTATTTTTGAAGATGTTGAGAGTGGAAACCCCCACTGGCTGTTGGTGCACCAAAAATGAAAAAAACTTCTTACGCACCCCCACATCTTCTCCCATTACATCACCTTTACCGCACCTTCCCCATCTCTTTACCATTTTTTCACCTGCTATCGGAGCTGCCGCTGCTCCCCATTTCCTCACACACCCACACCACCTTCCCTATCCCCTCCCTTTCCCTTACCGCACCCACACCGTCTCATCACCCTTGTCACACCCGGTATTATAGTTTCCACCACTCCCCATCATCTCACACACCCACTCCCCCTTCCCTATCCTACCCCTCACCCTCACCACCCCCAGGTTCAGATCCCCCACTTTTATCACCTGTCCTCACACCCTCTCCATTACTCGATCATCACACCCATGAAGAAGCCGCCACTGACCCCTATTCCACCACCGAGGTCTATCCACCACCTCCGCTCGTCGCTGTCCACTTAGGGTGACCCTATCCTATCCAGATACACCTATACACACTAGATCTATAAATTGGTTCTATATTTATCATTCTATCATAGTTAAACCATAATTTTAGTATATAAAATATGTAACTATTGATTCCTCATAAACAACTATATTTTTGGGTTTTGATATTGACTTAGGTTTTTGAGTTTTTTTGGAGTTTATCATTAATTTTATTTCAATGATTGATTTTATTAATTGAACTATTGAAATAACAATTTTGAGTTTTTATCTTTTTAGGGTTAGTTTGTATAGAAATTTTTCACTGAATAATGTGTGTGTTAATTGAGTTGAAATGATTTATTTGAATCCATGTTTTCAATTTTTTGGATTTTGAAGCTCTAATGTGATGAACATGATTATCTATTTGGGATAAACTATTATTGTATTGTAAACTTAGAAATTATGGATTTTAATTGATATGGATAGATATATTCTTTGCCTTTTCATTTCCAATTTGAAAGAAAAATTTTTAAGTCATATTATTTAGAAATAAAAATAGTTAGAATCTATTTTTAATTAAATTATATTATTTGATAATGAAATATGTTTCATGTTTAGACTAATATTTGTATTCCTTGAATTTTAAATATATATTTTGATCTAAATAAGATTTATTTTTTACTATAATTTGAGAACGATAACCAAATTTCTGGAAATATACACTGAAATGTGGACCGGAATTACAATTTTATTTTTAATCCAGTCTTCTACCTATTGTTGAATATTAAAGCATAAAACCACAAATAAATTTATAATGTGCTTAAAATATAGGAAATTATCTAATAAATACATCATTACCAATCTATATTGTACATATGAAGTGGTTGAAAATAGATGATGATTAATTTTTTGTATCATTCATCAAACTTTTGAATATTTAAAAATTTGGTTGGATTATCATAGAAATTAATTAATTCAAAGGGAAATCACTAAAGATGAGTTAATCCCACAAAAATCATTAAATGAAAAGTAATAATAGAACCAAGAGATGATAATCACAAATATTTCTCAATACTTGGGCTTTATAGGTAACATACCATTTGCTGCTTGTATCATATACAAGTGCCTTCTACAGTGGTGATATTTTGAAATTGAATCAACTAGTATCTTTTATCAGATAATACAAACCATTTTCCATGCTATTTAGGTCTGAACCATTTCAAATTTCTCTATTTATATTTTCAAAATCTTCCTTATAACTATCAGTCTCCCTTATAGATTTAATACCCAAGATAAAAATGAAATATTGTCCTATTGGTTTTCTAATGATTCAACCTTGATTTTATTACTACAATTCACATTAAAGGCATGTGGTGTGGCAGGATCTTATCACCATAAATCATCCTCAACAATCATATTTGGGAGGATGAAATAGGTTAGTAAGTTTATAATATTTTTATCAAAATAATTTTCATTCAATGTCTTCTTTATTACATTTTTTCTTCAATTAAATTAAATATATTTTTGTGGTTTCCCTTTAGATTTTCAATGGGGATCCACAAGGAGTTAATATTTATTTTGGGAAGGTTTATGGATTTGGTGGCATGGAAAACTTGCATCTAGTTGAAGTGAAGTACCCAATTTTTATTTTCAAGCAGCAGCTTATAACTTATGTATAAAAGATCTACGGAATGATCCCATATAATCTAAATAAGGAAATTTATCCCTTTATTAGAATGTGAATCCAAGTAAAAAATCATGAAACAAACCAAACATAACATGAATCAAGCCCATAAGTGTCCTTTTTCTTCTTGTAAGGTAATTTAAATGTTACAACCTTAAATTTTCTAACTTTTTAGGAAATAGGCCCTAAAAAAATCCATAGAAAGTTTGGAAAAGGGATCATGCTCCTTCAAAAACACTACAACCCAATAAATATTGATTAATCATTTGAAATAAATTGTAAAGATACTTTGAAATTTTTTGAACTCTTAAAGAAAACCATGTAAGTGAACTCTTGCTTCCTTTTTTACATTTTTTAATTAAACCATAATGACTTGTTGTCATATTCTTTTTCACCTTATTGACCTTGTTGTGTTGTTATTTTTAGTAACATTTATGAAATTTTTTCTTTCTATTATGGTGAATTCATAAAATTAAAACCGTTTTAGTTTGTAATATGTTCATATAAATATTTTCCTTCATAAATGTTCAATTATTAAATAGGCATAATTTTAATATTGTAATTCATTGAATTTTGGAACCTGTAATTAAAAACCTGAGAGAGGTTTTTTTCTTATGCATCTTGATTATGTTTCATCCTTATGTTAAGGTGAGAATGATATTCATTATTAATGGTGAGTATGTTAAGGATAGATTTTCTAAAATTTAACACTAGTGTTATAATGCAGTGGAAAAGGTAACTACGTTTCATTAACACATTACTTGTAGAGGTGTCAATTAGACTAAAAATAATTTTATTAATATGAAATTTATGTTATACATGTTTCAACTTGACCTTGTTGAACCATTTGAAATAAGTAACTAATTTTAACATATTTAATTATTTGAAATTAAATTAGTCATAAGAATAAAATATATTATAAAATTATTTATTATCATATTTGTTATATTTCATATTATAATTGTATTTTTATTCATGTTTCATAAGTTATATGGGTCTAGAATAATAAACCCAAACCTGAACCAAATATTATTCACATTATATTAATCAACCTGATTATAATTGAACCCAAGTATGCCCAACCCAAACTAGTTAATCTTGTGTTATATAATGTTGGTCTATCACATCAAGTTTCTTCCTCATTTTTTCTTCTAATACATTAAATATAAATGTAGTATTCCCTGTCATATTAGGAAGAGATCTTGAAAATTAGACATGCAATTGGTTTTCTGGTAGATCCCCCTCTTCTTATTTGCATCAATTATTGTATTGATGAATGGAATTGATCATTTTATTTCCCAATTTTGTGTTTGTAGGCCATACATCAAAATCTGATGAAAAAATTAGATGAAATAAGCTAATAAATATCCCCCATGAGTGGAATTTTCTTCATAAAAGATATTTAATTTACTTTTCATTTCCATGGTTCACAATTAAAAATCATCCACCTTGTTTTACTTTTGTTTTTAAGTGCTCAGTAAAAAATAACTGATTTTTATTTTCCTATATATTAAATACCAAGTGTGGGTAAATAAAAAAATATAATATTATTGTATATTTTATTTATAATTAACTTTTTAAATTCCCACAATTCATGTTTAAATTTTACTATTTTTATATTATTATATTATAATTTATTATAAATATATAATTAAAACATGTCTTATTTTTTTTGTTTTAATCACAAAAACATACATTTGTAATTGTAGTTATTTTTTTATGAAAAATAAATTTATTTCATATTTGTAAATGTTGAAGTAATTTTATATCATGGTTTTAAATGAATTTACATTTACCTTGAATATATTTTATACTTGAAGAATGTAAGAATTTGAAATATTTACTAAAAGTGTTGCATTGGATTTTATACTAATGGATTATTTTTCAATATTTCGCTTGGAACTACTAGTTTATTTACAAAATAAAGGTATTTTCTGTGTGTTGTGTTTTGGTTATCAGTTACTACGGTATAAATTCTGTATTTAATTATCTTGTTTAATTTTATTTTGTATCTATAAGTTTTTAAATTGTGGTTTTTTGTTCATTTTGGATCTTGTGATTTACTTGGACATTCATTATTTTCATTGTATTTTTTTTGTCATTTATATTTTTTCTCAGTGTGCATACTCTTGATTTTTTCAAATAGAATAAAATATCTAGTTTGGTTCCTATAATAATTTATCATAAACTTATAAACAATTAACATACCCATGGTATTATTAGAATCATACCAAGTCTCATCAACATGGAATCATATAATCAAGGCCATAATCCAGTACATGAAAAAAATTATTTTATCAATTATTATAAAATGTATTTAGGGGATGTAAACCTTTAATACCTACAATATCCAATGATATTTTTTAGAGTTACATAGTTTTTACTTGAAAGGACATGTTTTGAAAGTTTTTAAAAATTATTTTTTTACACAACACTCTACTCTACCTAGTTTAAAAATGAAGGACCATCTTTACATGAAAAAATATAGTTTTTCTCAAAGGAAAACATAAAATTGTAACAAAAATAAAATATATTCACTAATAAGAAAAAAATAATTATAGTTTAGTGATATAAAGTTTATGTATAGAGCGAATCAGTGGTGAAAATTTAAAAAGTATTTCATATAACATATTTTAATGAAACAATAATTTCTCAAAAAACAAGAGAAGATAAATTAAGGAGTATAGACTATGTCACTGGATCTTGATTAAATCAACCAACTTAAAAAACCAAGGGTGTTGTTAAATTATATTTCCACCATTTGAATACCTATGATGATGTTATCCATGTATCCATCTTCATACCTATAATAGGGTTTTTCTGATATAGTATTGTTGATGTGAATGCCAATATTTCCCACCCTTGGAACGAGCAGACACATAAAAAAATTGACCCCTTACAAACCAGATTTCATTATGAACTATTTTTTTATGGATTTACTATATATTTATTTGTTATATTGTCTATGTGTGTTTAAATATAAATTTTTTCTATGACTACAAACATTTTAGGGAAACATACACTAGACACACATTATTATACAGAGGCATTTTCATCTACGGGTCAAAGTATATATAAATATAAATGTGTTATTATTATTTTTTGATTAATAATTAAAAATATATATTCACATATATCTAAATATGTATAATTTTTTTCAATAGGATCTGACTCTAACACTTCATCTTCTCAAAAGTTATAGCCATGGTCCCACTTGATGAATTAGATATAAAAGGTTTGTTTCATTTTATCATTTTGGTTTCTTGTTCAAATTGAATGTCTTATTTTATTTTCACATTTTTAGTAAATTAAATACATTTATATTTTATTTAAAATGAAATTTTACCATGTATGTATTTAGAATCAAATAAATTCTTTTATATTGATGAGAAAACTTAGGAAAATAATCATTATGTGATTTTTTATCTTTATATTTCAATTACCAGTAAATGAGATTCGTGGAATGATTGGTACAATTTAAAGTACATTTTCACATTTATTACCATTTGTGTAATAATGGAAAAATATGTGTGTAGGGGTAAAAAATGATCAAACAAGCTCTGATTGACATGAAATATTTAGAAAATGATCTTTTTGTCATTTAAAATCTTTAGGAATCATCGCATATCGATCAGATACCCGAATTTCTCAGTATGATCGAAAGTGTTGTCTGTCCCTCAGATTTAGAGTTAAGTGAAAAATAACATAAAAGGTTTAATAAAAATAAAACACAGTAGTTTGGACATTAAATTGTGGTAGAATTATTACCAATATTTTTTTGACATGTAGGAATAAACACCACATTCATCAAATGCCTGTATCGCCCAATATGATGGAAAATGAAGAGTAACATTGTCCCATGTTATTAAAATGAAAAATCTCTTATCAGGGGGCCAAAAAAAGAGTAAAAGAATTATGATTGACATTCAAATCTAGGAGAACATTCCTCAAATAGTATGTGATCTATTGGAATGAAATGCGCATCAATATGATATTTGAATTGATTGGTATGTGGTAAAAATGGTTTTAAACTTTTAATAATAATTTCTTAACTAATAAATAGTGCAATCAGATATTTCATATAATATTTTCCTCATTTCTGTATTTATTATGCTTTCTGTACGAAATACTATACACATTTTTTTATTATTATATATATATTATAAATTAACAAAATCATTTTGATTAATAATAAATATATTAATTTTAATTTGATTTATTTAATTATTTTTTGTATATATATATCAGTAAGTTTATGGAGATAGAATATTGGAAGGATTTTTAGTATTTAGGACTACATGTTTTGTCTGGATCATTATTTTTTATTTGTTTTATGTTCTTTGACATGTTTTTTTGTTTGAATTATGTGATAGCTATAAATAATGTGAAATTTTTAAAAAACTTTCGCCAGCTGGAGACCCCCTTAGGCGGTCACTATTGCCTTTTATTTTTTGACAGCATTAGCGACCGACTATAGTTGTCTCCATATGGTTTAATGTTGCGGATACCTATGGTGGTTTCTAATACACTTCCTAGAGACCGCTAACATGGTCATATGGGAGACCCCTACAGTGACTGCTAATGGCGGTTGCTATTCACTTCTGTAACTTTCCAATTATGACCTCCAAAAGAGATCGGATGGAGATCATTAAAAGTGATTTTTTAGTAGTGTAAGTGCACATGATTTATCCAAAATAATTAAATATCTATCATATGAGGCACTAAATGAGAAATATAAGACCACCATTAGGTCCGAGACGTGGGTTTTTTCCTAGGCAGGGCATAACATTTGTGCACGTCAGGAATTTGGTAAGATAACATGAAAGGATAAGTTATTTAATATTTTTATTATATTATTTTAGAAAATAATTTAATATCTCCCAAATAGTGTATCATGTGAGAAATTTGATATCGCTGTTAGTTCCGAGATGTGGGGTTTAACCAAGGAGGAACATAAATCTTATGTGTGTTGGGTTTATGGCACATTGCATGCAATAATACCTTTTTAATATTTAAATATAATATTATTTTTATTTTAATTAATTAAAATTTATTTATTTAAAAATAAATTCATATTATTTAATGTTTCAATGTGGAGACCACCATTTATGGTGCCACAACAATATGGAAGCTTCAAAATACAATGGTTTTGAATGATTTAAAATATGAAACGTATTAGTGGGATGAATCTAATCACCATGCCATTAAGATTTAGATAAAATGGAAGATTAAATTCAAACATTAATAGTTGAAATGTTGGGACATATTTAATAATAATAATTGTAATTATTATTATTATTATTAAATTGAGAAAATAATATTTTTCTGTGAAAAATTAAATTATAAACATATATATGATAAATATATTTGTATATATATACACGTGTAGGTGTATATATACACACACACACGACTATATATATATGGTTGTATATATATAACGTATATATATACACACTGGTTACATAAATATATATTGCTAGTGTATATATATATGATTTTGTGTGTATATATATATTAGATTTGTATATATATACGGGAATAACTTTTTATATATATTAAATGGATGATTTAATATATTTTTAAATGAGGAATAAAAAAAATGTGTAAAGGGGTAATGAATGGGGGTGTTAGGCATGGGATTCATGCCTTAGGAATTAAATAAAATATCATTATTGTAAATGGTATTAAAATGGAATTAAATAAATTTAAAAATAGTAATAATATAAAGAGGATTTTTGGGGCTTTTGCGCGAAACCTCTCATTCCACTCTTCCCTCTCACTAATTTCTCACCTCCCTCCACCATTTTTTATATTTTTATTATTTCTTCAAACTTCTGCCATAAATATCTCATCCAATACACATCAAATTTACACACCTTAGTGTCATTGGATTTTTATCAACAAACAGAATCTAAACCTATTTTTTTGAAGTAATTAAGGTATTTTCAATCCAATTTTTATCTTATTAAATTATTAATTTAAAAATAATTATTTAAAGATATATATTGAGTGAGTTTATCGAAAGATAATAATATATTATTATCAAATGATAATTTGTAAGAAATTATTATAAGATGGCTATCAATAGGTAATTTATGGAAGTTATCAAAGGATAATTTATTATCCAAATATAGTTGGTTGAATTATCAAAAGATAATTTCATGAAATTTTCAAATATAACTGCATAAAATTATCAAAGATAATTATAAGAATTATAATTCAATAATTTCATCATATTATCTAATGATGATTATAAAAAGATATTTTCACTTAATTATCAACAGATAATTTATAATGAAAATTCAAAGAGATAATTATTGAATTATGAAGTATAATTATAAGAAAAATTACCAAGTGACTATGATATCAAATTATCAGAGGATAATTATAAAAATTTTCAATGATAATTATATGGTTTTATTAAAGAATAATTATAAGGAATACCATATGTGTTCTTGAATTAATTTAGATATATAAATTATCAAACATGGTTTTAAAATTATTCTTGAGGAGAATATTATGAATGAATGTGTTGTTCTAAAATTATAATTTAGAAATTATTCAAGAGAGAGAGAGTATTATCGCATGCAATATTTTATTTATTTTTAAAATAAAATATATAATTTTGGTTTTAGGGATCCTTGACGTGACATCATATTTTATGGTTGGTGTGAAAACATTATTTGGTTGACAACACCATTGAAAGAATTTTCCGTTGACATTTAATACTTTGAGGTTGGAAGTTCCTTACCCTTTTCTAGTTTTTTATAGATGTTTCCTTAATATGATTTATGCATAGACATATTTGATGATCGTGCTAGATTTTGATCACATGTGGACGTGTGTATCCCTAATAACCTTATATGACACTTATTTCCATGATTAATTTGTATCTCATTATTCATGTTCGATGTTTACCACTTGTATTGTTGCAATACCTTACTTAGGATGATGTGTTATGCTTG
Source organism: Viscum album (assembly GCA_963277665.1). Taxonomy (NCBI): domain Eukaryota; kingdom Viridiplantae; phylum Streptophyta; class Magnoliopsida; order Santalales; family Viscaceae; genus Viscum; species Viscum album. The sequence continues at coordinate 737,064,550 of OY728147.1, read as the reverse complement.
CTCGTGTATCCTACCATGCTATGTGTGATTTTTTGGTATTGTTCTTGGAACCCAAGGTAAGTGGACTGTTGTGACATTGTTACACCTTATAGGGGGAGTGTGCATGATTTGCGACGTTTCCAACAAGATAACTATACACAAGGTAATGATAGGATGCTGCCTTAGGGATTCTATATGATGCACTTGATGAATAAAGGATGCTAAGGGATATGTTTCTCGATGCCTAAGGGATGCTAAGTAGCTCTCAATTCCTAGGGGATGTTGATAAAATTACTTCCTTGATGCACAATGATGCTGAGTTTCATGATAACACAATGCCGAGTATAATGATTCATTAGCCTCGTGGATAATCCTTGAATTTTCTAACCCCTTGATTTTACTTCCACATAGAGCCAAAGCAGGTACAACCAGGGGTTTGTGGAAGCTTTCTTAGTGAATTACCACTTAGTTTTGGGTTATATGTTTATTCTTATTACACATTTATCATTATTATGGAATACACTTGTATACGTGAGCACATATGGTTAAGGACACATTGGTGGTGTCTTATTGAGTTTTGTACTCACGCCCTACTCAGGAAATTCAATGCACTTGTAGTTTTCTTGAGGGATCCAATGAAGGTAAAGGTAATTGAGGTGGATAACTAAGTTGGGGATCAAGGATCTACTGGTTATCTAGGATGGAAACTAGTAAGATTTTTAGTTTATCATTTGTTTACCTATCTTTGTTATTTACCCTGGGCATACTTTCCACTTTTAGGATATGATTTTATTTGTATGACATATATTCCATATTTACCTTTCCACATGTTTACTCTGATTATTTATTATATTGTTTATTTTTGATTATTAATCCTATGAAATGATACTAAGGGTATAGTCTTCCAACTGATGGACTTAGGACATCACTGCTAGTCAGTGGCCTATTGTGTATGGGGAAGTGCACATGAGGTCATGTTACTATTCAGCTTGGGCCCGATGGTTCTGTTAGGGATGTTACCAAATGGTTTCATAGTAAATACTTACTAACTTGATCTTAAATTGGGGTTGGGATAGGTTAGATAATAGATATAACATTGCGACATGGTTAGGGAATCTTTGTTAGTTCTTGGCCAACACCGTATAGTGGTCCTCTGAGTTTTTATAATGTGGGGAATTTATGTTTTTCTATTACCACTGATTAAATTCACCTTGAGTGATGCACATGATTTTTATATGTGATTTATGATATTTTGGGTGAGTTCATATATCATTACTAGGAACATAGGTTCACATGAAATATATATAATTTTTATTGTGTTGCATAGTAGTTAAATTATTAAATGCCTTGTTTTTGTACTATTTTTCGGGATAGATTATCTTGTGTGATATATCTATGTTTTATTGCCATGTGATATGTATTTATTAGAAATAATTAGTTATATTGAGCGTGATTTTGTGTTAGTATATACATGATGACTATGAATAACGTGCAAGGATGGAAATAAGGGTTTGTACTAGGAGGGTATACCTTAGGTTAAGGGTAGATTCCTAGAAAAACATTTTTTGATCCCGTAGACTGGTTAAGAGAATACTTTTGTCATCACACAGACTAATTAGTGTGTATCCTAATGACTCTATTTCTTTTCTAACACATTTCCTTCATGTTACAGAAGATATCGCCTTGACGTAGTTTATGAAACTACTTGGGAAGTAGGCTGGAATAATTCCACAAGGGAGGAGGTTTCAATATTACTGTAGTATGTTTAGATAAATCAACTGAGCTTTCTATCACACATACTCTATGGTTTAGGCAATAGGGTTTATTCAATTGTAAGTCTTTCACTTAGTGAATTTACTATGAATAGGAGTTAATAACTATGGTTGAGTATTACCTTACTTTTACTCTAATATTTTGTATCCTTATAGGGAACTAGAGGCCCTTAGGATTCCAAATAGTTTTTTAAAATTATTGTATATCTTTGGCATAATAAAGAATATGATGGATCAATATGTTAAGATGAAAAGAGCTCATGTTGGGTTGGAATGCCATTTCAATACCATGTATCATATAGGACTAATTGATTTGAAGGAGTTCAAGGTTCTATTGGACAAATTAGATAGAAATGGATTCATAAATCTGAGTAATTAACCATCGGTTCACCTATGTTGTTTACCAAGAAGGTGGATAGAAGTCTTTAGTTATGCATTGATTAGAAGACGTAAAAATAGGTGATGGTAAAGAATTGATATCCATTTCCCAGGATCAATAATCTTTTCGATCATCTATGGGGAGGATGGTGGTTCTCCAAGATTGATCATCGATCAGGCTATCATCAGTTGTTACATTGGTATCAGAGGAGGAACCAAATGGAAGTATACTGGCACTTCCTGGGTTGATATTTAGGGTCCACAATGAGTATGTTTTTCTCTAAATGATGGGTGAATGTAACACCCTATAATGATAAAGGGTTAAATGACTAGATGATATGACTCATGTAAACAAGGTTCACCTTTATTTTCAGGATCCTACCTAATTACAACTCCATAGTTAAGTGTTCTTATACTAGAGTAGTGATCAGGATGGGTAACCTCATGGTAAGTTTCTCAGGGTGTGTGTGAGTAAGAAAAAATCACACTAAAAGAACATATGTTATACTATGGGGACAATCATTAGTTTTACAACCCGTTCAGACACATGGGTGGGCCTGAGGTGGGGTCCACATGTCCGTAGGGCAACTAGTGGTGCCTGGTGGGCTTGGACCCGACAAACATGTTAAGGTAGGGCGTCTGTACTATTTGTGGGGCCTAGTTGTTACATGATACTGGCATGATTCTCATTGTTTCACTTGGTAAGATCTTGATAGAAAGAGTTCCTCATAACAGATTATATTACATGGCCCTATAATGATGAATCAATATCATTAGTTAGTGATAAGTGTTTAAATTTTATCTAATATGCGTTGATAAGTTCTTGGTGAATTGAAGTATGAAAAAATTCCTAAATAATATATCATCAAGTTGAACATGAAATGTTGGGAAGATACCAATCTTGAAGACCATCCAATCCCTAAAAACACATTTATAGGAAAAGATCAAAAGATTCTAAATTTGGGGAATTGTTTATATTCCTTTCATGAGGGTAATATATGAACTAATTCTACTCACCACCAAGGAACAAATGACCATTCTTCTCTATTTGTGTATAGGTTAACCAATGAAATTTAGAGGAAAACAAGATACATATTAGTTATATTTTCTTATCAATGGAATGAGATCCACACACTAGTGCAAAAAACGTTTTTTACGTCGGTTATTTTTAATTTTCTACATCATTTTTTGGCCGATGTTATTGCATGGGACATTATAAATATTTTTTTTACATCGGTTATTTTAAAACTGACGTAAAAAACAAAAATTCGAAGCCATTTTAACATCGGTTCCAAAAAAACTAATGTGGAAAATGGTTCGTAGTCGTGATTTATTACGTCATTTTTTAAATAACTGCTGTAATATGTTGTTTATTTCATCAGTTATTAAATAACTGATGTAATAAGTAACCCCTCTGAAGTGTTTTTCACGTCAGTTATTAGAAAACTAATATGAAAACAAGGTTATAACGTCGGTTATTTTCATAACTGACATGATAAACCAGTCTGCGAATCAGTTTTTTGTGTAGGTTAAAAAATAACCAGTGTGAAAACATATATAATACATCGGTTATTGAATAAAAAACGTAAAAAACCATACCCATGAATTTATTACATATTTTATAAAATAACCAACGTAAAAACCATTTTTTTAATAATACAGTTCAACAATTACAATGCGCTTCCAAAGAAGACCTGAAACAAGCAGAAAATAGACCAAAACCAGACCAAAACCACTGGATAGCCCCCACCCCCTGGACACCTCCTACCCCCTTGGATAGACCCCCACCCCTTGGACACCCCCTAACCCATGAACACCCTCCCACCCTTGGAAACCCCCACCCCCTGGACACCCTCCCACCCCTAGAAACCCCCACCCCCTGGATAGCTCCCCACCGCCTGGATAACCCCACCCCTTTGACACCCACCCACCCCCTGGACACCCCCACCCCTAGAAACCCCCCACCCCGGGACACCCTCCCACCCACTAGACAACCCCCACCCCATAGACACCCCTACTCCCTTAGACAACCCTCACCCCCTAGACAGCCCCCACCCCTGGACACCACCCCACCCCACTGGACAACCCCACCCCCTGGACACCCTCCCACCCCCTGGACAGCCCCCACCCACTAGACACCACCCCACCCCAGTTCACAACCCCCACCCTCTAGACACCCCGACCCACTTGGACAACCCCCACCCCCTAGACACCCCACCCCTTGGATAGCACCTCCCACCCCCTGGACACCCCCACCCCTGGAAACCCCCCACATCCCTAGACACCCTCCCACCCACTAGAGAACCCCCACCCCCTAGACACCCCACCCCCTTGGACAGCCCCACCCCCTGGAAACCCCCACCCCCTGAAAACCCCCACCCCTGGATATCCCATCCCCCCTGGACACCCCCACCCCTGAAACCCCCCCACACCCTAGACACCCTCCCACCCACTAGACTACCCCCACCCCCTGGACACCCTCCCACCCACTAGATACCCCCCCACCCCTGGCCACCCCGACCCCTTAGATAACCACCACCTCCTGGACACCCCCACCCCCTGGACAACCCCTCCCACCCCCGGACACCCCCACCCCTAGAAACCCCCACCTCCTAGACACCCTCCCTCCCACTGGATAACCCCCCACCCCCTGGATACCCCTACCCCCTTGGACAACCCCCAACCCCTGGACACCCCCACCCTTTGGACAACCCCCCACCCCCGTACCCTCCCACCCCCTATGGACAACCCCTACCCCCTTGGACACCCCCACCCATAGACACCCCCACCCCTTGGGAAACCCCCCCCAGACACCCCCACCCCCCATGAAACCATTACTATGCCCTGCCAAAGTATGAAACAAGTAGAAACCAGACCAAAAGAAGACCAAAACCAGAACAAAATCCAAACCAGAAAAACATCATAACTAGACCAAAACAAGAAGAACCGGAGAAAAATTAAACATTCACATATATAACATTCAAAACTTATAATTTAAACTAAAAAAAACCTAAATCCAACAAAAAAAAACTACCAAATACATAATTATAATTACAATATTGGAAATTACATTTTACACTACAAAAAAACTAAAATCCAATCAAACCTATATAATAATTTTACCATTACACTTGTAAGTGTTTGGCCTCTTGAGCACTATAGGGTTGAGGGTTATCAAATAACTACAAATTAAAAGGATAGTAGTTAACATGTATAATGAATAAAAATGAAATATTATGGAAAAGTTTATAAGGAAATATTACCAGGTCAAACTTCACAAGTGTTCCAGTTTTAATTATTTCATACATAAATCTTAACATATAATGTCCGCATTTGAATAATCCTTGTTGTTCACGAGAATTAGGTTTAATTGAGTGTCAATTCAAAATATCATTTTTATGTAATACATCGAAAAGTAAAAATTATAAATGGATATTTACCTTTACTTTTACATATTTGATCTTGTCACTCTTTTTCTTTGTTTTTTTTTTCAAAAGTAGACCCATCCCCTATTAGAAAATAATATTAATGGAATAAATATAAAATTCATTATAATATAAAAAACTATTAATAAATTGAAACTTACTTTTCCAACATATTCTGAAAAATTCCCCACACATCGCCATGGATAGAGAATATCCAATAAAGTGTTTTCTCCCTTGAAAAAAAAACACCTAATATCCAATGATCACTGATATAAAAGAAAATTTAAGGTTAGTAGTTTTTATGTTAATTGATAATGAACACTTTTCCAGATATATGTTTCATACCCCTCACAAAAAGGCATCATCCAACACTGCGTGATTATATTCTGTTCAAATCTTTCAACAATATAAAGTGTTCTTTATTCCTCATCCAATGCATGTCCTTTATGTGAAATCAATTGCAAGTCCATGAATCCATATACATATGTCCACTAATTCTTCTCACACATGTTATAAAGATACCTAATACAAAATAGACATATGTATACATTTTTAATAAATATAATGTAGGGAAAGGTGTTAAGACTTACATGGAAAAAATTTTCACCACATTGATGCCCAACTTATCTCCAGTAATAAGCTCCATGATATCATTTTTCACAATCCCCTACATTTATTGCATGTACAAAAACACGAGCTTCCATTGGAATCTCATAATGATCCGCCAACAAATTTGAATATCTTGACAATCTGTCAAGACTACTAGAATCTGTATCTAATTTCATATCCATTTGTCTTTTTTGTTGTCTATACAGTATTTCTTTACCTTTGAAGTATTCCTATAAAAATTAATAGACAAATATATTAGTTTTCAAATGTTAACATTTTAATAAAAAATAAAATAAAAGATATAATATACATACCTATATGGTAATGAGTCGCAAAAGTTTGGATGGACAAACTAAAAAGTGGCCAATACTATGTCCAACTATCATCACTTCATATGTAGGTAATGGTAGTTGAGATGATCTATCTAAAATATCCTGTACAGTGACCCTATGATTCTCTACCTCTAACTGTTGATGATGAACTGTATCTTCTATACAATATACCAGCCCATATGCAAATATATGATGGTGAGGATCATCAAAATACAACTCATAATAAGTATGAAGCTGTGGTGGAGGAGTAGGATAGAAAATGGGGTTCATAGGATAAGGTGGGGGAGTGGGAGCTACTGACGGAGGTGGAGGATAAATAATGGGGTCTACAGGGGGAGGTGGAAGAGTGGGAGCTGCAATCTGAAATTTTCTTTTCATGTCTGCAAATATAGATAGTTTTGATGATCTAATCTTTTCCTCCACAATCACATTAATATTATAAAATTCAGCCTCTAAGGATTCTATTTTTTTATAAACACCTTCAATGGAAGAAGTTAAAGAATGTGGCAACACTTTTCTTACCGATACATCCATCAGATATCTTGCTACACGACCGGGGTTTTCGGGCTTTACCAATGCTGCAGATAAAATATCTTGGCTCCCAGAAGCTGTAAATACCCCCTGTGAGCTCTGCTCCTCAAGAGAATCCTGTATTAATTGATTTAACATTTCTATGATGATTCAAGTTATATAAATAATATAATTAACTTAAATAAATAAAATAAATATCTTACAATCCTCCCAGCTACGATTCTTAATTCTTTCGAAAGATATTGTCCCTTTTTTCTCATCTGAGCTCTCTTCTATTTTTCATGTCTAGATGGAGGGGATATAGGGGAAACCTCTCCAGAGCTTAAAGAATCAGCTCTTAGTTTTTGAAAATTTTCCACCATCATTTTTTCTTCCAATAATGTATACCCTCCTAGAGATAAACTATGAGGGTATACATTTTTAGATTGGATATCCTGATGAGATGTACTGGTTTGCTATAAATTAAGAATAATAAATCATTAAAAAAACATTAACAAGATCATTTATATAAGAAATATTATCAAAGTTTACATTTCCCTTACCAAAAATGAGTCTTTTCTTCTAATTTCAACAAATTGACTCCATGTGTCTTCATCTATGAAAGGATATATATGACATGAATTTTTATGATTCCTATGACCAAAAATGAAATCAGATGGGAAGGTTGATTTGAAATCCCTCCATCTCCTGGCAACCATCGATAAACTTTTCTTCCAAACTCTTCCAGTGTTTGGAATATCAAATGTCATCTGATAAAGAATAGGTAAAACATATTATACTAGAAACATTTAAAGATTAGAAAAACAATAGAAAAAGATCTTACCAAAATTATCTCCCAAAAATGAGATATTATCTCTTTGTCCACACTTCTCCAATAATCATACAAAATTCTTACTTTTCTTTTACCCTAAGTTGATACAAAATTCTTAAAATATTTTTCATTTGAACCTCTAGGAATATCATTCTCATCAAACTCAAATGGTATCCTCTGGTCCTGGCTATGGGCAAGTGATAATTTTGGTGAACATGTGCAGCCACATTTACCAACTCTTTAACTCTTATTTTTCGTTATGGGAGCACATGAGGAAGATTAGGGAACATCAAGAAGAGCATGTGAATGTTCCTCCCTAGAGGTATGATCATGATGCTCATCTCCAGAATCATGTGGTTGATCAACTGATTTATCTGTCATTATCCTTCAAATTAAAAATGCAAACATTAGTTCAAAAAATATACAAATTCAAATATTATAATACTAATGTAAACAAAAAATGTAAAACTAAACTAAGTTACGTAATAGTAAACATGGTAAATTTGGTAAGTATGTTAAACAATGGTAAAGATTGTAAACATGGTAAACATGGTAGTGTAATTATCATTCAAAAAAATCAATAAATATATAAGTTACGTAAAGGTGAACTATGGTAAACTATGGTAAACATGGTAAAAAAGTTAAACATGGTAAAGTAATTGTCATTCAACAAAATCAATAGATATATAAGTTATGTAATGGTAAACATGATAAAATAAACTAAAAAAAATTAAAATAAACAAAAATTTCTAGTTGTATTTTTTTTAATACGTGTTTTAAGGAAGAAAAAAATTACAATATCTAACATTTTATGAAAATAATAAGTGTAAAAAAGAAATAAACTTATGTTACCTATAAAATTAACAATGTATGGATTGTTTTCTCAAATTCCTTCATCATGATCTTTCTTTATGGCACAAACTATGTCTTTAAAATACTCATCATTATTTTCTACTAATCTTTCCATGGAAGTAGGGATCTCACATAAATCAGCATCTTCATCAAGTTTATCCTCACCAAAATATTGTTTTTTACCTTGTAAAACAACAGACCACTACATATCAAATTGATCAACTACATAGAAAATCTATTTTGCATATGCTGCCATTATAAAAGAATCTACTGTGCCTTCCAATCTATTTAGATTAACAACTGCCATTCCAAATTCATCGTGTCTGATACTGTTGTTACTAATAAACCATTTGAAGTTAAAAACATGAAATTTAATTTTAAAGTAATCAATCTCCCATATTTCTTCAATGAATCCATAATATTAACTTGATGCCAAAATTTGGTTTTTTGACTTTAGAACTTGAAAAATGCATTGCTTCTACAAACACCAATACACAACTATTCTGAACTGCACTTCTGTTGTCCCGATATTTCGTATGAAATGTATAGCCATTAATTTCATACCCAGACCATGTTATCACATTTAAACTTATACCACCCACTAACCATATTAATGTCTCTGATACATCTGATCTACCAAGCAAGGTCTTTTTAAACTATGTAAAAAATGTTTTGTTGTGATCATTCAAAATCCACATTTCTTTCTTCTTTGGATGACATTGTTTCAACTCATCAATATTCAATGTGATATACAGTTGAGCATCAACTATGTTATTAAATATGTATAATTCTACCTTCTTCATCTGTTCAGCTGACAACGATTTGACTTTCAATCCAAGAATCCCTCTACCCTCATTATTAACTCGTTATTGGCGAGATGGAGGCAAACCTACGTGCTTTTCCACAACCAAGTAGCTCGTACAAAACTAAGAAACCTCCTCATAAATATACTTTTCAACAATGGAGGCTTTAGGTCGATATGGTTTCTTATCATACCCCTTCAATATTTTCATATACCTTTCAAAATGATACATCCAATGAAGATAAAATGGCCCACAAAGATTTATTTATTGAACCAAATGAACCATTAAATGAACCATTATATAAAAAAAAAGATGGAGGAAAATAAATTTCTATTTGACAAAGTATAGAAATTTCATCCTTTTCCAAAATTTTCAAAGAATTCACATCAATCCCCTTATTACAAAATGAATTGAAAAAATAATACAACTTCATTATAGTCTTTCTAACATGGATGGGAAATATTGCATGCAATTCAACTGGTAGAAATTTTTGTATCATGACGTGAAAATCATGAGATTTCATACCTATCAACTTTAAATCCTTCAAAGAGACAAAATTTTTTACATTTGAAGAATAACCTTGAGTCACTTTTATATCATGAAGACACTAAAAAAAGCTAATTTTCTCCCTATTGGATAATGTATAACAATTAGGGGGAAGGAATGTTCATCTTCCATTAAAAGTGGGAGATAACTCCAAATTTATTCCCATTGATAGTAAGTCTAATCTTGCATTCAACCCATCTTTAGTCATTCCTTTAATATCTAACAATGTTCCAATCAAACTATCGTAGATATTCTTCTATAAGTGCATGATATCAATATTATGTTTCACTTCATGATATCTCCAATATGGTAGCTCAAAAAATATTGACCTTTTCTTCCAAATATGTCTATCATTACCAAATTTATGTGTCTTTCCCAATGACACATCAGGGGTTTTCACCCTATCAAAATACACATTTGGGGATAAAGGTTTTGGATCAATATCTAATTCTTGTGAGCCATTTAATGCCTTTTTTAGTCTTCTATAAGAGTGATCCATAGGCAAAAACATTCGATGAACCATGTATACTATTTTCCTCCCATGATGCAGTTGACAATATGAAGTCTATTGTTCACAAATTGGACATGCTTTATACCCCTTAACACTGTATCGAGACAAATTTACATACACTAGGAAGTCATTTATAGTGAACATAAGCACTTCATGCAGTTGAAAATATTCCATTTTATAAGAATCATACACCCTAATACCATCCTTCCATAAAAGTTTCAAATCATAAATCAATGATGAAAAGAAAACATCAATATCATTTCTGGGTTGCTTCGGACCAGAGATCATTATACCCTACATGAAATATTTGTGCTTCATAAAAACTTCAGGAGAGAGGTTGTAAATTACCAGTAAAATAGGCCATGAACTATGTGTGCTACTGAGGGTTCGGTATGAATTCATTCTATATGTGCACAACCCAAGTCTGAGATTTCTAATTTGATTTCCAAATGTAGGATACTGCTCATCAATTTTCTTCCATTGTGGACAATAAACTACATTTTATATTTTCCCGTCACATATCCACTCATCAGCATTCTATATTAACCTTTTTTCATCATGTGAATTAGAAAATAAAAATTTCTAATGATGAATTATAGAAAGATACCAAAATAATTTGGTAGGTATCTTTATAATCTCTACATCAGCCTATGATTTTTCTTTTAACTTATACCATGATGTCCCACATTTAGGACACTCTGATAGAAATTCATATTTTTTCCTATATATCCTACAATCATTCATACATGCATGTATTTTCTTGTATCCCAATCCAATTGGGCATGATATTTTCTTGGAATTATAATGTGAATCTAGAAGATCATTTCCTTTTGGAAGAATGTATTTCAAAAATTGAATCAACTCTGTAAAACTTTTGTCACTCCATCCATGTTTCACCTTTAGGTTAATCAATCTTAACATCACCGAAAAAATCGTAAAATCCTCAAAACCAGTATATAATGGTTTTTCAGCATCATCATATAGATGTGAAACTGTCGGTTCTATCTCAATTTGTTCTGCTGCAATATCATGAATCATTTCTTCAATTCCAATGGAGTTACCATCTTGAAAATCATCATCATTAGTAGATCTTTCATTGTGTCCAATTTCACCATGCCAAATCCAAGGGTTGTAACTAGGATTAAAACCACGAAAAATCAGATGATCTTTTATGTTTATACTTTTAAACTTCTTTATATTCAAACATTTCAGGCATGGACAGAAAAAACATGTCACTTCTTGGAACATTTCGTTTATAAAATTACAAAAAGGCATCAACACCTTCCTCATATTCATTACTCATTCGATGTTCCATAATCCTAAATCATTATTATCTATAACAAATATCAAAATTATAAATCTAGTTAAGATAATACAATTTTATATTTATATGAAAAATATCATAATTTGAAGTAAACAAATTTTGAAATATAAAACAAATCTATGCATATTTGAAATATATATGCATGAAAATGATTTTAAAAAGAAAATATATTTAGATATAACAATTTTAAATTCATCTTGGATCCTTTCTTCTTAAGGTACACAAAGAATACATCCTGGTGGAACTGGATACATAAATTCACCCATCTATAAATAAGAAATATGAAGTATAAATATTAAAATATGTATTACACCTATCTCAACGATTTGAAACCATTATCATAGCCCTTGAAACTGTTGGGATAGAATATCCCAACATTTTCACACACTGTTGGCATGATGGTCATTGCAATAGCCCTATACCAACGGTTCTATAGGAACTGTTGGTACATACTGCCTAAAGTTAATATATGCCAACTGTGTCAAAGAAACCATCAGTATATATATATATATACCAAGGGGGTGTACAAGGGGGTAGGGGATATCCAGGGGGTGGTGGGGTGGTGGGGGCTATCCAAGGGGGTAGGGGCTATCCAGGGTGTCCAAGGGGGTAGGGGGTGTCCAGGGGGTGGGGGGATATCTAGGGGGTGGGGGGGGGGGGGGGGTTCATGGGGGTGGGGGGGTGTCCAGGGGGTGGGGGAGTGGTGTTTAGGGGGGTGAGGGGTTGTCTAATCCCTAACCCATTGGACACCACCCCCACCCCCATGGACACCCCATGGACACCACCCCCTAGACAACCCCCACCCCCTAAACAACACTCCACCCCTCTGGAAACCCCCACCCCCTGGACACCCCACCCCCTAGATACCCCTACCCCTTGGACAACCCACTCAACCCCCTGGACACCACCCCCACCCCCCCTGGGCACCCCCACCCCCTACCCCCTTGGACACCCCCTGGACACCCCCACCCCCCCAGAACACCCCACCCCCCTGGACAGCCCCCTCACCCCCTGGACACCACCCCACCCCCTGGACACCCCTACCCCCTTGGAAAGCTACCTCACCCCCTGGAGCCCCCCCCTTGGAAAACCCCCCCTACACCCTTGGACATCCCACTCGCCCCCCCGAACACCACCCCCACCCCCTGGACACCCCTACCCCCTTGAAAAGCGCCCACCCCCTAAACAGACCCCACCCCTCAGGACACCCTCCACCCCTTGGACACCCCCACCCCCTGGATACCCCCTAACCCCTTGGACAACCCACTCACCCCTAGACATGACCCCTCACCCCCTGGACACCCCTACCCCTTGGACACCACCCCCACCCTCTACCCCTTTGGACACCCCCTGGACACCTCACACCCCCCTGGACACCCCCACCCCCTGGAAAACCCCCTCATCCCCTGGATACCACCCCCATCCCTAGATACCCCCACCCCTTGGAAATACCCCTCACCCCTAGACACCACCCCCACCCCCTTAGACACCCCCTAGACACCACCACCCCCTTGGACAACCCCCACCTCCTCGACTTCCCCCACCCCCTTGGACAAACCCCCACCCCCTAGACACCCCACCCCATGGACACCCCTACCCCCTTGGATAGCCCAATCACCCCCATAGACACCACCCCCACCCCCTGGAAACCACCCCCACCCCACCCCCTTGGACACCCCCTGAACACCCCCACCCCTGGACATCCCCCTCATCCCCTGGACACCACCCCACCCCCTTGGACACCCCCTAGACACCACCACCCCCTTGGACATCCCCCCACCCCTCTGGACAGCCCCTAGACACCCCCTACCCCCTTGGACAGCCCACTCACCCCCTGGACACCACCCCACCCCCCTGACACCCCTACCCCCTTGGACAACCTCACCCCCTAAATAGCCCCCACCCCTTAGGACAACCCCTACCCCTGGACACCCCCACCCCTAGATACTGCCCACCCCCTTGGACAACCCACTCACCCCCTGGACACCACCCCCACCCCCTGGACAACCATACCCCCTTGGACAACCCCCTCACCCCCTGGACACCACCCCCACCCCCTTGGACACCCCTTGGAAACCCCCACCCCCTGGACACCCCCCACCCCCTAGACACCCACCCACTTGTATATCCCCCACCCCCTTGTACACACCCTGTACATGCACACACACATGATAGAACACACAAAAATCGTAAAATTTCATGATATCACTTCCATGGTTTATTTTACCAGAAAATAATTTAGCATGGTATAAAATAACACTATGAAACTTACCATGATAGCAAGAACAAAGATAGAAAAAATAACATCTCAAGAAATTAGTTTAGGGCATTTTGAAAAAATAAAAAATGAAACTGAGCCGTGTGAGGCTTACTTGAGTGTTGTAAGTAGACCTGATAGATCTAGTGATAATAAAGATGATGAATGATGTTGTCAAAATGATTCTAGAGGGAACACCTTTGAAGAATCCTTTATAGGTTTTCTGTACGAGAGAGACGAGTCAAAGTTCGCCAAATTAAAGAAAACAAAATGACTAAATAAGGGGCATGATAAATCATTTAAAAGATTTATCACGTCGGTTATTTAATAATTGACATGATAAACTAGTTTTTTATGTTTATAACATCAGTTATTTAATAAACTACGTTGAAAATTATTTATCACGTCGGTGATTTTATAACTAATGTTATAAATGGAAATTTATCACGTTAGATATTTTATAACTGATGTGATAAATTGACGAGATTTTCTTTATCACGTCGGTTATTTTATAACCGACTTGATAAATCCCCCAGATTAGATATTTCACATCAGTTATAAAATAACCGACACGATAAAGAAAATATTAGTATTTTTTACGTCGGTTATTTTATAACTGATGTAAAAAATTGATTCTCACCGATTTATCAAGTTGGTTATTGTATAACCAAAGAAATAAATCAATTTTTACAGCTTTTCACGTCAGTTATATAGAACCAACGTGAAAAATGCTGACATGTTAAAAGTTTTTTCCACTAGTGACAATAGAAACTCTAGATGATAAAACTAATAATTATTTGAAAGATTTAATTCCATAATGTCTTATCCCAATAATAAATTTCCTTGAAAAAATTCATGATACTACAAAAATCATTATCGTTAAAATTTACTTAAGATAAAAATATTAAAAAATAATGATTCTTTTCATCCAAAAGCATACTGTTATTAAAAATAAAATTTAGATTCTCATTCAAAACAGCATTTATGAAGTTAGGTTGACCTTATTCTATTTTAAATCTAATGTTAGGAGTTGTATAACCTCTTTATTTTACAAGTTACCATAACTAATTATCTTTCCA
The DNA here is from genome assembly GCA_963277665.1 of Viscum album. Taxonomy (NCBI): domain Eukaryota; kingdom Viridiplantae; phylum Streptophyta; class Magnoliopsida; order Santalales; family Viscaceae; genus Viscum; species Viscum album. The sequence goes on along the minus strand of OY728147.1, from coordinate 737,049,341 downwards.
AAAAATAATGTATCCCATTTTAATAATCCAACATGATTGGATCAATATGGGATCAATAGACTTGTTCATGAATTTTAAAATGTAGGATAAAAAAACATTAAAATTGCACATAATATATAAATCCTATCTATATTTTTTTCTTAAAACGGATATCCCAAAATGAATAACCTTTGATGATGCCCCACATGAGTTTATCCTACATAGATTGCATAAATTCCTCTGAACCTCTAGTATTGATTCCTCATACTTATATAAGTTATGGGAGCCTATTATATATATCATAGTTTATTGAAACATTTAGGTATGTATCCTAATAAAATATTCAAGGAATTCTCTCATTGTTTCTAATTACTTGTTTCATTAACTTAGCCACTAAAAGGATATGTATAGGGATAGATAAGACATCACTATTGATCGAGGGTAACCTTCCACTGAAAGACAAGATATCATTTTTAAAATTTATAATCTTCCTATTATCCTACTAACTATAACATAAAATTTTTAGAACCATATCCTCCAATTAATCAATGAGAATCCTAAGAATTCATGGGAAAGTTCCCCTTATAAAATCTAGGACACTGCTATATCTACTGAGTTCTTTGGGTATAAAAAAGTTATGAAACACAATAATTGGTATTTTTAAGATTAAAAAATTTCCCACTACAACTTTTTTATCTTGTCATGATGTCCAAGAATAATTTAAAGGATAATTTTTTTCCAATAATAACTAATATCATGTCATAAACCAAATATAAATGTGAAATTCCCAAGGACCCACACCACCCCCAGTAATGATATATTATTCTCATTTATAATTCTTAGTAGAAATTTTTACTATGTAATTCCTATGTGAGAATGAAAAAAACATAGAAATACTAGGGAATAATTTATCAATCCTCATATATATTTGAAAAATATGAACCTTTTTCCTACATGTCTCACTATGGACCACGGTAAAGCATAAATATAGTAGGAAAAGTCCAAAAACCATTCAAAAAAACCAATACAATACATTAATTTAAGAATATAGTTCTATTTTATTTTTTCATATGCATTTTCCTATCAATCCTTTGCATAGTGTCTCTTAGAATGGTTTTATAATATAATTTTTCCACCATATGTTATGTGTGGGAAATAGATCCTTAAATATTTCAAAATTTAATGATGTCATGTTTCTCTTATAAGACATGTATTGGGATAAGTCACTTAAGTATATAATTTAAAACAATTTCAAGGAATTTATATATTAAATTATAAATACTAAATAATTGGATTTGATGTTTGGAATTAGACTGTATCACCTTAGTGAATATAATAAGATATTTAGTATAGGATTCTTTGAGCCAACTTTGAAATATTCCTATATATCCACAATTATAACCTCATTAAAAAATACAAAATAGACTAAATATAATGAGAATATAATGTAATTAGGTCCTGATGAAATCTTAAATTTTATATTGTTGATAGATTCTCATATATCATCCAGCTCAGAGATTCTCTCAGTCCATTAATTTATGTTACTATCGATGCCTAAGGTAATGAAATTGAAAAATTAGAATGCTTCATTATAACTTTGATAGAAAATAGATTTTTATTACCTATGATAAAGTTAGTAAAATATTTAGCTTCATGGGGGAAGTTATATTGATATCACTTGTATAAGAACCATATTCCAGTTCTAGGTTTTTTTCCCACAAATTTACTCTCTTTAAATAAGGCATGGAAGTATGTAGTAATCTTATCTCCTTTCTTAAGCCATAATATCTAGGCTATATACTTATATCTAATTTAGTATTTTTATAATCATATAAACTAATTTTAGGGGTTTAGTGGGGACCCTAAAATTTGTTACTAGACATGAGATAAATAAAAACCATTCCACCCAAAATTCCAAGAAACAATTAGATCAAATATTAGAAATATTATTACATGGTGAAGTCTTCACCATTGATTATTACTGGGATGGATTGATACTTCCATGATAAATATTTAATGTAGAGAGTAGGATGTATGTATAAAAGACCTTTTATAGACCTAAATAATAATTAAAGGACCGAAAATTTTTATCAAATGTAAACGAGTTACCATACACCTCCAGAAACTACCAGTTCTTATGGGAGAACATCCAAAGTTTACCAGTTGCATCTAGGATATCAGGGACCACTAGATCCTTTATCTTGTCTTGCTCTTCAAGGGAAATCTCAACTTCCCTAGGCTTTCCCACCTTTATTTACTTCTCATAATATTTATCAAAAATAACATAAATAACCTTCATTTTATATGATAAATGGGAGGGAATTAACTCTCCGTTTAGATAATATTCTAATGGTCCTCCCAACACCATAGATCCATTAGATTTATTAGATTACTAAGAGGCTGAAATCCCAAGATAAATGGTTCCAAGAGCCTTCTTATTTGAAATTGTAAACATGGGTTTTTTAATAAAACCGTTTTCTGTTCAAATTTTTCCAGTATTTGTTAAGTCCAAGAAGAGGAGACTTTGAAAATCTAAGGTTTGAAGACATTTATTTTCTATAGTACCAGTGGTAACATACATGAGAGGATATATAATCCTTATCTACGAGCTAAGGATAAGTGTCTCTAGCCTCAACCATCAACAAAATAGTGGAAAATTCATGTGAAGAATATTATTTATAGAACCTAGGATTTCCCCCTATATTGGGAGAAGTAACCCCTTTTATTTCTATCATTTATAAACTATGGAATTACTAGATAAATTTTCTTTCTAAATCCCTTTTTTATTCCTAGAAACCTGATACACTGGTACTTTATCAAAATATTCCTCTTTAAATTCACTTGAATTTTGTGAATCAAATTCTAGGGTAGATTCCAAGACATATATTGGTTCCACTATGGAGACCTGAGTCAGATCTGGCTAATAATAGACTTTAATTTTCTTATACTCTACTATATTTTGGCCTCCATTCTACCTGTCTTGGGAAACCTTATTTAATGTTTCAAATCTATTCGATATATTGAAACCTGAATGGGATCCATACTCAGGAGAGTGATGTTTCCTACCATCATTATCATTTCTATTATAATTTTATATAACTAAAGAATTGGATAGGTATTTAAAATGTATTCTAGGATTTATCTCCTATGCAAAGGTCCTAAAAGGAAGCAAGATTCTAAAGATATCTTATTCTGAATTAAAAATTAGTGCATCAGTAGGTCACTCTTCATTCCCTTCCATTTGATTTCTAGTAGATTTGGGACGAACACAAAACTCAAGGGTTAATTAGAGATTTACCTGTAAAGGGTTCAATGATAATTATATTATTTCCAAGTTAACAAATTTTGGACTCTACCTAATGTAACACCCCAAGATTTTGTGCTTTTGTTTTAAAATTAATTTAATATTTTTGATATTTTACATTTCATGCAACACTGAATATAGATTGTGTTATATGAAAGCACTAAGTTTGGATTGAATTTCACGCAACACCAAGTAAATATTTCACTATAAAAAAAAACATAGAATAGTATGTGATACATGAAACACTATGTTTGAATTTTGTTACACACAATTCCCAGTTCCCTCGATATCTTGCGTAACACGCAAGCCCAATTGTTTTTACCAAACTACAATATAATATTAATATTATTATTAAAATATTATTATAGCAACCACTTAGCCGTTGGAATAAAAGTTTTGAATATGATTAACTAAATTGTGAAAATATAATTTCAACATGTATATAAAATGAATCCTTTAGTTATCAATTAGTAGAAGTAAATTTAATAACTATTTGAAAATAGAGAAATTACTTTTATAGGAAAAATATTTTTCTATGTATAAATTTTTTTATCTCAATAAATTAAAAAAACCACTCTTGATTAATGTTTTAAATTAAATTTATATATAATATATTAAATAAATATTTTTGATACTTATCCAATATATTTAATAGGTATAATATATAAATAAATCAAATTTTATGAATAAAAAGATATATTCTTCTAAAAATTAAATTTACTGACTTTTAATGGAGAACCATTTTAAATCCAATTTTTGGAACATTTATTGAATTTATATGTAAAAATAAAATTCATATTTTAAATTAGAACATATAATTTAGCTTACGGTTAAATTTTATAATTTTTATGTGAAGTTTCATTTTTTGATGAATAGTGAAAAATAATGGATTTTAATTCAAAAATTTCTTCTGAAAATTTTTTACTTTAAAAACCCACTTCGTCATCATGTATGAAATATTAAATTTAAATTAATTTATACCACTTATTTCATTAGAATTTGAAAAAATGTATTAAATATTTTTAATTAGAATAATTTATAATTTATAATAAGTTAAAATTTGTTCTTTACCAAAAATATTAGTGAATGAAATTAAAATTAATTACAATGATTAAGAGGAAAATTAACTTTATAAAGGGATAAACCTTAAACTTAAGGCCCAAAATGACCTAGAAACTTTTCCAAAAGACATTGGATGGAAATATTTATACCATATACCCCATTTTATCTATTTTTTTCATTATTGGATCCACTTGTCATATGAAAAGCATGGGTGGAGTTACCTTTTAAAAAATTTACAAGAATGACACTCCTTCTCCACTATAAAAAGGCACTCACCCATCCCAATTATTAACACCTATAGACCCTTTAGAATACCCAAAATATTCTAAATTAAGCTCTAAACATCTCTCAATTCCTCCTTGAATCTCCCCTTTGGGCATAAATCCAACCAAGGAAGCCCTTCTATGGAAAGCAAAAGGAGTTACCCAAAGAAAAGGTAACATCTTTCCTCAAGATCCAATCTTTTTTTTCTTTATCTACCAATTAAATTATTATTATTCCATTATTATATAATAAACAATTTATCCTAAATATACTGTGATATTTTTATCCTAGTTTTTCTACCTACACTTACACACGCTTCCTTCTAATGGGTAATGAACTTACCATTCTTGTGTACGGTCAAGTACCACCACACAGAACGATGTTAATTTTTCATTTACCACCTCTCATGGTTGGTAATTATGATGGAAAATATATTTATATATTTTATATATGATATTTATGGTGTATTTATGCCTCTATAATTATTATATAACACATAATTTCATTCTTTCCATTTTTTGTATGTACGATAATTTTGTTTGGGGAAGTGTGGACTACTGGCTCCTCAAAGAAATGATATTTGATCATACCTTACGTGGAATATATTAAGTTTGAGTTTAGTGAAATTATATGATATATATTAAATAATAATAATACTTAAATTATAATATATATATACATGTTATTTACTTTATTTCTGTGAGATACACACCATATTCACTACTCACTAATTTTGTGTGGTGAATATAATACCATATTACATTTTATATCATTAATTTCCTTTATTTAATGATATTAAAATCTTTACATGATATTATTCTCTCATGGGGATCATTATTCTAATGTTAATCAAGTAGTAAGGGTTTTCTTATTTTACTTTTATTTTCTATGAGACACAATCCCAGTTATCCTCCTATTTATTATATGTGTTATGTATAATGACCATGTATATGTTTTATGATTATTATAATTAAATTTATATTTATTTACATATCCATTTTATTATATTTATTTCATAGGGTTTATGTTTCAAAAGTCACCAAATCAGTAAAGTAATTTTGTCTCAATTTACCTTCATTGAGACACATACCATGTTATTCACCTACATCAATATAAAATGTGTATTAAATACCATTTTAAATGTTATATCATGAATCTAATTATTTTTATTATATTTTAATCTTCATGTAATTTCATTTTATTATATAGGGAGTATGATTCAAAGTTACCCAATTATAAGAGTTTATTGAAACAATCTCATTGTTTATCAAGATTATTTATAATTATGCTTTCATTGATGAATTATTATGAAACATATTTCAAGAAAACTAATTAAGTTTCTTAAAATTTGGTTATTAATGATATATTCTATTATTGGTAACTTTTTTTCACTCTTTGGTACATAATATTACTAAAAAGGTTTTTTAAGAATGTTTGAATTTACCTCTCTCTTTAGTCGAAAATATGTATTCTTTCAAAACCATGTTTTCTAAAAATGTTATAAAAAATTTATTATAAGTTTTAAAATTATTTTAAAAGTAATGGTTTTCAAATTTTTTTAGGCTTATTTTATAAGTTTTCAAGGAAAATTGTTTTCAAAATGTTTTCAATCTTCTTTTATAGGTTTTCAAGGAAAAAGGTTTTCAAAATATTTTCAAGATTATTTTATATGTTAAAAAAGGTTTTCAAAATGTTTTAAAGATATTTTATATGTTTTTAAGAAAAAATGTTTTCTAACTTCCTTTATAAGAACATGATTTTTAAATGGTTTTATTAAAATGATTTTAAAATAAATTCTATTTTCCTTAAGAAATGTTTCATGTGATCTTTCAAAATATTTATCTATCTAAGATGAAATAATTTGTTATAGTTTATGATTTACTAGGGATTTTATCCAATAAAACCATTCATATTATTTTTTAATGGTTTATGTTTAGATGGAATTATTTTTATGACAATCATTCCTCTTCGATGTGTTATATACTTATGAGATCTACTTATTTTCACGGGTTATATTTTGATTAAATGACTTTGAAAATTGTTTCTTCTCTATAGGTTAAGATATGATTACATGTTTATGAAACCCATTTAATTTCATGGGTTATGATATGACTGTTTATGAAATTTTTTCACATGTATGTATGATTTAATTATGAGATGAGTGGGATATATATCTTCCTATAATGCACTGGGTAAATATTTATATCTCATAAGACAATGAAGGGAATCAAGTCAATGAACTTGATCCACTGTAGAATATGGGGAAAGCCAATCCACTATGGGAAGATGGGGAAACCCAATCCACTATGAGAAGATGGAGAAAACTATGGGGAAACCTAATCCACTATGGAAATATGGGGAAAACTGATCCACTATGGGAAGATTTGGAAACCTAATCCATTATGGGGGGATGGGAAACCCAATCTACTATAGGAAGATGGGGGAACCTGATCCCTTACAAGGAAAGGACTAGAATTGGGGATGGTGGTGTGTCCCATCGAGTAGGTTTAGTCCTATTGAAGTGCATTGATAAGTTCAAGAAAAACATCTTGCATTATAGGGAATGATGTTACAAGTTTATGTTTATGCAACAATTCCATGTCTTACTAAAATGTTATGCTTTCATGTCTTATGCTCTTGATCCCCTTATGATTCATGCCTTATGAACTTCTAATATTTATGCTATGATTAATTTTTATGATCTCTGATATGAAGGGTATGATCTTATATTGTTATGATCATATTCTCATTCCCTTAATCCCATGTTTATGATTACATATCTCCCTTGTTTACCCTTACTGAGCATCTGAGCTCACCACTTTTTATGTTTCCTTCCCCAGGTTATGAAGATATATTTTATGTATGATGTGTCTAATAGGGGTTATAGTATTGCAGAACCTAGTGGGATATAATTCATCTCACTAATGTACCAGTTTTTATGTTTCCATGTTTTCAAGGCACTAAACTAATACGGTCTTTGGACATCCATTTGTGTATTGTTTTAAGTATCCACAAAAATGATGTAATTTTTGTATATGTTATGACTGGTTTGTTATATTTGGTATTAGAGTGAAAGTTTAGTCAACCTTTGGAAACAAATATGTGAAAACTTTATTAACATCCCTAGGTATATTTATAAGTATTTGTCTAAGGGTGTATCTTAGGATAAGTCCAAGGATGTGTTAATGTTTAGTAAAATGTAATAGAATTGTGGTAAAGGATAGAGTGAGTGGTTTCCTATAATTACATACCATTCTGGATACTAAAAGTGATTGTGGATCTAGAACAGATGCACCTAAAGGTAAAAACTTTTATAAGGTGAATTAGACCTGACTCGAGCGTAACCTAGTACACGAAAATGGGCCTTGCTGAACACCTAATTTGACACTCTCAAGGGATATTCTTTATAAATTCACAAAATATATACAAACCATCATTAATTATTTAAATGTATGTTGGTTATGAATAAACTAGGATAAATATAAGCTATCATAGATTAAATAAGGTGTCATAATTTAGACATCCTATAAGTGGGTTTTCATAATTATGTGGTTCCTCACTATGATAATTGTTTCTTACTCAATGCTTTATGATTTTAGTCAATGGTAAGAACTAGAAATAACTGAGTTAACATCGAATGTGATGGAAAATTTTCTAATGATCAGTCAAATGGGATGGTCACTGGAGTGATGGATGTTGTGATCATGCCTAGTTTGTTTTCAAGGAACATGATTAACAATTTGTACCTTAAACAACACTTAGACTCACCAAGGAAGATAAGGAAAGAGTTTTCTCAGAGTACGGGTAATGTAGACAATTTAGGAAATAAGATTTAGTTTCCTTTGTGTCAAGGATGTAGAAATAATCACCTAAGTGAATGTATCAGAGGAACAAACAAATGTTTTGACTGTGGAAAATAAAGACATAAAGAAAGTAACTGTAAAGGAAAAATGAAGGGTTCAGTTAATGACATGGATATGAATATTGGCCTCCCTAAGACATCATAAAGGTTAAATTCTGTAAGTGTGGAATGAATGGTCATTGTGAAAATTGATGTACTAAATGGAAATCTCTTGAAGAGAATCAGAAAGGTTTTATGAGTAATGGTTATATTAATGATGAGGATAATACTAGAGATGAAATGTGAAAATAAAAAGGTATTAAGTAATAGGATGAGGTATCCTTCTTATGGCTTAAATATGAAGTATAATAATTTATGTTTTTATGTATTTGGATTCAATAATTATGTTATATGAATGATGAAATATACAAGTATTGTTTATTTTATGTTTTTCACTCAGGATTTACAAGTTTATATTTAATGTTTTTGATGGGCTGGAAAAGTGATTTAATGGTAAGGTGACATTTTGACTAAGGGAAGATAACCCTTAATATGTTCCTTATGTTAAGATAATGTTATTTGGATAAAGATATGTTGGATATGAATAAGTGACTTGGATGATACTGATTACCATATAAATAATTAATGACTTGTTTACAAGTGGTTATTCTATTATTGAAGAAGTTTACAACATTTTTTGATTTAAGGAATTTATCCTATATAATTTGGAATAAGGAAACATGCATGTTTTTAATAAGGAATTGTGCTACTTAAGGTTATTACCATGTTTCAAGGGAATAAATAATTAAGGTATTCATATGTATTGTATAAAAAAACCAATAGATACTTTATGATATATGGGTTATCAATGATAATCTATTTTTGATAAATTTAGTGACCTTTTTCTTAGATTTGTAGACATTCATATTTTGGAAGGGTTATATGTTCAACCATTTATAGAATGGTTTATATTAAAATCTGGATAATGTTTTAGAGATTAAATTATTATCACACCATATGATGATTTATGTGTATTGGATAACTTTTTATAACCTTTTTTTGTGATAAAAAAAATGGAATGACTTGTCATTGTATTCATGGATCTCATGATCTGTTAATGTTTTAGGAATGAAAAATTCACCTTCATTTATTGGAAAGAGAGATGAAATGGAAATTGATCAAGGAACAATAAAGGGTAAGGTTTTCCTAAAATCATGTAAGTATATCTTTTCATGAAAATTATTAAAATTTATGAAAATTATCTAGAAATAAAATTTTATCCTAATACCTTATTTTTCTTGAACTGATGGCCTTTTAAATCATCACATATTTATGAATTTGAGGCCCTCAACTTTCCTTTGATCATTAAATTGTTTGTAATTTATGATCTCAATAAATAATTGCAAATATTTTTGCTTTTACTCTAAGTACATGTTTTCAATTCGCACCTATGTTATCTTATGCGGAAACCTAGTTATGTTTCACTTTGCGTAACTATAATATTTACAAGTTTCCATTTTTAAAGTAATTTTTAGTATTAATTTTTATGACATAGGTTTCTATGAATGGAAATTTAAGTATTGAACCATAGATAACCTAGAATAATTTGGAGGGAGAAATTTATTTTATGGGGGTAGAATATAACACGCCGATATTTTTTAATTTCTTTTCAAATTAATTCAATCTTTTTGATATTTTTCTTTTCACACAACACTAAATATATCTTGTGTTATATGAAATCACTAAATTTGGATTGAATTTCATGAAAAACCAAGTTAATATTTCCCTATATGCAATACTTAGAATAGCCTATGGTACACAAAACACTATGTTTCACTTGTGTTATACACAACGCCAAGTTCCCTCTATATCTTTCATAACATTCAAATCAAAGTTTCTACCGAACTACAATACACTATTAATATTATTATTAAAATATTATTATATGTACCACATAACTGTTGGAATGGAATTTAAAAATATGATTAACTAAATTGTGAGAATATTATTTATAGATATATATAAAATGATTCCTTTGGTTATCAATTTTTATAATTAAATTTAATAACTATTTGAAAATAAAGAAATTACTTTTCTAAGAAAACTATTTTTCTATACACAAACACAATTTTAGCTCAATAAATTTAACAAACCACTATTTATTAATGTTTTAATTAAAGTTTATATATAACATATTCACTCAATATTTTTTATACTTATATAATAGATTTTATAGCTATAAGATAAGAATAAATCCAATTTTAAGAATAAAAAGATATATTCTTCTAAAATGTAATTTTACCACCTTTTAATAGAGAACCCATTTTAAATACATTTTTTGGAAATTTTATTTACTCTATATTTCAAAATAAACTTCATATTTTAAATTTTAACATAGAAATTAACTTAGGGTGAATTTTTTACATTTTTTTGTGAAGTTTCAATTTTTAATGAATATTGAAAATACTGGATTTTAATTCAAATTGATTTTCATCTAATTTACTTATAAGGGTAAATTATGTTTTTATTGGTTTTAATGTTAAATTAGATCAAATATAAATCAATTATTCCAATTTAGGTAATTTTAATCAATTTCACTTTGAAATTGGATATAAAAACTTACAAAAAATGGATTGGATATAAAATAAACATTTTTACTTTAAAAATCTGCTTTGTCATCCCATCCATGGGATACAATTTAAATTAATTTATGATAATTATGTGTTTGAAATTTGGAAAACTTTATTCCATATTTGGAATAATAATAATTTATAATGTATAATAAGTTTAACTTATTTTTTTACCACAAATATTAGTGAATATAATTAAAATTAATTACAATGATTAAGAGGAAAATTAACTTAATAAAGGAGTAAACCGTAAACTTAAGGCAAAAAATGACCTAATTTTTTTTGAAAACCCATTGGATGGAAATATTTTTACCCTATAATCCATTTTATAGATCTTGTTCCATTATTGGTGCCACTTTTCAAGGGAAAAACATGGTTAGAATTCCCTTTTCAAAAATTTACAAGAATGACACTCCTCCACTATAAAAGGCACTCAACCCTCGCACTTATTCAAATCTCTCAAGTGCTTTATCTCACCCAAAATATGATCAAATAAGCTCCAAAGGTACCTAAATTTCTCCTTGAGTCCCTTATTTTGGAATAAATACAACCAATAAATCCCTTCTGTGCAAAGAAAAAAGAGTTATCCCAAGAAGAGGTAACATCCTTCCTCAAGATCCTTTATTTTATTTTCTTTCTCCACCACCTCAATTATTATTTTTCCATGCATATATAACAACAAAATTGTCCTAAATGTACTTATATTTTTTTATTATAAGGGTTATACTTACACTTACACACACTTACATCTAATGGATAACAAACTTACCATTCTTGTGTACTGCGAACTACCACCACATGAAATGATGTTGTTCATTTTTACTTTACCACATCTCACTATTGGTAATTATGATGGAAAATTTATTTTTATATGTTACATATGATATTTATGATGTATTTATTATTTTGTTAATTATTATATAATACGTACATTCATGCTTTCTATTTTGTGTAAGTAGGATAATTTCGTTTGGGGAAGTGTGGACGGCCGCCTCCTCAAAGTGACATGATTCATTCACACCATACATGGAATGTATTAAGGATGTATTTAGTGAAAATATATGATATATATGAAATAAAAATACTAATGTAATATATATATATATATATATATATTCATATATGTCATTTACTTTTTTTCTTTCAATACGAAAATAAAATGGAAACAACATTCATGTGTACGTACGACCTATCGACTCCATTAATGGTGTATTATATTTTACACTTTTATCTTATATAGATTGTTATAAATACATATATACTAAATATATATGATATTTATACCATGTATTACATTCTATAAATATGTAAATAATGATATAATTAAGAGGATCAAGAATAACATGTCAAAACATATACAAAAAATAAAGTAGATATTCCCCAAAACATAACATTAACATGGAGTTATTAATAAATGGGTATTATAAAGTCATAAAAAAATAATTCATAGTATTATATATAATAATTTTTTTATTTATTATATTTATAATAAACTTATATTTATTATACATGATGTTTTAATATGTACGAAGAAATTCATGACTTAAGGTAAGGGGATTTCATCTCATTTTTTATTTCCATGTGATACATGCCATATTCACCACATGCTTATTTTGTGTGGTTTATATACTACCCTATGACACATCATATAATTAATTTAATTTAATTAATTATATTAATAGATTTAAATTATTTTATTCTCTCATGGGGATCACAATTCTAAAGTTAAACAAGTAGTAAGGGTTTTCTCATATCACTTTTATTTTCTTTGAGACACAAGCCATGTTAACCTTGTATTTATTATATGTGGTGTGTATACCACCCATGGATTTATTATATGAGTATTATACTTACGTTTATGGGTATTTACATATCCATTTTATTATATTTCTTTTATAGGGTTTATGTTTCAAAACTTACAAAATCTATAAAGTAATTTTGTCTCAATTTACCTTCTTTGATACACATGCCATTTTATGCAGATATATCATTATACGATACATATAAACTACCCTATTACATGTTATATAATGTATATATTTATTTTAATTATATTTTAATCTTCATGTAATTTTATTTTATTTCACGAGGAGTATGATTCGAAGTTACCAAGTGATAATAGTTTATTAAAAAAATATCATCATTTATCGATATTGTTTATGATTATGATTTAGTTAATGAAATATTATGATCCATATTTTAAGAAAACCAATGAATTTTCTTATCCTATGGTTATTCATGATATATTCATTTATTGGAACCATTTTTCCGATCTTTGGTATATAATATTATTAAGAAAGTGTTTTTAAGAAAGTTTGACTTTACCACTCTATTCAGCCATAAATCATTATTCTTTAAAAACCATGTTTTCTAAAAATATTTTCAACAATTATTAATAAAATTTTAAATTAATTTCAAAGAATTTTTTTTCAAAATGTTTTCAATATTATTTTATATTTTTTATATGAAAATGTTTTTCAAATTTTTTTCAATATTCTCTTATAAGTTTTCAAGGAAAAGGGTTTTAAAAAAAATTTCAAGCTCCTTTATATTTTTTCTAGGAAATTTTTTCTAGCTTATTTTATAAGAAAGGAATTTTAAAATGGTTTTATAAAAATTATTTTCAAATAAAGGCTATTTTCCTTAAGAAGTATTTCATGTGATATTTCAAAATAATTATCCATATAAGATGAAACACTTTGTTATAGTTTATGCTTTATTGGGGATATAATCCAAGAAAACCATTAATATTATTTCTTGAACGGTTTAAGTTTATATGGAATGATGTTTGTAAAACCTGTTCCTCTTCCATGGGTTATATTCTTTTTAAACACACTTCTTTTTATGAGTTATATTTTGATGAAATACCTATGAAACCTATTTCTTTTCCACATGTTAAGATACGATTACATATTTATGACACCCATTTCATTTCATGGGTTATGATATGAATGTTTATGATCTTGTGAAACATGTATGTATGATTTCATTATGAGATGGGTGAGACCTATATCTCTCTCCAATGAATTGGGTAAAAATTTATATCTCTTAAGATAATTATGGGAATCAATTCAAAAGGCATGGGAAACCTGATCCACTTTGGAAAGATGGGGAAACCCGATCCACTTTGGGAAGATGGGGAAAACTAATCTACTATGGGAAGATAGGGAAACCTGATCGACTATGGGAAGATGGGTAAACTTGATCCACTATGGGAAGATATAGAACCCGATCCACTATGAGATGATGGAGAAGCTTGATCCACTATGGGAAGATTGGGAAACCCAATACCTTACCAGGAAAGGACTACCATTGGGGATAGTGGTGTGTCCCACCCATTAGGTTTTGTCCCCATGAAGTTCCCTAATAAGTTATAGCAATGCATCTTGACTTATAGGGAATGATGTTACATGCTTAGGTGTATTACACAATTCCATGTCTTACTCCTATGTTATTATTTCATGGATTATACTATTTATACCCTTATGATTCATGCCTTATGAAATGATAATATTTATTCCATGATTTAGGTTTATGTTATTTGATTTGTAGGGTATGATCTTCTAATGTTATGATCATATTATCATACCATTATTCCCATATTTATGATTACATATCTCCCTTATTAACCCTTAATGTGCATCTAAGATCACCCCTTTTTATGTTTCCTTACCCTAGTTATGAAGATATATTTTATTTATGACGTGTTTAAGAGGGGTTATAGTCTTGGAGAACCTAGTGGAAGATAATGTAGAACACTCATTTACCAATGTTTAAATTTACATGTTTCCAAAGGAAATAAACTAATATGGTATTTGGGAATCTGTTTGTGTAATGTTTTAAGTATTACCCAAAAAATTATGTAATATCTATGTACGTTAATACTAGGATGTTATACCTTACCTACTAGAATATGAGATTCCATGATTGATTTTGAGTTAAAAACCATTTCATATGAAGTTGTAAGAAGAGTGGGGGGGGGTAACATTTCCCCTACCTTCAAATATTAATCAAGTCCACTATCCATAACTAGGTTTCCTTTCCATACAGGACTATGTAAATACATTTTCTTAAGATTCACAAGATAAAAACATGAATAATAAAAAATGTTACTTGACTTGAAATAAACCCTATAGAAGAACATATACTAATCTACTACCTCAATTCAAATTGATTTAACTGGAGGATTATAAATGTAAAATTATAGAAATATTTGTGGAAAAACTGAATAAAGCATGGCCTTAGACCTACTGTCAAAGGTAAGAAATATACTGACCATTTTTCCAAGTAATTTGATAATTTTAGGGTTTCAAAACAACATAGATATAAAGTAGAAGCTTACCCAGATCACTTAAGATAGAGGATCTTGATTCATGTGAAAGTATTATGAACATTTTAATAGGAAGAATAAAAAACCATAAAAAAACTCTTAGTATTGTAAAAGGTTATGGAGAAATCATCTTCTTTAGTGAAGGGAATAAAAACATGTCAAAAGTCCAATAATCCAACTAATGTATAAATCTTAATTCCTCATGATAGGTTAAAAAATATATCAAAATAAATAATCAACGACCATCACTGGATAAGGTAAGCCACCAATGAATGATAAAGGTAATATGATGATTTTGTGAACTTCTAGAGATATAGTATATGTTTTGGGACCCCTTAAACTAGTGAATTCACCTAAGAGAAATGGGATATACTTGGGAAAGATAGGAGGGATACATGGAATATGAATGGGGTGAATCCCCAAGGTCCATATTCATGTTAGACCATAGAGGGTCCCTCCCCCCTATAGAGGAAGTGGGATGATGGGGTTATCTATCACCACTGGCCAAATCCTGTTAGAGTTTCTAATTTTCAACTTTCTGAAAATATTATAAGATTTTTCCCATTCCACCATCTCCTCATATATTATAATATAGATAAGTTGATATTTATTAGATGTTATTGTTAAGATAAGGTTATCATATGAATGTTCTAGTATAAGAATATAAATATATTGAATTTATTTATCCAGTACCTCCACAGTTAGGTTGTGAATAGGTTTATATTACACCCATATTTAAAGATAACTTTTGATATATTTGATATTCATGTGAAGAAAAACCCTTGGTTATCCTTTCATAGGAACATTCTATGTTTCCTATACATTTTTTATGAAAAACAATTCATGGATCCATTATTTTGAAAATGGGAAAGGTCTATTCTCAACATTAAGGACCTTAATTTTGATTAATAAATGGGATTGTTATGACTAATAAAATGAAAAATTAATGATATAAATAATAATAATTTGAAAATTATTTATAGATTAGAGAGACATCTATCAAGTCTAATCAAGTTTCTTCTAATAAATTTTATTTTATTGTTACAACAAGTATAAAGACCCCCTATGTAATCAATATCCATTAAAAATTTATCCATTAAAAAGTGATTTAAATTTATCAAAATATTCATATAGAAGTGGATTTTTTTATTATATTGATTGATAATGATGCTAAATTCAACTCCAAATAACCAAAGTTTATTGCCAAATAATAATATGAAAAATCATCCCACATGTGTTCCTTTTCAACCATGCCACTCCTCACATATATAAAGGTAACATGAATCAACTAATATAAATGAGTAGCCTTGATAATTATGTGTTGCGAGGAGCTATTCACCAACTCTAAAAACATGTTGTATTTATAGGATGCCAACACATTTTTATTGCACAAGATTTTTTTCCATGTCATTTCTCATATAAATATAAGCTGTATACTCATTTACATGGGAATCCATATATTTGGGTTCTAGGATAGAAATCAAATGTATATTTGAGGACTTTGATTGAGAAATAATATATTAACACTTTTCTAGGATTTAGTATCCTCGGAAGTTATAAATTATCTTAGAGATCATTGTAAAGATGGGGTGGAGGCCCTATAGTCCTTAGATTCATGTCCTTGGGGAGATATTTAAATATGATATATATTATTCTATGTTTTTTTATAGTATAAACTCCACCTAATTTTTACATCTATAATGACCAAGTGATTTTCTTCTTATTGTGAAAACTCGATTGGGTGGGGGAGATAACCTATAATCCTATCCCCACTAACACCAGCACATCGAAGGGATTGGATAACATAACTGTATAGGGTTTATATTTATATTTATCCTTTATACATGTGACATATTGAGAGACTCTGATATTAAAATATCGGAATATCTATACATTATCATGTTCCTGGGTAGTAGCTTCCAAAATCTATAAATTTCTTCGAAGAGGGGGATGTTTTAGATAATAATATCATTCCACCCCCATATAACCATATGTGACCATAGTGTTATATCATAGTGAAGATTCTTTTGAAAGAAAACTAACCATCCTCAAGAGGCTGAGTAAAATATTTCACATGATCATATTTGATAAAAGGTAGAGGAGGTAAAATAATCTTGTATTCATAGTATTTTTTACCAGGTAGAGAAGGTAAAGGATTACACTCTTAATCCAGCCCCAAATATGAATAGTCATTAGTGACCAATTTATTCTCCTAATTTATATATGCTTCTAAAATATCCTAATAGAGAATTAGATTTAGTACATTCATTGAGATACATAATAGGATAATCATGAAAGAGTTCCATACTAAAGAAAAATTCAATGAATTAGGGAACTTGAGGGGGAATACTGAAGAAGGGATGGAGATGAGGGATAAAAATTTCTATAATATGAAGATGTGTATCCTTATAGATTAATAGGGATGTAGAAACATATCTTTATAGTAAAATTAGTTCCTTTATAGAAATCAATGAAGGTCCCTACATGAAGTATGATTTAATATAGAATGCTCTTGGAGAGATCAATCTCCACATATAATCACACCACAATCACGTACTACATAGTCAATGTGGACTCAAATATATTTGGGAGGTGAATTATGTTTATAAAAAATTCAAGAAACATTTTCCCAGGATTTAATGAAATATTATTTAGAAAATAAATGGAGGAAAAATGATTTTTGGTTATGAGAGAAGATAATAAGAAGCTTTTTCAGGTTCAAAAATATTATATATCAGTCAAAAGTATATAGATAAGGGCGATTAACTCCAAATATTGTGATCAACTTCCATGTGTGGTAAGTGGAATATTAATATTTCTCTTGTACAAAAAGAAATATGGACAAATTTCCATCAAATATATTTAGTTCCTTTATAAAATTCTTGATCTTAGGGATACAAGGATTATTCACTGTAATATATGGGGAAATTTATTTCATAAGTGATGCATTGAAAAAAGAATATGTGCTAGTATAAAAATAAAGGCCTATAACTATTAATATTCCTACTAGAGGGGACAATAATGATACTAACAACTGAGGATTAACACCTTTGAGTTCTGAAAATAACACCATTTAAATTATATTATAAATAGTATATCAATAATTAGAATAACTTCATTTATTATAATACTTAATATATAAAATTATAATAGAGACTACTAAAAAATCATTTTTTGAACTGATTTTCATTAACTAGATAGTTGTTTCTATTAAATTCAACCACCATGCCAGAAAACATGAGTCTGTTTTTTTTATAAAAATATATATTTTCTAGAGAAATTATCATTAATAAAAGATATGAAAGTTATACAAATATCTTGATTAATTATAGTTACTACATAAAGCCGATATGTTCACATCAAAATTAACTCAGGTTTATTGGTGTGTAGCTAAAATTTGATAAAAAATTTCTAGTAATTAATAATATCATATTTTATCCTTAAATTTACCCTCATTCAAACATTTTTTTTAATTTTTTTTAAGGAAATCAATATTTTTGGGTATACTTCACATTGATTTTTGGTTAAAAATTCAAGGAATTAATGAAAACCAAAAAAATTTGGGGTTTAAAATGATAAGAGTAAATCAATGAAAATAAGAAGGTGAAAACCAAGGAATCAATAAAAAAGACATGCTCATAATTAATTTCTTTTTTAAACATCTAAATTTTCATTATTATGAGACATCTTTTTATGTTTTGATACATAATTTAGTTGAATACAATACAATATTGTTTTCTTAAATATTCTTCTATAAATATGATTTTACACTTTATCATTTGGTCAATACCTTGTTACATATGTTATTTTTAAAAATCAATATATAAGATCACACTAACATCTTCCTGTAATTTACTTATGAACTTATAAATTGATTTTTCAACACCAATATCAAAAAATAAAAATTATATGTTTGATAAATAATATAAAATTAGTGAAGTTGACAACATATAAGGAAAATGTTCATTAATATTTCCTTTATCACTAGAGAATCATAAAATTTTAAACTAATGGTATTCTAATTAGTGAAATAAAATTCTAAATTTAAATCATATCTATCTTAAATAAGTTGAAAATAATAAATAATCTTATATAGTGTATAAAAAATATAATGAAATTTAAAAAACATCTTACCATTATTCATTGCATCACGATTATAATTCATTTTATATTACTGGTATAATAAATAATGAGTATTAGTTAAAAATTCAAGGAATAAATGAAAGAAAGAAAAATTAGGGATTGAAAATTTGAACACTTAATAAATGAAACAATAAGGTAAAAATCAAGTAATAAATGAAAGAAACCATTTGGGAGGGGGTGATGGAAGGAGGTAAAGAAGTGATGGATGAATATAGTAATGGTTGACAATAGAGAATGGAGGAAGACAACTACAAAAAGTGATTGTGATGATAGAGAGGGATCATGATGATGGGTGATGGGTAGGGAGTGGTGATGGGAAATAGTGAGGGAGTGGTTCTTAGGTAGGTAAATAGGAAATGATCACCAGGGTGTGTGGGGGAATGAGGGGATCAGGTAGGGAGATAGGTGAAGAGGAGGGAGAGGTTATACGGGTGTTATGTAGGGAGTGTATCATGGGGAAAATGTTTCATTTTTTTTAAAAGAAACTTTAAATGTGGTTTTGTTACAAAACACTACTAATTAAATAAATAATTCTATAAAACATAAAATTTATATGTAGTAATTAAGATCACCAATAAAAAATAATAAAAACTTAATAAAAATAATATTTAGAGGAGAGTTCCATAATCAATTATATATATAATCTCTACTAGTATTTATGGGTAAGACATTTTATCAATGTGTCATTATATTAAATCATGAATTAATTTAGGGAATAAACCCAATTCCTCAATTTTTCCCTCATAAATAAATCCAAAAAATTCCAAATCTCCAAGGATGTACTCCTAACATCCTACCTAGAAAGATTGATCCCATTTATAGTAAACCACTCTTACGAAATTAAAATTGTTCACCTTCAAGTTACCAAGGGAACACTAAGAGTGGCCTAAAAAAATGGTGAAACACTAATCAATTTCTAGTGTATAAAAATCGGTTCTATTAGAAAAATTATTGTTTCATGAAAAATTTATGACCAGAAAAGAAATATATAGTCTTTTATAATTTATAAGATATTGAAAACTTCTAATGATTTGATAAAACCTTAACCAATACATGAGTATAACAGTCTTTTTTTAATAAAGTATCAAAAAGATCATATGGATTTATAATAATTTTTTTTATTCTAATAACAATATTTATTTTGTATAATTTTCTCAACAAAATGATACTAATAAATTATTATTTACTTAATAGAATGAAAAAACTTGAGAAAAAAATTTAAATTTTCAACTACCATATCATTCATTTCAATATAACTATCAAACAAGGTTTTGTCTCATTAATAATCTCATTATTGAACAAAAAAAACATTTTCATCAACAAACAAGTATAACACAATACAAGAATCACATTATTATTTATAGAATACAAAATTTTCTCTTTTATTGACATTGAATCTAAAGTATATAATTGATCTTTAAAATTTATAAATAAATTTCAAAATCTATTGATTATTTCAATTTAAATAATTTATTAATTTAAAAATATTATCATCATTATAAGATGAAAAAAAATCCTTACAGTTGTTCCATATATATCTCATCTTTAATGACACTATGATTAAATAGTTTTTTTCACATCCATTGGATAAATATTGAAATAATATTGGGAATTGGGAATGATTTTAATTATTATATTACTCATATGATCAACTAGAGAATAAGTGTAAAAGTATAATATTCCCTTCTTTTTCCCAAACCCCTTATATATTTTTTGGATTTATATTTATCAATGGTTCAATCAAGATTTTGTTTCCTTTTAAGTATCCAATTTGATCTAATAGTATTTACCCCTAGTGTTTGTTCAACTTACTCCCATGTTCCATTAGAAAAAAATGATTAAACTTCACTTTTGACCATACATTTCAAATTCCCTGAATCAAATAAAGAAATTTATTATTGAACGGTGGTAGGATCATCCACAACGTTGTAAATAATGAAATCAATTCCAAAGTACTTGATGAAATTATTCCTTTCACTCCTCTTAATATAATAAAATTTATCAAGACCATTGGGAATTCAAGTAATATTTGGATTTACATCCAAAACTTTAAAATTATCTGCATATTTGAGAATGAACCCTAATGTGAGGGCATAATAAAAAATAGAAACATCATGGTGGACTCTAATTTTCATGGGAAAAAATATCATTAAAAAATATCAGTACATAAAAATCTATAATGGTATTTTTATCTATTATGTAATTGTTATATTTAATGACTAATAACCTTAATTTTTATGAAATATAAATATACCCCTAAAAGATAAAATTAACTATTTTAAGTCATAGTTTTTTCCTTTTGTGCTCTAGGACCAATACTTAGGAATCCCCACACATAGAAGTATCATATACAAAGAATTATTTCATTTTAGACTTCAAATATAGTTATTTACTTATGTTTATAAGTGAATTAATTTAGAATATATAATTCTATATTCAATGCCTCTCCATATAAATATATTAGTAATTAACATATCAAAGGAATAATATCGATAAAATCTTTCAATGTATTACTCTTTCATTTAGCTATCACAATAGACTGAAAAAATTAACATGTGTCTCCTCATGATTAATTTAATTATTTTTTAAATATTAAAAAATTTATTAGACACATATTCTACACCTCTATTAGATTATAACTATTTATATTTATTCTAAAATTGATATTTACTTTAATTTTCATAAATGATAAAAGTTTCAATTGTATATTCTTTACATTTTAATAGAAATTGATTAAAATATATGATGTAATAATTAATGAAGGTGATAAAATATTTTTTATGGTATATAGTCAACAATTCATTGAATTAAAAAATATCATTATGTGTTAGTTAAAGAAAATATGTATCTCTTTCAACTGAATGATAAGGTTTCCAGATTTCTTATCCTACATACATAATTTAAATTTAAATTTATGATTAAAGTCAATATATAGTATTAAATTCTGATTTATCATCTATTTAACAATATTAATATTTAATTCAAAAAGACATGCATTATAAATATTAAAACATTTTACTGAATATACAAAATGAATTTTTGAAACAATATTCAGGTAAATAATACAATAATTATTAATCCCATGATTAAATAAACCATCAGATATATTTCATTTTATTATAAAATAACATTTTAAAAAAATAGTAAAATTATTACACTTGAAAAAATCATCAAGTGAACTTAATGTATCTTACAGAAGATATTTCCTTAATTTCATCATGATGGATTCTGGCAACTCCACTTTCAAGATAATATTTTCCCGATCTCTATAAGAAGAATTTTTGGAAAATTACTTTGGAAGCTTCTCTAGTTCTGTAAAATAATAATAAAAGAAAGTCTCTAGAGATCTATATTTTATTTGGGGATTTTGATTAATCTCTATATACATCAAATAATTAATGAATTTATTTTCATGATTTAAAATTTTCATTATGAAAATTAATCCAATTTAATTATATTCTATGAAAACTAATGGGATATATAATAATATGTCCATTTAAAATATTAAAAATGGGTATAATAATTTATTAATGATATTAAATTCATAAATTGTTGTCTTTTATCTATGGATTCCAAATTTATAAGGTCCATATTTTATGTAAATAAAACTGATATTTATAACAAAATGTAATAATTATGTTTCATTAATTTGACCAATATTTTAATTGATATCCAAATAATACCATAACTAATTGACTCCCAAATAATATTATAAATAATTGAATCTTAATTATTATAATTATAAAATGATTCAAAATTAATATAATAATTTTTTTCACAATTAATATCATAATTAGTTAATTCATAATTGGTCAACTATAGTTTTAACATCACTTCAAAGAAATATTCTCAAATAAAAATCTAGTGGTCTGTTGCTCTACACACCCTTAGTGTCCAACGACCGAGACTTGAATAATTAAATTTACCATCACTCTCTAGAAATAGTCTTATATTCTCATTTTTTCTCCAATAGAACCCATTTAGTGGAGTATGTTGGATTCATATTCAAATAGACATATATCATAACTTTATTTTTTTTTAGATTTGATCCTTGTTCTTTTCACATTCCGTAAAACAACGAATAAGGAGGGAATTCCCATCATGTAAAGTGGTGGAATGATATCTTCAACCATGTTATGGGTAATATTTATAAAAATGACATGGAATATATTTTGAAGGAAAAATTTTGTGGTTTTAAATATTTCCTTTTGAAACATATAAATGAATTGGTTACAAGGTTATATAATCATAAGGGTCACTCAAAGTTTTTTAGTTTAGATATCTATTCATAATTTTTTTATAATTTATCATTTTATTTATATAGGTGTCAAGGATTTTAGTAGCCAACCTATATTTTCCCATGTCAATAATGCAGAATGTTCATGGGTTTAGTCTAGAAATTTTAAAAATTAGAGACTATTTATTTGAGGCTAATTAGGTGGGGCGCTATTCTTTCTCTAAGAGTACATATTTATTAGGGAAGGCAATGTAGTAAAAGGCGTAAAGGGAGAATATCATAATATTATAAAAACAAAATGGTGACCTAGGTGTCATTCAACATGATGTGTTTTATAATGGTGGTGATATGAAATATGTCCAAACTACCACTAAAATCTTGGAATTGAGTATTAGATTTCATAAAGGATAGACCATATTGACAATTCTCTTCATGGATAAAGTCACTAAATCTTATATCTATGTCGTTTTTAAATACTAATTTGTCACAAGGTTATATTTTTTTAGGTAAAATGTGTTTTCAAAATTGATCATGAATGAATTTATATGTGTCACAACCATAGAGGTTCTCATGTGAACTAACTGTAATATTCTAGTCTTCTAAGCAATGTTTTTTTTCAGAAATATAAATATAAATTCTAAATGAATTCATTTATTTTAATAAAACAAATATTTATCAGCTAATTTACTCATTTACATTTTTCAAGGAAAATATAATTTTTTTATTAATGTTTTTTAGAAAAAGAGAGGCTCGCAGGCCAAGAGACACCCCATCGAGTCCAGTATGACCTCGAGAAACTAATCCATGATTGAAGGATGAAAAGGGCACATCACTTTCTGCTAGCCTAATTTTTACCATACATACATAATATATATATATATATATATATAATTATATATCTTTTTTCATATTCATGATTCTTTTTAAATATATAGTTTTATTTGATAACTACATTCAAATTTATAATAGATTTGTTTTCACATCCTCTTGGTAATTAAGTCATTATAATTTAATCATTAAAAAAGTATGATGCATGTTATCAATATCAAAAAATTACTACATATAACCACTGGAGGTATTTTCATATGAAATTTTATTTGAAACATAATAAAATGAATGGTTACATATAAATAATATGTTATTATGAATGTTTGAAATACATTATAGTCCATTTAATTTCAAAATGCTTTTATTTTATTTTATTTTTTGTATAGTTTTTATTACCTTAAAATCATCCTTTTAAAAGGATAAGTAAAATTTTTCATAATAAAAATTTATTAATTCTTTATTATATTAATTGAGAACAATACATTTATTGTACAATCATATCCAAAAAAATACCCCCTATTAAAACTAATAGGCCCAAAAATGACTATTACATTTCATAAGAACATTATACATCATGCGTAGATATGAACTATAATAACTAGGAATATTTAAGGGAAATATGATCATTTTAATTTATGATTATTATCCAATACGGTTGATCGTCATTATAACTATTAGTCAATAAGACAATTGGTCATTATTATTATTGGTTATGTAGACGCAATTAGGTGACCGTTGAGAATATTTTATAATTGAATTTTTGGAAACTAAAAAAAATATAAATTTCCATCTAAAGTATGTTTTATGTTAAATTTATATGATTTAAATAATATTTATTTTAATAAAATCATCTTATAAAATACTTCTTAATGATAATATAAATTAATAAATTCTTAAGTAATTTTTTATATTGATCAAAAAATTATTTATGTCATAAAAACTATTAATTTTCAATAAATAATTTTTTTTATTTAAAATTTAAAATTATAATAATTAGATAATTAACTTAATAAAATTAATTTCATTTTTTTAATTATCATTTAAAAATTATCTTAGGGTGAATTTATGGTAATTTTCAAAAAAAGCTGATTTTTGGGGTTGTAAACCTTTTAACCAAGGTTTTTAAAATATATTTTAATGTTTTTCATTCATGAAATAATAGAAATTTTACACATAAAACTATATTATTTGTATAAGAAGTTTATATTTTATATTGTTTTTATTTTATTAGATACTATGTAATTTATCAGGAACCTATGAAAATTACATAAATAAAATTATTAAAATATTTTCTATAATTTCGTACTCTCAAATATTACACATTTTTGGAAAATTAAATGAGTTCATATAGATATGTTTTCTTCAGTAAAGTTTTTTTACATGTATTATATTTATCTCTCTCAAAATTCTATCTTATTTGGCCATTTAATGAATAAGTTGTGGCTGAATCATTATAGAAAATAATTCTGTCCCAACAGACTATCCCAATTAAATATACTGAATGTACAAGCATTTGTGGATAACTTAATGGAAAAATATTGGAATGTGTTATTCTGGGGAATTTCTACCCTCTATCTTAGGTTTCCTCCATAAATATTTTATTCTCTTAAATAATGTTATGTAGGAGTTATGGTCAAATCAATAATTAATATATTTTCAGCCTTGCAGTTTCACTCAATCAGGATGCATTAACTACACACATGCTTTTTCCCATGATAAAGTTTGAATTAGATGTTCATCCAATTGGATGAAATTATTAAAATAAATTCATATAATAGGTTTCAAAATTTTATACCAATCCAAGAACTACGAAAAATGTTTTGATTGAATTACTATAGCGAGACCCATCCAGTGAGATCCACATCAACATCGACTTCATGTCCACTTGTCTCCCTTCAAAATGTGGATCAAAATTTCTCTATTTTAATTAAAAATATAAATATATTAGTATATAATCGAAAAAAAACTAAAATATTTCCAAAATTAAATTTTGTATGAAGAACACTAAAGAACAATTGAATATGAAGAAAATGGAATTCCCATGTGATTTTCAAATTTATTTATCATTATTCTTGATCAAAATGTATTCTAAAAAATAACATAGAATTAAATGGGTAATTGATGTATTATAATAACTTTAAAATACTTGAAAACATTAATTTTTAACCAAAAACATTGGAATTAATGACACAAAAAATTAATTGGCCTTAATGGAAACATAGTAATTATTTAAACCCTTAACACCATGCCTTCTAAAGTATAAATACCCATCCCTATTCAATTTCTCATACACCCAATTAAAATTTTTCTCATTATATACCACCAGATGAGTCTTTTCCATTACTCTATCTTCAATATTAAATAGTTTTTTTGGTCCAAAGGTTTGTCTTTACACTAAGAATATCAATAGAGGTAAGAGTTTCCCCAATCATTTCCTTTAACTTTTAGTTGAAATCCCCTTTTTGTATTGTCTTTTTTAGATTCATTTTCAAATATATAAATCCTTTTAATTCAATTTTATTACTATGTATTTGAATTATTCCTAATAATAGATCAATTACCCACTATCATTATAGATTTTTTCAAATATTTTATTATGCTCGAACTATTCCATTACCATTAAACCATCCTAAAATTTTAGTGAATTAATATGTGTGTGGTTTTATAAGAAATTAAGTACTTATATGGTTACTACAAGTGAATGTGTCTCTAGGATAGTTTTACCTAGGAATAATAGCCCTAAAAAGGGAATATTGGGTATTAAATTGATCCTCACATGGTGCATGACAACATGACTTACTACAAACCTAGTTTAACACTCCTGAGGGATATACTTAGATGATCTACATGATATTTAAAAACTATTATAAATGATTAATATATTCATTACATTGGTATCCTACCAATATAAATTTATATTTCATTATTGATTCTTTGATTTGGGGAAATAATTTCATACCATGTAATTATTTCTTCTATGTGGGAAAATCTTATAAGATATGTATTATTGAGAAATTGTCCTAAGTATTTATATTTTTCATTCCTTGAACATTATTCCATGTAATATTTTGATATGTGTTGGAATGAATTGAACATTTATGAGATGGGTGGGCCCATAAATTATATATCCCCTGAGTGGACTAACGGTTCTAATGAGATAACTAGGATTGGGTAATGGGAGTGTCCTTACCTTTTATGTATGATGTCTTGGAACAAGTTCTTGATTGAACTATGATAGGGTAATGAGAGAATTATTACCCTTTATTTAAAAAGTCTTGGAACATGACCTTGATGGTATGTTTAATATTTTCAATATTATGTATTTTCCATCACTGTATGATCACTTATTGATTTCCTAGAATCCATTCATTGTTATGTTCACTATGGATTTATTTATTATCTCAGTTATTGATATTCTGAAATATATTCATTATTATATTGGCCATGGATTTATTTATTCACTCTATTTCATTTGATATAGAATAAATTAGTTTATTTATTTGTGTCTCCATTCACTATATGACCGGTTATTGATATCTTGGTATCTATTCATTGTTATGTTGGAAATGGATTTATTTATGTTTTTAGTTATTGATATAATAACATCCATTACTTATTATGTTGGACATGAATTTATTTATTCTATTAGATATTGATATCCTAAATCCCATTAATTATTAAATTTTCAATGGATTTATTTATGTTCTCTTAGTTTCATTTTTTTGGAACATGTTAGTTTATTTATTAGCACCATAATAACATCCACTGTATTCTATTCCCTTACTAAACATATTATCTCACAAATTTTATTGTTTTCATTTTCCGTAAGAAACCAATAAGAGTACTATATATGATAAATTGAATGAATAAATAATAATAATGTTTTTCATGTTTTTTATAAGATGGAATTTTAGATTCAATATATTTTAAAACTTTGTTATATATCTGGTTTTATTAAGGCTATTAAACTATTGGATCCTCTATATTTATACCATTTTAATAAAATAGCCACAGACTCTAGGGTACTGGAGTTAGGGTTATTAAAGTTTCTATTAACATAAAATTTATGGAACCCATAGGAACTATATTTATAAGTGCGTAGTTATAAAACATAAATCATGTGAGAAACCATTAGGACATTCTAGTAATAATTCTATAAATGAAAATCATAGTGTTGTTTACGAATTTACTAAGTATATACCATTGTTTAAAAATTGTGCCTAATGTAAGGAACAACCATTTCAATACCAAAAATAAATATAGGCTTTTTCCCTCCTAAGAAGGTAAATGATACAAGTGTTTATATCAAAGCAGAGTTTGGTTATTCTTGGGAATTGGGATTCAGTATATTTGGGTATATAGACTTAGGTAAATTCCATTTTTCTTAAGAGAACTAGGTTAATTATTAATATAATTACCTCATATAATTAACATCTACATGGTATTTTTAATTTTTAATTTATATGGTTAATAATAAAGTGATAAATTAGGTTTAGTATTTTTTTTCTCAATGACTGAAATTGTGAGTACATAATTTCTTTAAGAGGGTAGAATTGAACATCTCAGTTTTTAAAAGCACATTTTTTTCCAGAAATATTGATATAAATACTAAATGATTTCTTTTATTCTAATAAACCAAATATTTATCAGTTAAGTTATTCGTTTACAATTTTTCAATGAAAATATAAATTTATTTATTAAAATGGTTTTAGAAAAATATCAGCTCATAGGTTGAGTGACAATCCACCATGTCTGGCATGGCCATGAGGATCTAACATATGATCAGAGGGTGATAAGGGAGAATTTATTTATACTAGACTACATGTCCCCCCTAATTCCATGAATTATATATATACATACACACACTAATATATATATTTTATTATATTAATGATTCTTTTTAAATATATACTTTTATTTGATATGTATATTCCTATTACTGATAGATTTATTTTCACATCCTCTTGGTAATTAAATCATTGTAATTTAATCATTAACAAATCCTGATGAATGTTTTCATCATTATATAATTACCAAATATTACCATTAGATCTACTATCATATGAAATTTTATATGAAACCTAATAAAATTAATGGTTAAATATAAATAATATGTTTTTATGAATTTTTGATTTAAATTATAGTTCATTAAATTTTAATTTTATTTCATTTAATCTTATTATGTGTACAAGTTTAATTACCTTAAAAATCATAATTTTAAAAGGTTAAGTAACATGTTTCATACTAAAAATTCGATAATTATTTATTTTATTAATTGATAATAATACATTTATTGTATGATCATATGCAATAAAATAGCCACTATTTCAATAAGTAGGCACATAAAAAATATATTACATTTCATAAGATCATTATACATCATGCATAAATATAGACTTATACAACTAGAAATATTAAACAGAAATATTATCATGTTCCTTTATTATTGTTTTCTAATATAATTAATAAACATTATGACCATTATTCAATAAGAGAGTTGGACATTATTATTATTGGTTATATTGATAAAATTAAGCGACTCTTGAGATAATTTTATAAATGAATATTTGCAAAATATAAAAAATATTAATTTCCATATAATTTTTCTATGATAAATTTATATGTTTTAAATAAATTTTATTTTAATATAATTATCTTATAAAAAAATTATATACAATAATATAAATTAACTATGTCTTTTTTAATTTTTTATAACAGTCATAAAATTAATTATGTCATAAAAACTATTAATTTTCAATAAATAAGGTTTTTATTTAAAATTAAAAAATTTCATTGTTAATTAGTTAATTTTATAAAATAAATTTCATTTTTTGACTAAGCATATTAAAATTATCTTATGGAGAATTTATGGAAAATTTATAAAAACATTGATTTTTGAGGTTGTATATGTAACAAACCAAGTATTTAAAATATATTTCAATGTTTGTTATTCAATAAATAATGTAAATTTTGATATTTCCCAGATAGGATCAATGTATCAATGAGAGGGGGAGGGGTGAATCAGTGATATATTTTTTATTTTAAGTTTCCTTTCTTTTGAAATAACCTTCACCACCTATTAAGGAATTATCACTTTTCTAAAAACAAATTAATCACACATCTACAAGAACACAAGAATTTACAAGGTTCACTACTCAACAAGGGTAGCTACGTGCTTAGTATGGTATAGAAAAAATACAATACCATCCAATACACTATAAAACAATCCATTTGTGTGGATATAAATAAGTAGGATATACCCTTACACTTGTGTAATACTACGATCAATAAAATAATGCATGTTCTTATTCTAACACGACTAATGTAATACAAGCTTGTGTAACAAGTTAAGAAAAATTCACCTATTTATTATAAACATGTTATTGTGCTACGTTATCAACTTTCAATTTATATATCCTTAAAAAACAAATTATTCACTTTCCTACCCAATAGTAGGTAATAAATTCTATGGACTTCATAATGATACTAATTCCGATAGCCTGGTCCGATTCCTCAACCCAATTTCTTAGTCTAGAAATATAAGTCTTCTAGAATACTACTAAAACAATTTTGAACTGCTTTTACCTCATTCTGAAAATCTCAATCCAATTTCCCAGTTCGATGACCCAATATAATCAGATAATCACTCAATACATTTTTTTGTTATTATTATTCTTTTGTCTATAAAACTTTCTTAGGAATGCTCTTTCAAGAAACCCCTTCTCTCTAAAACTTCATAATTTCTCTCTATTTTTATACACGTGAACAATGTTCTAATCCATAAAAAAGTACAATGTACCCTTTTATTTTTATTGGTATGCTAAAAGTAGTTTATCCAGTAATCTAAAATGTTTTCCCACTTAACCAAATTTCAAAATACTTCAATTTCCCCTTTATTTCAGCTTAATCATTGACTTCTTTAGTGCTTCTCAAATCTTATCAATTATTGTAAAAAAATATTGAATCTTTTCACATATTTAGCTCACTTAAAAATTTCTAACTATTCTTCATCCTGATTCTGATTTTCATTCTGATTTCTTCATTCTGATGAATACATATGGTCACTCCAGTTTTCTTGACCCACTTGTAAATACATCAAAACTCAAGGATTATCATTACGATGCTCATTAACAACTAAAAAAATGATCATTATGATGCTTTAAACCAACTATTAGATATAAAACATTGAAATCATTATTCCATAAACATAGTCAAAACTTCTAAAGATATTGAAGCTTCTTGGAAGGACTTCAATAATAGCTTAAAACAAATTTCAATCCCACATTTGTTAACTTTTTTCAAATACTTCAAAAAATTTCATCTTTACTTATTTTCCTTAGACCAGTTATCTTATTTCCAATGAAGTTATCAGTGTCAGAACACATCTGATGGATCAAAATTTTTCTCACTCTGATTGATTGGTGTCACCTCCAGTCATATGTGTCAGCACCACATATTGTTCGATGACTCTTGAACTATTTTATTAAAACCAACAACAGTTCTTCTTTATCTCTTAATACATTCATTAAAGAAATATGGATTAATTTACTCTTGACCTAATTGAAGATAATCAATATATGTTTTATGAAAATATCTAACCACATTGATGATCTTTATCCCATATATCAGACTCTAACTTCTTTACATGCATCCGTCCCAACAAACTCAAATTTCTCATCGATACCAACAATATCCAATTACTGAACCACTTAAACAAAATTTTATGCCTTAGATTCACTTTTTCGACCATCACTGCATCTAATGGATCAGTTTTAGGATTAATTAGATGGATTGGTGGAACACCACATCTGATGGACTGGTATCAGCAATGACTTCTTTCCTTTCCCAATTTTAGAGAAAACAAACTTATAACAATAAACAACATCTATCTCTAAAGATTTATATCTATTGGATTATTTGTAAGAATTAAAACAATAAAATTCATATTCTCACATTCCGAACAAAACTTTATAGCCTTCAAATAATTCTCTTTCTGATGATCTCTCACTGATGAACTGAGACAAAAAATTTTGACTTTATTCTTTAAAAAACATATACTTATAATCATGACTTCCTCATTAATGTGAGGAAAATTAATATTGGTATAAAATAATATGAATTACTTTGTAAGGTGTTATAAATTCCCATCATTCTAGTATATTATTTATTTTTAACCAAACCTCAAACCGATTGGTATCACCTATTCTCCTCCTTTACTTCATAAGGCTTCATCACAAGTTTACCAGACAATTTATGATTTATGAGAACTCAAATATCAGAAAATAATCATTAGAATTATATTATATCCATCTAGACTCTAATACTTATCCTCATTCTAATTTAGACTTTCATTTCATACCCAAGGTGAGTCCGACGAACCGTTTCTCATAAAAAAATTCTTCATAAACCAGTGGAATATCTTAATCATTTGGCATTGAATATTCTAATTATGATACAAGATTTCATTCTTTTAGTCAACAATTACAAGGTGAATTGATTTATTTTCGTTGAAAAGAAATGAAAATACTTTCAGAAAAAACTTTTTCCATCTTCCATAAACCATTTCCTATCAAGTGGATCCCAAAAATCTATCCCTTTAGATTTTTTGTCAACCAATTATCATAAATTAATGAACATTGTAGCCACAAGCTATTTATTACTTATTAATTAATGATAATAATATGTGATATAACTCATTGTAGGAAATAAGAATCGTTGATAGAAAAACATTTCCCTCCAAAAGTAGCGACT
Source organism: Viscum album (assembly GCA_963277665.1). NCBI lineage: Eukaryota > Viridiplantae > Streptophyta > Magnoliopsida > Santalales > Viscaceae > Viscum > Viscum album. The sequence continues at coordinate 737,015,972 of OY728147.1, read as the reverse complement.
CATGAAACTTCTTTATCTTTTATTCACATATTTATTCACTTATTCTAATTACCTGTAAACAAATGTTTCCTATAACCACTCTAACAAAATGTTAGAATAGTTTAAACACTTAAATGCTAAGTTCACATCTTACCCATAACACCTCTATATACATTCTTCCTTAAAAGGTTTATCACATATTAATGGATTGATTTATGAAACAATTATACCCCTTGAAAACAATATCCAAAGAGTAGATGAGATAGGTGAAAGAAACACATACCTCAACCTTGGAGAGGAATAGGTTGGACACCCATGATCATCATGATCTTGAAAAATTATTCCTTTGGTAAAGGTTTAATAAATATTTTAAAAAATTAATCTGATATAGGAACAAACTCCAGATTTAATTCATTCTTCTACACATTCTCTTTGATGAAATAAAAATTGATAATAATATGTTTTGAATGATAATGTTATAATAGGTTTCTTGTAATGTTGATGGAAATTTTATAATCACAAACCAATATAAAGAGAAAATTTAATTCAATAAGTAATTATTCCAACTGAGACTTAATCCACACGAGTTGCGTAGCAGCTTGAGTAGAAGAAACATACTCAGCTTCATCCATGACAAGAGTTACTGAATTTTGTTTCTTTTTATGCCTCCTTATTTTTTTACCAGAAATAAAACTTTTTCAGATGTGAATTTTCTATCATCAAAATTCCCTACCCAATAAACATCGAAATACCCAAAATAGTCAATAATTTCTGAGCTATCATACAAGATTCCAAATTGTTTTGTTTCTTTCATATATATGAGATTTTTTTCTAGCCAATAGATTTGTTTCTTTTGGATCACTCTAAAATCATGAATATAAGATAACAACATAAAAAATATATGGTCTTGAGGCATTAAAAAAAATTAACTTCTAATTAGATTTTGAAACTCTTTAGAGTCCACTTCCTTATATTATCAATATTTATTCAAATTGGTACCCACTAAAATTATTGTGTAGACTTGATTTGAATTTTCCATGACAAATTTCTTAAGAAGTTCCCTAGAATAATTTTCTTGAGAAATAAATATGTGTTTCTTCTTTTTTGAGATACGTAACCCAAGAAATCATTTCATTTAACCTAGTATTAAAACCTCTAGAAACGTTTTCATGTCTTCTGCAATTGTTCCACAAGTTATTTCATCATTGCCAACAATGATAATTTCATTGCCCTAAAAAATTCCAATGAGGGAAAATTACAGAATTTATTTGATGTATATATTACTATCAAACCTTCCTTTCTTAAAACTCATATTTCTTAATAAGGTATACAATTTGGAATACCATGTCCTCAGAGCATATTTTATATCATACAAGGATTTGTTCAACTTGAACACATAAATTTCATACTTCACCACAATAAACCTACATGGTTTTTCAATATAAAATTCCTCATTTTCTCACCATTCAAGAATTATGATTTCACATCCATATGAAATTTTTTGAAACTTTATTGTGCATAAATAACATGAAATATTCTGATTATTTCAAAACATACCACTAAGGAAAAAGTTTCATCAAAATCAATGCCTTCAATCTGTAAGTAACCTTTAAAAACTAATATTTATTTGTTTCTTATCACTTCACCATCTTCATTTAACTTGTTCTGGAAAAAATACTTTGTATCAATAACATTTTTTTCATTTAGTTTAGGTACGAGTTCTCAAGTATCATTCTTTTCTATCTGATCCAACTCTTCATTCATAGCCTGAACCCATTATGGATGCTCAAAGCTTCATTCACATATTTTGTATCAAATTTTGAATATAAAGATGTATGTGTAATATCGTTTGAAATTCCACTTGCTTCCTCATCCTAGGATGAGATTTTTTATATTCTTTCTCATCTCTATAAATAGTTAAATTTCATTCTTCTTCTTGAGTATGATTACAATTGTTTCCATCCTAATGAGAACTCTTAACAAATATTATTTCATTATATTCATCTACGATATCTGGATGAGTTTTTTAAGAATATTCCTAATCTTTTTTAATAACGTTATGTAACATCTCGACCCGATTCACCTTTAAGATGTTGGCTGGACTAGTGGGTCACATGACCTCAAGCACAACTCTCCATATGCCAGAGGCTGCTGACTAGTAGTGGGGTTCCTGGGAGGTGATAGTGGGGAGACTATACCCTCTTATCAGAGTTTCATAATAGTTTAATAAAATATAAGTAGAAGATAAGTAGTGGAATAATTAAATAAATGAAACACAACAGTGGAAATAGTAATAAATAATTGAAAAAATAGTGGAAGAAATATTTGACATAACTAAACAATAGTTTCCAATACTAGTTTATAAAAAATATGAATGAATGACATGGTAAAGATACATAATAGAAAACAGTAAACAATACAACATGCTTCAAAACATAGTAAAATAATAAAGAAATGATAGAAAATCCCCACCGATGATCTCCATGAGCATCCCGAGCTCTATATCGATCCTTTTATCCTAACTGCTAGGTACAACCAATAAAGAAAACAACCTAGATCCAAAAAATATAAGGTATACTCGGTTACCAAAGGTACTCAAGCAGGGTGTGAGATATAAATCTCAATATTACGGAACCCAAGACGTCTACCCCAATATAGAAAATGGATTATAAATTTAGAAGTGTGTCATATATAATAAATGTATAAAGATTATTAATTAAATAATAGCAATTGGGTCTAGGTTCCTAAATGTATAGCTGTCCCATACTACCTACTTCGGCCTAAGCTAGAAGTCTTAAAAGTATAGTTGAGTAAGGAAGAATATATAAACAAGGGAAAATAGTATCATGGAAAACCATTAAAGGAATATCCTTAGGCTTGTTGTTTAACTTAGGTTCTAAATATAATGTCATCACTTAAGTAAGATATTAATGTAAGGGAAACATCTCAAGTTAAATAATAATAAATAATAAAAAAGAAGGTTGCATATCAAGAATTTACATTAAAATCCATTAATTTCAAAGGTGGAGTCTAAGCCCATCCCTGAGGTATCACTATGGTACTTCTATTCAAAATATCCAATGCCACTGAGCCTGTCCAATGAGATCATTTCAAGAGTCCAAGTATCGTTTGTGGTATGGTAACTATGATTTTGTCCTGGGTATTGCACATAAGGGACCAAGTATCAACCGAGGCTTGTTGTAGATATCTTTCCAATGGGTCTGTCCTGATCTACCCCTTAGGGAACCTGTATGACCCAATAGTATAGTAAAAATCATGGGGGATCTCTTTCCTGGTGATCCTAAGACATCACTTCCCAAACACATCGTGTTGTAACCTATTGAGTACGGAGAGTCCAGCTGTGGTTTCTTAATACGGGACCCACATTCTCTCCCCGAACCAATTTCAATTAAAATAACAAAAGAGGCATATATCACAAATTATGAAAGGTATGAGGCTTAAGCTACATGGAATAATACTTAAAAAATTGCGTGTCAACACATGCAACTTAATTTCACAATCTAGTAAGTTTAATAAGGAATTTATTATGGTTCAATCCACTTTCAAAGGAAAAAGCAATAAAGTAACTTCCATAATCAAGGAATTATAAACAAGGCATGTGGCATCAATGTGACTCTTACTAATTTGTCATCAATGACATTTAATCATCTCATACTGTCAAGCTTGACCAAGTTTCACAATCCATCCAAACCATTTAAAAAGTCTCAAGAAATGAGCACTAAATAAGGAATAAGGAGTTTATTAATAGGAAAGGTACTCATGTAACTTGAAACGAGTAACTTTGTAAGAAAGTCATATTGCATTCAAATAAACCTCAAGTATGCCATAGGTAGAAGGTACCACACACGGGATACAAGATTATGTTAAAGCTTTGGAATTATCAAGAGGGACACAATTCATAATTCATTTATCATTAATAAATTTAAGGCATTACTAAGGTGTCACACACAACCCATGGAAATTTCTCACATTTTATATAAATGAAACTTAGTGCATTTAGGATGGCTCACCCAAAGGGGTGGCTGAGAGGCAAGGTGAACACCCCAAATAGGTTTTTCTATAAGAGAATGTTACAACAAACATGAATGAACCAATGAAAAAATTTAATAAATGATAACAAGGAAAAAATTCATCATTACTAAGAAATTAATTCAAGACATCTCATTTGGTACGATTCATCCTACTCAAGGCCATCTTAACCAATTCACCTAAACATGGAAAATGGGTTTAAGGGTTCAAGTGTCAAGTTCACTCCATATAATGGATGCCACTATCTCATTTAAGACATCCCATACAAACCCCTTTTATCTTAACCAAAACCCGCCATTCATTATGTCATGGTATCTTCTCAAATTCATGTGTGAGAATATCTAAGACTAATAAGTCCAAATACCCATGGGATGTCTTGGGTCAAATAAATTACACAAGGGATAAGGGCCACTTCCTCGAAAAAGGCAATCCATTCTGTTGGATGAGGTCCTAAACATATTTTATCTTCCATATCTTCAAAGCATAAGAAACAAAAAATAAGTAAACCAATAAAACAACAAAACTATACTTTATACATTTTTGGTTTGAAGACAGTGCACCTCCATTGGAGGGGTTTTATTATAGAATCATGATATTTATTATAAAGAAATCATTTATCACAATTAACACTTTTATCAGGAATCATACTCAATTCACAATTAATAGGAATTTAATATAAAGACTTTACTTAATTAATTAAAATATAATAAAAGTTTGTTAATAAATAAATAAATTAATTATTTAAATTAAAGAGGCAAATGAATGAGATCCTATATCAAATAAGAACCAATTTAACATTTGTTACTTGACATATTTATCAGCGACCACTTGAAACTGCTCCACACACACATACCTTCATAGATACATAGATACATAGATACATAGACACACACACACACACACACACACACACACATCCCTTAATCCAATGCACATGTTCCTCGCACCATGAGGGAACACATACATGGAAGATATATATATATATATATATATATATATTCATACCTGAGTATGTGCGTGAACACCCTCAAAATTGGTCAAAAAATACTACACACATTAATAGGAATAAAAATTAATGTGGTAAGTAACAACACAATAAAAATTAAATTATAGGGACTCAAAAAAAATTTAAGACCATAAATTAACTGATCGAAACTAAGAAGTGGATAAAAAACACTTACGTCAAGTGGCGACGATAATCGAATCGACCCAAAACACCTTGCCTTCGGCAGTGAACACTGAAATCACATGACAAGGTTCAACAAAATTAAAGAAAAATACCAGTAACTCATAAATCAAAAAATCCCCAACTATAAAATTAGTGAAAATGGATAATAGAGGAAAACCTTACCCAAGATCATTGAAGGGAGGAACGAATTCTCCAAACTAATTTTCCTTCGATGAAGGTTTCTATAATACAAATGAGCATGACTTGAGAGGCCATTCACACACCCTATCAAAGGGAGAAACAAAGAAAAACTAGGTTAATGCATACCTAGGGTTTGGTCTCACCTTGAAGGGTGATGGATTGACCGAATCGTGGTTGGAAACAAAGAGGATGAGGAGCGGAGGGCCTTACCATGATGATTCGAGGGAGAATCATGACAGAAAATGGTGGAGATGGCATTTGGGGAGGGATCTAGGTGGAGGGAATCATGTGAGAGGGGGGTTTAGCTAGGGGGTCGCATTGCACAGAGGGGAAAAGGGAGAATGGAAGAGACCTCTTAGGTTTTTATTAAAACCTAACTAATAATAATAACAACAAAATTAATAATAATATTATTATTATCATTAAATATATCTTTATTAATTTATTTATATTTAAATTTTAATCAATTAATTTAATTTATTTAAAATACACATCACAGTGTCGAATCTCAAAAAAATTGTTCCGAAGCTCCATTTTAAAAATAGCTTGTCTAGTAAACGAAAAAAATTAAATTCCCTAGGAATTTTTTGTCCAGTTCAAAATGCGGGATGTTATAACCTTCCCACCTTAGAAGTTCTCATCCCCAAGAATCCTTTGGGAACTTAAAAAAAATCACCCACCCTATAGGGGTCATGAATTCTCATTCAAATAGGCACATTATGCTTCCAAACACCCAACACACCTTCAAGAATTGATTATACAAGAGGAACATAAGCCATTATGATCCGAGCCAAAGATCATTTTCTAATTGAAACATTTAAACAACGCTTACCCGAGCCCTTTTAGTTAAAGACACGACCATGAAATCATCTCTTGAAACAACTAACTAGTGGTACTCCCCACCATAGGTCTTAGAATTGTAAGGGGCCAAATCCAAGCCACAAAACCTCCACCATTGGAGTTTCCAAAAAAGTAGGCCACTAAGCATTTTAACGATGCTCTTGGCATGGTTCCAAGATGATCAAACGGTCAGTTCTTCATTGACTGTTATCATAGAACAAGAGGATAAAAGTCAAGCTACCTCTGACTAACCATCTCAAAATTCTCTAATTCAATGAATTACGTATTAAAATAGAACCACAACACCTTCTTACAAGTAATCAAACGTTTAAAACGAACATGTTTATCATAGGCCATCACTGACTTCTGACGATGTGTCTTGGTCAAACCATCCCTTGAAAATTTTAAACCTATCATTATTTAGCACGAACAAGGGTGTAAACTGATCCAGACCACTAGAATAATCATGCCCTTTTTAAACATCACCTCTGATCTAGAATAAAAGTCCAAGATAACATTGGAATTGAAACATCAAGGTCTAAATAACTAACCAAGTTGAACAACATTCCAAGTTTATAAGTGAGAAATTGTTACAAATCCAAGACGCTTGCATCATATCATTAACTAAGCCATGAGTGGCATTCACCTTACTATCAGGTCCGGGAAAATGGTTGGTGTTTAGGTGTCCATACTAGGAATTACTACACAAAAACCATGGTGTCACTCAGAATAACCAAGCCTCAATTAGAACCACACATTTAGCGTGGAACACCAAAATAACCAATCAGAAAAGCCCAATGGATTTAAAACATCAGTACAACATAAGAATGATGCTTTATTAGTGTACCTCGATGATTTCAAGATAGGGGAAATGATCATCGCTAAGCAGGATATACTAATAGGATTTAAATGGTTTCTAGTCAAACATACCCAAGTGCTGGAAAGAAGAACAATCAAACCACAATTGGTCGAATTTAAAGAAGAAAATCATCTTCACCTACTGATGCATCGTCATTAACCAATCAACGAGCCTTTACCACCTGAGGTTTCCCATGATCATTAAATATTAACCAAATAAGTCCACCAATGAACAATGAAATTTCTCAAAGGTTTCATACACAACTAACCACACCAACATCATGTTTCTGAGGAAGAACCAACACGATTTAAAGTTCACAACCCTCACAACATTTAAGCCACCCTAACCATTCTTGAATGGTCCTTTTTGGTTGTGTTCCTTATACTTAGAAGGACACATATTTAAAAAAACTAACATGACACTCCCCACCTTAGGAGTGTCCTAAACATAAAAAATAAGAGATAGAATAGCTTATCAAAAGTGTTCTGGTTCAAAACCACCATAAAAGAAAATGTTTAAACAATTGGTATGAAAACCAAAACCAAACCGATCGGCATGTCAAAGCACCCAAATCTCTGGAAGTCATCCAGAGAATTGGGATGAACTTGATTTCTTTATACCTAGTTCATTCTACTATGGAGATGACTGAAGACCGCACTCAATAGTACAAGGCTCAAAGATTCCACCAAACTCAACCATTTTGTCACAACATTAAACACTCAATTGTTTCTGTGTATACCAATGCATAATACCCTGGGATTTAAAAAGAAACCAGAATATCATGATTACTATCCATAGGATGTCTACCCTACTTATTCAAATATCAGATGGTCCATACAAGGGATTTAAGCCATCATCATATTTCCCCACATGAAGATTAACCTGGACGATTCCATATCAAGTCCTACATTACTAAAGAAAAGAAAGGGTCAACCAACCTACAAAGTGGCCAACCATGCCCGAGGCATGTATAAACATCTTAAACCGAGCATCACTCAGTGCTCATGCCCATATAAAAGGCCAAGAAAAACATGACCACCCATCTGAACAAGGGTGTCATTTTAAGCCAGGGGGTTTGATTAGGGACAAAGACACCTTAACAACACCAAAAAGGGATAAAAATCCTGAAATTAGAAAGTATTTAAAGTTCTAAGGGTGATAACTACCACATTATAGCCCTTTGTGAAGAACAAGTGTCATACCTAAAACCGATTCATGATAAAATAACTCACTAGGCTCAAAATCAGATCATCTAATCCATTGCTAAAAGAAAGATCGCCGATGGAAAACACAATCTCCTTCATTCTAAGGAAACTCAAAGAATATTTATCTACCCTTACATGAGGGTATTAAATAGAGGAAACCACTACATGTTCCATTTAAAAGGCCTTTACATTTAAAACCATTTCATAATACAACATGCACATGTTCAATAGTCTAGTTATATGGGCCAACATCTACCAATCCATAAAGTTCCCATACACAGGTGGCATTTTGATCCCATTTATTTGCAACCAAACCATTTATCCCATGAAATAAATTACATAATAACAAAACTAGTATGTCATCAAAAGAATATAACACAGGGAAGACATGATATATTCATATAAGCATAACATATTAACACAAAAGAAGGTTATACAAACATGCATGCTAATAAACATAACATAATGGAATGGCATTCAAGGCACTCAATCATATCAATAGGAAACCAATGAATGTAGATACATGGAATCAAATATACATGATATATGTATCTCTATGCGCCTATTGTTATGCATTTAATGAATCATCCTTGACTAAATAGAAAAAGGGTAAAATACCATAAACTCCATAAATCTATAAGAAGTAGAAATTACACCAATCACTCGAGGTGAAATCATATCAAATATAATATTGAAAATCATGAACACCAATTCCTATCCCTAGACACTTGGTCATTTACCATACGTGGGTTGATTAGTCCCATGAATGACTATTAACCAAGTGAAGATACATTCCTAGTCTCATGTATACTAACCCAAAATAGTAGGAAAAATGAAAAATACTCGGATCTAATACCAATTTGTAACATCTTATCCTGGCTCACCTCTAAGATGGTGGCTGGAACAGTGGGTCACATGACCTCAAGCACATCTCCGAATATGATAGAGGTTTCCGAATAGTTGTGAGGTTCCCAGGAGGTGATAGTGGGGAGACTATAACCTCTTATTAGAGTTGCACAATGGTTTTAAAAAATACAAATAGAATAAAAGTAGTGGAAGAAAAAAATAAATGAAAGAAAAAATCCGAAATAGTATTAAATAATTGAAAAAATAATGGAAGAAATATTTGACAAAACTAAACAAAAGTGTCCATTGTCATTTTATAAAAAAGATAAATACATGACATGGTAATGATAAATGATAGAATTTAGTAAACAATACGGAATGCTTTACAACATAGTTCAATAATAAATAATGGGAAGAAGATCCCTGTGTGTGATATCCATGAGCATCCTGATCTCTATCTCGGTCCTTTTCTACTAACTACCAAGTATAAGAAATACAACAAATAAACTAGATCCTGCAAATATAATGTCTACTCGGGTGCCAAGGGCACCCGAGTAGGGTGTGAGATATAAAACTTAGTAGGCTGGGACCCATGGTGTCTAGACCAATCTAGGTAAGGAATTATAAATTTATAAGTGTTCCATATTTAATAAATGAAAAAAGATGATAAATTAAATAATATAAACTGGGTCCGGGTTCCTAAATGGACAACCATCCCATACTACCTTCTTTGGCCTAAGTTGTAAGTCTAAAAATTATAGCTGAGAAAGAAAGAATATATAAAAAGGTCCAGTAGTAAGATGGAAAACCAAGGAAGGCATATCCCCAAGCTTGTTTTTTCACTTGGGGTCTAAATCTCATGTCATCACATAAGTAATCTAGTAAAGTAAGGGAAAAATGTCAAGTGAAATCACAACATATAATAATAAATAAGGATGCATATCAAGAATTTAAAATAAAAACTATCAATTTTAGAGGTGGAGTCTGAGCTTGTCCCTGAGGTATCACTATGGTACATCCATTCAAAATATCCAATACCATCAAGCACATCTAAGGTAATCCTTTCAAAAGTCCAAGTATTGCTTGTGGTATGGTAACTATAAGTTCATCTCATGTATCTCACGTAAGGGACCGAGTATCAACTGAGGATTAGCACAACTTTCTTTCCAATGTGTCCATCCTTGGTTTCCACTTAGGGAACTGGTATCAACCAATAGTATAGTAAAAATCCCTAGGGATACCTTTCCTGGTGAACCTAAAACATCACTTCCCTAGAGCGTTGTGTTGCAACTTATCGAGTACAGAGAGTAAAATTGTGGTTTCTTAATACGAGACCCATGTTCTCTCCCCAACCTAATTTCATTTAAACCAACAAGAGAGGCATATATTATAGTTCATGAAAGGTATGAGGCTTATGATATATAGAATAAGCCTTAAACAATTTCATGTCAACACATGAAAATCAATTTCATAAGCTAGAAAGGTTAACAAGGAATTTTATATGGTTCAAGCTACTATCAAGGGAATAAGAAATAAAAAAACTTGCATAATAAAGGAATTATAAATAAGGTATGTGGCATTAACATGCCTATTACCAATTTTTCATCAATGACATTTCATCCTCTTAAGTTATCAAGCTTGACCAAGTTCCACAATCCATCCAAACCATTTAAAAAGGATCAATCAAGGAGAACCAAACATGGCATAAGGAGTTCATTAACAGGCAAGGTACTAATGTAACTTGAAATGAGTAACTTTGTATGTAAGGCATATTAAATTCAAATAAACCTCAAGTATGACAAAGGTAGGAAGAACCGCACATGGGATACAATATTCTGTTCAAGCTTAGGCATTATGAAGAGGGACATAATTCATAATTCATTTATCATTAATCAATTTAAGTTATTACTAAGGTGTCACAGAAAACCCATGGAAATTTTCCACATTTTATATAAAGTAAACTTGGGATATTTAGGATGGCTCAACCAAAGAGGTGTCCTAGAGGTAAGGTGAACACTCCAAATGGGTTTCTGACATGTCATTTGGTATGAGTCACACTACTCAAGGTTATCTCACCCAATTCATCTAAACATGGAAAATGGGTTTAAGGGTTAAAGTTTCATGGTAACTCCATCCAATGGATATCACTATCTCATTTAAGTCATCCCATACAAACCCCTTTTATCTTGACCAAAACCTATTATTCATTAATTCATGGAATCTTCTCAAATTCATGAGTGGGAAAATCCAATCCCAATAAGTCCAAACACCCATGGAATGTATTGGGTGAAATAAAATACATAAGGGACAAGGTCCACTTCATAAAAAAATGCAATTCATCCAGTTACTATAATAGGGTGAGGTCCTAAACATGTATTTTATCATCCAAAAATTCAAAACATAAGTAAAAAAAAGTAACAAAAAAAAAAACAAAAACAAAAAGTCCACTTTATAAATTTTTAGTTTGAAGGCTGCACACCTTCATTGGAGGCGTTTTATTATAAAATCATGACATTTCTTATCAAACAATCATTTATCACATTTAACACTTCTTTCAGGAATCACATTCCTTTCATAATTAATAAGAATTTAATTTAAATACTTTACTACATTAAATAAAATATAATAAAAGTGTAGTAAGAAAGTAATTAATTCATTATTTAAATTAAAGTGGAAAATGAACGAGATCCTACATCAAAGAAGAACCAATTTAACATTCAGCACTTGACAGATTTATCGACGACCACTCAGGACCTCTCGACACACACACAAATACCTTCTTATATATAAATATATATATATCCCATAATCTAATTGATGTATTCCCTACACCACGAGAGAACATGTACATGGAATATATATATATATATATAGACACACACACACACACACACCTGAGTATATGCGTGCACGCTCTCAAAATTGGTCAAAAACCACTACACACATTAATAGGAATCAAAATTAATGCGGTAATGACCAATAAACTGCAAAATAAATTAGAGGGACCCAAAAACACATTTAAGACCATAAATTAACTGATCAAAACTAAGCAGTGGATATAAAACACTTACCTTAAGCAGTGACGACAATCAAATGAACTCGAAGCACCACAGCTTCGGTGGAGAAAATAGAAATCATGTAGCATGGTTCAATGCACTTAAAGAAAAATACCAAGAAATCATAAATCAAAAAATACCCAATTATAAAATGAGAGAAAATATATAATGGGGGAAAACCTTACATGAAATTGTTGACAGGCGAAATAAAACACTCCTAACTACTTTTCCTTCAGTGGCAGTTTCAAGATATGATTGAACATGACCATAAAGGCCATTTATACACCCCATCTAAGGAAGAAACAAAGAAAAAACTAGGTTAAACCATACCTAGGGTTTGATGACACATTGTAAGGTGACAGATAGACCAAATCTTACCTGGAAAATAAGAGGATGATGAGCAGAGGGCCTTACTATGAGGATTCATGTAACACCCCGAGCTTCCATGATACGCTTCTCATTTAATAATGCAATAGCTTGCATGGTACGCAAGTTTGAGTTCTAACACACCGCGACTAATCAAAGTAGCCATTATGAATAGTAATAACCACTTTTTAAAATTATAGAAATTTTATATTTCAAAATGGACTTCATTTTTGTATTCGTAATATCAATTATAGCTTAGGGTGAAATTTTGGCATTGTTCTGAAAAACTTCAATTTTTGATGAATAGTGAAACCACTAAGTGGTAGTTAAATAACTGATTTTTCATTTAAATGAAATATTACCACTTCTGTGATTTGATTTTTAAAAATCAGATATACATGGTTGTCATTAAGAAGTAAAATGTGGTTCAATGAGATTAAAATAATTTTTTGGTGAATAGTAACTTTTAAGTTCTTAATCACGATTAGTGGTAATTAGTGTAGTTTAAGGTAAAAACAATGTTTTAATAATATGATATGAGCTTGAAACTTGTCCTACTCCTATTGGATGAGTCATGGCCGACCAAGACAACCCATGGGTCAACTTGGGGACCCTATGGAGCCACTTTGGTTGGAAAATGACATTAATATATATTTATTTAATGTTAAAATTAAATTGACACAAACATGAGTTGTTTTACTAAAACAGTTTTTAAGTGGGGTTAAACAAGTCCAAATTTTGATTATAAATATTCATTAGAAAGATAAAAAGATTTACTACATCATAGTATTTTGTTTTATAATTTTTAGACATTAAACAAATTAAATTATTAATGACATCATTATGATGCAGCGATGACCTCATTATTTAACGATTTAAATAAAATGAGAAGATAATGCAAAATCCAAGGCTTACACTTGTCCAAAGCCTATTGGATGAGGAGATTTCTAAACCTTATCACCTTAGCCTCGAATTATATAAGTGTGGGACCTTTAGAATCCGAAAAGCATTGTGAAATAATATAACATTTCAATCTTTCCAAAAGTGCCCCTCCTCTCCACTTATAAAAGGCCCCCACCTCTCCCACCTCATTTACACTTTCAAGCCATTTGGATCGGCCAACCTCTGCCCAAATACTCTCCCAACTCCCCCCTCTTTCTCATAGAAGCCTAAATTTGGGCAGAACTCTTCCCAAGGAAGCCTTTGGCTCAAATCAAAAAGAGTTATCCGATTTTGAGGTAATGTCTTTTCTAATGTTGTTTTGTTTTATTTTTCTTCTCGAACCCCCTAAACTCTTTTTATTCATTTCTTTTGTAACAACACCAGAATCCTAAATATACTAGGATGTTGTTATAAGAAGTATTCGAGCTAAACTTACACACACCTACATCTAATGGTTAAAGAACATACGGTTTCTGTGGATGGCGAATTTCTGCCTCACGAAACGATGATTGTTCAACACTCATATAACACCTTCAAAGGTGGCCATTAAGATGTCACTATTTTTATATATGATATATAATATGTTTATGTTTTACTTATGCTTCTGTATTTCTCATTTATGGCATACTTTATGATTTCCATTATGGGTAAAACGCGATAATTTCATTTTAGGAAGTGCGGACTACCGCCCCCTCAAAGTGATTTGAATCGTTAATGCCATATGTGGGATGTATAAAGGATGGAGTAAATGGTATTATACAATATATTATACTGGAATTATATTATACATTTATATCATTATGATTTAGTTCCATTAAATATGAAATTTAAATGAAAGTAGCGTTCATGCGTACGTACGGCTTACCGTCTCCATGAACGGTGCATTTCATTTCTTACCTCTAAATGTTACGTAATATTATAAATGAATGTATATAATGGATATATAAGATATATATGACATCTAAATCATGAATATAATTCTGGATATAATGGATATTCTACCACATGAACAACTTGTAATTATAAGAAGTTTATTGTTGACTCAAGTACCAAAGATCGACAAAACGACCGTTATTAACTTAAATAATTACATAAAGTTCATAACATTGTAATAAGTGATATAAAAAGGATAATGAAATTTAAAATGGTTCTTAATAAGGTATATATTAACTCTAGTTTATTATACAGGAGGTTAACCTACCCCAACCAAGGAAAAGTACAAGGTAAGGGTTTACTTCACAACCTCTTCATTATCCAAGGTTGTTTATACATAATTATCTACTGAGACCTCGTTATCATCCACATCCATGTTTCTTCAAAATGTATTTCAAATTTTTTTTATTATTTACAATAATATGGTTTAAATTCATTTATACCCTTTTTTACTTTTTATAAGAGGAATCTTTCCGTCGTTTTCAAAACAAGGTCCTTTTTAACCTTTTCGACAGAATTGAGGTAAGAATGTTTTTTTAACTTATACGGCGGGTGCGGTTATTTTCCGCCGTTATAAAATCTTCAAAGCTTTCCTTACAAGCTTATAAGAATATTTTCAAGAAAATGTTTTGTTTTATATGGCTCTTAAATGATTTCAAAAATATAAAGAGATATTTCTCTAAAAAGTCTTTTGATTTCATCTATGTCAACATCCTTTGATGGATTTTACGCTTATTTGAAGTTGATTTATTATAATACAAAACTTCTATATTGTATTGAAGGTTTTGTGATATGTTTGACTGTGGATATGTTATTTTATACCATTCATAGTTTATGGTGAAATTATTGACATTTCTTATGCTAGTTTTAATACGAATGTTTATGTTATGTTTAAACCTTTTCATATGGGAATGCATTGGACTTAATATGTGACGGGTGGAGCCCGCTATAGCTCCTCGATGCATCGGCAGGTCTCATGAGACAAACTAGTGTCTTGGCACGAGGCCTTGACAAAATCTTATTTGTGGTCTCGGCACGAGGCCTTGACTACGTGGTTATGATAGTCTGGCATTATGCATTCCATCATTATGAAAGTGGTTATTGATATTGCATGTGATTATTCGACCAGTAGAATATCCATGTGAAGAAGTGAATGGAATTATCTCATTTTACTTTTGCCATATTATGTTGATGTTCAAGTTTAAAAGGCTTTTGTTTTAGTTATACATTGCCTTAAATTTTTATGTTTATTTATGAGAGCTTCCGCAATATTGATATCCTTACTGAGCATCTGAGCTCACCCCTTTCAATGTTTTAATATTTTCCAGGATGTGAAGAAGTATTTTATGAATGACCTGTAGGGATAGTCAGAAGAGGATATGAGTGTGGACTATGAAGACTTTGTTATTAGTTTTTCACTTTATGATGTAATGTAAGACTTATGAATGTATCTAGTGTTTCCAAGGCTACTAAACTAATCGGTCTTTCGAGACTTGATCTTTTTTGATCATGCCAATGTTACGAAGTAATGCACCGACTATGGGTAGCTGGGGTCGGGGCGTTACAGTTGGTATCAGAGGCAGTTTAGTACAAACCTTGGAAGCTAGATTTAGACAAACTCAGATTAGAGCAGTAGACCTAAGATGAACTTTGAGGATTAGTATAGAAGAACTTCCTAAAATTTTGGTATTGTAGAGATTTTGTGAGTATTCCGAGCAATACATCCCTGTCTGGATACGAGCAGGTAGAGGCGGCTCTGGCACAGATGTACCTAGGGGTAAAACCTGAAAACACTGCTTTGATCTAGACTCAAACGGGAACTGGTGCACGACAACGGGCCTTGCTGCACTCTTGGTTACGACACTCCCGGGGGATTTACTTAGGATAATTCTCATTTTCTTTACAAACCATTATGTAGGGTTTATGAGTATATACTTATTTAAAGAAAACATTCTTATGATTATGGATTATATCCATAAACCATTCAATTTACATTAATAGTTTGGAATTATTCATTATAATTCATAAACTAACCTAGTTTATGTCATTGTATAGAAATGGCGCCCAGTAGAAGGAATGTGAACTCCAGCAATACGTATGATCCAAAGAGTAAGAAGGATCGTATCTTTCACGGTATTAAGCCAACATTTCGAAGGGAAATAGTCTCCCATGTGTTCTCAACATATGTAGAAATAGTATCATGTGTTAATAAGATAAGTAAATAATTCTCTGAGTCCTATGGCTTTGAAGCGAAGCAAGAGATGAAAGGGATGGAAGAGAGAATGATGGATAAAGGGATGAGGGGAAAGAAGAATTTTCTAATATGTGGTAATTGTGGGAAGAAACATCACGGAACTTGCCTAAAGGTAATGGGAGTTTGTTATAAGTGTAGAGAAAAAGGACACAAAGTGCGTGACTGCAAGGGTAAGAAAATGGTTTCAAATGTACAATGCTTCTTCTGCAAGGATTGGGGACACTACGCAAACCAATGTCCAAATCATCAGAGTATGCCCCAAATGATGTTATTGGATAATAATCAAGTTATGATACTACCACAGATGAGGAGTAATGATTAGAGTTCTTATGTTGTTATTGAAGAATTTTGTAATTTGAGTGTTGTATCAATGATGTACTGGTTATAATAATTATGGAGTATATAAGGATTGTACTGCAGTACTATTTCATCAAGGACTTGAGATTGTGTGGAACCAAGAAAAGTGACTCCACAGTAGGTTAAATTTTTGGAAAATATATGGTTGAGAGAAAGATAAACCATAATATGGTTCTGATACCGAGATAGTGATTTTAGAATAAGACATGATTGATTTGGATAAATTATATTGGATATTCTTAACTTCCTTGAAACTGATTGATGATTTGTATACTTTTTTGGATAGAAGGAGTATATCTAGTATTCTATAAGGAATAAGGGATCATGGTAATTCAGTATGTTTAAAAAGAATACATGATGAAGGTGTTCACATGTTGTTACATGGAAAAAATGATCTTCATTATGTTTACCTTCCTTATAAAATTTGGACTGTGAGTTGGACAGAAGTATTTTGGATAACTATAAAGGTTGGAATGGATTAAGTTGATATTTGGATAGTATTGTTTAAGGTTAAAAAATTTATGAAGATTATTTTTGGAATATTATAATACTATAGTTTTAGGAAAAGGACAACCTGCAGGGTGGGGCATAACCTGACACGTCGGACAAAGCTGCAGGAATCGAACCCACAACCATAGTACGACAGGCCTTTATTTCCTACCACTCGCCTACAGGAAGTCCCTGGTTATTACAAAATAATTTTACTAATCTAAATGGTATGTGTTAACATTTGGAACCTT
This sequence comes from Viscum album, assembly GCA_963277665.1. Classification (NCBI taxonomy): domain Eukaryota; kingdom Viridiplantae; phylum Streptophyta; class Magnoliopsida; order Santalales; family Viscaceae; genus Viscum; species Viscum album. The sequence continues at coordinate 736,998,176 of OY728147.1, read as the reverse complement.
ATACAATTAGGATAAGTATAATATTTTTGGGTTCTATTATCTTTTTGAGTGAAAGGTGAGTTGAAGGTTGAAACTCTAATTGTCAAGCATAAATATATATATACCTATCTGTTATTCAATGAATAAATTAATTCTTAAACTTTAGTAAAGGGATATTAAAAAAAAATGTGTTACCCTAATACCTTATGTCTTGTTGAACTGATTATATTTTAAATCAACATAGATTGAAGGATTTGAGGCCCTCAATTTGACAGTTGATTGTGATTAATGACCTCAATCACTCCCTACAAATATTTACGTTTTTCCTACAATTATATGTCTCTAATTGCCACCAATGTTCTCCTTATCGAGATCATAATTTGGTGGTGACTTTCTTATTTCCATTTCCCTCTTATTAAGGCTAAATTTTATTAACCTTATTTCCGATGTGGGTTTTCCACAAAGTTATTTTCTATTTTCAACCTTTTATTTTCAAAGAAAAATTTCAAATTGCGAGGATGCAATTTATTGAAGGAGGGGAGAATGTAACACCCCGAACTTCCATGATACGCTTCTCATTTAATAATGCAATAGCTTGCATGGTACGCAAGTTTGAGTTCTAACACACCGCGACTAATCAAAGTAGCCATTATGAATAGTAATAACCACTTTTTAAAATTATAGAAATTTTATATTTCAAAATGGACTTCATTTTTGTATTCGTAATATCAATTATAGCTTAGGGTGAAATTTTGGCATTGTTCTGAAAAACTTCAATTTTTGATGAATAGTGAAACCACTAAGTGGTAGTTAAATAACTGATTTTTTGTTTAAATGAAATATTACCACTTCTGTGATTTGATTTTTAAAAATCCGACATACATGGTTGTCATTAAGAAGTAAAATGTGGTTCAATGAGATTAAAATAATTTTTTGGTGAATAGTAATTTTTAAGTTCTTAATCGCGATTAGTGGTAATTAGTGTAGTTTAAGGTAAAAACAATGTTTTAATAATATGATATGAGATTGAAACTTGTCCTACTCCTATTGGATGAGTCATGGCCGACCAAGACAACCCATGGGTCAACTTGGGGACCCCATGGAGCCACTTTGGTTGGAAAATGACATTAATATATATTTATTTAATGTTAAAATTAAATTGACAGAAACATGAGTTGTTTTACTAAAACATTTTTTAAGTGGGGTTAAACAAGTCCAAATTTTGATTATAAATATTTATTAGAAAGATAAAAAGATTTCCTAAATCATAGTATTTTTTTTATAATTTTTAGACATTAAACAAATTAAATTATTTATGACATCATTATGATGTAGCGATGACCTCATTATTTAACGATTTAAATAAAATGAGAAGATAATGCAAAATCCAAGGCTTACACTTGTCCAAAGCCTATTGTATGAGGATATTTCTAAACCTTATCACCTTATCCTAGAATTATATAAGTGTGGGACCTTTAGAATCCGAAAATCATTGTGAAATAATATAACATTTCAATCTTTCCAAAAGTGCCCCTCCTCTCCACTTATAAAAGGCCCCCACCTCTCCCACCTCATTTACACTTTCAAGCCATTTGGCTCGGCCAACCTCTGCCCAAATACTCTCCCAACTCCCCCATCTTACTCATAGAAGCCTCACTTTGGGCAGAACTCTTCCCAAGGAAGCCTTTGGCTCAAATAAAAAAGAGTTACCCGATTTTGAGGTAATGTCTTTTCTAATGTTGTTTTGTTTTATTTTTCTTCTCCAACCCCCTAAACTCTTTTTATTAATTTCTTTTGTAACAACACCAGTATCCTCAATATACTAGGATGCTGTTATAAGAAGTATTATAGCTACACTTACACACACCTACATCTAATGGTTAAAGAACATACGGTTTCTGTGGATGGCGAATTTCTGCCTCACGAAACGATGATTGTTCAACACTCATATAACACCTTCAAAGGTGGCCATTAAGATGTCACTATTTTTATATATGATATATAATATGTTTATGTTTTACTTATTCTTCTGTATTTCTCATTTATTTCATACTTTATGATTTCCATTATGGGTAAAACACGATAATTTCATTTTAGGAAGTGCGGACTACCGCCCCCTCAAAGTGATTTGAATCGTTAATGCCATATGTGGGATGTATAAAGGATGAAGTAAATGGTATTATACACTATATTATACTGGAATTATATTATACATTTATATCATTATGATTTAGTTCCATTAAATATGAAATTGAAATGAAAGTAGCGTTCATGCGTACGTACGGCTTACCGTCTCCATGAACGGTGCATTTCATTTCTTACCTCTAAATGTTACGTAATATTATAAATGAATGTATATAATGGATATATAAGATATATATGACATCTAAATCATGAATATAATTCTGGATATAATGTATATTCTACCACATGAACAACTTGTAATTATAAGAAGTTTATTGTTGACTCAAGTACCAAAGATCGACAAAACCACCGTTATTAACTTAAATAATTACATAAAGTTCATAACATTGTAATAAGTGATATAAAAAGGATAATGAAATTTAAAATGGTTCTTAATAAGGTATATATTAACTCTAGTTTATTATATAGGAGGTTAACCTACCTCAACCAAGGAAAAGTACAAGGTAAGGGTTTACTTCACAACCTCTTCATTATCCAAGGTTGTTTATACATAATTATCTACTGAGACCTCGTTATCATCCAAATCCATGTTTCTTCAAAATGTATTTCAAAACATTTTTATTATTTACAATAATATGGTTTAAAGTCATTTATACCCTTTTTGAATTTTTATAAGAGGAATCTTTCCGTCGTTTTCAAAACAAGGTCCTTTTTAACCTTTTCGACAGAATTGAGGTAAGAATGTTTTTTTAACTTATACGGCGGGTGCGGTTATTTTCTGCCGTTATAAAATCTTCAAAGCTTTCCTTACAAGCTTATAAGAATATTTTCAAGAAAATGTTTTGTTTTATATGGCTCTTAAATGATTTCAAAAATATAAAGATATATTTCTCTAAAAAGTCTTTTGATTTCATCTATGTCAACATCCTTTGATGGATTTTACGCTTATTTGAAGTTGATTTATTATAATACAAAACTTCTATATTGTATTGATGGTTTTGTGATATGTTTGACTGTGGATGTGTTATTTTATACCATTCATAGTTTATGGTGAAATTATTGACATTTCATATGCTAGTTTTAATACGAATGTTTATGTTATGTTTAAACCTTTTCATATGGGAATGCATTGGAATTAATATGTGACGGGTGGAGCCCGCTATAGCTCCTCGATGCATCGGCATGTCTCATGAGACAAACTAGTATCTTGGCACGAGGCCTTGACAAAATCTTATTTGTGGTCTCGGCACGAGGCCTTGACTACGTGGTTATGATAGTCTGGCATTATGCATTACATCATTATGAAAGTGGTTATTGATATTGCATGTGATTATTCGACCAGTAGAATATCCATGTGAAGAAGTGAATGGCATTATCTCATTTTAATTTTGCCATATTATGTTGATGTTCAAGTTTAAAAGGCTTTTGTTTTAGTTATACATTGACTTAAATTTTTATGTTTATTTATGAGATCTTCCGCAATATTGATATCCTTACTAAGCATCTAAGCTCACCCCTTTCAATGTTTTAATATTTTCCAGGATGTGAAGAAGTATTTTATGAATGACCTGCAGGGATAGTCAGAAGAGGATATGAGTGTGGACTATGAAGACTTTGTTATTAGTTTTTCACTTTATGATGTAATGTAAGACTTATGAATGTATCTAGTGTTTCCAAGGCTACTAAACTAATCGGTCTTTCGAGACTTGATCTTTTGTGATCATGCCAATGTTATGAAGTAATGCACCAACTCTGGGTAGCTGGGGTCGGGGCGTTACAATTCAAGGGTGAATCATTACGAAAAATAGTGTATATAGCGTTCAGATAGGGATTCGAGTAGAGCGTGTTGCGCGAGAGGGGGGTTTGGCCCGCGGGTCACGCCATACACAGGGATAGAGAGAGAGAAGGGTATATCCCCCTGAGGTTTTTCTTATAACCTAACTAATAATAATAATAATAATAACAACATAAATACTATTATTATTATCATTAAAAATTTTTTTATTAATTTATTTCTATTTTAGTTTTAATTAATTTAATTTAATTTCTTTAAAAGACACATCTCCGTGTTGACTCTCAGAGAAAAAAGTTTCAAAGCTCTATTTAAAAAATACCTCGTCTAGTAGAAGAAAAAAAATTAAATTCCCCTAGAATTTTTCATCTAGTTCAAAATGTGGGTGGTTACACTTTAAAATCAATAAAGTCAACTAAAATTTTTATCTCTTTATTGAAACATCTATATCCTCTTCGTTCCATAGAATATACAAGAAAAATTCCATCTTCACCTCTCTACTCAAACTTTCATATGTTTCCACTTTTATTCCTTATGATAAAAGGACTCTCGAAAACTATTAAGTATTTAAAACTTGGAGTTTTGTCATAAAATGTTTTATATAGAGTCACATATGAAATTTTCTTATAGAAACATAAGTTTTGAATATAAATAGTAGTGCTCATGGTTTCCTCCAAAAGTAATGATAGAGACCATGTTCAAGTAACACGGTTCAACCCATTTTAACTAGACTTCGATTTTTTCCTTTCAGCAACACCATTTTGTTATGGGTTGTATGATGTACTAAACTCATGCCAAATTCTATGCTTCTCAAGATAAATTTCAAAATATTAATTTTTTTATTCACCATTATTGTCTATTACCAACGTCTTTTTTGAATACTCACATTCCTTCTCAGCTTTTCTCATGAAACTTTTAAACATTTTTAGAGTATCTAACTTATGTTTCTTATAAATAACCAAAGTAATGTGATTAAAGTCATCAATGAAAGTAATTAAATACTTATATCTATGAGTTTATTGTTTTATCATTTCCCACATATATTTTAATGAATAAGTTCTAGGGGTCCTTTTGACAAAAATTAAACATTTTTATTCACAGAGTTTGTAATCATTCCTTTCTAAAAAATTATGAAACACCAATCTCTTCTTCTAGAAGTATCAGGAATTCAATAAACACTGTATCTATTTGATAAATTTCTCATGTTTATTTGACACATGTAACCTAACCTTTTATGAAAAAATTTATTCTATTCCATCATAGTTAAGTAACAAGAGTTTTAAACCTCACCAACATGGAACAAGTTTCCTTTTGTATGTTGTAATTTTGAACAATCATTCTATCATCCTATATTTTCACAATAAACCAATATTTTTAAAAAATAACATTATTTCCTACATAAATTTTTTTTGAAACACTTATAAATTTGTGTTTCATCCCATCAACAAATAAATCATTCCTGGAATTTAACTTTTCTTCCCCAATAATAGAAGATCCAACACCTTTGATTCTGAGGGATTCATCATTACCAAATGTCACTGTTCCTTCTTTGAATACTTTTACATCATTTAGTGGATTTAAGTCTCCTATCATATGATATGAAGATACACTATCCAAGATCAAAGGTTTTTATCCTTTTTTTTATCTTTGAGAGTGGTTTCTATAATAAGATCTTCTTTATTTCCCTTTATCTTTCTTCACATCTGTGTTCTTAGAATTGTTAAAAACCTTTTTTTTGAAAGTAAAAAAACAATAAAAACTTTAAAAAAATTTATAGGTTGATCACATATTTCAAAAATAGTTTCCAAAGGTTGTAATATATTTTCAGTTTTCACACCAACCTTCCCAGGTTTCATTAAAACATCCTTCTTAGAATTATTCCTTTAAGAGGATTGACTCCCCATCAAACTTTTACTTCTGTAATTTATAGAATACTTGCAATATTTTTTATTAAAAGAAAACATATTTTATATGTTCTTGAATCTACCACAATACCAGAAGTATTCATAGAAATAACATTTACCTATTTAACTTTCATACTATATGGAGTTGCGATCAATTTTCTGAACAACCTTTTTTTCTTTAACATCAAAACTTTGTTTTGTCCCAAACTTTCTATTCTCAACCAGGGCCTTATTCTTCAACTTAGTTTTTATTTTTATCCTTATCAAAACAAGAAGTTTTAGGAAATTTTAAAGATTCATATTTTTTAGAAACTTATGAATTCTCCACTTTATTGATTTTTTCCACATATATAACTTTCCCATATTTCTTCTTCTTAGAAAAAATTTCAGCTTTCTTATTACCCTTTGAAGGTAACTTTTGATAATTTATAGGTCACCCTTTACAAAACTTTATCCATCTTTAAATATCAATTTCTTGAAACCTGTGACCCTTTTATCTACTTTAGAATTTTTTTTGAACAAGTCCCAATTCTTATTCTTTTGATTTTAGATTATCTTTCAGATGTTCATTCTGATTATTTTCTCACTCAATAGATTTATTCATATCATAAATCTTTTCTTGTAGCCTAAATTTCTCATCAAAAAAATTTCTTGATTATTTTTTGAGTACTTTCATTTTTCAATTTCCTGATTTTTTTATCAAGCCTTTCAATATTTCTCTATTATTATTTCAATTATTCTTTTAGGTGAAATTATAACCGAGTTTCTTCTTCTTCTTATACAAAATAGCTTCTTCTGAACTCTTTATTGTTAACTATTGTAATGAAATTACTCTCTCTATAATTATTAGTATAATTTTTATATTAATCTTCAATTTCTTCTTCTTCATAATATTTAAGAAAAAACTACTCCTTTTGGATTTTGATAATTTTTCATCTTTCCCTTTGGAATAAGATTTAGCCTAATCAACTTGTTTCTTCATTGATGTCCTCTGCATTCTATCACCTTCATCACTTTTGTCTACATTATTTCTTCAGGGGAAATTTGAAGCAAAGTTCCCAAAAACTCCACATTAAAATAATTTTAAGGTAAGTTTCCCTTTATACATTTCTAAACCCATTTTTGAAATTTTTATAAAACACAGATAAAAATTCATCAATTTTTTACATACCCCATTTTCAAAATTAGAATCTCTAGCTTCTTATTCTTTAAAAATATTATTAGGATTCTATTTCTTGGAATCCTTGAAATATATTTGTATATCAACTTTTTTTTTACTTTCATAACATTATCCCTTATCATTTAATAAGTGATGAGAGTACTATGAAAATCATCCAAAGATATTGTTTCTGGATCTCTATCTTCTAACATTAAATTTTTTGAATCATAATTGTCTGGAATAATTCTCAAGATCTATTCAAAAGTAGTATTATCTTCCATATTTTCACCAATACATCTAATTGTGACAAAAATATCATTCAACCTAGTAAATAAGTCACCAAATGATTCATACTCACCCATCTTGAGGTCTTCATACTTAAATCTACAGATTTGTAAATTTTCCTTATTCACTTTTGTATTGACTTTATAAATGTACTTCAACTTATTTTAGTTACTGTTAGGTCCACAAGGATGAATACCCTGAGGGGGGGGGGGTGAATCAGGGTATGACTAATTTAAAATTAAATCCCATTCCGATCTTGTTTCGCTATTAATCAAAACACTCTTCTCTCTCTTTCCCATTGCACAATATAAATAGAAAGTAAAGCATGCACATGACACAACAATTTTTACTTGGTTCACCCTCACTGGGCTACGTTCAAGGAGCATATGCCGACAAGTTTCCAGTCGTACCAAATTACACTATTCTTCACTAGCTATGGATTACAAGGTTTGGGCACAATCACTCTATCCCAGGATCACTGCCTTTACATGGTTTAGGGCCAGCTCACTACTTTCCCAAGGGTCACTCTCAATTTCTCTCTCTCTGGATCACTGCCGGTGGAGAGGATCACCTTCTTCCTCTTCCTTTGCTCACTGCTCCGGAAAGGATCCACTCAGAGTTTGTAGACTTGCAGGTCTCTTCATTTGCATGAAAGAATGCAACCTCAACTGTTGATAGATGCTATGTTGAAGTTCAATGTTCACCCGTAGATGAATTTCTCTTTGCACCGAAGGTATCAGGAAAACTTCCAGCTTCCACGCAGCCTGAAAACACTACCGGGGAATCAACCTTACTTGGCGCGCAAGTCAAATCCGGCGTGCAAGTATCAGAGCGCAAGTCACAACTGGCGCGCAAGTCCACCTCAACTACTTGCATGACACAAGACTTTTCAACTCCAAACTTGCGCAACTCAATCCATTTTATGCCCAAACCAATATTGGCGTGCAACTAAGAACCTGCGCATAACTTCAAACACTGGCGCGCAAGTCCACCTGCGCGACCACACACCAATTGTGCGACTTCCACACCTGAACGATGGGAGCTCTGATTTTTCTAAGTGCTTAACTCCGTTAAAAATGAGGAGGGGTGGTCCTGTATTTATAGGCATTTGGTCAACCTACGCGGCGGCGTGCAAGTCTCCCCTCAACGCACAAGTCCTGGTGCACAGGTTTCTTCCCCTATAAGACACCTACGCGACCCTATTTCCTTTTCCATATTTCGAAGATCTGATCTTGAAAAACATATGGCACACAAATTTCCAACACTCATAGGCACCAGCGCGCATGTCCTTTCACAGTGCATACGTCACCTGTGCGACCACACCAATACCTACACGACCCTCTTTCCTTTGCCATATTTTGACTATCTAATATTGAAAAACATTAAGCGCTCAAGTTTCTTCTCCTTCAAGTACATGGAGCGCAAGTCCCTTTTCCAAAAACCACTTTTCTTAATTTGTCTATTTTCGGGCTCAAAAATTTGGAAAACACTGGAAAATAGTACCACCTTGTATCTGTTATTTTTGTACCACCTCCAGATCATCCATTCCTTTGTCTAAGTTCTTGAATCAAACATGGATCGTTGAACACAGATCTTGAACTCTACATTCCACCATGATCCCCTTTGTTAACAAATTTGTATGTCATTGTTTTGCTTTGTCAACAATCACAACATAGTTGTCCACTTTGTCAACAAACACAATCACCTCAAAAATGCTTCAATGATGCCTTGAAGGATTTTTTTCCCAACAATCTCCCCTTTGGGTTTGTTGACAAATTTTCCATAAAAATATACATCGTTAATTTTTCAGCCACCATTCGCCTATTGTTATTCTGATAGCGGTCAAGGATTCACTCAACACATACTCTAGAACCACATGAGCAATGATCGATGTGAGAAAAAAGAGTAAATAAAAAGTTCATCAATGAATCAATTTATATCTGGCACCCTCTATTGACACCAAACTGATACCAATTTATTGGAAATATTCTTACCATATCCCAACACCACTCTTCTGCTTTCATCACGATCCTCAGCTGTCGTGATATCTATTATTTGATCGATCACTTCTAGCATCGTCAGATTTAATACTCTCCCCCTATCTCATTGCACTCCCCCTATCTCGCTGCTCCACCTGCCAACTTCTCCCCATATCAATCATGATTTATCAAATTGCCACACTATCTCCCCCTTGAACAATCACTATTTTCTCCCCCTATTCCAACGAACCCAAAGGTCAGTCCTTTGCAGTTTGTAATAGAGTAGAGAACACATATCAGAACATTAGGGAAAAACACATCATACCTCAGGGATAGGGGGTGGTTCCACATCTACACTCTTTTAAGCGTGGGGAGTCAACTGATCTCCCAGATCCAGTTGATGCCTCTCAAAATCTTCATTGGGTAAGGCATTTGTCATAATGGCAGTAACCTGTAGCTCTGTAAGCACATACTCCAACTTCATGATTCCCTGCTCAACCTTCTCCTTGATAAAATGATACTTTATCTCAATGTGATTTGTCCTTGAATGATGGAAGAGATTTTTGCTGAGATTGATAGCACTTGAGTTATCACACTGGATTCCTATCAGAGACTTTACTCCAACTCCCATATCTTTAAGTTGTTGCTTCATCCACAATAACTGTGTGCAAGCTTGAGTGGCCGCAATATACTCAGATTCCATGGTGCTCAATGAAATGAAATCTTGATTCTTGCTTATCCAAGAAATACACAATCCACCAAGATAGAATGCACCTCCTAACATTGATTTTCTGTTATATACTGATCCGGCCAAATATGCATCTATGTAACCCAATAACACTGATTGAGATTTGTCATTATACATCAGACCGAAATCCACAGTGCCTTTGATATACCGAAGTATTCATTTCACTGAAACCATGTGTCTTTCCTTGGGATCACTCTGATATCTCGCTTCTTTGCATGTGCCGAAAACAATTTCAGGCCTTGTTGCGGTCAAGTATAGAAAACTTCCAATAATTTTCCTGTATTCTGTGATATTAACTGCCTTGCCATCCTCATCTTTTGATAATTTCATCGGGGTAGCAACCAGAGTCTTTATCTCCTTGGAATTATCCATTCCAAACCTTCTTATAACCTCCTTGGTGTATTTGGATTGAGAAATGAAAGTGAAATTACTTCCTTGTGTCACCTGTAAATCAATGAAAAATGTTAGCTCTACAATCATTGAAATTTCAAACTCATTTTTCATGAATTATGAGAACTGTCTGCACTGAGATTCATCTAATCCACCAAATATTATAACATCAACATAAACCAACACCATCATCCTTTTATTACTGTCATTACTGAAATAGATATTGTAATCAACTCCACCACGCTGAAAACCAAGCTTCTTCAAGTACTGATCAAGCCTTGAGTACCATGATCTTGGTGCTTGTTTCAGCCCATAAAACACCTTCTTCAGCCTGCAAACGTTTTTCTCATCCCCATGAATGAGAAAACCATCTGGCTACTCAATATACACCTCATCTTCCATAACTCTATTCAAGAATTCAGATTTGACATCCATCTGGAACACTTTGAATTTTCTTTGCACTACTATGGAACAAATAATTTGATTGTCTCTAGCCTTTCAACCGGTGCAAATTTCCCATCAACATCTGTTACCTCTATCTGGGAGTATCCCTCTCACACTAGCCATGCTTTGTTCCGAATCACTGTGCCATCTTCATTCATCTTATTGCGATAGACCTATTTAGCCCTGATGACATTCATATCTGCTGGCCTCGAAACAATCTCCCATGTCTGGTTTTTCTCCATCTGATCAAGCTCTTCATTCATAGCCTGAATCTAGTTTTCATCTTCAGCTGCATCAGAAAAACATTTCGGCTCCACCTGAGATAAAAACGATGTTTGCTGTAATGATTTTATTCTTCGAGTCTGAACTGGAGATGCCTGATCACCAATGATATTTTGCCTATCAATTTCAGCTCGACTCTTTGGCTTCTTTGCAGACACAGACTTGAAACTTTCTTATTCATCATCAGTATCTTCTTCTGAGTAAGCCTCTGCCACTTCTACTCCCCCTGAGTTTCTTACCTCATCATTACTTTCATCCAGAAGCTGTTCACTGGTTTGTTGAGCATTCTATTCATTTTCAACTATAGTGACATCATTGCTCTCAACAATTTTTCCCAGACTTTTGTTGAAGCATTTATATGCTTTTCTTTTACTTGAGTAACCAAGGAATATCCCCTCATCTCCTCATGACTCAAACTTCCTATGATTTTATTTTTTGAGAATGAAACACTTACTCCCAAAGATTCGAAAGTATTTAAACATTTGCTTCTTTCCATACCACATTTCATATAGAGTCTTCCCTTCCTTCGGACACAACAGAGACCTGTTCGAAATATAGACCGATGTCAAAACTACTTCCTTCCAAAATTTCTCTGTTAGGTCCTTTTCAATTAGCATCATTCTAGCCATGTTGTTGATGATTCAATTTCTCCTCTCAACCAATCCATTATGTTAGGGAGTTCTCACTGATGAAACTTGATGCATTATCCTGTGTTTCTCGAGATAGTCTTCGACTTGACTGTTTGTGAATTCCGTACCGTTATCAGTACGAAACTTCAGAATTTTCTGCCCAAGCATCCTTTCTAATTCCCTCCTATACTGCTTTATGCAACTGAACACATCTATCTTATGGGTAATGACAAATAGCCAGGCCATTCTGCTATAATAATCAATGAAAAGAACATATAACCTTTGCCCATTTATAGCTCGTGGTGAGATAGGTCCACATACATCAGCATGTACCAATTCGAGCACTCTAGTTGATTTCTGTTCCTTTGGCCTGTATGTCTTTATGATGATCTTACATTGTTGGAAAGCATCACACGTATGAGTGTGATCACATGATAGTTTGGGAAGGTCTCTAGAAGCATCACACTTTACCAGATCATGCATGGATGGTTGGAATAGATGACTAAGTCGCTTATGCCACAGCTGGTTTTCTTCCTCTCTGGATAAAAGACACATATCTTCTTTCCCTCATACAAGGTAAAGATTTACCTTTGTCCTTTGTCCCTGTAGAATAACTGCTCCATCTTTTCTTTTCATAACACACATCTTCTTGGTAAATCGGATAGAGTGCCCAAAGTCACATAGTTGACTGACATTGATCAAGTTATGACTAAGACCCTCTACTACCAAGACATCAGAACGTCTCATTTCTTTTCCCCCAAACATGGATTTTCCTGAGCCAAAAATCTTCAGGCCTTCATCGTTTCCAAATTTGACAACTCCTTCTTTGTCATATTTTATGCCTGTAATAAGATCCTTATTTCCTGTCATGTGAGATGTGAAACCACTATCAAGGATCCATACACCAGAGAGATCTGATGCCTTAAGGGAAATTTCTGCCACCACAGCCTACTAAAATTTCTTCTTCTTGGTCCATACTTTTACCTTCACACTCAGAATAGATTGAGACTTCTGTTCTTTATCAGATTATGATGTACCGACTTTATCTTGCAAATCCACAAATCTATTCTGCATTTTTAACTCACCTGTTGGTTTATTGATATGCTGCTTACAAACGTTTTGATTCTGCTTCAGCACATTTCTCTGTATGTTCGATGTGAAGTACCTAGCCATGTGCCCAAATCCTCAGCACCAAAAACAGTGTCCTTCAAAATATATTCTGGAAAACCATTCTCTGTTTGGCTTCCACCTCTGTTCTTGTCCCCTTGGATATCTCTTGGCTATGGAACACACATACTGTGAATTTCCCATATTTCCATAACAATAACACCCAATATAAGGTGCATTCCTTCGTGTTACTTCAGCACAATGAGTTTCCACTTGGGATCTATGAATATTCTGATTCTTCTTTGTGCCCAAATCCACCTTCAATCTCAGGATGGGTGCTTACAGTCTGACTTCAATTACCCCAGATTTTTGCTTCTGATCAAGCCCTGAATCTTCCTTAATGTTTGAGCTCAATTGATGCTTATTTCCTGCTGAACTCCTAGGATCCTATTTCATTTTTTTAGTCTTCAAAATGACCTACTTTCCTAAGAATGTATTGGGAATCAAGGATTTTTCATGGTCTTTAACTTTTCTCTGCAGACCGAAAACTTCTTCTTCAAGCTCTTCGATACTCTTGACGCGATCTTTCACTTTACTATTCAATCCATCGATCTACCTTTTCTGTTCTTCAATCCTAAGCTTATACTCACTAACTGATTCTGAGTTCTCTGGTGTTGATAACTTGAGTTTTTCAATTTCTTCCATCAACTCAGACTTATCTTCTTCCTACTGCTGTATATAGAGTTTGGCATCACGAACAAATTTATTGGATTTCTTCGTTTTGGCTCTCCAAACATCTATCTCCTCAAGAGATGCTTCCAATTCAGCTTCCATATCAACTCTTTATTCAACTTCTTATTCTTCTTCTCAAGCGTCAGTTTCTTCCTTTTCCTGAGAACTACCGACGACCGCCACCATAGGATTTTCTCATCGATCTTTTCAATTCTCTATTTCCTCAACCTCTTCAACCTCAGACTCATCTGAACTGTCTATTTCTTATGAAATAAGATTCTTCTTCTTGAAGAAATTTCTCTTGAACTGCCTCTTCCCTTTCACAAAGGATGAAGATTTCTTCTTGGGAATTTCAACATCATCTTCATCATTTTTTTCTTTAAACTTTTTGGGGAATCTTTCTGCGAGATATCCAATATTTCCACATCTAAAGCATGCAAGAGGTAGTTTACCTTTGAACTTTCCTTTTCCTCTTTGAATATTTGAGGAGAGAAATGACATTACCTCATCTGTCTCTTCTTCTTCCCGAGAGTCTTTAATGGTGAGATTTTTCAAGGCCTTGAATGCCACCTCTTTGGATTTACCCTTTTCCATAGCATCATTATCATCATTTCTCATTTCATATGAAACAAGGGTGTTGTGTAGGTTATCCAATGTCAGCTCTTTTGGATCTTTATCTTATATCACTGAAACTTTCAGATTGAACCGAGTTGGAAGTTTCATCAAGATGCGCTTCACAATTTTTATGTCTTTAATAACTTCTCCAAGACCTCACATGTCTTTCACTACAACATTTACCCTATCGAAGAATGCATCAACAGACTCATTCGAGTTCATTCTCATATCTTCATACTTGTTCCACAACACTTGCATCTTTGCCTCTCCGACCTTTGTATCCCCTTCATATATATTCAATAACTTTTCCCACATGGCATGTGATGTTTTTCAATACACCACCTTTGTATATATGGGATTGGATAGGGAATCCCTAAGGAATTGATTGCTTTGGCATCATCATCCAACTCTCTACATTTAGCTTCTGATAATGCACCACTATTAATATCAGCTATTATGCCATGCATTGCTGCTATGAATACATCCATTCCTAATGATAGGAAGTAGTGTTTCATCCAATTCTTCCATAGCTAAAAATTGTTCCCGTCGAAGATCGGAATCCCTTTATGATTGTTAACCTCCATTTGAGAGATAATCACAGATATTAAACTTTCGCTCTGATACCAATTATTAGGTCCACAAGGCTGAATACCCTGAGAGGGGGGGAGGGGTGAATCAGGGTATGACTAATTTAAAATTAAATCCCGTTCCGATCTTATTTCACTTTTAAGAAAAACACTCCTCTATCTTTGCTGTTGCACAATATAAACAGAAAGTAAAGCATGCACATGACACAATAATTTTTACTTGGTTCACCCTCACTGGGCTACATCCAAGGAGCATACGCCGACAAGTTTCCAGTCGTACCAAATTACACTATTCTTCACTAGCTGTGGATTACAAGGTTTGGGCACAGTCACTCTGTCCCAGTCTCACTGCCTTTACAAGGTTTAGGGTTATCTCATTGCTTCCTCAAGGGTCAATCCCTATTTCTATCTCTCTGGATCACTGCCAGTGGAGAGGATCACCTTCTTCCTCTTCCTTTGCTCACTGCTCCAGAAAGGATCCACTCATAGTTTATAGACTTGTAGGTCTCTTCATTTGCATGAAAGAATGCATTCTCAACTGTTGATAGATGCTCTGTTGAAGTTCAATGTTCACCCGTAGATGAAGTTCTCTTTGCACCAAAGGTATCAGGAAAACTTCCAGCTTCCACGCAGCCCAAAAACACTGCCGGGGAATCAACCTTACTTGGTGCAAAAGTCAAATCCGACGTGCAAGTATCGGCGCACAAGTCACAACTGGCGTGCAAGTCCACCTCAACTACTTGCGCGACACACGCCTTTGCAACTCCAAACTTGCGCGACTCAATCCTTTTTATGCCCAAACCAATATTGGTGCGCAACTACCAACCGACGCACAACTTCAAATACTGGCGCACAAGTCCACCTACGCGACCACACACCACTTGCGCGACTTCCACACCTATGCGATGGGAGCTCTGATTTTTCTAAGTGTTGAACTCTGTTAAAAATGAGGAGGGGTGGTTGTCATGAACCTTCCTCGGGGCTCGTGCCGTGACTACCCCAAGCCCGCCTTCCATAGGCCAGGGGATGGCGACTATCACCAAGGCATAAATCCTAAAAAAAGGGGAAGGCATTGCCTTTATAAAGTAAAAAAACACCATAGAGTAAGCAAGCAGAAGTAAACACTAAGTAAACTAGGTACAATAGTGAGTGCGGAAAAGTAAGTGGGCCAAAATACATACCCAAACTGAAAGTAAAGTACAACTGGAAAGGAAGTAAAACAACTGAAAAGTAAAGCCGCAACGTCGAGACGTCCACTGGAAGTCCCACATGAAGGGTGGGTACAAATAGTCTCCACAACTCCACGTGTCCAGCCGTTCGCTCCATGTACGTCCCGCCTAGTGGTCCATCTCCAGGTATAGAATCACTCCACAAGACTCAACCACGATTAGCGATGTCCATCGTCTGCATCCAACACAAAGTAGTGCGGGCATAACCCGTGCAGGGGTGAGTATACGCTACTCAGTAGGGACCCTGAGACCCCCGAAGGTCTCCCAGAATCCACAAAGGATAATCCACAAAGGAAAGATACAATCACGAAGTAACATCCGAATCTACTTAGGTATACGCCCATACATATACCTAAGTCATCAATTCCAATTTGGTTCCAACATCCGAGCCCGAGTAAAACCCAGTCCACACAGGAAAGAAAACTTAATCCACATAGGATATCAAGTCAATCTTATCGAAGATAATATTGAAAGTAAATACTCAGCTCCACAGGTATACTTCTTCGTAAGATGATAGAATGATCAGATGTAGCCACTGAATCATCTAAGCTATCGGAACCACACAGGATCGTTAGGTACTAACCCCCGCAATGGCCCACACATGATCGATAGGTACTAACCCCCGTAATGACCCATATAGGATCGATAGGTACTAACCCCCGCAATAACCCACACAGGATCTGACCCACACAGGATCTGACCCACACAGGATCGGTATGCGCTGGCCCACACAGGACAGCTGAGCGCTGACCCACACAGTATCGGTAGCACTGATCCACATAGGATCGCTGAGTGCTGTAGTCGTCGCTGTTAAACCCATAGAGGATTTCTGTACGGTCGTCATCGTCGTCGCAGTCGCAACCAGCTCTAGAGTTCCCGCAGGCAGCAAGCTCGTTCGGGGAGGGTCCGCTCCATGAGCCGAGGGGCTGATACATCAACTGACATGAAGTCCAGAGTTGATGTATCCAAAAGTTCTCTATCGTCAAAAGGAACTCAACATGACAGATGGCGCGTCATTCGAACGCCCGGTCTGAGAGTTATTGGCCTTTTCGTTCCAAGGGCCCGGTTGGTTTTTAAGTCAAAAACAACCCGGCCATACTCCAACTGCATCCAAACCTCAAGAGAAGTAAGCCAAAAGGCCTGTCTCACTAAGAGGAATCCAACAGAGTCAACGGTATGTCAATCAGACGTCCGGAGCTTAAGTTATAAGCGTTTCTGCTACAAGGCCCCGGTTGGTTTCGTGTTCGAATCAACCCGGATGAACCCAAAGTTCTCTGAAACCTTGAGTGTAATATACTGAAACAACCGTCTCGATCCAAGGATCGCATCGTAGCTGACGGTGCATCGATCAGAGATCCATAGCCCACGTTATGGGCAAAAGACTGAAAGAGGTCCGAAAATGGGGGTTTTGGGCCCGCACCGACCCGGCCCGAGACCCCCTGGGTCGGCCCAAACCGGGTCCGGGTCAGGAATGTTTGGGCGCGGCCCGGCCCGGCCGGGCACGCCAGTGGGGCGCCCGCGTGACCATTCGGCTCGGCTGAAACGGCTGAGCGGAAGGGGGGGGGGGGGGCGCTGCCCCCTGATTGGCAGCCCGCGGCCCCCCCATGTGGGGGGCGCTCTCCTTCCAGCCAGGGGTTACGAACCCCCGGTCTCACCCTAAAACGGCCGACCCGGTCCGGCTGGCCCGTTGCTGCCGCCGCGGGACTGCCGCAGTCCCACCCTCATGCTCCGGCGGCCGGCGATTCCGGCCGCCGCTCCCACACCACTGCGGCCATAGGCCGCGACCTTGTCCGATCGGCGCGGCGCAACGGCGCGACGCCCGTCCGCCGTGACCCCGCTCCGGCAGCGGCCTCTTCGAGGTTCTCCGGCACGGCGTGACAACGCCACGACTTTGTTTGACTTCAACGGCACGGTGCGATGACGCTGCGCTTCGCCTCCCATACTTCATTATTTCCGCGCTGTGCAACGGCACCGCGCTACCTTGCTCGTGCCGCAACAAAATCAAACCTCATAGGGGGAGGAGAGTCGGCCGTGTTCGTGCAGTCCGACCTCCTCCCGTTATTGCGATAACAGGCGGCCCAATTTTGAAAACGATGAATGGCGACAAAAGTATTCACGAACAAAAACAATTAATCCCCTACCTCGTTGAAATCATTGAACTAAGGTTCGTCGCAGAATTGAACGTCGTGGAAGAAGGCATCGCGGAAGAGGGTTCCGTACACGTTGACAGAGATCGTCTGAGGAGGAACCGTGTCTCCCTTCCTTTGACGCGGGAATAAGAATGAAGGAAGGCATGCCGGCATTCTTCGCATTCTTAAAGGAAGATGATGAACCTCAAGACTTAGAGCTTTCTTCCCCCAATCCTCTCATAACAAGCTAACCCAATTAAAATAAGGTCACCCCTTATTTTAATAGTTTATTCCATGCTTTTAAAAAATAAAAAATTCAAAAATGAAACCACTTAATTAATTAAACTTATGTTGTCAAATTAAATGGAGAGTTAAGGGGGTTAGGGAATATGAAGGGGTGGGGTTCATGTGGGCCCCACCCCACAAATATCCTACCAAGTGGAGTAGGATATAATGGGTCCCACTCCAACGACTTAGCTTAGGTTAAAATACATTAAATAAAAATAAAATTGGTTGCACCATTTTATTTTTATTCTTTACCTAACCCAATATTTTAAAAACCTCACCCGAGCAAACGCAACTCCAGAAAAGGTTTTCCTAAGAAATTACCGGCGCTGTGGTTTCATCGGTACCCTCGGATTTCGATTCTGAGCACCATTTCAAAAGTTAGGAAAACATGCTCATTCGTTCACTGAACGTACCCGAGATAAACTTTGGAAAAAAATATTCCGAGCTCACCGGGCCTCGAAATCAGGTGCCGTCAAAAACTATGTTCTTCTAAAATCCCAAAGAAAATTAAGAAAAAATTTCCCTTGAATTTTACGAGTCTTTACAGTGGTCCTATATTTATAGGCATTTGGTCAACCTATATGGTAGCGCGCAAGTCTCCCCTCAGCATGCAAGTCCTGGCACGCAGGTTTCTTCCCCTGAAAGACACCTGCGCAACCCTCCTAGGAACCGGCGCACAACTTTACAACCCTCCTAGGAACCGGTGCACAACTTTCCAACCCTCATAGGAACCGGCGCATAGGTCCTTTCACGGTGCACAAGGCACCTGCGCGACCGCACCAATACCTGCGCGACCCTCTTTCCTTTTCCATATTTTGACCTTCTGATCTTGAAAAACATTAGGCGCACATGTTTCCTCTCCTTCAAGTACATGGTGCGCAAGTCCCTTTTCCAAAAACCACTTTTCTTCATTTGTCAATTTTCAGGCCCAAATATTTGGCAAACACAGGAAAACGGCACCACCTTGTATCTGTTCTTTTTGTACCACCTCCATATCATCCATTCCGTTATCGACATTATTGAATCAAACATGGATCGTTGACCACAACTCTTGAACTCGACATTCCACCATGAAATCAACTTTTTCAGCAAATTTTTATGTCATTGTTTTTCTTTGTCAAAAATCACAGCACAATTGTCCACTTTTTCAACAAACACAATCACCTCAAAAATGCTTCAATGATGCCTTGAGGCAGTCAAAACCTCAGTGGAGATATCTCATTCAAGAATGATCGCACTTGACGCACACCTGTCTTAGGGCGTGGAAAAACAATTATTTCCTATGTTAAAATTTAGTAATGTGGTTGACCTAGGATGTCTCCCGAAGAGGCGTGCACACAAAATGGTTTGTCACTTTAAAACGAGGGTAAAAATGTTGAGATTTTGAAAGGAAATTTGAAATTCAAATGATCGAAAAACTATGATATTAAAAGGGTGATTAGGTCGGGGTCAGTTTCCTAATTGTAATGTTATCATTTTTCAATTTAATTCAATCCGTTTCTTCTTTGTTGATTAAAGTGAGTTTCCACAATCGTTTCCTATCACTTCCTTGGTGAAATTATGATAGTGAGAGAAAACCTTACCAAGATCTCAGTTTGGTCAACTCTCCTTCCATGTGTAAAAACGTTGTACTGAATATCCTTAATTTAAATGGGAAATACCCAATCAGGTTTTTTTATCCCAAAAAATCAAGAACATTCACTACACCTTTTACACGTACTGACGATCGTTGAGTACTTCACCACTAATCCCTGGTCTATTCCATCGTATATAAACCAGAAATTAGTGGAGGGAGATTATGATTATTTTACCAAGGAAAAAAATCAATAACGGAATTAATATTCAAGAACGATCACACTTGATAATAAAATACACTATATTAAATTAAAAACAAATTTTAAGAAGAAATAAATTTCATTCAATTACGTTCAAGAACTCAAGAATTACAACATAGAAAACCAACCCTTACCCAATCACTCCAAATGTTTACCCCACCATGGTAAGGGTAATAGAGATTAATGGGGAAGAAGAAGGCATTAAAAAACTATGAAAAACAAAAATAAATAAAAGATAAATCTGAAAAGTTCTTCTCCTTGGTGTCCCAAAAGGAATGGGATGGAGAATGAGATGCTTTGAGGAGGAGGAGCTCTCCTCCTTTTATATGTAGATTTCTGTCCTCCGAAAGTCGATGAATTTTAGACCCCATTAATGACCTCTTCACGCATTCCACCCTTCATTAATGTTGTTAATAAATATCTTGGGCGTATCTTCTCAAAATTTCAGCTAATGTGGACACCGGATGAAGAAGTTATGGTTTTTTCATTCTCGGTTTCTGTTTCTGGATGAAGCTTCAAGGATGGTTCCTCCAAAAGTATGTCGTTTAATGGACACTTTAATGACTTAAAAACTCCCCCAAATTTGTTGAAGAGTCGGTCCTAGATGTCCTAGTTCTATCCTAGGTGGAAACACCTCATTTGGATATGTGTGCCGATTTTGGGTTCCTTTACAGTTGTGGGGTCCACACTGTCCGCCCGAAAAAATGTCCAACTTCAATGGATTTTTAGACATTTTAGATGGCCGAATCAGCACCTGGTTTAGAAGAAAAAAGTGGAGGAAATAAAATCAGGATTCTAATAAAATTTTAATCACAAAATTGGGACATTTATTTTCCATTAAATGACTAAAATATCCTTAATGTGAAAATATGTCTAAAATACAGAATTAGGCATTTTTCACATTTAGGCTCAAAATAACACTAAAACCTTAAAACGTGACAATTAACAATACAATAACACTATAGTGGGATTATAAACAATTATTTATAGTATAAAATATATGAAAATGTGAGCTTTATCACTCCCCCACATTTAAACATTGCACTGCTGGGCAATCATCTTACATCCAAATCAAAATCCACACAACAATCAAAAATGAGAAAATATCAATGATTTTATCCAAAATCGAATTCCATCACATCTCATATATGAATAATAATTCTATCTTATTTTCATTTCAGTCATTAAAATTTGTTAAACCTCATAAATCAATCCATGTCCCGATCACAACCTACCTCACATTGAATTTTATGTCACTCTTCACTCAAGAGAAATTGATTCTAGAGTTATGCTCATACTTGGAAATCACATGTATCACCATAGGCTTGTGAAAATTCTCATTTTTCCACAGAATGAAACATGAAAATGAATTAAATCATGAGGGATTTAATTAATGGTTCAAATTATTCTATGGCTTAGGGTTGGTGTGAAAATTATTGAAAAAAGTTCCAGGCTAGAAAGAGGAGGTTGGACTTTTAAGTACAATGCATGATTAAATCAAGGGAAAACACAGGTAATTACTCTCTCAATCCTGCTTGAAAATGTGAAAAACAAAACCACCCCTCTTATGACATGTTACATGATCCAAGAAGTTATTATAATTAATGATATCATCTAGGTTCTCCTTTTTTTTCAAAGCTCCAGAAAGGCATAACTTTATTTTATTTTGCTTTTTTTTCATTGAGGATGAGCTGAAAATTGAATACAATGAATGAATGAAAATTCATGCCCTTGATTTTTAAGAGGGAAATGAGTTATAAAATAATGTAAAATGAGTAATTCAAACTCATCTCCATTTTTTTTATTTTTTTAATGAGAAATGGATGAAACAAATAAAGCACAATAAAATGATGACACATGCCCAATTCTCTTATTGTCCACTGCCCAAAGTATTGACACACACCTATCACAACCCATAAATGATACAAATCCCAATGAATTAACACAAAAGGCCCTTCCCCCACACTCAAACTTTAAATAACCATTCAAAAATACTAAAAATGCGGGTAGGTAAGGAAAAATTGGCTTGTAATGTGGCTTAAACCTATAAGGAAATTCATGGAATCTCAGGGCTTACGAAGGATAAATGTAAAGGTGGGTCTCAAGATAAAATGTGTCTAGCCAAAGAGATGCCTAAATAATTTTAAATACATTCCATGAAATCCAAATCTTCAAAAGATAATTATTCACAAATTATGGTTGTCACACAAAATTCATGTTTCCCTCAAGAAAGTGTGGGTATTAGAAAGAATTTGTAAAATTGGTTTAGAATACCTCACAGTATTGGAAAAATATTTTGGGTCAGTGTTTCATGGGAATAGATTTCTAAAATAAGTCAAACTCATTAAAATGATTGAAAATCCATTTCAAGGTAAAATAATTCATATCAACAATCATTTAAAATCAATTATTTCAAAAATCATTTCAAATCTTTCAAAATCAATTGATGTGTGAAAAGTGATAAGAATATTCATTAAAGATAAAAATATGTTTTGGACCAAAAAATTAAAGGAATTTAAATGATAATCATAAAAATTTAACTCCCTTTTGAAATAATGATTTGTTCTTCTTCATCTAATGATTTGGGTTTCCTTCTACCATCATGAACCTATAAAAGAAAACAACTCAATTAAGCACAAATATCATGTCATTAAAGCTCAAAACAATAGGGAGGGACCACATGCTAAACTATTTCCAATGAAATGAAATTGAAATCTAAATTCCTAGAAATCATATAAAGATAAATCATGGTATAATCCCCTATGTGGGCCATGGCTTCTTTTACTGCCTCCAGAGGGTAGTACCAACTGTTATCCAAAGTCTGATGGTGGTTGGGGATTCTTTGACATGAACCACCACATGTGGTTTTTCTTAGAATCCACTTATTCTTTCTTGTTTAGGAGGACTCCATGGATAGAGTACACTAGATCCACCCCCTTCAAAATTTGGTACAACTTGCATGGTGGGGGTAGGATGAAGTATGGAACCTCCTCCTCATTTGTTACTACTTGTGAAACATTCCCTTTCCCTTATTGTGCTCCACCTAGTAAATGTTCAGTGTGTTCAGGGAGCTTTAAATGTTCCTAAATAGGTTCAATTTATTTTCCCTCATCCATTCCATCAAGGCACCAAGTTGGAGATCTCCACCGAGGGAGGATGGCCACAAATCTTCCCCCTTTCATTTTAATTTATTTCTTTTATTTATTTTTAGTTTTCAATTATAATTTTGATTTCTAATAAATTCATGCATTGCAGTTACCTTTTGAAGTGAAAAAACCATTCACTCTTAGAAACTCCCTTTCATAAAGTGATGAGAGTAAAACATTATTATCTATTTAATCATTCTCAAGATTCTTCTTATCAACAGATGTAATAGGAAATTTTTCACCAATAGGAGGAAATACATCTGTTGAAACTTCAAAAATATCATAACCAAGAGACATAATATAAGGAAACATTCTATATTTCCAAATATTATAGTTATTACCAATGAAGTTTGGAATCCCCTTAATGTTCATATAATTCAAATTCTCCATCATAACTTCTCTTTCAAAAAAATTAGCAAAGAGTAAATTAAGGGAACCTTCACTCTGATACTAATTGATATTGAAAATCCAAGATCAATGTATCACTAAGAGGAGGAGGGGTGAATAGATGAAATATTTTTCTTTTATTTTTCCATTATTTTGAAATATCCTTCACCTTCTATTAATGAAGTATCACTTTTCTGAAAAGAAAATAATCACACATCTAAAGGAACACAATAAATTACAAGTTTCAGTACTCAATAAGAGTAGATACATCCTCAATATAGTATGTAGACAATCCAATACCACAAAATTCTCTAGAAAACAATCCTATTGTGTGACTATAAATAAGTAGAATATACCCTTACACTTGTGTAGCACTATGATCAACACAACAGTGCATGCGCTTCTTCCAGCATGAATTATGTATTAAATGTTTCTGTAACAAGTTAAGAAACAACAACCAATTTCTTCAAAATATGTTATGGTGATTCCTTATCAAATTTCACTTATATAGAATTAAAAAAATTCTTTACTTTCCTACTTAGAAGTAGGTAATAACTTCTATTGAATTCGTAATGATACTCACTCTAATACCCCAGAGAGATTCCGGAGTCCAATTTCTCTGTCTAGAAATATAAGTCTACTAGAATACCACTAAAACAATTATAAACTACTTTTATATTAGTATAGAAATCTCAGTCTGATTTCCCGGTCCTATGACCCAATTTGATCACATAATCACTAAATACGATCTTCCTTCCTTCTACTTCTATCTAAAAAAGTTCCTCAGGAATTCCCTATCTGGAAACCTCTCCTATATAAAACTTTATAACTTATCTCTCTTCACACACAAGTGAAAATTGTTCTAATCCATCAAAAAGTACAATGTACTCTCTTCTATTTATAGGTTCACCAAAATTGGTTTATGTGGGAATTAGAAAAGTTTTTATGCTTAACCAAATTTCCCAAAACTACAATTTTATCTATATTCAACTCAATATTTTACTTATTAAACACTTCTAAAATCATATCGATTCTTCTCAAAACTTCTTGAATTTTCTCAAAAATTAAACTCACTTAAAACTTTCTAACCATTATTCATTCCAATTTCGATTATAATTTCGATTTATTTATAGTGATGAAGACATTTGGTCACTCCTATTATCTTGACCCACTTTCAAATACATCAAAATTTAAGAATTGTCATTATGTTTATTAGTACAAACTAAAAACAAACTACTCATTCTGATTCTATGAACCAACTATTAGATATAAATAATTTAAATAATTCTTCTATAAACATTTTAAAAACTTCTAAATACAAAAATTGCTTGTAAACACTTCTACAATAGCTTAAAACAAACTTCAATCCTCTATTTTTCAACTTTTTGATACTGATTTAAAATATTTCATCTTTACTTATTTATCCTTAGAATGAAAATATTATATCTGATGAAGTTATTAGTGTTTGATCGCGTCTGATGGATCGGTCTTCATCTCACTCTGATTGATCAGTGTCACCTCAAGTCTGATGAGTCAACACCACATATTGTCTGATGACTCTAGACACATTCTATAAAATCCAAAAATAGTTATTCATTATTTCCTGATCCATTTATTTATTAAATATTAATTCATTTCCTATTGAACCTATTTAAGATAATAAAAATATTTTTTTATGAAAATGGTTGACTACATTTATGATCATGATTTGGTTGATCGATCTCATACTTCCTTACACACATCAATCCCAACAAAATAAACTTTATCATCAGTACCAACAATATCTAGTTGCTAATCTACTTAAAAAACTTTTCTACCTCTAATTACATTTTTAACCATAACTAAATATAATGAATATGTTTCTAGATTACTCATATGAATCAGTGGCACACCACGTCTGATGTACTAGTATCACCAGTGAATTATTTCCCGTAGTGATATCGATACAAACAAACTTATGGAATTCAAAAACTTATTTATTTGAAAATTTGTACAATTTGAATTATTGAGGTGACTAAAAATCTATAGATTTTTTTTCTCATGTTCCAAAAAAAAACTTCACAGCCATCAAAAAATTCTGTGCCTGATGATCTCACATCGATGAACTAGGACCAAAAAACATTGACTTTCTCCTTTCAAAAGACCCTTCTTGTAATCAAGAAATGCTCATGTATTGAGAAAGTGTTAGAACATCCCATATTTCCAGCATCTTATTTTTTTCTAACCAAACCTCAAAATAATTGGAAGCAAAAACTATCCTTCTTTCCTTCATAATGATTGCATAAAAACTTTTTCCAGAAAACTTATGATTTATGATAACTCCAAGATTAGTAAATCACCATCAAAATTACATTGGATCAATCCAAAATCTGATAATTTTTCTCATCCAGATTCTGACATTCATTTCAAACCCAAGGTGAGTCCGATAAAGATTTTTTCACAGAAAAATTATTCAAAAACCAACGGAATTTATTAAGATTTGTTCTTTAGATATTCTGATTATGATGCATCCTTTCATCCTTTTCATCAATACTTACAAATTAAATTTATTTTTTTATTTGACAACAAAAGACAATAATATCAACACAAAATTATTATAGATTCTAGAAAAAACTTCCTATTAACTTTATCTGAAGAAATATTACACTTAAAACTATATTATTTATATTAAAAATTTATATTTATTTGGTTTTTAATTTATTAGATACTATTTAATTTATTAGGAACCTATGATAATTACATTAATAAAATGAATAAAACATTTCCTTTAACTCTATAATAAAAACTTTGATACATTTTTAGATAATTAAATGATAGAATATTGATATGTTGGATTTAAGAAAGTTTTTCTTAAACATATTATATTTTCTCCCTCAAATTTCAGCTTATTTTTTCATTTATTGAATAAGTTATATCCAAAAACTTATTTAAAATAATTCTATGTAGATTGAATATCCTGATTCAATATATCGAAATAACACACATTTTTAGATACCTTAATTTTAGAATTTTGGATGGTGGTCTTCTATGTAATTTCTCCTATATGTACCTATTTTACACTATTACAATTTTATCCCCTTACTTGATGTTTTTATAGTATTTATGGTTGAATAACTGTTGAGAATATTTTCATCCAGGAAGATTTAATAAATCTGTATGTATTAATTTCACATGTGCTTTTGACCCTGAAAAATTTCTAATCATATGTTCCTCCTATTGCGTGAAATGTTTAAGATAAATTCCTAGAAAATATTTTAAAATTTAATACCAATACAATAATGAGAAAAATGTTAAGACTGAATTACTGTGGTGAGATTCATCTTGTAAGATCCACATCACCATTGATTTCATAGATAATTATCTCCCCCAAAATGTGGATATATCTATATATATAAATGAAAAATGTATATATGTAAGTATATAATTCATAGAATAATTAAAATAGGATTGAAATTAAATTTTATAATAAAAAACTAAAGTAAAATTGAAAAGAAAAAATAGGGATTTCTATGAAATTTCCAAATTTATTAATCATTATTATTGATCAAAATGTATTTTAAGAAATAAAATTAAATTAAATGGGTGATTTATTTATTTTATAACCTTAAACAGTAGTTAAAACATTAATTTTCAACCAAAAACATTGTAGTTAATGTCACCCAAAATTAATTTTCCGTAATAGAAATATAATAATTGTTTAAATCCTTAACACCACCCCTACTCAAGTATAAATACCCACAAAATATTCCCTTTATCATACACCCAATTTGAATTTATCTCATAATATACCTCCCAAAGATTCAATTATATTACTATCTCTTAAATTACAAAGTGTTTTATTGGTCCAAGGGTTTGTCTCTATGCTAAAAATCTCAAGAGAGGTAAGGATTTCCTGAATCCTTCCCTTTGATTTTCAATTGAATTTATTTTGTTATTTGGTATTTTAATATTATTTTTAATATACATAAATCATTTAAATTGAATTTTATTAAAATCCATTTGAATTATTCCTAATGATATATTAATCCCTCTCCTTATAGCCTTTTTCTATGATATTATAATGCTCGAACTATTTAGTAACCATAAAACCATCCTAAAATTCTGGTAAAGTAATGTGTGTGTTGTTTTACAAGTAAAGAAATACAAGTATTGATACTATAAGTGGCTATTGATCTAGAAGAGTTGTACTTATGGGTAATAACCCCCAAAATGGTGCATGATATTTGACTCAATCATCCCCTAATTCACGACAATGGGCCTTGCTGTATAGTAGGTTTGAAACTCCATGAAGATATGCTTGGATGATCTAGAGGGCATTTAAAAACTATTATAAAGGATTTATCTATTAATCACATTGGTACCATTACTTTAAAAATTTATATATCATTATTTATTCTTTTATTAGGAAAAAATAATTCTGTACCATATAATTATTTCTTATATATGGGAAAATATGGTAAGATATACCTCATTGAGAAATTGTGATAAGTATTTATGTTTTTCATTTCTTTAACATTGTGCCATGTAATCTTTTAATATGTAATAGTATGCACATGAATTTTATATGATTAGGGGGGTCTAAAAATATATATCCCCTCAATAATCTTATAGGACTCATGAGATAACTAAGGTTTGGTAATGGGTACATCCTTACCTTTCATGTAAGATATATTAAAAAAAGTCCTTAAATAAACTAAGATAGGGTAATGGGAGAATCCTTACCCATTATGTAAGATGTATTGGTACAAGGACTTATATGTATGTCTAGCATGTCCGATATTATGAATTTCTTATCACTATATGATCAGAAATTGATATCCTGACATATATTCATTGTTATGTTGGATATGAATTTATTTATGCTCTCGATTATTGATATTATAACATATATTCATTTTTTTGTTGTCCATGGATTTATTTATTCTATCAATTTCATTTGATATGGCATAAATTGTTTTATTTATTCATTTCTTTATTCACTATATATACAATTATTGATATAATGGAATCCATTTGTTGTTATGTTGGCCATAAATTTATTTATGCTATCATTTATTGATATCCTAGAACCTATTCATTATTATGTTGGCCATGGATTTATTTATTCCCTCAGTTATTGATTCCCTAGTACCTATTAATTATTAATTTTATAATGGATTTATTTAATACCACTTTGTTTCATTGGTTATGGAAGATGTCAGTTTATTTATTAGCACCATAATAACTTATGCTGTATGCTATTCCCTTATTTAGCGTATGAGCTCAACATTTATATTATTTTCCTTTTCCTTAGGAAACCAAGAAATGTACTATATATAAAATGGTAAATTCAATGAGAACAATAATGTTTTTAATGTTTTTTAGATGATGTAATTTTAGTTTCAATATAATGTAAAAAATTATGTTTTATATAGTTTTACTATGGATATTAAACTGTTAGATCCTCTATATTTGTACCATTATAATAAAATATCCACCAGCTCTAGGGTACTGGAGTTGGGGTTGTTACACTGACCATCCATAAAACCAGTTCTTCACATCCTTCCATAACAACCTAACATATATGTTCGCTAAATAGTTTTTCAACAATGTTTTTGGATCCATTATGAGGGTCATAAAACCCCTTACCCCATATTAGTAGTGCTAAATTTCATAGTAAGTATCCACCTTGTTGTCCATTGACCAGTCTAAACATGAATGGATATTAAACATCCATAAAAATATTGATTCCATTAGAATGAAGGAAGGTATTGAGAAATCAATTCTGACATAGATGATCGATGGGGGTTTGAATTTGCTCATTACTACTTAACTAGGAATGAGGTCGATTATTTATACTATAGTAAAAAATTTAAGATAATTAGATAAGATAATAATTGTAAATGGACTTGTGTCTCTTAACTTAACTGGTTTTTAACCTCATCTATAGTTGGTAAGTTCACAAAATAATGTTATTTTACATTTTATCCTATTTATAAAATATTAATCTATACCTTTATAGTATTTTTATAAAATAAATAGTTCATGAATAAATAAAGGTATTTAACAGGTTTCTGTATTCCAAACTGAAATCATTCCATGCACAAATGCAAATATCAAATAGTTTTCCCTTAGATGATAGTTCACACTAACCACCTATACAATTTATAATACATGTATTTCTGTAAACCCATTTTTTTATTTAAAAAGGTAAAAAACAATAAAAAAGTTAAAAAATGGAAATAAATTACCATTGATGAATGAAAATGTGATTTAGAGACAATGGATTCATTGACCACATCATATAAGTGAATATGTTAAGACCAAGATGATGATGAAGGTATTTGTTTTCAAGTGTTTAATTTTGTTGTTAATAAATTTAAATAGGAAATATTAAAGGGAAATCACCTAACTTTGTATTTGGTTAAAACCGTATTGATGGTTGTTTTCAAAAGAATCAGAATTACCTTGGGTCCAAAATAAGGGAAGATCATAATGAAGAGTTGATCATTATATTGAATGATATAATTTCTAGAATGATAGAACTAGTCACATAGATAATACATCTTGCTGGAAGTAAAATTTCATTTGATTCAATCTGGATCTAGTATGAAATAAGTGATTGTAACAGAGTCTACATGACTACAATTAATTAAATGTGATGATGATTTTTTGATTTTTATTTCACATAAATTATAATTTCATTGAATAACTTATGATTAAATCTTGATAGAAGAAAGGGGAAAAGAGTTATTTCAAATCGTACCTAGATTTATCATATCCGGGTGGAAGAGAAGAAATAGATGTCGTTGATTGAAAAGAAATCATACTCATCATGATCATACCCAGAATGATCATACCTAGAAAATTGTACTCAGGATGTGAATGAAATAATGAAGTTAGCAATATTAGAAAGTTACGATACTTTCTAACTAAAGTCTGACAATTCTGAAGCTCTTCTCAAATGAATTTAAATTCATGAAGAAATACATGATACATGCACATGTTTGTGAATGAATTTAGTCATTGAATATGAGATGAGGCTGATGAAAATTGTTATGAAAAACCTATCAATAATGTAGTCATCCATTAAAAATGGTTTAAATTACTTTATAGGTTTGAGTTAGGTCAAGAACCACTATAAGAGAGTTAAATTGTTTTATATTTCCAACTAGGTCAAGAGAAGAGGAGAAAAAGAATTATTGTGTCTCAACTAAGTTAAGATAAAATGTGAAGAAGTTTAAAGTGCAGAGGTGAAGGAGTTTAATGAATGAACTATTAATGGGGATCTCACTATTCAAAAGAATGATTGTATTCAACATTCAGAAGTGATATTCGTTTCTTCATAAATTTATATTCAATTGGTACTAATATTTATATAGAAGAAATCAAATTAAAAAAAATCAGACTCATGAATTGAAATTAGACTGGAAATTGAAATGAAAGTCTGATGAAGAAGTGGACATTGTATAATAATCGAGAATCCTCAAGAAGTGTTGATGAAGTAAAAATTAAACCTAGATTTTAGGGGAAATTAATATTAAGGGTGAATTTGATTAAGTAGGAAAATTTTAGGATTCGTGCAAAATCCACTCAAGGGATACCTATAAATGGAGAAAAGTACTCTGTACATTATTGCTAACCGATGTACTATTAATCACAGATGAGAGAGAAGCTTCAAGTTTTTAGAGAGAAGAATAGGATTTCTGTATTGATCCTTTTATTGAAAAAGTTTCTATGAGAGTGGTAAAAGAGAAGAGAAAAGATCGTAATGTTTTATTCAACTGATCATCATACTCAGTTATCATCGTACTCAGCTGATTATTGTATTTGGATTGTCAATCATATTTGGATGATTATCATATCGGGCTGAATAATCAGATTCAGGATTTTCATAATGGGATTTCTAGACTGGGGAAGAATCATATAGGAAGAATCATACTGGTTTTTTCATACTCATAGTTGAATTAGTGTTGATTCAACTCTACCATATTCTATCAAAGTCATATTTTTTGAACTGGGGAGAATCATACCGGGAAGAATCATATCGGGGATAATCATACTCAGAGGAATTGGACTGGGAAAATCATACTAGGAAAATAGGAATTGGGTTTTCCTTACAAAGTTCATGAATTTCTCACCATATTCTGGGTAAGAAATTGAATAAGTGTTTTCAATTGAATAGAATCACAGGTAAGATATGTTGTTACACAAAATTTTTATTACCCTATTTGTTCTAAGAGGGTGGACACATACTTTTGGATTATCTTAAAATTAATACATGAGTGAAAGGGTATATCCTTCTCATTTTAATCCAAGGATTGTTTTTAGTGTATTTTTTGGTTTTGGATCATTTTCATACCATACTAACGACATATCTATTCTTATTGAATAGTGAACCTTGTAAATACTTGTGTTCCTATGGATGTGTGTTCTACTTGTTTTTAGAAGGGAATATAATCTTTAAATGGTGGAAAATGTTGTTTTAATTGAAAAGAAACATAAATTAAAAATTATCACTAATTCACCCCCTCCCCCTCTCAGTGATACAATTACACTGATTGGGCACTTTTAACTAGTATCAGAGAATAGGTTTCCTTCACTTATTCTTTACTGATGGAGAATTTTAATTGTGTGAACACTAAAGGTATTTTGGTTTTTAATGGAAATATTTTTCATATTTGGAAAGATATAATGTTGCCTTATCTTATGTCCATTGGATATGATTTTCTTGAAGCTACAACAAATGGGTTTCCTTTTATTGATTATAAAAATCCTCTTACATCTGTTGAAAATAAGAATATGTCAAACTATATAAGGGATAAGAATGATATATTATCATCAATTTATTAATGTGAATTCCTAAGGGTGAAATTTATTTCCACATCCAAAGGTATATGGGATAAACTGAAGAACATATATGAAGGAAATAAAAAAGTGAAGAAGGAAAAACTTCAAATCTAGAGATTGAAGTATGAAGACTTGAATATGGGTGAGTATGAATCTATTGGGGACTTATTTAATAGGGTAAATGGCATTGGGAGTAATATCAGATGGCTTTGTGAAAAGTTATATGATTCTACAATTGTTGAAAAGATTTTTAGAATCCTTCTTGAAAAGTTTGATGAAAAAGTTTCTTCATTAGAAAATATATATCCTAAAACATTGTCTCTTAATGATTTTCATATCACTCTCATCACTTATGAAATGATAATGTATAAGGCTATGATGATGAAAATAAAAGTTGATAGATAAATTTATTTCAAGGTGTATAAGAGAGAAAAGTCAAATAAGATTCTTATTGAAGGAGAAACTGGTGAATCTGACTCTAAAAATGTGGTATTTAAAAATCTTGTTGATATTTTATCCTTATTTTTTAAAAATGTAAAAATAGGTACAAATAATTACGAAGGGAAACTTTACTTGAAATGTTTTTAATGTGGAGCCATTTGGAAATTTGATGCCAATTTTCCTCAAATAAATAAATAAGTGGATAGTGACTAAGAATAAAGAAATACATGAAGATCATGTAAAAAATAGGGAGATAAAGAAAAATCAAAATTCACAGGGAAAGAAATAAAGTCCTTTAAATCCAAAATAAGAATTTTCTTGTCTAAAGATGATGAAAAAGAAGACAATGATGTTGTATATAAAAAATTAGTTGAGTATGGTATTGAAAATAATTTTATTGAAATAGTAAATAATGAATAATTCGAAATCATTAGCTTTGAAGAAGAGGAAACTCAACTTGAACATAATTTGAAATAAGAGTTAAAAGAATGCCTAAGAAAGATTAAAAGGCTTAAAAATAAAAAAAGGGTAAAAGGTGAATTTTCCTTAACAATAAATCAAGAATGTTTTTTTTATGAGAAAACAAAGTTGGTAAAATATATTTATGATTTGAATAATTCTCTTGAATAATAACATAATCCTAATGAACATATGGAGGTGAAGTTGAAATCAAATGAAGAAGAGTTGGAAATTGTACAAAAAAAAAATTATAAAGATTAAAAGAAAAATACAATTTTCCAAAACTCTATTATTGAAGTGGGTGAAAGTTCTCAGAATGAGAAACTAGATAAGGTTTAACAAAAGTTACCTTCAATGGGTGAGAAGAAATATGGAATTTTCTTTTGAAATTAAGAATGCTGGGAAAGTTATGTATGTGGCCAAGGAAAATAAAGTTAGGAATTCAGAAGTCTCAAACAACACAGAATCCTAAAATGTTTTGAAACAATATTAGTTTGGAAAAGTTTTAAATACTTCTGGTTGTGAAAAATAAGAAAAGAAAAGGTAGACTTTGATTGATAATAGAATGGTGGGTGGCTCAAAAAAGAAAGAGAAGAAGGTGGATGAGAAATGTATTCACAGTTCCAATCAATATGGAAGTTTCAAAGGCAAAAACTTATTCTATGGATATTTATGGTATTATTTTGGATTCAGAATTACAAAAAATATGTGTTGGTTCAACCAAAAAATTACTATTATTCCATATCTTATGAAAGGAAAAGGTTGAGGGGGAGTTAATGCCCTCAAAAGAAGAAGTCTGATAGTGTTTAGAAAGGTGGACTAAAAATTGAAAACATGTTCCAAACTTTTGAAACCATTTGTGAGAGATGTTAACAACTTATACATCTAGAAAAAATATGTCTTGTTTTGTTACCAACACAACAAAAGTTTTTGAACAATTCTCATAATCCGAATATGAAGAAAGAAAAGGAAGAAGTAAAATTTCTTATTATTGAAAATGCATTGAAAGCTACAAAAGGATAATGAGTGTTGATCCTTGATACATGTGTTTTTCTCATATGATAGGAGATTTGAAAATTTCGAAAAATTTGAATGTTTCTAAATAAGGTAGAGTGAAATTTAGAAATGATGAGTCCCTAATAATCAAATGTGTTGGGTCAGCCATCATTGGAAAAGAAAAGTTAAAATCCAAGAAAGCTCTATATGTTGATGGGATGAAACACAATCTTCTAAGTGTTTCAAAATTGTGTGATGCAATAAAAAATTTTAACTCCCAAAAATATGGATTTGTTATGAAAAATGAAGAAGTTGGAAAAATTGTTACAAGAGGCCAACATACAAAAGGAAATTTGTTTCAAATTGGTGAAATACAAAACTGTTGTTACATGAGTATGGTGTAAGATAATAAATTGTGGTATAAATGGATGGGACACATGTGTAAAATAAACATGATAAAGTTAATGAAATAAGATAGTGTCTAATACATTATTGATTTTTTAAGAAGAATATATCGGTGTTGCACTATTTTTCAGAAAGGAATGATTACAAATGATGTGCATTAGAAATTGGAGATTTTTTCAAAACAACCCCAAGAGGTGATTCATTTTTATATCTATGGGTAATGAGAAAACAATCAAAAAATTGAGATAAGTACTTCATTAATTTCATTGATGATTTTACTATCATTACATTTTTATGTTTATGAAACATAATTCATATTCTTTGAAAATGTTTAAAAATTTCAATAGGAAAGCTGATAAAGAATGTGGGTATTCAGTGAAGAAGTTGAGAAAAAATAATGGTGGTGAATATAGAAGTGAATAATTTGAAAGTTATCTTGAGAATAATGGAATTAATCATGAGTATAGTTCCCCATAAACCCCTCAACAAAATGGGGTTGATGAAAGAAATAATTGGAGTTTTGTGGAAATGAGAAGAACCATGTTACTTGAACATAGCCTCTCTCATTAATTTTGGAGGTAATCCTTGAGTACTTATGTTTATATCTAGAATAACTATTTATATATGCCTCATTAATATATAAATATATATGAATTGTTTTATGAAAAAACTCCAAGTTTGAAACATTTTAAAGTTTTCATGAGTTCATGTATTATAAAGAAGAAAGGTGGGAACTATGGAAAGTTTGAATATAAATGTGAAGATGGAATCTTTATTGGATATTATCTAAAATAAATAGGATATAAATGCTTAAACAAAGAGACAAAAATATTTTTTTATTTTGTTTATGTGAAAGTAATTGATAGAGGTGAGAAAGAAAAACATATTTAGGTATAAAAGGAAGTTTATAAAGTTGAAGAAAAAAAATATGATAAGGATATAGAAAATTGTATTTCTAATCGAGAAGAATAATTAGACTCAACTATTTTCAGTTATGAGGAAGATACTCAAAAATATCATCCTAGGCTGAAGAAGCAAGTGGAAGCTTAGAATAAAATGGGTGATCAACATCAGAAGGTTCAAACAAGAAGAAGAATAAATGCTATTACAAATACTTCTTTGTATTCAAAAGTGGAATCAAATGATATGAAAGAAGATTTTGAGTATCTAGAATTGGTTCAGACCATGAATGAATAGTTGGATCAGTTTAAAAAGAATGATATCTGGGAAATCATACCCAAGAATATAAACAATTTTTTTTTTGGAATGAAGTGGGTTTTGTAAAACAAGGTAAATGAAGAAGGTAAAGTAATAATAAACAAAAAAAGATTGGAGAGAAAAGGTTATTCAGAAATTGAAGGTATTGATTTTGATGAAAACCTTGATCCCATGAAAATATTTGAAACAACCAGAATATTTCTTACTGTTACTGCACAATGAGGATACAAGAACATTCAAATGGATGTTAAATCTGCATTCCTGAATGGTGATCGAGAATAATATGTAGATATTGAACAAACTTGTGAATTTTTTGTTGGGAAAGATAAAAGTTATGTGTGTAGATTGAAAAAGGATTTTTATGGCCTAAAATAAGCTCTGAGGGTATGATATTCCAAATTGAATACATGATTGAGGAAGATGAATTTAAAGAAAGGAAGAGTGGATAACAATCTCTACATTAGAGAAAGTAAAAAATATTCCCTCATTGTAATTGTTTATATTGATGAAATTATCTTTACTAGGAATAAGGAAATAAGTCGTGAATTATTTTTTGAAGAAATGAAAAAGGAATTTGAAATGTCCATGATAGGAGAAATGAAATACTTTTTTGAGTTAGAAATACATTAAAGGAAGGAATAATTTTTTTTCTCAAGAAAATTATTCTAAATAAATTCTTAAGAGGTTCATCATGGAAAATTAAAAACTACTTTACAAACCTATTTTAGTGGGAACAAAGTTTTCCAAAGATGGAGAGGGAAGAGAAGTTGATTAGAAAGAATTTCAAAAGTTGATTGGAAGTTTGTTTTTTCTGACTTCCTCAAGACCTGACAATGTTTATGCTATTACCATATGTGAAGGATTTAAGAGTTCTCTAAAATAATGACATTTAATTTCTAAAAAATGAATCCTTAGATACATAAAAGGCACAACAGAATTCAGAATCAAGTATGAATGCTCAGATTGTATTGATTTTTTTGGGTACTCAGATACTGATTGGGCAAGAAATATTGATGATAAAAGATCCACATTTGGTGGAGTATTATTTCTAGGAAATAATTGTATTAGTTGGAATTAAAATAAATATAATTCAGTAACTCTCATTACGGATGAAGCTGAGTATGTTACTTTCACTCAATCTAGGACTCAACTTATGTGTATGAAAACTCAATTAGAATATTTACTTATTGAAGCAAAGTCACCCGTTATCTTGGGTTGTGATAATCAAAGAACAATAAATATCAACAAGAATCCTGTTAAAAATTATCTATCAAAATATATTGTATCAAATATCATTTCATCAAAGAGAATGTGAAGAAGAATGAACTAAAGTTGTAGTATGTTCCAATATCAGAACAAGTTGCTGACATATTCACAAAACCCTTACCGAAAGAATCATTTTCTAAATTGATATTGAACATGGGTGTCCAACCTCTTTATCATCAAGGTTGAGTTATGTGATTCTATTCTAACTCTCATATTACCTTTTGATTGTATTGTCAAGTGGGATAATTGTTTCATAAATCAATGTATTTCATATAATAAAAGGGGGTTGTGGGTAAGATATAAATTCATAATTGTTTCATGAGTGAACTATTCTAACTATTTATTAGAGTGGTTGCAGGAAAATAAATTGTTTTTTATTCTAGGGAGGATTAAGAGAAGATGAGGTTGAAGAATAGATGAATAAGGAAAAATAAAAAGGCTATCATCATCACTAATTTTGGACAACATGGTTTTTATGTCAATGATTCTTGTTTCCTAAAATGAGTTAGCTCATGTAGTCTTGGAATTATTGATAAGTAATCCATTTATTAAGGATTCAAAGTTCAGTGATTTATGAAACTTGTTTGAAAATAAAATCCAAAGGGGGATATTGTTAAGACCAAGCTGAAGATGGAGGTATTTTTTTTCAACTATTGTCTTTTGTTGTCAAGAAAGTAGAAGATGAAAGATGAAAGGGAAATCACCTCACTTTCTATTTGGTGAAAATCATATTGATGGTTGTTTTCAAAAGAATTGGGCTTTAATTTGGTCTAGAATAGGGGAAGATCATAATTAGAAATTGATCATTATCTGAAATGATAGAATATCTGGAATGAGAGAATCAGTTTCATAGAGAACACATCTTGCTAGAAGTAAACAGTCATAAAATTCACTCCGGATCCAGTATTAAAGAAGTTATTATATCAGAGTCTGCATGACTGCGATTAATTAAATGTGATGATTCTTTTCTAATTTTTATTTTACATAAATCACAATTTAATTGAAGAACTTATGATGAAATCTTGATGGAAGAAAAAGGAAAAGTGGGGATGAAAATCGTACCTAGATTTATCATATATTGGTGGAAGAGAATAAAGAGATGTTGTCGATTGAAAAGGAATCATTCTCAAGATGGTCGTACCAAGAATGATTGTACCCATAAAATTGTACTCAGGCTGTAAAGTAAATATAGAAGATGGAAAGATTAGAATGTTATGATACATTCCAATTGATTTATAACGATGATGAAGCTATTACCAAATGAATTTAAAGTCATAAATAAAGATATGATACATGAACATGTTTGTGAATAAAGGTAGTTTCCAAAGATGAGATGAGGTTGATGAACATTTTTATGAAAAAAACCGATCAATAATTTAGTCAACCATTCAAAAAGGGTTGAATTAATTTTATGGTTTTAATTGGATCAAGATATATTGTAACATAGTAAATTTTTTATATATTTCAAACTAGGTCAAGATAATAGGAGAATAAGAAGTATTCTATATCAACTGGATGAAGAAAAAATGTGAAGATGTTAAAAGAGAAGAGGTGAAGGAGTTTTCGAGATGTTCTTTCAAGGGGGAGCTCAAATTTTAAAAGAATGATTGTATTCATCTTTCAGAAGTGATATCCATTTCATTATACATTTATATTCAATTTATATAGACCTTTGTATTGAAGAAATCAAATTCAGAAAACTAGACTCATGAATTGAAATCGAAATGGCAATTGAAATGAAAGTCTGATGAATAAGTGAAGATTATAGAAGAATATAGAAGCTTCTATAAGTGTTGATGAATTAAAAATTCTCCCGATATTATATGGGAAATTGATATTAAGTGTGAATTTGATTAAGCATGAAATTTTTTGGGATTCCCACCAAATCCACTCGAGGGTCACCTATAAAAGGGAAAAAGTACACTGTACTTTTTTTTCTAACTAATATAATATTCATCACAAAGGAGAGAGAAGCTCCATGTTTTTAGAGAGAATAGGAGGATTTCTGTATTGAGACTTTTATTGAATAAGTTTCGATTAGAGAATTGAAATAAAAGAGACAAGATATAAACAATGTATTCATCTGATCATCGTACTCAGTAATTATCATACTCAAATAATTACTATATTTTTCTTATCAATCGTATTTGGATAATTATCATATTAGGATGAATAAACAGATTTTGGATTTTCATACTGGGATTTCTGGAATAATGAAGAATCATACAGGGAGAGTCATACTGGATTTTTTATACTCATGGTAGAAGTGGTGCAGATTAATCTATACCATATTCCATCATAGTTCTATTTTTCATACTGGGGAGAATCACATCGAGAAAAATCATATCAGCGAGAATCATACTTAGAGGAATTAGACTAGGGAAATCGTACTAAGAAAATAGGACTTCGTTTTTCCTTAAAAAGTCCTGGAAGTTATTACAATATTTTGGGAAAGAAATTGAAGAGGTTTTTTCAATTGAATACATTTATGTAATTGAAAATAAGCACAGGTAACATGCATTGTTACACAAACATTATATTACCTTATTTTTCCTAAGGGGGTGCATACATACTTTGGGATTGTCTTCAAAGTACTACATGAGTGAAAGTGTATATCCTACTTGTTGTAATAAAAGGATTATTTTCTAGTGGATTGTGTGGTATTGGATCATTTCTATACTATACCATGGACATAACTATTCTTATTGAGTAGTGAACCTTGTAAATACTTGTGTTCTTGTGGATGTGTGTTTTATTTTTTTAGTAGGGAATATAATATTTAACAAGAGGCGAATGTTGTTTCAATTGAAAAGAAACATAAAAGAAAAGGTATCACTGATTTTAACCTCACCCTTTGTGATACAATTACATTAACTGGGAACTTTCAACTAGTATTAGAGTATAGGCTCCCTTCACTGATTCTTTGCTGATAGAGAATTTGATTTGTGTGAACAGTAAATGTATTCCAGTTTTCAATAGAAATAATTATCATATTTGAAAAGATATAATGTTTCCTTATCATATGTATGTTTGATATGATGTTCTTGAAGCTGCAACAAATGTGTTTTCTCCCATTGATTATAAACTCCTCTTACATTTGTTGAAAAGAAGAATCTTGAGAGTGATAGAGGGGCCAAGAATGTTATATTATCATCACTTTTTGAAAGTGAATTCCTAAGGGTGAAATGTGTTTCCATATCTAAAGGTATATAGGATAAATTGAAAAACATATATGAATGTAATTCAAAAGTGAATAAGGAAAAACTTCAAACCTATATATTGAAGTATCAAGACTTGAAAATGGGTGAGTATGAATATTTTGGGGACTTCTTTACTAGGGTAAATGAAATTGTGAGTACTATAAGATGTCTTGGTGAAAATTTAGATGATTCTAAAGTTGTTGAAAATATTTTGAGAATACTTCCTAACAATTTTGATGAAAAATTTTATTCATTAGAAAATAGAGATCCTAAAACATTATCTTTTTATAATTTTCATAGCACTCTCATCACTAATGAAATGAGAAGGAAAAAATTTAAAAAGTGTAAAAAAAAGTTTATTGAGAAATGTTTTTCAAGGTGTATAATAGGGAAAAGTCAAAGAAGACTATTAATGAAGTTTAAGCTAGTGAATCTGAATCTGAAAATGTGGTATGTAAAAATATTGATCATATTTTATCCCTATTTTTTAAAAAATATCAAAAGTGGTATATGGAAATACAAATGGAAACTTACCTTGAAATGTTTTGAATGTGGATCCCTTAAGCACTTTGATGCCAATTTTCCTGGAATAAAGAAAGAAGAGGTTAGTGATAAAGAATAAAGAATTCCAAGAAGATCATAGAAGAAATATGAAGAAAAATAAAAACTAAAATTCACAGGGAAATAAATGAAGTTCTTCAAATCCAAAATAATAAGTTTATTTTCTAAATATGAAGAAGAAAAAGGCAGTGAACCTGATTCTAAAAAATCAATTGAGTATGGTATTGAATTTTTTTTATTATAATGGTGAATTATAAAGAATTAGGAAGTACTAGATATGAAGAAGAAGAAACTCAACTTGAATATCATTTAAAATAAGAGTTGAGAGAATGTTTGAGAAATATTAGAAGGATTGAAAATAAAAACAAAAATTTGGAAGATGAATGTTACTTAACAGGCAATCAAGAATGTTTTTCTAAAATAAAAGTGAAGATGATAAAAGAGATCGATGATTTTAAGAAATATCTTGAATAATAAAAGAATCGTAATGAGCATCTAGAGGTGAAGTTGAAAGAAAAATAAGAAGAGTTGAAACTTATCCAACAATAACATTCTAAAGTTTAAAAGAAAAATACAAGTTTCCAAAACTATATTACTGATCTTGGTGAATGTTCTATAAATGAATAAATAGAGAAGGCTCAAAAAAATTTACCTTTAAATGGTGAGAATAAAGATTTAGTTGTTTTTGTAATGAAGAATGCTGATAAAGTTATGTATGTGGCTAAGACTAAAAAAATTAGAGAATTCAGAATTCTCAAAGAACCCTAAGTCTGAAAATATTTTGAAACAATCTAATTCATATTTTTTTAAATATTTCTTGTTCTGATAAATCAAAAAATAAAAAGAAGAATCCAATTTAGGATATAAAGTTTAGTGGCTTAGAAAATAAAGAGAAAAAGGTGGCTGAGAAACATATTCATAGTTCCACTAAATATGGAAGTTTCAGAGAAAAATACTTCTTCTGTATATATTATTGGTATTGTGGTGGATTTGGACATACAACAAATATGTGTTGGTTCAACCAAAAAAATTACTATTATTACACTGGTTATGAAAGGAAAAGGTTGAGGGGAGTCAATTACCTCAAAAGAAGAAGTCTGAGAAGGTTGAGAAAGGTGGAGTAAA
This sequence comes from Viscum album, assembly GCA_963277665.1. Classification (NCBI taxonomy): domain Eukaryota; kingdom Viridiplantae; phylum Streptophyta; class Magnoliopsida; order Santalales; family Viscaceae; genus Viscum; species Viscum album. The sequence continues at coordinate 736,955,885 of OY728147.1, read as the reverse complement.
AATTTAAAATATGTTCCAACCTTTAGAAACTATTTTTGAAAGATGTGAGTAACTAGGAATCATTGAAAAGGTATTTATTTCTTTATCAGTATAATAAAAGATTCAATGAAATTCTAAGAAGTTGAAGATGAATAAAGAAAAGGAATAAGTAAAAGTTCTTATTGTTGAAACTACATTGAACACTACAAAACAAGAAAAACCTTGGATTCTTGATAGTGGATGTTCTTCTCATATGACAAGAGATTTAAATTTTTTGAATAATGTAAAAAACTTTAAGGAAGGCACAATGACTTTGAATATGATTAATACCAGAGAATCAAACCTATTGAATCAACCATCATTGGAAAAGAAAAGTTGAAATTTTAGAAAACTCTGTATGTTGATGGGCTAAAACCAAATTTTCTAATTGTTTAACAATTATGTGATTAAAGTAAAAAATTTATCTTTAGAAATGATGTATTCTTTGTGAAAAATAAAGAATATGGAAAAATTGTTACAAGAGGACAACATACAAAAGGAAATTTGTTTTAGATTGGTAAAATAAAAAACTTTGGGTACATGAGTATGGTGGAAGAGAATCAATTGTGGTATAAAAGGCCGGGACACATGTGTTAAAGAATCATGAGTAAGTTATTTAAAAGAGATATTGTTTGGGACATTCTTGATTTTCCAATAATAAGAGATTGATGTTTCACTATTTTTTAGAAAGTAAAGATTACAAATTCTATGCATAATAAAGTTGAGATATGTTCAAAAAAACCTCTAAAAAAGATTTATTTTGATATATGCAGGCTAAAGAGAAAACAGTCAAAAAATGGACATAAGTACTCCATCAATTTCATTGATGATTTTACTCGCATTACTTGTGTTATGTTTATGAAACATAAGTCAGATTATTTGAATTTTTTTAAAAGTTTAGAAAGGAAAGATGAGAAAGAATGTGAGTATTCAGAGAAGAATTTGAGAATAGATAATGGCGGGGAATAAAGAATTGAAGAATTTGAAAGTTATCTGGAGAATCATGGAATTTGGCATGAGTATAGTTCCCCATACACTCATAAACAACATGGGGTTTCTGAAATAAAGAATATAAGTTTGGTGGAAATAGGGAGAACCATGTTATTTGAACATGGCCTCGCTCATTAATTTTTGTGGCAAGTGATGAGTACTTCTATTTATATCAAGATTCACTATTTCTATAACCCTTATTCAGATATGACTCCATATGATTTTTTTAATGAAAAAAATCGATGTTTTAAATACTTTAATGTATTCAAGATTATATGTATTATAAAGAAGAATGGTGGAAACTATGGAAGGTTTGAGAAGAAAGGTCAAGATATATTCTTTCTTGGATATACTCTAGAAGGAAGAGGATATAGATGCTTCAAAAAAGATACAATTTTTTTTTGATTCTATTTATGTGAAAGTAATTGAAATAGGTAGGAAAGAGAAACATATCCAGGTAGAAAATAAAGTTGATCAAGTTGAAGAAAACAATTCTGATAGGGATGAAAACAATTATATTCCTACTCAAGAAGAAGAATCAGACTTATCCATTTATAGTGATGAGGAAGATACTTGAAAAGATCCTCCTAGGATGTGGAGAAAAGTTTAAGCTCAGAATATAATTGGAAATCAACATAAGAAGGTTCAATGAAGAAGAAAAACAAATGATATTAAAAATACTTCTTTGTGTTTAAAAGTGGACTCGAATGATGTGAAAGAAGATTTTGAGTATCTGAAATGGGTTTAGGCCTTGATTAAAGTGTTGGATCAGATTGAAAATAATGACACATGAGAACTTGTAATCAATCCTATAAACAAAATCATTATTGGGACAATGTGGTTTCTACAGAACAATATGAATAAAGAAGGTTAAGTAATAAGAGACTAAGCAATATTGGTGTGCAAAGGGTATTCAAAAATTAAAGGTATTGATTTTAATGAAACATTTTCTCTGGTGGAAAGACTTGAAATAATTAAAATATTTCTTTTTATTTCTAAAAAATAAGGTTACAATATCTTAAAATGGATGTTAAATTCGCATTCCTAAATGGTGATCTTGAAGAGAAAGTTTATATTGAACAACATAATGGATTTATTATTGGGAAAGATGAAATTTATGTGTGTATATTGAAAAATGATTTGTATAGACTAAAACATCTCAGAGGTAATGGTAATCCAAATGGGATACATGCTTAAGGAAGATGAATTTAAATAAAGGAATAGTGGATAACAATCTCTACTTTTAGAGAAATTCAGAAGTATTCCCTCATTGTAATTGTTTATGTTGATGAAATTATCTTTGCTGGGAATAATGAATGAATTCATTAGAGATTTTCTGAATAAATGAAAATAGTATTTGAAATTTCCATTTTGGGAGAAATGACATAATTTATTTTGATACAAATACATCAAATAAAGGAATACATTTTTCCTTCTTAAGAATAGTATGTTGAGGAACTTATTAAGAGGTTTAGAATGGAATATTCATAACCTGTTTTCACACCTATTTCAGTGGGAACAAATTTTTCTAAAGATAGAGAAGGAAAAAAAGTTGATCAAAAAGAATTATGGAATTTGATTGGAAGCTTGTTGTATCTCACTGCCTCAAGACCTGACATTGTTTATGCTATTTTCTTATGTATAATATTTGAGAGTTCTATAAAATAATCACATTTACTTTCTATAAAATGAATCCTTAGATACATAAAAGGCACAATAGAATTTGTAATTAGGTATGGAAGCTCAGATAGTATTTATTTATTTGGGTATTTAGATACTGATTGGGAAGGAAAGGTTGATGATAGAAGATCCACATCTGGTAGAGTATTATTTCTGTGAAATAATCGTGTTAGTTATAATTCAAATAAATATAATTAAGTAACTCTCATTATGAATGAATATGAGTATGTTTCTACCAATCAAGCCATGACTTAACTATGTGGATGAAAACTCAATTATAATATTAACTTATTGAAGTGAAGTTACCCTTGCTAATGGATTGTGACAATAAAAGCACAATAAATCTCACCAGGAATTCTGTTCAACATTCTCTTTCAAAACATATTGATATAAAATATCATTTCATCAAAGATCATGTAGAGAAGAATGAACTGAAGCTGGAGTATGTTCCAACATCGGAACAAGTTACTGACATATTAACAAAACCCATACCGAAAGAATAATTTTCTAAATTGTGGTTGAACATGGGTGTACAACCACTTTCTCATCAATGTTTATGTATGTCGTTCGGTCCCCAATTTCATCTTAACATTGGATTGTATTTTCAAGGGGGATAATTGTTTCATAAATCAACATATTTCATATAAAAAGAGGGAGTTTTGGGTAATCTGTGAGTTCAAATTATTTTTATGAGTGAAATTTTCAAACTGTTTTTTAGCGTGGTTATAAGAAAATAAATTATTTTGTATTCTAGAGAGGATGAAGAAAAGATGTGGTTGAAGAAGAGCTGAGGATGGAAAAATAAAAAGGTTCTCATAATCACTACTTTTGGAAAACATGGTTTTGATGTCAATTATTCTTTTTTCCTACAATGAGTTAAGCTCACGTAGGCTTAGAATTATTGATAAGTAATGCATTGATTAAGGATGCAAAGTTCAGTGATTTATGAAACTTGGTTGACAAAAAAATCCAAAGGGGGATATTTTTAGGACCAAGATGATGATGATGGTATTTATTTTCAAGTGTTTTCTTTTGTTGTCAAGAAAGTTTAAGATGAAATATGAAAGGAAAATCACCTCACTTTCTATTTGGTGAAAATCATATTGATGGTTTTTTTTCAAAAGAATCAGACTTGACTTGGGTTTGGAATGGGGGAAGACCTTAATGAGGAATTGATCAATATTTAGAATGAGAGAATATCTAGAATGAGAGATCGATCATAGGGAGGATACATCTTACTGGAAGTATAGGGCCATCAAATTCACTCTAGATCCGGTTTGAAAGAAGTGATTGTATCATAGTTTTCTTGACTATGATTAATTAAATGTGATGATTATTTGATGATTTTTATTTCACATAAATCATAAGTTAATTAAATAACTTATTATAAAATATTTATGAATGAAATGGGAAATAAGTATAGAAAATCATGACCAGATTTATCATATCCAGGTGGAAGAGAAGAAAGAGATGCTACTGATTGATAGGATATCATATTCAACATGATTATACCCAGAATGATCATACCCAAAAATTGTACTCAGACTGTTAAGGAAAGAAGTAAGATGGAAATATTGGAGAGTTATGATACTTTCCAATTGAAGTTTGATGATACTTAAGCTATTATTAAATGAATTTAAAGTCATGAAGAAAGACATGATACATTTACAAGTTTGGGAATAAAGGTTGTTACTGAAGATGACCTGAGACTGATGAAAATTTTTATGACAAAACTGATCAATATTGTAGTCAACCATTAAAAATGGGTTGAATTACTTTGTAGGAATCAATTGGGTCAAGATCCATTATAACAGAGTTAAATTGTTTTATATTTCTAATTGGTTTAAGAGAAGAGGATAAGAAAAAGTCTTTTATATCAACCAAGTCAAGAGAAAAGGTGAATAAGTTCAAAGATCATAGGTGAAGGATTTTACTGGATGTGTTATCAAGGAGGAGATCAACATTCATAAGAATAATTGTATTTATAATTGAGAAGTGATATCCATATCATCATACATTTATATTCAATTGATACACATATTTTTATTGATGATATCAGATTCATAAAATCAAAATCATGAATTGAAATTAGACTTACAATTGAAATGAAATTTTTATGAAGAATTGAAGACTGCAGAAGAATTGAGAAGCTTTGAGAATTATTGAAAAAGTAAAAATGCACCTGATATTTTAGGGGAAATTGAGAATAAGGGTGAATTTGATTAAGTGGGATTTTTTTGGGATTCCCACCAAAGCCACTCTAGGGTCACCTATAAAAGGAAAAAAGTACACTGTGATTTTCTACTGACTGATGTATTATTCATTATAGAAGATAGAGAAGCTACAAGTATTTAGAGAGAAGGATAATATTTCTATATTGATCCTTTTGTTGAAAAAGTTTCGATGGGAGAAGTAAATTATAAGAGACAAGATCAAACAAGTTTATTCAAATGATCATCATAGTCAGTAATTATCTTACTCAGCTGATTACCAGATTCAGCTTGTCAATTTTATTCTGCTGATTATCATATCAAGATGAATAATCAGATTTGGGATTTTCATAATGTGATTTATGGATTGATGAAGAATCATACATGAAGAATCATATTGTGTTTTCCATAGTCAAGGTTTAAGTGGTGTGGATTCATCTCTACCACATTCTATGAAATTCATACTTTTCATACCGGGGAGGATCTTACCAGAAATAATCATATCAGGGAGAATCATACTCAGAATTATCGGACTAGGAAAGCCGTACTAAGAAAATCAAACTGGGGTTTTTCTTAAAAATCCTAGGAAGTTATTACCATAATTTGGCTAAGAAATTGAAGAAGTTTTTTCAATTTAATGCATTTTCTAAATTGAAAATAAGCACATGTAACATGCATTGTTACAAAAATTTTGTATTTCCATTTTTGGGCTAATAGGGTGCACACATAATTTTAGATTGTCTTCCAAGTACTACACAAGTGAAAGGGTATATATTACTTATTGTAATATAAGGATTTTTTCTAGTGGATTGTATTGTATTGGATCATTTCAATACCATACCAATGACATATATATTCTTATTTAATAGTGAACCTTGTAAATACATGTGTTCCTTTGGATGTGTGTTTGATTTTTTTTCAGTAGGGAATAAAATATTTAATAGGAGGTGAAGGTTATTTCAATTGAAATGAAAAATAAAATAAAAAGTATCACGAATTCATCCCTCCCCCTCTCAGTGATACAATTACCCCGATGAGTCACTTTCAATTGGTATCAGATCATAGGTTCGCTTTTCTTATTCTTTAGTGATGTAGAATTTGAATTGTGTGAAAAATAATGGTATTTTTTTAGATAAAAAGAATTATCATATCTAGAAATATAAAATTTTGTATTATCTTATGTCTATTGGATATGATGTTCTTGAAGCTGTAATAGATGGGTTTCCTCCTATTTATTATAAAAACCCTCTTACATTCATTGAAAATAAGAATCTCAAGAATGATGGAGGGTCCAAGAGTGATATATTATCATCACTTTCTGAAATTTAATTCATATGGGTGAAAGGTGTTTCCATATCCAAAGGTATATGTGATAAATTGAAAAACATATACGAAGGAAATAGAAAATTAAACAAGGAAAAACTTCAAATCTAGAGATTGAAGTATGAAGACTTGAAGATGGGTGAGTGCGAATCTATTGGGGAATTATTTACTATAGTAAATGAAATTGTGATTACTATCAGATGAATTGGTGAAATGTCAGATGATTCTACAGTTGTTAAAAATATTTTGATAATACTTATTGAAAAGTTTGATGAAAATATTTCTTCATTAGAAGACAGAGATCATGAAACATTATCTCTTGACAATTTTCATAACACTCTTATAACTTATTAGTTGAGAAGGGATAAAGATATGAAGATAAAAACAAAAGTTGATAGAGAAATACCTTTCATGTAATATAAGAGAGAAAAGTCAAAGAAGATTATCATTGAAGATAAAGCTGGTGAATCTAACTCTGAAAGTGAGGTATGTAAAAATATTGATGATATTTTATCCTTGTTTTATAAAAATGTGAAACGAGGTACAAGGAAATACAAAGGGAAAATTCCATTGAAATGTTTTAAATGTAGAGCTATTGGGAACTTTGCTTCCAATTGTCTGTGAAGAAAGAAATAAGAGCATAGTTATGAATAATAAAGAAATCTATGAAAATTGTTGAAGAAACTGGGAGATAAAGAAAAATAAAAATTCATAAGGGAAGAAAGAAAGTTATTCAAATCTAAAAGAAAAAGTTTATTTTCTATAGTTAAAGAAGAATAAGGGAGTGATGTTGAATCTGAAAAATAATTTGGATATGGTATTGAAAAGAAGTTTATTGAGATAATAAATGATGAAGAATTTAGAAGTAGTAGCTATAAAGAAAAATAAACTCAACTTAAACATCATTTGAAAGAAGAGTTGAAAGAATGTATGATAAAGATTAGTATTCTTGAAAATCAAAAAAAAGTTGGAAGATTAATGTCTCTTAAAAAGAAATCAAGAATGTTTTGCTGATGATAAATCAAAGATGGTAAAATAGATTGATTATTTGAATAAATTTCCTAAAGAAGAAAATAATTGTAATGAGCATCTGGAGATGAATATGAAGGAAAAAGAAGAAGAGTTTAAAATTTTCCAACAAATTTTTTTTTAAAACTGAAAATAAAAATAAAAGTTTTCAAAAATATATTATTGATGTTGGTGAAAGTTCTCAGAGTGAGAAACTAGAGAAGGTTTAAAAAAATTTACCTTCAATGGGTGAGAATAATGAAGGAATTTTTTGAAATGAAGAATTCTAGAATAGTTTTTTATATGGCCAAGAGCAACAAAGTCAGGAATTTATAAGTCTAAAAGAAAACTATGTATGAAAATGTTTTGAAAAAATTTGGGTATGGAAATTTTTTAAATACTTCAGGTTCTGACAAAGAAAAAAAGAAAAGGAAGTCTCCGATTGATAAGAGAAAGGTTTATGGATCAGAAAATAAAGAGAAGATGGTGGATGAAAAATATATTAATATTTCCAATCAATATGGAAGTTTTAGAGGAAATTAGTTGTTCTATGGGTATTTCTAGTATTGTGGTGGATTTGGACATACAAAAAATATGTGTTGGTTCAACCAACAACATTATTATTATTCCATAGGTTATGATGGGAAAATATTGAGGGGGAGTCAATTCTCTCAAAAGAAGAAGTCTGATAAGGTTGAGAAAGGTGGAGTAAAAATTTAAAATAGGTTCTAACCTTTGGAAACTATTTGAGAAATTTGTGAACAACTTGGAAAACTTGCAAAATTATGTCTTGTTTTGTTACTAGCACAACAAAAATTTGGAAAAATTATTAGAAGATGAAGATGAAGAAATAAAAGGAAGAAGTAAAAGATCTTATTGTTGAATCTACATTGAAAGATAAAAAAGGAAACAACATTGGATATTTGATAGTGATTGTTCTTATCATATGATAAGAGATTTTAAATTCTTTAAGAATGTGAAATATTTTAAATAATTTGTAATGTCATTTGGAAATGATGAATCCCTAAGAATATAAGGTGTTAGATCTGCCATTATTGGAAAAGAAAAGTTGAAATCCAAGAAATCTATGTATCTTGTTGGGCTGAAACACAATCTATTAAGTGTTTCACAATTTTTTGATAAAGGTAAAAAGTTTATCTTTAGGAAAGATGGATTTGTTTTAAAAAATGAAGAATATGAAAAAATAGTTTCAAGAGGAAAACGTAGAAAAGGAAATTGGTTTGAGATTGGTGAAATACAAAACTATTGTTACATGAGTATAGTGGAAGAGAATCAATTGTTTCATAAAATGATGAGACACATGTGTCAAAGAAACATGAGTAATTTATTAAAAAGAGACAGTGTCCGAGACATTCTTTATTTTCCAAGAAGAAGAGACCGATGTTGCACTATTTTTTAGAAAGGAAATATTAAAAATTTCTATACATAAGAAAGTTGGGATTTGATCAAAATACCCCTGGAGATGATTCATTTTGATATCTTTGGGCCAATGAGAAAATAATCAATGAATTAAGGTAAGTACTTATTCAATTTCATGTATGATTTTACTCGCATTACTTGTGATATGTTTATGAAACATAAGTCAGATGATTTGAATTTTTTTAAAAGTTTTGTAAGGAAAGATGAGAAAGAATGTGAGTATTTAGTAAAGAATTTCAGAAAAGATAATGATGGTGAATACAGAAGTGAATAATTTTAAATTTATTTGGAGAAGCATATAATTTGGTATGAGTATAGTTCCCTATAAACTACTCAATAAAATGGGATTTCTGAATGAAATAATAAGAGTTTTGTGGAAATGGGAAGAACCTTGTTACTTGAACATAGACTCTATAATTGATTTTGTTGGAAATCCATGAGTAATGTTGTTTATATTCATATTTTATAAATCTATAGGCCTTATTCAAATATGACTCCATATGAATTGTTTTATGAAAAAACTCTAAGTTTAAAACACTTAAAAGTTTTCAAGAGTCCATGTATTATAAAGAGGAAAGGTGTAAACTATGGAAAGTTTGAGAAGAAAGGTGAAGATGGAATATTTATTGGCTATTATGTGGAAGGAAAAGGATATAGATGCTTCAAAAAAGAGACAAAAAGAATGATTAATTCCATTTATGTGAAATTAATTGAAGGAGGTGGGGAATAAAATCATATTCAGGTAGAAAAGAAAGTTAAGAATGTTGAAGAAAAAAATTCTCATAAGGATACAGATAATTTTATTCCTAATCAATAATAAGAATTAGTCTTTGCAATTTCTAGTGATGAGGAAAATAATTGAAAATATTATCCTAGACTAAGTAAGCAAGTGTAAGCTAAGAATATAATTGGCAATCAACATCACAAGGTTCGCACAAGTAGAAAAACTAATTCTATTACACATACTTCTTTGTATTAAAAAGTGGATCTGAATGATGTGAAAGTTTATTTTGAGTATCTGCAATGGGTTCAATCCATAAATGAAGAGTTTTATCATATTGAAAATAATGATACATGAGAACTCATACTCAATCTTGTAAAAAAAAACATTATTGGAACAAAGTGGGTTTTCCAGAACAAGCTCAATGAAGAAGAAGATATAATAAGAAACAAAGCAAGATGGCATGAAAAGGGTATTGACAAATTGAAGGTATTGATTTTGATGAATCATTTTCTCTGGTGGAAAGAATTGAAACAATCAGAATCTTTATTACTATTTCTGCACAATGAGGTAACAATATCTTTAAAATGAATGTTAAATAGGCATTTTGGAATGGGGATCTTGAATAGGAAGTTTATATTGAAAAAACTTGTGGATCTGTTTTTGGTAAAGATGAAAGTTATGTGTACAGATTGAAAAAGGATTTGTATGGACTAAAACAAGATATGTGGGTATGGTATTCCAAATTGGATAAATGCTTAAAGAAGATGAATTTCAATATATGAAGAGTAGATAGAAATCTCTTTGTCAAATAAAGTCAGAATTATTTTCTCATTGTAACTATTTATGTTGAATAAATTATCTTTTCTAGGAATCATGAAAGAATTTGTGAAAGATTTTCTAAATAAATGAAAACTGTATTTGGAATTTCTATTCTGGGGTTAATGAAATGCTTTCTTGGGTTGAAAATACATCAAAATATGGAATAAATTTTTATTTATGAAGAAAATTATGCTAAGGAACTTCTTAAGAGATTCAAAATGGAAAATTAAAAACCCTTTTCCACACCCATTTTAGTGGGAACAAAGTTTTCCAAACAAAGAGAAGGAAAAGTAGTTGATCAAAAATAATTTTGGATGTTTATTAGAAGTTTGTTGTATCTGACCGCCTCATGACCTGGAATTGTTTATGCTGTTACCTTATGTGAAATATTTCCGAGTGCTCCAAAATAATCACATTTACTTGATGGAAAAAAAATCCTCAGATACATAAAAGGCACAAAATAATTCATAATCAGGTATGGTATCTTAGATAGTTTTGATTTGTTTGGGTATTCAGATGCTGATTGGGTAGGAAATATTAATGATATAAGATCTATATCTGGAAGATTATTATTTCTGGGAAATAATTGTGTTCTTTTCCATTCAAAGAAATAGAATTTAGTAACTCTCAATATGGATGAAGCTGAGTATGTTGCTGCCACTCAAGCCATGACTCAAGTTATATGGATGAAAAGTCAATTATAATATTTACTTGTTGAATTGAAGTTACCCTTTCTATTGGGTTGTGACAATCAATGAACAATAAATCTCACCATAAATAATTTTCAAAATTATAATTCAAAACATATTGATATAAAATATCATTTCATCAAAGAGCATGTAGAGAATAATGAACTAAATCTAGAGTACGTTCCAACATTGGAACAAGTTGCAGATATATTCAAAAAACCCTTATTGAAAGAATCATTTTCTAAATTGAGGTTGAACATGGGTGTCCATCCTGTTTCTCATCAATGTTGAGGTATGTGTTTCAATCCCCACTCTCATCTTACCTTTGGTTTTTATTATCAATGGGGATAATTGTTTCATAAATGAATGTATTTCATATAAAAATAGGGAGTTGTGGGTAAACTATGAATTTAGAATTGTTTTTTGAGTGAACTATTCTAACTATTTATTAGAGTGGTTTTAGGAAAAGAAATATTTTTGTATTAAATAGAGGATGAAGAAAATATGAGTTTGAAGAAGAGCTAAGGAAGGGAAAAGAAAATGGTTATCATAATCACTACTTTTGGAAAACATGGTTTTTCTATCAAAGATTCTTGTTTACTACAATGAATTATCTCACATATGATTAGAATTATTGATAAGTAATCCATTTCTTGAGGATAAAATGTCTAATGATTTATGAAACTTGGTTGAAAAAAATCCAGGTGGGGATTTTTATGACAAAGCTGATCATGAGGTTATTTTTTTCAAGTGTTGTCTTTTTTTTGTCAAGAAAGTTGAAGATGAAAGATGAAAGGGAAATCACCTCACTTTGTATTTGGTGAAAATCATATTAATGGTTGTTTTAAAAATAATCAAACTTTCTTTGGGTCTGGTATGGGGGAAGATTGTAATGAATAATTGATCATTATCTAGAATGAGAGAATATCTGGAATGAGAGAATTGGTCTCATGGAGAATGAATCTTTCTAGAAGTAAAAGGTCATAAGATTCACTCTAGATTTGGTATGAAGGAAGTGATTATATAAGAGTCTACATGATAATGATTAGTTACATGTGATACTGATTTTATGATTTTTATTTCACATAAGTAGTAAGTTAATTGAAGGAATTATGATGAAATCTTGATAGAAGAAATTGGAATATTGGTACTGAAAATAGTAACGAGATTTATCGTGTCTAGGTGGAAGAGAAGAAAGAGATGCTACTGATTTAAAAAAAATCATACTCAGCATGATCGTAACCAGAATGTTCATACCCAGAAAATTGTACTCAGGATGTGAATGAAAAAGGGAAGATGGAAATATTGGATAGTTACAATGCTTTCCAATTAAATTCTAAGGATGATGAAGCTATTATCAAATGAATTTAAATCCATGAAAAAATATGTGATACATGAATAGGTTTGTGAATGATGGTATTTTATGAAAATTAGATGAGTCTGATGAAAATTTTTTATGAAAAAAAACCGATCAATAATGTTGTGAACCATTCAAAAAAGATTAAATTAAATTGTTAGTTTCAATTTATTAATGATCCATTGTAACATAGTTAAATTGTTTTATATTTCTAAATGGGTCAATAGAAGAGGAGAATAAGAATTCATGCATCTCAACTGGGTCAATAGAAAAGGTGAATAAGTTAAAAGAATAGAGGTGAAGGAGTTTTCTAGATGTGCTATAAAATGGGAGCTTTGTAAAAACCTGGTGATTATTATTGAGGTTAGAGTTTCTTCTTTTACTTTTTCCTTAATTTTTTTTTGAGAAAATAAGGGAAATGTGGGGAAAATACCAAATTTATGGGTACACGACATGTACTTTTGTACACATGTCGTGTACTTTGGCCATGTGGGATAAGAATGCAGGGCATGTAGGCTTGTCAGCGATTAAGGGTGTAAAAAATAACTACATGTCGTGTACTTAGTAATACACGCCAAGTGATCTGTCAGTAGGTGAACGGTAAGGAGGTGGAATTAGACGTTAGTACATGCCCTGTACTTAGTAATACACACTGTGTAATCAATTCGGCAAATGAATGGTGAGGCGGTGGAAAGTAGCCACCGGAAGAACAATTTAAAAGGAAAGTACACACCATGTACTAGAGAGTAAATGCAGTGTAGTTATGTTTTTTCATTAAAAATAGGTATTAGCCTCCTCTTTTGGCAGAGGAGGAAGAGGACTCACCAGGAGCTGTGGGAGAGGAGGTTGAAACTTGGAGGAGCTCCCGATCACTCACTGAGACTCTGATTCTTCAGCTGTCGATCTCATTTGAACTGTGCGGGTAAGGTCTTCCATCTCCTTGATTATCTGCTTCAAATTATTTACCTAAGAGAAGTTATTTAGGTTTGAATGGGTAATCATTCATCTCAGATATACGTCGTTCTTGGTCATTTTTGGAAGTGTCTTTCATGTATATTGATCAGAGGAGATCTAGGTAGGTGGTCTTGTGTTTAATTCCAACTGTCGAGTTGATTTTGGGTACCATTGTGCCACACACCCATGTTTGGGGTGTTGTATGGTTGAGAATTTGACTGTTGAGAAACCTATAATTTCATAGTTAATCTAATGAATAAGTATAAGCTGCTGTTTGGGATTGTTGCTTTGATCCAGGGCCACCCCGAGGGTCTGTTTCCCTTGTTTACCTATTTTGGCCAGGATACCCATGGGTATGCCGTGATTATAGCATGTTTTGGGTTTTATTGAGAGTAAAAATGTATAAATTTATTTCTTATAAATTGGGATCAACCCAGTTACTTGATTTTGTTCTGATTATCCTAAGGGAAAGGTTCTGTTTTTCTTGAGGGCAAGATTCTGTTTAGCCTGAGGGCAAGGTTCTGTTTAGCCTAAGGGGAAGGTTCTGATTAGCCTGAGGGAAAGGTTCTATTTAGCCTGAGGGAAAGATTCTGTTTAGCCTAAGGGCAAGGTTCTGTTTATCCTGAGGGCAAGGTTCTATTTATCCTGAGGGCAAGAATCTGTTTAGCCTGAGGACAAGGTTTTGTTTAACCTGATGGCAACGCTTCTTATTCCTAAGGGAAGTCACATGAGGGTTTCGTTTCTATTTTCCAGAGGGTAAGGATTTTCATGTTTGAGGACAATTTTTACTTTGAATATTCATTGTGGGGATTTATTATGTTGTACCTGCTAAGATAAAGCATATGTTTGGTATTATTATTATCTTTTACTGATTATATAGACTGTTGTGATTTCTGCTGTGGCACTGTATAGAAGATTGTCGGTCGAGGCCGAGTCTCGGGAAACTCATAATTCAATTATATTGAATTTTTAAATAATTATTAAAATGGTAATGTAACTGATAGGAATGGTTACTTTTGATTACTTCCTAGTTTACTGCATTTCATTATTGCACACTGCTGTTGCACAATATCACTGATAGTTGGGCACGAGCCTTTGGTGGTTGCCTACTGGAATTTATTTCTCAAACCCTATTTGGGTCATGTCTTGGGCCCAAAAATATTATATTGCTACAGGTTTCGATAAGGTCAAGGGCCCCTACACAGGCACATGATTTTTTTTTCAGAGGAGTAGGAGAGCATGGGATCCAGCTTAGGCTTGCAATGCTGCTGTGTTCCTATTGCACTGCTTTGGTTTTGTTTTTCTGTGCTTTGTACCTTGTGCTATATTGTATCAGATTATAGTGTATCCTGTTTAGCTGCTTTATTAGAATTAGAGAGATATTTCATCATCATAAATATGACTGTTGGTTATCTTTTACTTCAGTTCCGTTGTCCATTTCAGGTCTATATTATTTACTTCTTCTATTTTTGGTATGTTCATATATATTTCTGTTGCACTACACTTTGACAAATGAGGGCATAGTTTCCCCACTACCAGTCCTAGGCCCTCACTGCTAGTCGGCAGCCTTTGGCGTTTAGGTAAATGCGCTTAAAGTCATGTGACCAACCGGGTTTGGGGCACCCGTTGTGTGGCACCCAGATCCGGGATGTTACAAAGTTGTATCAAAGGGAAGTTTCTTGTCTTTGAATTACTATTTTGAGCCTATAGCCAGGGATAGGATGGAATAGGTAATTGGTAATAAGCTTTTCCCAGGAGTTTCTAACCCGTGTACATGGAAAAACCAATTTGCCTCGTGTTGCAATTTTTCTGGTTTTGCAATTATTATAGTTGATTTGATTTAACCGGTGGGTGACACACTTGTGTTGTGATGTTTATATTTTTATAATTGGGTTCTATTTAGTTGCAACCCAATGATATGAGGGTATTCCATCTCATGCATCATTTAGGCACATGATAGAATCACATGTCATGCATAGTTCAATTCCAGGTAGGTGCATTAGAAATTGCATGTTGTTGTGATAGATGTTGTGTTAAAAAATGCATGCTGTTGTGATAGGTACCTTGATAGATGCACCTAATATTGATAGGGTATTGGTACATGTTACAGTTGGGTTTATGGATGATAAACATTGGTTCCTATGAAGTATGGGCTCTCTTGGACCAGAATTTGGCGGATCACGATCCAGCCTTTTGTTGCATTTTGTACTATAATGTGAAAGGTCGGGTGAAAATATTTGGTTCATGGGGAGTATGGGCCCTCACAGATTGGAATTTGGCATACCAACACATGAAATTAATGGAAAAGGGGCTCCGGAGTAGTTTCTAAGGTTTATTGTCAAGAAACCCAGACAACATGGCATGTGGTTCTATGAACACACGCCATGTACTCTTCTGTTCAGGAAGAGAGGAAAAATTTCTAAGTACACACCATGTACTTATATGTACACGTAGTTTAGTATAAGGCCATGAAACCCACCGTGTGGGAGGGAATACGGTTCTTCCAGATTTTACTAAGGAATACACCATGTACTGGTTGTACATGCCATGTCGTCGTGACCCTGTGTCTGCCCGTGTGAATAACAACACAGACAGAGAAATATTAGCTTATACACACTATGTCAATTATAAACATGATGTGTAGTGTAATATTGGGATCCGGACGTGCAGCTAACAACACGGGTCGGTGTTATGTTTTCAAAGTACACGTCGTGTCCTTCTTAAACACGCCGTATAATTTGAGCTGTGAATCCAACCGCATATCGAACAACACGGGTTGGTAAATATCGTCTAGTAAACACTGTGTACCTATGGGACACACCATGTAGTCTTGAATGGTGAGAGACCGTGTGGACTTGGCCATGTGTTTGGGGTGTTACATGACCAGTTCTGGAATAAGTACACGACCATGTGAAATACTTAAGGGAACACGCCATGTAGTTTTTATACACGCTGTATAGTCTTGTTCTGTAAAACTTGAATATTTTCTTTCTCCTGTTCCCTTCTTACGTTTTCAGTTCTTAGTCCTTGATGATCGTAAATCTAGGGCGTGTGTTTGACCTTGTAGAGTCATGCCATCGATATGACCACGAGTTGTTCACCAAGATATTGGTGATGATTATACTTTAGAGATGGTAGGCCATGGAATACCGATGGATCCTCTAGTAGTGAAAGATGCGATGCCACCCGTTATACTGGACGCAGGTGCGGATGCACAGTTCCGTAAAGGCTTTATGCGGTACATGAAGACCTTCCGAGGAGCACCGCTGATTGCCACATCTATGGCAGAGCTGACACATATATTCTAGCAGCAACATCTGCCTACGTTTTTAGGGGATGACAGACCACAGGCTGCAGAGTGTTGGCTGGATTCTATGCAGACAATCATAAAGCATCTGGAGACGCCTCTTGGAAGGAGGGTCATGATCGCTACTTACATGCTGCGTGATTCCGCCAAGAGTTGGTGGGATGTTAGTACCCATACTGAGCATCACCGAGACATGGTGTGGGAAGATTTTCCAGCAGTCTTCAATGAATTTTTCTTTCCAAATACGCTAAGGGTAGATCGAGCTCGAGAGTTCATGAATCTGTAGTAGGGCTCCATGTCAGTGATGGACTATTCTACCCGCATCACTAAGCTACAAAATTTTGCACCTGTTCTGGTGGGTTATGAGACATTGAGGGCTAGAGGCTTTGAGGATGGTATTTAATATGAAATCCGAGCACTGGTGAATGTTTTCAGGTTTCCTACAGTGCATTCTTTTGTAAAACAGGCATTGATTACTGAGCGGAACCTGCGAGAAGCTAGTGGTACGGACCAGGGCTGTTCGGAACAAGTCTCTGGTGCTATTTCTTCCAGCAAGAGGAAGATTCAGAAAGATTTCTCTCATGGTGGTAGTACTAGCCTGAGGAATTCTTCATGTGGCTCGGTAATGTGCTACCAGTGGGGTAAAGAGGGGCAGAAGAGACCTCAGTGTCCACGTTACCTAGTGGAGTGCAGAGCCTATGGAAAGATGGGTCATCTTTAATGTTTTTGCAGGGCATTTCCATAAGTGACTAGTGAGAGGGGTTATGTGCTGAATCTGCAAGTAGGAGCAGGTCCAATAGCTTCTTACCAGTTAGGGAATTGGAATACGTTAGGACATTCAGGCCGAGGTGGTGGTCGTGGTCGTGGTAGCTAGGCACTAGGATCTCAAAGACAGTAGGGAGGTTCTGTTCAGGGTAGCCAGGCTATGTCGCAGGGCCGCGACACTGGGCAAAAATATGTAGTGCAATAGACCCAATAGGAGCAGGATCCTGGACCTTCCACTGTTAAAGGTACTATTCTAGTTTCTTTTGTTTTATCTTCAGTACTTTTCAATACTGGTACTACACATAGCTTTATATCAGTTCTCATTATGGAGAGCCTTGGGATATATGTTTCTTCTTCTTCTTCTGATATCATGATGCTAGACACTCCGTTGGGAATTATAAAGTCAGGTGTGCGTCAGTGCAAGGAGTTCCCCCTAGAGGTTGGTGGGTGTCACTTCATATGGGACCTCTATGTCTTAGAGATGACGGGATATGATGTCATTCTCAAGATGGGCTGGTTGGTACCCTTTCAAGCCTTTGTATATTTCTATCTTCACAGGGTGAATTTTACATCACCAGAGGGAATAAAGTTTCTATATAAGGGTGAATGGGATGTCCAGGCGAGTCGAGCAGGACCCGACCGTCGTGGGAGAGTTGGAGTGGCAGCCCAGATTGCGGGTTTATATCTGGATGACTAGGGAACTTGTCAGAAGTATTTCCCATTGGGGGTGAATCATTTTAGGGATGTCTTCCCAGATTATTTCTCTGGTCTACCTCCAGAGCGAGAGGTGGATTTCTCTATTGAGCTTGTGCTAGGAGCGACACCGATGTCCATTCCTCCTTATAGGATGGCTACACCAGAATTGCAGTAGCTAAAGAGACAGTTAGAGGAGTTACAAGCAAAGGGTTTCATCTGACCTAGTACTTCTCCTTGGGATTCACCTGTCCTTATCACTAAGAAGGTAGATGGTACCCTCAGGCTTTGTGTAGATTATTGGAAACTGAACTAGTTGACAGTTAAGAACCGATATCCTTTACCGATTATTGATGATCTTTTTGATCAACTTCAAGGAGGAAGAGTGTTCTCAAAGATTGAGTTGAGATCCAGATACCATCAGTTACACGTTGGACCATAGAACAAACCACTTATAGCCTTTCAGAGCAAATATGTTCTATAAAAGTACTTGGTCATGCCGTTTGGTCTCACAGACATGCCATCAGTTTTCATGGATCTGATGAATCATGTGTTCCAACCATATCTAGATTCTTTTGTGGTTGTCTTCATGGAAGATATCTTGGTGTACTCTCACACTCAACATGACCATTCCACCCATATTTAGATCGTACTAAGTACACTGAGAGAGAATCAGTTATATGATAATCTCTCAAAGTGCCACTTTTGGATGGACCAGGTTCACTTCCTGGGTCATATTATCTCAGAGGCAGGAGTTGCAGTAGACCCAGAGAAAGTGAGAGAGGTAGTTTCCTGGGAGAATCTTAAGAACATGTTTGAAATACAGAGTTTCTTGGGGCTGGATGGTTACTACAGGAACTTTATATAAGACTTCTCTCGCTTAGAAGCACCATTTACGGGTCTAACTAAGAAGGGTATGAAGTTCGTTTGGTCAGAAGCTTCTGAGACAATCTTTCAGAAGATGAAGGGAAGGTTGAAATTAACACCATTCTTGATACTTCCAGAGAATGGGAATAACTATAAAATTTTCTATGATGCATCAGGTATTGGGTTGGGAGCAGTGTTGATGTAGGGAGATCGAGCGGTTGCGTACGGGTCTCGGCAGTTGAAGCCACATGAGAGGAATTACCCGACGCATGATCTCGAGTTGGCTACAGTTGTTCATGCATTACATTGTTGGAGAAATTATCTCTTAGGAGAAAATTTTGTGGTGTTTATGGAACAAAAAAGTATTAAATACATCTTTACACAGTGTGAATTTAATTTGAGATAGAAAAGGTTGGTTGAATACCTTCAGTCCTTCGACTTTGAGCTCCCCTATACACATGGAATGGTTAACGCAGTGGCTGATGCACTGAGTAGGAGGACTCAGATACAGGTAGTGCAGGAGGCTAGTGGTGAGTGGTAGCTTATGTATTTGTTCTCTAAGATACATTTGGAGGTGCATGATAGCCAGGGGTGAACCTATCTTTCATCATTAGTAGTGACTTCTACCCTTCTAGATAGAGTGAGGATGATAAAACTATAAGATTCAGAAGGCCTAGTTCTATGAGATTCAGTGGAAAGTGAGGACCCTCCTCCTGGTTGGACGATAGGCGATGACGAGGTACTACATATCTATGGAAGAGTGTGGGTTCTAGGGGATATGTGCGAGGATTTTATGTAGGAATTTCATGATTTAGCTTAGGCAGTGCGTCTAGGAGTTACCAAAATGTACCTTGACTTGAGACATCAATATTGGTGGCTAGGTAAGAAAAGAGAGGTAGCTAGTTTTGTTACGAGATGTCCCACCTATCAACAGGTGAAGGAGGAGCATCATAGGCCAGATGGACTATTACAACAATTACCCATTCCAGAGTGGAATTGGGATGATGTCGCGATGGACTTCATGACCGGGTTGCCAAGGTCACCTAGAGGAAATGATGCTGTATGGGTTGTTGTGGACAGACTTACAAAGGTAGCTCACTTTTTTTCAATCAAGGAGACCATCGGTGTTGACGAGATCGGGAAGTTTTATATCCAAGAGGTAGTACTTCTTCATGGGGTCCATTGTTCTATCGTTTCAGATAGGGATGCTCGTTTTACGTCTCATTTCTGGAAGAGTTTTTCAGAGGGCACTAGGTACAAAGGTTCTTCTGAGCACAACATACCACCCTCAGACTGATGGCCAGTCAGAGCGTACAATATAGGTGCTAGAGGAAATGTTGTGTGCATGCATCCTAGACTTTGGGGGCACTTGGGAGATAGGTCTTCTTGCATGTTTCACTGAGGTTGGGACACATGCGGATCAAGAGACAGGGTAAAATTTCACCGGGGTATGTAGGGCCATTTGAGATTATAGAGAGAGTCGGGCCGGTTGCATATCAGTTGCAGTTACCACAGAGGTACCGGGCCGTGCACAACATCTTCCAGGTATCTTATCTATGCCGTTATCACTCAGACCCATCTTATGTTTTTCAGCCCAAGGGGGTTGAACTTCAGGTTGATGCATACTTTGAGGAGCGTTCAATTCGTATTGTTGATAGGAGAACGATAGTTCTTTGAGGCCAGTCAGTTCCTCTCTTATGAGTGCTATGAAAGCATGGCCCAGTGCAGGGCGAAACTTGGGAACGAGAGACCTACGTACACACTCAGTGGCCAGAATTGTTCTCAGCTTTATCTTCACCACCCTTGGAAGGGAAATTCAAAGACAAATTTCTTTAAGGGGGAATTTTGTAAGAACCCGGTTCTTATTCTTGAGGTACGAGTTTCTTCTTTTCATGTTTCCTTAAGTGTTTTTGAGAAAATAAGGGAAATGTGGGAAAAAGTCCCAAATTTATGGGTACACGCCGTGTACTTTTGTACACACACTGTGTACTTTGGCCGTGTGGGATAAGAATATAGGGCGTGTAGGCTTGTCGGTGATTAAGGGTGTAAAAACTAATTACACGCCGTGTACTTAGTAATACACACCGTGTGATATGTCGGCTGGTGAATAGTAAGATAGTTGAAGTAGTTGCTAGTACACGTCGTGTACTTAGTAATACACACCGTGTAATCAGGTCATCAGATGAACAGTGAGGCGGTGGAAAGTAGCCGCCAGAAGAATAGTTTAAAAGGAAAGTACATGCCGTGTACTTGAGAGTACATGCCGTGTAGTTATGTTTTTTCATTAAAAAAAGGCAGTAGCCTCCTATTTCGGTAGAGGAGGAAGAGGACTCACCAGGAGATGCGGGTGAGGAGGCCGAGACTTGGAGGATCTCCTGATCGCTCACCGAGACTCCAATTCTTCCACCGTCTATCTTGTTTAAACTGTGCGTTTAATGTATTCCCTATCCTTGAGTCTCTCCTTCCAATTATTTAGCTAAGGGAAGTTATTTAGGGTTAAACGAGTAATATTTCATCTCATATATACATCGTTCCTGGTCATTTCGGGAGGTTCCTTTCACATATATCGATAGAGGAGATCGAGGTAGGTGGTCTTGTGTTTAATTCCAACTGTTGAGTTGATTTTGTGTACTGTTGTGCCACACGCCCATGTTCGAGGTGTGGTATGGCTGATACTTTGACTGTTGAGAAACCTAGAATTGAACAAGTAATCTAATGAATAAGTATAAGCTGTTGTTTGGGATTGTTTCTTTGATCCGGGGCCACCCTGAGGGTATTTTTCCATTGTTTAGTTGTTTTGGCCAGGATACCCATGGGTATTCCATGATTATTGAATGTTTTTGAGTTTTCTTGATAGGAAACATTTATAAATTTCTTGCTTATACACTGGGCTCAGCTTGGTTACTTTCTTTTGTTCTGATTATCCTAAGGGAAAGGTTCTATTTAGCCTGAGGGCAAGATTCTCTTTAGCCTGAGGTCAAGGTTCTGTTTAGCCTGAGGGAAATCTTCTGTTTAGCCTGAAGGAAAGGTTCTATTTATCCTGATGGCAAGATTCTGTTTAGAGTGAGGGAAAGGTTCTATTTAGCCTGAAGGAAAGGTTATTTTATCCTAAGGGCAATGCTTCTTATGCCTAAGGGCAGTCACTTGAGGGTTTCGTTTCTGTTTGCCTGAGGGTAAGGATTTTCATGTCTGAGGACAATGTTTACTTTGAATATTCATTGTGGTGATTTCTTATGTTGTACCTACCAAGCTAAAGCATAGACTTAGTATTATTATTATTATCTTTTTACTAGTTACATAACCTGTTGTGGTTTCAGCTGTGGAACTGTATAGGAGATTTTCAGTCAAGGACGAGTCTTGGGAAACTCAAAATTCAATTATATTTAATTATTAAATAATTATTAAAATGGTAATGTAACTAGTAGGAATGGTTAATTGTGAGTACTTCCTAGTTTACTGCATTTCATTATTGCACACTGCTGTTGCACAATATCACTAATAGTTGGGCACAAGCCTTTGGTGGTTGTATATTGGGATTTATTTCTCACACCCTGTTTGGGTCATGTCTTGGGCCCAAACAGATTATATTGTTATAGGTGTCGATAAGGGAAAGGGTCCCTACACAGGTACATGATTGTTGCTGAGGAGTAGGAGAGCATGGAACCGAGCTTAGGTTTGCGATGCTGCTACGTTCCTGTTACACTGCTTTGGTTTTCTTTTGCTGTTCTTTGTACCTTGTGGTGTATTGTATCATATTGCAGTGTATCCTATTTTGGATGCTTTCTTTGAATTAGATACATATTTCATCATCATAAATATGACTATTGGTTATCTTTTACTTTAGTTTTGTTGTCCATTTTAGGTATATATTGTTTACTGCTTCCATTTTTGGTATGTTCATATATATTTCTGCTGCGCTACACTTTGACAAATGAGGGCATAATTTCCCCACTATTAGTCCTAGGCCCTCGATACTAGTCGAAAACCTCTAACGTTTGAGGAAATTCACTTGAGGTCATGTGAACAACCGGGTTCGTGGAACCTGTTGTGTGGGACCTGGATCCGGGACGTTACAATCTTGGAATTCAAAATAATGATTATATTGAACATTTATAAGTGATATCTATTTATTCAAACATTTATATTCAATTGATATAGAAATTTTTATTGATGAAATATGATTAAAAAAATAGGACTCAT
Source organism: Viscum album (assembly GCA_963277665.1). Taxonomy (NCBI): domain Eukaryota; kingdom Viridiplantae; phylum Streptophyta; class Magnoliopsida; order Santalales; family Viscaceae; genus Viscum; species Viscum album. Next base: position 736,932,841 of record OY728147.1, on the reverse strand, counting down.
GAATTGAAATTAGACCAGAAATTGAAATGAAAGTATGATGAAGAAGTGAAGATTATAGAAGAATCATGAAGCTTTGAGAAGTGTTAATGAAGTAAAAATGTACCCAATATTTTTAGGGAAATTGAGATTAAGGGTTAATTTGATTAAGCGTGAAATTTTTTGGGATTAACACCAAAGCCACTCAAGGGTCACCCATAAAAGGTGAAAATTACATTGTACTTTGATTTTGATCATTGTAGTATTCATCATAGAAGACATAGAATCTATGAGTTTTTAGAGAGAATAATAGTATTTCCATATTGAGTTTTTTGTTGAAAAAGTTTCGACGAGATATGTGAAATTGTTGAGAAAAGATCACAATGTTTTTTTAGATGATCATCATACTCAATAATTATTGTACTCTAATTATTACCATATTTAGATTGTTAATCGTATTTAGCTGATTATCACATCAGGATGAATAATTAGATTCCGGATTTTCATACTAAGATTTCCAGAATGAATAAGAATCATACCGAGAGAATCATATTGGGTTTTCCATACCCAGGGTTGAAGTGGAACCGATTCATCTCTACCATATTCTATCAAAGTCATATTTTTCATACTGGGGAGAATAGTTCTGGGAAGAATCATATCAAAGAAAATCATACTAAGAGCAATCAGACTAGGAAAATCATACTAGGAAAATCAGACTTGGTTTTTCCTTAAAAATTCATGGAAGTGCTTACTATATTTTGGGTAAGAAATTGAAGAAGTGTTTTCAATTGAATACATTTATGAAATTAAAAAGAACCCCAGGTAACATGCATTGTTACAAAAATTTTTATTACCTTATTTGTTCTATGAGGGTATACATGTACTTTTAAATTGTCTTCAAAGTAATACACGAGTGAAATAATATATCCTACTTGTTGTAATCTAATGATTTTTTTCTAGTGGATTGGGTTATATTGGATAATTTCCATACCATACCTAGGAAATATCTTTTATTATTGAATAGTGAACCTTGTAAATACTCATGTTCTTATGTACATGTGTTTGATTTGTTTTCAACAGTCAATAGAATCTTTAACAGGAGGAAAAGGTTGTTTTAATTGAAAAGAAACATACACGAAAAAGCATCACTAATTTATCCCCTCCCCCTCTCAATGATACAATTACACTGGATGGGAACTTTTAGAATAAACCCATACTCTAACACATTCTATACATAAGCCTAATTTTTTATGAGGTAACGGTCTATATTATAGGACCATAGAAAAATAACATATAACAAACTTCATTGTCAATGGAATCAAAATCAATACATATAAGTCACATTAAAAAAATACATCTAAAAATAATATTCTTAAAGACCATAAAAGAATGGGCTTTATCTTCTCTCAAAAACTCTCTAGTATATTTATAAAATTAAGAAAAAAATAAGTAAATATAATACCAAACATTATGAAAAACATTAATCACTCTAATTACATATTTTGAAGATAAAAGGAATTGTTGAGAGAACATTATGAGATATAGTTACCATTTTTGGACACTAATATGTAGTTGATGGACTGTCTCAATTCATAAGATATTTTCCTATATCAATCCAGAAGATAATTCCAAGGGGAAAATGAAGTAAATTATTCCTATAAGAGTCAAATATTATTTGGGTCTTAGTATAACTTTTGATTCAAATTTCAAATGTTAGAACCCTTCTATCAATACTTCCTACACTAATTTCAATTTTTATTAAAAAAATACCATGATTCCTTGAATAGTGTTAATGATTTTTAATTAAAAAAATATAAAAATAAGGATACATACATAGAAAAATAATTAATAATGATAAGTTCTTATAAACAGCTATTTCTAGATATCTTGCAAAAAAAGTGTTTTTTAGCTCTTAGTTAATGTATTTTTCTACCACTTATTCATAAATGATTTTTTTTTGAAATTTAGTTTACGATTTCTTTTGAAATTAAATAGAAAAGCCTAATTTTTCATATTATTTATGGTAAGGTATAAATTTTAAAAGAGGTTTTCAATAATTTCCATTTAAAATGAACTATCATAGAAACCATATCATATTATAAGTGTTGAATCTCATAAAAAACTTATCATATACCAAAAATTAAAATAGTTTTTTAATTTAAGTGTCACTATTATTTTTTATAAAATACTGAACAAATTGATGTTAAGAAGACAAATTATAATTCAAATATGCTGGAAGCATATAAAAAAGTCTATAAAAAATGGATATTTCAAATGGAATCTATATAAAAGTGGAGTGAATGTAAATTGGTTCAGTTATATGAGTTCTACAATTCCAAGACTACAATGAGTGATCATATCCTGATGATAAAACTAATGACGCATACTCATTGAATTTCACTTAATTTAACTTAAAATAAATAAAATTAGAGAGTGAAAACAAGATGCATTAATCATACTAATCAGGAATGTTCGTAACTAAAAAAATTGTTTATTATTATGAAGGACACTTGAACTTTGGATCAAACAATCCTTGATACCATGGCCATAAAATTTTTGTCTCACATTTCTGCACAACATGTCTTAGGAAAAGATCCATAAATCACCACCATAAGAATTCAACTTTGAATTATCCTTGAAATTATTGATCACTGAATATTATCTTTCAAAGGATACAAATATTATGGATAATGAGTTGGGAGTTTTCACGAAAGGTATGAGATATAGATAATGAGGGAAGGGGATACTAAGTGGAATCGACGTCTCAAACTTAGAGGTCATGGGACTTGTAGGTTTTGATATTATTAGAGGTGTGGGGATTCTATGTTTGTATTGTGTAATCCATTAAAGCACTAAGATGATAGTTTTTATTGTGGTTGGAGTTTCTAGACAACACCACCCCCTCATGATTTCAAAACGCTAACACCTCCTTACCCAATAATCTATAATCCACATCCCTATCAATCTTCCAGTAGATTATCTGTGGGCTTAGTGGGAACCGTATCAACCTTTATAGTTCTGGTAAATTAGTTGGTTGATTAATCTAATAAATCCAATAAATTTTTTTATATAAAATAAAAATCTGAGTATACAAAAAAACTGATAGGGAATATTTAAATAAAAACGAGTTAGGATCTAGGTATAATTATAAAATGGATGAATAATTGAGGGAACATGAATGTATTTGGATAATATATTTCCATACCTCTGTTGATATGGGTTTAAGATAATACACTTCTATGATAAGTGATTATATATCACCAGTAGTGTAATAAAAAATATAGGATAAAATCTATATCTCAATATTTTTTTATTTTAGAGGTTGAACACTCTATATAGAGTGTAACACCCTGAATATAGTAACCTAGAGAGTTTGGTTATATTTATATATATTTTCATAAGATATAATATATCATATCCCGAAGGATCAAATAGTTTATCAGTCTTGTGAGAATATATATTTATGCGATTCTCACATTAAATTTGAAAATATAAAATATAACATAAAATTCCAATGATAAATTTATTATTTCATTTATTATATCACTAAAATAATTCATATAATCTATCTTGGTATCCTAGGGAATGAAAAAAATAACAAAGGGTGTGCTCAGGTTCTTAGTAATGAAAAGTGTACAATAAAAAAAATTGTAGACTAAATAAAACATGAATAATATGGAAGAGATAAGAAATAATAATATATTTTATAAAACTAAAATCATAAAAGAGGAATTTATCCATGGATGAAATAACTAAAAAAATCACATGGATAACAAAAACTAGTTTCATAATTATATAATTCATACCGCCAGACATCATAATCTTACCTTCAAGTCCATGTGAAAAGATATCATATGTAATTATTTAAGGCAAACACAAAGTAGCCAAACTAGTTTGTCTCATGAGATATAAAAATGAATCAAGGGACTATAATAGAACACCCTCATAACTTATTAATTCAAATGAGTTCATCATATGAAAGGGGTGAATAATCAATAGAATACATAATCAACACAAATATCCATATTTGAAAACTAGCATATTAAATGTTAATATTTTTCCCCAGTCAAAATTACGACATCATGATTATAATAAATCCAGAGTAATATGGTGGATGTTATCATTTGAGTATATCCCTAGTAAAACATAAGAATCATAAAATGATTCTTTCTTATATTATTATTTTTAAATGATCACTGAAACATTTGTTGAGGAAAATTACATTTTCATTTTGAAATCACTTATTTAAAATATAAAAATGTATAGAATATTAAGGATAAAATTTATTTGAAAATAACCATATAATAATGAAAATAAATCTTCAATGAAAATAATAGTCATGATGGTGGGAAAATTATTTTTTGCTGTAAGCATTAAAAAACCGATTTTGTTCACACCTTTTTCAAAAATATCATCATTTGGAAAACAACCAAAGGATTCCTTTTAACTTTTTTATAGAAATTTTAATTTTTTTAAAAATTAATTTAATCAACAATCTCTGATTAATAAAAATATTTTTGAATTTTTTTGAATAAAATATGGACATCAATGAAAAACATCCCTGACTAAACATAAAAACAATGTCAACTTTTATTATAAATTTTTTCAGACTTCTGAGAACTTAAAAATAAGAAAATGAAACAAAAAACTATAATTTATAAGGAATAAATAGAGGAGAATAAATGAAATATTATTTTTTATAGACAGATCATATAATTTCATCATCATAAATTTAATCATTAATAATCTCAGTATAAAGTTATAGTATAGCGTAAAACCCTTACCATTCGTCTGACTTTCTTTATAAGTGGTTTTAACCTCCTGTATAAGAAATTTAATTTAATTTTACTTCTATGAAATAATAATATTAATACTTATAATCCCATTAATATTTTACTCATAACATATTATCACCCATTCATTAATAATCTTTCATTATCATTATCATTTCGGGTGTTAACTGATTTTATTTTAATGTATGTTTTGATTCAGAAGTTATGGTCCTTGAATATCGGTCAAGGTTCCATAATATCTATAATTTTAATAATGACTTAATTATTATATATATTCCTTATATACATATTTATATATATCTATAAAAGGTAGATATAGGAAAATGAATTGCACCATTCAAGGTGATGGTAGTATGTACGTACGCATGATCATTATTTTCATTATCAAAATGGAAAGATGGAAAAAAGATAAATAAATTTTCATCATTAATTAATTTTAATTATATAATAAATAGCATATATATATATATTTATTAAATTCATAATTATATCTATAAATTTAATATGGTGATGGAAAATAAATCATATAGCAACATTAAGGCCGTAGTCCACACATACACACAGATGATAATTCTATTTCCCATTTGACTGAATGGAGGTGGAAAATGGTTATATAATAATAATAATAACATATTAGTATATTATGATACTTTATAAATTATATTAGGATGGATATATCATATTTATAGGAAGTAAAATAATAAATAAACATTGAAAGAGTTAGGTAAGATTATTACCTCTTCTTTGAGAGACCTCCTTTGGGTTATACTTTAAGCCTTCTTAGGATAATCTTAGGGGAAAAAAGATCAAGAATTAATTTAAGGAATATAGAAATGTTTTTTGGTAGGTATTAGATGATCTATATGGATCAATGTTTGTGAATAGAAGGTTCCCTTTTATAAGTGAGGGGAGGGGTACAAATGGAATTACTTAAAAGATTTAAATAATATAAAGTCATTTTATTGTGATAGTAGAACAAAATGGCCAGGAATTATAATTTAAGATATAATTAGTTTTAAATATATTCATAAAAAAATATTTATACAAGTGCATCTGTAATTTATAACCATATCCCTTAGTTTAACCCATGATAAACCCATATAACATTAACCGTAGTAATTTTTTTACTGTTTTTAATTTTCTATATGACTGAAAATTAATCCTAACATTTATAAATAATATTAATTATGTTTATTTAAATATATAATTCATTTTAAAAGAATAATTTTCTATAATTAGTAAAAATTACATTTAAAATATGTTTTTAAAATGCAAAGAAAACCGTTTTTAGATTTTTTTTTATTTTTAGCCTAAAATTATTTTATATTAAACTAAAGTATAATTTTGATACTAATAAAATTAATTGGACTATTTTAAATAATATGAGACTTATTTTTCTTTCAAACCACACCCAAAATTAATTTAACCTTTTTAATACTTGGTAAAATTGGTATTTTTAACTATTCTCTCAAAAATCAACTATTTCTACAAAATCGCAAAAATTCACCATAATATAATTATGAATAAATGAATTTGAAAATGATATTACCTTAATAAAATAAAATTTATAATATTTTAAAATTTCGGTTTAAATGACATTCTTGAATGAATCTCTATGCATTATGCAACAATTTCTTAAAATTTAAAGTTTACTTACTATAATTGAATCTCAGTTGTTAATTTCATCCACTTGAAACATTTTGTCCTAGAAATTTCAAAATTGTCACCTCATGAATAGATGTGGGTAGTAATTTATCATAAATTCATTATATTCCCACTTTGCCTCTTCAATTTTATGATTTCGCCAAAGTAACTTTTCTAGTGAAGTCATCCAATTCCTTAACACTTATTCTCTAGTATCAGGAATCAGGATAGTATCTTAATAGTAAGATAAATTAAGCCCTGATTCTATTTCCTAGAATGTGAGAACATGTGTTGGGTCTAGCATGTATTTCCTTATCAAAGATATATTAAAAGCATCATGAACTTTAGAGAGGCTAGGTTGAATTTCCAAATAGTAAGTCGCAACTCCAATTATTTCTGAAAATTTAAAATTCTTGATGGACCTACTACTTAAATTCCCTATCTTAAATAACCTTATAACACCCTTCCCTAGAGATAACTTTAAGAGATCATGATCTACCAATTAAAATTTTAATTTATTACTTTGATTACCAGAAAAACTTCATTACCAAATTTGATCTACCCAAATATGATTTTGAATAGTTTTCACTTTCACCATTATCTTTTCTATGAGATTTGGGCCTACAAACATTCTTTAACTAGCTTTATCACAATAAGTTGGTGTGTGAAACATTTTCCTGATTGAAAGTTCATATGGTTCCATTTTTATGATTTAATGGAAGATGTTATTATATTAAAATTCCATCAATGGTAAATGCTAATTCTGTATAACTTTAAATTCAAGTGAGAATGAACATAACATGTATTCTAATGTCTAAATTTTCCTTTCAATTTTCCCATCTGTTCGAAGACGATAGGAGGTGATTACATGTATATCCGTTTCATGATCATTATGAAGCCTCCCCAATAATTTATATTTAATCTATGGATTAAAATTTGATATAATCAAAATACATATACAATGATGTCTCAAAAATTTATTATTATTGAGATACACAAGGCACTCAAGAGGTTGATATTATTTTATAGTGAGGAAATGTGCAGACATTGCAAGGAGATAAAAAACAACACATATGGCATAATTCATTCTATGTGTCTTTTGTAATCTTGTAAAAAATTCCATAGTAATATAATTATATTTTAACATAGGAACAGTTAGAGGTTTTATGATTCCTTTCATCATTTACCTGTTAAAAAACAAATCATCTTGATACAAGGCTTGAAATTTATCATTTCATATTATTCCACTAAAAATATTCCTTCAATTCATAATACATTTTGTTCCAACTAGGGTGTATAGAGAAATTTAATCTATTAGATTTATATAGTAATTATATTTTCATCTTAGTAATGGATGGAATACATAAGCAATTTAAAAATTTTAATATACCATTTTTATAGTTGAATTATACCAATTTCTTATCATTCAAAGCTTTGTATTTCTTTTGAATAATATTATCATCAAGTTGGGAACTTTTTTATTTTTTCTAATAAGGATGGCTGTATATGTTGGAACCATGGATATTCTATGCATGAATTGGAGTATGGTTTGTGTTTGTTTTCAATCCTCAGTGGAGGTTCAGAATGTGTGCCAGCAAAGTGATCATACAGTTTTAGAAGACAACCGTATTGAAGGTGGTGCCGTTTCCCAGTTTTTGCCAAATTTTTGGGCCTCAAAATCGGAAAATGAAGACATGGATTGTTGGTAAAAGTAGGTGGGTGCAAAGAGAAAGTGGTGCACAAAAAATAAAGTCTTTGCGTGAAATATTTGAGTTGGGTGTGAAAAACAGCGTGGTGCATGAAATAGTGGATCAAGGTTTTTCACGCAAATTGTGTTTCGTTATCAGAATGTCAAAAAATGGAAAAGGCATGGGCTGAGCGAAAAATCTGATGATGTGTGCGAAAAACAATACCATCACGAAAGATTACACGCTAGATGAAAAGTTTTTCGAGCCATAGGGGGTTTTTCACGCGGGGGTCTCAGACGCCTATAAATAAGAGGTGACCCCCCTCATTCGGGACGGTTAAAGACTTAGAGAAGATCCAAGGTCTTGTGCGCGTAAAAGGTTCGCGTAAAGGGGATTGCGTGGAAAATTCCAAGATTCGCAAAAAGGTAGAGCTGCGCATAAAAATTAAGGTGATGCGTAAAATATTCAGTTGCGCGAAAAAGGGTGTTGGTGCACGAAATACTTTTCCGCGCGAAAAATAAATATTGTGCACAACTTTAAGGTCTTGCGCACAAAGGGTTGGTGTTGCACGCAATTGTCAGAGAAACTTGTTTGCTCATTCTGGTTAACCGGTTTAGTGGTTCAGTGCGTACAAGTGCATCATTTCCAGTCTTCGATGCAAGTAGAGTCTTGTGCTGAGGAGAGACAAAGACATCAATGCAAATCTATTGAAGAGACCTTCACGTCTATAAACTGAGTGGGACTTCACCAACGACAGTGTGCTAGGGGGAGTCAACGGGAGTGACCCGAGGGACGCAGTGAGCTATCCCTGAACCTTTGTAAAGGCAGTGAGCCTGGGACAGAGTGACTGTGCCCGAACCTTTGTAATTTATAACTAGTGATGAATAATGGAATTTGGTACGACTGACAACATATCAGCGTATGCTCTATGGATGTAGCCCTTAGTGGTGAACCAAGTAAAAAAGTGATGTGTCATCTCTCTGCGTGAATGCTTTCTTTCTAATCATATTCATCATACAGGTTCAACAAGTTCCTACCAACGTGGGAACAAGATCCTATCATAGATAAGAAAAAGTTTTCACCCTGATTCACCCCTCCCCTCTCAGGGTGTCCCAGGGTCCTTCAGAAGAATCGTTTTGTGTCACAAGAAAACTCGGGTCAACCCTGAACCAGTAACCAAGCTATCATATGGCATGGCCCGAAAGGCATTCCCGATCCCCATGGGCTGACAACTAATTTCAGGCATCAAAATTAAACAGGTGGGAATGATTTGGACCATAAAAAAAGACAAATAAATAAATAAAATCTGAACAATGAAAAATAAAATTATCACCAGTGAGAAAATAAAACTGTACATACCTACATATGACCCTATGAGTCACCACCAACCTCAAACCAATGTCTCACTACAGTGACCGAATCTAATCAAGGTGCAACACTCGAAGATAAAAATAAAGATAAAACTATAGTCTTGAGTATTAAAACTTAGTAGGCATGCCCAAAAAATCTATTCTCATATGAATTTACTTTAAAAAAGAGATCCAAAAATTTCAAGTCTAAAATAAAATGTATAAAACTAGGTTTTCACACATTTTCTTCTGAAAACAAATCACTGTCCATTGCCCTTTTTCAATTAAAAACCAGATTCCCTTTTTAAGAAGCAGACATTGGAATTTTAAAGGAGGTGATGTTTATACTAAAAAGGGAGGAAGAAAGTGTAATTTTTTTTCAAAACTTTTCTTCATAAACACTTGAAAATATTTTATCACTTTTAGCAAGAAGCTACACTACACAAGGAAACAAGATCAACACACATATAACACGAGAAATGAAAAAACACAACACAAGAGTAACCAAAAATCACACGCATCTCAATCATCTACTACACATAACTAAGTTCCAGAAAACATGGAAGAACATAGGAGATCATGAATTATCTAGAACATACTATACAAGTGACTCATCCCGAAGTCATTCTGTACCCGATGATGTCATAATGCCAAAATACCTGATTGTCACCCTACTTGGCCTGACCAAGGGACCCAATCCCATAGCAATGATAAAAAAATAACCCCCCTGCTATGGGCCACTATCCAGTGCATAATATAAAGTAGTGCAAAAATCTTTCACAAAAAATTCACTCTCTATGCTAGGTTCCCAAATTTATACCAAAAAAATGGGTGATCCAACAATGTCAAACAAGCAATATATTTCATGTACATGCATCACACACAAGAAACACACACCAAAGTCCCTCGAATCACTCCATGGGATTTTCAACCTCTTTCCTTCAACCATTAACACACAAGGAAAGTCCCATTCAAGGACCAAACATTCCCATAAACATCCAAATAGGCATGAGGTGCATCCCAAATAGAGTTTTCAAAGAAAATAATTTTATAAAGGTACCAAACTGGCCTCAACCAACCATTTATTAAAGAATCACACACACACACACCACTTTGAAAACCAAAACCACACTAGAAAACCCATTTAAGAAACCCAAATAACAATTTAAAAAATTAAATACATTTATAAACTTTAAAAAGGAATTTCACCAAGCACTTGGTCTGCACATTTAATAAACAATTTCATGTAATTCACGTACAAAGAAGGAATCACTCAAATTCATAATGAGAATTTATTATAAAAATCACACACTACTAACTAACATTAAATAAAGTTGTGCAATGCAATAAATAAATAATAATTTAAATTTAAAGGCTAATTCATAGGGAAACCTACATAAAAAATTATGATTTTTGATGATTACCACTCAAACCAACCCTTTGCGCTTAAAAACACATGAATTTATACACCTATATATAAATTCCCCTAGCAGAATTTCACATATTTCCTGCTCCATGAGGAAATTGTGCAAAGAGGGAATATATATATATATATATATGCCTTACCCTATGTATATACATGTAGGTGTTCTGGACACTCGCAGCTTGAAACCACCATAGTGAGGTCCAACACACTCTATAAACATTATAAAAAACTCAAAAATCACAAATCCCATAAAATAAAAATATTTCAAACAAAGTAACCAAGATAAAATTCAAATACTAAAGAAACTTTTAATAAAAACAAGGACAAATACTTCTTAAAACCCCCAAAACACATTTCAATTATAAATAGGTTAAACTTTAGAAACTATATTTTAAACTACTTTAAGAAACCACTCAAGGAACCAAACATAAAAATTCTACAGAATTAAAAGAATCTAACCAACATTATTTTAAAATCCCGAAAACCCTTTTCCAAAACATTTCACTATAGCCACTAAATCCAAAAAGCACCCAATTTGTAAATTAATCAAAATCAATAAAATTAACACTAAGTTTCCAAAATATTTCAAGGGGAAAATATCAGAAAAAATCATGGTTTCATCTATGAAAACAATGAGTATTTTATAAAACATTTAAAGGCATCGACACATGGGACTAATTAAAGAATTACCATAAAAACTAGTTTTAACAATTTTTACCAACACCAAAACACTAGAAGATAATTAATATGAATCTTAAAACGATTAAAGATCCTAATTTAGACTACGAGAAACCAAGAAATAGGATTTAAAACTCACTTTGTATAGCAGTGACCAACCAAAACAAGCCGAACCATTTAGCCATTAGCAGCGGTTATCAGAACACGCACCTAAGGTCCCGAGAGACTATTTACACAACCCTAAAACAAAAGAAAATTGATAAATCATATTACACAAAGACCTAAGGTGCATCCAAACCCTATGAGGAGATGAGTAGGATTAAATGAAGTTTGAAAAAGGGAGGAGAAAGGAGGAGGGACTCTACCTTGGGGATTCAGACAAAGAACGTGAAAAAATCCGGCACAAAATCGCAGATCGAATGAGGTTCGTGGAGGGGGTCACATGAGTGAGAGGGGTAAAACCTTAAGGTGTTGTGCCATGCAGGTCAAGCGAGGGGTGAGATGTGGGTTTGAAAAAAAAACTACAATAAGAATAGTTTTAATAATAATAATAATGATATAATAATGATAATAATAATAATAATAATGTTAATGGTAATAGTAACACAGTCATAATTATAATTATAATAATAATAATTTCAATAATATAATAATAATAATTCTAATAATAATAATAACCACATTAATAACATTTATTTCATTTTTTAGTAAAAATAATATTAATACCAAATTTAAAAATAATACTATTAATATCAATTTAGAAATAACAGCATTGAAAAACTTTAATAATAATAATAATATTATTATATACACAATAATGTTATTATTATTAAGGCATAAACATTTATAAAATTTATTTATTTTAAGAATTGGGCAGCCGCACGATCAACTGGGCCGACCGTAGGGTTATCGCTTACCGTGTGGTGCCCATGCACCGTCCCGAAACCCACCAAAGTCAACAAACTTCAAAAATTTTAAACCATCACTCAACCCGAACCTCGATGAGGCTAACTGAAGTCAAGAAAAAATAAAATAAAATAATTTTAAAGGTCGAGGTGTGACAATTATCCCCTCCATAAAAATTTCTACCCCCATAAAGTCACCAAGCCAAAATTTAGTCCAGAATTGAGTCCATTCCTGAATAAAACTTGAAGAGACAAGGAATTAGGGGAGACTATTTATTCCTAAGTCACACCCAACCAATCTAGAAGAAACCACAACACAAAAAAAGGGGAGAACACAAGGAAGGGTTCTCCCCACCACAAAGACTTAGTTAAAATGAATACTTCAAAACCCAATCAACAACACCTAGACTTAAATGGAAAACCCACTACAAAATAAACCTGAAAAACTGGGACCTCGAGAACTAACAAAATCTATCCAAACTATCCAAAAAACACCTTCATGAAACTGAAAACTAGGTAACTCTCAACCCGAACTAGAAAAATTTTATAGCATGAGAAAAACAACACCGTTATCAGAACTAGAAACTTTCCACACCAGCCACCCCCCCAATCCCAGGGGTAACTTCACAAAAGAAACTCAAACCAAAAAGTGAACCAGAAACATTAGCCATAAATTCCACAAAACATAAATATCTATAAATGAGAATAACTTAAACACTTAGAGAAAAATAAATATTCAAAACAACCACTTTTAAAAAGGTACAACTGGTTAGACTATAATGGAACAAGTATATCACACCTTTACAATGAAAGATTAATTTACAATAGCAAGGAAAAAAGAATGAAATTTTTTTAAATGTTTCAATCCCAACATGGGATATAGAACCCGAACTATGTATTCACACCCCCAACAACTCCTAAATTTTTGTGAGCTTTGCTTCGTGACCTATGGGTGGAGATTTTATGGCTGAATCATCTTCTGCCTCACAGTTGGGCATTGGAATCCCTTGGTCATAATGTATTATTTAGTTGAAAATTCCAAAAAAAACATATCCTAGTGACCCAAATGGCCACATCGAGTGTAGGACTTCAAAGGGATGTGACAAGACAACTTTTAATTCTGAAACCCCCCCATCAGTGGAACACTAGGAAGCATTCTAATAAACTAGATGCCAAAAACAATGAAGAATACTCCTTAATAACATGTACCTTTGACCTACAATTATTTCCATATAGGTAAACCTTACGAAAAATAGGAAACACCAGATTACCAACTACCCACACTTTGGAAACTCACTCATAGAAATGGTTATAAAAGACCTTCATCGTTTGTTGGCCTTGTTGAACACACATGATCTCTTCCCTATTCTTCATCTCCACCTTTATAGGTATAAATCAGAGGATAAAAATAGACTTAAAAATATCCCACATCATCCTAAATTTCATTGACAGTGGGTCAAACAACTCTCATTCATCTAGATCTAGACCTTCGAATAGACCCAAAATGGTATGCACTCTGACAAATTTGAGAATTCTCAATACCTTGAAGACACACTCGACCTCTTCAAGTCACTCTAATTTATCTAGTAGACCTTGATCACAGTGAAGGACATGTGACATCAAAGAAAACTTAGGAACTAGTCATGATTCATTAGAACGTTGAGGGACCTTTCTATGTGGAAAGTTTTGAACAACACAAAAAACACAAACTAAAACCAACATCGAACCAAAGTATGACAAAAAAACACCTCAAGACAAATCAATTGGCTTTCAAATTGAAATCATGTCATTAAAACCAAAAATCATATCTATTCAAAAATTACATTTCCATTTTTATTTTAAAAACCATCCTATTTCAAGCCACTTCCTAAACACAAAACCACCTTTCACAAAACAAAATACACATTTTAAAATAAAAACCAGTTTTAGAAACCATTTTCATCTTCCAAAAACAATTTTAGAAAAACAAGGTCAAGCCATTGGTTTTGAATAAACACCCTTTTAATCCCATGAACCATCACATGTGTGTCCATTCATTCCACTCACATCATCCATGAAAAATTTCCCCCATTCAGTTTTTGTACATAGACAGACACATTCGATTTTCCATAAAGGAAACCAAAGGTTGCACCTAGTCCATTTCTTTTCCAATTCCAAATTGGTACCAAATTTTCAAACCATAAATGTTTCCTTTAAAACCAATTTAAATCCATTTTACAGATTTTTTTTTGTTTTAAAACCCCTTTTTATTTTCAAAAACACACCTACACCAAAAAAAACCTCAATGAAGAACAAATTACACCAAACCACCATAATGAAGAACTAGTAGTCATGATTCACTCGGTGACATGGTAGTGAGCCCTTCCCCAAGTACGCATCAACCCCCAAGAAGTAATTGAACCATGCACTTAAACTCCACATGTGTCACTACTCCATGTGAGATCACGATGTGACACTGGATTTCCCCTGCTGTTATCCCTCAATCCCAAAAAACACCAAGAAAATATAAGGAATAAATTCTAAGACTACCCTTGGAAACTTAGGTTTATTCATGAGTGGTGGGGATCAGGAACCAACCTATGATCTACCTCCTGATCCCCAAAAATCCTAATCTCCAACTACCAGACACCTAAATAACAAGGGCCTCCTCTGATACAAATTTTTTCACAAACCAACCCTGGTCAACCTTGAACCGGTCATCCAAGCCGGCCTACACATGACCCAAAGGTCTTTCTTGATCCCCACAGGCTGGAAACTAGTGCCGGGCATCAAAATTAAATAGGTGGGAATAATTTATCCCATAAATGAAGGAAAAATAAATAAATAAAAATGGAAATATGAAAACGAAAACTAGAAGTGGTGAGAAAATAAAACTATACATACCTCTATATGACCCTACGGGTCACCACCAACCTCAAACCAATGTCACACTATGGTGATCGAATCCAAGAAAGGCATCAAACCCAAACCTAAAAACAAAGATAAATCATTAGGCATGATGTTTACAACTCAATAGACATGCCAAAACAATCTATTCTCATATGAATTTACTTTAAATAAAAGATCGACAAATTTCAAGTTTTAAAGACAATGTATTAAACTAGGTTTTCACTCATTTTCTTATGAAAACAATTCACGGTTCATTTCCATTTTTCATTTAAAAACCAGATTCCCTTTTTAAGAAGCAGACATTGGTATTTTAAAGAAGGTGATGTTTACACTAGAAATGGAGGAAGGAAATGTAAAAAAATTTCAAAAATTTTCTTTATAAAAACTTGAAACTATTTTATCACTTTTAAAAAGAATCTACAATATGCAAGGAAACAAGATCAACAAACATACAACATATTCAATGGAAAAACACCACACAAGAGTAACGAACCAACACATTCATCTAAATCATCTTTCACATATAACTAAGTACCAGAAAACATGGGAGAAACTAGGAGGTCAAGAATTATATAGAACATACTATACATGTGACTCATCTCGAGGGCATGCCCTACCCGATGACGTCATAACACCCAAATGGATAATTGTTTCCCTACCTAGCATGACTGAGGAGCTCAATCCCATAAAAATGATAAAAAAATAACCCCATGTTATGGGACACTGAACAATGCATAATCTAAACTAGTGAAACAATTGTTTACCAAAAATTCACTTGCTATGCTAGGTTACCATGTTCAGACTAAAAGGGGGGTGATCAAACAATTTCAAACAAGCAATCTATCACATATACATGCATCAAACACAATAAACACACACAAAATTCACCCCGGAATTACTCCAAGGGATTTTCCCTCCTCTTTAATTAAAGCATTAACACATGATAAAAGTCCCATTCGAGTACCACCCATTCACATCAACATCTCACAAGTCATGACGTGCATCCCAAAGAGAGTTTTCAAAGAAACTAATTTTATAAAGGTACCAAACCAACCTCAACCAAACATTTATTAAATAATCACATGCACACCACTTTGAAAACTAGAGCCACACTTGGAAACCCATTTAAGAAACCCAAATCACCATTTTAAAATCGAAATAAATTTATAAAGTCCAAAGGGGAATTTCACTAAGCACTTGGTATGCACATTTAACAAAAAATTTCATAAAATTCACAGAAAAATAAGGAATCACTCGACTTTACAATAAACATTTATTATAAAAACAATACACTACTAACTAACATTAAATAAATTTGTGAAAAGAAATAAATCAATAATTATTTAAATTTAAAGGCTAATTCATAGAGAAACCTACCTCAAACATGATGCTTTTTGACTATGACCACTCGAAACAACCCTTCAAGCTTACACGCACAAGAATTTATACATATATATATATATATAAATTTCCATAGTCACATTGCACATATTCTCTACACCATGAGAGAATATGTACAAAGAGGGAATATATATATATATATATATATATATATATATATATATATATATATTCCTTACCCTATGCATATAAATGTCAGCGTTCTTGAAACCCGCAGCTTGAAACCACCACAGTGAGGTCAAACACACTCTATAAAAATTATTTACAACTAAAAAAATCACAAAACCCCTAAAATAAAAATATTACAAACAAAATAGCCAATATAAGATTCAAAAACCAATGAAACATTTAAGAAAAAAGGCTAAATACTTCTCAAAACACACAAAACACATTTCAATTATAAAACAGGTCAAAAATTGAAAACTAAATTTTAAGAAACTTTAAGAAACCACTCGAGGAACTAAACCCAAAAATTATACAAAATTGAAAGAATCTAACCAACCTTTTTTTTAAACCATGAAATCCCTTTCCCAAAAAATTTCACTATATCCACTAAACCAAAAAGGTACCCAATTTTCATGTTAATCAAAATTAATAAAATTAATACAAAGTTTCCAAAATATTTCAAGGGGAAAATATTATAACAAGTCTTGGTTTCATCTATGAAAACAATGAGTATTTTATCAAACATTTAGAGGTGCTGACGCATGGGAATAATTGAATAATTACACTAAAATCTAGTTTTAACAATTTTTACCAACACCAAAATAATACCAGATAATTAATATAAACCTTAAAATTAATAAAGATCCTAATTTAGACTGTACTAAATGAATAAATAAGATTTAAAACTCACCTTATTTATCTGCGACCAACTGAAACTTGCCCAACTGCTTCGCCTTCAGTGGCAGTTTTTGGAACATGCACCCAAGGGTCCTGAGAG
Source organism: Viscum album (assembly GCA_963277665.1). Classification (NCBI taxonomy): domain Eukaryota; kingdom Viridiplantae; phylum Streptophyta; class Magnoliopsida; order Santalales; family Viscaceae; genus Viscum; species Viscum album. Next base: position 736,915,149 of record OY728147.1, on the reverse strand, counting down.
ACCATTCACACAACCCTAGAAAAAATGGAAACCGGTAAATTGGATTACCCAAATACATAGGGTTCGGCCAAACCGAAGCTGGAAAAAGGGAGGAGAAGGGAGAAGAGACTCTACCTTGGTGATTCAAACGAAGAACATGAAGAAATCCGGACTTGAATCATGAATCAAAGGAGGGTCATAAAGGCAGTCACATGCGTAATAGGGGTAACCCATTGGGGTGTTGCGCCATGCGGGTTGAGTGAGGGGTGAGATGAGGGATTGAAAAAAAAATTATAATAAGAATAGTTGTAATAATAATAATAATGATATAATAATAATATTAACGTTAATGATAATAATAACATAATAATAATATCAATAATACAATAATAATAATTCTAATAATAATAATAATAACCACATTAATAAAATTTATTTCATTTATTTAATAAAAATAATCTTAATAAAAAATCAAATAATAATACTATTAATATAAATTTAGAAATAATAGTATTACAACACTCTAGTAATAATAATAATAATAATATGTAAACAATAATGTTATTATTATTAAGGTATAAAAATTTATAAAATTTATTTATTTTAAGAATTGGGAAGCTGCACGGTCGCTTGGGCTGACTGCATGGTTACCACTAACCGTGTGGTGCCCGTGCACTGTCCCAAAACCCACAAAAGTCAACAAAATTCAAAAATTTTAAACCATCACTCAACCTGAACCTCAACGAGGCTAACTGAAACCAAGAAATAATAGAATAATATCATTTTAAATGTTTGGGTGTGGAATTTTGAATAAACTTTATGTTTCTTATTCCCTAATGATTACTATATAAAATTATACAAAATTCAGGGATAAATTATCTTTTATATCCTCATTTTAGTCAAAAATCCATGATCCCTCCAATTCAGTACATCAACCTCCTTATTTACCTTCTGTGGGAGGTAGTGTATTGAGAATTCATAATCCTTGAGTAGTTTTTACCATCACCTTTACCTCATGTAGAGTTATTTTTGTGAGAATATTTCTTCCAATATTTTGTGGTCTTTAAATATTTAACCTCATTAACCATAAAGGTAATTCCTCCATATATTCAATGAAAATATTAAGTCTACTAACTCAAGATCATGGGGTGGATAATTCTTCTCATGAATCTTTAACTTTCTTTATTCATAGGTAACAAATATATCATTTTTTATAAGGAAACATCCAAGTCCCTTTTTTAATGTATCATTATATATAAAAAATCCCCCCATTAAGGTAAATTAAATATCATTGAATTGAAAAATTTCCTCTCTAATTATTCAAAACTTTGTTTACATTCAATTGGTAAATTGAACTTAACCCAATTATGTGTCAAATTGGTTAACAAGTTAGCTAACCAGGCATAGTTTTAAAAAAATCATCAGTAAAAAACTAATTGAAGGAAAATACATACCGTGGTTATATTACTTGGATTTTGTTATTCCATTACTACCTTTTCTTTAAATTATTAAATGATATTCCATCATTTGAGATAATGTGGGCTAGAAAAAAACTTCCTAAAGACACAATTCTTGTTTGTTTCATTTTCCATGTAACTCATTTTCTTTAATAGCCTTAATAATTATTCTAAAATAACTCTTATCCACATCAAAACATTTATATTATTCCATGATATCATGAATAAATACCAAAATGAAATTATGGAGGTAATCTTTGAATATAATATTAATCATATACATAAAAATATAGGGTTTATTATTTAATACAAAAGAAATTACTAGAAATTATTAATTTTCATACCTTATATGAAATTACATCATTGGTATATCATCATTATTTACATTTAGTTTATGACACCCAAAATGAAGATCAATTTTTGAGAAATATTTATCTCATTGAAGTTGATCAATAAAGTCATCAATTTGGGGAAGATGATATATGTTATTTATAACAACGACATTGATTCACCTGTAATTAATGCCCAACATCATATATCAATCCATATTCTATAAAAAAGTATAAAGGATCCAAATAGTGAAACCCTAGGGAATATAAACCCCTTATCACACAAAACTTTTAATTATTTCTTTAGTTCCACTAATTTCACTATGGACTTACTATATAGATTCTTAGATATTATCTTTACATTAGGGATGAGATCAATGTAAAACTCAACCAAATGCTCTGGTGGACATCCTAGAAGTTATTTATGGAATACATTAATGTATTTATACACAACTATTATATCCTATAATATAAGGACAAATTTCCCAATCATAGGTTGTGTATTCTCTTTTTCTTTAAAAATTTAATTAAGGAGATCTTCTGAAGGTGGATCTAGATAATATTCAGAAGACGTAGTCCCTCCCTGAAATATAAGGGATTCAATATTTCCATCACAAATTATAATCTCCTTATATTGGAAATAAATATATTTATTATAATTTGAAATCCAATCTATACCAAATATTATATCAAATTCCACCATAGTTATAATAATTAATTTTTAAAATAGGAAAAATATTTGTATCAAAATGGATACTTACTGACATATCTTTATTGCAATAATATTTACAATATGAGACTTGATTGAAAACACCCTTCTTAAGGTCACAGAGAAATATCTTATTTTATTGGAAAACAAGGAGGATATAAAAGATTGAAAAGATCTAGAATCAAATAATGAATTTAATAAACTTGAGGTTATGATCAAATTATGTTCCACCACATATTTAGGAACTTCAACCTCATATGTAGTGATCACATTATCTTACCCTCATTCACTTTTCCTTTTCTGATAAAAATTTCCTTGATTCTTGGGGAATTTATTCGAATAGTTCCCCATATCCTTATAATTGAATCGTTAATTTTTTTATTATTCTTTATTTCCCTTGAAATCATGATCCTAACACCCATTTCCTCCATACATAAAGAAAACTCTCATTCCCATCATGTGTGTTCCATGTTGTTTCTTTCCAAATTTATTATAAGTTTTAAATTTCACCCTTCCCTTATTCTCTTTTCCCATATTTCCTTTTTTAGTGTTCTTATCCAACCACTTATTTTATTCTTTTCCCTAGAGAAAAAAAGTATTTATTAATTATTTCTTAATCTTGATGGAAAAAATTGCATATCATAATATACTAAAAATTTCGGAGAGACTAATTCCCTTTGAAGGATAGGATTTAAAACATCAATGAAGTGATAAATACTACCTATTGGATTAAAAACATAATCTAAAAGATGAATCACTAACCTTAAAAACTTAGATTTATATTTGAAAACATTTTCTTCTTTTTTTTATTTTGATTTTTGAATAGCCTTTGTATATAAGATCGTTGTTCACGCGAAAAGTATTTTTCAAATAAACTTTACTTGAAATTATTCCACTTTATTCTATTTATCTCATCCGACTCCTTAGTATTCTTGATCAATGAGTACCATTGATTAGTATGTCCCATAATATGATAAACTGTTATGATAAAAGTCTCTCTTTCACTACTTTCAAAAGTGAGAAATATCTTCTCTAAGGTCTCAATCGATTTCTCATCTATTATTGTATTAGTAGTTCCATTGAATGATGAAGGTTGCTATTCTATGAAGTGGTCCTACATTGTTGGACCATGTTGGGGATCCATAGGATTCTCTATACAGGAAAGGTTATTAGTTATATCCTAATTCATCTACACTAATATAATTATAATTTGTTCGTCTCCTGCACCAAATTCATTTTTTTCATGGAGGGACATACCTACATAGATTATATGTATTTATATAATATTAATTCCTTGAACTATAATCCATTTCTAAAAAATGGAATATAATGAATCATTTTATAAAATTATGAACTTTAAATCGCACTATATAATTATAAATCTGGTGTAAGACTTAATAAAAATTGAAAATTTATATTTTCATAATATCAAAATTGTAATCTTAGTATCTTTAGGAATATCATCAAAAAAATATTTTAAAATAATTCATAATGGGTTTCAAAGAGCATGATAATGAAAATAACATACCCCTTGGGAGTGTTTTTTAAAGACCCGAAAATTTCCATGTAATTTATTTTATTATATGGGAAATTTATGAGTCCGTGAAAATTGACGGTGCGTGATTCCGAGGCCTGGTGTGCCCGAAATGAATTTCTAAACATTTTTTAGGTACATTCAGTAAACGTGCGAGCGGGTTTTTTTGTAACATTTGAACCGGTGCTCGGAATTGAAATCCGATGGCACCGTTGAACTTTTAGCACCGATATTCACTTAATGAGACCTTTATCTCACCTGTAGTTGGTTGAGGGTGAAAGTTAGTTTTCATTTTTTTCGTGGAAATAAAAATAAAACAATTAAAAACTTTTTTTAAACCTCCCAATTTGACTCTGTAGTGGTGGGGACCACCTGAGCTAGGAAACCCCCCAAATTTAAATTCTTAATGGTGGGGACCACCCAAATCTTGAACTCCCTCTTTAAAAAGGGAGGTGACTTTAAGTTTACTCTAAATTAATTGTTCCAACGTAATGCTTTTAATTATGCCAACTTTATCATAGTTAATGGCCAACTTTATTTTAATAAGTTGCATATTCGTTTTATTGGGTTTGGGGGAAAAATGGTTGGCAAAGCCTTGTAGAACTTTGGAGAAACTTTTCCCTCTCCAATGAAGAATGCCTCTCTAATGACGAACTTTATCCAATGAAGAATGAGGAACCCACCCCAAGCCCGGATCAGAAGCACCTTGCGGAGGCAACGAACGTGGACATTCTTCAACGACTTCATCTTCTACCTCTCGACTCCTCCTCACCAATGTCAACGAACCTTTGAGGTAGGGGTGTGATTTTGGTTTACCTTCGTAAATTTTCTTTTACGTTAAACCTCTCCCCTTGAACTTCTTCCTGCCTATCTAACGCGGAGGTGGTGGGCCAAAAAAACATGACCCGACCTCTCCGTAATCCTTTGTGGTTTTTGATGTGTTCTTCCTGATGGAGGAGGATGGCGAACGGTGCTGGTGAATATCATTGGTGGAACTCGAGAGCAGTGACCGACACTCTAGCCGGCTATGAGAAGGGGATGGCGGATTGCGTCCACGCTTCCTGGTGTACAGGAGCCGCGACCTTGTGCCGCAGCAACGAGAGGAGGGCGGCCAGCTCACTATCGGCCGCCAGTGAAGGTGCAGCATGTGACCGCACCACGCAGAGGAGGGTGCTAGCCATTCGGTCATCCATGATGGGCCGTCGCACCATGGGACGCCGCACCACAGTCCGGCGCACAGTGGGCCGGGCTGCATCGGACCCAGCGGGCCAGGTCGGACCCAGGTCCGGACCTGGGTCGGACTGGACCTGGACCAACTACGACCCTTTTCAATCTTTTGGCCATATCTTGAGCTGCGGACATCCATTTGATGAACCGTCTGCAGCACCGAAAACCTTGTATCAAGATGATCCTTTTGGTATAACCCACTTGAGTTTTGGATAAAGTTGGGGTATAACCGGGTTAGATCGAACATGAATCTAACCGGGCCCTCGATACTAAAAGGACAATAACTTACAGACCGGGCGTCCGATTGACGCACCCTCTATTGCGTTGAGACCCCTATCATGTGGCAGTCCTTTGGGATACTTCTTAGTGGGACTTCGTGGTAGTTGGAGCACTGACCTGTAGTTTGATGAGCAGATTCTCTTGGAATCAAGCGAGCTTAGTGCGGGAACCCTATAGCTGGCTGTAACATGAGAAAGAGATCCTATGTGGGTCTATGCTTTGGGATCGTATGTGGGTATGTGCTATGGGATCCTATGTGGGTCTGTGATTTGGGATCCTTTGTGGGTCTATGATTTGGGATCCTACGTGGGTCTATGTTCGAGAGTCCCACTTGGATCCGCTCTAGGAAATCTATGTGGGACTACTCTAGGATCTTATGTGGGTCTACTGTATTAGGATCCTACATGGGTCTAATGATTTAGGATCCTATGTGTGTCTGAATCTTAATAGAGTAAGATGATTCGATGGTTACGTCTAATCATCTGACTACCATACCTAAGTTATACATGGTGTGAGTTGATTCCTTGTCTTCGTGGTAATACCTTATACTATTCTTCTGTGTGGAATACCTTTGTTGTATTTACCTTCGTGGTGATACCTTTGTTGTATTCTTCTGTGTGACATACCTTTGTGGTACTTACCTTCATGGTGATACCTTTGTGGTATTCTTCTATGTGGTGTTTCCATTTTGGTACTTAATCTTGTGGTGTTACCTTCGTGGTATTCTTTCCTACGTTGTACAGTTGTACCTTGGCTAAGATTTGGGCCTTGTGTTTCCTCATGAATGAGATGGGTATACATGATAACTTAGGTATATGTATGGGAATATACCTAAGTAGGGTTGTCAGATGTTTTCATGCTTTTTGGTTTATCCTTTGTGGGTTTTGTGAGACCTTTGAGGGTCTCGAGGTCCCTACTGAGTATCATTATACTCAACCCTACACGGGCTATGCCCGTACCTTGTTGTGTTTGGTGTATACGATGGACAACACTGACTGAGGATGAGAGTACTGAGACTGGAGGTAGCTTATAGGTGGAAATTAGACAAGGATTACCGCAGAGACGACTGTTCGAGAGCTGTAGCTACTCTTCAGGTAGGGTCCTTGGCGGGAGTTCATAGGAGCTATTTCAGTTTACTTGTACTTTTCAGTTTTCTTGCACTTTCCAGTTGGGCTTGTATTCTGACCCCTTTTTCTTACTGTACACACTCTTTTTACAATACAGTTTACTTGTTTTCATATCTTTCTGTGTGCTTGGTTTCATGTGTTTATAGGTTATAAAAGTAATTCCTTCCCAGTTTTTAGGGAATACTCCTTTTGGTGCTAGTCTCCAGCCCCTAGCCTATGGAAGGCGGGCTTGGGGTAGTCACGGCATGAGCCTTGGGGAACGGGTCGTGAAAAAATGGTATCAGAGGAGTCAGTTCTACCCTTTAATATTGGAATGTGATATTTTAATGGAAATAGTGTTATGTGTAGTGAGTGTGGTTGTTAGTTTTGGGAATCCAGTGTTGGTCCGGTGACCGACGTATCCATACACTAGGACCGTGACTTTTGATTTCTAACTCAGTGCATGAAAAAAATGATTGTGTGTGTGTTTTGAAAAGTTTTCTTTGTGATATTTTTGAGTCATCTCACCAGGTATAACTTATTGACCGTGATGCACCTGTTTCTTTTCAGGATGCCTTTACGTAGAGAGTCAACTAGGGTTCTGCATATAGTACGTGATGATGTCCCTCCGAGCGACGGGGCCTCAGTGCAGGGCCCTCCTTCAGTAGAGGCACCAGCGATACCATTACCCATTGGTCCACTGATGCCACCCACCCCAATTGTAGAGGGTGCATGCCTCTTGAGGGAATTTCATGAGTTCCAGCACTAGAGGCCACCCAGGTTTAGGGGAGAGACAGACCCACAGGTGGCTGAGGATTGGTTAGAGGTCGTGGTGAGAATCTTCTGACTGGTATGGACACCAGCTGATCTCGTGGTGATCCTTGCCACCAACCTTCTTCAGGAAGTAGCAGGCAGATGGTGGAGCTTGATGCTCCAAGTTCATGACGAGGTGACACTTCTCTAGGAAGACTTTGGGAGCCTGTTTCGGGTAGATTTTTTCCCAGAAACCCTTCGCGTAGTGCGCATATAGGAGCTTATTCATGTGCATCAGGGCTTCATGACTGTGGGTCAGTACTCAGTGAGGTTCACCGACCTCTCATGCTACTCCACTGATATGGTGCGGGACCCATTATTCAGGGCCCAGACCTTCGAGTAGGGACTTAGAAGGTAGATCAAGGCTTCAATGATTTCTCTCAACATCCCAATGCAGGCAGGGGTGTTAGAGCTAGCCCTCTTAGTGGAGAGTTTTGTTTCTCAACATTCACCAGGAGAGAGACCCACCATCGGGCGTCACGTGGAGGAGTCTTATGCAGCTGGAAGAAGACAAATGTCATAGAGTTCCAAGAGGACCAGACCTACAGGTGGACGACCATAGGATTTAGGGTCGGTTGTGTGGGGTACCAGAGATAGATCTAGTCATGTGAGGAGGAGGTAGTGTTACACATGCGGCGGGTAGGGTCACATGGCTTTTGACTGCCCGAACCTCTGTACGGATGATCAGCAGAAGGTCAAAGGATTGCCCAGGCAGAGATAGAGGTTCGATCGTGGAGGTCCACAGGGAGTAGGCAGACGTGGTAGAAAAGCTGTCCGTGTAGCTGGCGGTGGGAGACGATTCGAGATGTTACCGCCACCACCACCAGGTGGTCCACCCCAACCATAGGGAGCAGGTGGACAAGGGTGAGCTCAACTCCAGGCAGCTAATGCCTATGACCATGGTGCTTAGAAGATGATACGAGGTACGATCTATTTCTTCTCCACCTTAGATTTAGTACTTATAGACACAGGTTCCAGTCATTCTTTTATTTCCACTACCCTCGTTCGAAGCTCGGAGATTCTAAAAAAGTTGTTGGATTGATCCTTATGGGTAGAGACTCATACGAAAGCAGATTAGACGATTAAACACTAGTTCCAGTAGTGTGAGCTTACTCTAGAAGGAGAGAGCTTCAGTTGGGATCTCCTACTAGCAGCATCAGGGCCTTACAACGTCATCTTGGGTATGGACTGGTTATCTACAGTCCATGATCATATTGACTGTATTAGGCACAAAGTGTGGTGTATTCGTGAGGATGGGACTAGGTTTACCTTCACCGGAAAGAAGGGAGCCTTTGCAGCATAGGATGGACTTACCCAGAGGATGGTGCAACTGATCTCTCATTATTTGGCTAGCCTTACACTTGGAGTGGTTGATATAGAGAGTCCGAGATATCCTGTAGTGGTGGACCAGTACACGAATGTCTTCCCTGATGATGTTCCAGGTCTACCTCCTTGTAGAGAGGTGGAATTTTCCATTTAATTGTACCCTGAGATGACACTGATATCTAAACCAGCGTATCATGTTGCTCCCGCAGAGCTTAGTGAGCTGCGAGTATAGCTGGAGGAATTATAGGGGAAGGGGTTCATCCAGTCCAGTGTTTCTCCTTGGCCAGCCCCGATTTTTTTCACCAAGAAGGCAGATGGGAGGTTGAGACATTGTGTTGACTATTGTCACCTGAACCAGGTGACTGTGAAGAAAAATTACCCACTCCCGAGGATTGACGACCTCTTTGATTAGTTGAAGGGAGCACGATGGTTCTCAAAGATAGACCTCAGATCAGGCTATCACTAGCTCAGAGTACGAGATGAGGATGTGCAAAAGACGACTTTCAGATGTCGGTATGACCATTATGTGTTTTTGGTCATGCCATTCGGCATGACCAATGCTTCAGTAGTGTTCATGGGACTCATGAACATGATCTTTCATCCATACCTTGATCTCTTTGTAGTAGTCTTCATCGACGACATTCTGATCTACTTGGCTACTGAGGAGGAGCATGCTTATCATTTGCAGATAGTTCTGGACACACCCCAAGAGCACCATGTTTATGGTAAGCTCATGATGTTCTAGTCATGGATCCGAGAGGTTCACTTTATGGAACATGTCATCTCGAAGGATGGAGTTGCGGTGGATCCAGTGAAGATTGAGGCAGTGCTTGGTTGGGATCCACCCAGGAGCGTGACAGAGGTATATAGTTTCCTGAGTCTGGCTGGATACTAGAGGAGGTTTGTGCTAGATTTCTCCCGAGTTTCAGAACCTTTATCAGCGTTTATGAAGAAGGGGGAATCCTTCATGTGGTCAGAGAGATGCCATCAGAGTTTTCAGGAGCGGAGGCAGAGACTGACTAGTGCCCCCATCTTGAGGCTTCTGAAGGAAGGCGTTGGGTACGTAGTCTATTACGATGCATCAGGGACCGATATCAGATGTGTCCTGATGCAGGAGTGATCAATTATCACGTATGGTTCTCGATAGTTGAGAAGGAATGAACAAAACTATGCTACCCATGACCTGGAGTTAGCAGTAGTGGTCTTCGCCTTGAAGATGTGGTGACATTACTTGATGGGTGAATGATTTATAGTCTACTCAGATTACAAGAGTCTCAGGTATATCTTTTCGTAGAAGGAATTGAACCTGAGACATCAGCGTTGGATCGAGTTCCTCCAGGACTATGACTTTGAGATAGTCTAAAATCCTGGGAAGCGGATAATTGTAGCAGATACACTCAGCAGGAGATCTGGTATACAACTGCTAGGTGAGGCGACAGAGCATCTGGCCTCTTTATGGATATCCTTTGAGGATCGAGATGGAGCAACCTTTCTTCAGTCTCTTACAGTCACTCCCCCACTTCTTCATTGATTCAGGGAGGTGCAGCGTGGGTACACTAACTGCGAGGTTTGACGTGTTCAGATATCCACAGGTCAAGCACCTGATGGATTTTCTGAAGGTGGGGAGTACGTCATCCTCTTTTGAGGGCATACCATGGTACCATGGTCGCTTCGGGAGGAAGTGTTAAGGGAGTTCCACACGTCCCCTCTAGTGGTACATCTGGGAGTGGAGACGATGTTCCAGGACCTCCAACGACAAAACTGGTGGATGGGAATGAAGAAAGTAGTAGCAGAGTTTGTCTTTCGGTGCCTCACTTGTCAGCAAATGAAGGAAGAGCATCAGGTACTAGCAGGCTTGGTTCAGCCTTTAGAGGTATTAGAGTGGAAGTGGGATGGGATATCCATGGAATTCGTGACATGACTTCAATGTACATCTAGGGGTCATGATACTATCTGAGTGATCATCGACCGACTCACCAAGTCATCCCACTTCCTACCGATCAGAGAGCAGGGTTCAGTAGAGAGATTGGGATGCCTCTATTTGTAGAATATTGTGCGGCTACATGGAGTAAAATCGATGATTGTATCTGATAATGATGCACGTTTCACTTCCCAGCTATAGAAGGGGTTACATGATGCTTTCAGGACACAACTTTATTTGAGCACCACCTTCCATCCTCAAACGGATGTCCAGACTGAGAGGACCATTCAGACCCTTGAGGATATGCTATGTGCTTGCATCCTCGACTTCGGTCGTAACTGGGAGGATCACTTTACCTTGACAGAGTTTTCATATAACAATAGATATCACCCCATCATTAGGATGGAACCTTTCGAGGCTTTGTATAGCCAACCTTGCAGATCACCTTTGTGATGTACTGAACCAGGGGAGTCAGCACTCATGGGACCAGATATGGCGCGGGCTACCATAGAGAAGGTGCAGATCATCCAAGAGCGGATGAAGACTACACAAAGAAGGTAGAAGTCTTATGCCGATAGGAGACGGAGACCTCTGGAGTTTGAGGATGGTGACCACGTCTTTCTATGGGTCTCACCCCGACGAGGGTTTTAGAGATTTGTCCGAGGAAACAAGTTATCTTTGAGGTTTATTGGACCCTTCCAAGTCCTCATATGATTTGGCGAGGTGGCTTACCATCTATAATTTCCTCCCCATTTTCATCGGGTGCAAGATGTCTTCCACGTATCTCAGCTCAGGAGATACGTGAATGACCCTTCTCACATCATCGACCACAGTGAGATAAACATCGATGATGGGGTGATGTTTTCGGAGGTTCATGTGGAGATTGATGATTGATAGGAGAGAGTCCTTCTTGAGATATTGATAACTTTGGTGCATGTACGTTGGTAGTATGGGAACCTCCAAGAGAGCACATGGGAGCAGGAGGCTCAGATACGTACTCAGAACCCCCACTTGTTCCTTTAGTTTGAGTTGTGGCTTATGGGGATGCAAAGCCCTGAGGTGGGGAGAATGTAAAGACCCGGAAATTTCCATGTATTTTTTTTATTATATTGGAATTTTACGAGTCCGTAAAAATTGACGGCGCGTGATTCCGAGGCCCAGTGTCCCCAAAATGAATTTATGAACTGTTTTTAGGTACGTTCAGTAAACGTGCGAATGATTTTTTGTAACTTTTGAATCGGTGCTCAGAATTGAAATCCAAGGGCACTGTTAAACTTGCAGTTCCAGTTTTCACTTAATGAGACCTTCACCTCGACCATAGTTGGTCGAGGGTAAAAGTTAATTTTTTTATATTTCATGGAAATAAAAATAAAATAATAAACAATTTTTTTTGGAAACCTACCAATTTCATCGTGTAGTGGTGGGGACCCCCCGATCTAGAAAACCCCCTAAATTTGAATTCTTAATAGTGGGGACCACCTGACTCTTGAACTCCATCTTTAATGAGGGTGGTGACTTTAGGTTTCCTCTAAATTAATTGTGCCAACGTAATGCTCTTAATCATGCCAACGTCATCATAGTTAATGGCCAACTTTATTTTAATAAGTTGGCTATTATTTTTATTGGTTTGGGGGAATAATGGTTCGAAAATCCTTGGAGAACTTTGGAGAAAATTTCCCCTCTCCAACAAAGAACGCCTCTCCAATGAAGAACTTGCTCCAATGAAGAACGAGGAACTGACCCCGAGCCCGGATCAGAAGCACCCTGCGGAGGAAAAAAACGCCGACGTTCTTCAAGGACTTCATATTCTACATATCAACTCCTCCTCACTGACGTCAACGAACCTTTGAGGTAGGGGTGTGATTTTGGTTGACCTTCGTAAATTTTATTTTATGCTGAACCTCCCCCTTGAGCCACTTGTTACCACTCTAACGCGGAGGGGGTGGGCCAAAAAAACAAGACCCGACCTCTCCGAAAACCTTTGTGGTCTTTGAGGTGTTATTAGAGATAGAGTAGGATGAGTACCGGTGCCGATGATTGGCATAGATGGAACTCGGGAGCGGCGGATGACACCACGGCCGACCACAAAGACGGCGGCGGCGCAACCACACCACCGAAGAAGAGCCGCGGCCCGTCGGCCACGCCAGAGTAAGGACGACAGCCGACACTCCGACTGGCCGTGCGAATGGGATGACGGCATGGGTCCATGACGCCTGGCATGGAGGATCCATGACCTTGTGCCGCAATGGTGAGAGGAGGGCGGTCAGCTCACTGCCGGCCGCCGGCGAAGGCACGACGTGCGACTGCGCCACGCGAAGGAGGGGGCGACCGTCCGGCCAACCGCGGCGGGCTGCCGCACTGCGCGCTGCCTCACCGTAGGCCACCTCATCGCAGGACTCTGTATCACGGGCCAACACACCATGGGCCACCGCACTGTGGGTTGGGCCACTCCCGACACAACGTGTTGGGTCGGTTCGACATGGTCGGACCAGACCCGAACCAACTACGACTTTTTTCGTTATTTCGGCCATATCATGAGCTACGAGTGTCCATTTGATGAACCATCTATGGAAACAAAAACCTTAGATCAAGACAGTCCTTTTCCTATACCCACTTGAGTTTTGGATAATGTTGGTGTATGACCGAGTTGGATCGAACACGAATCCAACTAGTCCCTCAGGACTAAAAGGCCAATAACTTACAGATCAGGTGTCCGATTGATGTAAAATCTATTGAGTTGAGACCCATATCACGTGGAGGTCCTTTGGGATACTTCTTCCTGGGACTTTGGGACAATTGGAGACTGGACTTGTGGCTTGAGGAGCGGATTTTCCCAGAATCAAGCCAGCTTTGTGCGGGAACCCTATAACTGGCTGTAACATGAGAAAGGGATCCTATGTGGGTCTGTGCTTTGGGATCCTATGTGGGTTTATTCTATGAGATTATATGTGGGTATGTGCTTTGGGATCCTATGTGGGTCTGTGCTTTGGGATCCTACGTGGGTCTATGTTTGAGAGTCCCACTTGGATCCGCTTTAGGAAATCCACGTGGGACTACTCTAGGATCCTATGTGGGTCTGTTATATTAGGATCCTACATGGGTATGATGATTTAGGATCCTACTTGGGTTTGACTCTTAACAGAGTAAGATGATTTAGTAGTTATGTATAATCATCTTACTACCATACCAAAGTTATAACTGGTGTGAGTTGAATCCTTACATTTGTGGTAATACCTTTGTGGTATTCTTATGTGTGGTGTACCTTTGTGGTACTTACCTTCATGGTGATACCTTTGTGGTATTCTTCTATGTGCGTACCTTTGTGGTAATTACCTTCGTGGTGATACCTTTGTGGTATTATTCTGTGTGGAATTACCTTTGTGGTTCTTACCCTTGTGGTGTTACCTTCGTGGTATTCTTTACTATGTGGAAAAGTTGTACCTTGGCTAAGAGTTGGGCCTTGTGTTTCCTCATGAATGAGATGGGTGCACTTGATAACTTAGTTATATGTATGGGAATATACCTAAGTAGTGTTTTCAGATGTTTTCATGCTTTGTGGTTTATCCTTTTTGGGTTTTGTGAGACCTTCAATGGTCTCGGGGTCCCTACTGAGTATCGTTATACTCACCCCTTCACGGGCTACGTCCGAACCTTATTGTGTTTGGTGTAGAAGACATACAATGCTGACTGAGGACGAGAGTACTAGGACTAGAGTTAGCTTGGAGGTGGACATTAGATGAGGCGTACCGCATATATGACCGTTCGAGAGCTGTACCTACTCTTCAGGTAGGGTCCTTGGTGGGAGTTCACATGAGCTGTTTCAATTTACTTGTACTTTTCAGTTTTCTTGTACTTTACAGTTGGGCTTGTATTCCAACCCCTTGTTCTTACTTTACACACTCTTTTGACTATATAGTTTACTTGTGTTCATATCTTGTTGTGTGCCTGGTTGCGTGTGTTTATAGGTTATAAAGGAAATTCCTTCTCAGTTTTTAGGGAATACGGCTTTCGGTGCTAGTCGCCAGCCCCTGTCCTATGGAAGGTGGGCTTGGGGTAGTCACGACACAGGCCCCGGGGCATGGGTCATGACATGTTTAGAAAGGCTTGTAGTCTTTATCCTAGTCATCGTGCACCGATGAAAATCTTGTTAATATTCAAACCACCCCTTCTAGAGTTGTTATATCTTTGAGCATCTATGACATAGTCTCCTCCACTTTCTAGTATCTATTCAGGGATTTATTTACTAGTAAAACCATGAAATATATACTTTACTGAAACTTTATGATATTATTCTATAAATATACTTATCCTCAAATTCTATCATAGGGTTATGTTCTATAATATATGTATTCCTAAATTTAGTTCCCAATGTTTATACTAAAATTCCGTTGATACCAACTATTACACAATGAATCCAGTAACCTAGAGCCAATGGTTTTATTGTTACAATTTTTTAAGATAAAAGAGACCACATACTTAAGGATCAAATAGTTTATCTGTCATCAAAGAGTAGATACATACATGATTCTCACATTACATTTAAAAACATATAATAAAACTAAAAATTATAGTGAAAATTTATTATTTCTTCTTGTATATCCCAAGAATCATTCAAGGATCCTTTATTAGTTTTCCGGTGAAAGGAAAACATAATATTGGGAGATCTTAGATGCTCGATAAGGGATGACATAAAATATAAAATATCATATAATAAATAAAGAATGAATAATATGGAAGTGATAAAAAACAACAAAAAATGTCATATAATCAATATCCTAAAAGGGGAATGTTTCCATGGATGACATAAAAATATAAATAATCAAATGGAAAATAGTAACTAGTTTCATATTGATAGGATAATTAATTTCAGAAATCATTATATTACCATCGATGCCTTATACCATGAAATCATACATAAATAGGTAATGTATTCCCCAAATACCCAAATGAGTTTCTCTCATGAGACCTAATGAAGCATCGAGGGGTAATAACAGGTCCCAAAACACACTTAGTAGGTCTAATTCGTTCATCGTATGAAAGGAGTGAATAATCAATACAATATGTAATAAAAATCCATTTTTAAAAACTTGCATATGAAATGTGAATATTTGTCCCTAGATAATAATAGAAAATCATGATAATAAGCCATACAAAGTAATATGGTAGATGTTATCATTATATTATATCCTTAATAAAACACAATATTTATCAAAGGATCTGAACATAGTTTAAAATACTTTTAAAATATCATTGGAACATTTCTTGAGGAAAATACTCTTTTTATCCTGAAGCCACTTATTTAAGATATAAAATTTTATAGATTATTATGAAAAAAATTCTCTTTAAAAAGAACCATATAAACATAAAATGAATGCTTCAAGGAAAATAATATTCATGATAGTGGGAAAAGGAATTTATGATGTAGGTATTAAAATAAATATTCTGTTCACAACTTTGATAAATAGTTCCACATTTAGAAAATGGAAAGAATATTAATGTCAAAACGTTTTAGAAAAATTAAAAATTCTCTAAAAATGAATTTAATCAATAATTTTATAGTATTAAAATAATTCTTGGAAAAATTTTAAATAAATAAGGACACAGAAGAAATAAATTACAAATCGAATAGAAAAACAATTTTTATTTCCATTAAAATATTTATTTTAGACTTTTGTATAATTATAGATATGAAAATGAATGAAAAATTTATATTTTCCAAGAATAACATATAGATAATAAAATATATGTGATTTGTGACAAATAGATCATATAATTTCATAATCATATATTTAAGCATAAAAAATCACGGTAAAAATTGAGATTATAACATAAAACCCTTACGTCAGACCTGACTTGCTTCATAAGTGATTTTAAATCCCCATATAATAAATTTAAATTTATTATAATTGTATACCCAAATCTTATTCACACTTATAATACCATACACGATTTACTTATAATATATTTTCACCCATTCATAAATAATCCTTTATTATCATCATTATCTCAAGTGATAACTACTTTTTTCATGCATGTTTCAATTCAGATGTTATGTTCCTTAAATGTTGATCATGGTTCAATAATATATATTATTTTAATCATGATATAAATTTTAGTATCCTATCCCATATCACTTTGACTAGTATATGAAATGGTTCATTATATAACCTCATCCACAACTCCCTATACACAAGAGGCAATCTACTAATAACAAGGGTCTAAAGATAAATATGGGGAGAGTATATTATCTTTTTCATAGTAAAGAAAAAGAAAAAATAGTAAGAAATAAAAACAACAGATAACCCCAAATCACATAAAAAATTACCAAAATCAGGTTAGTGGAAACAACCAATAAAATAAACATTTCATGTCATGGTTGTCTCATGTGTTAAAAAGAAACCCAAAAGAAAAACATAAATTAACAATCCCCAAAACATGTCCTAAAATCAAGACAGGTCCCATCATCCAAGACCCATCCCATAAGTCCAAAATCATCCATATTCCATTGTGTATTTTCCATTTTCTTGACCTAAAACCATAAAGTCTACTCTGGTACTGACAACGACCTGATTAGTGTGTGAGTACAACTCAGTAGGACACAACCAACGATGTCTAAAGGAATAACCAGTTTAAGAAACATTATATGAAAACGTATTATGGAATAATAGAAAAAGAAATAAATGAAAATATTTTTTCAAAATAAATTGTTATCAATTATCCTCTTTGGACCTTGGGTTCTGAAGTAACACCCGACCAACCAAACCTACTTCACCCCATGCTAGTCTTTTGAACCATAAGCATAGGGTAAAATATATATAAAGTGAAATAAAATAGATTTTCGTCACATTAAATTATTGGTACTTTGGAGCATCATGTCCAGCATTTTTAACCCATAGATGTAGAGTGTCATGTCCACCATTTCCTGTCTATAGATACAGAGTGTTATATCCACCATTTCTAACCCATAGATATAGAGTGTCATGTCCCACATTTCCAAACCATATATGTAGAGCATCATGTACTTCAT
Organism: Viscum album; assembly: GCA_963277665.1. Taxonomy (NCBI): domain Eukaryota; kingdom Viridiplantae; phylum Streptophyta; class Magnoliopsida; order Santalales; family Viscaceae; genus Viscum; species Viscum album. Next base: position 736,897,442 of record OY728147.1, on the reverse strand, counting down.
TTCCATAAAATAGTTTCAGAGTTTCTTATTCACCATTTCCAATCCAATTCATCATGTACACCTTTTTAAGGTTCAACATACTTGGCCTTTTAACACACATAGATAATACAAAAATCTTATTTGAACATTCAATATTCACAAAAGGACTTGGGTCTGACTCTTAATAGAGTAAGATGATTTAGTAGTTATGTATAATCATCTTACTACCATACCTAAGTTATAACTGGTGTGAGTTGAGTCCTTACATTTGTGGTAATACCTTTGTGGTATTCTTATGTGTGGTGTACCTTTGTGGTACTTACCTTCATGGTGATACCTTTGTGGTATTCTTCTATGTGCGTACCTTTGTGGTAATTATCTTCGTGGTGATACCTTTTTGGTATTATTCTGTGTGGAATTACCTTTGTGGTTCTTACCCTTGTGGTGTTACCTTCGTGGTATTCTTTACTATGTGGAAAAGTTGTACCTTGGCTAAGAGTTGGGCCTTGTGTTTCCTCATGAATGAGATGGGTGAACTTGATAACTTAGGTATATGTATGGGAATATACCTAAGTAGTGTTTTTAGATGTTTTCATGCTTTGTGGTTTATCCTTTTTGGGTTTTGTGAGACCTTCAATGGTCTCGGGGTCCCTACTGAGTATCGTTATACTCATCCCTGCACGGGCTATGTCCGAACCTTATTGTGTTTGGTGTAGAAGACATACAACGCTGACTGAGGACGAGAGTACTAGGACTAGAGTTAGCTTGGAGGTGGACATTAGATGAGGCGTACCGCATATATGACCGTTCGAGAGCTGTACCTACTCTTCAGGTAGGGTCCTTGGTGGGAGTTCACATGAGCTGTTTCAATTTACTTTTACTTTTCAGTTTTCTTGTACTTTATAGTTGGGCTTGTATTCCAACCCCTTTTTCTTACTGTACACACTCTTTTGACTATATAGTTTACTTGTGTTCATATCTTGTTGTGTGCCTGGTTGCGTGTGTTTATAGGTTATAAAGGAAATGCCTTCTCAGTTTTTAGGGAATACGGCTTTCGGTGCTAGTCGCCAGCCCCTGTCCTATGGAATATGGGCTTGGGGTAGTCACGACACAGGCCCCGGGGAACGGGTCATGACATGTTTAGAAAGGCTTGTAGTCTTTATCCTAGTCATCATGCACCGATGAAAATCTTGTTAATATTCAAACCACCCCTCCTAGAGTTGTTATCTCTTTGAGTATCTATGACATAGTCTCCTCCACTTTCTAGTATCTATTCAGGGATTTATTTACCAGTAAAACCATGAAATATATACTTTACTAAAACTTTATGATATTATTCTATAAATATACTTATCCTCAAAGTCTATCATAGGGTTATGTTCTATAATATATGTATTCCTAAATTTAGTTCCCAATGTTTATACTAAAATTCCACTGATACCAACTATTACACAATGAATCCAGTAACCTAGAGCCAATGGTTTTATTGTTACACTTTTTTATGATAAAAGAGACCACATACTTAAGGATCAAATATTTTATCTGTCATCAAAGAGTAGATACATACATGATTCTCACATTACTTTTAAAAACATATAATAAAACTAAAAATTCTAGTGAAAATTTATTATTTCTTCTTGTATATCCCAAGAATCATTCAAGGATCCTTTATTAGTTTTCCGGTGAAAGGAAAACATAATATTGGGTGATCTTAGATGCTCGATAAGGGATGACATAAAATATAAAATATCATATAATAAATAAAGAATGAATAATATGGAAGTGATAAAAAACAACAAAAAATGTCATATAATCAATATCCTAAAAGGGGAATGTTTCCATGGATGACATAAAAATATAAATAATCAAATGGAAAACAGTAACTAGTTTCATATTGATAGGATAATTAATTTCAGAAATCATTATATTACCATCGATGCCTTATACCATGAAATCATACATAAATAGGTAATGTATTCCCCAAATACCCAAATGAGTTTGTCTCATGAGACCTACTGAAGCATCGAGGGGTAATAACAGGTCCCGAAAGACACTTAATAGGTCTAATTCGTTCATCGTATGAAAGGAGTGAATAATCAATACAATATGTAATAAAAATCCATTTTTAAAAACTTGCATATGAAATGTGAATATTTTTCCCTAGATAATAATAGAAAATCATGATAATAAGCCATACAAAGTAATATGGTAGATGTTATCATTATATTATATACTTAATAAAACACAATATTTATCAAAGGATCTGAACATAGTTTAAAATACTTTTAAAATATCATTGGAACATTTCTTGAGGAAAATACTCTTTTTATCCTGAGGCCACTTATTTTAAATATAAAATTTTATATATTATTATGAAAAAAATTCTCTTTAAAAAGAACCATATAAATATAAAATGAATACTTCAAGGAAAATAATATTCATGATGGTGGGAAAAGGCATTTATGATGTAGGTATTAAAATAAATATTCTGTTCACAACTTTGATAAATAGTTCCACATTTAGAAAATGGCAAGAATATTAATGTCAAAACGTTTTAGAAAAATTAAAAATTCTCTAAAAATGAATTTAATCAATAATTTTATAGTATTAAAATAATTCTTGGAAAAATTTTAAATAAATAAGGACACAGAAGAAATAAATTACAAATCGAATAGAAAAACAATTTTCATTTCCATTAAAATATTTATTTTAGACTTTTGTATAATTATAGATATGAAAATGAATGAAAAATTTATATTTTCCAAGAATAACATATAGATAATAAAATATATGTGATTTGTGACAAATAGATCATATAATTTCATAATCTTATATTTAAGCATAAAAAATCACGGTAAAAAGTGAGATTGTAACATAAAACCCTTACGTCAGACCTGAATTGCTTCATAAGTGATTTTAAATCCCCATATAATAAATTTAAATTTATTATAATTGTATACCCAAATATTATTCACACTTATAATACCATACACGATTTACTTATAATATATTTTCACCCATTCATAAATAATTCTTTATTATCATCATTATCTCAAGTGATAACTACTTTTTTCATGCATGTTTCAATTCAGATGTTATTTTCCTTAAATGTTGATCATGGTTCAATAATATATATTATTTTAATCATGATATAAATTTTAGTATCCTATCCCATATCACTTTGACTAGTAGATGAAATGGTTCATTATATGACCTCATCCACAACTCCCTATACAGAAGAGGCAATCTACTAATAACAAGGGTCTAAAGATAAATATGGGGAGAGTATATTATCTTTTTCATAGTAAAGAAAAAGAAAAAATAGTAAGAAATAAAAACAACAGATAACCCCAAATCACATAAAAAATTACCAAAATCATGTTAGTGGAAACAACCAATAAAATAAACATTTCATGTCATGGTTGTCTCATGTGTTAAAAAAAACCCAAAAGAAAAACATAAATTAACAATCCCCAAAACATGTCCTAAAATCAAGACTGGTCCCATCATCCAAGACCCATCCCATAAGTCCCAAATCATCCATATTCCATTGTGTATTTTCCATTTTCTTGACCTAAAACCATAAAGTCTACTCAGGTGCTGAGAACGACCTGAGTAGTGTGTGAGTACAACTCAGTAGGACACCACCAATGATGTCTAAATGAATAACTAGTTTAAGAAACATTATATGAAAACGTATTATGGAATAATAAAAAAAGAAAAAAATGAAAATATTTTTTCAAAATAAATTGTTATCAATTATCCTCTTTGGACCTTGGGTTCTGAAGTAACACCCGACCAACCAAACCTACTTAACCCCATGCTAGTCTTTTGAACCATAAGCATATGGTAATATATATATAAAGTGAAATAAAATAGATTTTCATCACATTAAATTATTGGTACTTTGGAGCATCATGTCCAGCATTTTTAACCCATAGATGTAGAGTGTCATGTCCACCATTTCCAGTCTATAGATACAGAGTGTTATATCTACCATTTCTAACCCATAGATATAGAGTGTCATGTCCCCCATTTCCAAACCATATATGTGGAGCATCATGTACGTCATTTCCATAAAATAGTTTCAGAGTTTCTTATTCACCATTTCCAATCCAATTCATCATGTACACCTTTTTAAGGTTCAACATACTTGGCCTTTTAACACACATAGATAATACAAAAATCTTATTTGAACATTCAATATTCACAAAAGGTTATGATAATTGGCACCTTTCAATAAAATTATTCAATTAAACAATTTAAACATTTATTCATATGATAAAACTATTAAATTTAATCTAAAATCATTTAACCATTTAAACTTGAGACTTTAACTATTATCCCAAGCGATCCATTTTATATGTCATAAAATATTTCATTCCCACGTTTTTCAAAATAAACCCTTTTACCATACTAACAATCCACAAGATGAGACCATCTGGGTTGATCTTTTCAAGCACCCATTTCACCATTTGAAATTCCTTTTTCATATATCCAAGATAACTGGAACACCCCATGGCTGGCCATTGGTTTGACCTCACAATCATCAATAGATCTGATGGGATTCGTAGAGGGTCTATGTCATCAATTTATGAACTAAAACCACTTTATTAATCCAAGGGATAAAACACACAACACATTAGTGTTATGGGATAACTACATGCACATAAAAAATATCAATACTATGGGTAATAACTCTTAGAACATATTCCTTAGGTTCATAGAAAACCTCTCATCCAACCCCAAAATTTGAGTCGAGCTAAAATGACCATAAACATAAAAAAATAAAACATATTATAAATATTTCTTATGAGACAAAGAATATGAGGGGCAATCAAGTAGGGAATCATACATATAATATAAGGAAACTAAATCACATACTTCCTCACGGATTCAAATCATAAGAAATGTCACTTAAAATTTACTAGAATCAAAATAGATACACCCTTGGAATGTGAGGAGAAGTTTGGATCACAACCTAGTCTATTGGGAATGAAATGGAAGAGAAATATGAGTGAGTTCATTTAAAGGTTGGGAGGGAAAAGTGGAAATTTTCTACTTTTTAATGAATCACACAGTTTGGCCACCCAGTTTTCCAAACCATGTGCCAATCATCTAAGCTTATCTATCCAAGGTAATAACATGTCACACAGTATTTTGGGCCACCCAAAAATTTTATAGAACTATGTGGAATCCATGTGGATGGATCTAGATCCAACCTACTTAGTTTCATGGCCTTCCCGTATGGTCTGTAAAATAATTACCCCCTTAAACTATTCCAAAATGTCATGGTTCATAGTTTTCCCTAAAAGCGTGCTAAACATAAATCATGTGTTGTGAGGCACATTTTCCAAATTTCTAAAGTTCTAAATCCCTATAATATTTTTTATACCTACCCTATTTATTGTATGAATTCCATAAAATATTATAAAATAGAGGTTAAAAAAAATTTAAAATATGAACATATCATGACAAAGGTAAAGATCTTAAACGCCCCCACCATATAACAACACATCTCTGAACTTCACTCCCTAGAATAACTAATCCTCCAAGGTAAAAATATCAAGTCACTGAGACCACATATCAACTTATCTCTCTAAATATTCCCCTTGAACACGACCATCCTTCCACAACACTTAGACCAAATGAATGGTGTTACCTTGAAGATATTTTTACCTATGACCAACAATATAAATTAGATTATCCTCAATGGATGAACATTACTCTAGCTCAACATCATCAAAATCAATCACATGGGAAGGGTCGAGGTGATAAATCTAAAGATGTGACATATAGAACATGTCATGTATAAAAAAATTCCACTATGGAAGAGAAAAACTATATGTTATTGGACTAATCCACTCAACATTATCTAATGGTACAACATAATTTGGAACCAACTTACCATTTTTTCAAATCTAGTGGTGACCTTGTTACATCAAAACATGATGGTATAAATTATCACCCAATAAATACTTGAGACATCGATGACACTAATTGGTGTATGACTTCTGTATACTCTAGGTTATAGACATATGTTTTTAGATAAACTAAACATGTTCTAACATATCCTGTATGTGATTTGGCCCGAATGACTCTGTTTCTCACACTTTCATCCAATATAATGGTGATATGTAAGGCCTACCATACAGTTCCTCATATGGTTCCATCTAAATAGTGATCTGATAACTATTGTTATAGGATAACTCAATAAGTTATAAATACCTCTCCCAGGTTCCACCAAAGTCTATGATGCATTATCTCTACATGTAATCTAACACTAGTAGTTTAGATAACCTCTTACACATATAGTTCTTTAATTTCTTCCTAATCAACAATAATAATTTCACTAAACACCATTGAGACCATCACAAAATCCCAACCTCTTTAGTCTAATATAGAAAACATACTAACCACCATTTTACATAAAACAGATAAGAGGATGACAACCCAGGACACTAAAATACAATAAAAAATGGGTTCCCTCCAAAACCTTGAGGACCAATTAGTCTAAATATCAAAGGTTAAGATTGATCATCTATTTGTGGGTGGTAGATAGTGCTCAAGAACACCTAGGTGCTTAGTGCCTTCTTCAATCCCTTGTAAAATCCAAAAGTAAAATGGGGATCTTGATATGAAATTATAATCCTAGGAACCCATTGAAAACACATTCTATTCTAAACATATATATTACCCAATTATTGATGAAAAAATTATGTCAAATCAAAAAGAAATGGGATACATTGGTCAACTAGTCTAGAAACACCCATACCACACCACATTTTAAAGGATTCCTCATTATAACAACCATAAAATCTATGGAAAAATTATACCACTTACATTTCAAACTAGGTAAACACTATAAGAGGCCACCATGACACTGATGATTGACCTTCACATTTTTAAAGGTGTATCATAATATCAAAAAACCTATAATCCACTACTTAATTCTAGACCACCAGTACAATCTATGAAGATTATGGTACATATTGGTCAAACTAGGGTTCACCATCCAATTTAAAAATGAAACTCACACCTAAAATCCTATCATATACCTGTAGGAATGTAAACAATAACATGAACATGTATAACCACATCACCATCAATGTTCAAGTCAAGAGGTAGCTCCCCACTATAAAACCTTCCGTTTAACACCAGGAACTCTAGATCGTCATATTTCCACCTACTAAACCAGTTCAGAAGAGAGGATAAAATGGATAAAGACATGAGTGTTAATATTTACCTCTCCTTTTGAACACCAATAAGTATCTTAGAAAATAATTTCATCATCTTCCAATCAAAAAATGACTCCTGAACCACCTGAGTTTGTGTCCTTCATCTCAAAAAATCAATTTTTTTTTATTTTCTCATTATATAATCTAGACCAAAATCTAACGATTTAAAGTACTCAACTTTTCTCCACTACTGGAGATTTATATCACATTGTGAAAAGATATATTTGAGTTTGTTAGGATTAGTATAAATAGTAAAACTTTCACCAAGGATATAACTCTGTCAAAATTTTATGGCATGAACCACTACAACCAACTCGATATCAGGCGTAGGATAATTTTATTCACGTGGACTCAATTGTCATGATTCCAATCCTATGATATGATATCCATGAATTAATACTATCACAAGTTTGATCTCAAATTCATTACAATATAGAGTATAATCCTCACTCAGTTTGGGTAAGATTAGAATTAGTGATGTGAAAAAACACCTATTTTGCTCCTGGAAAGCACACTCACATACCCCAAAATAATGAAAAATTATGATCTTCTTAGCTAGGCTTGATAGAGGCACTGCAATGTAGCTATTTAAATGGTTGTGTTATTGTGTGATTTATTATATCATGTAAATTTTGTGATCTATATGCTACTCTACCCTACCAGTCAGGGAAACTGACACCCTGGGGATTTTGAGCCCTGGGGGTGTTTTCCCCAACATTCCGATGGGAGGATTGATGGATGGATGACTACCCACAATGGCCCATCTCTCTTCTCTTGGTATTTACTTGTGCTAGTATGAACGTTGGTTAGTTCTCTATATATATGTTTGTAGAGGGATATAATGGATTGTGGTTATTTCAAACACATATATTCTAGATATAGTGCCCTAAGGAATGCTATAGGTATAACGTGTATGGGATATGATGGATTGAGGATCCTTACATGGTGTATGGGCTATAATGGATTGATGTATAACACCTGACATTTGATATATGTTAGGTGAGCTGTGGTGGCTACCGAAAACCACCTGATTACTTTGGTTATGTGGATGTGGTGGTGTGATACACAAGGTGCATGTTGATTCCTAAGGTGCGTGTTGTGGTGCTTCACCCAGGTGTCTGTGGGCTAGCCTTTTTGGGGAGAGATGCTCAGGACATGTGACATTGGAAAAAGAAGAAAACTAGTGGGGAAGTGGTAGTGAGGTAACCTTGATATTATTTTTTATATTTTATGCTCTTATATGAGATACTTGGTGAGATTAACCATGGAGATGCTATAAACTTAGTATACCTATTTAGGTGACGAGTTAGTCTCACTTGTTGTTCATTGTTCTTTATCATTATTTATTTAATTTTTCCTAAGAGGCTCTAGGGAGGATTATAATAAGTATACAATTACACTAACCCTACATTATATAAACTCGTTTTCTTATTAGTTGGATTATTTTAGAGATTAAGATGGTTACTACTAGCTTGCAAGATTTTCCTGTGCTATTTGTGTTTCGTGTTCACTGACATTTTACTTTCTTTTGGTACTATAATTTTTTTACTTTTAGTTATAATAGTATTTATGTGACATTACATATCTAGACTTTGGATTTATTTTATATTGTAGTCTAATTAGGATTTGGTTGGTTTCTATCTTATCTATCTCTTTCACATGTGTTTCTCTTAGAGGGAAATGCCTCATATTTTTGTGTTTATTATACCTTCAGGGATAGTTGTCAACCTAGGCCCTACTGGATGTAAGACTCAGGGGTCACTTTCTCTCTTATCCCATTATTGGACCTAGAGGGACACACTTTGTCGGGAGGGGGTCGTGACACTCTTGAATCAACACTTGTTCCATTTTATAAGGTAGAATGGAAACTAGCTCATCCTTTTGCTTTATATCAATAGTTAACTCATTCCCTTTATATGAAGTAACCTTGAAAACTCTTCATGATACAGGTCCAGAAACCAATCCACCATAGGAAGACATCCTATACCACTCCCCCATCATCTAGCATAATACTTTCAACCTAAGTTGTGAGATTACCCAACTATTGAAGGGTTGTACCTACACAAAATATCTAGATATCTCATTATCCATGATGAACATAACATTCAACTTTATGAGACATTAAAGTCACCCTCCTATGGTAACAGTCAATGTGAGCCTGGTTTGTCACTAAAAAGTACATTCCCAATAACTGGTAAAAACCCTAAAATCTCAATAGAAAATATATCCCAAATGAAAAATTACCCATAAATCTCTAGGTAACACTCTTTACAGCCACAAATTCCCTCAAATTTCACCCCTAACGGTGTGTCGATCGACATAACCCCATACAAAAACTTCATCAATAGGTTTAAAACATTAAAAAAATGGGAAGGTGTAAATGATTATGTAACTTTTTTATAAAAGAGAAACTATAAATCATATAATCCACATGAATCTTACCTAAAATAGTTAATGACCCAGCCTCATTACCTATTGGAGCAGACTGAACTGCATACAGTTGACCTATCCCTTTACCTTGAACTCTTTCTTGAGTCCTGTGTGCTGCACCACTATGCTGATATGGGAACTCCTATCCTAGTGTAGCTCTTACACCACCTCAATTGGTATGATTGTTAGAACTCTAACTTTATGACTTATAAGGTGCATAATATCCCCTCCCAATGCTTTATATTAGCCTAGGTTTCCAATCACTATCCATCTGTTGATGGTTCATGAAGAAAATATATATGTGACCCATCATTCCATAAACTAGACACTATACTGATGGTAAAAAAATTGACCATGAATGTAACCAAGATTGAGTCACTGATAGTAGAGCACTTGACCATACCCTAAGAGGCTGATCTACTCCCCTATCTACTTGTCCCACCACCACCATGAAAAAAATAATCATAACAGTTATTTCTACTATTTAAGTATGTACTACAAGATATCCAAAATAAAACTATATTCCCACTATTTTAGACCTCCTTTAGGTTTCCCTTGGATATGAAAGCCTAATTAACCACCTCAGTAAAATTCTTCAAGCATAAAATATTTACTAATGAATTGATCTCATAGCTAAGTCCATCTTGAAAACATTTTACCCTAGCCAACTCAACTACTTACAATGCCAAAGAAAAACGTTAAAAGTCATTGAATTATCTAACATAATACATAATTGACATATTCCCCCAATTCAAATGCCTAAAATTTATTGGACTTTCTTGTCTCAAAGTCTCAAGGTAAAAAAGTTCCATGAACGTCTCCTATAAGTCCTTCCAAGCCTTCTACTCAAGCTGATCATCCTAGACCTAAATACCCCACTTTCATTTCACTAGTCCTCAAAACATATTTTCACCAACATAACCCTACTCTCTATAGAATTATTCCAGTGGTCATGGATTATTTGGATAGACTTAGTATAGAACTCGACTACATTAGGACCACCCTCTCTAGCGAATGTTAGGGGATGTTACAACTAGAACTACCTAGTCAAATAAAACCTAGTAAGTGTAGCATGCACTAGATTCCTCTCTATAAAATACATAAAGATGATGAAATTCTCATGAAAATTATCTTCCATCCTATCACCTAGAACCAATGAGGGATCTAGTACCTATACTAGAGGTGAATTCTCAGCAATATCCTACTATCACCATATTAATAAACTTCATCATGGAGGCATCTATATACAATAAAAAACATAAGATTTAGGGTACTTAGCACATAATTTACATTCTTAAAAATAATATGTTCACAACTATCCATAAGAAAGATTCTCCTCATACACTATCCCAATAGATATGGTCAAGATACTATCACAAGACCCAACCACCCATATCCAGGGACACTAGAAAAATCTTGGTAAAAGTTATTCTTTAAAGTAAAATCATTCTATTTAACATTTTTTTAGAAATAAAATTAACACATTTCAATTTAATGAATTTGAAACCTCTTTATTAGACTCTATTTATTTTAATCCATAAGAATCAGGGAATCATTTTATTTCCGACAACCAAATATTTCTATTTAAGAGCAATAGATTATAACATTTTTTCCCAATGTATTCCTAATATGATGCATGTCACATAAATACAAGAGTGCCTAGAATGATGCATTCTTACACAATATCATGACATACTGACCCATGACTAAAATATCACATATCATTAACAGCACCCATCAAGTGTATCACCTATGAAATAACATTTCAACTGTGACAAATGAACCTCAAGAACCAAAATCCCATATCTGGTAACTTGGGTTCCCCCCCACACATGGGTTAGGTACTCCCATGTATGATCTCATTATCAAGACTCAAAATATCCAAGTATCTTTTCTACCTTTCCAAAATAGTAAAAAAAAAATACCTAACCTTTGATGCCACTTTGTAATGACTAAGCCCGACTCACTCTGACAATAGTCGAACCAATTTGTTATATAACCTCATGCATGTATTCTCACATTCTAGAGGTTTCCCACTAGTAGTGAGGGTATAATAATAAACATGGGGAGAATATAACCTATTTATTGTAGTAATGAAATAAAAATAATAATCAGAAATAAAACCATAATATTACTACACATCGCATAATAAATTTAGAAGATTGTGTAAGTTCCAAAACCCAATAAAATAAACTTGTAATTTCATGGTAATCTCATGATCCAAAATTGAACCCAAATTAAAAACATAAACTCGAAATCTCCAAATACTATCTAGATTCCTATTCTATTCTCCTCAACCAATATCCATCCAAAAAATCCCCAAATCAATTATATATCATTATGAATTTTTCCTTATCCTAACCTGTAACCATGAAGTCTGCTCGAGTACCAACACCGACCCGAGTAGTGTCTATGTACAACTCAGTATGCCACCACCAATGGAGTATAAATAAATAACTAGGATAATAAATAGAGTGTCTATAGTTATAATATATTAATAGAGTTTAATATAAATAAAACCATGTTTCTAATTTAAATAATAATCAAATAATCTCTTTAGCACTTAGGTTCTAAAGTGAAACCCAACAAACCAAACTGACTTCGGCCCATAGTGGTTGTTTCAACCATAAATAATAGTGTAATACATGAATCATGTGAAATAAAATGGATTTTAATTTCATTAAATTCTTTTTTTACTTTAGATATTCATGTACAATATTTCTAACCCACACATGAAGAGTACATATTCACCATTTTCAATCCATAGATGCAGAGAGACATGTCCACCAATTCTAACCCATAGATATAGAGAATAATATTCACTATTTCTAAACCATATATGAGGAGTTTCATGTAACATAAATTTCACCTATTTTTGGTAGTCATTTACCATTATTTTGATCATGATACGGTTGGGTATTATTTTGGGTTCATTTTTGGAGTTTTTCAAAAAAATTGGAATCCTGTGGTGCTATTCCTAATTGTCACATGATTAAGGAAAACTATGTGTGTTAGACTATGAAATAATTCACCATGATGAAAGACACTAAACGAGGATGCATGGTTTGGCTAAAACATACATCCAACCCTCCAAACCACGAACCCTTGGATAGTAAGGGTTTTCATTATTGTCACACTGTTAGTTTAACCATAAAAAAAATTGTGCACCCAATCTAGTAGTCCAGTAGGGGTAAAAAATTAAGGCACACAATTACTACTAACCATGTGTCCCCTCCAGCAATCCATGAACGCAGTTTGTAATTATAATTAAAATTTAATTAAAAATTAATAAACCCTTGGTTTAATCCCAAAATGGACACATTCGACCCTAATTCAATTCCTTGGATTTTGGAGGCTCTCAATAGGTGAAATTGACTCATCTAACATCTTCTCCTATGGATTAAAGCACTAGAAATATGATTTTATTTTATTTTAGAAAGTGAATATACTCTCATTTAGTTTCTCTCAATCATCTATTGTATATTTCTTATAGAGTGACTGATCATCATATTATTGATAAATATAATCTCTATTTTGATGGATCATGATTCTAGTTTTGGTTTCTTAATACCATTCACCAAAATTATCATTGGCTATCCCATTGTGGGTGCTGATCATGTGATCTTATTATTAAAGGTAGGTGGTTCCATAAATATTTACACTATAATATAAACCGTTTATTTTTTGAATGATTTTAAATGAATTTTTAATTTATTTAAAAATCATAATTTGAGATGATGTGATGTTTGTTTTAAAAATGAAATGGAATTATGGAAAACCCCAAATTTCAATGGAATTTAAATTTTTGGGTGGAATTTGAGAAAAATTATGGATTGAATTGAATGTGTTTTTGACGAAATTATTAATGAAAATTCTTGAGAAAAATAGATTAAAATGAAAGGTGTTTTGACAATGAATGAAATTGATGAAAAGCTATGATGTGGTTTTGAAATAATAAGGCATGTTGAAAAATGAAATTGGGAAATTGAAATAAGATTGATGAAATGATTTTAAATTATTGATTTTCTAATGATTAATTTATGTATTTATTTATCACATTTGATCTTGGGTAGTTAGTGGTGGTTATGATAATCACGCTTGGACTCAGGCACCCAAACTATGGATTTATAATGATAAAAATAACTAAACCATGCCCGAAATTATTTCCTGTGATGGGTCACCTAATTGGGGTATATATTGATTTCCCACAATGAGTACCCTATTAGGGTTTATATTGATTGAGTGTGCACACTTATCTTGATCCATGATCATGATTGAGAAGTGTGAGGATCCTAATTCTAGAAACTAATATACTATAGGGATTATGACATGGTTCTATGGTGTTTTTTGATTTGATTATTACATTCTATTGATTATAGAACTATTTTATTCATTCATAATATTTTATATAAACATTTTATATAAAATTTTCATTTAATAAAATTTTTAAATATCTTCTATATTTTTAATTGAAATCATGTTTTGTGGAAAATATGTAAAGGCCAGATTCATTGAGTATTCACACATAACTTGATTTGTGATAATTATTGAGAAGTGTGAGGATAATATTTTCAGAAAACAACTTACCACAAGGAATATGACATGGTTTATTGATTTATTTTTATTTGAGTATTAGATTCTATGGATTGTAGAAATGTTTTATTCATCCAATCTATTTTATATAAATTCTCTATATAAAATGTTCATTTGAGCCTATTTTGATATATCTTCCATTATTTGAATTGAAATCATGATTTCCTAAAAATATGTAAATGAATTTACATGAATTTTTTTATTTAAATTGAAAGCATAAAAGGTTTATTGTTAGGTAATTGATTACAGAAAACTTAGTGATACATGAATGGGCTATTTATCTCACACCCTAACTTTGACTAAGGGAATTTGTAGATTATCTTGTCCCAGGTCCAAGAAAATGGAAAACAGCAATTGGCGGTGGCATGCATACATGATTTGTGAGAATTTGAGTCAAAGAGGTTACCATAAGAGATGTGATCCACTTGTTATATAGGTTTTACGAGCCTTTATTTGATAAATGTCATGTATTTTGATGATGTACTGTTTGAGTATTATTTTACCTATTTGATTCTAGTAGTTTATCCTTGAGGAGTGTTTATATACTAACTTTTATCTTTTATCTTATTATTTTTTAAAGAAAAATCATTCCATCTTGATTCTTGTATAATACCAAGTGCTAGTCACCAACCCATGGAGATTAAGAATTCCCTCAGAGCTATGTCAAGAATGGATCGGGTTTCAGTTTACTGGGGTATTCGGGCTGGTTCTTGATAAAGTGGTATCAGATCTATAGGTTGTGCATCTTTCTTTGATGTTAGTATGCAGTTTGGGTTGTCCTGGTAGATAGTAGATAGGATTTTTAGGACTTAGGTGGTAGCTACAAGTGAGTTCCAAGCCATCTCCCATTATAATGAGCGTTAATTCACAATGAGTGTTTGAAGAAAGTGTCTTTGAGGAATATTTGGATTCGATTATAGTATTTTACCTACTTTTGATATAAGTATCTTGAAAAATCAAAATGTTGAACTATACTTGAAGGAATTGATATTATTGTATCTATTGATTGAGTTGTTCATCTATGCATACTTGCTGAAATTTTAGTGTTTTCTGTTGATTTTGTGTATCATCATACCCCCAATAAGACAATTGAATAGGAAATATGAATAAGCTTCTCGTGAACCATAGTGAGTGAATC
The DNA here is from genome assembly GCA_963277665.1 of Viscum album. Lineage (NCBI taxonomy): Eukaryota > Viridiplantae > Streptophyta > Magnoliopsida > Santalales > Viscaceae > Viscum > Viscum album. The sequence goes on along the minus strand of OY728147.1, from coordinate 736,882,064 downwards.
CTATAGTGGAACAAAATATTATTGAGATAGTGGTGTGTGTTATCCAAGCATTGGGACTAGTTCCTACACCCATTATCATTTAGGCTTTACAAGTGGAACCTCTAAGGGATGAATCCATATATCATTTCCAATAGTTTCTTCATTATAATCAATAATATTTCTAAAGATCTAATGATCCTAAATAGGCTGAGGATTGGTTCAAAAATATTGAGCTATTGTTTAAATTAATGGAAATTATATTAGATATAAATGTGAAGAGTGATACCTTTAAGCATAAAGGACCCATCAGAAGATGGAGGGATTCATTGGTGATAGTGAAAAAACCTAAGGTATTAGTTTGTAAAGACTTTAGAGTTATTTTAATAGATTAATTTATCCAGATTCCATGGTTTTGTCAAAGTCTATGGGGTTTGTCAACCTCCATTAGGGTGAGAATACCATGAGTCAATATGTAAACTTTTTTATTGAGCTTGTTTAGTTATATCCTAACAAAGTGAACAATGATAAACTAAATGCCCAAATATTATAGGTGGGAATCTAATTTAATATATGATTCCAGGTTTTCATTCTAAAGCTCACTTCTTATACTGATGTGATGGATAATGAATTGATGGCTAAGATTGACCTTCTTGGTAAGTCAGGGTTGTTGGGAGTTCCATTTTCTCCTAATGTAAGTTCTATTGGTCCCTTTAAGGAGAAGAGAAATAATCACGAGTCTAGTAGAAGATATCTACTATATACATCATTTAGACCTCCTCAATTACCCAAAGAAGGCCCTATGACTTTATTTCAGTGTGGAAACATTGGGCATTCAAAATAGGTTTTCCCTGAGGCACCTAGGATATGTAGTTCATGTAGATGCTCAGGTCACTTGTATAATTTATTCCATATATTTTCTAATTACATAGTGGATAGGGATCATCAGCACCAAAAAGTACTATGTTGAAATGATATTCTTCAAGAACTAATATATTCTATCCACATGCATCTAGAACAAAACTTCTTCATATATTTGAATATTATATAGAGGAAGTAGATGTGGTTCCAATGACCGTGAGAGATACCATCAATATAGATTCATCTTTAATAACTAGTTTATTTGATACTGGTACATCTCACTCATTTATATTGGATCATATGGTGAGATTACTAAATATTTATATGAATATTTTATATTGTATGGTGGATATTACTATGCCCCATAAAACGAAGTGAGAGTAGTGTATCCTTTTTCCCTCTTATGTTTTACTGCTATAATAGATTGAGCTAACCTAGAATTTTATGGTTCTATAAATGAAGCCTCTTGACATAATCTTTGATATGTATTGGATGATTTCTCATAAGGCCCGAATTGAATACTATCTTCATCGGGTATTATTTACTATTCTTGACGGAGTGTGTTATGTTTTTTTGGGAGAATGGGACCCGAGGTTGAGTAGAGATGAACCTACATTTTTTGAGTTGTTCAGTATAATGTCAGTGTTTGTTTTTTACTTGGAGATAGAGAGTCTATAATTAGTGATCTACATCATATTTTCATAAAGTTCCTTGATACATTTCCATATGATTTTTCTATCTTTCCATTAGTAAGATATGTATTGTTCTCCATTAATTTAGTAACTTGTACTAATCTATTGTCTATTACTTATTAGTTTATGGAAATAGATAAATTGAAAGAGTTGAATAATCATTTGGTTGATTTTTTTAGAATAAAGGATTTATATGCCTGACTATATCACCTTGGGTGGTGCCTATTCTCTTTGCAAAAAAAGATGATGAAATACCTCAACTATGTGTTGATAAATGAGAACTCAATTGATTTAAAGTAAATAAAAAGTATCTTTTGACATATATGGATGATCTGTATAACCTATTAAAAGGGTAAAAGTGGTTCTCGAAGATTTATTATCGATATGCTTATCAACAGCTGAGAATTGACGAATCTAAAATTTTGAAGACTTCCATAAAAAGTGGGTATAGTAAATTTGAGTACCTTGTGATGAATTTTGTTAAAAATAATGCTCCTATAGTATTTATGGCGTTGATAAATAGAATATTCCACAATTACCTCAACTCATTTTCAGTAGTCTTTATAGAAGACATATTGGTTTACTCCATGACCGAGGAGGATCATGTGCATCATTTGAGGGAAGTTTTGATAATTTTCAGAAATCATTGAATTTATGAAAAGATGTAAAAGTGATATTTCTAGATTCAAGAAGTGAAGTTATTGAGAAAAGTGGTCCCAAAACATGGAATTTCCTTTAATCATGAAGTGGTGAAGGATGTGATGATATGAGAGCGACCACATAATGTTTTTGGGATTCACAGCTTCTTGGGCTTGTTGGGGTATTACCAAAGATTCACTAAATATTTATTGAAGACGACTTCTCTGATGACCAATATCACATGTAAAGGTGTAAGGTTATTATGGGATGGAAAATATAAGTGCTTTTTTTTGAGATGATTTTTTTTGTATTTTGCGCTAGTGTTGAGTCTTACAAAATTTGGATAGGTCTATGTGGTATTTTTTTATTCATTAAGTTTGCATTTGGGATGTGTCCTCATGAAGGATGATCACATGGTATCCAATAGTTCTAGATATATTAGGACACATGAGAATAATTATCTAACCCATGACCTTAAAATCACAGTTGTGATGCATGTTCTTAAGAGTGGAAAACATTATATTTTTGGAGAAAAGTTTCTTCTATTTATTCCTACCACAAAATCATGATTTATATCTTCACTAAAAAGGATCTTAATCTCTAATAGTGGTGTTGGGTGGAGTACCTATAGTATTTTGATTTCAAAATTTCCTATACCCATGGTAAGGGGAATGTCATTTATGATGCATTGAGTAAGAAAATTATAAAACAGGTCATAAAGGAATTATCAAAAGAGTGGAATTTAATTACTCTCTTTGATCAGTTATGTAACACCCCAAGATTTCATAGTACATTATCTCATTAACATAATTCAATAGCTTGCGCTACATGCAATAATGAGTTTGAGCGCACCACAACTTACCAAACTAGCCGTTTAAAAAGCGGTTATGAATAGTATTTACTACATTTTGAATCTTATATACTCTATATAATTTTAACATCCATATTATGTGTTTCTTAGACATAATATAAGAACAAATTCATTTTTTTAGTTAAAAGAAGTATTTTTCAAAAAATACAATTTTATAGCCTTTTAATGGTGAACCCTTTTTAAAACCAATATTTGACACATATATTCAATTTAATGAAATAAATTTTTTATATAATAAGAACATACAAATTTAGTTTGGATAAATTTTTGGTATTTTTCAGATAACTTTCATATTTTGACGAATAATGAAAAATACTATTTTTTTTACAAAATTCTGAAAGACAGAATATTATTACAATCCTTTTCATAAAATGGGAGGATATAATCAGGAAAATCATCAAGCTAGGTAATATCTTGATTGATCCCCTTGTTGGAAAGACTATCAGCAACCATGTTTGCCTCTCGAAAAGCATGAGTCGCAATGTAATTGAGATCTGTGAGTGAAGAAAGGAAATTCATCCATCTAGAAGTAAGCAGCCAGGCAAGGTGCACCACCCCCTTCCAGATAGCTTGGACAACATTGGTTGAATCAATCTCAACCCACATCTTGGTCCAACACTTTTGTTTGAAAAAATCCACCGCATAAATCACTCCCAAAATTTCTACTTCCAAAGCCGAGGCTGTACCGTTACCATCGAAGAAGAATCCATGGCACCTACCAAGATAGTCTCTAAAAATGGATCCACAACCTACCGAACCTGGGTTCCCTCTCGAGGCACCATCGACATTCACCTTTATCCATCCTAGAATAGGAGCTTACTAGAAAACTTCAAGGGTGCATCAATGATACCTGTAAGAACCCACAATCCTAAGATGACAAAGGATCTCAAAATCACCAACAGAGTTGTCACAGTGAGATTTCTGGAGTGAGGTCGTATCCTTGATGGAAATGAGAATACCCGTCCTACCTATAGTGAGACATAATGAGCATTTATTATGAATAAAATTATTTCTATCATACCAGATCACATGCAGGAGTTCCTCCACTATAGTCAAAAAAAGATTCTTGATCTGCATAGAGAAGTACCAACTAACACAGTGCTACAATTGGGAGTTAATAGTATCAATAAGTGACAATCAACAACCAAAAATGTCAAGAATGAAATTCCAAAGAGTTGCATCTATAGCACAAGACAAAAAAAATGATTAGCATCATCTCGGTGTTGATTGAACATGTGACATCTAGAGCAAAGAGGTATCCCAAAATATTGTAGGCACACATAAATGGGGACCCTATTATGGGAAATATTCCAAATAAGAGTAAGTCTTGAGGGCCTGATCCAGGGCTTTCTAAACGCCTTCAACCAACTAAGGCTGGAATCAGAATTAATGAAATTATTTTGGTAGAAACTTGTGGAGTCAAGGACTCCATTAAAAGCAGGCTGCCAAATGAGGAAATCCTCGATGTTGGAGAAGGGATAACTGTCAATGATATGACTGATGTGATTAAGAAGTGTGATATATTGTGAAATAAGCACATCCCTTATAGTAGAATTGGTGTTATTAGGAGGAGGGTCAAAAGTCAACATAGAGATTAAGGGGACCCCTGTCCAATTATCCATCCAGAAATTCATAAAGGAATTAGTGCTAACCATCCATCTAGATTTGTGTATAATGCTAATGAAGGATTGTCTAATGGACGACCAGATGGAAGACACAAAGTAATTCCTATTACCATTCTTAAGCTTGGCGATGAAACGAGTATTGAGAAAGTCAGTTGAATTAGAATTGCTATGAATTAACTTCCAATTCGTATTGTCTTGGAGAGACTCATTAAAAAGTTTAAGATTTTTAATTCCCAGACCACCCTTTTCCATAGGATTACAACATGTAACCCAAGGGATGGTCACAATATTTCTTTCAATCGTACTACTAGTCCAAACAAAATTTTTAATGGAAGAGTTGATTTTCTTAAGAAGACCAGCAGGCCAATTGTAAACTATCATCGAGTAAACAATTTTTGAAACAATTGTAGATTTAATAAGACAAATTCTACCTGCCATAGACAAATATTTACCCTTCCAAGATGAAAGTTGTTTGGTAATTTGATCAATAATTCTGTGGAAGTAAATGGATTTGGGCCTTCCCCAAAAGATAGGAACACCAAGATAAGTGAAAGGGAAATAACCTTCCTTGATACCTAAGTAATTGATAATGAAACTTTTTCTGATAGGGGCAAAGTTCTTCCCAAAGAAGACAGAGGATTTACTCCAACTAATAGCTTGACCCAAAATTTCTTCATAATGTGATAGGGCACTTTTAAGATTTTGAATGTTCCTTTTATCACCTTTTAAAAACAAAATAATATCATCGGTATATAAAAGATGGGTAAGAACAATTAGGTTTCTAGAAGCCTGGATGTGATTAATCTTATTTTGACCCACAAGGATCATGAGAAGCCTACTCAAATAATCTTTGGCAATAGAAAAAAGGATTGAAGACAAAGGATCACCTTGCCTAACTCCCTTGGTGCATTTAAAATAACCTTTAGGAGCCCCGTTGACCAGCATAGAAATAGAGGCCGAATTGAATAAGGTGCTTATCCTATTAGTAAAAGAATCATTAAAACCAAAGCTTTTGAGAACTTTTAAGATGAATCCCCAATCCATGGTATCAAAATCCTTCCTGATGTCAAGATTAATGGCCACACTACCTCCCATAGTGGTTTTATTCAGCATATTAGTGCATTCCGAGGCAAGGCAGATGCAATATTGAACAAAACTTCCTTTAATGAATCCAAATTGGTTCTAGGAAACTATTTTATGATAGATGGAGGAAAGTCTGTTAGTAAGGAGTTTGGAAATAATTTTATAAATTGTGTTAATGAGTGAAATAGGACAGAAAAGGTGAATCTCAGCGGCAATTTCCACTTTAGGAATAAGAGTAAGGAATTGAGCATTAATTCCGTGAGGTAGGAAACCAGTGGAAAAAAAATATTTGACCAGATTACAAACATCCAAATGAATTATATCCTAGTATTGTTGGAATAAATCATTATTAAAACTATCAGGACTCAAGGAACTATCAGGGTTAGGGCTAAAGACTGTGTCCTTGATTTCATGATCTAGAGTTGTGCTTAGGAGATGAACATTGTCTTCAAAAGTAACCAAGTTCGGAATTATACCAGGAAGAAGATCATTTCCAATCTCTGGACCATTGAAAAAATTATGAAAATAATTGACAATATGATCTAAAATAGCATCTTCAGTGTCAAGAAGGGTTTCATCAACTCTAAGACAGGCAAGGGGCCTACTGAATTTTCTAAATCTTTGGAGGGAATTTTAGAACATAATATTACTATCCCCATCCGAAAGCCATTTGGATTTGAAAATTTTCTTTCACATGTTATCTTTGAGTTTCAAAAGCGAGTTGAGCTTTAAGGAAATACTAATTTCAGCCTGCGGATCAAGAGAAAAATCAGTGCAGGTGTTGGAATTTTGAATGTAAATAAGTTCTTTCTCCAAATAAGATATGTCCTTGTCAATATGATTTTTTGGAGCTACACCAACCCTTGAGACTATGTTTTAAAAACTTTAATTTGTTAATGCAATCAAACACATCATTTTGATGCCTCATGCCATCCCAAATGTCTTTTATCATTTTTGAGCATTCTGGATCTGCTGCCCAAGCATTGTTAAATTTAAAAGGGGTTGGAGATTTAAATCCCTTGGTGTAGAGGCTGACTAGAATGGGGTGATGATAAGATTTGATCTTGGGTAAGGTAATACTAGATATGGAATCCCATTTATCAAGGACAATAGTATTAGTGAAATCCCTTTCAAGTTTGCTAGCCACTACCGTATTAAGATACTTTCTGTACCAAATATACTTAGCAACAGTGAGGTTGATTTATATAAGTTCACAATCCTCAATAGTGAATTTGAATTCTCTTGAGTAAATAGAGGAGTGTGATGGACTGATTTTTTCACTCGGAGAAATAATGGCATTGAAATCCCCGATCACAAACCAGGGGTCCTGGATAAATCTAGAGAGGGAAAGAAGGTCATGCCAAAGGTCTCTTCACTCTTAATATCTATTCTTAGCATAAATCATAGTGAAAAAAACATGAACACCATCAGAGGAAAAATCACAAGTAAACATTTGATTAAAAAACTTTATAATAGAAACAGACTACAAGGATGAATGATAAAAATACCAAAGAGTTTTAGTAGCAGAGCCATCCTTGCAAGCACCTAGGAAATTATAACCAAAAGAGAATAAATGAAAATATTTCAAGGAAAAATTTATTTTAGGCTCAGAAATAGGAAATAATTTTTGTTTTTGAGTCAAAATCAGTCTCTTAAGAACAATAAAAGTGTTAGAGTTTGACACACCCAGACAATTCCAATATAAATAATTCATTTAAACCTGCGTTTGGAGTTAGAACTCCCTTTTTTTGCGCCCCTGAGCCCTTCTTACTTGTTGACCTTCTTGGATCATGCGAGGTGGTAGGGATGGATTTCTTGAACTATATAATTTCAATGTAATTTATTGGACTCATTTTATAATAAAATTAGATGTATAAAATTTTATTGAACTTTTTAACGTTTTTTACCCACCTTCTAGGAGCATTTGAAAATTTGCATAAAACTTAATTTTACCACTTATATGAGTTGAATTTAAAAAATATGAGAGACCAGGTAGACATCAGTTAGTAAAATTTGATTCAATAAGATGAAAATAAATTTTGGTGAATAGTAACTTTTTACTTTTATTTACCACGGTTAAAAGTAAATAGGGTAATAATGGGTAAAAATGATATTATAATTACCATAACATATGTCTTAATTCTATTGGATAAGTTTAATTCGACCAAAAACAACCTTATGAATAACATATGACCCCCTTTGGTCCACTTGGATTAGATTAGGACATTTATTATTATTTTATTTAAAGAAGAGTTAAAAGTGTTAAATTTAAAGTTTAATAACAAATTTTTTTTAATATAGGGTTACACACAATATAAATTCTAATATAAATATTCATTAGAAAGATAAAAATATTTCCTACATAATGGTATTTTATTTATAAATTTTAGACATTAAATAATTTAATTTATTTATGACACAATGATGATGTAGTAATTACCTTATTAATGAAATATTAAAATAATTGATATTATAAATATTCAAATAAATGTAAATTGAGACGTATGATGAATTAAAATAATTTTATTGGTTAATAATACAATTTATGATTGATTAAATAAATTTTATTCGAAGTAATAAAGTTTTTATGGCTTTCAAAAAAATCAAATACTAAATAGTTTCAAAATTGAAATAATTGAGTTTTCAAAAACAAATAGATTATTATTAATTGATATAATATTCCAAAAAATCTAAGGTTCGGCAAAAGGACTTAGATAAGTATATATATATTAATAATGAACCACATGGGGGTTGTATTGGAATTTTATATTAATTTTATTAACCATTTATTATAGTAATACAAGAGGACATTGTAAAAGTTAAACCTTTTAACTTAGAGTTAAATCTAAAAGATAGGGTTAATATGGTGACCTAAACTTTTCTAAAACCTATTGTTTTGGGATTATTTATACCCATAACAACCTTATAATTTAATTAAATCATTGTTTAGCCACTAGAAACCGAAAATTAGTTTATTATAAAATAATATTTCAAGCTTTTCCTAAAGTGACCCTCACCTCTCTTATAAAAGGGTACTTCCCATTATCTTAATTTCATACCTCCAAAGCCATTTAGATAGGCCAACCCCTGCCAATATATCCTAGAACTATTCCTTAATTCAACCTAGAGGCCTTATTTTGGTCATGAATCCAACCTAAGGATCCCTTTTGATCAAATCAAAAGGAAGAACCCGAAAAAGGGGTAATAATTTCACCACCATCATTCAAGTTCTTTTCTTCTTCCACTTCCTCTTTATTTGTTGTTTCCATACCAAAATAATAACTCCATTACCTAATATATACTATGATGTTATTATAAATATGGTACAACCCTATTTGTTTTTCTATCCATCCTATAACTGAAAAAGTCACCATACGTGCGTACATATGGCTTACCGTCTCCACGTCGTGGTGTTGTTTGTTATTCAAACAATTCATTATTTGGATGGGAATAATAATGAGTATAACTTATGTAAATAATAAATATAAAATGTTAGTTATTATTTTTATATGATATACCATAAAACAACATTTTATTTGAGCATAAATATAATGATATTTTCACTCATGCGTACGAACGGATTACCGTCTCAACGACGCGATGTGATTTATTTCCACATTCACCATTCAACGATGATTATAAAAATATATATTATTTGTAAGTATGTAATATATGACATAATAATTCTACTTAATATATATATATATATATATATATATTTATGTACTTACATATATCTTATTCACTTACATCCATTCAATATGATATGAAAACGGAAACAACGTTTATGCGTACGTACGACCTACCGTCTCCATAAACGGTGTTTTACATTTCATATATCTATCTTTTATAAATATTTATATTCTTAATATATATGATATATAAATAAAGTGTTATATTCTGGAAGTATTTAAATAATTATCTAAATGATACGATCAAGAATAACACGTTAAAACACGTACGACAAAGAAAGTGATTATTACCTGAAATGTTAATTTAACATGGAAATAATTTTTAAATGAGTAGTATAAAGTCATAAATGAATAATTTATGATATAATAAATATGAATATGGTTCTGTTATAATTTAATAACATACTATGGTCATTTTACATGAGGTTAAACGTACCCTCGACCATAGGAAAGTGGAAGGCAAGAGTTAATTTCACAATCTCTTTATTATCCATGGTTGTTTTTATATATGTATCTATTATGAAATATTTATTATCCAAGTCCATGTTTCATAAAATTGTTTTAAAATGGATTCTCTTTAAGGGAATTTTTACTAAAATATCATTTTAAATGTTTTAATGATTTATTCTTCTAAACCTTTCTCATTAATGTCTATGTTTTCAAAATGGTTTTAAGGATTTATTTATATGGATATGAATGTTTTAAAATGTTAATTACTTTAAAAAGTTTCAAAGTGGTGTGGGACACTTTGATTCAAAACTATATTTTAAATGACTTCCTTTATATGACTTTCAAATGATTTCATAAAAAAATGGATATTTCTCTCAAATATTTTTACTAATCATTTTCAAATATGTCAACATCCTTTATGGGATATTATTCTTGATTGAGGTTGATTTATTATGATAAAAATCATCCATATTGTATTGAAGGTTTTGTGACATGTTTTACTGTGGATGTTTTATTTTTATACCATTCATGGTTTATGAATCAAGTATTGAAATTTTATATTCTAGTTTTAATATGAATGTTTATATTATGTTTAAAACTTTTCATATGAGGAATTAATTGGACCTAGTAAGAGATGGGTGGAGCCCGATATAGCTCCTCAATGCATCGGTAGGTCTCATGAGACTAACTAGTTTCCTGGTACAAGGCCTTGGAAAAATCTTATTTTTAGTCTTGGCGTAAGGCCTTGACTATGTGGTTATGAAGTCTGGAATTATGCATTCCATCATTATGAAATTAGCTATTGATATTACATGTGATTATTTGACTAGTAGAATATCTATTTGAATAATTAAATGGAATTATTTGATTTATATTTTCCATATTATTCTGAAGTTAAAGTTTAAAAGGATTTTTTTAGTTTTATACATTGCCTTAAATGTTTAAGCTTATTTATGAAAGTTTCGAACATATTGTTTTCCCTACTAAGCAACTGAGCTCACCCCTTTCTTATGTTTTATTTTCCTAGGATTCCAAGAAGTGTATTATGATTGATTAGCAGGGTTAAGCTAGGATATTAATGGTGTTCTAAAAGGATCATTTATGTTTTTTTTATTTTCTAATGTGTAATGTAATGTTCATGTATGTAATATATTTTCCAAGACTACTAAACTGATTGGTCTTTCAAGACTTGATTCCTTGTAATCATTCCAATGTGATGTAATAATGCACTGAATCTGGGTAACTGGGGTCGGGGTCTTATAGTTGGTATCAGAGGAAGTTTAGTACAAACCTTGGAAACTAGATTTAGAAAAACTCTAATTAGAAAACATTACCCTAAGATAGACTTTGAGGATTAATATATAAGAACTTCCTAAAATTTTGGTAATATATAGAATTTGTTTATTTTCTAAGAAATACATCCCTATCTGGATACGAGCAGGTTGAGGCGGATCTGGAAGAGATGCACCTATGAGTGGAAACTCCGACAAGGAGTTTCGGGCTTGACCCCGATATCTTGGTGCATGACAATGAGCCTTGATGCACTCTTGGTTATGACACTCCAAAGGTATATGCTTAGGATAATTCACATTTTATTTACAAACCATTATGAAGGATTTATGAGTATATACCTCTTCAAAGAAAACATTTTTTATTATTATTATGGATTATATCGATTTTTTTTTCAATTTATGTTAAGTGTTTTACACGTTTGTAATTATGCATTGCAATTCATAAACTAACCTAGTTTATGCCATTGTTTAGAAATGGAGCCTAGCATAAGGCATGAGAATTATAGCAATACGAATGATCAAAGGATTAAGAAGGATCATATCTTTCATGGTATTAATCCAACATTTAAAAGGGAAATATTCTCCCACGTATTCTCATCATATGAAGAAATAGTATCATGTGTTAATAAGATACATAAATAATTATCTGAGTCCTATGGCTTTGACGGGAAGTAAGAGAAGAAAAATATGTAAGATAGAAAGATGGATAAAGGGAAGATGGGAAAGAAAGATTTTCCCATATGTGATAACTATGGAAAGAATCACCTTGATAAATGCTTAAGGGGAATGGGAGTTTGTTAAAAGTGTGGGGAAAAAGGACACCAAGTATGTGATTGCAAGGGTAAGAAAAATGTTTCAAATGTACAATACTTCATCTACAAGGAGTTGGGACACTTCGCGAATCAATGTCCAAATCATCAGAGTATACCCCAAATGCTGCTATTCGATAATAATCAAGTTATGATACTACCGAAGATGAATATGAATGATTGGAGTTCTTATGTTTTTATTAAAGTATTGTGCCATTTGAGTATTGTATTAATGATGTATATTTTATAATAATTATAAAGTATATAAGGATTATAATGTAGTACTATTTCATTAAGGATTTGAGATTGTGTAGAACCAAGAAAAGTGACTCAATTGCAGTTTAATTTTTTTTGGAAAATAAATGGTTGAGAGAAAGATAAACCATAATATGGTTCTGATTATGAGGTAGTGATTTTGGAATAATATATTATTGATTTGGATAAATTATATTAGATATTTCTGACAACCTTGAAACTGATTAATGATTTGTATATTCCATCATTGTTGGAGTTTACAACATTTTTGGATAGAAGGAGTATATCCAGTATTCTATAAGGAATAAGGAAGCATGAATGTAATCAATAAGGTTTTATGGTAATTAAGGGTGTTATAGTGTTTTAAAATAATACATGATGAAGGTATTCACATGTTATTACATGGAAAAAAGAATCTTCACTATGTTTACCTTATAAATTTTGGACTTTGAGTTTGGACAGAAGTATTTTTGATAAGTCTAAAGGTTGGAATCTATTAAGTTTGACATTAGATACTATTGTTAAGGTCAAATAATTTCTTGAGATTATTTTTGGATTGTCATAAAAAGGACAACCCGGAGGTCGGGTGACAACCCGTCACGTCCGGTAAGGCCACGAGACTTGAACCCACAACTGAAGGGTGACAAGGGTGCGTCAACTACCACTAGCCTACGTGATGTCCTGGTTTGTATAATGTAGTTTTTTTAAATGGCCTGACAAATGAATTATAAATTCATTACTTTTGGCACCTTATATGATTAGGATAAATAGAATATTTTTGAATTCTATTGTCTTTTGGAGTGAAAGGTGAGTTTGTGGTAGGAATTAGTTGAAGGATGAAACTCTACTTATCAAGTATATTTTTCCCTCTTATTATATGAATAAATTAATTTTTAAACTTTAGTGAAGGGATATTAAAACCAAAAATGTGTTATCATAATACATTTTGTTTCGTTGAAGTGATGATATTTTACATCATCTTAGATTGATGGCTTTGAGTCCCTCAATTTTACACTTGTTTGTGATTGATGACCTCAATCATTCCCTATAAATATTTGCATTTTCCTCAAATTATGTGTCTCTAATTTCCCCAAATGTTCTCATAATCGAGATCATAACTTGGTGATGACTTTTTCATTTCCCTTTACCTCTTATTAAGACTAAATTTTATTAAACCAATTTTTGATGTGGATTTTCCACATAGGTATTTTTCTATTTTTAACAGTTTATTTTTGAAGAACAATTTCAAATTTCGAGGATGAAATTTATTTATGGAGGGGAGAATATAACACCCCATGATTTAATAGTACACTATCTCATTAACGTAATTCAATAGCTTCTGCTACATGCAATGCCGAGTTCGAGCGCACCACAACTTACCAAAATAGCCGTTCAAAAAGCGGTTATGAATACTATTAACTGCATTTTGAATCTTATATACTCTATATAATTTTAACATCCATATTATGTGTTTTTTAGACATAATATAAGAACAAATTCCTTTTTTTTCAGATAAAAGAATTATTTTTCAAAAAATGCAATTTTACCGCCTTATAATGGAGAACCCTTTTTAAAACCAATATTTGACACTTTTATATATTCAGTTTAATGAAATTAATTTTTTTTTGAAGCGGGACATAAAAATTTATTTTGGATAATTTTTTGGCACTTTTCTAATAACTTACATATTTTGACGAATAGTGAAAAATACTATGTTTTAATTGAAAAAAACTTTTTTAATCGAAATAATTTATAGTGTTAAATTCTGCATTTGAATGGTTTTTAAGTATAATTAGATTATATTTTTATCATTTAATAAAATTTAGTTCATTATAAGTAATTTCACATTTAAATTTGACATAAACACATATCAATCTTTTGATAGTTTTTACTTTTTAAAAAAACATGCTTTTTGGTTTTGACAATGGGAATTAATTTTAAATTAAGAAATGCAACTTCAATGTTATGAATTTGGTAAAATAGACTTCATTTTTGAATTTTTAATATCAAAATTAGCTTAGGGTGATTTTTTGGTATTTATCTGAAAATAGTCAATTTTTGATGGATAGTGAAAAACATTGCGTTATTATTTAAAACCGAGTTTTTATTTAAATAATTATTTATTTTACTTAAATTTATTTTAATTAAAAATATATATATAGTACCTATATAATTTAAATGTAATTCATTGGAGTCATTTTATAATAAAATTAGATGTATAAAATTTTATTGAACTTTTTAACGTTTTTACCCACCTTCTAGGAGCATTTGCAAATTTGTATAAAACTTCATTTTACCGCTTCTGTGAGTTGAATTTCAAAAATTCTAGAGACATGGTTGACATAAGTAATTAAAATTTTTATCAATATGATGAAAATATTTTTTTGGTGAATAGTAACGTTTTACTTTTATTTACCACGATTAAAAGTAAATAGGGTAATTAAGGGTCAAAATGATATTATAATTACCATAACACATATAATAATTCTATTGGATAAGTTTAATTTGACAAAAACAACCTTAATAATAAAATATGACCCCCTTTGGTCCACTTGGATTAGATTAGGATGTTTATTATTATTTTATTTAAGGAAGAGTTAAAAGTGTACAATTTAAGGTTTAATAACTAAAACATTTTTAATATAGGGTTGACCACAATATAAATTCAACTATAAATATTCATTAGAAATATAAAAATATTTCCTACATAATCGTATTTTATTTATAATTTTTAGACATTAAATAATATAATTTATTTATGACATAATGCTGATGCAGTAATTACATTATTAATGAAATATTTAAATAATTGATATTATAAATATACAAATAAATTTAAATTGAGACTTATGATAAATTAAATAAATTTTATAGATTAATATGACATGTTATTATTGATTAAATAAATTTTATTCTAAGTGATTAAGTTCTTATGGCTTTCAAAAAAATCAAATACTAAATAGTGTCAAAATTGACATAATTGAGTTTTTAAAACAAATACAATATTATTAATATCTATAATATTATTAAAAAAATATGGTTTGGCCAAATGACTTAGATAAGGTTATATATATTAATAATTAACCACATGGGATTCTCATGTAATTTTATAGTAAGTTTATTAACCATTTATTATAGTAATACAAGAGGACATTGTAAAAGTTAAACTTTTTAACTTAGAGTTAAATCTAAAAGATACGGTTAATATGGTAACCTAAACTTTTCTAAAACCTATTTTTTGGGAGGATTTATACCCATACCCACCTTATCCTATAATTAAATAATATTTTATCCATTATAAACTGAAAATTATTTTATTATAAAATAATATTTCAAGCTTTTCCTAAAGTGGCCCTCACCTCTCTTATAAATGGTTACTTACCCTTATCTTAATTTCACACCTCCGAAGCTATTTGACTCGGCCAAAACCTGCCCAAATATCCTCCCAACTTTCCTCCCTTCATCCTAGAGTCCTTTCTTTGGTCAGAAAGTGAACCTATGGATCCCTTTTGATCTAATCAAATGGATGAACCTGAAGAAGAGGTAATAATTTCACCACCCTCTTTCAAGTTATTTTCTTCTTACACTTCTTATTTCTTTGTTGTTTCCATACCAAAATAATAACTCCATTACCTATTACATACCATGATGTTATTATAAATATGGTACAACCATATTCATTATTCTATCCATTCTATAAGTGACAAAGTCACCATACATGCGTACGTACGGGTTACCGTCTCCACGTCGTGGTGTAGTTTGTTATTCAAACACTTCATTATTTTGATGGGTATAATAATGAGTATAACTGATGTAAATAATAAATATAACATGTTAATTATTATTTATATATGATATGACATCCAATTACATATTATTTCACCATAAATATAATGATATTGTCGCTCATACATACGAACGGATTACCGTCTCCACGATGCGATGAGATTCATTTCCACATTCACCATTCAATGATGATTATAAAAATATATATTATTAATAAGTATGTAATATATGACATAATAATGCTACTTAATATATATATATATATATATTTATATATGTATGTACTTACATATATCTTATTCACTTACTTCCATTCAATATGATATGAAAATAAATACAATGTTTATGCGTATGTACGGACTACCATCTCCATAAACGGTGTTTTCCATTTCATATATCTATCTATTATACATATTTATATTATAAATATATATGATGTATAAATCATGTGTTATATTATGGAATTATGTAAATAATTATCTAAATGATATGATCAATAATAACATGTTAAAACACGTATGATAAAGAAAGCGATTATTATCCGAAATGTTAATTTAACATGAAAATCATTATTAAATGAGTAGTATAAAGTCATAAATGAATCATGTATGGTATGATAAATATAAATATTGTTCTTTTATAATTTAATAACATACTATGGTCATTATACATGAGGTTAAATGTATCCTTGACCATAGGAAAGTGCAAGGTAAGGGTTAATTTCACAATCCCTTTATTACCCGAGGTTGTTTTTACGTAAGTATCTACTGGGAAATATTTATTATCAATGTCCATGACTCAAAAAATTGTATTCAAAGGGATAATTTTTAAGGCAAATTTTACTAAAACATCATTTTAAATGTTTTCAATATTTATTCTTCTAATCCTTTCTCATTAATGTCTATGTTTTCAAAATGGTTTTAAGGATTTATTTATACGGAAATGAATATTTTAAAATGTTAATTACTTTAAAAAGTTTCAAAGCTGTATGAGACACTTTTATTCAAAACAATATTTTAAATGAATTCCTTTATTTGACTTTTAAATGATTTCCTAAAAAAGGGATGTTTCTCTCAAAGATTTTTACTGATCATTTTAAACTATGTCATCATATTTTATGGGATATTATTCTTGATTGAGGTTGATTTATTATGATATAATTCATCCATATTGTATTGAAGGTTTTGTGATAGGTTTGATTGTGGATGTTTTATTTTTATACCATTCATGGTTTATGAATAAAGTATTGACATTTCATATGTTGGTTTTAATACTAATGTTTATGTTATGTTTAAACCTATTTATATGAGGAATGCATTGGACTTAGTAAGTGAACAGTGGATCCTGCTATACCTCTCCGATGCATTAGTAGGTCTGATGAGACAAACTAGTGTCTTGGAATAAGGCCTTGACAAAATCTTATTTGTAGTATTGTCACAAGGCCATGACTATGTGGTTATGAAGTCTGGAATTATACATTCCATCATTATGAAATTAGCTATTGATATTACATGTGATTATTCAACTAGTAGAATATCCATGTGAATAAATAAATGGAATCATTTGATTTATCTTTTCCATATTATACTGAAGTTTATGTTTAAAAGGATTTTGTTTTAGTTTTATATATTTCCTTAAATGTTTATACTTATTTATGAATGTTTCTGATATATTTTTATCCTTACTGAGCAGCTGAGCTCACCCCTTTATTATGTTTTATTTTTCCAGGATTCTAAGAAGTGTATTACTATTGATAAGTAGGGTTAAGCTAGGGGATTAATGGAGTTCTCAAAGGATTATTTATGTCGTGTTTTATTTTCTAATGTGTAATGTAACGTTCATGTATGTAATCTATTTTCCAAGACTGCCAAACTGACCAGTCTTTCAGGACTTGAATCCTTGTAATAATGCCAATGTTATGTAATAATGCACTAACTCTGTGTAATGGGGGTCTGGGCATTACAAGTTACATTTGGGAGTCCAAGAGTATGATATTGATATTTTCTTAGAGAGCGTTCGGTTGGACTCATGTCTTCTTGAGATATATTTTAGAATAACAACATAATGATGTATTTCATAGTGTTAGAGAATCTCTTTATGATGGAAAGACTATTGGTGAGTGTTCATTTTTATTAGAGGGTATCCTATGTTTCTGGAGTTGGCGTGTTGTACCTTTTACAATAATAAAATTTGTGATGGGGGATTTCTAAAATTCCTAGTGGGAAGTACAACCTATAACCAAAAATATGTTCTATGATATACATTGGATATTTTGGTAGATAGGTATGAGATAATACATCACTGACTTTGTTTCCAATTGTTATAGTAGTCAACAGGTTAATGTCAAGCACTAGAGACCTTTGGTTTTACATTAACCCCTTCCAATGCAAACATGGAAATGGGAAAATATATCTATGGAATTAGTGGTTAGTTTTCCATGGAAACCATGAGAGAATAATGTGATATGCATTGTGATTTAAATAATGACCATATAATATCACCTTAAACCCATTCAGGTTACAACCAATGTTGAGGTTTCAGGAAATATCCATGTATAAGAGATCATCTATTTTCATGAATTTCCTTCTGTTATAGTTTTTGATTGGGATCCCCAATTTAATTCTCATTTTTAGAAAGGAATAAATTATAAATTAGGATACTAGGTATGTTTTATAAATTCATATCAATGGTATATAGATGTCATGTAGAACACGCTATACTAATTTTTAAGTAGATGATTTGTGCATGCATTCTTGACTTTGGTGGAGCTTGGGATGTCCATTTAGGACAGGTTGATTTTTCTAACAATAATAGTTACTAGTCCACTATTATAATGGATTATTTTTATTCCTTGTATGAACAAACATGTAAATATCTATTGTTTTGGTCATATATTTTTTGAATATTCTTTAGTTGGATCAATTTTGGTCCAAGAGATGATGATGAAGATACAATTGATTCATTCAGAGAATGGTGATGACACAGAGTCGATATAAATTCTATGCTGATAGTCATCTATGACTGTTGGTGTTTTCAATTTATGAATACGTTTTTATGAGAGTTTTATCTAGGTTGGGTAACAAACTTCTTGGGGAATAGTGAAAGATTATAATGTGAATTGTGATTCCTTTTGATATTGTTTAGTAGGTGGGGAAAATTCCTTACCATTTATAACTTCCACCATTATTAACTTTGATCCAAAATTTGTTTCATGTATCTTAGGTCATTAAGTATCTTTCTAACCCTTATCTTGTCCGGTGTTGGGAATACCTTAATGTTGAGCCTGATTTATCCATGAATGGGCACCCATTAAATATTTTTTATTTTAAAAAAAGGTTTTTCATGGGAAGATGATACCTTTGGTCCTTGTGCTATAGAATAATGGTTCTTATTTTCATGAAACACGGGAGCATGAGACACTAATGAGAGAGAAATTGCCTCATAACATTGATATGGAATCTTTATAATAGGATTTCAGGGGACAAAAAATTGTTTATTATGGGGAGGTTTTAACATCCCATTAGCTTATCTTAGGTACTAATTAACCCTTTTATTGATCATGTTTTGGTTGGGTCTTGTTTTGTTTATTTTTAGGAGTTTTATGAAAAATTTATAAGCCCATGGGGCTGTTTATGGGAACATGGTTAGGGAAAACTATGCTATTTGTCCCTAAAAACCATGTTCCATATTTAAATCCACTTGAGGGGGTACACAGATTTTCCGAAATGTGTAGCCATACCATTAAAACATTCACCATTTAATAGTGATGATTTTCCTCATTGCGCCATGATTAGTTTAACAATGTTTTGAAACCATGAACACTATCTATAAGTTTAGTAGGAGTACATGGTTAAGGTGCATAGTTACTACTATCCATTAGGCCTCTCCAACAAACTGTGCATGCAGTTTTTAATCCCTATATTTTTAAAAAAAAAAAATAAACCCGTAGTTTAACCATTAAACACCTTCATTTGACCCTAATACGACCGCTTTCCATTTGGAGGCTCTCAAGAGGTGAAATTGACTCCTCAAATCTATTCCCTTCAGGATCAAAGCATTGGCGATCTCATATGATCTTTTTAGAGTATGTGAATATACTTATATTTGGTTCCTCATGAATCTATTTTATATACCTCTTAGAGAGTGATAGATCATCATGTTACTGTTCAATCTAATCCCTATTTTGATGGATATAGATTCTATGTTTGATTTCATGATCTAATTAAACTTTTTTCGCATTGGTGTTCCCATCGTGATTGTTGATTGTGTGATCATGTGGTTAAAGGTAGTTGGTTCTATAATTATTTAACTTAAAATTGAAACCCTTTATTGCCTGATTGATTTTAAATGAGTTTTTAATTGATTTAAAATCCCATGTTTGAGATGACTTGATGTTTTATTTGAAATTGGCATGAAATTTTAAAAACCCCTAAATATGTACTAACCATGTTCTAACCATGATACATGTATTGTAAGGACCATTTTCCGTATTTTTCATGTCTCTAACCCACCAAATTCTTCTGAGACCTTCTCTATTTCTTGGTAGAATTCTATAAAATATTTTAAAATATAGGTTAACCAAAATTAAAAATAAATGATACTTCAAAAAATGATTATATGTTACATAAATATCTTATATATTTATTATAATAATATTTAGATCCACTAATTAAAAGGTACATATATAATAATGAATTACACCATTTATCGAGATGATAGTCCATATGTATGCATGAAATCTGCTTTTATTTTCTAAAAAAATAGAGGAAATAAAGATAAATAGTACTTTTATAATTAAAGAGTAATAATTATAACATAAAATTCAAATATATCTACTAAATCTATCATTATATTCATCAAGGTGAGGCAGTGATAGAAAATGAATCATATCACTATGTGGATGAAGTAGCAAACATGTATAAAAGAGCGACACTTTTATTTCCAATTTAATGGAAAGGAAATGAAAAATGGTTATCCCATAATAGTAATACATCTCAGTATATTGATGACACTAGATAAATTATTTTAGAATGGAAAAGATATATTTAGAGGAAGTAGAAGATGAAATACATTTGAAAGAGTTGGGTAATATGATTTTATCTTCTTTGAGAGACCTCTTTTGGATTATAAATTAAGGTTTAATAGCATGGTATTAGGTTAAGAATATAAGAACAAGAATAAAGGGTTTGAATATAGGATAGTTTTGGGTATGGTATTGAATAATATAGAGGTTTCAATGTTAGTGAATAAGGGTTGATAATACACACCCTTTTAAAAGTGAGGGGAGGGACACACATGGAATTACTTAAAATATTTAAATAATATAAAGTCATTTCATTATTAAATTAAAATTAAATGGATTGAAAATTAAAGGTAATATAATAAAGGTTCTATATATTTTCAATGAATAATATTTGGAAAATTTTATATGGATTTTTTACCCTTATCCCTTAGTTTAGCCCCCTAAATAAACCCTTTTAACATTAATCGCATTAACAAATTTTTTATGCTTTTACTATTATGTATGACTAGAAATTAAATTTAAATTATTACATAGAATTAATTATGATTATTCGAAAATGGAATAAATTTTACAAGATTCAATCACCATAATTGTTTAAAATTACTTTTTACATATGTTTGTAAAATGAAACAAAAATCATTTTCAGAAAAATGTTTGTTTTAAGAAAAAATTAATATTAAAGAAAAATAAAGCATAATGTTAATTATCATAGAATTAATTGGATCATTTTAAATAAAATATGTCTTTTTTGACATAAAAAACAAACTAAATCCAAAATAAACCGTTGAAATACATTATTTAAAGAGAAAAATTGATTTTTTTATTTGAGTAAGAACATTACGTAGACTTGAAAAATGTTATATATATATTTTTAATTTTAAAATTATATATTTATATTTATTAAATTACTTCTGATATATATATATTTTTATAGAAACAAGGTTTCACAAAATTTCAAGTTTTTTTATATCATTATAATGTCATAAAATGGCAGTTTTTGTAAAATCAGTATTTTTCACTATTCACCCAAAAAATATACTATTTTTGAAAAATGTAAAAAATCACCCTAAGATAAATTTGAAATTATGTACTAAAAAATTGTATTCATTTCATTAAACTCAAATTTAAAAAGTTTAGAATTTAGGTTTTAATCACGTTCTTGAGAAAAGTTATGTGCATTAAGATACACTTTCTTAGAATGAAAAGTTTACTTACGATAATTTAATCTTTGGTGTTACATATATTCCTACAAATTAATTAATTTTATTTTATTATTTAATATTTACATCATGAAAATTGATTCAAATTTACATTATAAAAGTTATTTATATTTAATTATTAATCCTGTCAATTAATCTAATTTAATTATAAGTTCTGATAAATAACGAGATACATTATCTCTAAAAATTAAAGTAATTACTATTGATAAATATTACGAAATGAAATATTTAGTATTTTTTTATTTTAAAATCACATTATATTATATGTTTAATTTTATTTAACTTGAGGTTTGTGCATATTTTGATTATTTATAGTTTTAATTTTGGAATTATATAACTTTTAAACTATATTGTTTTGAAAGTTAATATTCTCAATCACTCTTCACAAAACATATCCTCCTGAAAAATCATATAAATGGAAGATATTATTTTGGGAATTTTCAAGGCTCTTGGAATATGAAATTTGGAATGATACATTCAGTCATCTGGTGATATGAAAATCTAAGAGATTTAGTTACATCACATGTCAATAAGTATAAGGATCGAGGCGCAAGGTTGGGGTATTGGATTACTAACATTCAAGAAATGTTTATAAAACCTATGAAATGATTTATTCTATTTTTTAAAATTTAAGCATGATCTTTCTAATTTAATTTGTGATTAATTTTGTAATATCACCTAGTTTCCTTTTTAATCTTTCAGATTTTATGTAACATGAAATTTCGTGTAAACCCATAACTTTACCCAAATGGGTTCGTACAAGGCCCGAAACATATCCTGATCACTATGGGCTAGCAACATGCACTTGGGTATCATACAAGATAAAGTGAGAATTATTTAATCCTTAAAAAATTAATGTTATAAAATGAAAAATCAAATTATAATATTGGATAAATAGAATATAACATATGTTAACAAAAACTAAAGGGGTCATAAAGAAAAATTTGGAATCAAGGTCTCAAAAAAAATAAGAAGACCATTAACATAATAAAACCCAAATGAACCCATGGGTCCATCTCAACATGACTATATGTCCCCTAAATTCCATAATATCAGTAGGAAACATGATTAAGGAGAGTCATCCATTGCATGATTCTCTTCTCTTTACCTATATCATGGAAAACCAAGGTTACAAATTCCCAAATGTAAAATTAGAGTGTAAACATTAGATCCCATTAGGATACCACCGTAAATCTATACAATGATTTACCATACTAATCTTTTAGTTCATTTTCAAAATAAATATATAAAATATGTTTAGAGGAAATAATTATCCACTTACAAATCACCAACTGGTTATCTTTTCTAAATATTTCCCCTCATTTCAAAATAATTCCACAATTAGTAAAATAGATAAATAATGGTAATCCATTTTCAATGGGATATATAGGTGAAGTAAATATTTTTCAAACAAAATTTTTTATAAAATTAAAATGTGGAAGTAATAAGTCTATAAAATGATCATGAACATAATGTAATCTCATATAAACCAAGTGGGAAATAAATGAAAATGGGTGTACACAACTATAATATAAATAATATCTCCAAGAAAACTAGCCAGCATAATGTGAATCCTATCATACTAGAACCTCTATTCCATAAAAAGGACACCCCATAGTCACCATGAAATCAATATCAATTCTACTAATGATCATTATCACCACCTAGGATAGTCATTATCAATATTTTACTCACACCTCATGATCTACCATGTGTGATTTCATAACATCATTACAATGAAGGAAAATAAAAAAATGTTTCATATACATTTCCCTTGGAATAATCCAAATCCATGTTACATAAACAACTTTCATGGCATAAACCATTTTAAATCCAAGCTCAAATATTATAAAATAATTTCTATAGTGGTCTACACTAATTTACACACTTGAAAATCACTATATGTTTCAAATAAATTCCACCATAGATCCCCTTTGAAAGAATAAAAAAATCCATGAAAGATCAATTCCATTTCAATAATTAATTTTATAACCAAAACCAAAGAAAATCATTAATGAACATAAGGAATACCAAGGGTTAGAACATTAAATAAATTCACCAAACCTAGAATAAAGAAAAAATGTTTACCCTTTAACACTAGTGATGTAAAGAATAAAAATGGATACAAGAAAACATAGATTTAAAGAAACCAAGATCAATTCTCTATGCTTATGTGAGATCCAATAACTTAGTCTCAACTGAAATTAATCACATAAAAATAGAGAGTATAAACGAAACTAAAAGGAGTATTCTTAATAAATTAAGAAGAAAAAAGACCCAATATTTAACTAGAATGATTAATCAACATTAGAGAGAGGAGGAGATCCAAGAATTCCACTTTAGAGCCTATAGATTGAGAAAAACTAAGATAGAGACATTAGGGTCTAATTAGGGAGATCAAGTGGATAATATGTAATAAAATACAATTTATCCCTTACTAAATTGTATCCCTATAGATACCACAATCTAGCTGATGTATTCAAGAAGTAATCCGGTAGCCCTTGGAATCCCACCAGCTAGCTAGTGGTAGTCAATTGTGTAGACGGTGGCCATAGGAAGAAGCATGTATCTACTAGACCTACATTGACTGGATGGTTTTACCTCCATCCATGTAATCATTCTACCCAGATTCACTGGCTAGCTGGTGGCCCTCTAATACCACCAACTACATTATAACCCACTTCAAACATAACAATGACCCAAAAATTGAAATGATTGAAATCATAAAGAGGTCATTATTTTGTTCTACATACCCAGGTGAGACAATTCACCCCATCATAAAAGCTTTTTGCCCAAAGAGAGACACACACTCACAAACATGATAAATTATAAGTAAAATTCTGAATCATCAAGGACTTTTTGACCCATTACTCATGGATGTCACTAATATACTTCCATATCACATGAACCAATGGGATCATCTTTACATATAGAACTTTATCTTGACGATCTACAATATGAAAATATATATCAACCACTGAGGTGTTGAGTTTAATGTAAATGTCCTCCCACTCAATTACGTGATACTTTCCTATATGATACTTCATCTATTAAGAAACATGGAATAAATAATTGATAAAAATCAAATGAGTATGTTTGTCCAAATGATAAGACACCTCTCTGAGTATCAAAAAAAATCTCAAACTATCTGATATAATAAGGTTTCATCATACCCTATTTCCCTAACTGCCTACATCCGAAATGATATTAAAATTTAAGAAAATCCTGATCACCTAACTCAAATCCCAATAGAGGGAAATGATAATAAACATATGATTTATAGTGGCTCTGATCTATTTTAATCCTTTTCTTGATTAGCTGCATGAAATATTTCATCTCTTGAACAATTATTAGTCCAACCAAGTACCTTTCTCAAATATCTTCCCAATAGAGAGGTGACCATCAAGGCCTCCCATAAAACGAATCAAATGATGCTTTCCATATTTATGCCCAGTAAATATTTTTATAATAAAACTAAGGTATGGAAATATGCTTGTCCCATGATCCTATGAAGTCAATAAAAAATTCCCAAATCATTTTCTCAAGAACTTAGATGAATCAATTAGTATATCCATCCATCTTCATATGAAAATTCATACTCTACTTCAACTGAGTACCAATCATTGTCTACAAAAAAATCCAAAACCATGATGTAAAGTGAGAGTATATATCAGAAATGAAAACTGATGGTAGACTAATAATTCTAACAAAATCCCTCACATACAATTTTCTAAAATACTCTACCTTTATTGACACCTTTATAGGTAAAAAATCAAATGATTTGATGAGTTTATCTATAATCACCCAAATTAAATTCTCACCACTAGGATTCCAAGGTTTCTCAATCACAAAGTCCATGGATATCTCATCCCATTTACACACTATAATTTGAAATGGTTGTAATAACCCAATAAGTCTCTAATTTTACACCTTAATATTTAAAAATGTGAGGGACCATGATAAAAAACCCACAATCAATCATCCATTCCAAGACACCAGAAATGAAATCTCAAGTCATGGTACATCTTGGTTTATCTGGGGTTCACTATCCAAATCAACTGATATACATCATCCATAAAATTCTACATCAAGACCATCAGAACAACCCTTCTGTATTGAAAGCACATGATCCCATTAGAATATCAAGGATAGTTACCTAAGGTATGCCCAACATAAAGTTTCCTATTGAAATGATGAAACTATACATCCTCAACCTGAACAAGTTGAATCTGATCATATATGAGTGATCCAAACTGATTAAAATATTGGAATACCTACCCATAAGCTATTCCTTGATATAAGTGAATCTTAGTGAACAATACCATCAAGAACAACTCTCCAAATAAATCATTCCCTATTTGAATCAATAATTTCTTTCTAAAAGTGTCTTCAACCACATCTCCTTTATCGAGGGATCAATAAATTTCATAATTAATATTCTGAAGAAACTCCACCCAATATATATATCTTAGTTTGAGATCTCTTTGAGTGAAAATATACATTAGACTATTAAGTTATGAGTACATCATAAAACATTCCCTGAAGAGGTAGTGGCTCCAAGTACTAAAACATGAATAACCACCGTGAACTCAAGGTTGTGGGAGGGATAGTTCTTCACATGAGGGTATAACTGAGATGAGACCTAAACTGTATCTTGTCTCACTTTAATTAGAACACAACCCAAACTCATCCTCGATGAATAATAAAAGACATCATAACTAACACATGACTTAATAATAATCAAGACTAAAGTTTAATTCAATCCCAATTTATATTTCCCAAAAGAACACTGGAACTACTAAATCTAAACAAGTAATACACCATTATAGGTCAAATCCATATTGGGATATAGAATCATGAAGAAGTACTGAACAAAGAATCTTAATAACTTATTATCCCGAAGAAACATTAGATATCTAACACATTTCTAGGAAGCTCCCAAGACATCACCACCTGATCTTTTTAGGATCCATAGAGACACCATTCTTATAAATTAAATGGACATTAATTTTTTTACTCATTCTAGAACTGAAATTCAGATAACTTCAAATATAGTAAATGTTTCCTACTGATTACAAGAATGATATTCAGATATACAACATGATCTTACTTTGATATGGAACAAACGACATTATCGTCCATAATGGTCACCACAAAGGAAACAAATAACTGATGAATGACTTGGTTAATTAATACCATGGACACCATAAAGGATTGTTAAGGAAAAATAGAATAAAAAAATATAAATAGTTCATATACCTACTCCTGGACAATGTATTTGGAACATCTTCCTCTCAAACTATGAGCTTATCATACACTGATCTTAGATAAATTTTCATAATCCACCAATCCCCTTTATGTTGATAAAAAACGTCATAAATTCTAGGTAAGGGATAATTTTTATTTATAGTATCTTGGTTGAGTGTCTATTAATAAAAAACAATCTAAATTATCATATATGACTTATATTTGAAGAGAGATTGCGATAGCCAAGGTGAAACTCTAGGAAAAATAAATCTTTTATCCTCAAGATCATAGAACTGAACCTTTAATTCCTTTAATTCATCATGTTCCATATAGTATGAGGGTTCAAAAATGGGTCTCATACCTAGAATTAGGTTTATAGAGAACTCAAATTCCCTATGGGCGGGTAACCAAGAAAAACCATGTAGAAAAACATTAGTGTACTCACACACAACCACCAAAAGAGGGTAACTAATACAGGGATCGGTAGTGTTAAGAAACAACATAGAAAAATGTAAAGAGATCAACATATATTTGGAATAAATGAGATATACACTTCTTCATTGTGGATACCACTCACCCTGGAAAACATGAGTGACTCCATTAGGAGAGAGAAACTACACCTGGTGATTATAACGATCAATTTGATCTTTGAGGCTAATCATCCAATCAATTACAATGATAATATAAAAAATATATAGGTCTATAACTAAGAAGTACCACAAAGTATGACAGTCATAAATCATCACCCGACACTAACAAAACTTAAACCCCTGCTATATATTCATTCTCAAAGATGTGGAATGATTGATCAATAAAGGCATGAGTTCTGAATACAAGCTCAAAATATCAGTATGTTTTAATGATATAAAATAATGAGTTTCATCTGTATCAAAAAATACATAACCATGAAATATTTTATGAACATAATACCTCTCACCATAGTCAGTACCACCTCTATCTCCTCTAGTGTACTCTTCTGATTCATAGAGACATCCATCCCTGTATTTTCCTTTCTTTTCCACATGAGAATCTCTATATGAATGAGATTAATACCCCAAAACTTTTTCTTTGTTTGGTAGGAATTGGGATCCCATCATAAAGGTTGATCCATCTCTACTTCCCTAGTATATTCTCTCATAGAAACACTGATGATGACTAGATTTAGGAAATGTGTGATACACCTTGGGTGCTGCCTAACAATCAGGCTTATAACGCCCCTTTTTTCCAAACTAGTAATAGATCACTTGACTCTTTATGGATGTATATTGCATACTCTTTCCTCCACCTTGATGTTGGCCATCATGTTTCATCTTTTTACCAAAAAGAAGACTCTTACTACATCCTACTATCACTAGTACACCATAAATTCCTATCTTTCTTTTTGTACCCCCTCCTCCATTGCTTCTTAATTTTCTACCTCAACAAAGGCCGATAGATATGTGAGAATCAATATTGAATGAATATACGGCCTTATAATCACATAAACCTTTGATATTTATAGTAATAATTAGTAAAACGATCATGAAAAAGGTGAAATAACTCAGAAAAATTGGTGGAATACTCTATAATAGTACACTCCCTTTTCTATAAGGCCAAAAAATATTTGGTGTTTCCACTCACAGTGTATTAAGATATAATTTTTGGATGAATTTATTATTGAATGAAGTATTAGTGATATAATTATGTTAAGTAACTTACATTATTGAGTCCCACTGTTTCCTTACTGGCCCCTCAAGTATAAAAGCGAAAAAAACATATTATAGTCCTTGTAGTCTTCAAGAAGTGGAAGAAAATTTCAATCTTCTTAAGAAAGTTCTTAGATTCTTGGGGTCCCCTGTCACCACAGTTGATTGACGGTTACTCTTAGTAAAATCTAAAGCATGATCCCCCTTTAATTCTTATTCAATAATGGTGAATTTTACCATATATTGGATTGTGTGAATGATAGTTTCTATTATAACTGGATTAACTGGGGGGATTCACACATGGGGATTTCTCTACACCCTCCTCTATTTCAATACTGATAAATATTAATGGGGTTTCCATAATATATAAAACAAGTAGATCGAAACATTTATAACAAAAATTTTATTCCTTTTAAATTTTTTTTAAATAACTAAAGAAAAAATTTAAAAATATAAACAAGAACATTGGGAAACCCCGAACTACCTAGGTAACTTGAGGCCTGTCAAAAAAATGAAATTTCCAAGAACACCTACACACTACCTCTTGATTTCCAATAGTCCTTTATTCAGTTTATAGACAAACCCATCACATTATATGGTGGTACATAATTATGAGTATAGGATTTAAGACAACTTAGGCTATAATAATAATAATTTATAACAGAATAATCTGGATAAACCAATAATGTTACCCAAATTATCCCACTATAAGGCTCAAAGAACGATGTTGATTTCCATGGGATAGAGACAAGAACCTAGGTATCATATAAGATAAAATTGGATTTATTTCAACACTAAAAGACATATGTTATAAAATAAATAATCAGGATAAAACAATGGATAAGTAGAATATACTATATGTTAATGACAACCAAAGAGGTCACAATGAAAAAAAATGAAATGAAGGAATAAAAAAAATCATGAAGACCATCAACATAATGAAACTCAAATCGACCCATGGTTTCATACCCACATTACCATAATTCATCACAATACCGTCCCAATGGAAGGAAATATGAGCAAGAAGTGAGATTCACTATTTTACACTCTTCCCTTTACCTGTATCCTGCAAAACCATGGATAAAAATTCCCAAACGAAAAAGTTGGATGTGAGCTTAAGATCCTAATGGGATACCACCAAGAATCTATAAAATGTCAAAAAATGCATCTGTTAGTTGATATTCAAAATAGATTTCTAAAACATGTATAAAATAACCCATTTTCTATTTAGAAATCATCATTTGGGTTTCTTTACAAAATAATTCCATTCCTTTCAAAATAATAATGTAATAAATAAAATAGAGAAAAATGAAATAATTTATTTTCAATAGAATAAACATGTAAAATAATATTTTTTTAAACATTAGAGATATATATAAATGGTTAAACATACTTGGGTGTGACAATTATCCACATAAAACACAAGAGTGAACCTAAAAATGGTATAAAAAAACAAAGAGATCTATTTAAACGGTTCCTCATGCCTAGGTGTGATAGTTATTCCAACTATAAAATATTTCTACCTATAGAAATTCATAAGTTCAAAAAGTTGAGAAATAATAATGTCATTGCGACATCATCAAGTCCTTACACTCCCATAGTTCATGGTTTTCTTTACCACACTCCTATCTCACACAAAACAATGAGATCATCTTGGAATGGAACACATTATCCCATCGCCCCACAATCTGAATGGGGCATTCAACCACTAAGGTGACAAGTTAATGCTCAATGTTATCCTTGTAAAGAACATGGTATGATTCTAGATAATACTTCATCGTATGGGAATCATGGAACACATCATTAATATAATTCAAATGATTAGGAAATTCAAAATGATAATACGCATTTCTAAGTCACTCCATAATATCAATTTGGTGGACATAATGAGGTGAAAACTTACCAGCTTCTCCAAGATCCTATATCCCTAATTATGTGAAACTTCAAGAAAATCCAAAAAACCGACTTCAAATTCAAATTGAAAATGTAACCGATCAATATATGATTTCTGTAAATTCTAAGCCATCACAAAAATTTTCTTAATGTATTTCATAATAAATAAACTAAACAATGCTCAGTCCAACTGAGTTCTATTATCCAACATCTTCCCAATAGAGAGGTGACACACAAGTCCACCCATAAAATGACTCAAAAATAAAAATCTAGATTGAAACCTTATAACTATTACAGTAAAAAAATATAGAAAGGTTAGATGCTTCTATGATGATATTTCGAATTCAATTGCACATGGTTAGAGCATGTCCTCAAGAATTTGGATGACTCAATCAGTTTGACCATCTGTCCATAGATGACAATCCAAGTACAACTTCAAATGAGTACCCATCAATGTCTGGAAACCACTCTAAAAATAGTATATAATTAAGGTCTCACTACAAAAAATGATATCTGATGGAACACCATAAGTTCTAATGAATTACCACATGTAAAAGTTCCTAATATAATAAAACTTTATCGATTCCTTTATAGGTAAGAAATGTTCTAATTTAACGAGTTTAAATATGATCACCAAAATCACATCCATAACACTTGATGTCTATGGTATCCTAATCAAAATTTCCATGGCTATGTCATCCCCTTTCCAAATTTTAATGGGTAACTATTTTAATAACCTGAACTTAATCTTTTGGAATGTTAGGCACCGTGATACAAAACCCACAATCGATCATATCATTCGTAACCATCAATAATGATTTATCTAGTCATGGTACATCTTGGTTGCTCCAGGGTACACTAGAAAACTAGATTAATGTCTGTATTCTATCAATGCCTTCCTCAATCCCATATGAATAACCCTTCTACCTTGAAATCAAAGTTCCCTATTGGAAGACCGAAGCCAGTCACTCGATGTCTCTGGATAATAAATATTCCTACTTAAACACTAAAATTACACATCATTAGCCTTAAAAAGACAAATATGATCATCCATGAGTGATGTAGATCATGTACTAGTTAGGAATAACTTTCCCTTATCCACCACTTCATCTTAGTTTATCTTAGTGATCAAAAATATCAATTACCAATCTCCTATTGATTCTTTCACTGCTTGGATTGATAATTTCTTACTCAATTTATTTGCAACCATATTTCCTTTACCATGTGTGTAATAAATTTAAAAATAAAATATCCAAAGATACTCTACCAAATATATCTATCTAAGGTTGATATTACTCTAAGTGAAAATATACTTCATAGTCTTATGGTCTTAGTACACCATAAACTGTTCCTAAAAAGATAACGTTGCCACATATTGAGATCATGCACAACTAATACTAAATCAAGGTCACGAGTGGGATAATTCTTCTTATGAGGGACTAATTGATGTGATTCAAAAGCTACCCTATAACCCCTACATTAGAACACAAACCAAACCCAAATTCAAGTTATCAAATAATAAATTATAACTAACACCTATCTTAGGAAAAATCTTGAATAGAGATGATGTTAATCTCACTTCCAACTCCTCAAAATAAGTTTGGCACCACTCGTTCCAGATAGACATCACACCCTTATGAGTCTTATTTGTCATGGAAGATGAAATATTGAATATTTCCCCAATAAAGAATCTATAATAACTATATAACCCCAAGAAACTCCAAATCTAAAACACATTTCTAGGTTGCTCCCAAGAAATCACCGCTGTACTCTTTTCATGATCCATTGAGGAACCCTTATTTGAGATTATGTGGACAAAAAATTTCACCCCTTAAATACGGAAATAATTTTTGATAGATTCCCATACAAATTTTGTTCCCTTATTATTATAATAATGATATTTAGATTGACAACATGATCCAGCTCTAATCTAGAATAAACAAGATTATCATCCACAAATACAATAACAATAGAGTCCAAGAAGTGATGAAAGATTAATTTAATAAATGAAATAATCATCATAGGTGTGTTGGTAAGGAAAAATAGAATAACCAAATAATCATAGTTCCTATACCTACTCTTGAACATTGTATTTAAAAAAATCCTCCTCCCAGACCCTAATCTGGGGGTACCCCGATATCAGATTAATTTCTGTAAACCATTGAGACCCATTAATCTAATAAAAATATTCATCAATCCTATGTATGTGATATTTTTTATTTATATTCAATTGGTTGAGTTTTTGGTAATCAATACAAATATGAGGAATCCTATACACATAATTTGTGCAGATCATTGGTAATGCCCGAGGCAAAACTTTAGGAAAAACAGACCCCTTAGCCTCAAGAACCTTCAATTAAATTTTTAATTATTCTAATTTAGTAAGAACGATATGGTATGAAGGAATATAAATGGGTATCATTATAAAAAGTAATTATATAAATAACTTTAATTCCTTATATCATGGTAACATATAAAAATAATCTTGAAAATCAGCGGGGTACTCAAACACAACTACATAAATATGGTCACTAAGATATGGATCAATAGAATAAAGAAACAGATCAAACAAATAAAATGTGATAAACTAAGAACTATGAGATATGGAACTTTATCATCCAAATAATGGATTCCACTCCCCCTAAAAAACACAAGTGACTCTATCAGAAGAGATGAAATTCACCTAATAATGATAATAATCATTATGATCTCTGAAGCTAATAATCCAATCCATGACAACTATAAGGTTAAAGATATAAAAATATAGAACTTGGAAGTCCCACATAGTTTCACATTCTAAAATAATTACCTGAAACTCGGGACACTTAAACCCATCCTTTGTATTCTATTACAAAGGATTAGAAATATTCATCATGAAATGAATGAGATCTGAAATAAATACCAATGTATTGATATGTTTTTATGAAATAAAATAATGAGTTACACCTATATCAAACAAATCCATAACCATAGAAGATGTTATGAACAATATACCTCCCTTGATATCCATTCTTACCTCTATCATCTCTAGTATACTCTTGTCAATATATGGACATCTAGACCCATCATGTCCTTTATTTTCTACTTGAGCCTATCCCTAAGTAGAAGGTTGATATCCTACCCTATTATTTTTGTCTGGTAAAAACTAAGAACCCTTGGTGAAGGTGGATCCAACTTTACTTCCCTAGGATTTTCTCTTATATAAATAATGAATATGAAAAAATCTTATGTAAGTGTGACACACCTTGGGTGCTATCCTGGAACTAAGATTAAGGTGACTCTTTTTAATTAAATGGTAATAGAACACCTAAATATTCCCTGATTTCCATTTCACACTCCTATCCCCACCTCAATACTGGTCATCTTGACTCCTCTTCTATTCGGAAAGAAACCTTTGTAAACCTCCTGCTATCACTAATGCACCAAATATCCATGTCTTCGCTACTATTTCCGCCTCCTCCATAGATAATTTGTCAAATATGTCAAAAAAGGTTTATTGGAATAGGAGAATGAACATTGAAGGAATGTTGTCCCTCAAACCCTTTTTGAACCTCTGAGGTTTAAGTTAATCATTAGTAAAAAGATTTGGTGCTAGGGGAACCAACATCAAGAAATATATAGAATCTCTTTTCAGTCCACTCAAGCTACTCCTCATATTTATGGGTTCCCTTATCACCATTTAATATATAGAGATTCTTTTTAGTAAAGAGTGATGCATAATCCACCTTTCATTATGGTCCAATGGTAGTGACTTTTCTAGTAGATTGGATTGTTAGAATAATAGTTTCCACTAGAACCAGATCAACTAGTGTATTCTCCAATGGGACTGGCTACACAACATTATCTCTAGAGATCCTAAGAACTCTTCTTAGATGTTCCATAATATATTAAATAATAGGATGAAAACATTTAGAAAAAAAATTCAATTTTTTTACAATAATAAAAATTTAAATAACTAAATCAAAAGGCTAAAAATTTAAACAAGAACACCAGACAACTCTAGAATACCCATGGTTACTTGAGGCTTGTCTGAAAGTGAGCTGGCCAAAAACACCCCCACACTACCTCTTGAGTCTTGAAAATACTATCTTCAGTCTATCAAAAACCCCCATACACTAGAGGTTGATACAAAATATTGAGTATATGCCTTAGTTAAACCTAGCCTATAATACCAAATAATAACAATCCAATCTTGGTAAACCCATAACTTTATCCAAATTGGATCACCATAAGGATTTCATATCGTTTTTGATCTCTATATGATAGTGACAAGAACTTAGGTATCATATAAAATAAAATGGGAATGATTTTCCCCTCAAAAGATATATGTTTTATAAGGAACAATCAGAGTAAAAAAGTGGATAACTAGAATATAACATATGTCAACAAAAACCAAAGTGTCCACAATCAAAAAACTAGAATCAAGGTCTGAAACAAAACAAGA
Source organism: Viscum album (assembly GCA_963277665.1). Taxonomy (NCBI): domain Eukaryota; kingdom Viridiplantae; phylum Streptophyta; class Magnoliopsida; order Santalales; family Viscaceae; genus Viscum; species Viscum album. The sequence goes on along the minus strand of OY728147.1, from coordinate 736,846,521 downwards.
AGATTATAAAAAAAATAAAACCCAAATAAAACCTTGTATCCATCTCCACATGACCATATTCCACTACTATACCACCCCACTAGTAGAAAAAACAAGCAAGAAGATTCTTCCACTTTATGATTCTATTCCCTTTACCTACATTCTTTAAAACCAAGGATAGAAACACACAAAGGAAAAAGTCAGGTGTGATCATAAGAGACCTATAGGATACTGCCAAGAATATATTCAATTTCCAAACACATGAATACATTATTTAAAAATAAAAATAGTCTTATAAAACACATATATAAGAAATATTTTTCCATTTGAAAATCAACCATTGGTTTTATTTTCAAATTAATTTCATAACTAATAACATTTAGAAATATGACATAATATATTTTCAATGGAATAAATAGGTGAAATAAAGAATTTACTAGAATAAATTTGTATAACATAAGTAAGTGGATAAAATAAGAATATAAAAAGGGAATGCACAAAATGTAATCTCAAATAAAAAAAGGGAAATAATTGACAACAGGTTTACATAACCAGATCGCTAAGACTCTCTCAAGGAAGAATAGCTAGTATAATGTGAATCCTATCATCCAAAAACCTCAAATCCATGTATAGGTTACCCCTAGTATCCATGAAATAAAGAGAATATCTTATATTGATAGTTATTACCACTAGAGCTAGTCTTTATCTCGATTTTACCCATACTCCAAGGTCTCCCAAGAGTTCTTTAACATCACCATTAAAATAAAGTAAAACAAAAAAATGTTTCATAGTCATTTACCAAGGATTAATCTGGATCCATTCTATATAAAAAATTTATATGAAATTAGCCATTTTAAATCCATTACTATGTTTTATAAAATCATTTCTATTACTGTAAAAATAGATTTAGATTCATAAAAAATAAATTTTTTATTTCAAAACATCTTTGATGAAATTTATCAAACAAAATAAAATTTTCAAATGGTTTCCATGACCCCCCTTTTAAAGAACAAAAAATTCCCTTAAAGATAAATTCCATTTCAAAAATCAATTTAATGACCCAACCCAATGGAAATCATCAATAAACGTACTTTATTCCAAGGTTTATACTATAGGATAGTGATACCTACCTAAGAATTTAGAAACAACATTTCCATTTTGAAACTAGTGATGAGAATAATGAAAAATAGATCCTAGAGAACCTAGATCTAAATAATTCAAGATCAACTCTCCATGGTCATGCTATAACCAATGATCTAGACTCAATTGATATCAATATCATGGAAAAAGAGAGAATAAACCAAAATAGAAGGATTAGTATTACCAAATTACAAAGAATGGATACCCAAGATTCAACTAGAATGAGGAATCACCATCAGAAAGAGGAGGAGAGCCATGAATACCACTTTAGAACCTCTAAGTTGATCAAAACCACATTAGATACATTAGGGTTGAATTAGGGAGATTACGTGGATAATTTAGGATAAATGTTTTTTACCCCTTACTAAATTATATATCCAGCGATGCCACCAAGTTGATGGTGGGATTCTAACTTGTAGTAAGTATCTAGATACAAAAAGCTATTGGCTACTAGTTCTCTACCAAATGGATGATAGAACCTACAACCATGCATACATTCTAATCAGATGCATTGACTAGCTAGTATCTTTCTGATACCATTAAATACCTGAAAACACACTTCAAACTTATGAATGACCCTAAACATAGAAAATATGAAAACATAGAGATATTTGTACCTAGTTTCATCTACCATGATGTGATATTCTGATATTGTAATATCAAAGAAGTCATGAGGATAATAACATGGTAATTTAAAACAATTACATTAGTAGATTCCCTAGGATAAGATAATTCTAGTTCAAAACTTTTTTATAAGTTATAAAAGTACAAGAACTTTTCTTTAATTACTTGTGAATGAAATGGTTTCACCTAGAAAAATATTTTATCATTAGATTAGGGATAAATACTGCTACTAATTTGGGTGAAAAGTAAGCTGGTTTTGGGGACCAAAACCTATCTATATCCACTAATTAATAATATTATTTTAGTGGTTAATAGATTGAAATATAGAACCTCATTTCGTTTATTTACATGGTTTTTTGTATATTACATTCTCATAGTTCTATACTTTAGTATAATTTTGTGTCTTCCAAATTGTGAATTTCTGCTATATTTACGTTGAACTCTGATAGTTCCAAATTCCAAACATAATCTTTATTTACTTTATTATTTTTTCTATATTGGAAAAAACATAAAAATTAATTAAATAATTTACTTCCTATATTAAATAATTAAATCATTGGGTTTTATATATAGATTATATAGTCATGAATTATTCTTTTTCTAGAAAAAAATTATATATTTATATCAAAACGTCATAATTATTAATTAATACATTAAATAATAATTTAATTTTCATGAAATTAATACCAAAATTAATTGATTATAAATTGATATCATAATTAATTGATTATCAATTAATATCACAATTAATTTACTCTTTATAAACATAAAAATTAATTATTTAAAATTAATATTATAAATAAATTTTTAATAATTAATTTAAGAATTAATTAATTATAAATTTTGAAACACAATATTCCAACAATCCATTGAGATAATAATTTAAAATTTTTACATTTCATACATTCAATATGGGTACCTTCCTATTTGAAAATCTTTATATTTTTACTAAATCACAATTCTAAATGGGCCCTGCCTTGAATTTAAATCTTTTGAAGTGACAATTTCTACTAGGAAGGGCATGATTTGGATATATAATCTATATGGTTCTAGAAATTAATATACCTTTACTTTTTATTCTCCTGGGGTTGGGGGAATCATGAGTAATCCCACAGATTATAGGTAGATTAGGAGTAGTGTTTATCGATGAAATTTAAGCTTCTACATTAGTTTCTATATGACCTTTTATATTACCCCATGAAGTGTTGGTTGTTAGAGAAAGTTTGGATTTATTTTAGTGTATTTTTTCATAAAAAATGAAGCTATGTAATAGAAAAAAGTATTTTTACAGTAGACCTTGGTTATAATATTTTTTTCCTATTTTTTTAAGGTACTATTGTGATGTGGTGTCTTCAACAGTGGTGAAAAGATAACTGCTTACATTGTGAAGGTTTGATGATTATTTTCTAATGTTGTGGTGAGAGGTGTTTCACCATGATATAAATATAGGGTTTACCATGTATGAGGGAGAGAGATATAGATTATTCTATGAATCTCATGGGTTCAAGAATTGTGGAATGGACATTTTCGTTTCACCCTAAGCTTTATTATTTATGATGAATTGAGGTTGTTTGACCCTTAAGATTCAAGGGATATTACATTGTAAAGATTGGAAATGACCACTATTTTGGAATGAACCTTATTTTTACTCTATATTGGTGCCTATTTAGTTATAAAATATATACTCATGAGGTCATTTTATTTCCATCCAATCCCTTTGAATTATTTTGAAACCTAGTCACCTTGTAGAGAGTTTTGAGAAACTTTTTTCCATCATTTTGTTATAGTTTTATTATTCGATTAATTTCATTGAAATACTTGACTTGAGGTGTTATTTTCTCATCCTTTTACCCTATTTCTCTATTAATTATATCTATTATTGATTATAAGATAATATGGAAGTGGGGTCATTTTGGTTTTAGTGTTTCTGGGTCATGTTCTTGATTAGGGTGGTATCTGCATAGTTTCTATGAGTTTTCCTTGTTATTTCATGGTGGTGTAACCATCAAAATTGTTCTCATAATTTAGAATTATTTTTTAATAATCTAATTGAAGTATGGGTTTTGATAATTCTCAATAATTTTTATATGTAAATTTAGATTAATTATACTCATTATTTCATTGGGTGGATAATTGCATTAATTTATGAATTATAATGAACCAGACTAAAGAAATTGGAAGGGGTAAATATGATTCACATGTGTATACATAAATCCGGGTTACTATTTATGTGTTGTTTCTTTTTTTATTTAGGTGTAATATTTTTATAACATTTATTTATAATTATTGGAGTGTTTAAATCACCTTCAATAATGGGTTAAATACTTAAAGTTTTTAATAATTTGGTTTTGTGAAAATATGGAATTATAGTCACATTTTGGCAAACTATTTTTTTTAATTTAATAAGAAAACGTCATTAAAAAAGGGGTAAGTGTTACCAAGTTTGTATGTTTTTTTTGTTTTTATAGTATATATCATTCATTTTTTTCTATTTAGGTTTCATGGGAATTTTAGTATTTTGTTTGGGATATGGTGTTCTAGTTGGATTGGTTTTCGGTGTGTGATAGTTATCATGGAAGTGGTTACGATTTACCTTTATTGATATATTATTTTATTAGTATTACATTACTATTCTCAGACGTGTAATTAAGTGAGTGATCCCTAGTGAGTATGTGTGGTATTTGACCTATTATAGGTAATGAGTTGACATGGATTTTTAACCAAGGAATTAGTATGATTATTCAATATTTTCATGATAGGTTTTAGGGAGGATCTTTATGAATATATTTACATACTCTCACACACACATAAAAACAAACATTCCCATGCATGCATGACGACACATAAACATATATTGTTATGTTTCGAAGAGGATATTTATGGATATGACAAACATTTATAGATCATGGAGTTCATAGTTAAAGTTTGTTTCACTATCGCATGATCTACTTGGTATTTTATTTTGTCAACCTTTATTTATATTTGAAATTTACATGCATTCTGCGATTATGGGATGTAATATATTTAGTTTAAAAAGATTATTTTTGGTTTATTTTTTGTATTATAGGGTTTTATGAGGGTAATTCCTCCAATGTGTGGGTTTTTATACCCTTGATAATAGCATCTAACTCACATCCTATTAGAAGTGGGGTTTGAGGGCCACTCCCATATTAAAGGAATACCCAAGTGGGGTTATAGTGGGGGAGGGTCATGAAATAATCAACCATTCAATATATGAAATAACTACATTAGTGGTGTTTTTTATTAATTTAGGTGGTTTTATCCACTATAAAATTATTTAAAAACATTTCAAAAATCCACTTATGCATTGTTATATAAAACATAAATTCAATATTGTTTATTTTAGTTTGTGTAATTATTTTATATTATTTTAAAACATCCATTTAGAGATAGTTATTTTTTATTAGTGTCTAGTCTAAAAATACTCACTAAATAATGTTTCAAATCCCAACCATATTTATATTATATATTTAAAAAATAGAGGTTTTTAATTCATCACCAATATTTTTTCGATGATTTTATTAGAATTTTAAAAACTAACTCAAAAAATTTATCATGCCTTTTTGTATGTACTATACCTTGAAAATTTTAAAATCACTTCTAATAAATTACAAGTGACTTGATTTTCCTTTGAATATTTTTAGCAGCTAAACCATCACAAATTATAATACTATATTAAAAAATGTCCCTGATGAACACATTACAATCCCATTACATGTAGTTGAAAAATAATAGTCAATACATATTGTAACATACATATCTAGAGAGACACTAAATTAGTTCCCTGATTTGAGTTGCCACATGATCTCAGGCATGCCTCCCTATACGTCAAAGGCTTCCAACTAGCATCAGAGGTATAGAATAACACATGGGGTGACTATAAACTCTTTATCATATTAACACACATCACATAAGATTCAAAATAAAATAAAAAAATAAATAATAAAAATATATCATGAATCCATTTCCCAAAATTGTGTGCAAGACCACAACCAAATACTAAATATGCTATGTCATGTCATACAATGTTGAGTGTAAGAAAAACCCAAAATAAAGAAAAGATGAAAAATACCCAAAAATGTTTCCTAACTCTAAGTCTAGATCCCTCATTGATGCATGTCCCATTCCCAATTCAACCATTTTGGATAATCCTATTTCCCTTATCTAGACCTAAAAACATGAAATCTCCTTGGGTACCCAATGACAGTATGATCAGTGTGTGAGTACAAGTATGTAGGCCACCACCAACAATGTCATAAAATATCTGGTCTAAATATATAGTTTAAGTAGGTATTAAATGAATAAAAATATAAAAAAATGATAAACTGGGTGCCATTAATTAACAATTCCACTTTATCCACATTCATAATTTGTTCCATGTGTTAATCATTTTCATCAAATTCATTTCAGCCTATTCCAGTCATATAAACTATGCACAAGGGAAGGAATTAAGTTCCTACATCACTTGGGAAAACATTACAAAAAACCCTATACCACATTTACCTGAAGCCTTAGTCCAGGTAATCATATCCCAAGCATTCATTGGTGGCATATAGAATCATTCTAACTCCCAAACCCATGAATTATATAAAACATACATTAGAGCCTCATTCCAGGTAATTATATCCCATGCATCCATTAGGGTTATAGAGAATTAGTCTGAATCCCCAACCAAATTATTATAATTAACTTATCTTGGGGCCTCATTCCATGTAATCATATCCCATGAATCTATTGAGGGTATAGGGCATCAGTGTGACTCCCCAACCAGTGAATGATAAGGATAGGTTTAAAGCATTAGTATAACCCAACCTGTAGGCATAGAGCCTCAGTCATATCCCAAAAACCACCAAGAAATGTGCACATTATTTTTTAACCATTTACCACACGTATCATTTAAAAACCACAACTCGTTAACACATTCACCATTTATAACCATAGTTCATTCATTAAATAAACTATATTCATATGTAAACACATTAAAACGTTATCCATTTACATGCCATGGACCATTAACAAATTTTCTATTTTATACTTTAACCCATTCTCACATTTTCCTTTTACATGCCTTAGCCCAACATCACCTTCCCATAACTCATGTAGGCCATTCACATTATACAAACACCCCTTTTTTCCATGTTAAAAAATAAACACAATATCATTAGTTACATTTCATAATCGAATCTGTCATGTCAACACAATTACCACATGATCTTTTCAACAACAATTCAATTCAACACTTAACATCCCAATTTCATGTTCAACATAGAGGAACACCCCATGGGTGGACCTTAAACCGGTCAAATAAACCTAAATGCATCCCAATGGGATCATAATGGGTTAAATTCACTAATTAACCAACTAATTCATTATTTATACCTAGGAAAACCAAAATAATTACACAATGGCACAAAGGAACCGCCACATGCACATAAGAAAAACAATAAGACTATGAGATATAACTTTTAGACATCATAACTAAATTTCTAAGAAAACCTCATGGTTAACCTCAACCTTTGATTTAGAAATAAATAAACTTTAAATACTCAACCTCGAGACCATTGGAAAAAGAGGGTCTTAGAGCTTAGGATGAATAAGAATGATTTCAAATAACCCTAATCTAGAAAAATGATGGATGAGGAGTGTTAGAATCACTTGTAGCTTCAATACACACCCAATTAAACTCTAAATAGATTATAAAAAAGGAAGATCAATCCTTGGTATGTTTTGGAGGAAGGGTTCATCACCCTTGACTCCTGTAGGATAAATGGGGAGGAAATTTAGGTATGAGTTCTTAAGGAATGAGGGAGAAAATTGTAAAAAACCACATTTTAATGGGGTTTATGGTTTGGATACACAATTAGCCAAACCATGAATCAACCATGAACAACCCTCTATCCATGTTGGTTCTAGGCCACACAGTTTCTTAGGGATCTTTCATGTTTTGAAAAACCATATTGTGACCATGTAGGATGGATCTATCTAGGCCTATGTGGTTTGTCCTCCCCCCTTTCATAGTTTCATAAACTATGAAACCCATATCCCAAAAGGCACTATTAGAGAACACAGATACTAATAACCATGTGCCAACTGTGCAACATGCACTGAATGGAAACTTTCTCCCCTATTTCATGTCCCAAACCCTCAAAACACACATGAGACTCCTCATACACCTGACGAACATTTCATTAACCAATATTAACGGATTTAAACCAAAACTTAAACAAGGATGTTACTCATTAGAATATGGGATCTTACAACATCCCCAACCTATAATGACTCACCCTTGAACTTCACTCTCAAGCATCACTAAGCTTATAAGGTAAAATGATTCGGCCACTGAGCCATAATATCCATATCCATCTCCCAAGTTTCTTTTTGAATGTTTCCCTGCTACCACAACACTCGAAACAAAGGCACATACTTTCCCCAAAAGTATTTCTCACTACTATCCACAATATAAACTAGATGATCCTCAAAGGATTCCTTAGCCCCAAGCTCTACATAATTAAAATCTATCATTTGGTATGGGTAGGGGTGATATTTACAAAGATGTGACACATGAAAAAATCATGCATGCCACTATACCATTTTGTAAGAGCCAATTGGTATGCCACCCGTCCAATCCACTCCACTATCTGAAATTTATCCACATACCTGGGTGCAAGCTTACCCTGATTCTTAATCTGATGGTAACCGAACCATGGGAATAAATGAAAAAACACAAAATCACCCATCATAAACCCAAGAGGTTGAGAACATAGACCAGACTATAAATTCGTCCTACTATGATCCATAACCATACATTTATGAACAAAATAAACCTACCCTAACATTTACTTCACTAGAATTAGTTTGAAAAACTCTGACACCCTAGCCTCCATCCAACATAACATAGATCTATAAGGCCTACCATATAGCACCACATATGGTTCCATATGAATATTTTCTTAGTAAATATTGTTATAATTGAACAAAATAAGAACCAAGTGCCTCTCCCAATATCCACCAGAGTAAAGGACATATTCCCCCAATATATAAGAACTCGATTTCTCAATAAAGTAAGGATTATTTTAAATTTTGTGTAACTCTTTATTATGGAATTAATAGAGATTCGTAATGAGTTCATGGGGGTCTTGAGGGTATTCGAGGATTTTTCAGATCCTGGGACCCATATTTATTGGAGAAATAGACTTCCCGCATGGTTAGTAGAAACCATGAATGGTATAATTCTTGGTTACTTTCAACCATGAGGGGCTGGAAAATGAAGTGAAGTAGGGCACATATTTTTCCCTAACCATGTGTTATGGTCCACATGCTCATGAAAAAACTATATACATTATTTCAGAGGTGTTTAGCATGGTTTGTGCATGGTTTCTCTAAACATGTAGTATAACTATGTGAAATCAACCTTCTTACAGTAGGTAGGGCATAGTTGGTGTATGGTTTGTCCAGTCGTGAGACCAAATCTTGTGACCCATGTTTTTGGGTGATTTTAAAAAATAACCTTAATGATATGTTTTATCTTTTTCTCTGTCTCCTCCTTTTCTAATTCTATCCCAAAGAACTATCCCCTACCTCTTTTTGATCCCTTTTCAATAATATTATATATTTTAATCCAGATCATCCGTCAAAAGTCTGATTGAATCACCATTCAACTCATTGGATCCAAACCGATAACATCTTAATTACTTTTTAGTCATTTCTATTTCTTCTTTCCAAATATGAGGCTATTTAGATGTAGGCTCATATGCCCCATTTTTAGGAAATTGATCCATTATTCAGATATCTTCCAATCCAAGACAAACTAGAGGATGATACTGAATTAGAAGAGTCATAAGACTACGAGGTAGGTGGTTTATAACTCATCCCTCAAGATTAATTATTTTATAAATTTCTATATGTGTGTGCTGATTTTATTATGCGTAGTGTGTTTAATTCATGTACCTTTATTATAGTCCCCAGAACTATATTATAAGACTATTTCTATAAATTTTATCCATCATTGAATCTTATTAACCAATGATGACCACCCTAAGTAGGAATTTATCCTTAATTATGAATTTTGAGGTTTATTACATGCATCTGCACCACCGTTCGGGTGTGCTTTGTCTTAACCCTACTAATGGTAATCCCTTATTTAATTAAATGACTATTGAATTGGTTATAATTAGTCCTTGAGTGTGGTTTTGTCACTTGTTCCTTTTAAATTAAGTATTATACTTAATTAATGAATGTTTAAATGGTTAAATTAGAAAGTATTCTACTTATATGAATTGGAATAATTGATTGTAATTGAATGGATTGGTTGGAAGTCTGTAGATCCCTTTCCATGTCTAATGGAAGTTATTAGTGTGAAGACCCATAAATTTCAAGGATCTTTTTTTCTTAATTTCTTTGGTATTTTACGAGTACGCAGTTTCTGACGACACATGATTCCGAGGCCTGGTGTGCCTGGAATCAATTTCCCAAGTTTAGCTTAGGTACGTTCAGTGAACGAACGAGCGGGTTTTCCTAAATTCTGAACCGGTGCACGGAATCAAAATCCGAGGGCCCCGATGAAACCGTAGCATCGGTAATTTCTTAGGAATACCTTTTACGAAGGTGCGTTTTCTCGAGAGGAGATGTTTAAAAAAAAGTGAGGAATAAAAATATAATTGTTTTTCAATTTTATTTTTATTTCTTTACTAGGTGGTTTCAGTGTTAAGTGAAATTAAGTTGTGTCCCAACTTAATTCCTCTCTACTTTGTTGTTTAAGATCCATGTGAGGGAGCTGGGGTGGAGCCCACATGAGCCCCCACCTTTTCAAATTCTCTAACTCCCCATTAAACACCATCTCTCATTTATTTTGTAACTCACCCTCTCACCCTCATTAATTGCATGACTATTCACTTAATTAAATTAAGTGAATAAGAGTTTGAATTATGTATTTTTGAATTCATGGCATGAGTTAATAAAATAAGGATGAACCTTATTTTATTTGGGTTGGTTGTTGTGTGTGGAATTGAGGAGAGAACTCTTGGTGTTTTTCCTGAAGAACTTCATCTGCTTCATGAAGAACACCAAGACTTCGACGAAGAACGCAGTCACCGCAAGGAGAGATCGACATGCTGTTCTTTTCCTCTCCGCAGCTGGTGTGTGACGTCAACCCTTCTTTGGACGTACACCGACGACGTTTACGGAGCCTCACCCTATGACGCCGTCTTCCGTGATGCAAGTTTCCACGAATCACTTCTATGTAGGGGTTGTTTTATGTTCGTGATTATTTTTGGCATTCTTTGTTAAATATTTATCAGCTTGCTATCGAATTAACGGGAGGAGGTCGGACCGCACAAACACGGCCGACCCTCCTCCCCTTTGATACTGTACTCCATCGTGGTTTGGAACGAAGGAGGCACGGTGCAACGACACCGCATGAGAATTAGGAAATGATGCGACAAAGGAGCATGGCGTCATCGCGCCACACCGTTGAGGCCAAAAGAAGCAGCGGCCGGAGTCGGGCCGCGGCAGAGGGGCGCGATGCCGTCACGCCATGCCGGAGAACTATGGAGGGCCGCGGATGGGGCAGGCCGCGGCGGAGGGGCGCGATGCCGTCACACCACGCCAGTCGGACAAGGGCCGTGGACTTAGGCCACGGTGGTGCAGGGGAGGACGGCCGGAGCCGCCAGCCACCGGCGCTCAGGAGGCGGGACCAACTGGTCCCATGTGGCACAACCGGCCAGCCATTACGGCCGGCCAGATCTGAGAAGTCCGGGGGCCGTAACCCCCGGCGGTAGATAGGTCGGGACCCCTCCACGTGGGGGGTTGCCATTTCAAAATGAGGGGGCAATGCCCCCCCCCTCCATCCATGCCGCTCGGTCATGGAACGAGTGCCGACCCGAGTCGGGCTGCTCGCGCTGGGTCAGGCCGGCCTTGCCGGGCAGGGCCGCCCGCGATGGTCCGGGCCGCCCACGCTGGGCCAGGCCACCCACGATGGGCCGAGACACACCCGCTGGGCCGGTCTATGTCCACTGGGCCGGGTTGTGCCCAAGCAGGCCGAACCCGGACTCAGATCGGGTCGGTCCGGGCCCAAAACCCCCGAAAATCGGATAGCTACGTTCAAAAGACCATAACATGGGCTACGAACCTCAGATCGATGTACCATCAGTTGCATTGAGATCCTTGGATCGATATGGTCATTTCGGTATATTACACTCTAGGTTTTGGAGAACTTTCAGTATGGCCGAGATGGTTTGAGCACGAAACCAACCGGGCCCTCGGAGCGGAAACACTTATAACATGAGCTCCAGACGTCCGATTGATGTGACATAGAATTTTTTGGATTCATCTTAGTGAGATGGTTCTTTTGGATTACTCCGCTCTAGGTTTGGATGTAGTTGGAGTATGGTCGGGTTGGGTTTTACTTAAAAACCAACAAGGCCCCTGGGACAAAAAAGCCAATAACTCTCAGACCGGGCGTCCGATTGACGCACCGTCTGTCGCGTTGAGTTCATTTTGACGAGACAGAACTTTGGGATACATAAAATCCAGACTATGTGTCAGTTTATGTATCGAACCCCCTTGCCTCGTGGAGCGGACCCTCCCAGAATCGAGCATAATGTGTGTGGGAACCCTAGAGCTGGCTGCGAATGCGACGACGATGACGAATGTAGAGGAATCCTCTGTGGGTTCGGAAATGAAGACGACCATACAGGAATCCTCCATGGGTTCGATGATGATGACTGCTATTCTTGTATCCTATGTGGGTCCGGCAGTACTTGACTACTGTTCTTTTATCCTACATGGGTCCAACCGTATTTGACTCTGTACGTGTATCCTATGTGGGTCCGGCAGAGTAGCTGGTCTTGTATCCTTTGTGGGTCTGACAGCTTAGCTGGTCTTGTATCCTCTGTGGGTCCGACAAATTAGATGAATCAATGGCTACATCTGATCATCTCTATCCCCTTACGAAGAGTATACCTATGTGAGTTGAGTCTTGAATTTCAATCATTATCTACGATATGATTGACTTACTTTCTTATGTGGATTGGGTTGTGATATCCTGTGTGGATTGGTTGTGCTTTCTTGTGTGGACTAGATCGAACTTGGGCTCAGATGTTGGAGCTGAACCAGAAATTGGTGACTTAGGTATATGTATGGGCATATACCTAATTAGAGTTGGTTGTTACTTCATGATTCTATCTTTAATTTGTGAATTATCCTTCATGGATTCTGGGAGACCTTCAGGGGTCTCGGGGTCCCTACTGAGTAGCATATACTCATCCCTGCACGGGCTATGCCCATACTACGTAGTGTTGGATGCAGATGACGGAAAGTGATGATCGTGGTAGTAGGTCATGGATCTGGATGGTACCTAGAGGTGGATCACTGGACGAGACATACACGGAGTAGATGACTGGAGACAAGGAGTAGAGGAGACTATCTGTACCCACCCTTCAGGTGGGATTTCCAGAGTATGGCTTGGTGTTGCTGCATTACTTTTCTGCTGCTATACTTTCTTTCAGTTGTACTTTACTTTGAGTTGGGTTTGTATACTGGCACGTTTACTTTCTATCACTTACTATTGTACTTAGTTAATTAGTGTTTACTTCTGCTTGCTTACTCTGTGGTGTTAATTTTCTTACTTAAAGGCAATGCCTTCCCTGGTATTGGGATTTACGCCTTTGGTGCTAGTCGCTAGCCCCTGGCCTATGGAAGGTGGGCTTGGGGTAGTCACGACATGGGTCCCGAGAGTGGGTTGTGACAAATTAGTATCATACGAGTTTGGTTCTACCGCAGAACTCAGGACTCTAATCGTTCTTCTATGTGAAGCAATAATGTTAAGGGTATTGTGTGTGGTTATCAGTCCAGGGAGTCCAGTGTTGGTGCGGCGGCCGACGTATCCATACAACATGACCCTGACTTCTGATTTCCAACTCAATGCATGAAGACATTGATTTCATGTGTGTTTAAAAAGTTTTCTTTGTGATTACTTTGTGCCAGATCACCAGGTATACTGTATTGACCGTGGTGCACCTGTCTCTTGTCAGGATGGCCCCACGACGGCAGCTAGCTAGGGTTCCAAGCTTTGTGCGAGACAACATCCCACCGAGCGATGAGGCCTTGGTGCATGGCCCTGTTATAGAGGAGGCACCAACGGTACCTCTACCCAGCCAGCCACCAATGCCACCAGCCCCAACCGCTGAGAGTGCACGTCGCCTTAGTGCACTGCACGAGTTTCAGTTTCAGAGACCGCCTAGGTTCCACGGGGAGATGGACCCTCAGGCAGACGAGGATTGGCTGGAGACTGTTGTTCGAGTTTTCAGGTTAGTAGGGACACCACTTGACCTCATGGCGATCCTTGCAGGGAGTCTCCTGCACGCGGCAGTAGGCAGATGGTGGATCCTGATGCTCCAGGTGCACGATGAGGCATCTATCCTTTGGTCGGACTTTGAGAGCCTCTTTAACTCGGAGTTCGTCCCAGCCACCCTCCGTGTGGTGTGCATTCAGGAGATACTACGGCTACGGAAGGGCAGCATGGTGGTAGCCCAGTACTCGGTGAGATTTACCGATCTCTCGCGCTATTCCACAGACATGGTACGAGACCCATTCTTCTGGGCCTGGACCTTCGAGCAGGGACTAAGGAATGAGATTAGGGCATCGATGATCTCCCTTAGTATTCTGATGCAGGAAGGAGTACTGGAGCGAGCCCTCCTTGTAGAGAGCTTTCTTGCTGAGCCTACACCAACAGCGAGACCTACCACAGGGTGGCATGTAGGTGAGTCTTCTGAATCTGGAAGTCAACGGATGACTCAGGGGTCCAAGCGGACTAGACCATCAGAAAGATGACCTCAAGACACTGGCTCAGATGTGCGGGGAACATGGTTCAATCCAGTCTTACGAGGAGAAGACAGTGCTATGCATGCGGTGGACAGGGCCACATGGCTCGTGACTGCCCGACCTACCATGCAGAGGAGCAGCTGACGGTTGAGGGACCACCCAGGCAGAGGAAGAGGTTCGACTGTAGTGGTCCGCAGGGAGCAGGCAGACGTGGCAGAAGAGCTGGCCGAGCAGCAGGTGGTGGGCGACGTTTTGAGGCTCTACCACCACCACCACCAGGAGGTCCACCCCGACCACAGGGAGTTGGCGGGCAGAGGCAGGCTCAGCTTCAGGCAGCAGAGGCCTATGACCACGGCACACCAGAGATGATTCGAGGTACTATATGTGTCTACTCCACCCTTGCTGCAGTTCTTATAGACACAAGAGTGAGTCATTATTTTATTGTCGCTGCCCTTGTTCGGAGCTCAGAGATTCCAACTAAGCCGTTGGCTCAATCCTTACAGCTAGAGACTCCTACCAGAGAAGATTCGACGATTACACACTGGTGCTGGCAATGTGAGCTTACTCTAGGAGGTGAGATCTTCGGATGGGATCTTCTTGTAGCGACGTCGAGGCCTTACGACGTCATCTTGGGCATGGATTGGTTATCTACAGTCCATGCTTTGATCGACTGTATTAGGCACAAGGTGTAGTGTGTCCGCACCGATGGTAGCAAGGTTCACCTTCACTGGAGAGAAGGGAGCCTTTGTAGCGCAGGATAGACTCATGCAGAGGAGAGGACAGCCGGTCACTCATCAGTTGGCTAGCCTGATCCTAGGAGCAGTTGATGTGCGGAGTCCGAGTTTTCCTATAGTGGTGGATTAGTACGAAAACATTTTTTCTGACGACGTTCCTAGACTACCTCCTCACAGAGAGGTAGACTTTTATATTGACCTGTACCCCGAGACAGCCCCGATATCCACTCCAGCATATCGGATGACTCTCACTAAGCTTCTAGAGCTACGGGTACAGCTGGAGGACTTGCAGGGCAAGTGATTCATCCGACCCAGTGTTTCTCCCTGGGCTTCCCCGATTTTGTTCGCTAAGAAGGCCGACGGGAGCTTGCGACTGTGTGTCAATTACCATCGCCTGAACCATGTTACCGTGAAGAACAAGTATCTGCTTCCGAGGATTGAAAACCTCTTCAATCAGCTCAAGTGAGCACTGTGGTTCTCGAATATAGACCTCAGGTTAGGCTATCATCAGCTCAGATTTCGGGACGAGGATGTGCAGAAGACGGCTTTAAGATGTCGGTATGGCCACTATGAGTTCTTGGTTATGCGTTTCAGAATAACCAACGCTCCAGTAGTGTTCATGAGTCTGATGAAAAGGATATTTCAGCCTTACCTTGATCGATTTGTCACAGTCTTTATCGACGACATATTGATATACTCGACTACTGAGGTGGAGCACACCTACCACTTGCGGGTTGTACTGGACACACTTTGAGAGAACCAGATTTATGGTAAACTCTCGAGGTTTTAGTTCTGGATACGTGAGGTCCACTTCATGGGACACATCATCTCTGAGGAGGGAGTTGCGTTGGATCTTGAAAAGCTCAAGGCAGTGCTAGCTTGGGAGCCACTCAGGAGCGTGACGGAGGTGCAGAATTTCATGGGTTTGGCTGGGTACTACTAGAGATTTGTTCCAGACTTCTCCAGAGTTGCAGCACCGCTTACATCTTTGGCGAAGAAGGGGAAACCCTTCATGTGGTCAGACATATGTCAGTAGAGCTTCCAAGATCTGAGACAGAGATTGACCAGTGCACCCATCTTGAGGCTACCGGAGGAGGGAGTAGGGTACGTAGTCTACTATGATGCATCAGGGACCGGACTCAGGTGTGTCTGGATACAGGAGTGGGCAGTGATCACCTATGGATCACGAAAGTTGAGGCAGCATGAGCAGAACTACACTACCCATGACCTGGAGTTAGCAACAGTGGCTTTTGCTCTGAAAATGTGGGGACACTATCTAATGGGCGAGCACTTTACAGTCTATTCTGACCACCAGAGTCTCAGGTACATCTTCTCGTAGAAGGAACTGAACCTGATACATCGGAGATGGCTCGAGTTCCTCCAGGAATATGACTTTGAGATAGTCTATACTCCTAGAAAGGGGAACATAGTAGCCGATGCCCTCAGCAGGAGGACATACATTCAGCTACTTGGAGAGGTGATACAGCAGCTAGCTGCATTACAGATATCCTTTGTGGACAGAGATAGAGCAGCCTTTCTTCAGTAACTCATAGTCACTCCTCCACTTCTTCAGCGGGTCAGAGAGGAACAATGTGGGGACGTTGACTGTGAGACGTGGCATGCATAGATTTCCACAGGACATGCACCTGATGGATTCTATATAGGAGGAGAGCACTTCGTCCTTTTCAGAGGACGTACCATGGTACCAGCTGCTTTACAGGAGGAGGTGCTAAGAGAGTGTCACACTTCCCCTTTGGTGGTACATCCAGGAGTAGCGAAGATGTACTAGGATCTCAGATGACAACATTGGTTGCCGGGGATGAAGAAGGCTATGGCAGAGTTCGTTTCTCAATGCCTCACCTGCCAGCAGGTGAAGGCGGAGCACCAGGTACCAGTAGGCTTGGTACAGCCCTTGGAGGTCCCAGAGTGGAAGTGGGATGGTATATCTATGGATTTTGTGACTGGACATCCACACACTTCCAGAGGTCACGACTCCATTTGGGTGATTGTTGACCAACTCACCATGTTGGCCCACTTTTTACCCATCAGAGAGATGGGATCAAGGGAGAGCTTATGAAACCTCTACATTCATGAGATTGTATGGCTTCATGGTGTGAAATCATCTATCATCTCCGATCGAGATGCTCACTTTACTTCCCAGCTTTGGAAGGGGTTGCAGGAGGCATTCGGGACGCAGCTACGTCTGAGCACCACCTTTCACCCTCAGACGGATGGTCAGATGGAGAGGACCATTCAGACTCTCAAGGACATGCTTTGTTCATGTGTCCTCGACTTTGGTCGCAGTTGGGATGATCACCTACCCTTACTGGAGTTTGCGTACAACAACATCTACCACTCCACCATCGGGATGTCACCATACGAGGCATTGTACGGCCGACCTTGCAGGTTACCTCTCTGCTGAACAGAACCTGGAGAGTCAGCACTTGTGGGACTAGTGATGGTATAGGCCACGATAGAGAAGGTGTAGGTCATCCAGGAGTGGATGAGGATAGCTCAGAGCTGACAGAAGTCTTATGATGACAGGAGGTGGAGACCACTAGAATTCGAGGATGGCGACCACGTTTTCTTTCGGGTCTCACCTCGACGTGGATTACGGAGATTTGGCTGGGGTGGAAAGTTATCTCCGTTCTTCATAGGACCATTCCAAGTTCTCATCAGGATAGGCGAGGTGGCTTATCACCTGGCTCTACAACCTCAGTTTCACCGGGTGCACGACGTCCTCCACGTATCCCAGATGAGGAGATACGTGCACGATCCGACGAATATCATCAACCATGTAGAGCTGGACATCGATAACGGGGAAACTTTTGCGAAGGTATCGGTGGAGATCGAGGATCAACAGGAGTAGGTCCTATGTGGGTGGTCGATTCCTCTAGTGTGCATCAGGTGGCAGCACGGGAACCTCCAGGAGAGCACTTGGGAGCGGTAGGCTCAGATGCGTGTTCAATACCCTCATTTTCCTCCTAGTTTGTGATGTATCTTTATGGGGACGTAAATCCCTGAGGTGGGAGTAATGTAAAGACCCGTAAATTTCAAGGAAATGTTTTTCTTAATTTCTTTTCGATTTTACGAGTATGTAGTTTCTGACGGCACCTGATTTTGAGGCCTGGTGTGCCCGAAATCAATTTCCGAAGTTTAACTCAGGTATGTTCAGTGAACAAACGAGCGGGTTGTCCTAACTTCTGAAACGGTGCCCGGAATTGAAATCCGAGGGCACCGATGAAACCGCCACGTCGATAATTTCTTAGTAACACCTTCTCCAAAGGTGCTTTTTCTTGGGTGGAGATGTTCAAAAAAAAGTAAGGAATAAAAATATAATTGTTTTTCAATTTTATTTTTATTTCTATACTAGGTGGTTTAAGTGTTAAGTGAAATTAAGTTGTGTAATAACTTAATTCCTCTCTAATTTGTGTTTTAACATCCATGTGAGGGAGTTGGGGTGGGGCCCACACGATCCCCCACCTTTTCAAATTCCCTAACTCCCCATTAAACACCCTCTCTCATTTATTTTGTAACTCACCCTCTCACCCTCATTAATTGCATACCTATTCACTTAATTAAATTAAGTGAATAAGAGTTTGAATTTTGTATTTTTGAATTCATGGAATGAGTTAATAAAATAAGGATGAAACTTATTTTATTTGGGTTGGTTGTTGTGTGTGGAATTGAGGAGAGAACACTTGGGAGTTTTCCTGAAGAACTTCATCTTCTTCGCGAAGAACGCCAAGATTTCAACGAAGAACACCGTCACCGCGAGGAGAGATTGACGTGCAATTCTTCTCCTCTCCGCATCTGTTGTGTGACGTCAAACCTTCTTCAGACATACACCGATGATGTTTACGGAGCCTCACCCCACGACGCCATCTTCCACGACACAAGTTTTCACGAATCACGTCGAGGTAGGGGTTGTTTTATGTTCGTGATTATTTTTGGCGTTCTTTGTTAAATATTTAGCCACTTGCTATCAAATTAACGGGAGGAGGCCGGACCGCAAAAACACGACCGAACCTCCTCCCCTTTGATATTATACTCCATCGTGGTTTGGAACGAAGGCGAAGTGGTGTAACGGTAGCGCGCGAGAACGAGGAAAAGATGCGGCGAAGGAGTGCGGTGCCGTCACGCCATGCCATTGAGGCTGAAAGAAGCCGCGACTGGAGTCAGTCCGCGGCAGAGCGGTGCGGCGCCGTCGCACCGCGCCAGTCAGACAAGGGCCGTGGCCTTAGGCCGCGGCGGTGCAGGGGAGGGTGGCTGGAACCGCCGACACTCAGGAGGCGGGACCAACTTGTCCCGCGCGGCACAACCGGCCGACCATTACATTCGGCCGGATCTGAGAAGTCCGGGGGTCGTAACCCTCGGCGGTAGACAAGGAGGACCCCTCCACGTGGGGGGGCGCCGTTTCAAAATGAGGGGGCAGTGCCCCCCCTTCTGCACCGCTCGGTCACGGACCGAGCGCCCAGCTGAGCAGGGCCGCCCACGCTGGGCTGGGCCACGCCCACTGGGCCTGGCCATGCCCATGTGGGCTGGACCCAGACCCGGTTCGGGTTTCCCCAGTTCGGGCTGACCTAGGGGGTCTTGGGGCAGGTCGGTCGGGGCCCAAAACCCCCTAAAATCAGACAGCTGCATTCCAAATCCCATAACATGGGCTACGAACCTCCGATCGACGCACCGTCAGTTGCAATGTGATCCTTGGATCGAGATGGTCGTTTCAGTATATTACACTCAAGGTTTCAGAGAACTTTGTGTATGACCAGGATGGTTCGAACACGAAACAAATTGGGCCCTCGGAGCGGAAACACTTATAACTTGAGATCCAGACATCTGATTGACATGCCGTCGACTTTGTTGGATTCCTCTTAGTGAGACAGTTCTTTTGGATTACTCCGCTCGAGGTTTGGATGCAGTTGGAGTATGATCAAGTTGGTTTTAACTTAAAAACCAACCGGGCCCCTAGGACGAAAAAGTAAATAACTCTCAGACCGAGCGTATGATTGACGTACCGTCTATCGCGTTGAGTTCCTTTTTACAAGACATAAATTTGGGAAAAATCAATTCCGGACTACATGTCATTTGATGTATCGACCCCCCTTGGTTGTGGAGTGGGCCCTCCCGAAATCGAGCATGCTGTGTGTGGGAACCCTAGAGCTGGCTGCGACTACAACGACGATGACGACTGTACTGAAATACTCCGTGGGTTCGGCAGCGACGACGGCCATACTAGAATCCTCCGTGGGTTTGACGACGATGACTACTATTCTTGTATTCTATGTGGGTCTGGCAGTACTTGTCCACTGTTCTTGTATCCTACATGGGTTTGGCAGTATTTGACTCTGTACTTGTATCCTAAATGGGTCCGGCAGAGTAGCTGGTCTTGTATCCTTTGTGGGTCGGACAACTTAACTGGTCTTGTATCCTATGTCGATCCGACAGCTAGGTGAATTAGTGGCTACATCTGATCATCTCTATCACCTTATGAAGAGTATACCTGTGTGAGTTGAGTCTTGACTTTCAATCATTATCTATGATATGATTGAATTGCTTTACTATGTGGATTGGGTTATGATATCCTGTTTGGATTGGTTTTGCTTTCCTGTGTGGACTAGATCGAACTTGGGCTCGGATGTTGGAGCCGAACTGGAAATTGGTGACTTTGGTATATGTATAGGAATATAACTAAGTAGAGTTGGTTGTTACTTCGTGATTCTATCTTTCCTTTGTGGATTATCCTTCATGGATTCTGGGATACCTTCGGGGGTCTCCGGGTCCCTACTGAGTAGCGTATACTCACCCTTGCACGGGCTATGCTCGCACTACGTTGTGTTAGACGCAGACAACGGATAGTGTTGATCGAGTTAGGAGCTCATGGAGCTGGACGGTACCTGGAGGTGGATCACTGGATGAGACGTACACGGAGCGGACGGCTGGAGCTGAGGAATGGAGGAGACTATCTGTACCCACCCTTCAGGTGGGATTTCCAAAGGACGGCTCTATGTTGCTGCATTACTTTTCTGCTGCTATACTTTCTTTCAGTTGTACTTTACTTTCAGTTGGGTTTGTATACTGGCCCGTTTACTTTCCAGCACTTACTATTGTACTCAGTTACTTAGTGTTTACTTCTTCTTGCTTACTCTCTGGTGTTAGTTTTCTTACTTAAAGAAAATTCCTTCCCCAGTATCGGGATTTACGCCTTTGGTGCTAGTCGCCAGCCCCTGGCCTATGGAAGGCGGGCTTGGGGTAGTCACGACACGGGTCCCGAGAGCGGGTCGTGACAATCAGAGTGAACCTTATTAAATTATTATGACTTAAATAAGATAATAAATGGTTGAATTCGTAGTTAGCCTTGTCACACTAATGAAAGGCAAGGATTGAACCAAATGAACTTACTATGGGGATTGAGTATTACATGGACTTAATTAATTAAATGAATTAAATAAAAGTTTCCTTATGTATATTGAACTTAATAGTATTATAGTAGTGGTCAGACTAAATCTATCCCTATATTCCTGAGGGAATTTCTTGAGCACTCGAGGATTCCATTCTGATTCAAGGATGAAGGTTTCCAAGGGTGAGACCCACCTTGGAACCCGATCATTGTCTGTTAGTGGATATCTGGGATGACATCGTAGGATCCCTTATTTATTATTATAGGATTCCTTAGATACACTCTTCAGATCCAACATGATGTCTACAGATATAAGGTACCTTGGATACAGTATTGGTCCAAATCACTACTTATCCCATTTTACCTTGGATATATTCCTTTGACTCGGTTAGAATTACATTATTGTTGAATGCCTTGGGTGATGCCCCTTGGATTACACTATTACCTTTATAGTCAGGATATAGTTTTTTTTATCTAAGTTCTCTCAACCCTTGATTTATTTGATTCCTTTGTCATTACCTTGGATCCCTTTCATTATTAATAAAACTATAGGATTCCTTGTTATATCTTGGATCCTCTCATTATCACCATCATTGGATGCCTTGTTATATATTGGATCATTTACTATAATTATCATGCCAGAATGTCAGTGATGGTGTTACCTCACATGACTTATTATATAATATGGAACATAATTAATTAATGAACTCGTTACATGTTTAGACACAAGATAAGGTTGAATCAGGTACTTGGGTATTTATGTTACTGTACCGCTGTACTTTTATTTATGCATTCTTACACACTGTTTCAGTTTATATTACAAAGAATGGATGTTATAGACACCATTGGTGGTGGCCTATTAATATTTTTCTCACACACTATCCCATACACCATTGGCACCTGGTAAGACTCCATGTATGTAGGTGTCGACAAAAAAGGGTAAAACTTCAGACACTTGATTTGTTCGTTGCTTGGTATGGAGCATGTAGAATATGACTGAGCTGGATCTCAAGTTTATTGAATATTTTTTGGTTTCTTTTTGATAATTTTGTATAGAATTTATTTCATAACGTCTTTTATCCATTTTTTTGAGTTTTATAGTGACATGACATATATTACAATCCTTTGTATATGAAATCAGTTGCAGCAGTTATTTATTACTTTATTCTACTTCTATTGTTCCATCTGTTATTTTGATTATGTTATTATAACTATTATTACTTTTATCTGCTATTCCACACTCTAGTAGTGAGGGAATATTCCCCCCACAAACACAACCTAGGCCATCACTACTAGTCCTTTGCATATATCATTTGAAGAGACATGATTGAGGCCATGTGGCCAATTGGGTCTGGGGAAAATTTGAGTGGAACCTAGGTTTGGGATGTCACAGAGTGGTATCAGAGTAGTTCCTTTCTTGATTTAATATTTGGATAAAATAGACCAGAGATTAGGAATGCTTTAGGACTTTGTTATGAGCTGTTCTTGGGAATATCTAACCCATGTTTGGGGTAAATGATGAGTTTCCGAAATTGTACTTGTTTTTCTAATTTTTACTATTACTGTTGTTATCATTTCACTATTAGGTGATGCACATGATATGTTATGGTTATTATTATTATTATTATTCTAATAGGGTATTTCGTTTCATCCTTTTCCAGATGAGATGAGAGTATACAGAATTGTTACGTACATCATCATAGACACTAATAATTCACACTCCAAGCATATTTCCATGAAGTATAGGTGAATTTCACTACCTGGATTGCTTTTTTTCTTATTATTTTTTAGTGAGACCTATTTTTATACATATACATGTGATTATATTTGGATGTGGTTTAGTGATTCCTAGTTTCAATTCATGAGGTGTATGGGCCCTCTTGTGTTGGAATGGGTAATTTACAGAGTTAATCTATTAGATTAAAAATTAAATGGGTGATGATTTCAGTGATTAGGTGTGTGGGCCCTAATTCACTAGGAATAGAGATCCATTTTAAATAGTCCTTGGTATATGAAAATAAGAAAATGAAAACTGTAAAAGTGAAACTTCACTTATAAAATCATGCGTTTTCTAGTAAATGAATAGTAAAAGTACTATTAACCTTTCGCCTACAAGAACCCCTATAGTTTAAACAAGAACACATACTAAATCCTATACTTCTAAGAAGGTAGTTAGGGTAGTTTCTCATAGGTAGTGAGCCCTTTATTTTCATTCATCTTCCTCTATTTCTATCTATCTACTTAAATCTTATTCTGAGGTGTGTTCTTGGAATTTGTAGACTAATTCCGCTATGAAATCCTCATGTCTTATTCCAGGTGGGTGGAGACGACCATGATACAAATGCAGTGGGCCCTAAGATTCTAGTCTTATCATAAGAAGTGACACCTTATATAGTGCATTATATACCGAATCTGTTCACTAACACTAATTTTCTTGATAGTTTTCTATTTATGATAGAGTTAATGAGAGGTTCTCTATAGACTTCACCTATGATGGATAATATGACCTATGAGTTTCAGTAGAATCATCCTCCTACATTCTTAGGGGATATCAGTTCACAGGCTGCTAAGTCATAGCTAGAGTATACACTTTATATATTTGATAATCTAGAGATGAATCCATAGAGGAGTGTCAAACTTTCTACCTACATACTTCATGATTTAGGCAAGAGTTATTGGGATGTAATTTCCCAATTTGGTCACCATCAGGGCATGGTATGGGATAATTTATATATTTCTTTCTATGATCAATTTTTTCATTATATTTTGAGAGATTACTGAGCCATAGAGTTCATGCATCTATAGAGGGGTTCTTTTTCAGTTATAGAGTATTTAATTCATTTAACTAAGTCATAGCACTTTGCACCTATTTTATATAGTGATGAGATTTTGTGTGCTAGAAACTTTGAGGATGGGATCTAGTATGACATCCATAGTCATGTGAATGTATTTAACCTTCCTAACTTCTCTGAAATACTCAATCAGGCTATTATCATTGAGAAAAAAGTTGAGGTATGGTGATTGTACCAGGAATAGCGGATCAGTGCCGAGGTAGGCCAATAATTATTTTACTAGAAGGAAAAATTCCCTCGAGGTTTCTTGTCAGGGAAGTGGCAGCCATAGTTCCCATACTAGTCACTCTATGGTGTTCCATCAGTTTGGATGGAAGGGGAATCTGAAGCCTTAGTGTGATAGAAACACTCTATAGTGATGGTCTTGGAGTCACATGGGGAATCTTCAGTGATTCTGTTATACATTTCAATCGTCTTCTAGTGGAAGAGGTTCCTCACCATCTCCACCTCTACGAGAATGTTTTTTTAGATTGTGTTATGCATGGATTTGGAGTAGCACTGACATGACTAGATGAGGAGGAAGTTGTGGATGTAGTATCCAGACAAAATATTTTCACTAGCCCCATTAGAGTTTCCATGATCAAGGTAGTCCAGCTATAGCATTGGGCTATGAATTAGGACAATTGCATGCACTACAACCGATACCTAGGGATCATGCATCATGACCATCTACAATATGAGATACAATTATAATACACTCCAATATTGTTTCTAATTTGTTTGATAGAGGTGCTTCAAAATCCTTTATATCTTTATATATCATTGAAATTATTGGGCTGTAAGTACAATATAACTATGGTGTAATGACCCTCAATACACCGTTGGGCGTACAGTTAAAGGGAATACACCAATGTAGGGACTGTCCCCTTGAAATATGTACTTACCCTTTAATGTGGGAGATCATTGTTCTTGAAATAAAAGGTTTCTATTTCATTTTCAAGATGAATTGGTAGGTCCCATATTATGCCTTTATAGACTAATATCTCCACAGGGAATTGGTTATATCACCAGAGAGAAGTAATTATCTACACAAGTGTGAGTGGGATGTCCATGCTAGTAGAGCTAGACTATAACATCATGTTCTAGGTGGTGTGAACAACCTTATTTCTTATCCCTTCATGGAGGAGCATGGTACAAATCAGGCTAAATTTCTTCTAGTAGTAGATCATTTAACGGATATCTTTCTTGATGATTTTTCTATATTACCACCTGATTGATAGGTAAATATTATGATCAATATTTCTCTATAAGTAGCTCTAGTTTGCATTCTTCTATATAGGATGTAACCTACTAAGCTCTATGAGATAAAGAGGTAATTAGATAACTTAGAGGAAAAGGGTTTATAGGGCCAAATACTTCATCTTGGGGTTCGCCCAATATTGTTTTCAAGAAGGAAAATGGAACCCTTTATTTATTTATAGATTATAGATCTCCGAAACAACTTATGGTCAAGAACTGATATCAACTTCCTTGAATAGATGATATCTTTGACCAAATTAGAGGAGCTAGGGTATGCTATAATATCAACTTAAAATTAGACTATCATCAATTTTGAGTTAGGCCATCATACATACTTTTTACATATTTCTATTGAAGGTATATTCTGCATGAGTACCACGTTATGTCATTCAGTCTTATGAATTTCCCCACCATTTTCATGGATTTTATTAATAGGGTCTTCCATCCCTATTTGGATTCTTTTCCCAAGGTATTTATGGATGAAATCATTCTGTATTCTATAGATACAATGCCAAGAATATTATGATTATTATGAGTACACTAAGAGAAAACCAGAATTATTCCAATCCTACTAAGTGCAACTTCTTAATCGAAAAATTTCACTTCTTGGGTCATATTATCTCCAAGTCAGGAGTCCATATTAGAACAGAGAAGGTGAGTGATGTATTTTCCTAGGAGAAAACTAAGAATGTGTTCAATATATAGAGTTACTTGGGGTCTTATGTATATTACAAGCATTTATATAGGACTTCTAACACCTTTTAAACTCTTAATTATCTTACAAAGAAGGGTGTTAAATTATTGTAGTCATAAGAGTGTGAGAAATCCTTCCAGGAGATGAAAGGAAGGCTTGTCTTGAAACCTATTCCAATTATACTAGAGCCTATAAGAGGCTATATAATGTTCTATGATATATAAGACATAAACTTAAGAGTAGTGCTGATGTAGGAGGATATGTTCATTGTGTACAGATCATGGAAGTTGTGGTCTCATGAGAGAAACTTCCCAGTGCATGACCTTAAGCTAGTAGTAGTTGTTCATGTCTTATGTTGAAATAGACACTATCTGATGGGTGAAAACTTTGTGGTGTATAAAGACCACAAGATCCTCAAATAAATCATTATACAGTGTCACTTGAATCTCAATCATTGGATATGGTTCAAATTTCTCTAGTCCTTTGAATTTTATCTTGCCTATATTCTTGGAAAGGGAAATGTAGTTGCTGATGAGCTGAGCCAGAAAACTCAGGCAAAATCCCTATGGGAATCTAATGATGAATGGAAATTCATGGCCCTTTTTTGTGAGATACATCTAGAGTTTAATGATAGTCACAAGAAGTCTTATTTCTCAGCCTTGAAAGTTACCTCTTCCCTTATTGAGAAGTTGAAGAGTAGAAAATTTTCAGATCATGAAGGCTTGGTTCTCTATGAGAGTATTTTAGGCGATGACTCACCTCCAGATTAGTCTGTGGGAAGAGACGAAATCCCACATAAACATGGATCTGTCATGGTTTTTAAAAATATGAGAGAGGATTTAATGGATGATTCAGATGATTCTTAGTGTGAAGTTCATCCACACATCTCAAAAATGTATCGAGACATGCGACCTCGGTATTGGTGGCCAAGGATGAAACTTCAGATAACAAGCTTTATCACTATGCATTCCACCTTTAAGAAGGTGAAGGAAGAGCACTATTGAATTGAAAGATTGTTATAGACTCATCCAATCCTAGAATGTGAATGATAATATATTTCCATGTACTTGTAGTCAGTTTACTGAGGTTTTCTAGAGGTACTAATGATGTATGGGTTGTCTATGATATACTGAAAAAGAAGCCCACTTCTTTCCTATCTGAGAAAATTTTCAGTTGATGACCTAGGAAGACTGCATGTCCATGAAATCGTAGGACTACACAGGATCAAAAATACTATCATTTTAGATATTTAAAATCATTTCACATCACGATTCTGGTATGGGTTTCATAAAGATATTGGTATGCAGGTGATTCTGAGCACATACTTTCACCCTTAGACTTAAAGAAATTTTGAATGCATGATAAGGAATCCATAAGAAATTCTCCAAGAATGCGTCCTTATTTTTTTGGTTCATGGGAGAATAATATCCCTCTCATCGAGTTCACCTACAACAATAGTGTTCAAGCAACGATTCAGATTGATCTTTTTGAGGCCTTCTATTCTAGGCCATTCCATTCACCCCAGTACTAGCTAGAGGTAGGAGAGGCTTCCCTATTAGGTTCTCATTTCATTTATATAACTTTATATTATGTTTAGTAGATCAGGAAGTGTATGTATACTGCTCGGTCTTGATATAAATCTTATGTTAATCGTCATCAATGACCTGTAGAGTTCAAGGTTAGGGATCATCTTTTCCTACGAGTATCACCCAAGCTTGTGAATATATAGATACAAATGAAAGTGAATATTTCGACTCATTATTCTAGGTTGTTTGAGATTCTAGAGAGAGATGGTCCAATAGCCTATCGGTTCTTACTACCTCAGAGGTACCATTTCATGCCTGAAGTCTCCCATGTTTCATAGATTCGCCAGTATCATGCTGACCCATCTCATACTTTTGTTTCTGAGGAAGTTGAATTAGATACTGGTGATTCATTTGAGGATTATCCTATATGAATCATTGAATGAATAAAGAAGGCTCTATGAGGCTATATTGTCTCTTTAGTAAAGGTGATATGGTAGCATGAATGTGTACAAGATGAGACTTGGGAGAATGAGGCCAATGTATATGCCTAGTAGACTGAGTTTTTCTCAGACAGTTTTCACTGAACATAGAAGGTAAACTCAAGGAAAATATTCTTTAAGGGGAGAATACTGTCACAATCCAGTTTTCAATCAGGTATGGATCATTTTAACTTTGGTCTAATTCTTTATTTTTTACCTAATATGGATTCTTAATGAGTTTACAGGTGTCTTAAGCATTTCTAGGATTTGTTTAGATCCCAAAACCCATATTTTTTTTGATAAATAGACTGGCCACATGGTTTTTAGAATTAGTTTGGGGAAGGTCACATGATTACTTCTAACCATGAGGGGATGAATAATGGAGTGAAGAAGGGTACACGGTTTTCCCTAACCTTGCACCAGGGGCTGCTTGCCCATAAAAATACTGAAGACATTATTGTAGAGGTGTTTTTCTTGATTGGTGGAAAATTTTTGTATATGTTCACATAAATATGAAAATTCCCCTCCTTATAGTAGATGGAACATGGTAGGGGAACCGTTTTACCAACCATGTTTCCAAACAATGTAACCCTAATTTTTTGGTTATTTTACGAAAACCCCCTTAATGATATGTTTTAAATTTTTTCCTTGTCCCACTTTGATCATTCCATCATGAGGAGCTTTCCCATTCCTATTTTTGAGACCTTTTAAATCCTAAGCTAGGTTTTGATCCCGATCATCTATCCAGAGTCCGATCAAATAACTGTTCATCTTACTGTATCTGGAACGGTAAGATCTTAATTAATTTTTAGGCATTCATCGTTCTCCTTTCTGTTGAAGACACTATTTTGATGCAGGATCATATGTCTTATTTTTAGATAATTTATCTATTATTTCAATATATTCCAATCCAGATAAAACTATAGTAAGATAGGTGATGAGATGATTTATATGAGTACGTGGTAGGTGGCATATAACTCATACCTCAAGATTCATCTTTTTAAAAATTAATGTATGTGAACACCAATTTCATCAGAAATTACCTATTTAATTGATTTACCTTGATTATAATTTTTAGAACTATATTATAAGAATAGTTCTATCAATTTTATCTATCATTAGAGGTTACTATCTCAACTATGACCACCCCAAGTAGTCTTTTCTCCTTAATTATTCATTTTTACGTTTATTATGTGCGTTTGTACCACTGTTCCAGTGTGCTTTGGCTTGGACCTACTAATGGTAATCCCTTACATAATTAAATTCCTATTGAATTGGTTTTAATTTTTCCTTGATTATTTTTGTGTCAATTTTCCCTTCTAAGATAAGTGTTATACATAACTAATTAATGTTCAAATGGTTAAATTAGAAAGTATACTATGAATATGAGTTGGACTAATTTCTTGTAATTGAATTGCGTGGCTTCACATCCATATAACCCATTGAAATACATTATGGAAGGTAGTAGAGTGAATATTATTAAATTATTATGACTTAAATGATCTAATAAATGGTTTCATTCCTAGTTATCCTTATCACACTAGTGGAAGGAAAGGCTTGAACCAAATGAAATTACTAAATGGATTGAGTATTGCATGGTCTGAATTAATTAAATGAATAAAATAAATGGTGGATTATGTGTATGGACCATGACAGTGTTATAGGAGTGTTCAAAGTTGATCTATACTTGGATTACATAGGGAATACCTTGAACACATGTGGACTCCATTTCGATTCAAGGTTTCCAGTTTCCAGTTTCCATGGGTGAGACCTACCTTGAAGCCTAATCTTTTTCTATTAGTGGATGCATGATATGACCCCATAGGATCCATTATTTATTATTATATGATACCTTGGATACACTCCGTGGATTTGGAACAATGTCCAAGGACATGAGGCTCCTTGGATACACCCTTGGGCCTAGTCATTTCTTATCCCATTTTATCTTGGAAGTATTCCTTAGACTCGGTTAGAATTACATTATTGTGGAATGACTTGGGCGATTCCCCTTGGATTACTCTATTACCTTTACTTCCAGGATAAAATTTATTACCTGAGTTGGATTAACCTCTGAGTCCATGGATGCCTTGGTTATTACCTTGGATCCCATTCATTATTAATAACATTATAGGATGCCTTGTTATATCTTGGATCCTATCAATATTTTCCTCATAAGAATAACTTATTATATCTTTAACCCTTTACTATTATTATAATGTAAAATTTTTAGGGTCGGCATTACCTCATTTGACTTATTATATAAATTGGAATAATTAATGAATGAACTGGTTACATGTTTAGACACCAACTGAAGTTGAAGAAGGTACTTGTGTATTCACATTATTGTAATACTTTACTTTTATTAATGCATGCCTTTATAATGTTTTTGTTTGTATTACATGAAATTGATGTTATATATGCTATTGGTGGTGGCCTACTAGGATTTTTATCACACCCTATCCGAGATTCCATTGAAACCCTAGCAGACTACATGTATGCATGTGTTGAAAAGGGAAGCGTATTGCTTCAGAAAGTTGATTTCTTACTTTCTTAGGATGGAGCTGGTATTAGATGACTGAGCAGGATCATGGGATGCTTAGATAGTTTTTGGTTTCTTTTTTGTACCTTTTTATATCATGTATTTTCTATTACCTTGTATCCATGTTTTCCAATTTTATAGATACAAGACATGTATAATTATCTTTTGTATATCATATCAGTTGATTTAGTTATTTATTACTTTAGCGTGCTTCTGTTGTTCTCTCTATTATACTGATTCCACTGTTTTACTTGTTATTACTTTTATCCATTATTCTACACTTCGATAATGAGGTAATAGTACCCCCCCTGAACACACCCTAGTCTTTCTCTTCTCGTTGGTAGCCTCTAGAATTTGGGGAGATGTTCTTGAGGCCATGTGGTCAAGCGGTATTAGGGACCGTCTGAGTGGCACCTATGTTTTGGACATCACACAATGTGTCCTCCAACACTATAATAGTACGATTCAGCTGACCATCTATTTGTAGGGGGGATGTTGTATTAAAAAATACCTAGGTACTAAGAACCTTATATAATCCTTTATAGTATTGAAAAGTAAAACATGGATCACAATCCAAAAATATAGTCCATGGATCCCCATGCAACCTCACTATCTCCAAAATATACAACTCATACAACTGGTCCACCATAAAATTATCTCATATTGATAATAAATGTGCCACTTTGCTCAACCGATCCAAAACTACCCATATCACATAATTATTTTAAGGAGTCCTTGGAATACATACCATAAAATCAATTATAACATCATCCCACCTCCATTCTAGAATGGAAAATGAATACAACAAACCACCAAATCTCTAATACTCAGAGTTAACTTGTTAACAAGTGTAGCATCGCATCAAGAAACCTGAAAACTCTTTCTTCATCCCTGGACACCAATACTATCTATGGATATCATGATAAATTTTGGCCAAACCAGGATGAACTCCCCACTTCAAAGAATGAAACTCACACACAAAATCTTACCTTATACAAGTAGGCATGAAAACATGACCATGAACACAAATTATCTCATCATCATCAACAGTCCAATTGAAAGGTGAATCCCCACCTTAAAGACATTACCTCAAGGAAAAAAAATATGGATCCTCATACTGATCCTCCCTGATCCATCTTAGAAACATGTAATCAGCTGCCAACGATGCAAGGGTTATCTTCTATTGTCCCTCTTGAACCTATAGGTGCATCTCAGCAAAAAACTTGATCATCCTTCACTCAAAATTGGATTCCTAAACCGCCTAATTTTTTAGTCTTCCAACTCAAATCATCTGAAAAAATATTTATCTTCCCTAGATTATAGAATATCTCAATAAAAATAGACTACATATACTCAACCAATCTTCACTATCAAATATTAAAATTATGTTGGGATAAGATGTACTTAAGGATTTTATGATCTCTATACACCATAAAATTTTATACCAACATGTAATGACACCTACACGTTAAAGTATAAACCAACTTGGTCAACTAAATATCATTCATAGGGTAGTTTCATTCATGAGGACTCCACTTCGATGACCCATAATCCATAACCTGACCATCCTGTATCAGCACTACCCCATGAGCAACACCAAAAATATCACAAAACAAGGTATACTCATTTCCCAACTCTGGTAGGAACAAAATTGTGTGGTAGAAAACTACTTCTTTGACTCTTATAAAGGATTATCACATTCCCCAGAACATTCAAACATGATTCCCTTTTTGGTCAAGTATAAAAGTTGTGCTTCTAAAATGGACAATTCTTTGATGAACCTATAAAAATATCCCAATAAATCCATAAAGATTTAGATATCAAAAACATTCTTAGAATGATCCCAATATGTAAGTTATTTCACTTTCTATGGGTCTAATGACACAAATTCCTCAGATATTATGTAACCTAAGATATTTACACTATCAAAACATAAATGAAACTTAGATAGATTGGTGTATAGACTATGATCTCTTAGTATAATAATGATGATTTCAAAATGTCTGGAATGATCGTCATGAGTCTTGGAGAAAACCAAGATTTCATCCCAAAAAATGACTAAAAACAAATATTGATACATGTGAAAGATCCAGTTAATTAGGCCTGTAAATATTGTTGGCACATTCGTCAGTCCGAATGGAATAACAAAAATCATACAAACCATACCCGTTCTTAAAATTAGTGCACAATATATCAGAAGTTATCACCCTCAGATGATCATACCCATATCTCAAGTCAATTTGGGAGAATAGGAAAGCACATCTCAGTTGGTCAAAAAGTTCATCGGTTCAAGGAAGAGGGTATCAACTCATAACCGGAACCCCATTTAGTCTCTAGTAACTAAAACTCAACCACAAAATCCTATCATCCTTCATGAAAAAATATATATCCCCATGGTGACATACTCAAACAAATAAACCCTTTATATACTCTAATTCCTCCATCATAGTTTTATGTTACTAAAGTTATATAGGTTCCATTCTATATATGGGAATCAAAATAGGTTCTAATACAGCTAGCAACTCAATCATGAACTCAATATCTCTCTTAGGTGGCATCACTAAGATGTCCTTCAGAAATCCATCCTAAAACCGATCCACCATAGGAGGAAAGACAAGCTGCTCCACTCCCCCATCATCAAACACACTATGTGCCACTTGGGATATGAGTTCACCCAACTGCGGAAAATATAACCTAGCATGACCTCCTTAGATATCCTATTCCCAATGGTGAATATAAGTATCCCCGTGAAGGGAAATGGACATTACCCTATGGTGCTAATAATCAATATCGACCTGATACAACACCATCCAATAAATCCCCAATATTAAATAGAAACTGAAATCTCAATCATAATCAATTCGTACAAGAAATGGTACCCACCAACCTAAAGAACACACTCCTAACATTGCCAGATATTTTCTTCTCAAACTCCTAATGGTGTATCAATTGAAATAACCCCACACATATTCTCCACTACTAGAACCAAATAATTTACAAGCTGAGTAGATATGAAAGGGTGAAAGGAAAATGTGTCAAATAAATCACTATAAATCATGGAATCTATAAGAATCAGACCTTGAACTGTCGATGGTCTAACCACCCCACCTATCGGTGTAGGATAAACTACATGGATCTGACCTATACCTCTACCTTGGGCTCTGGTATGAGTCCCTAGCACTAAACTACCCTACTGATATGGACCCACTTTTCCAAGATTACTACATCTACCACCCTGACCAGTACAGCTAGTATAACTCCATATAACTGGCTGATATGGGTAGCTGACCCCCTTCCCACACTCTAGAATGACCTCGATCCTCCATAATTTACCACCTATCATTGGTTCCTATAATACCTCTACACATTCCCCATCCTGCTACATACTTGAAACTCAATTGGTGGTTGGGTACACTAACAATTCATGTGTCCTAGCCCACCGCACTGATAACATTGCACCTGGCCACAACCCTGAGAGGTCAAACCTCTTCCCTGGGTACTCTTCCTACCACCACCCTAGGTAAAACCCTCGAAATAGTGCTTCATACTATCAAAATATTTACCAATGGATCACCCAAATGGAACCACATGTTCACCACTGAAAGCCTCTTTAAGGTTCCATTATGAAATAAGGGCCTGATGAACCACCTGAAAAACATCTTTAAATGAAAGATTTTCACATGGGACTTGATATCATGTCTATCTCCATCCTGAAAACGCCTCTTCACAACTTTTAAATTCCCCACCAATGTTGGAACGAAGTGTTGCAGTCGATGAAGTGTCCATCATAATCCATCACAATCATAGTCCTCTGGTTCAAACTTATATAATTCGCAGCCTTCTACTACATCGAGGTCTGTGGATAAAAATGTTTTCGAAAATTTTCCTAGAAAATTTTCCATAACATACTATTTTCCTACACTGTCTAAAATAGAAAATCCCATAGTGCTTTGCTGGCCGCAATGACATATAAGACACCAAAATGACCCTATTCTTCAGAGGAGTCTTTAAGTGATCCAGAATTATCTGGGTGGAATCTATCTAGAATGTGGATCCCTTAGGTACACCCTCTCTAGAAAATGTAGAATAATTTTGTAACTAGAATTCTATAGTCAGTTCAAACATACATAAAACATCACTCCCTAGTTCTCATTCCATAATCTTTACAAAAGTAGAAGAAGTTCTCATAGAACTCCTCCCCCCTCTGTTACCCTATATTAATAGGGTTTCCTACTCCTCAAATGGAGGAGAATTATCAAAGACATCCACTTTTCACCCAACTAACACACATCATGGTAGTGACATCTCTCTATAATTCCAAACAAACATCTCAAACAAATAACATAAAACATTCATAGTTTTCACAATGGTAGGATCTCCACAGGCCATAAAAACCCATTCTTTATTGACTATTCTAGTGGATATATTCACATTTATTGCACTACCCTCTACCATAACTATCACATGACATGGTAAACATGGTAAAATACAACTTACATAATCACAAGTATTTGATTAAACACCATTTTTAACATTTTTCCCATTCACATCATAAATATTTATCTTTTAGGAACCTTTATATCTTTACAAATTTTTACAATGAATCCTTATCCCATTTATAATTATTCATTTTCCACTATTCCTTTACCGTTATTTCACAATATTTATATTTACCCAATTGAATAATCTTTATTAGACACTAGTTCTTTCAAATTTTCAAGAAAAATGAAATGCATTATAACCCTCAAGTCCTACACATATCCCCTATGTTTGTCTACCCTGACACATTCCACCTATATCCCTAGGTGCCAAAAATGAGGCATGAATGAACAACCTCTTACCATTTCACCCCTGACCAAAAAATCATATAATAGTCACATCACACTACATATGCATTACACAAGTTGGAATATCATTAAATCCTAACAACAAACATCAAGAACAATAACCCCATCCTCGGTCCTTGGGTTTTCCTATACATGAGTAAGATACTCCCATGTACGAGTTCATTTCCAAGGCTCAAAATGTCATAGTCTTCTGTATAACATTCCCAAATAGTGTGATAACAGTTTATAACCTCATATGATACCACTTTTTAGCATACCTAGCATGAGATCCACTAAATCAGGGCCCCGAGATGGGTCTCCACACGTCCTTAGGTGTGCCTTCCCATACGTCAGAGGCTTCTGAATAATACCAAGGATCTAGTAGAACACATGGGGAGACTATACCCTCTTTACCATATTATTACAAAATAGATAATATTATAAATAAAAGAAACAAATGAAGAATAAACAAGCATCATGAATCAATTTCCCAAAACTAGGTACAAGCACACAACGAAATAGTAAATAAGCTATGTTATGTCACACAATGAAAAAGTGTTTAAAAAACCCAAAATAAATACAATATAAAAAATATGAAAAATGGGTCCTGATTCTATGTATGGATACCTCATACATGCACCTCCCATTCCATGTTAATCCATCTAGAATAGTTCAATTTACCTAATCCTAATTTGCAATAATGAAGTTTGCTCGGGTACCCAATGGAGGCCCGATCATGGTGTGAGTATAACTTAGTAGGACACCACCAATGATGTCTATAATCTATCTAGTCTAAAAAAATAGTGTATGTAGGTATATAATGAATAATAAGATAAAAAAAGATAAACTGGGTTCCATTAATAAACAAGTCCACTTTAGCCACTTTCATTGTTTGTTCTAGGTGTTAACCATTTTCACCAAATACACTTCAACCT
Organism: Viscum album; assembly: GCA_963277665.1. Taxonomy (NCBI): domain Eukaryota; kingdom Viridiplantae; phylum Streptophyta; class Magnoliopsida; order Santalales; family Viscaceae; genus Viscum; species Viscum album. The sequence continues at coordinate 736,809,714 of OY728147.1, read as the reverse complement.
ATGTCGATAATATAAACTATGTATAAGAGAATGAATTAAGTTCCATATATCACTGGGGAAGACATTACAAAAAAATCCTACGAAACCTTTATTTAAAGCCAAAATCTAGGTAATCATATCCCGTGCATCCGTTGGGGGCATAGAGATTCAGTTATAATCCCCAACCCAAGCATTATATAATACATAAAATGAAGCCTCTGACCATGTAATCATATACCACGAATCCATTGGGACCATAGGGCATAAATAATACTTCCCAAACCATGCATTACATAAAACATACCTTGGAGCCTCAGTCTAAGTAATCATATCCCACACATCCATTAGGGGAACATAACATCGGTCTGAGTCCCCAACTCGTGCATGATAGGGCGAGTTTTGAGCATCAGTCTAACCTGAAACTTTGGGTATAGAGCCTTAGTCATACCCACAAACCACCCATCCATGGGTATATTATTCTTTATCCATTTACCATATATATAATTTTAAAACCTCAACTCATTAACACATTCACCATTTATAACTATGATTCAATAATTACATATACCATCTTCATACCTTAACCCATTACCACATTATCCATTTATATTTCTTACCCCATTAACACATTTTCCATTCCATAATTTTAACCATTGTCACATTTACCATTTACATGCCTTATCCCATTATCACCTTCCCATAAATCATGTTTCCCTTTCAAATTATACAAAGCACCCCTTTTTCCATGTTAATAACTAATCATAATATAACTAGTTCCATTTCATAATCCAATCTAACATGTCAAAACAATTACCATGGGGTTTATTTTATAAAATCCCAATTCATCACTTAACATCCCAATTTCATGTTCAATAAAGAGATACACCCCACAGGTGGCCCTTAAACCAATTAAATAAACCTCAATGCATCCCATGAGAATCATGAGGGGTTAAATTCACTAATTAACCAACCAATTAATCATTTCATCCAAGTTAAACCAATAAAAAAGCACAACAACACACAAGCTCCACAACACACACATAAGAAAAACAAAAAAGAGTATGTGATATAACCTATAGACCACCTACATTGATTTCAAAGAGATCCACATGCTCAAGCTCAGCCTTTGATTCAAAAACAAACCACCATTAAATCACGAACCTATAAAATGATAGAAAGGAGGGTTTTATATCTTTTTAATGTGATGAATGGTTCTACAAGCCATATTCTGAAACAAATGAAGGAATATGAGTGTTATATTCACTTGGAGATTAGATCTACACCCAACGACACTCCAAATGGATTAGAAAAAGGGATATCAATCCTTGGGATTTTTTGGGGGGAAGGGTTTTTCACCCTTTGATACTAAGAAATGGGGAGGAAATCTAGGTTTGAGTTTTTAAGGATCAGGGGGGAAGAAAAAAGCCACATTTTTAATAGTGCTCACAGTTGGCCATACGTTTGGCCAAACTGTCCATCAACGAGGATCCACCCTCTATCCAAAAGGGGCCCCAACTACTTGGATTCTTGGGGAGCCCACATAGTTTTAAAACTCGTGTTGTGACCATCTGGGATGGCTTTATCCAAGCCTACATATTTTTACTTCCCCTTGTATGGTTTCATAAACCATACACCCCATCTCTTAGAAAGCATGGTTAGGTCGCACGATTACTACTAACCATGTTACAACTGTGAAAAATGAAATGGATGGCCACTTTCTCCCCTCTTTCATGTCTTTCATCCCCAGAAAAACCTTGAGACTCATTATACTTCTGGTGAACATTCCATCAACCAATTTCGTTGGATTTAAACCAAAACATAAATAAGTACATAATTTATTTGAAGTTAGTGATCTTACACATTTAGAGTATATAAAAATAAAACAATATCATAAATATTTATTTAAACTATTAATATATAAAAAACTAATATATAAAATAATATATATAACAATACTATATAATATTTTATATCACAAAATCTTCACAGCCTCCTTTGTCATTGTATTTTAAGTCATAAAATGTCTACACACATATCAGATTCTCTACTACCATAGAAACACTTCACCCCCTAATTGAACTTATTCTTCATCAGTGTTTTACCTATTTATAGTCAATAATCATATTTATAAAATATTTGACTATATATTAGTCACAAAAAAATTTAAAATATAGTAAAAAAATTTCATTTAATTATCGAATAGAGACAAAAAATTCTATGACTAGCTATAAATCTATAAACCATAAAATGTAACTAAAAATTAAATATATTTTTTTAATAATTAATTAGTATAATTTATTAAAATGTCAGCTTGATATTGTACTATAATAAACAATACTTAATGAAAACTCATTAGAAACACTTATTACAAATCACTAAACCAACAACTGTAATAAAAGTTTTTCTAAATATTATTATTATTTATTATTTATTTATTATTTCAATTAATCTATTCGAAAAAATATATTATAAATTTATGTTGTTATGTTTAAGAAAATATTTATAATGGTGAAACAACATGATCAACTCAATGGTAAATGAGTTAAATTATTAATATTACTCATATGTATCTTAATTAACCGTTCATTGAATGAAAAAATAGTGAAAAAACATAGAATACTATTGAAAGAAAGATGAAAGGTATGTGGTTACCCATTAATTTTGTAGTAAGGAAAAAATTTCAATCAAGTACTATTGGTGTAACATATGTATTAAGGTTATAACATATATAATGTATTATAAAGTATATAATATATTCAAATCTCTTCAATCTGGCCATTCCTATACTACATACGATGGAAACAATTTATTCAATTAATCCTAGATTTCTAATTATAAATAAAAAAATTTTATATCTGTTCAATTATAATAAAAAAATAGGGATTTCATATGTTATAATAAATTCAACATATAAATAAAATACTTTTTTTATAAAAACAATATAAAATAATTACAAGTAATTTAATTTAAATTTATTTAATAAATATTAAAAAAGACTATATATAGCTTACCATTATTTTTTTCTTGGTCAATAATAGCATTATCATATTCGATAATTAATATTACTTATTACTACTCTTCTTTACTCACCATTTAATGATTAAAATTTTAAATATCATCAAGGAGAAAAAATTTAAAATGTTTTTATTGATGGGATTTACTATCACAAATTAAATCACCATTATCACCAATATCATATAAGTCCCATAGTTTCTTGTGAACCATAACACTCCACTCATACTCATCTATATCATTGATATATCATACAAATTTTTATTGAGACTCTATTATACATGAATCATGTTACACACGCTTTCCACTATCAATCAACCGAGATATGTTTATCGATGTAAACTATAGTGAATATTTCCTTATAACACCATTAATATTGACCCATGTTTATTTTAATAACCCAATGGGAAATTTTTCATGATTATTTTACTCATAATATCAACCAACTTTTCATATTATCCCTAATATATAACTTTAATTACACTATTATTTTTGTTTTTACACCCTCTTCATGAATGGTAGTATGAAACTTGAAACCACCACTATTTTAGGAATAAAATATTCTAGTTTTTCTAAGAATAATTCATCATAAATAATACAAATCTTAAAATAGTATAATTTTATTTTTATGCATTTATTATCTATAAAAATTGATAATAAATATTTTAACATATATTTATTATTTAAAAATATTTAAAAATATGTATTTTAATAAGAACATACATGATATGAAAACCATTAAATTGTCTCTTTGATAAAAAATTTTGATATCACTAAATCATTTCAATTTTGAGTTCTAATGGATATTATTTATGTATTCAATTATACAATATATGGATCAATAATAAATGGATTGAGTAACACATATATGTGTTCAAGTATTTACTGTAACATAGTTATTGTAAATAAAGATTCACTTCCAACTTCTTGACTTGAAGTTGAAAGTATTGATGATTTATTATTAACCTTAGAAGGAATTTTATTGCATCATGACTTATCAACATCATTAAATATTATCTCTAATGAATTCAAAAAAATCAAATAAAAGTAAATTCACTCTTCAACTTGGTAACCTTAAGAAATATGACCTTATGTCGGACTATTATCTATCAGATAATGCTTAAAAGGAAAAAGTAACTAAATATAAAAGGGTAAAGAATAAATAATTAAACATAATAAGTATTTACATTGAAAGGTATAATACATTGATACCAATAATATTGAAATTATGTACTTATCAATCAGATATATCTATTTATATTTTGTACATCGTATATGTTTACCATCCTTGGGAAAATGCATAGTAAAATGTTTCATCATATTGAAAAAAGAGGTGGAAAAGATCATACCCCTATGACAAAGAAACATTGGAGTTCATTTTTAAAGTTAATATAGTTTAATATGGTTAAAATTTTTCTCATAGAGTTTCTCAAAAAATGTGTAAAAGTCATTCAAAAATACAATTATTTTTTCAAATAATTAATTATGTATTTATAAAGGTAAAAAATGCCCCATAAATATATACATGCCATGGATTTTTAATCCATGTAATTTTTAATGATTCAAATCAACTCATATATAATTTTAATTTAATATACATCTAGTACTTGAACATTTTTTATCCATTTAAGGGAAATATATTTTACAAAATTTCCAATGAAAAAAATTATTTTTGGAAAATTCCTATTTTAATTTTCCAATTTTCTACACATAATATTCCATTATTCAATGTTCTTAGGAGAATATAGATGATATTTGGATTTAAAAGGCTCATTAATAATTTCATAAATCACATTTTCCCAGAAATTGTATTCATGGTTTATAACATGAAGATGATGACTTATAAAATGAAATTATTATTAAAAATATGTAAATAATATTAATTTTTTATTCATTCTTTTTGTTGAAGATATATTTTATGTGTTTTTAACACTTTTCATACATAAATTCAATTGAAAATTGTTTTTTAAAATCAATACCAGAATTTGATATTTCATTAATGATCTGTGATACATATAATAATTCGGTTATAAGGCTCAAAATTGTTTTCCTATTAAATATATTATTGTTATACCTAAATTATGAGATGTATCAGTAAATAAATGATAACATATGTAAGATCATTTTTTTCATTAAATTACTCCTTAGGTATTAAAATATAAATTACTAAATCGATAAGACAATCCAATGTGTGTTTTCTAACTAGAAAAAATTTCTTTTCTACAAAATGTACCTGTTTTCCACATTAGGGAAATAATAATTTTGAAAAAATTTGTTTGAAACATTATATGTTTATAAACCATCATTCCATAACTCCTAAAAATCTTGGATTATAGGATATAGGTGGATTTTATTGTAATTTGAAGGAATATTATTTCCAATTATAATCATTGACATGATAAATTAAGTTTATTAAATGTGTATCCAAGGTGGTAGATTTTAAGGGATAAAAAAATTTGTCATCTGAAATTACTCTGACTTAATTAAAAATAAGTGTCGAATCACTCACTTTCCAACTACAAGAACTAAATTCTTCGGTGATATGTGAAATTTTGATATGATGAATCAATGGGTTTTGATGATTTTAAATACCTTGGACGTTACATGAACTCATAAATATTAGTATACCTATAATTAAACCTAATATACACAACCATTTTAGATAACATAAATTTCTCTCTCAATCATGATTTTAATGAAAAATAATATAAAAAATTTGTAGATGTTTTATTTTTTTATTTATAATATTAAATTTATTAAAACTAGAATCATGATTTATTAACTTCAATATGAATGCACAATGTTCTTTTCACTCTACTATGTTAGAATACTCTCCATAATACATCATTGAGACAAGCATGTGTATTATTATTACTTAGTCTATGATTTAAAATAACTTTATTCATCTCATAAAATGATGCATATATCTTAGCTTCAACAAATTCCCCATTAAAAAATTGGTATAACATGGATATTTCTATATTTATAATTCTACAAAAACATTTTATGTGGTAAATATTCATCAGAAAACATTGTTTTGATTTTTTTGTACAACTTTCATATAGTTATTAATTATTTTCTTTGATTAATTTAGAAAATCGATTTCTAGGAATAGTTAGGTTTTCCCTTATATCGGTTTCTACAATATCATCTATTAATATGTTATTAAAATAACTAGGTTTATCTCAAAATTTTAAATCATTATTAATATATAGATAATAAACATGTAGATCAATTAATGTGTCCTAATATTGGTGGAGTTTTTATAATATATATAAAACATCATTAATAAATATATATATTCCATTATCCAATATTAGGGAATCAACATTTTCATTAAAATGGTGGACATCATTACTCATAAATTCTGTCATGTGTGACTCTAATTCCAAAAACCAACTCATATATTGAGGATGCTTTTTTATTTCATTCTTTCAAATAAATCATCCATACTCAAATAAATTAGTAATTTACATTTAGGGTATGAAAATTTTATCCTTCCACCAATGGATGACTACTAATTGCAAAATCAAACAAAAAAATATCTAAATTCTTAACATACTGAGGTGTGTTATGTGGTAATGTAATCCGAATTTTATCTATAACTAATTAAATTCCAACACATTAAAATATAAAATAATTTTATATAAGTATATAGGAATAAAATATTACATTTATCTTAATGGGAACATCATTAATATTATGTCCCTCTTAACATTTTAAATCCTAAAATTTAAAAAATAAACACATTATAGAAAAAAAATATTATATTAAATTTATAATATATGTAATAAAAAAATCATTAAATGTGTGATATAAATTTTATATCAATAATTATAAATTAATTTTTTATTAAAATTCTTCAAATATACTATTATGTGTGAAATACCTAACAAATCGTGCTACATTGAGATTTTCAATAAATATATAGTATTTTTTGTCACATATAACATAAAAAAAAACTTGTTTTCCTATTTTCATGAACATATCACTTTTACATAGTAATTATCATTAATATAAGTTATGAATATTTATTACTTATTGGTTTTCAATGATAATTACTTGTAAAATTATATATGTTCATACAAAAATAAAATTATGTTTTTTGTAGTGCTTGTTGGATTTGAAAAAAACTACCTGGGAGTTATTAAATTTCTCATAACATGAACTTATATATACAATTATTCAGATAACACTGTTACTTGATTCATCTTTCTATAGTCCACATAGACTTGTATACTACTATCCGCCTTCTTGAAAAACAACATTGGACTCCCCATAGCAATTTGATCATTCTGAAAAATCCTTTCACCTCTAAATCTTCTATCTAAACCTAAAAATATCTTAACTAATTTAGTGTGGTATGATAAGGAATAATAGATATTAGTTCCACCCTAGGAACAAGATCAATCTGAATCATGATTCCTTTATCTAGAGGAAGAGTTGAGAAGTCATATGGGAAAAATACACATTATGATCCACTACTAGTGGCACGATAGAAAGGGATACTACTGATTCAATATGAGCCAAGACCACTGATTAATCCATGATAGCTCTAATCTGACTCTTGTCTATTCTGGTACTACCAACATCAAGATCACACTCACTAGTCAACACATACATATCTCTTCTAGGTGAGGTGAAAGTCACAGGTCTTCGATAACAGTCAATGTGAGATTGATAATTGGTCAACCAGTCCATTTTTAATATCACATAGAAGCTGTTCATCTCTAAGATAATGATTGATAACAAATGTTCATAGTTGGAAAAAACTATTGGATGCTCTGGACGTCTCTAGATATAATCAAATTTCTTTCTAAAATACATATTGATAGATAGAATCTCAAAACATAACTTAATAAGCATGTAAAGACCATAAAAAACATGGGAATATATAAATTAATGGGGAAATATAGTATAAAAAAGACTGGTGGAAAGAAAATAAGTGATAAATACCACACATCTAATGATTGATGATCCGGCCCCACAGTCAGTATGAACCTAGTCTATCACATGCACTTAGCCTGCCTCAGATCCACAAAATTGGCCACGAGGTTAATGAATCACCCAAGTTAATTTTTTATGAGAAATCTGAACCTACTTTTTAGGACCCTTGTAAGATACTTGGGTAAAATTCTTGTCTATCCATTACCCCTAGGAAAACATAAACCCAAATATCTAGAGAAGTAATGCCAAATATGAAATAACTTTCCACATTGCCAAAACATCTTCTATAGTACTCAAAAGAACTTGTGTTAGTGTATTAACTTTCTATAATTGAAATACTATATAACCACTCCAATGGGATAATATGAAGCCAAAATATACCCCACCTATATTATACCATAATTATTTATGTGATGATTCTTTATATTCCTACTACTAGTTGTGACACTCACCACAATAGTAGGAGGTCAACCCACCTGATAACTAAAGGATAGAAGATGACCAACTAGTCTATCATCCTCCAAGACCTTATCAATAGTGATTTAATTTCATATAACCTATAGGTATTGTTTTGGTAAATGATCTTAAAATACCATATTATATCATAATGAACACCAATCTTCAAATTATTAGACTTTTATGCCTCATTTATTCCTAAGAGGGAAGTGAAATGAAGAAATTCAATGAAATGAGTAGAATAAAAAGATATCAAAATTGATATCTATTAATTATCCATAAATTCCTATAAAAAACATAGATTTATCACGTTAGGGAGTAATTCTGCCAAAAAAATTTCTACAAGGTTTCCTAAGAAAGAATCTCATATATACATACTTTTCCCAGGATTCCTCACCATCTCCTAACTATTCCCTGATGGTTGAACAATTCTTGCTTGACCCATTGGTCCTCCAATGTGTTGAAAAATTTAAATATAATGAATATAATTTCAATATATTCTTTAACATCCTATGTTCATCCCGTGGACTGTAATGATGGAGGATGTTGTAGCTTGAATTCACAGGCATAATCGACCATGGTCTTTGTACCCCTCCACCATCTGTAGGTACAATCTTAATAACTCTGGGCTAGAGTGACTCTAATGAATGAACTACCTAAGAATGTGAAAATCATTCTCAGGTGCATCTTCCAACACATATTTTTTATGGAATTGTAAGGACCATTCAAGCTACATAATTCTAGAATGCATCCCCAAGAAGTCTAGTCAAGAATATCTGACGTGGATTTTTTTAAAATGCAAATAAAATGTTTAGAATAACTATAAAAACATTATTAATTAGTAATAATTTAAAAAATTGGATTCATATCACATAAACTATATTAGGAGATATACATTCAAAAGAAATAACTATCCTAGTTCTCCCCAGGGTTTAATCCTAGCTTACTGTACCTATACAATACTCAAAATTATATATATATATATACACAAAATATAAATACATTACAAAGTTCAAATAACTAATTTCAATAGATATATCACAATAGTAAAAATATATATACCACTCAACAATTATCATAGATCAAGGTATTTAATTAAAAGACTACAATATAACACACAAAAAATTTATATATGGAATGTGATCCTACATGCTTACTCATGATTCATGAACAGACCAAAATTATATAAAGCTATAAAAGTAATATCATAACTAAAAACATAGAGTTCTATTACACGTGAGATGGTCAAAAATATTTTAACTTCCCTACACATGTTATATAAATCCTATCTCTTTTCTAGCAAACCCAAAAGGAAATGAAATAAGGGAACCTCATCACTTTGATACCATTTTGTAGAACCCTGACCCGAATCAGTTGGTCCAATCCGAAGGGCCTCATAAACTCATGCATGACTCCCCATACAGAAGAAGAAGCCGACTATCCATGAGGATCTAATCAAAAGTGGAGAGACTATACCCCTGAAAATCATATCCATAATATGATAAAATAATGAATATATAAGCCAATTGAGCATCTTATAAGATAACATGAAAATTTTCTATAATAGATGACATGTTAATCGTGTATAAAAATAGATAATAACTAACTATGTGGTAGGTTTCCTAGTTTATAATAAAAAATTGAAAAATAAATAAAAAAAATTACACATCCATCTAAATTCCATTCAGGTACTACCTCAATCACCATGCTTTATCTCCACAACATCTTAATGTTTGACCATTTCCCTTCCTTGGATCCCTAATCATGATGTCTGCATGCACATTGAGTTTCCTATATAGGATGTGAGTAATAAAAACCAGTAGGACACCACCAATATGACATTATAATTAGTTCACAAGTATAACATGTGTATTCAAAGAAAAAAGTAAATACACAAGTAAGAAATAAAAAACTCATGTCGAGAATTTATGTGATAAACACGCTACCAAAATGACACCACATGTATCTCAAAAGAGAAACAAGGTAATGAATCTCATTATATAAAAGGATAATGAGGATGGTTCACCAAAATCCAATGAGTCAGATTGAGCTATAAGACCAATATATCCTACCTCTATCATGGGTCTGGCCTTAAGATTTTTGTATCTCACGTTTTTATAGGTTTCCCTCAAGGATATTTTACCTTTTAAATGCCTTGGTTCTACTACAAGGACATCATACCCAACCTGCCGCTACCTTGGGTCTGTTCTCATAACTATCCTACCCCTTCCCTATGATCAGGTTTATCTTCCTCATTGTCACATGCCTTATGCTCTCCCCCTCTAGGGATAATCATATCATCATGATCCACATATTCTTAATACTAGTATAAATTCCTCCAAAGGTATGATGATAACACATAACAATACCAAATAAATATAGGTAGAACATAGCATTTCATTTTGAGATTTAGATACAACAAACAAGCACTTGTGATTAACATAAAAAATGGTATAACATGATACATATGAATACTCAGGGAATAAAGAACATTATACGAGTATCGTGGACTACAAAGACACTCAATCACAAACATGTGATCATATTTTATCATGGTCAACAAACCTACACCAACACATGTATCATAAAAAGTTAAAAAGTTTATACAAGTGGCTAAGATGGTAAGGAAATTCTTACCTCAAGATTTATACTGTCACAACCAAAGGTTCTCCAATTAACCATTACATAAATAATGTCCACATATTAATAAATATAATCCTCTCACTAATTATTCTTATAAACTATTCCTTGAAACAATTTTCACCCTAGAATAAAGAAGATTGGGAGAGTTCTACCATAATTGGAAACCTAGAATAATTACTCAAAATTATTGAATAAAAGTTTTCAAATCTTTTATAAATGAGTTCTCGTATTACAAGACTCAACGGGTTATAGAAAATAACAGGTATGAAAGGTTCATGTATTTGAAAAATATCATAAGGCATTCTGGTTTACAACGTTGGAAACCCAAAACTAAAAAAAACTAATTTTCCGTTGAATACAATATTGAATGGAGAGTGTTTAAAAGATTCCAATATATGAGTTATGAATTTAAATGTTCTATAAGAATTTATTTCACATGATTTAGGATTTCATATCCATAAAACACGTTTATTGGTTCGTTATGGGAGAGAAAAAAGTGAAAAAAGTGTTAAAAACTACCTTTATGCCAAAAGGGTTCTACATAAGGGTAAAACCACACACAACTAAAATATGTCACATAAAGGTGATTTATTAACCATACATAATATTTTAAAATTAAGACTTACATATACACAACTCATGCTTACCTTTACGTAGTTAAGGACATAAAATTTTGCAACTTTTGAAAATCCGCACATATCCTTGTGTGATAAAGTAATGCATGGGATAACCCCTACATGAATCCTAAGTTAGCCTTATGCAAGCAAAATGGTCTTTAGATAACCTTACGCAACTTTTCTAAAACTGAAAATATCTTTATGTAACTTATAGAAAATGGGATCTAACCTTATGAAATAGATTAAACTTCTACATACCTATGCATAACACCCCAAAATTGGAATATATAATAGTGGAATGTATTTACCTTTATATGGGACATGGGGTTTGTGTAAGGGAAAAAATAAAATTGAAAATTATTAAATTTTCACATCGAAAGACTTATAAATTATAACCAGAAGCGTCTATAAACTTTATAAAAATTCATAGTCACCTTATAAAATAAAGATGTTATAGATAATTTGTAGGATTAATGAAAAAATAATTATTTTATTGTGTTTAATTATTAGTATAAAATATTTTATTTTGTAAATTAATTATTTTTCTAGAAATTTAAATATTGATTTAAATTTATAATGAATTTTAGATATGGATTTTTAATTGGTTTCAATGGTTGTGTTGGAGTATTTTTTTGGATAAAAAATATTAATTATTTTTTATGGATCTTACTTAATATTTAATTTTAAGGGAGTACTTATAAAATATTAATTAATTTTTAAGTAAATAGTTACTACATTATGGAGTTAAAATGAAAAAGAATATATCAAACTTAGATAAATCTGAATAAAAGATGTGAATTTTAAGTTTATTTTTTATATGTGATAAGAATTTTTTTATTAATAAATGCATTTTATGAATAATATAATATGATTAATTTAATACATGTGGTTTAAAATTAATTGGTAACTATAACTTACTTAAAAATAAATAAGTTTAAAATGAACTTTATATCTGATGATAATTATATCCAAGTTGTTTTAAAAAAATATAATGAATGTGTTCCAAATAAAATTTTCATAGTTTAAAGAATAAAATCCACATTATATAATATTTATTCCAATACATAGAATACCATATATGATATGGATACACTAATTTATTTTTTAAATATTCCCAATAAATGTGATAAATGTTCTTTCCTAAACACAAACGAGTTTGCGTATCATAGTAAGAAATTATAAATAGAAAATGTTCTCTAAGAGGATGGTGGGATTATTTTTGGACTTATATAAGTTAAAATTTAAAATAAAATATTATTCTAGTCAAGTTTCAAAGTGAATGTCACATAATAACTCAAAGGATATCATATTATATTGATAAAGAGATAATGTAAAGAGTCAAATTTATTTCCAAATGACCCCAAGGAAATAATTTAATGGACAATTTACAAGAATGATAATAAGGATAAACCTATAAATGATCTATGTATAAAATATAAGTTATTGACATCATAAAATTTGATGTTTTTAATGGTTTCAGGCACATCGGAAGTGCCGAATAGGGTATTCCCAACACATCTTTTTTTTTAATAATCAATGATTAATACAAGATGTACATAAATGAAAAATTACATGATTAATGGAATTAAATCAAAGATTAATTAATGAGTTAACACAAGAACCAACATGTAAGATCATCACATAATGATTTATAATTAATTTAATAGATTAAATAATTACTATGCGATGAATTCTTACTTAATTGATCAATATAACAACATCTATATTTTATACCATCATTTAATTTTAGGATTAAAATGTATATTCTATCCAATGGTGATTCATACATGCTCCACGAACCTTTGATCATCACCATAATAATATCTATGTGCTAGCATGGTAGATCCTAAAGCTTTTGTCATTTCTATTTGATCGCCCAATGAGTCCCTTCACGAAGGATTTTATTTAATATCTATAGAATAGTGAGTGGTGGTAGAAGAGGATAACTCTATATCAATGAGATATTTCCTAGAGAGGGATCTCTATAGGGATTTGAGGCCTTTATCTCTGGATGTTGTTGCACACACGAAACAAAAATGACCAACTAGCTTGAAACAATATATTTTTGTTTAAAAAGTGCTAGGGTTTGAAAATAATAATCACACATGAGCCCTTTATTATTTATTTTAACCTTAAGAAACCCCATATATACAATAATAATAATAATATTAGTAATAATAATAATAATAATAATAATATTTCTTGAAATGAAAAAACAAAAAAATTAATTAAATATTATTTATTCAAATAATATTTAACATATATTATTTCTCACCACACTATTAAACTCAATCTACCATTCCTCCAAAATATTTATTAAACCTTGATTAATGTATAATTATTAAATAAATAAAAATAAATATAACATTCACTAATAAATAAATAAATAAATGATATATTCACTAAATGAAAAACAAATATTGATTAAAAATCCTGCTCACAAAATATTCTCTCAAATTACTAGTGATAGAATATATACGATTAAAAAAACATGAATAATTATTAAAAAACATGTCGGAACAATATTTATTCAACATGTTAAATAATTAATAATAATACCATTTAACCAGGATTCTGAATACCCTTAATGTGTGACCCTATAGGCCTCTTTCACAGTAGAATTAGGAGAAGCATCTCAATGTCCAAGGATAGAATCTAGTAACACACCATGTAAACCATAAATAAATATATTTATTCCATAATGGCATAAAACCTCATACATATTTTTACTAAGTTATATAATCCCTTTAACATGATATCTCTTTTCAAACCGATTGCATTCTACTTCTATCAACCTATATGCTCAGTGTCTTTTTTTGACTTTCTAAAAATAAAATTTCCCAAATAAAACTATGGCCAGGGATTTTTTTAGGCTCTATCATTTATATCAATTGTCCTATGATATCATGTTTCATAAAATAATTGAAGGGATGGATCATTTCTCACAATATTGTTAATGAAATATCACCCTTGATGCACCCAACTTATCCTACTTCACAAAGAAAATATGTTATCATTGTTTTCATAAATATATTAATATACATGACTAATAAAATTGAATAATAATAATATTAATTTCTAGGAATAAATATGAACATCTCTATATTGTAATATCCAATGACACATAAATAAAATCTTCCTAATGGTGCATATTGTGCTCATAATCTCTTACAAAAGAAATTATCAAGGTAATACACCATGTGAAGATGCATGAATGTCCTATAAATATAAACCCCTAATAGACTATATCATTTATATCCCTGAAGTGATTTCATTTGGATATAAAAAATATATATAATAATATTATCATAGAAATTTTGGGTACTCATCATAGTGGGGAACTTCTATGACTTTTTTGTGCAGCATAAACTCTTAAGAAATTTTCAAATAATATGTAATACATAAGAAAAATAATTATGTGATAAATAGTTTATTAGTATAAAAAAATATAAAATTTTAATCAAACATCATAAATAAATTTGGTTCTAGGGCCCCAACTCCAACTGACTCTGACTTTCACTACATCCAACTGCTAACAACCTTCAATCCTAAATATCCCACATGATAATCATGAATATTATTAGATAATTGTTTATTTAAGTGGTAGACCATGATTCCATTCATGGAAACTCTTCTCTCCTCAACTTCAACCCTCTTAAAAAATCCCTCAAGAGGTGATAGTTCCATAGTGTATTCTTTTCACATTGCTGTGACCTTGGATATTTTGTAAGAGTCATAATTATAGTATTATCTCAATATAATGAGATATGAAATTTTCTTCAAGGTATAAAATCAAGATCATGGAAAAATTGTTTTATCAAAATGTAATCTTCAGCTACATAATAAGCCACTATATACTCTAACTCTACTGTAGAATCGATGCCAACTGAATTATTTAAACTCTTACAGATCACAGTTCCTCCATTGATATTGAAACTATATCTTGAATATAACTTCAGATCATTCTAATATGATTGAAATCATGCATCATTATAACCCTTGGTGACTAGATCCTCATCTCCCTGATACACTATGAACATATCTTTAGTTCTTCTCAAATACTTCAAGATATACTTAAGAGCTAATCAATGTTATTTACCATTATTATCTCGATATCTTTCTACAAAGATGAATGCATTGGAAACATCCAGTCTAGTACATATCATGACATACACGACTGATCCTGTAACCAAAGTGTATGAGATATTACTCATGATCACTTTCTCCTATTGTGTATTAGGACACATTTTTATGGAATGATGTATACCATGTGACAATATAACCAATCCCCACATAGATTGTTCCATAATATGTATCCTTTATTTCTAGTCAATGTATTTAACTTCAATTAGTCTAATAAATATCTTGGATCTATAAAAAATGATCTTAATCCATAGAATATAGACTTCTTCACCTAAGTACATCATAGGGAAGCATTTGTTTAACCAGTCCTCAATATATTTTAAGACCCATATTTTATTTCTAATAAATAATATTTCATCAAAATATACTACTAGGATAATGACCACATCCCAAAAAATAACTTTTAAACACATATATCACATTAATTCTTAATGAAACCAAATTATTTTATGGACTCATCAAAATTAATGTTCCATGATATGGATGATTTATTTAATCTATAAATTGATAAATGAAACTGTCATATCTTTTTGACATCATCTAGAGTCACAATCCCTTCTGGATGGGTCATATTAAAATATTTATGTAGTTTCCCATTAAAGAAATCTGTTTTGATTCCCATCTTCCAAATTTTATAGTCATGGAAAGCCATTATAGTACTTTAGAATTATGAATTTTATAAACATGGAAATCGATGAAATGGTTTCTTCATAGTCAATATATTGACATTTTTAGACCATTTTGTTAATATACTTTCTTTATAGGTATATAATTCACCTTCCATATCAATCTTTCTCTTGAATTTCTATTTTCACCCAACATGATTTACATCAACTAGTGGATTGACCAGAATTCAGAATTTGTTCTAATATATAGATTCCATTTTAGAATTCGTGTTTTTTCCATCTTATAGACTCTATGATCTACAATACCAATTTTTTTTGATAAATTTTCCTTAGTTTTAACCAATAATGATTCACTATCTTTAGTAACTATAAAACCATATATCTCCCATCCTTTTACCTATTTGGTGCTCTTACCTAGTATTTGTGTTTTACAAATATTTTCTTTGAAAATGACCTATAAAATCTGTACATATACCAAATATTGAGTATCTTGAGCATTAAATTCATTGAAGTTGATATTTCTACCAGAATTCTTCTTGGGTATGTACTCCCTCTCAAGAAGTATGAATTTTTTGGCGATAGTCACTTTCTTTTATGAAGGTTTTTATAGGTAGTATCACCATGTTTTATTAGTATACCCTAGAATTATACACTCTATACCCTGGGGTGATGTTTTGTTTCCTAAAAGGGACTTATAAAACTTCTCTCAACCATATACACATGTATGTGACAAAATGATCTTCTTTCCACTCAATAACTCAAAGGGAATTCTATTTTCTAATTTAGTTATTGCTCGGTTTAGTATTTATTCCATAGTTTTTAATTCATATCCCTAAAATAAAATTGGAATAAATTTAGGACTCATCATAAACCTAACCATGTATATAAGGTAAGGTTTATCCTTTCACTAACACCATTCTAGTGTGGCGTATAATGTGGAGTGAGGTTAGAAAGAATCCCAAATTGATATAGAACGTCGACAAACTATTAGTTAAGATATTTATCACCCTGATATGATTGAACCATATTAATATTCTTTCCAATTGGATCCCCTACTTCATTCATGAATTCTTTTAATTTTTCAAAGGATCTAGACTTATACCTCATCAATTAAACATGGCCACATACACGGAAATTATCAATTAAAGAAATGAAGTAAGAATATCCACCTACAGATTCTATTATAAATGGCCCACAAACATCAGTGTATACAAATCCTATAATATATATTACCCTCCCACTCTGTCCACTAAATGGTGGTTTGGTCACTTTTACGTCTAAACAAACATGAAATATGTTAGGTAGTTTTATCTCAAAAGAGTCTAAATAAACATCTTGATAGAGATTTTTAGAGGATTCACATTTACATGACCAAGATGACCATTACCTAACTGGATGTTATATGAGTGATGAAAACATGATTCATTGTCAATTTAAAACAATTATATTTTTAATACAGTACATAAATACTATTATATAAATGTTCCATACCATAATATACACTATCGTTTTAAAAGAAACGAGTTTTATTTCCAATCTGGAATTTTTTTATCTTGTAAGGATTTAAAATTTATGTTTTGGTAATAGTAGGTATATAATAACAATATCTTAATATTGAGATTAATCATGTTGGAAATGAAATGTGGTACTCTCAAATGGATAGATAAACCAACCTCGCACCATTGGTAGCTCGAAAATCCACCTCTCCTTTGGAAATATTTTGGAATATACTTGATTACTAAATTTGTATGCATATGTGAGAAAAAAATATATATCTAATAATGAATGTATATATATAGAAAAATTAAACTCAATAATGAATTCACCTTTAGCTTCCTCTATATTTTGTGTGCAATCCCTCTTCGAATGACCTTGCTTTCCACATGAAAAACTTACTATATCCTTTTCCTTTGAAACTATTTGGTTCATACACTTCTTATAAGTATGGTGATTGGGATAATTAGACTTATAATGAGTCTTAGAATAATCTTCATTGTTTTTAATTTTATTTTGAAATATAAAGACTATAGGTTCTTCACACCCCATGTCCTTATCAACTTGGAGAATGAGAGTAAGTTTTTTTTGAAAGACTCTTTTCATTATTTATAATGTTATAAATAAAAAACTAGAGATAGAATTTGGTAGTTATGAATGGATGAGATCTATGTGTAGATATTCTAGGAATTTAAAGCCCAATCTATACATGTATTCAATGTATCTAGTAATTATGAGTATATGAGGCCTAGATCGCATTGAATCTTCAAAATTTCATAAAATCAATGGATAATAGATATATCTTGTTTTTTCTTCTCATGATAGATATGATGAAGGCGAGTCATCATGCTAAAATAATCCATGCAATCATATTTCTTTAGATGATCATTTTTTATAGATGATATCATGAAACATTGGATATCTATAGGATAATCCAAATGTTTCTCATGGAGACACAACTATTCCTCACTAACATCTTTTTTAGGTGCTTTGTGAATATAATACTCTAACATATTTAATTTAATTTCATGGAATAAGATAATTAGTAAGAACATTTTCCATTTTTATAAATTGGTACCAATGATAAGGTTATCCTCCTAAGGTATGGATATCTGTGATTTTTTGAAGTTATTTTTATTTTTAAATCTTCAATTTAGAGGAGAATAATTTTAGTAATTTATCTGATACAAGTATATAGTAAATATAATATTTATTAATCTCCCACTAATTTATCGATTCCTGATAACCCTCACCTTTTGCTTCATAAAATCATGTTTTATTTAAAATTCTA
Source organism: Viscum album (assembly GCA_963277665.1). Taxonomy (NCBI): domain Eukaryota; kingdom Viridiplantae; phylum Streptophyta; class Magnoliopsida; order Santalales; family Viscaceae; genus Viscum; species Viscum album. The sequence goes on along the minus strand of OY728147.1, from coordinate 736,790,506 downwards.
GAGCAAAGGACCCATATTACCTTTCTCATAACCCATACATGGGCCTAAATCTATTTCAAGGGTTTTAGATTAGAATTAAAAAGTGTCCATTGCATTAACACATATTTACTTGATCTTTTGAGTGGACTCCTTGATCCGAAAATCCTTAAATCATATTTCCTCAACCTTTTACACTTAGTAAAAACATGCACTACTTAGGAAATAAACCGTTGATTTGAACTAATTTATTTCAACCCAAAACATTAAGTTAGAATTCCACGATAATTAAAAGAACCCTGACTTGGGCTGATGTAACACATTGAAATATGGTTTGATTTTAACTTATACAGTGGAATACTGTACTGACTTAAAATTTATAATAAAGGGATTTTTATCTTTATATGTAAGTTTTAAATTTCATATTTATTATGATCTTGTTAAAATTTATAGGATTTATATTAGTGATTAATCATGTCTTAGATATAATTTATGTATAATCCAATTGATTTTAGCTAAATCTCACATACTTGTTAATTCATCAATTCATGTGATTGAGAAAAAAATTCATATTGAAAATAACCATTTAACATTGAAAAAATAAAATAATAAATAGGTATGATCATGAGCTTTTTCTAATTTTTAGTTTATCTAGTGGATGATAAACTAACCATAGACCTATAGGAAAAACACCATGAAGAATTAGTTGCTTCATATTCTAGATTTCCACCTGTCCACCCATGTATCTCTCTTGTATTTGTTTTTCCTTAGATCCAAACATAAAACACCACCACTCTCTTGCGAGATCCATCCATCACATATAAATTTACTCATACGTAGGTGAATAAAAGAAAATTATTGGGTATGTGGTTTAGATAAAAAGAAACTGTGGGCACACAAGGCCTTATAAAATGAGAGGAGGGATAACATGGAAACCATCAATATAATTTAATAATAAATTAAAAGGAAACCAATAACATACAAATGTCTATTCTATTCTCATGATCACCCACATACATGTAACAAATTACACATTTAATAAAATTAGTATTCAATTCCAATCCTTATTATTTAAGATTTATCCTGTTCGAATAAATTAAATATATTTTTTTGTTAATTAATTATTTGATCTTAATTATCTTATTAAATTTATTAATATTTAAATCCATCATAATTTAGAGAAACAAAATAAAATTATTTAAAATTTACTTGGTACAAAACATATACCTTTGAGAAAACACAGTGTGTACCTGTTTGAACTACCCAACATGTATTATATATTTATACTATTTACTCATGAAACATGTAAAATACATGGTTTAAAATGTAATTTCATGGCTCACACATATTAAAATAAATTAAAAATTTATAGGTGTTATTTATGTAGAAATTTATGTTTCGATGAATGTGGATCAATGATTGTATTATGACTTAAATATGATATATAGTTCTGAACATTTCACACAAAATTAATTATACATTTAATATATTTTGAACCCATCACATGGAATGTACATTGTCTAATATATTAAACATGGAAGTCTTTATTGGTAATTTTTATGAATTATAATAAATTGATATTTAATTTTATATATGTAGGTAATACAAGTGTCATGTACAATTCAACTACATGATGTGTATTATTCTCACTATTTATATATAGAACATGCATAGGAACTCAACTTGTAATAATTACATAAAAATTAATGGATGATATGACATTTACATAAGATACAAGCGATGTGGTATCTGATTCACCTAGTCACCATTCATGTTGGTTATTTGATAAAATACATGTTCCACTTTTGAATAATGGAGTACATGTTGTGAATGACCGTCAAATGTCATGCAGTCGGACTGACCATGCACCAGGATGGTCCAGTCAACATTCAGTGTATTTAAATTCACCCCATGTGTAATAAATGAACATGAATTTTATTAAGTATAAATTAATTCATGGGAATTAAACATGGGTACACAAATGTACAAACAAGCTAAAAGGATTGTACTCTTGTGCTATCCTGCTAGAATCATCAAAACCTGTGGATGAGTTCTTAATATGTATTTTATTCATAAAATTAACCAATTTTGATTTTATTCTTTAGAGTTAATAGGAATAAGAGAATATATTTTGATTTAAATTAATTAAAAGGTAAACATGAATTGAAAACTAATGATAAGTGTGTAAATAAATAAATGATCTTTAGATAATTAAAAATAGTTATACAACCCCACTAATACCACTTGTTGGTTATAGGCATAGCTAAATTGTCGGATGGGGTATAACAAACTATTTTTTAATTAAAGATTAATCTTGTATTTACATTAATGATAAATTCCACGACCTATAGAATAGAATAAAATATAAATTGATGAGTGAATGTTAAAACCAAAATAAATTATCATCACATAATGATTTATTATTAATTTAATAAATTAAAAAATTATCTTATGACGAATTCTTTCTTCTTTGATGAATCTAAAGACACATCTACATCGTACTATCAATGTGTTTTAGAAGTAAAGTGTATATTCCCTCTAATGGTGATCCACATGTGCATTATAAACCTTTAAATGCATCGTATGGATCTTATAGTGATAGCATGGTAGATATTAATGCTTGCATCATTCTTATTTGATCCCCTAAAGAATCACTTCATGAAGGATTATCATTGATTTATATATAATTGAGAGTGGTGGTGGAGTAGGATTGCTCTCCATTATTGGGAGAGTTATTATAGAGGGATATCTCTAGTTATTTGAGGGAATTCTTTCTGGATTTTGTTTTGTACACCAGGAAATAATATCCAATTAGTTAGAAATAATATAATTATGTTTAAATAGATTTAGGGTTAGAAGATAATAATTTTACACACACCCTTTATTATTTCTTTAATCCTTACAGATCCTAATATCTATAATAATAATAATAATAATATTTCTTTTCATGTAAAAAATCATGAATTAATTGAATATTTTTTATTCAAATAATATTTAATATATATTATTTCTCACTAGACCACTAAACCCAATATGCCATTCCTAAAAAATATTTATCAGGTCTTGAATAATGACTATTTAATTAATAGGAAAAAATCACTACATTACTCGCCAATAAATAAATAAATATTATATTTATTAAAAAATAAATATTTTTTAAATATTCCACTGACAAAATATTATTTCGAATAATTCGTGATGTAATATAAGAGATTAAGAAAATATAAATAATTATTAAACCATTTGAGGGTTTAATATTTATTCAACTTGTTAAATAATAAATAATAATATTATTTTACTGAGATTCTGGACACTCATAGAGCGTGACCCTCTAAAACTATTTCTTAGGGGCATTACATGAAGGATCCCACATTCTAAGCCTTGAGTTTATGAATATGCTAATACAACCATATAGAAATAAGTAAATGTTAAAATTAAATAAAACTTCATAGGAGCACTTACTATGTAATATAATCCATTTATCATGATTTCTCATGTCAAATAAGTTGTATGCTGGTGCCGTCAACCTATATGATCTATCTCTTTCTTTGAATTTCTAGAAATGAACTTGCACATAGAACACCATGGACATGGATTTATTTAGGATGTATCGTTTCCAACAAATGGGATGAGATATCAAATTTTATTAAATAAAAGAAGGGTAAAATCCTTTCTAAAATTAATCATTAATGAAATATTACTTATGACACAAGCAATGTATCATACACCACTGAAAAAAACTTCGTCATGGATTTTATCAATTAATCAAATTACATGACTCATAAAATCCCTTAATAATAATCATAAAGTTTAGGGATCAATAAAATTTACCGGATATTGGAACATCCATTGAAACATGTAAATTTGTATTTCCTACTGGTGGGTCTCCTTCTCGTAATATTCTATGCTAGAAATTAAAAAGGGAATACACCATGAGAAATTCATCAAAGTACTATGAGTATTATTCCCATATATCCTGTACTATTTGTGTCACTTAAATGATTTTTCAATATATAGAACTTATATTTAAGATTATTTTTGTGAAACTTACGTGTTATCATAATAGTAGGGAATGACTATGACCTTTCTCTACGACAACTACTCTTAAGAAATTGTCATATACTATGTCAAACATAAGGAAAAATATTATGTGACAAGTAGTTTTTTAATATTAAAAACAACTGATAATGATAATGTACATATAAATATGGTTCAAGGGAACACACTCTAATATTTTTGATGTAAATTAGTTTTAATTTTATGTTCAAAGAGTTGAACATTAGTAATACGATACTTAATTAAAACTATTATTTGAACATTTTTTCATAATCTATGTTACTGAAGAAAATTGTATAGTGGGAGAGTTGTAACGGATAGTCACATAGAGATGTGATAAGAATTCTATTGTGATGTTTCTATTTTTAACAAAACATTGAAAGTGAAACAAACATAATGCTTATTTAGTTATATATCATATGAGATATAAATAAATAGGTTCCTATGAATGGTTTAGTTAATATTATTGAATGTGTTCATGAATATAAAACTTTTCATTATATTCAAAAGGAAAGAATGACTTTATCATCCTCTCACATTGGTTATATATAAAACCAAAGTTTAAATGATAATTAACCTCTCGAAGAATGAATTTGAGTTATACCAAGATGATGTTCATCATGGAGTATTATTTGGTTTGATAAAATGTCAAGGTTAACATGAGTGTGATTTTTTTCTTCAGATAAAAAATATGCACATTAGGAATGAAAAATGATTTACATGCTAGATTAATTTCTAGAAATACCACATGGAGTGTCGTATAATACATCTTTAGTATGATAAGGGTTCATTTTTCATATTTAATACCTATACCAGTGGTTATAAAGATACCTAGAAAAATAATATTCATAGATTAATACCTTTCTTATTAAACCCTTGAGGACTAGATAATCAAAGGTTATTGGGTATGTTACTGATCATGTCATCAGTTAAGGGTTTACCAAGATGATATTTGTCCCATTATATGATGAGTATGGCATCCATGCCCTAGATTGAGATAAACTGGGGAATTTTATGTCCAAAACTAGATATAGTGCATGGTATATGATTATCTACTTGGGTGAGGGTCATTTGATGTACCCAACCACTTAGATGAATGACATGTGATGTATTCATCATATTGGTCAGTCCATACATAGAGAATCAAGAACCCTTGAGTGGCTATATGGTAGTAACATAATCTATGTCACAAGGTCACTCAATGTCTTGGATAAAGGGACTATAAGATTATTCATACATGTATATGATATAATTGGTGGACACATGTATGAATTAATGTGTGTTTAATGGACGTAATGCTAGATCAATTTATAGATTGAGTAATAATGATTTCTTTTTGTAGGACACTCTTTGGTTACATTTAATAATTCATGAACTAATATTTGTTTTCAATTCTATATAGCGAGTTTGGTTTACACATTATGTTTGATTGAATAGGAAATCAGTTCTGTAAATCTCAGAGAGGATCTATAAAAGTGTTTCATAGTTCACATAAAAGGATTTTCATATTGTTATTCAAAAAGAATTAAAAATGATGCTATACATGGTAAATTGAAGATAAATTTCCAAAAGTGTTTTAGATTATATATAAATATTTTTTATATAATTTTACAAGTTATTTTCTGAGCTATAATGTAAAGTCAAATAGAACAAAGTCTATGAAGATTTAGTTCAAGTGGGATGCTGATAAAGATATTCCCTAAATACTATATAGATTTAATGTGTTTTGGGTTGATATAACTTTGTATGATATACATATTAAATATGGAATGAAAAATCTAACTATAAGAAACATTTTATTCTTTGGAAGGGGGTACCATAGATTGTGGTATATTGATACAACACTTCTTCCCTAAAATCATATTATAAGACTTGGATGAATAATAATGGGTCAATCATATATTATGATTCACATGGATTTATGATTGATGATGCATCCAATAATTATATGTTAATGTTAATCCAATCATCCACATAAGTAAACATATCATTTTTATAAACATTTTATAAGATAAAAAATATTGGAATTGTTTTATCTGATGGTTACAAAGAGTTGTAAAAGTTATTCCAATTAACAAAAGGTTTTGAGCATCTAAATAAATGAATTTGAAAGACCTAGGGTGTTCCAAAACCTATATAATGTGTTAGTAACAAAGAGAATGGCATATGTGATAGCATACAAAACATACACTATCAAATTATGATCCCAAATCCCCATTTCTCTTTATTATTTTTCCACTGTGAAGTACTACCATACTAGGTGTGTTGTGGCAAATCCAAACAATGTGTTGGGTGATTCTGATCAGCTCATGGATAGAACACATAGAGAAGACCCTATTGGTTTCTATTTTAGGTTTTTAATCAAAAACAATTATTGAATATTTTTTTGATAAAAAATAGTGAAACCTATAGAGTTATTCATTTATACTTACATGGTTTTAGTTTTTCATATCACAGTGAAATATTTATTAGATATTATATTATATTATTTTATATTAAATAAAATTTATTTAAAAATTATAAAAACTTCACAGTTGTTTCAGTTGATTTAAGGGAGGTAAATATTTTTTTAAAATACCTCATTTATGGGTTTCAATTAATTATCTAATGATTAATGAAACCAAAAGAAAATTCCAAAACTGGATGACCTACCTTTAAGAAATCAAACTTACAAATAAACTATAAAATAAATCATACTGTGAATGATTATGCAGCAGTCTCCATCATAATTATTTATTGGAGAAAGCTTGTTTAAGATCAAAATAATTAGTTGATCAATTACTATTTCATCATGGGGGATACACCATCCAATGGATCATGATCTCTATTAGAGTATACCCAAATCTTTCAAAGTCTTGTTAGCACCTTAATTTAGAGTATCGAATGAGGCTCAAGAAGGAGAAATCCTTTTATAATATTTTTGTAAAATTGAAGTTCACAAATAGAAGTTATTAATCATATATTTTCCACTCCAAATGAAGAGAAACACATTTTACCTATATTGGAGAATCCTGATGATTTTTCATAAATGAAGAATGGTTTTCAGTCATCGGGTAAAATAAATTGATACCCATGATTTATGCCTTGTGAAAGATTACTTTGAACATGTTCAATGATTATTTTTAAAGGATATTTATTCAGATTATACCATATTGGGAGGGTCTATTATCATGAAAGTAATGCACAAGTAGTAGTCCTGTAGTTTCAGTTTCCATGAGTACATGAATCATATTCATGTATTACATGTGAATAAATATAGTATCTTATACTATTATATATATATATATATATTTATTGCACATAGATATAAATGTATACTAATAATACATGCATCATATACATGTATTCAATGTATATGAATCATATAAATGAATTTTTGGGAACATATGACAATATCCCACTTAGAATAAAATATCATTGAGACTTAGTACTAAACATCAAAAAACTTTCTGAATTCATCTGATTTATTTTGGATATGGTTTCATCCAGCTATACTAATTTTTGAAGAAACAAATATTCAAAAATTTTAACCCTATAAAAGGGAATAAATGTCTGACTCTATGGGCCATAGCAATGTTGACAAAAAATATAAAATCCATATTTCATATATTTAACCAAAGAGAATACTCTAATAAAACATTAATGATATTAAAGTGATTAAGGGGTACAATGTGATATATATTAATCATTCTCATATATATTTTCAAACACGTACACCACTATATGTATCATATACATCACCGTTATATCTATATAATTCCTTTTCCTTGACATCGAGTGACCACTAGACATAGAACATGTAAATCTAGTATAGGAAATCTCAGATTTTCTTGATTATTTTAAAAATACTATCAATATCAATGAATAAATCACATTTCATTCATCTAATGGATATATACATCACATGTACCTCATCCAAGTAGCTATGAATATCATATGTGACTTTACTAATCCGAATCATGAATTTATATAGTCTAATTCAATCAAGGGACATATGACATTTCGTTTCAAAGAAGTGGACAAATCCCATCTTGGTTACACACCAACTGACAAAATGATCTACAAAATACCTAACTAACCCCAAATTAGCTATGTTAATGTTTTAAATTATTTAATTTGGGTATCAAAGCATGAATATTATCATGATATTCATATTTCTAACCTTAGGTAAGAATGATTGATAATAAGTTACCATATCTAATTATATTAATGTCTATATAGAATTCCTTGAGATATGATTTTTCAGATATGTCCAAGTAAAAAGAATCTACTTATTACATCATGAATATATTCTTCATAACTCATATAAAAAATTTTAAATTATGTAAAGAATCTATTAAAGTTAATCTGATTATATCATCAAAACCCATAAAACTCTCTGATGATCATTGATCAGGGAAAACTAATTTTTTTTGTGACTTTAGGAGTTATATTATCATTTGATTGTTCATTTTAAGTAAATCTAAATACGCATGAATTAATGATAAATGAAAATTTTCTATAAAATTAAATCATGATACAATATAAAATCATTATATAAATTTCTTATGTACTTAATATTTAAATACCTAACATGACCATAATGTTGCTTCTACGCTAATTGATTCATCAATGGATCTACTACATTGTTATCAATAGCTTCCCAACTGATCGTTACATCACTAACCTCAATGATCTCCTGTATGATATGGTATTTTAAAGGATGTTATTCGTATTTTTGTTATATTTAGGTTAATATTCCTGATAAAGAACTCCATTTTTTCATAGTAAATCTAAATCTATTCTTAAATGCTTGGAACCCCCTTATGTTTAGATTTTAACTTCATTATTAAAACCAATTCATTCACATAATTTGATGTATTTATGTACTCATCCTCTATCGTCAAGCCTGCAATGAGGCTTATTATGAACTCTTCCCGGTTATAACTTTATGATTCTTTTAAAACATGATTCTTGATTGAGATTTCATATCATATTTGTTAGAATGAATATATGAATTTGTGTAACCTTTTATATATAGTTCATTTTGTCCTATAAAGACCAAGAACACATCCCTAGTCATTCTTATATACATACATAATTTCTTTATATAAATCATGTGACTTTAACTAGTATTATATTGGTATCTAGTCATAATTATTAGAGTACGAGAGACATCAGTTTGAGTACAGAACATCTTAAACATGATAGATCCCATGGAAAATTCAAAAGTAATTGTATCCATCCAATATAACCCTTTAGATGGATCCTAAACCTTCAAATAATTTATGCCATACAATATTTTTAATGACTAATTCTTAAATATCTCTATTGTATAGAACTTTATCACTTTACAAATATATGTTTCAAGATTTTTTCTAAGTAGCCTATTTAAATCTATCTCTATAGACCCAAATATCATGTATTTATGATGCTTCGCCCATGACTTTCTTTGAGAATAATTTTCCCAAACACATCATTACACATTAAAGAGTAGGGATGTTGTCTCCATTAAAATGTTTATTAACCTCATACAAAATAAGAAACATGATAATACTCCTACTAATACTATTATACACACAAGAATCATCCGCATTTTTTCTGAAACTATATTATTTAATTGCATCATTAAACTAAATATTCAAACTCCATGATGCCTTATTTTATCTATAAATGGATCATTTCTACTTACAAACCTTAGTAGAATTATTTTTAAATTAAAAACTATTGGTCCATATCATATATACATCCATTAAAAAATTCTTATTAAGGAAGGAGGTTTTGACATCCATTTTCTATATCTCATAATCATAATGAGTTTTTATGGATAGTAAAATATTAATGGAAATTCTCCCCAATACGAGGGAAAATGTTTCTTCAAAGTAAATACCATGAATTTTTATACAACCTTTATTAACCAAGAGTGCTTTATAGGTAGACACTATATCATCCATGTATATTTTCATACAGGAACCACACTTACACCCCATGGGTTTCACCCCTTTAGGTGTATAAACCAAGTATCAAACATGGTTAGTTTATATAGAGTCTATTTAGGATTATATGTGTTTTAACCCTTTCATATAATCTAAACACTCAATGGATTTGTGGTCACATGTAGGTTTATAACTTATGAATCTTACTTACCCATTCTTATTTATGAGAAATCTATATATATCAGTTTGCTGATGAATTAAACCTTCCCATATAGTTTCTTGTGTAACTTGAGTTTTCTTATCATACAAAATTTTTTATAGAACCAACTTAACCTCCACCTCAGGAAATGTTTTTTGGTCCTGAACTTCTCAAAGTTCAATATTCCTCCCATTAACTCCTTGATTGATAAATTCATTCACAAGGAAAACATTATTTTAGGTGATATATTTTTTTTATTTTTGGATATAGAAATAATATCCCTTAGTTTCCATTGGATAATCACCAAATAAGAAATTTTCTAACTTAGGGTCAATCTTATCAGAATCTAACTACCATACTAGTTCTTTCCAACCCGAAATATTCATAAAAAATAATATAGGATGTTTCATGTACCACATATCATTTGGTGTATTTATGAATGATTTAGATGGAATATGGTTTATTAATAATTACTTAGTCTTAATATAATAACAAATGAATTAAATAGGAAAGTCATATTGACTCCTCATTGATTGAACCTTGTATAAAAAGGCAAAATTACTCCTTTCAAAAAAAATAATTTTTTCATGGAATTCCAAGATGGTGGATTTTTAAAAAAAGTTACTTAGATGATAAATTATTTAATTTCTTATCTATTCACCACCTTTATCAAATCAAAGTATATTATTAATTTTTCATAGTTGATTATATAATTCATTCATAAAATATTTAAACTTATCATAAGTGTCATATGTGTGTTTCATTAATTACATATATCCACATTGAATTAAGTCATTATTAAAGGTAATAATGTGCCAAAAACTACCATATTATTTTACAATGATTGGTCAAAATACATCACTATGTATAAGATCTTATAGTCCACTATACCTTTCCCCTTTTCCCCAAAAGGCGTATTTTTCATTTTTCCAAATAATGAATATTATCAACACTAAATAATTTGTAATCTAATGAGTCTAAAAATCCATATTTATGAAGTATTTGAATGTGTTTTTCATTTATATGTCTAAGGAAATAATTCCAATGGTATGTGGGATAATAATTAAACCTAAAATTCTTATTTTTAATTCTATAAAAAATATTATCCATATCTAAAATTTATAAACCACTCATTATATTCCCAATTATATACAAAATTTAATTATTATATATCATAAAAATACTTTTCTTAATATCGAATGAAAATCGATTCTTTTTCACAAATTATACAAAAATAAAATATCATTTTATTGTAGGGATATAATAATAGTTTTATAATTATAAGAGTAATCCACTTTGAAAAATAAAATCTTAAGTGTCATGCTCTAATGTAGAAAATCTTGTTCCATAATGACATGAATTTCCACTTCACCCATCATCAATTAAACCGTATCTCTAAATCTATGTTTTCCAGTATAAATTCATGACAAACACCTGGTATCTAATACCCTTGAGTAAGAGTTAGAGAAATTAATTTCTATGACATTCAAAATTAGGGGCTATGAATACTTCTCCTAGATAACTCTTCTCAACACTAGATACCAATTTATAAATATTTTATAGGTCATACCTATTAATGATCTCAATTTTATTATTGTCAAGTATTCTATAAACCACAACAAAAAATTTTAATAAGTGATTATCATATTTTATATCTTTTCATCAAGAATTTTTAATGAATGTTATCCCACTAAAATTGATTACCCGATACATCATATCCATTATGCGATAAAGGATCTATATTTCACAACATAATGATCTTGATATACCATTTCTATCTTAACATGGAAATTTAGGTATAGAATCATTCCAATAACAACAGTTTTTCTCATGTATAGTTGATTTGAAAAAAGTTTTTCTATATACATTATATGGATAATACCACTATATTCCTATAGTAACCAAATCCTATTAGGGTCTCCGAGATAGTTTAACCCAAATAAAATATCAAGAACATGCTAACAGAGTTTAAACCAGGGAACCTAACTATAGAATGACCTATTCAAGGATGTTACAATGTCACCCATTAAGTTCTTACCATATGAAAGATAATGAATAGGCCCACAACTATTTCATGACCTTCTAGTTTATATAATTGAGGTATTTAAATGTTCAACTATGGAAGGAATCTCACACTTACTATTTGGGGGATTTTTATTTCTTAAAAGTCTCACCAACATAATATACATCATATGAAAATTACGTTCTTAACCATTACATACTATGTAATGTTTTTATGTTATTGAGTTTTATTTATTTTCTATTTTAATTTTTATAATGATTTATTTTAGGAATTCATATTCCATCTACCAAATTTTTGTGTTCAAACCATATTAATATGTAATATTTACCGAACCAACAAGTTTTTGTTACCTAAAAATAAATGTCAAGTATATTAAAAAAAACGTAATACATCATATGAATAAGGTATATTAACATTTCATATAAAGTTATAGAGTTATATGAGATTGATAATATCTATATGAGTAATCCCAAAGTGATAGATAGACAACCCCATCAACCTCTCTGACAATGCATAAGCCTCTGGAATGGTAGGTTATCCAACCACAAGTTCTTATCCCCATGAATAATTTACTTAAGAGAGACATCAATTAATGATATATATAACACCTAATATGAAGAACATATATTTGTTAACTATTCTTACGTTTATAAATCTAAAATCATACCAGGGTTAATGTAGATGAAAATTAAATTTTACAGCAGTACCTATCATGTAATGAAAGGATCTATCTCTTAGATTTAATTTATCACATTAATTTTTCATGCACAACATTTAAAATATAATATTTTTTTTCTATGTATGAATAAAGAAAAGAATAGATTTTTAAATTAATGGAAAATTTAAAAATCTAAACATGAGTATAATTTATGAACTTTTTATAAAGTAAAATCTTACAATAAACATTTCATAATTAAACTAAAAATTATATAAATTATGTAATTTCAAAATTAGAAAACCCTTTTAATTTGAAAAATTTAAAAATATATAATTATTAAAACATAATAATTATAAAAAATAAATATCTTTTTATTCTATCCTTATTTATGAATTACTATTATGTTATTTTAAACAAAAATTTCATTTCATGATTATAAAGAATTATAAATAATTTAGTAAAATACATTTTAAACATTGAAATTATATATATTAAATAAAAAAGTTTCAAAAAAAATATTTAGTCATTTATATAATATTTATAATTAATTAATTTATAAATTATTTGTAAGCTAAACTATTTTAGAATACCATCCACTATGATTTATTAACATTTTACAAGTCAAATAAATTATGAAATTTAAAAAAAAATATTTTTTAACAATTTATGTTTACCCTTACATATAATCCCTATTATGTGTAAAGTTATTTCATAATAACACTTATCTAGATACTATGTGTAAGGGAAATCTCATAGGATTCTTTCACTATAGTTCCAATGTAATGGTATTCAATATTTAATTTTATATAAAACTATTTTAATTAAGGTGATAGGTGATGACAATTATGTATATCCATATGTGTAAAGGTATGTATAATAGCGGTTTTGATTACCTTTATTGAATTATATATACATAAAATAATATTTGATATTACCTTTATGTGGATACTCATGTAATGGTCAAAAAAATTTACCTTTATATTGTAAAGAGTGATATATGAAGGTAACATATAAAATGTTTTAAGATTTATTATTTTCATTGAAAAATAATAGACTAACCATGATATAATCTTGAAGAACCATGATTTGGTATCACTGTTGTGTTTCAATTGATCATCTAATGGTCATTAGTAGTTGAATTAAACCCAAAAATAGGTTGATGTGTCTTTTAGAAATCAAATGTGAAGATACACTATAAAACAAATCATACTTGGAATGTAGGTGAAATGAACTCCATCTTATTCTTCAATGGATAATCCTTGACAAAGATCAAATTTAGATATTGATCTATGACAACTACCTCTTGAGGGTTTATACTATCCAATCGATCCAAATAACTATTAGAATATTCTTTAATCTTTTTAAGGGGTTCTAACAACATCATAGGGACTCATTAATGATGTATGATAATATGAAATCCTTTTATATTCATTTAATAAAAAGTATGATCACAAAAAAAATTAAAATCACATATGTGCATCCCCAAATGCGGAGAATCAAATTATCTTTATATTTTGATTCCTGATGCTTATTTATAAATGAAATACACATGTTAAATTCATATGGTATCATCAAATGATAGCCATAATTTATGCCTCATTGATGATTCCATTAATCATAATCAATGAGAATTTATAAAAATCCATATATTCAGATAAACCATGTGGGGAGAGTCTATTTTTATATGGGAAATTCCAAATAAATAATCCTTTTCTTTCCTGAGTACATGGAATGTATGAATTATTATATATATATATACATACATTCATCAATTCAGTGTATAATATTATAATTATATATACACATTATCTTATAATTTATTATATGTATATTATATACATGTATTCAATGTGCATGAATCATATGAACACATATTTTAGTAATGAAACAACATTCAATATGTGCTTTAGTATCTAATCATATTTTAGTTTAAATTTAATTATACTGAGTTTTTTGGACTTATTTCTTGTGGAAAAGAAAGTCATTAGAATGGGTAAATTTTATGATTCATTGTTTTATAACGTTTACCACTAAACATGTACATGAGAAGGAATCTTTTAATTTGGGCTGGAATACAACTGACCGAAATATTAATTAGGTATTTTCAAACAAACTATAACATAAACTGTTTATTAATTAGGCCTTAAAAAATTATTGATTAATAATCAGGCCTAAAAAATAGCTGATTTTTAATCATACCTTAATATATTAATAAATTTAATAAATTATATATATAACAATCAATAATTTTAAATTTTAAATACATAATATTATGATATAAAAGAAACCCGATCTATGTTATTAGGGAATAACAATGTACATGGTAATTCATGGAGTTTCAAAAGTCTTTGACGAAACACTACATAGTTTGACCATTTATGGGTCTAAAAGACATGTCAAAAAATATAGAGCTATACTCCCCTGAATGACAAGGATGAATCTATGATTAGAGTTCATAAATACATTACAGAAAAAGGATGGATGAAACATTAATAATCACTTTGTGTTTCCTATAATTCTATTTCTAAAGAATTAGTCCCTTCAGAGATCTAGGATGTGGGGTGCAGCTTGAAGATTTTTGATCTTTGTGAAGCAGCTATATTTTATAAGGAAATTCAACATGTTATATATTAAAAACACACACCATATTTTATATTTTTAAAGATAAAATTAAACTACATGTTAATTAGGTCAGTCAGGCCTCATAGTAAGTCAAATTTTAAAGATCGAGCCCAAACCTATTATTAGTGAGGCTTTTAAATTTAGGCCTATTTAATAACTGACCCTAAAAAATTCATTCTATATTAGGACTTTCTATTGGGATGGAATTATTGAGCCATACGGTTCCCTTGAAACATATATAATTCAATTTACCACATATATTTTCATGTTATTTATTGATAATTTTTTATAAAAAAGGTATTCAGTAGTAAATTTATAATATATATAAATTCTGAGTGTAAATTTAATTAATTGAATAAATATATGGAAATCATGTTTTATTGTTTAATTGATTTAAATGTTCATTGATTTAATTTAAAAATATTCTAAAACAATATCTCCAAGTATTTTTAATGATAATAAATTAAAAGATCATTTTATTTGAATAATTTAGTATTTATTGATAAATAAATGTGTTGTTGATTGATAATTTTTTAGATCATTTTGAGGATTAATAAAAAAAAATATTCGAATATTTTGTCATGTTAGACATCACATATATTATTTTCAAATTTAAATTAGTTTTCGGAATTTTAAAAGTTGACTTAATATTTAATTGATTTATAGAAAAGGTTTATTAATTTTTTTAATGGATTTTTAGGAATAATGTAGGATATGAAAGATTAATTAGTTTTTTATGGATTTATATTATATTATATTATAAGGGATAATATATGTAAGATTAACCCGGATGAGAAATACTTTATTCCATATAATAAAGGATTAAAAATAAGAGTAAGGGCTTAAGGTTTAAGAGTAATATCATGAAGAAAATACCTAAGAATAAAATCACAAGGGAGTTAGAGAGATCATCACATAAAAAAATTGGAAACTCCTCTTGGGTATGTAAGAATGACCATAGGGATATGGTGTTTATGTAATAATAACTTATTCTTGATCTAGAAGTTTTCTTAGGGCTTTGTTTTGGTATTAGAATGAAGATTACAGTTTAATGTTTATGTGATTGAGCCAATAAAATTATTTTAACACTTATAAATGCGGAATTTATTCATTAAGATATATGAAATAAGGTGAGCTCATGGGTCACTATCTTGGTTTCAATTTAATATGTGGAAAACTGACTGTGATTCAATGATTGAAGAACCACTGGAATTTAACCATATCTACCATGAGAGAATAATGTGTTGATAAATGGAGATATACCCAGATTTGATGGACCTAATTTAGTATAGAAGAAGCAATATTTTTTCAAGTTTTTAAACTAAAGACTAGTCCTAAACTGATTAAATGAAGGGTAAAACTGGTTAAAAAAATGGAACATGGAACCTCAATCTAAGATTGGAACACAGGTCAAAGATGATGAAATAATTAATCGTGAGTTAAATTTATTTTAAGGTTCATGTTTCTTTTTTTGGATATGGATATTTAATTTCTTGTTTTTCATTTAAATCAATGTCTTGTTGAATCTCGCACTAGGTTTATTGGTATTTTTCAATATCATGGAAATTATCACACATGAAAACATAATATAAGTTTGGTATAACATTGTTTTTGAGACCCTTTTAGGATGAATCTGATTGATTGATCTGGTTTTGAAGATAATATTGTGATGTTCCAAGGAGATATCACTGATAGAAGAATAAAATAATCCAATATAATGAAGATTTAAAATTTGGTTTAAGGGGTATCTTGAGATTGAGCTATCAAATAGATAAACCTCGTATATTTTTAACAAATCAACAATGATTGAGTATCAAATAGTTATGGGGATTTATCAGTATAAATTCAACTAATATTCAATATGTAAACATGATAGAGATGACACTTGGGTAAAAAAAGGATACACTAGTTGATATGTATTCTTAAGGATTATCCACTCATGGTATCTTTAGAATGAGTGGATAGGAATGAATTTAAATGAATTTATGAATTATTCATGGAAAATAAATAACTGATTTATAGTTAATAGAACTAAAGTCACGTCTCATTTAATGAGGAACAAGGTTAAAGTTTTGAAACAAATTATATGGAAGAATCAAAGACCTTTAAATATAATTAAGGGAAGGTATAATTAAAAAATGATAAGAATATAAAAAATATATGATTTACAGTTATTAAGAAGGTGAAAGATGGAATTATAATTGAACCATTGATTTTATTGAAGAGGAGAAAATGATAAATTCAATTAAAGGGAAATATGAATGTTTTTTCCTTATAAATGATATTTTTTAAAAAATAGGAGAAAAAATTTGTGTAAAATTATTTGATTTGGGAGGTGTTAATTATCAAATCCATTAAACTAAAGGAAAAATAAGAACTTCTTGAAGACTAAACCAAGATAAAGAACATTTCCATATCATTGCGGACATAGAAACATGTGATATTGAATCTTTAGTTGGATAATGATCTATAGTGACTGAAATTTTATTTAGATAGTGCTGAAGATCACTGGGAGTTATTACCACATGGACTAAGATATCATTAAGTTGGAATTTTGAATAAATTTTTTTTAAATAGAGGTGGTGTGCATGTTAAGAATCATTTCTACATGGGGACCCTGCATTAGACATAGTGTTTTCTCATCTCTCTCTCTATCTCTACAATTCAATATTATCATTCTAATTGAAGTTCCATGTTATGATCCTTCCTCATTTCGTTGTTGGGATTTTATTATCTCTAGGTAAATAAAGATATGACTCATACTTCTTTTCCAATGGAGGTAATAGTAATTATTGTGAGCTCTAATTGTTTTATATTTATTATTTTTATTATTCGATTTTTAGAATATAGTGGTAGTTAAACACATTGGATTTATTATTTTTATTTATATATATATATATATATATATATATATTTCATTTTCTTCTGATCTTGACTATAATTTCTCCCTTCATCTTTATATTCCATCATAGGGTGGAGTTAGACTATGTTGGTGATGTTTATTGAGGAGAATACTGAATCAAATTATGGAGGTTTTTATTAGAATTGGAGGTTTTGGTTTTAGATTTATATATATTTTTAAATAATTTCTATTAGATAAAAATGGGGTTGAGTCTTTTTGAAAAACAAAATAATAAGAAGAAGATTTTGTTTGAAGAAAATTAATTAATGTTCATTGAAAACTCTAATGGATTACAACTATTCTTAACAATTCCATTCTATATTTCATTATATTCATTGTGTTCCTATTTCTTATTTTTCTTTATTAATATAATATGAAATTCAATTTCATCCCCCACTATGAGTTATTATGTTATGTTAAGTATGTGTTAGATAATAATAATGATATTTAAAATTGAAAATTGGGGTTTTCAATGGCCTCATTATAAGATCGACCCTAGAGTTTCCCATTTCATGGTACAAATAGGAAAAAATTAATGTTTTTATTATATATCCATGATATATCCATAATATCTTAGACACTATGTTTTATTTAAAGGTGTTACTGATCTGATAATTTTCATGAATAAAATTCTATTCTCATATGTAATGTATTTATCACTAATGATAAATGATTTTATACAATTGTTTCTTGATCACTTATTTAAAAATAATTTTTATAATACTTATTAAAAGTTATTTTCAATGACTTATTAAAGTTTATGTCCAATATTATTTAGAAATAGAACTAAAAAAACATAATTTTTTGAACTTTTAATCATAATTGGAATGTGCTATAGGGTCTGTTTGACAACCCTTTTTGAAAATTACTTATAAAAGAGAATCTTACAATAATTTCTAATATGTATGTGTATCTATAATTGTTATTGAATTTATTTCTTCACCATATTTATATTATAGATTTCTATAATTTAATTAACAAATTTTCTAGATATGGAACAAACTAGAATTAAAGTTTCAAAATTATTATCAAAAGTGATACATTTTATAAGAAATTTCTAGTATGTTCTTTGAATGAAACCCTTGGATAATTACCACTTATGATACTTATTTCTAGGTAATGATAAGTGATAACTATTAAAAGTAGATTTAATTCAATTTTAATTTTTTTAAGTAATTAATGATTCAAATGAGCTATTATAGCACTTCTAAAATATGATATGTTCTAACTTTAGTTAAAAATTTATTTTCTACAAGTAATTAAAAATGCTTATCAATTTTTACTGATAAAATAAATTTTTAGAATGTGTTGAATTAAAATTTTAAATTAAAAGAAACTAAAAATCAAATATATTAGCACACATTTATTTTTTAGGAGAAAAGACTGTATAAGAATGATTATAGAAATGAAGTATAGATTTTAAATAAAATATAATTGAAAATGAGTGAAAACATGAACAAGTTTTGTATTGTTAGATTTATAGTCCGAACAACATAATGAGAGATCATATTCCACTAATGAAACTATTTATTTATACTCATTATATTTCACTTAATTTACTTGTAAACTGTTTTAGGTTTCAAAGGATCACGTAACACTTATTAAATATAGGATAAGATGTTGGAAACCTCAATTAATATAACCTTTTTATGAATAATTTAAACCATGAATAATATAAATTAAAAAATATATTTTTCATTGAATATGGACACTAATACTATGATCAAACATATTCATGATGAAGATCCCATAGAAGAAACCATTGGGTTCCTTTCTCCATGGTGTACCCATTGAATGATATGAATAAACCATGTATTTGGTGTGATTCTATATGACTTCCATGACATTATTGTACCTGTTGGTTAAAAAGATAGAGGGAGGAAGAGAGTTATGAGAGAATTGGAATGACATTAGTGAAGATAAAATCACCATTTTCAAGGTTATTTTCTCCCATAGTTCCAAATTTTGAAACATTTAATCAATGATATTTTATCTTTCATAGATGATCACCCAAACATTAATAATTAATATTCAGTTTTCTCATAAATTATTGATCCACATTAATTATAAGTCACAATTAATATGTTATAATTTGTATATACTATAAAATATGATAGGCATGTTATGGTTTTATGATATAAGTATTTTATAAATAATGATATACCATTGAAAGTTCCATATAATATAAAAGATAAATAATATTATAAGCATTTGAATCATCAAAGACTTAATATATGACCTAATTATATTGTATAGTCTAATATATATCACATATAAACTAGTATTTATGAAAAAATTCCATCAATATCTCAATTATACTAATGCCTCACAGAAATTATGTAGTTTTTCATTATATTATATCATATAAAATTACTTATGAAACCATACCCAAAAATAATTTTGGATAACTCTAAGAAACTCTTGGATTGAAATAATCAATTCATCTTGTACCAAATTATATGAAATACCTTGTGAATGTAAATCCAAAAATGTTTTTGATAGAATCTTAAACACTAGAGAAATACACTATGTTTTATGAAACTCAATCCCATTAATCTAACACAAATATGGGACCCATGGTCATTTGTATTTTTTATAAAAAATATGATTTTCGAAATTCTAAAATGTAAGAAAAGTTAAACCTATAGAAAAGAATTAGTGTTACTCAAGATAAAAAGGGATATGTCACGATATTTATTAACCAATGTATCTATATACACATTTCTACTATCTGGATCATATAAAACAATGTATAAAAATAAAATTCTATTGTATAATCATCAAGTAACTATAGTAGACAAAGTATTTCAATCTTGTATAGAAACTCATACATTATTGATTCTAAGAGTATAGATAGACCACATCGATGAATACATGTACCATCCATCTTAGTGGATGATCACATTTTATGACCTTGATCATCATAGAAGATAACATCTTATATACCTTATATAGGTATTTTCATTAGTCTATCTCTATTGATGGCCTGCATTTCATTCTCACCATATGAGTTGAAATTCCCATCTTGGTTCAACTGATGACATGATTAGTAAAAAAAATACCCACCCTAATTATCCAAGACTCAAGGATTATATAATATTGTTATAAAATTATAAAGGTAATAAAATATAGAATAATTTTAAACATAGGTTTGATGATTCAAAATGAAACTTGAACCACCATAATACTAAAAGGAATAGTGTATGACACTCCCTATAGTTTACTTAGTGGTTCATTATGTAAAAAAACTCTATTTGTCACTTATAAGAATATTCAATATCATTATATGAAACATTACACTCAATAATATTAATATTTCTTCAATATATAGAGTAATACATCATGGAAATTTTTTAGGGACTCTCAAAGTCATACTTTTAAAAGTCAAGAATAATTTACTTTATGAGTATATGCAACAAATATGAAATAATGATAACCTAATTCATTTCATATTATTAAAATCCTTTCTAAATACTAATAGAACGAAACATAATCTTTTTTATAATCATATAATATAATATTGACCTGTAAAGAGTCATTATGTATGATTCACCTTAAAGGTTATGTTATAACAAATACATATCTCTGAAATTAAAAACACATATCCATGCAAAAATATAATAAAAGGTCTCATAATTTTTTTTACAAAGAAAAATATATGATGAGAATTTTTTTTAATAATGCTGATACATTAGTATTGTATTCCTAATGTTCAACTATTTGAACATATTATTTAAACTCCTTTACTACACATCATTAAATTTTATGATGTTAATAACTGGAACTGTTAATATAAATCCCATTATAATTTTATCATCATCACCATTCTGGGAAATGTCTCCATCAAATATTTTTCAAATATGTTTTCTTGAAATAAAATAAAACTCTTTAAATTTTAGTTACTAACACACCATAAATTACTTTAGGGTATAAATTGGAATTTAATTTGTATTTTTAATTGAATAATATCTTAGTTTATATACTTTAAACTTTAGTAAGTCCATAAAAACTCCCACAATCCAATAAAAAACTATATTTTTTTATGAATATCACGATAAAATACAAAAAATCCTTTTATATTTAAGAAATACCATTTCTTTCCTTTACTGTTATTATATAAAAAAACTATTATATCTATAACATATATAGTATTATATGTTTTTAGAGAAATAATATAAAAATAATATTTTATTCTTTAAAATATTCCACAAATGGTTGTGGTATATCAACACTTATATTCTAATGAATATCAAGAAAACATTATTTATCCTTGAAATAATTTGTTTAATCCTTATTATTATTTCAATAAATTTATAGTTTTATGAATAATAAACCATGTGTATTGAATACAACATCTCAAATTATTTATAAAAACTCTTCATTATCAAAAAACATATCTTATCATATAAGAGAATAAGATGAAAATATATATCCATTATTCCGATCCATCTAAATTTTAAGGATTACTTTTAATTCATCCGTATGATTCAACAATTATATGATTCATTATTTTAATTCAAAATATAAGATCCATAGATTTATTCCTTTATTTTAAATACCAATATATTTAAAATATTTATAAAGTACAAATTTTGTATTATATTCCCTTAAAAATAAGTGAATTGACTTCTAAAACAATGATACATAGAATATAATTTCCATGGAGTTTCTCGACCACATTTATTTATCTTATAAAATTCCAAAACATGGAAATAATTATTTTTTTATAGAAAATTACCTTTTGGTTTTAATGATCATGAATGGATATTCAAAGAGTCATTTTCAGAATTTCTAAATACATTTTCTTCTTTTAATTTGAACTTTTACCCCATTTTATTTTAATAAAATACTATATCCAAAAAATCACATTCCATGCTCATTTATCAAAAGTAATTTTAGAAATAAGGATAAAATTTTAATTAATTAATATATTTTAAATTAAATTTCCTACAGTTATTGTATAATTATTACAATACTGAGGCAATGACATAGATAAAATCCTCCATCACACAAGATCATTGGAATACTTAGTGATATTCAGTATATAAGTGTATAATAAAGTTCCTCTGGAAATCCTACATATGATTCCTTTAAAAAACAAGTGTGAATAAATCTGTTCTTTTCATAATCATCTAGTAAATGTACTTGTTGAACTATAATAACATTTGGTTACTTTGGAAAGTGTATCATATGTATATATATATATATATAATAATAATAATTACTATATTTCTGTACCAATCTAGATAGTTGAATAATTTAATATACTCCTTCTCTAGGATTGACTTAAAAGTAATATTAGATGATTATGATTTCATTTATCTATAACAGAATCTTTTATTAGATATTTATCACGTTTTTCATTCATTTAATGAGAACATTTATTAAAATTTTCCCTCTAAAATGATGACCCCTTAATGGATCTAACCTATTCATTAGTGGGATTTTATCCATATTTCAAAAATTATTTTTGTTTCTTTATTATTTCATATATTACTTACCTATTTTGGTAGGCCATAATTCCAACAATATCATATATTACTCCTGGAATGTTAAGTATAAAACCCTTTACCCAGTCCATAAAATAAAAAACTCAAACCAGTTCCACTGGTATCATAATCTTATTATCATTTTCTAGAAATTATTTACCTAATAAAAATAAATAAAATGTGAAACTAATCATAATAGGTTCACGGATTACTTACTTTCCATATAAAAGATAATCCAGGTTCACATTTCCTTTGCATGAGCTTACCCCTTTGAATGATCAAAGTCTTGAAAATTTTTCTCTTTTGAAGGGATATGATGCTTAGTATTTTAAAAGGGATTTAATCTCACTATCTTATCTCATATTTTCCCATTATAAGCCAGAATTATTCTAATTATTTAGTTTGAAATACTGATTTTTTCAACCAAACAAATACGATGATATCATATTTATGTGAAGACCTTCACACAACGTATAAAAAAGTTAATGTTAAGGTAGTAGAATACTATATCGACTATCATACCAAGCATGTAACTACTTAATTGCATGTGTTTTAATTTAGAGAATTAGTTTAAACAATTTTTACTAAAAAATACATCAATTTATAATATAAATAATTTATATTCATTAATAGTAAAAAAGGAATTATTTTTATATAAATTAATATTTAACATATAGAAAAATTAGTCAAACATTATGGGAATTCCATAAACAAATAAATATTTATATTTATATTTATTTTTAATATTAAATCTTTTATATTATCCTTTATATGATATTTTATTTAGATATATGATATCTAAAATATAAACATTATATTATGTAACTATTTATATATTATTAAAACATTCAAAATACCTTATATTTAATATTATTTAAAACTTGATTATAACAATGATCAAAGCTCATTTTGATATGATTCAAATAATATTCCAAATAAATTATTTAAATTTAATCAATCCAAATTAATAATTATGAATAATTCCTATTTTAATAAAAACTCTTTTATGGTTATCCTTATTTTTTAAGTAATAAAGATTTTATAAATTACCTTATAATTACCATATTAAAATTTTATATCCCAATTAATTTTAATCCCATATAAATAGTAATGTATTTTAAATTAACATTTAAAATTAATATAATATATTTTAATAAAATGTTTCCCAAACATTTAATAAAATATTTTAAATATTTTATAGTCAATTAATTTATAAACAATTAATAAATTAAATATATTTCAAAAAATATTTTTATTAAGAATTTTGAAAC
Organism: Viscum album; assembly: GCA_963277665.1. Lineage (NCBI taxonomy): Eukaryota > Viridiplantae > Streptophyta > Magnoliopsida > Santalales > Viscaceae > Viscum > Viscum album. The sequence goes on along the minus strand of OY728147.1, from coordinate 736,765,395 downwards.
ATTATATCAATATTTATAAACAATTAATAATTTATTTGTAGAAAAGTAAAATTATTTCTTCTAAGTCACATTTAATAATAACAATTATATCATAAAACATGATTGCTTATAATATATACCAGATTTTACATATGGTATTCAGTGACCCATAACAGATAATCCAAGCACTATGAATCATCATACATGATATAAATTATTATTAGAAACAGGGATATCACATTCAGCTATCTCTGAGTAAAATTTTATTATATACATCGATGTCACTGAAGTGATACAATGGTAGGTTATAATATTACATTAACCTAAGAAATTTGTGAATCTTTACACTCTCAATATACAATCCACTATGATATATCAAAAATAAAATAATTACACTGCATTGAATGTTACAGTATGTATCATTTAAGACAATCATATCATATCTTAAAATATCACATAACATAATACTATAGAATTTCCAAAGAGAAAATAATTTCTTTTTATATTCAATATATTAATGAAATATATAGTTTAAATTATATACCATAATCTACGATATATAGTATGACTTCTAAATGATATCAAATTTTATTAATTTTTGAAACATGATTTTCTGAATCATGGTGTATGGCCTAGATCTACTGCAACTATTAGGCTTATAAGGATCTAACAAGAATCATTCAATGTGGTGTAAAATTTTAGAATAACCAACCTAGGGTCACCATGATACACATAATCAACATTTTGTATAATATAATTGAATAACATGTTCCTTTGACCAATGATGGATTCTGTTACTATCATCAATGACATGCCATATACATAGCAGTTAAAATATGCCATCAAGTTCCTTCCTATTTGGTGTACCCATTGGATGATCTAAATCACCCAACACTTTTTTATATTTCTTCATAACTCACAAGGTATGATGGTACCTCTCAGCAGAACAGGGATTTGGAGGTAGAGGGTTATTGGAGAATCTTATGAGTTTAAGAAATGAACAATCACCATTCTCATGGATACTGCCCCCATTATAAAATACTCACAAACATTCCATAGCCTTTATGAATTTACTCATACTTCAATAAATTTAGGAATGTCATGACCCTTTTTCACCAAGATGAGGAAAGGTAAAACCACCTGCCAGACCCTTCCTTATTCAAGTTGAAGGAGAGATAATGACCCCAAGTCCCACCTTTAATAGGCCCTGAAGTGGCGACTAGCACCAAGGGTATAAAATCTCATGTAAAAATTGAAGGCATTACCCTTTTTATTTAATAGTATCGGGATATAAGGCAGTAAAGCCCAAAAAAATCAAAAAATTGAATGTAAAAGTAAAGAAAAAAATCCACTCCCATATGCATGTTCAAAATAAACTGATACAAGGTACAAGAAAACAATGATGAAAAGTACCAAAAGAAAGAAAAACAGAAAAAACTCTTAAAGACCGAGCTATTAATGTTCAGAATGGTCTTCCTAGAAACCTGAAGAAGTTTTATATAAATAGGGTGAGTATACAAGTATACTCAATAGTGAAGACCAAAAGATCTCGTACACAGGTGGGGAGTCATTCTAATGCACTGTGAGAAAAAATAGAGATAACCAAGGCACCTAGCAAGGAAACTATCCACCCAACCCCACCAACAAACACTCCCTAAATAACTCAAGTCAATTAATATAATAGTAATAGGAAATCGATATTTCGGTACCCTGAACCACTTTCCCACTAGTTATTTAGGACATCATACACGTTATACCTCCCCCACAAGTTCCACTATAATCCCACTACCGCCCCAACAACAACCTTATAGGATATCACAACCACACATCCTTCCCACAGAAACCTAGTCCACCACAACCACACACATCCAAAAAAACAGACACCTAGGCCACAAAAACCACTGCCATGACCGAAGAAACTTGGGCGAGAACAACCACTATCACTCCCGAAGACATCTGGGCCTCATCTCAAAGACACCTGGGAAACAAACTTGCCTGCACACAAATGGGGAAACCACGACAACACACCCTGCCCGAAGAGTCTTGGGCCATAATAAACCTTAGGCTATCACAACCTAACCAAAGTGTCTTGGGATACCTAAGGGAGGGAGAAAAAAAGAGCTAATAACCAGATGCTCATACGAATGTTGGAAAAAACACCCTCCCCCATGAAATGGGGGTGTTCGGCCCGAAGTGATCAACATAGGTGGGGTGCGTATAAGAAACACAGGAACTAAACATTTTACATTTAGGTAATCAAAAATTCATCCCAACCTAAGGGTTTTGAAATAGAAAACCATCCCATACACAAACACCCTTGATACTATGCCTACATGCACAAACACAAAACAACCACAACCAGAGCAAAACCCTTTTCTGAAAAAATATCTCCCATTGTACCGATTATTGTTACCATGTTCAAGTGATTCCATTTAAATGTTACTTCACTATCGGGCAACTAATAGCTGAAATCCAAGACAAAAACTGAAGGAAAACAACCAAGCAATAATTTAATCATTCACACCCGGTTCTCTTGTAAAGTCACAACAATAAAAGGGATCTATGAGATCCTTCAAATTACTGGAACGAAACCAAGCCCCAAAATCCACATACCAACAAATAAACAACAATAGATTCCATCCCCATCCATGTAACCCAATAAGAATCAACAAGAGAAACCACACATATTTCAAGAACAGAGCAAGGATGTTTTCATATTTTTCAGACCATTCATTAAGTTTTTTGTTTCCATTTGGTTAACCACGGTGATCACACAAGTATTATTGTTGATTGGGCATCAATTTTGTCAATTAAATTTAAACGATTAAACAGTTTTTATGTTACATTCCATTAGAAGTATATATGAAAAAATTAGGTTCATTAGTGTGCAAGAAAGGACCACCAAAGACCACTATTTTCAGTGGGCATAATCCCATATAATTCAAAACATAAAAATGAAGATAAAATAAATGCATTAAAATCATCGTCAAACAAACCCCTTCATTATTTAGAGTCCATTTATTATATTTATTAAGGATTGGTTTCATCCACATCTCGAGGAAACAATATCACACCCTCCCTATATGATACACAGTAAATAGAGAAGATGGAAAACCCTACCTGGATAATCAATGATTGATGTTTTATTCTCCCATCAAGAACTGAGGATGCATAACTTATAGGAAAGGAAAAATCGATGGATTCAAGGCTGTGTGGGAGGGGCTCCAGTACGGGCGCACAATTCATCTCGGGAGTAAGTCTCTAGGGCGTACTTAGATAATAGAAAGGAATTATGAAGAGGGGATATCTACTTAAGAAAAGGAAATATCCTAAAATCAGGGAGATGATTCTGAAGTACTTGAATTTGGATCGTTTCTTGACCATGCGATTAAGTAGTTTCACACGTTAGGATTAATTTTTATTTAATAATTCTCCTCATAGATGGGGGATATAATGGTTTGGAGTTAATATATATCTTCTAAACAGAGAAAAACCACGTAAAAGGGGAAAATATGGAAAGCATCAGGAATGGCGTGACATAGTGGAAAAAGGACACAATTTTGGTAACTGAAGGGTCCCCCAAATCTTGGAGGTTTAAAACATATTTTTGTTGCTTTAAGTTGATTCGGAAAGGGTATTATAATACTTTTACATCAAAATTTATGTTATCTGGGTGGAACTAGAAAATCTTGGGAAACTGAAAAAAAAATGACAAAGGGTGGGACAAACTTTTGTGAGACACAGTAATGGTTTCACCGTAATGGTGAGACATAGTAATGGTGAGACACCATAAGCAATTACACCATTTTAGTGTTTGACCATAATAGTGTGACCATGATGGTGCCACCATGACTGGTGCCACCGTCACAGTGCCACTGTGACCCGTGTCACCGTCATGGTGCCACCATTTCGGTGGAACTGTTTGGTGGGGCTGAGTTGTTGGAAAAAACCTTAATGAGTCACTGATGGGCCCCGAAATACCTCAAACACTAGAAATTTTTCAAATTAGTGGACTAGGAGGGTCGAATCCATTACAATGAAGAAATGGTTTTAGTTATAAAATTGTAACCTTAAGTCGATTCCATTAAAACAATGTCTCATCTTTTGAGACATTTAATCAATATTTTATCAACTTATGTGTATGATCTCCTAGTAATTAAAACTTAAAAATTTAGTTTCCTCATTAGTTATTAATATTTGGAAACGGTAATATATGATTAACATGTTATGATTCATCCATACAATAGAATATGTGCAACAGTGTAATGATACCAGTATATCGTAAGAATTTATATGCCCTAAGAAGAGCCTTATAGTATACAATACATATAATATGTTATTATTTGAAACATTTATGTCATACCATATGATATCCTTATATTATATTTACAAACATATATCATACACATGTAATAATTTAGGGTATAAGTCTATAAAAAATAACAATAACAAATAAGCTGTAAACCCAATTATATTATTTTAGCTTCATGATTCAAGTATAAAAAAATTGGACTATTAAAGACCCTATATTCATTTAAATCATTTATAAAAAATAATCTTTAATTATTTATTTAATGGTCCTTTTTGGACCACCTATAATTTTTTTAATAAGTGAATTTTTTTATTAAGTTTAACCAATAAAAAGTTTTATCCATAAGACTTATTCAAACATGTTGAAAACTTACTTATCTAGTTTGAAACATCTTCTCATCAATTATATCCACTCTAATTGTCTCTCAAACACATTCATTTCTAATCTTATATATATATTAGTAGGCCTATAATTCAATCTTAAGATTGTTTTCTCGAGTAAAAGTATTTTTTTCAAGGTTTCCCCTTAACAGTCATCACTCACAACTATAAAGAATATTTTATTATATATATTAAATACATAAATATTATCCTTTCATCTATTTATTTAAACGTCAATAATATTCATTTCCATAAATAAAATAAATATTTATACTATGTAATAATTTAACGAATAATTTAAATAATAACTAATTAATACCATAATTAATTGATTCCAAATTATTATTATAATATATTGATTATCAATTAATATTATAATTAATTGATTCAAAAGTACTATATTAATTAATTTTATCAAAATAAATATTATAATTCATTTATCCAAATTTGGTCAATGATGATCCCCCATAAATAAATCACGAAAAAACCTATGATTTTTACATATCCTACTTTCAATAGGTCCATATTTAGTTTTTAAACTCTATAGAAGTTACCCAACTTCAACCTTTAAAGGACTAAATAAACTATTACTTGGATATAGACCTTTTAAGAAGACGATGTACACTAAGAACAACTTGTTATCAGATATAGAAGCACTCTATTAGTATAAGAAACCAACTTTTGAGGAATATTTTTTATTATTAGTGATGTTTATAACCATTTTATAATTGTTTCATGATGTGATATATAAAATTCCATGTATTTCTATGTTTGTGTTAAATACATGAATGTTATTTTAATTCACAGAATTTATTATTATTATTATTATCATGTATCCTTTATTTGGTGATGAGTTTCCTCTATTAGCGGTGGTGTTAAAAACCATCGATAAATATTAATCCAACATCTAAATGTATTTCATTCATATATTTAGTGGTGTTTTTAAAAAATAAAGATAGTTATGAAACCAAAATTAAATATGTTAGTGGATATTTTAGTGGCGGTTTAAAAAAATTCTATAAAAAAGGTTACAACATTTGGAATGTACTATGCTTAGAGATAATTAAAACCACCACTTATTAAATAATGGTAGTTAAAAAATCTTCTATATAATTAGTGGCATTTAAAATAATCACGAATTATAGTATTAAAATAAAAAATGTAATATATGCACACATTTTTACCTCATTCAACATAACATAGAAAGAACATCTAATACATATAGAATATGTTAACCTATTTTAGTATAGTAAGAATTGATTTCCACCAAAAAAATATAACAAAAAATTATATATATAAAAAAACATAATATTTAAAGTTACAAAAAGAGAGAAGTCAATGTTGTAATCAATATTGCATGTTATAAAATTTCATTAAATTCATTATATTATTTTCAACCAAGTATCCCCTTTTCTCACCCAAATAGATCTTTTTGGTCATCACCTTTTGTCTCTATCACATCTCATATACCTTCATGTTAAATATTTAATTTCATGTTAATAACAAATATATTCAAAATAAAATAAATAAATTTTTATTAATTATAAAACAGTGACACAAAATGATATAACTAATTAAAAATCATTGAACCTACCAATGTAACTATGTTGAAAAATAAACATTTTCAAGAAATATATAGCCACATTTATTGTTAACAAAACCGATATTTAGGATCTATTAAATACCACTTAATGAAAATCATTGGGAAAACTTATTTAAAATACCTAAACTAACCATCGTAACTAATATTTTTCCTCTTTTCCATAAACATTTATCTTTATTTACTATATAAATTAAAAAATTGAAATAATCATTTTTTAAATTAATGTAATAATTTTTAGTGAATATGGATAATAGTGACACACCAGAAGTATATTGATGGTAACTGAATCATGGTTTGAATGTTGGAGGGTTTCACCATAGATAACCTATATATGAATGAAATCATATTAACATAACTTTGAATTATAAAAAAAAATATGAAAGGTATGAGATTATTTGTACCTTATATAGAATAGGTATAATGACTATTATAAAAAAAATATCCTTTGTTGAACTGACATATTAATAGAGATGACCCTCCAATACACTTGATAGGTGTTCTCGACCCCCATGGGCTACTAACCAGATGTTGGGTATCAAGTGTACAATCTTGGGAATAGTTTAAAACTAATTATTTCATATAATCAAGAAATTAAAACTATCCAGATTTATGTATGATCATTACAAAAATTGTAAATACATAAAAATAAAATAAACATGTATAATTTAAATAAACCAAACAATAATGGAATACTCAATAAAAATTCAACATTATTTGATAACATATAGTGGAATAAATAATATAATGAATTAAAAATAGAAAATACACTAGGATGGAATGAGTGATAAAAGTAAAAAAAATGAAACAAAATTAGTTCCAAAAAAACATCAACATGACCTAAGGTCACTCACCATGACACAAATCTATTAACGAACACAAAAAATTATAAAAAATGGGATCAATACCTCGAAACCTAAAATTAACACATAATAGATTCATATAAACATATACACCAGTGTATACACAATGTAAGAATTAAATGGACCCCATAAGATTCCATCATAGAGTCTATATAGTTCTTTTAATAATGAATTCCATAAATTATATTTTGAATATAATTAATTAAATATATTTTTTCACACGGGAATTCATAACAAAACAAGTATCATACATTTAATTTTTTTTACTTGTTTAAGTTTAATCCTTTCAAAAAAAATGAAGCATGATAGGACTAAAACCACAACTTTTAAAAAAATATTGACTTAAATATTTCCTTAAAAAATCTTCTAAATTACAAAAAATTGGAGTTTTAAATTTATGAGAAAAAATTTAAATGTAATCATATTTTAAAAACATTCACAAACATAATTTGGAAACAACTCCTTAAATTTAATGAAACCCAACCTAAAAAACAAAATTGCAAAAAGTTTTGAAATAAATACAAACTATAAAATAATATAATATAATCAAAGGAAGATGTGAAGATATAAATATAGAGTAAGAAATAAAACAAATAAATGGTTACAAATTATCAATAAAAGGATAGGGAATAAAAAAGTAACATAATGGGATCCCCAAAATAATATATAATAGGAAAAAATTTTCATGAAAAACTCCATAAAAAAATTACTATGGACCTGAACTAACAACTAAAACAAAAGGCCTAAATTAATTTATTTATAGTATCAGTATCCTCATCTGGTTTTTAGATATATAATCCATCAAAAGTGAGCTTATACTACTATGAAAAAAATACATCCTATCATTAGACTCAATCTAATTAGGAAAAAATCCCACGTTCATGCATAATATACACAAGGTCCTTCACTCATCTAGGTCACCTATTAATTTATGGGGATTCCAATGGAATCAATCAAGAGAGTGAGAAATCGAATAATCAAAAGATAAATTTATAAATAAATTCAAATAATTTTGTGTTAACACTATATCACCTCCCCTGAACTAAAATTGAGCATCCCTAATCTATATCCATGGAAAATTATAAATAACAAACATATCCCATGGGGTTGTAATCCATGATAAACATTAAAAAATAATGGGCTGAATTTTATGCAAATCACAATCTATGATCCTTTTTTATAAGATGAAAAACAAGCTTCTAAAACATGTTTATAATTCCAAGAAACATTATTCTATTTGAAATTAATTTTGGAAACCAACTCATTCCTTTATAAAAACATTAAGATAATTTAAATACCATCAAGTGTTAAAAACCATCTAATGAAACACTATGAGATTTTGGGAAATATATTTTTTAAATAAATTTAATCTTTTTGATATTTTTAATTATCTGAAATATCAAATTTATCTTGAATTACATGAAAACTTAGTTTATCATGAGTTATATGCAACACTGGGTGTATCTTGTTATACACACAACACATAGTTTAAAGAAAATGTGACATACTGTTCAAATATTATTATTTAATATGATAGTTATCACATAACCATTAGAAAGGAGGGAATTAATACAAGATAATAAATTATCAAAAAAATGGTTCAAAATTTTTTATATATAATAAATTATTTGGTGACTATTTAATTAGAAATAAAAATAAAACCTATTTGAAAATAAAGGAAATCTTTCTCTAAATTTTTTATGTTTGAAAAGTTGTTATACATCAATAAATTTAAAAAATAACTTTGGATGAATGATTTTAACTAAATTAATATATATTATATATTTAATAAAATTATCAAAATTCAACTTATGTGTTTTTTATAAAATATATAAGAATAAATCAAATTTTACACTTAAAAATTGTATTTTTATAAAAAATAGTTTTGTCACCTTTTTGCACGATTATAATAAAAATATTTTCAGAAAATTTTAGATTTTGTTTTGAAAAAATAAATTTAATTTTTAAATAATCACATCAAAATTATCTTAAAGTGAATTTTGGATAATTTTCTAAGAAGGTAATTTTTTGATGAATAGTGAAAATATTGTGTTTTAATAAGAATTATCATATCTTTTATAGATTTTAAAAATATAAAAATTATTTTGAGTTTAATTTAAAAGGAAAATTAGTTCAATTATATATTTATTAATCCAATTTATTTCATTTTAATAACTTTATTTATTAATTTTTATATAAAAACTTTTTAAACATTTGAAAGTTTTCCTTTTGAGAAGCCCCTTTCTCTTTACATATATGAGATTAATTTTAAAATAAATCTTTTTAAATATGTGAATGAAATTATGAAAATATAGATTATATATTTAGATTAATATAAATTTATATTATCTAACATGATGAACTTACTTTTTGACCAAAATGAATAGTAAAATAGTAAAAATTATTTACTACTATTATGGTAAAAATAGGGCTACCGATGGAGGGAGGGGTTAAAATAAAAATATTAGGGTAAAAAATGACCCAAAAATATTAGAAAACCATTTTATTTTCATATTGAATCACTATATATTGTGTTTTATAAAATTATTTATTTTGGATCTTTGCGGCATGTGAAAAACATGGGTACACCATTTTCTTTTAAAAAATTACATGTTTTCCACTTACCTCACTTGTAAATGGTCACCCATTATTCTCTCATATTCACACTTCCAAAACCATTTATTTTAGAGAATACCCACACAAATAAATTACATAATTTCCTCCTCTCATCATATAATTATTAGTTTTCTCTGATATCCAACCTTAGAATCGTTTTACTGAAAACCAAAAGAAGTTGTCCGAAGAAGAGGTAATGTCCCTAATCAAGCAGTTTATTTTTTTCTTGTTATACCTTATTAAATTATTATTAAAAAATGATGATATAGTAATATGAGTATCTTAAATATAATTTTATGTTATTATATTAATGTAATAACGTAAATCTTTCTCCTCTTCCATCAAATGGGATATAAATTCACTATTCATGTGTACAGTGGATTACGACCTCGCGAACCGAAGTTATTCGTTTTCCATGAACACCTATAAAAGATGGATATATTGATGTATTTATTATTTTTATATGATATATATGATATTATTATACTTATGTAATCTTGATATCACATGTTCCTTCTTACTTTCAATTCCGCGAGAATACGATAACATCGTTCGTGTGTACGACGGACTTCCACCTCATGAAGTGATATGATTCATCGACGCTTTAAATGGTAGGTAATAAGGTTGGTTTTAATTAAAATATGTGATATAAATTATATATATTTTATACTCTAATTTTAATATATTATTTACTTTTATTTATTTATTTTCATCAGGAAAATGAAAAAAATATTCATGCATACATACGACCTGCCATCTCCACGAACGGTATATTTCATTTTCTATCTCTAAAGTTTATGGATCAATATAAATACATGTTTATTTAATATATATTACATTTAAATAATGGTTAACATTTTTCATATTATGTTTCCATGATCATTGTAATAGAACCAAAAATATCAAATCAAAACACACATGAAAAAGCAGTTATTGCCCGAAACATGACTTTAACATGGAATTGTTATTAAAAGGATTATAAAAAGTCACAAGTAAGTAATATATTTTAAGAGATATATATATATATATATGGATAGTTTTTTGTAGTTTTATAATTAAAATATATTTATTATAAAATATATTTGAAAGTGTATGAAAGAATTCGTGACTTGTCATAAGGGATTTCTAGTCTCCCTTTTATTTATGGGAGACATAAGAAAATTCACCCCTTGGTTATTTTGTGTGGTGTATATACATGAACATAAAAATTTTATATCATTACTATAATTATTTAAATGATATTTAATGTTTCATTTGATGTTATTCTTTATTGGGGTTTACAATTCAAAATATTACTAAAGTAGTAAGGGATTTCCATCTCACTTTCTTCTTATATGAAAAACATGCAAAATTTACCACATATTTATTTATGTGGTATATATAATACCCATGAATTTATTTTAGTATTTTTATACTAAATATTTTTATGATTTATATATCCATTTGAGTATTTCAATTTCATAGGTTTTACGATTTAAAAGTTACCAAAGTGGTAAAGGATTCTTGAATCTAATTTCCTTACTTGATACATATGTTATGTTATGAACCAATACTTTTCTATGAGTTATATATACAAACCCTTTTACAAGTAATATACTTAATTTATTTATCTTAATTACATTTTTAGATTCATTTTATGTTATTCCCACACGGGGATTACAATTCAAAGCTACCACAGTTGTAAATACTTAATGTTAAAATCTCATCATTAATTGGGTTATTTATGATTATTTTTTCAATGATGAAATATTATAATATATCTATCATAAAACTCATCAATTTTATTATCATATTTTTATTTCGTAAGAATACATTTTTTCCTTTATTTTTCTATTTTTATGAACTAATGAATTAAAATAATGTTTTAAAAAAACTTCTTAATTTTTCAATTCAGTCATTTTTTTTCATCCAAAACTATGTTATATAAAATTTTTACAATTTTTTTTTAAATTCATAAAATGATTTAGTAAATAAATATTTACCAATTTTTGATTTTTTAATTTTTTTGAAAGCAATCTTTAGGTCATTTTCCTAACAATTTCTGTTTATATTTTACTGAAAATTTAAAAGAAATATTTGTTTCATCTTATACGATATGAATAGAAGTTACCAAATTCATAACCATTATTTAATTTTAATATCACATTAAAATTTTTCATAGTTATTTTCAAAGACAATAATTTTCAAAATTTTTTATGTTTTAAGAAGTTCCTTTTAAAGTAGAAAGGATATTTTCTACAAGAAATGTTTTAACATATTTCCAATTATTTCTTATTATGTTTTAAAATTTATTTTAAAATTAAATTATTTCTAAAAAGTTTTATTAATTTTTAGTTTCAAAAATTGATTTTAAAGGAATAGTTATTTTCCTTAATAATTGAATTAAATTATTTTTCAAAATTATTTTCTTTCTAAGATGAAATCCATTGATGTTACCTATCCTTTAATGGGGATATAATCCTAGAATTGATTTTTATTCTTTATCTATTTGATGTTTTCAATATAGAATGATTTCTCAAAATATATTTCTCTTCCATGTATTACATCATGAATAAATTTTTATGAAACCTGATTTTTTCATAGGTTATGTTATGATTTTTTGAAGAAGTGTTTACGAAAACTGTATCTCTTCCATAGGTTATGATTATATGAAATGTTTATCAAACCCATTTCATTAAATAGGTTATCATACAATGACTGTTTTATGATCTTGTGTCACAAATATATACTATTTCAATTATTTGATGGTTGTGACCTATATCGACCACTAATTAATTGGGTAAACGTTTATATCTCTTGAGATTGGTGGGGCTGGAATAGGAAGTGTACCCAATGTAGTAAGTGATTTTTACCTTTATGATGGAATTGAGAGTGATCCTTGACTACCATGATTGGTTGGATAGTGAACCCACTCCACTATGATATCCTTTTTTATAAGACTTAACTACCGTGGAAATGATTTTCCATTATTATGTGTATGCCAAAATTCTATGTTTAATGGATATGTTATTCTCTCATGAATCATGTTATTTTACTACCTTATGATTAATGTATTATGAATTTCCCATTATTATTACATTATTCAAGATTTTGATATTTTATGTGATGGGTATGGTTTTGACATGTTATTCTCATGTTATAATACCCTCATGTTCATGTTATGATTATGAGTGTCCCTTTTTTACCCTAACTGAGCATCTGGACTAACCTTATAATATGTTTCCTTTCACCAGGTTATGAAGAAATGTATTATGTATGATATGTCTAAGACAGGTTTTAGTTATGAAGAAAAAATTGGAATATAATGTTGCTCACTTATGGACCAATTCTTTATATTTTGGACTTTCCAAAGGTACAATTACATTATGAACCTAAAGCATGTGTTTTTGTAGTTTATGGAATATTCATCTAAAAAGTTTTAATATCTATGTTTGAAACTCTAGGGTTCTTATAGTTGGTATAAGGGTATAGGTTTAGTTAATCTTTGAAAAATTTGATGATAAAACATTAGTGAGATCCTGATGGGATATTTCAATGGATATATCTAGGGTAGTCTCTAAGGATAAGTATAAGGATGAGTCAAAGTATATTAAAATTTCCTGTAATTTTTTTAAACAATTGAGAAAGTTGTTTTCAAGAAATTACATCCGTATATGGAATCTATAAGTGGAAGTGGCTCTATAATAGATGTACTTATGGGTAATTACTCTAAAACGAGATCATTGAGATGTGATTAATCACTACCTAGTTCATGAAAATGGGCCTTGATTCACACCTAGTTTGAAACTCCTAAGGGTTATGCTTTAGAAAATCAAAAACTTTTTACTAAAAATAATGAAGGATTTATATAGATGATGACTATGAATGACCTAGGATAAACCTAAGGATTCTTAGATTTAAAATAAGGTGTCATGATTTAGACATTATACCAATAATTTTTATTGATTATGTGGTTCCCCTCTTTGATTTTTGGTAATCAGACATTTGTTTTATTAGTTTATAGAGGGAAATAGAAGGAACTGATAAATCATTAATTTGATAGATAATGTGTTGATGAGAAACCACATAGGATGAATACTAGTGTGGAGGATATTATGATTATTCCTAATGAATTGTTATGATATATGAATAGAAACTTACAGCTTTAACAACTATTACAATAACCAAATAATATAAGGATAGTTCTCATTGAGAGTTCAGGTGGTGGAGACCATTGAGAAAAGAATATTTAGTTTACTATACTTCAAGAATGTGGGAAGAATCACCTAAGTGGATTTCATAGAGAAATGAGAATATTTTTTCAGTGTATAAATAAAGGACAATAAGCAAGTAATAATAAAGAGAAAAAATTAAAAGTTTGGTCAATGAAATGGATGAAAATAATGGCCTCCCTAAGATATCATTGAAAATTGAATTTTTCAAATGTGTAATGTATGGGAATTATGAAAATAAATTTCCTAAGGGGAAAGATCATGAAGTGAATCATTAAGGAGGTATGAGTAATGGTTATACTACTGATGATGAGAAGACTGAAAATAAGACATGAAAGGTATGAGCTATTCTAATAGTATTGTTCATGTTAAATGTGAGAAGAATGATTAAATTTAGGTTTATTAATGTCAAGACATGATTCAAATTTCCTATTTTTGAAAATAGGTGTTACGTAATAATATTACGAATCCTATTTAATGGTTTGATAAGGAAGAGGGATGAATACAGAGTATATGTATTGGAATTATTGAATTATTCTATATAAATCATGAAATATATAAGGATTTTTCAACACCAAGTTTTCATTAAGGATTTGAAATTTTTTTAATGGTGATGATGACTTAGAAACGTGATTTAATTAAATTGTGATATTTTTATTAGGGTAAGATAACCATTATTATGTTCTAAATGCTGAGAAAATAGTGATTAGTTTTGATAAAGAGATGATTGATATGAATACAGTAAATTAGATAGTATTTATGGCCTAGGAAATGAATAATGATTTATGGAAAAAGTGTTTTATTTTCTTATTAATGTATTTTACAATATTATTGTATTTCTGCAATATATTAAATATTACGTGGTTTCATTCAAGGAATTAGGAAGTATATATGTTTTCATTAAGGTTTTATGGTAATTTTGGTTATTACCATGAGTTAAGAAAATATATGACTAAGGTATTCACATATTTGGTATGTGAAAAATAATAGATACATTATGATAATTGGGGGATTAATTTTAAGTTGATATTGAGAAATTTATGTTCCTTCTAAATTTTGAATTTTGGAAGGGTTATATGGTTAACCATTTATGAAATTGTTTAAGTTGAATTTTGGATGAGGTTTCAAAGATTAATGTAATATTTCACCATATTAAGATTTAATAATAACTTGTGAAAACTATTTTTTTGATAATAAATTGTGATATATGGAATTAATTATCATTATTTCATGGATCATATATAGCGCTTCATACATGAATAATTCATCCCTTAGAGTTATATATTAATCTCATATCGAACAAATCATAATAAACGGACAAGATTACTCTTAGGAAATGGAATTAAATAAGGTAATAATACCTTATCATGAAAACTCCTCAACATTAGGAAAAGGATAATGAAATAAAATTTTGTCTTATTATCATAACTTTTGATTATATCGATAAAAATTTTAACAACTATATGGTTTTTCAGTTTCTGGTCATTATATTTCTCCTCACCATGTTCTCTATTACTCTCATTCAATATTTGGGTCTTAGTTTTATCTTCTATGTCAATGTTTTTAATTCCCACAAATGTTCCCAAATTTGGAAACAAAGTATCTTATATTACAAATAACCCTTCACACATCTATTTCTATCTTATCAAGAGGATGTTTTATTAAACTATTTTACAATGTGGGTTTCTCATAAAGGTATTTTCAAATGTTATACCCTTGTTTACTAATGACAAGTTCAAATTGGGAGGACATAATTTATTTATTAGGGGTAGAATATAACAACACTAAATTGTGTGAAATAGAAATTTCAAATAAATTGAATATTTTTGATATTTTTTTTATATGAAACACTAATTTTTTCCCATGTTACATGAAACAGAGAGTTTATATTTTGTTACACTAAAAACTGGTTGCATTTTGTATTACACACAACACTTAGTTTAAATCAAATACGAAATACTATTAAAATATTATTATTTAATATGGTAGATCATATGACCATTGGAATGGACGATATGAATAGGATTTACAAAATTATAAAAATACGTATTTTAAAAATGTATATATAATTAGTTCTTTAGTGACTAATTAATTATAAATGAAAATAAAAAATATTTTAAAATAAAAGAAATGTTTTTCTGGAAAACTATTTTTATTCACACAAATGTGTTTTACATCAATAAATTAAAAAATAATAGGGGGAATAATTTTATAGAAAATTTTATATTATATATTCAACAAATTTTTTGAAATTTGTTTAATGTGTTTTCTTGAAAAGTGCTATGAAAAAAAAAATTTAATGATTAGAAATTGTATTGTCCTAATAAAAAGTTTTTTCACCTTTTATGTACTTATTTTAAAAATAGTTTTTGAAAATTTTATATATTTTTTGAAATAATAAATATCAATTTTAAATAATCATGTCAAAATTATCTTAGGGTGAATTTTTGAGAATTTTCTAAGAAGATAAATTTTTAATTGGATAATGAAAATACTAGTTTTTATTAAGAATTCTATTTTCTTTTAATATTTTTAAAAAACTATGAATTACTATAAGATAGTTATAAAAAAGAAAATAATTCAATTATATATATATATCATTCCAATTTAGTTCATTTTAATTATTTTTTTGTTGAATTTCTCTATAAATAATTTTTAAACTTTTGAAAATTTTGTCTTTGAAAATCCATTTTCTCATTGCGTCTACTGGATTAATTTTAAATTAAAAATTTAAATTATATGAATATAATTTGGATATATTGATTCCATATTTTTAATTATAGTAATTTTTATTATCTATAAGCTCAAATAAATTTTTGACCGTAATGAATAATAAAAATAATAAAAATTACATACAACTATTATGGTAAAAAGGGGTTTACCAGACGTTAAACAAAAGTGGTATGGGTTATAAATGACCCAAAACTAGTATAACACTAATTTTATGGAAATATTATGACCTTACCTCTTTTAGGATAGATAATTATCCATTTTGGATCCTTGTGGCATGTGAAAAACATGGAAACACCTTTTTCTTTTAAAAAATTACTAGAATGCTTATCACCTAACTTATAAAATGACACCCCCTATCATCCCCTCTTCACAGTTCAAAAAACCATTAGATCAGATATGAATATCCAAAATAACATACTTAATTACTTTATATCATCCTAGAAGCATAATTTTGTTTCATAAATTCAATATAAGAAAACTTTTGGTGAAAAAAAAAGCTATTCGATTAAGAGGTAACGTCCTTAATCAAGCATTTTATTTTATTTCTTCCTCCACCTAATTCAACATATATTAATATTTTATGAAATGAAAAACTAATTATATTTCATATCATTAGATATTATCATGTGAAAAAATAAAATAAATCCTTATCCTCTTCTATAAAATTGTTCATGAAATAATTAGTCGTGTGTGACAGACTATCACCACACTAACTGATGTTAATCATTTTACCTGAAAACCTATTACCAATGGATATAAGTATGGATTTATTATTTATATATTATATTTATTATATTATTATTCTTATTTAATTTTGATATCACATATGACTTCTTACCTACCATTCTATGGGAATACGATAATGTCGATTGTGTGTACGACGGACTACCATCTCTCGAAGAGATGTGATTCATTCATGCTTTAAATGCAAGGTAATAACAATGTCTATACTAAAAATATTTGATAAATATAACATAAAAATCAGACTTTAATGGTAATATATTATTTATCCTTCTTTATTTGTCTCCATTGGGAAAATGGAAACAACGTTTATGCGTACGTACGACCTACCATCTACAGGAACGATATATTTCATTTTATATATCAAAACATTATGGGTCATTATAAATAAATTTATAATTAATATATATGATATTTATATCCTGGTAAAAATTATATATATTATATAACTATGATCAAAGTAAGTGGAATAAAAAATAACATGTTAAAACATATATGAAAAACAAATTAGTTATTGGCCGAAATGTAACATTAATATGGAATTGTTAATAAATGGGTAATAAAATATCATAAGTAAATCATATAAGGTGTTATATATATATATATATATATATATATATGTTTATGATAATTTATTATATTTATAATAAACTTATATTTATTATATAGGTGTTTTGAATGTGTATGAAGTAATTCGAGACTTATGGTTAGAGAATTCTACTCTCTCTTTTATTTCTAAGAGACATATGCAAAATTACCCCTAATTTATTTTTTTGGTGTATATAGATTCCATTTAACATGTTATATGATTATTATATTTATTTTAATGATATTTAATGTTTCATTTTATTTTATTATTTATTGGTACATACAATCCAAAATATTACTAAAGTAGTAAGGGATTTCCATCTCACTTTTCTTAATTATGTGAGACTAATTCCATATTCAAAAAATATTTAATTTATGTGGTTTATATAATTCCCATGAATTTATTTTATTATGATTCTCCAGCAAAATTATTTTTATTTACATATCCATTTAAGGATCTCCCCTTCATGGGTTTTACGGTTCAAAGGTTACCAATGCGGTAAGGAATTTTTGTCTCAATTTGTCTACCTTGACACATATGTTATATTATGACCTTATATTATATTATGAGGTGTATATATTGGAACTTTGAAAATTAATACCATAACTTTAGTTATTCTCATAATATTTAACGTTTTATTTAATGTTTTTACTTCATGGGGCATACAATTCAAAGTTACCAAAGTGGTCAAGATTTTATGTTATAATCTCATAGTTTATCCCAATTATTTATGATTATGTTTCCAATAATAAAATATCGATATATATATATATATATATCTCAATAAACTCATTAATTCTATTAAACTTTGGTTATTACATAAGAATAAATTCTTTCCCTTAATCTTTATATCTTTATGCACTCAAGAGTTCAAAATAATATTACTAAGAAATATATCTTAGATCTAACTGTTTAGTTAAAAACAATTTTTCATCCAAAAAATGTTCTCTAAAAATGTTTTTTTTTAAATTCATAAAATTATTTAGTAAAGAAAGGTGTTCTAATTTTTAACTTTTTTCAATTTTTTTGAAAGTAATCTTTATATTATTTTCCAAACAATGACCGTTTGTGTTTTACTAAAAATATTAAATGAATATTTATTCTAATGGATACAACATGAAAGAAATTTACCACCATCATGATCATCATTTTATTTAAATATTACCTTATTATTTAAATTTTTATTTTTAAATAAAATTATTTTCAAAATGTTTCTTATTTTAAAAAGTTACATTCAAAGTATAAGGTATATTTTCCTCAAGAAATTTTTTATATGATTTTTAAACATTCCTATATAAATTTAAAAGATTAATTTAAAATAAAAGAATTTTGATTTTTTTTTCAAATTGTTTGTTTTAAAAAGTTATTTTTAATGAAAATTTATTTTCCTTACATAATATTTTAAATGAACTTTCAAATTAATTTTCCATTTAAGATGACATCCATTGATGTTACATATATCTTATCAAAGATATGATCCAAGGATACCATTCTTATACATCATAAAAATGTATTTTGATTAATCATGACATGATGTTTATTAAACATATTAATTTTTCACTGATTACACTATAAGGAAATGATTTTGAATTCTACTTCTTTTCCTGGAATATTCTATGATCAAATAATGAAATTATTAAGTTACATGTATCTTTCCCATATGTTATGGTATGATGAAATATTTATGAAACCCAATAAATTTCATTGGTAATTAAATGATTAATGTTTTATTATTTTGTGGAACACATACATATGCTTTTAATTATGTTATAGGTAGGACCTATATCTCCCTACAGTGTATTGGCTAAAGATTTATATCTCATGATATTGACATGACTGTAATGGGGAGTGAACATTGTTCAGTAAGGGAATTTTTCCACTATTATGGACATTAGAGTAAACCTTGACTACTATGATGGTTTGGGGAGTGAAACCAATATACTATTATACCTATAAAAGTGGTCCTCGAAAACTATGTAAATGACTTTCCAGTATTATTTTTATTCCATAATTATATTCCATATGACAATGTTATTATCTCGTGCATCATGTTATTTGATTGCCTTATTATTAATGTCTTATGAACTATCAATCCTTATTCCATAACTCATGATTATGATATTTTATATGTAGGGTATGGTTTTCCTATGCTATTCTCATGTTCTCAAACCATTATTTTCATGTTTTTCTTTAATATCTCCCTTTTTTACCTATATTGAGCATATAAGCTCACCATTTCTTATGTTTTGTTTCCCAATGTAATGAAGAAAGGCATTGTGTATGACATGTCAAAGAAGGATGTTAGTTTTGAAGACCGTAGTGGGAGATGATGTAGCTAAATTATATATCCATTGTATATGTGTCCAAGTTTTGAAAGGCACTATACCTTTAGTATCATCATGAATGTGTTTATTCAATGTAATGAATATTATTTTAAAAGGATGTAACATCTATGTATAAAAAGACTAGATATCTATAGTTTATATCAGATGAGAGGTTTTTAACCGCTGTAAAATAGGATGAGAAAACTTTAGTGATATACCTAGGGAATATTTCTAAGGATATGTATAGGTATGTCTTTAAGGATATGTCTAATACTGAGTCAAATTTTAGGAAAATATCCTATAATTTTGTTAAAGTACAAGGAAAGTAGTTTCCAAATAATTACATCCCAGTCCGAATACTAAAAGTGGATGTGGCTCTGGAACAGAGGTAACTAAGGGAAATAACTATAAAAATAGTTTATTGAGATAGAATCAATAGTTACATGGTGAACGAAAATGTGTCTTACTGCACACCTGATTTGAAACTACAGGGGGGGTTATTCTTTGGAAATTTAAAAACACTTTTTAAACCATCATGAAGGATTCAAAAAGATTATTATTATAAATGTACTAGGATAAACTAATGGTATTATAGTTTTAAAAGAATTATTTATGATTTATACATACTATATATGATTTTTATTGATTAATTGTTTTCTATTATTATTATTTTTACTCACAACTTGCTTTATGGTTTTTGTTAATGGAAAAAACCAGAAGAAACTAGATAAAAACGAATGTGATTGAAAATGTATTAATGAGAAACCAAATGGGATGAAAATTTGAGTGATGGATATTATAATTATACCTAATCAATTATCAAGATATATGATTAAAACATTACACCATAAACAACTCTTGGACTCACCAATGAATAGAAATATAGATTTCTTTAAGAGTTTGGGTGGTTGAGACCAAAGAAGAAAGATGATTCAGTTACCTATATATTGATAATGTGGGAAGAAGCACTCATTTTTATGTCTTAGAGGAACAAAAAGTTGTTTTGAATGTGGAAAATAAGAAAACACTATAATTAATAGAAGAGGAAAAATGAAAAATTCTTTTTATATAATGGATGAGAATAATGGACTCCCTATGATATCCTTAATGACTAAATTTTTCAAAATTTAAAAGAATGGGAATAATGAAATTTTATTTCCTAAAGGGAAAGTTCAGGAAGAGAATAAGAAAGGTGGGGTGAGTAGTGGTCATAATTTTATTGATGAGGAGAATTCAACTGACATATAAAATGTATGGGGTATATTAATAGAATTGTTTATTTTAAATAGGTGAAGCATGATTAAATTGAGGTTGATGAATTTCAAAAAATGATTCATATTTAATTTTTTAGAAAATAGGTATCTAGGAATAGATGATGAATTCATATTAATGGTTTAAGAAGGAAGTGGGGGTGATTGAAGTGTTTATGTATTTTAATTTAATAATTAAGTTATTTGAATCCTGAAATATGCACATGGATGGTTAAATATAAGTTTTTCATTAAGGATTTTCAAAAATATGCTCAATGGTACTGATGACCTAGAAAAGAGATTTAATGGAAATAATTTTTTTTAAGATAAGATAACCCTTAATATGTTTCTAATTTAGATAAAATGGTTTTTGGTTTTTATATAGTGATGAATTATATGAATAAAATATATTGGAATGTATTGATGACCTTGTAACAGATTAATGATTTATAGAAAAATTGGTTTATTTTATCATTTATGGAGTATAAAACATTTTCATATTTATGGAATATATTCAATAATATATGTTTATATTCAAGTAATGAAGAATTATATATTTTTTAATTAAAGTTTTATGGTAATTCTGGTTATTACCATGGGTAAAGAAGATATACGAATAAGGTGCTAACATATTTATTTTGTGACAATCATGATATAATTTAGGATAATTGGGTGATTAATTTTATGTTCATATTTATAAATTTAGTAACATTATTAATTAATTTTGAATTTTTGATGGGTTATAATATTTACCATTTATGGAAATTTTTAGGTTGAATTTTGGATAAGGTTTTATATATTAATGTATTATTTCTCCAAATGAATTTTTATGCATAACGTGTGCTAAATTTGTTTTAATAATAACTAAAGATATAAGGAATGTATTATAATCCTTTTATAGATCTTATTTCTTGATTGAGAATTAAAAAACTCATATCTTAGGGTATTATTTAAAGTTTAGATTGATAAAGGCACAACCTAAGGATGATATTGATCTTATGAAATTGAATGAAAGTAAGTAATTATATCTTCTTATGAAAATTATCCAACATTATGAAAAGTATATTGAAATAAAATATTTCCTTACTATCATCATTTTTTAACTTATTAATTAAACTTCTCACACCTCTTTGGTTTATTTATTTTTGGTCATTAACTTTCTCTTGAGCATGTTCTCTAACACTCTCCATCAGTATTTATGTGTTTGTTTTCTCTTTTATGTCTCTATTTTCACTTCCAACCTATGTTATCCTATTTGGAAACCTAGTATATGTTATTAGATATGAACTTATCAAATAACTTTATGAATTTTAAAGGATATGTTTAATTAACAAATTTTATGATGTTGGATTCAGACAGAGGTATTTTAAAATGTTAAACACTTGTTTACTGAGCAGACGTTCATATTTTCAAGATAAATTTTTTAAAGGGGGAGAATGCAACACCCCATGATTCTGTGAAATATTTGTTTCAAATGAATATAAACATTTTGATAATTTTAATTACAAAAAAAAGTTTATCTTATATTACATGAAACACTAGGTTTATCTTGCGTTACAATCAACCCCAGGTGTATCTTGGATTACACGCAACACTGAATTTAGATGAATTATGAAATATTATAAACATCTTATTATTTAATTTTATATTTATCACCCAACAATTACAATGGAGTGTGTAAATTTTATTAACTAAATTATGAGAAAAGAATTATTCAAAATTTATATATAATTAATTTTTTTGGTGACCAATTAATTATGAATGAAAATAAAAACTATTTTAAAATAAAGGAAATATTTTTATGAGTAACTATTTTTACGTGAAGAAATGTGTTTCACATAAATACAATAAAAAAATCATTTTAGGTTAATAAATTTTATTAAATTTATATATTATATATTCAATAAAATGTTTAAAATTGATATTATGTGTTTTCTAGATAATATATTAGAATTAATCCAATTTTAAGGTGAAAAATATTATTTTTATAAAAATTAGTTTTAACTCCCTTTAAACACTTATTTTATAACTAAATTTTGAGAATTTTATATTTTTTTAGAAAATAATTTTCATTTTTGAAGTCATCAGGTAAAAATTTTCTTAGGTTGATTTGTAATAACTTTTTGAGAAGAAATTGTTTTTCGACGAATAGTGAAACATACTAGTTTTTATTAACAATTATCATGTACTTTAATTTTCATATAGAATTTTAATATAAAATCTTTTAAATATTTATTTCATTTTATCTTTGAAGAAACACTTTATCATCATGTCAGCGGGATTAAATTAAAATTAAAATTTAACACTTATGTAAATGGGATTTAGAAAAATTATTCCAAATTCAGAATCATATGAATATATATTATCCAATTAGGTAAATTTAGATTTCTACTGTAATGAATTTAAAAATTAGTAAAATTTATTTACCACAGTTAAGGTATAAATGGGTTTACCAGGGGTTAAACTAAAACAACAAGGCTTAAAAATGAGACAAAACATTTACAACACCCATTTTATAACTTAATTTATAAAATTTATATTATAGTTTTGATAATGACCCTTTTTTAGCCTTTTTTCATTTGAAAAAAATGGGTACACCTTTTTCGTTTAAAAAATTGTAGGTGTGCCACTCACCTCACGTATAAAAGTCCACCCCCATCTTCTCATAGTAACAGTTATAAAACCCTTTGTTTCAATAAATATATACCCAAATAACCTTCAAAATTCCCTAATATTATCCTATAATCCTTAGTTAGGTCATAAATAAAACCTATGGAGCATTTTGGTGTAATCCAATAGAAGTTTTTTGAAAAAGAGGTAACATCCATAATAAATCATTTTATTTTATTTCTTTCTCCAGCTACAAAAATTATTATTAAAAAACTATGATATAATGAAATTAGTATCTCCCATATTATGATATATTATTGTGATAATAGAATAACCTAAATCCTTATCATCTTCTGTAACACCCCAATATTTTATAGTATGGCTCTACTTAAATAAATTCAACTTCTTTGATTTCTTACATTGTATGCAACACCATGATAAGCTTATGCTACACACACCAATGAGTTAACTTGCATTACATGCTTTGTCAAGTTTTACCGTTCAATAATATATTATTAAAATATTATTATTTAATTTAATAAGATATAACCTAGCTTTTAAGTTAATGTTTGTGAATAATATTAACTAACTTATGAAAATATGTTGTTTAATTAATTGGATATAAATTAATTAGAAATAAAAATAATAACCAACTGAATTTATTGGGATTTGTTTTATAGAAACTATTTTTTATGCTCAAATAGTAATTTTATTTTAATAAATTAAATTAATTACTATTATTGGATGATATTAATGAAATATATATGGTAAATATTCAATAAAATATTTTTGATATTAATCCAATAAATTTTATGGACATAAGATAAGAATAAACCCAATATTACACATAAAACCTATATTTTTTTAAAATTAGTTTTATCACCTTTTAATGGTGAACCTATTTTAAATCCAATTTTTGAAACTTTTATATAATATATTTGAAAAAATAATCTTCTGATTTGAATTTATAATGTCAAAATTAGCCTAGGGTGATTTTTTTTGTGTTTTTAGGAGAAGTTTCATCTTTTGATGGATAATGAAAAATAATGTTTTTTTGTTAAAAATATGACCTTTTTGATTAATTAATTATTATAATTTAAATTTATTTTCACAGTCATAATAGATCAATAATATGTATATTAATCAAATTTAGGTTATTATAATCATTTTCACATTATATATAAATACTTATTGAACTTTTGAACATTTCTTTACCCGCCTTCTCCCCATATCTGCGGGATTTGTGTTAAAATTAATTTACCCACTTCTATGAATTAAATTTGGAAAAATAGACATAATTTTTTTAAATAAGTATGATATTTAGAGTATAATAGGATCAAATTATTTTTTTAATAGTAATTTTAGTATTTTTTACCACGTTTAAAAGTAAATCAGGTAATTAGAAGTAAAAATAATATTATAATATTATAAAATTACCCTAAAACTTGTATTAATTTATATGGATGAGTGGGTTTCGACAATAACAAACCTCATTCATAAATTAAAACCCTTTTAATCCATTTGGTTAATAATATAAAATTTATTATATTTTGTTTAATGATAAGTTAAAAACGACATACTAATATTTTTAATAACAAAATAATTTTTAATATAGGGTTATATAGAAGATAAATTAGAATATAAATATTAACTTAAAGTATAATAAATTTATCTTGATCATGATAGTTTATTTTAAATTTTTAGAGAGGAAATTATTTAATTAACAACTTGCATAATGATGATGGATTAATTATTTAATTAATGGAAATATCCAAATAATTATATTAAAAGTATTAAAATAAATATAGTTTTACTTAATTAATGACATACACAAACTTCATAGATAAGTTATAAATGTTAGTAATATATCAAAACTGTTGTTTTAAAGATATCATTTTGTCAGGGTTTTTGTTAAAAAGAACAAATAATGAATAATATCAAAATTGACATAAATAATACTTTAAAATAAATAATATTTTATTAAGTGATAAAAAATTCATAAAAATATAAAATTCTGAAAATAGCTAGAATAAGGATAAATATGCCATCAATGAACCATTTTAGTTTCTTTTTAAATTTTATAGTAACTATATTATCCCTTAAGTAATAAAAACACATTTTTCCACTTTTATACTTAAAGGAATTAATTTAGGGTTAAAGCCAAAATATAAGGGTAAAAATATATCCTCAAATTTTCTAAAAACTATTGATTTATATGATATCAATCCGTACTAGTAATATATTATAAATAACTCACTTTTTATCTATTATAATGTTAATATAAATTTATATTAGTTTAATATTTTAAGGGATTCCAAGAGTTCCCCTCCAATCTATTATAAAAATAAACCTCCTCCCTCACTTCCTCACACCAAATTGTGCCTTATTTATCAACCAAAACCTAAAAGTTTCCCTTATAAACTTCCCTAACCACATTATATAGGTCTATAGTCTTCTCAAAATACCATCCCTAGTGTCCCTAAGAGGATATCAAAAGGAGGTTCACTAAAGAATAGAAAATCATTTTTACCGACTCCTCCAAAATTATTCCTTCTTCTGCATCATCTTCATGAATTTTTTCCATTATCAAATAATAACACTAATATAATATTTCTGATGATATGTTATTATTATTATTGAAATACCTTATTCCTTATTTTATCCATGTTACAAAAAATAATATTACCATGTGTGTGTATGTATGACTTACCGTCTCCACGCTGTGGTGTAATTTGATTTTCATCACAAATTTATTTAGATGGGTATAATGATGAATATAATGGATATAAATACTAAATATGGCATGATATTGATTATGTATAATTAAGAAACCATACAATTTTTTACCACTCTATCATTAAGGTAATGATACCGTCGCTTGTGTATATGTACGACCTACCGTCCCCACGATACGATGAGATTCATTCTCCAAGTTAACCATTAATGAATGATTATAAAATTGTACATGATTTGTGAATATAATATTTATAAATTCAATATCATTCCATATTTGAAGAAAATATATCCTATTCATATTAAAATAATACTTACATGATAAAACAAACATAAGAAAATAAAGCAGTTAACACCTGAAGTAACAGTAAGAGTGAAATAATTTTAACAAAACAATATGAAAGGACCATATAGATTGATTATATTTTTCATATTCATAGTATGATAGACCAGCATCATATTGTAGAGTATGAAATTTATTTTTAGTTTTTAGCTCACTTTAAAATTCATTGAGTTGCTGCTTTCAACCAACTTTGTTCTACTTTGGAATATTTCTCTACAAGGTTGATATATAATATTTGGCCTTGTGTCCAAAACGTTCACATTAGAAACAATAAACCTAAAAAGATATCATAGAGTACTAAGATAAGTTTGGCTTCCACTAGTGTTCATGTTCCCTTCAATATCTCTTAGATATAGAACACACATTTTGTGAGTGTCCCATATTTCCACAAAAATGACACCTGATGCAAGGTGAATTCCTATATGTCACTTCTACACCACTGTTTGTCCCTTGGGTTCTTTGAATCTTATGATTATGATTTATACCCAAACAAATTCTTAGCCTTAGAGCAGGTTCTTGCATTATGACTTCAACCATGACTTCTTTATATTTTTGATCATGCCCCATACCAACCTTATACTTTAGAGTTGACTATTTCTTTCATTCTGTTGGACCACTCTGATCCACTTTAAACTTTTCCATATTTTAAATGACATGGTTTCCCAAGTCACATTGGGAGTAATGTGTTTTTTTCTTAATCCTTATTTTTTTTTTCACAAAATTAAAACTTCATCTTCATGTTCATTTATATGTTTTATTTTATCACATTTGGTGTTAGTAAAACTATCGATTTCACACTTCTGTTCCAATAATTTGAGCTTATTCTCAACAAATGTTTCAGAGCTCTCTAACTTTGAAGACTTATGTTTTTCAATTTATTCCATCATCTCAAACTTCTCTTCTTTCTTTTTCTATATATAATGTTTTGAATCATGATTCACTTTATTGAATTTTCTCATTTTGGATCTCCAAACATCTATTTATTCATGAGAGTATTCTAATTCAACTTGTAAATCAAATCTTCCTTAAAAAAATTCTTCATCAATGCCAGTTTCTTCCTTTTTCTAAGCACTATATTAAAATTCTACCATATCATTTTCTCCATAATCTTTATAGTTATCCATAATATCAACCTCAAAGTCATAAAAACTATAAAATTCTTGAGAAATGAGATTCTTATTCTTGAACACATTTCTCTTACATTGTTTGTTAACTTTTACATAGGTTGAAGAATTCTTTATTAGAGTTTAATTCATCATCATAATATTATTATAACTTCTTTGGGAACCTTGTTGTAAGATGACCGACCTTTCCACATACAAATAAATCTATTTGAAGTTTTCCTTTGAAATTTAATTTTCCTCTTTGTATGTTTGAATAAAGAAAGAACATTTCCTCATCTGTCTCTTCTTCTTCTTGATAGTTTTTAAGGGTGAGAATTTTCATGTCCTTGAAATCCACCTCTTTGGAACTCCCATTTTTTACAAACTCAATTTCCTCATTTCCCATCTTATATGCAACAAGAGTACTATGTAAGATATCCAATGTCATATCCTTTGAATCTTTATCCTCCAACACTGAAACTTTCGGATTGAATCGAGGTGGAACTCTTCTCAAGATGTGCTTGATGATATTTACCTATTCGATAATTTCTCCAAGACCAAGAATTTATTCTACCGAAACTTTCACCCAGTTAAAGAATGCATCAACAGACTCATTTGGCTTCATTCTCTGATCTTTATACTTGTGACACAAAAAATGATTCTATGCCTCTTTGTCCTATGAAACACCTTCATAGATATTCACTATATTTTACCACATAGAATGTGATGTTTTATATGACATCAAAATTGTATATATTGAATTGGATAGGTATCCCCATAAATAATTGATTTCTTTGTCTCTATAATCTAATTCCTTTATTTCATATTCTTATAAATCACCACTATCAATGTTGGTTAAAATACCATGTATCTCTCTATAAACACATCCATTTACAATGATCAGAAGTAGTGTTGCATCTGATTCTTCCATAACTTAAAAGTATTCCCATATATGATAAGAATCCCTTTGTTATTAATGAACTCTATCAAAATAGAAACAAAAATATTATGCTTTTCCATTGATACCATTTTATATTCCCATTAGATCAAATAACCTTGGGGGGGGGGGGTGAATTAGGGAATAATAGATTAAAAAAACTCCACCTTTTGATATTTCTTCTTTGTTAAAAAAAGTCTCTTATATATCTTTCTCACAGAAATGTTTGAAGAGAAATTAAAGTATGAATGAGACATAAAAAATTTACTTGGTTCACCCTCACCCGGATACATCCAAGGACCATACACCGATATTGTTCTGATGTACCAAATCCACTAAGAGTGCACTACTGTTTACAATGTTTGGAACATACTCACTGTCCCTTGTGGTTTACTGCCAATTACAATTTGAAATCTCACTACTCTCTCATATAATGTGCACTCACTACTTATTTAGAAGATTCACTCATAGGTTATAGAATTTTTGTTCCCTTAATTATCTCTAATGAATGCATCCTCTACTATATGTAGATTCTCTATTGATATCCCACTTTCACCCCTGATGAATACCACATTACCACATATGTACTGGGAAACACCAAACATCCACAAAACTATATTTTGACTTGCACGCTACTTTAATCATGACGTGCAAGTGTTGACTTTGTCATGGAAAACCAACATGTGTGCTACTCAAAACTAGCACAACACACCCTTTTTAAACCCAACTATCTATTGGCCCACAACTCCCTTCTGGCACACAACCTCTGCCCAATTTACTACTTTCATACCCTCACCACTTGCACAAAAATAGCTTCAATTTTCTCTATGTGTTGAGATTTTACAAAATAAGGGGCATATACACCTATTTATAGGAATTTTGGTGGCCCTGTATGTGAGGTTTATATCTTTACCCTAAACGCACATGCCTTGACCACCCTATCCTCTTCCTCACAACTCAACTTGCATGAAAAACCATAACATACACACCCTTCATTCCTTTTCCATATATTGATGAAATGATCTTGAAAAATTTCTAGCAGAAAACTTTTGAATCCTTTTTAACAATATTTCATAACTCATTTTTCCAAAACACTTTTCCCCATTCTCCAATTTTTTGATTTAAACATTTGGAAAACACTAGAAAATAGCGCCACCTTGTATATGATCTTTTTTTATCACCTCTAGATAATCCATTCCTTTTTCATTGATCTTTATCAATATAGCTTGTAAAAAATATCTATGGAACTCCACAACTAACCATTAAAAACCACTTTTACAATGAACATAATCAACTGAAAAATGCATCAATGGTACCTTTAGATATTTTTACCCAAAAATACCTCCTTTGGGTTTTTTGACAACTATCCACATTTTGATACCTCATTACAGCTTCACTAAATCTTCTTAAATATTCTACCACCATTAAATTCATTAAATTTAGATGGAGATCAAATACTTACTCAACACACACTCTAAGCCCACATGATCCATGCTCAACATGAGAAAAAAAGAGTATAATGAAAAGTTTATCAATGAATCACTTTATTCCAAAACCACTCAACTTCTTTCATCACGAAATCCATCTATCATGATATATAAACTTTGATCAATAAATTATAGAATTATCATATTTAAAACACCCCTATCTCACTTCTCCATCTATTAGATTCTCCCAGTGTTTCGACTAAGAAATTTTATATCTTTTTTTACAATTCCCCCCCTTTTTCAATGATCCTAAAGGTTACATCATCAATGAACCTGAAGTTCATGTCATTATGATCTATAATAGGGTAAAGAACATAGATAAATACATCACAAAAAAACACACTATACCTCGGGGGAAGGGGGGTGTCCAACATCCACACTTTTTCATGTGTGAAGAGTTGAATGAACTCCCAGAGCTAGTCGATGCCTCTCAAACACTTCTTTGGATAAGGAATTTGTTAGAATGTATGCAACCTATAGTTCTATAGTCACATACTTCAACTTCATAAGACCTTTATCTGCCTTATCCTTGATAAAAAAAATTTCATTTCAATGTTATTAGTACTTCACTGATAGAATTTATTTTTTATGAGATTTATAAAACTTGAATTATCACAACGGATTCCAATCGGGGACTTCAAATCAAATCCCATATCATCAAGCTGCTGCTTAGTCCATAATAAATACATGCACACTTGAGTAGCTGTAATATATTCAACTTATGTGGTGCTCAATAAAATTAAATCTTATTTCTTGATTATCCAAAAATACATAGTCTATCAAGATAAAATTCACCACCTGATGATGAATTTATGTCATTCACTGATCCAGACCAATCTGCATATGTATATCCCAATAACTATAGCTGAGATTTCTCATTATACATTACGTTGAAATTCACAATTCCCTTGATATACCGAAGTATTATTGTCACTAAAATAATGTTTATTTCTTTGGGATTGTATTTATATCTCTCTGCTTGGAATGTGAAAAAGAAAATAGTATGTCTTAGTTCTGTCATGTATTGTAAACTCCCAATTATTTTCCTATATTATGTGATATTAGCTACCTTTCCATCATCATCCAGTGAATGTTTCATCCAGGTAGACACTAGAGTCATCATCTCTTTGGAACTATCTATTAATAATCTTCTTAAAAAATACATTTTATATTTAGATTGATAAATGAATGTTTCACTATTTCCTTGTGTAACCTGTCAACCAAGTAAAAAGTTTTAGTTCACTAATTGACATTTCAAACTCATTTCTTATGAATTCAGAAAACTATTAGCATTGTGCTTCATCTGATCCATTGAATATTATTTCATCAAAATTTACCATCACCGTAATCCATTGATTACTACAACTGTCGAAATAGATTTTCTAATCAACTCCACCACATTGAAAACCAATATTTTTCAAAAACTGATCTAGTCTTGAATACCATGACCTCAACGCTTATTTCAACCCATAAAGACCCTTTTCACCAAAAAAACTCTAATTTCATCTTCACGAATGAGAAAATCATCAGTCTGATCAATATAAAATTCTTCTTCCAGAACCCCATTCAGAAATAATGGCTTGACATCCTTCTGAAAAAATTTGAAATTTATTTATACTACTATGGAAAAAAATAACTTGATTTTCCCTAGCCTGGAAATAGGTGAAAATGTATCATCAACATCAATACCCTCTCTCAAGGTTTACAATTTTCACACTAGTCATTCATTATTTCAAATCACTGTGTCATCTTCATTCATCTTATTTTGAAATTATCATTTTGTTATGATGAAATTCGTATTTTTGGGACTCGAAAAAATATCCCACGTTTGATTCTTATCAATTTTTCCTAGCTCTTCATTCATTTCCTGAACCCATTTTTTAACTCCATCTTTATAGAGAAAACATTTAGGCTCTACCACATATAGTAAAGATTCATGATGTATTGACTTCATTCTTCTTGTTTGAACTAAATTTTTTTTATCACCAATTATATTTTGATGATCAATTTAAACTCGCCCCTTTGAATTATTTACAAATAAATACTTGAAATCCTCTTTATCATCATTAGTATCTTCTTTTTAATAAGCTTCTACCACTTCTACTCCCCCGTTATTTATTACCTACTCATAAATTTTATCATAAAATTATTCACTATGATGTTGAATATTCTGTTCATCTTCCACTATAGTGACACCACTTCATTCAACTAAATTTTCCAACCTCTTATTAAAGTATTTATATTCTTTGATTTTTCCTGAGTAGACAAGGAATATCCCCTCACCTCTAAATGAATCAAATTTCCTATATTTATCTTTATTGAGAATAAATCACTTACTTCTAAAGATTAAAAAGTATTTTAATGATGGATTCTTTTTGTACCACATCTCATACAGATTCTTTCCTTCCTTTGGACATAAAAGCTCTATATTATAAATTTATACTCATGTCAATACTGATTCCTTCCATAATTTCGCCAGCAGATCTATTTCAATATGAATTGTTCTATCCATGTTGTTGAGAATCCAATTTCTCCTCTATATCAATCTATTCCATTGAGGAGTTATTAGCGATGAAACTTGATTCCTTATCATATGTTTCCTAAGATAGTCTTTCAATTGACTATTTTTGAATTCCATACCATAATTACAATGATACTTTAAAATTTTCTGTCCAAGCATCAATTTATATTCCATCTAACACTCTTTTATGAAAATGAACACATCAGACTTATGAGAAATTAGAAATACCGATGACATATTACTATAATAATCAATGAAAATATCATAATATCTCCTCCATTCAATAGATCTGGGTGAGATAGGTACACACACATCAGCATGAACCAATTCAAGCACTCTGTTTGATTTCTAATTTTTTTCTTTGAATGTATTTGTGATTATATTACCTTTTTGATAATCATGTCACATATGATTACGATCACATGATATCATAGGGAGGTCTCTTGATGAATTACACTTTACTAGATGTTCCATGATTTTTTTTCATATATAGACAAGTCATTTATTCCACAAATTGTTTTCTCTCTCTGAAAAAACACATATATTCTTCTCCACTTACAATGTAGATATTTCCTTTTTTCCCAGTAGAAAAACTACACCATATCTTCCTTTGATGATACAATATTCTCAGCAAATCTTATATAATTCCCCGAGTCACATAGTTGACTAACACTAAGTATGTTATGACTGAGGCCTTATACTACTAAGACATCAACACGTCACATTTCATTTCCCCCAAACCTAGCCTTTCCCGAGCCAATTATCATCAGGCCTTAAACATTTAGAAACATTACAACTCATTCATTATAATATTTTATGCCTATAAGAATATCCTTATATTCTATCATATGGGATGTGAAAATGTTTTCAAGGATCCATACACAAGAACTATCTGATGCTTTAAGGGAAATTTCTACAACCACTACCTTATCATATCACTTATTCATGATACAATTTTTTGAATTCATAGTTAATATAGATTAATGATCTTATTCTTCTTCCTAGTATGATGGAACAACATCATCTGGCAGAGCTGGAAATCGATTTTTGAGTTTTTAGTTCACATGATGATTCATTGAGTTTCTTCTTGCGACCAAATTGGTTCTAAATTGGCATATTTCTCTACAATATTGATGTATAATATCAACCCATGTCTCCAAAACCTTCATACTAGAAACAATGATGTTCAAAATATATCCTAGTGTACCGTGATCTATTTGGATACCACTGTTGATCTTGCGCCCTTCAGTATCTCTTGGCTACGAAACACACATTTTGTGAGTTTCCCATCTTTCCATAGCAATAAAACCTAATGCGAGGTGCATTCCTATGTGTAAATATACCCCAATATTTTCCCCTTTTATTATCTTAATCTAGTGATTATACTTTGTACCTGAATCAATATTTTTTCTTGGAATAGGTGCTTGTGGTCTGACTTTAATCATCACTGCTTTCTATTTCCGATCAAGCCCGATACTATCCTTATCATTTAGATCTGACTGTTTCTTCAGTTATTATATATTTATATCTATGCTCCACTTAAAACTTTTTTATCTTTTGAATTAACTTCTTTAATGATGTCACATTATGAGCCAAGAGTTTTTATTGATCCTTAAATTTTTTGTCACAGACTGAAAAATTCATCTTCAAGTTCTTTGATACATTTGATTTGATCACTTCTACTATTAGTTAAACTATCGATTTCACTCTTTTGTTCGTTGATTTTGAGCTTATACTTAACAAACTATTATAATCTCTTTGGCATTGAAGAATTACGTTTTTCAATTTCTTCTATCAGTTTAGTATTATCTTATTTATACTACTGTATATATAGTTTGGCATCATAAACCACTTTGTTGGATTTATTCATTTTGGCTCTCCAAACACCTATTTCTTCAAGAGGGTATTTTAGTTCAGCTTGTAAATAAACTATTACTTCAACTTATTCTTTAATGAACATTGGTTTCTCCCTTTTTCTGAGAACTACTAATAACTTCCACTATAACTTTTTCTCCACATCATTGCATTTATCCATTTCATTAGCCTCAAATTCATCTGAACTATCACATTCATGTGAAAGAATATTCTTCATATAGAAGAAATTTATCTTAAACTATTTCTTACCTTTCACATAGGTTGAATACTTCTTTATAGGGGTTTCTACTTCATCCTCATCATCTTCTTAGAACTTCGTTGGGAACCTCGCTGTAAGATGACCAAACTTTCCACACCTAAAGCAAGCTAGTGGATGTTTTCTTTAGAAATTTATTTTTCCTATTTGTATGATTGAAGAAAAGAATATCATTATCTCATATGTCTCTTATTCTTCCTGATAATATTCAATGGTGAGATTCATCATGGAATGGAAAGCCACCTGTTTGGAATTCCCTTTCTCCATAAACTCAATGTCCCCATTTCACATCTCATATGAGACAAGAGTTCTATGCCATCTATACAATGTTAGATCCTTTAGATCATTATCCTCCAAAGTTAAAACATTCACATTCAAATGATGTTGAAGTCTTCTTAAGATGTTCTTTAAGATATTTACATATTCAATAATTTATGCAAGAATATGATTTCCTTATACTACAAAATTAACCCTGTCAAATAACAAATCAAAAGACTCATTTGGGTTCATTTTATTGTATTCATACTTGTTTCATAGAACCTACAACTTTTCCTTTCTGACCCTTGAATCACCTTCATAGATATTAAAATGATTTTCCTACATAACATATTATGTTTTACATTAAATGAACTTCATCTATATGGCATTGGATAAGGATCCCCATAAAGTATTTATTTATTTTTCATCAGCATCCAATTCCCTTTCATTCATCTTCTGATAATGCACCACTTTTAATTTTTTCTGAAATACCATGAATCACCACAATGAAAACATCCATTCCCAAATATCAGAAGTAGTAATTCATCTGATTCTTCCCTAACTAAAAATTATTCCCATAAAAGATATAAATCTACTAGGGATTGATGACCTCCATTAAGAGAGAAAAAAAGGTATGAACCCTTTAATATGGTACTAATTGTTAGGCGCATTAGGTAAAATACCCTAATAGGGGGGGGGGTGAATTATGGTATGATAGATTTAAACAAATTCCCCTATTGATATTGTTTTTTCTAAAAAAACTCTATTCTATATATATATCATAAAAAAGTCTGAATATAAATTAAACATACCTGAGACATAATAGTTTTACATGGTTCACCCTCACTAGGATACATATAAGGAGTATACACCAAAACTGTGCCGATGTACCAAATCAACTAAAATCACACTGCTGTTTACAAGGTTTGGAGCATGATCATTGTTCCTCCTGGTTTATAACCCATTAAAATTTTAAATCTCACTACTCTCTCAACTGAAGTGTGATAATTACTTCTTTATAATATCCAATCAAATTTTATAGACTTGTAGGTCCCTTAATTATCTCTAATAAATGCATCCTCTTGTTTATATATATAATATGTTGATATCCCACTTTCATCCACCAGTGAATACCATTTTACCACAAATGTATCAAGAATCTTTAAACATCTCCAAAAACTTAGGTAAAAATTAACACTAATTTAATCATGGAGTACAAGTGTCAACTTTCTCATGTAAAACCATCTTGCACGAAACTAAAAACTTGCGTGACACACCCTTTTTATTCCAAACTCTCAATTGGCATGCAACTCCCTTCCAGAGTGAAACTTATGGGAAAATTAGTACTTGTACGCACTCACCACTTTCATGAAAAGAGATTAAATTTTCTATATGTGTTGAGATTATAAAAAATGAGAGGGTAGACGCCTTTTTAAAGGGATTTTGGTGACCTTGCATGTGAGGTGCACAAGTTTCCACCGAACGTGCAAGCCCCGACCCCTCAAGTCTCTATCGTGCAACTCACCTTACGTGCCATACCATAACATGCACGCCCTTCCTTAATTTTAAATATTTTGATGAACTGATCTTGAAAAATGC
The DNA here is from genome assembly GCA_963277665.1 of Viscum album. Lineage (NCBI taxonomy): Eukaryota > Viridiplantae > Streptophyta > Magnoliopsida > Santalales > Viscaceae > Viscum > Viscum album. The sequence goes on along the minus strand of OY728147.1, from coordinate 736,728,075 downwards.
ATTGTATGAAAATTTTCAATCCTTCTTAACACTAGAACACAACTCCCGTTTCAAAAACTCTTTTCTCCATTATCTAATTTTTAGACCCCAAAATTTGACTAACACCGGAGAAAGGCGACACCTTTTATATGATATTTTTGTACCACCTATAGATCATCCTATAATTTTTGAAGGATCATGGTCAACATATTTTTTCAACAATATATCTGGAACTCTACAACTGACCATAGAAATCCTCTTTGTCAAAAAACACTATCAACCAAAAAATGTATCAATGGTATCTTGAGGGATTTTTACCCAATATACATTTGTATATATTCCAAGATAATAATGTGAGGCACCAGCTCTAGGTTATAGGGGTTGGGGTCATTATAGTTGGTATCATAGGGAGTTTTAGCAGCATCCTTGGAAACTAAATTTAGAAAACATCGATTAGGGAATATAACCCTAAGATGGAAATTAGGGATATGTATAGAAGAACGTCCTAGAATTTTGGTAAGGTAGAGATTATGTGTGTATTCTTGGAAATACGTCCCTATATAGATACAATATGTGGATTTGGTCTTGGACTAGATGTTCCTAGGGATAAAAACTATGAAAAGGTTCTCTGGCCTTGACTCGGGGTAACCTGGTACCCCACAACGGGTCTCACCGCACCTAGTTTGACACTCTTAAGGGATATGATCAGGATAATTCATATTTTATTTTAAATCCATTACAAAGAATTTAAAAGTAAATTTTCCCCAATGAATCTATGTTTTTGATTATGAGATCATATATTCATAATTTTTTTCAATTTATGTTAAGTATTTTACTAGTCGGAAATTATGCATTCTGATACATAACCTAATCTAGTGTATTTCATTGTTTAGAAATTGAACCTAGTGAAAGGAATAGAAAACTTATCAACAAAAATAATCCATTAAATTATTTCCATATTATCAAAGATAATGATGTTGGAGATAGAGCTATAATAGGTTCAGAACAACTTATAACTATACTGGGATAGCTGAATCATGTTAAAAACAAAAACCTTACCCATTTGGAGCACCCGAATCCACAACATGGAAGAAAAATGTTATATGTATTAATGAGATAACCACTTCCAACATTCAATGGGTATAAAAATACAATTATAGATAAGAAATTGATAATTTCTTTAGATAAGATATTTCTTATTATGGGAAACAATGAAAGAGATAGGGTTGTCATGGCAGTTTATTGCCTCTCAGGAGATGCAAATAAATGGTGGTCACAGATTCAAAATATGAAGGAACATGAATATAAAAAATATATTAATTGAAAGTATTTTATGGAACTTTTCTTAGAAATATATTTTTCTCATGAACCGAGAGCAGATATAGAGAGAAAATTTCTGAGTCTTAGGAAAAATGATGATGAGAATATTTCTCTATAAGGCCCCAGCCTTAAACCTTACTTAATCTTGAGTTATTAAAAGATTACACATTGGGGATCTTTTCGGGTTTAGAGTTTTTGAGAATTATATCATAAAACTTAGATTACATTCCACATATAAACAAAGTGGTTACATAAAGATAATATTCTTCTTTCCCATCAATGGAAACATATTTAAAATAAAACATGGTTTCTTTCTTGACACTCCCTTGACACTATCATCATATCATGTACCTTTCCCTTGACCTATGAAAAACATTTCAAAAAAACTTGGGATGAGCATAAAAAGCTTAGTAAGGGATATAAAAATATATGGAAAGGAAACATGGGTACATATATACATAAGAATGAAATCATACTTTACCCATAAAACATAAGCACTTTAACATACCTCATCAAATCATGAATAAATCATAGAAATCATAAGACATAATGGTAACTTGAGGCATTCATAACATTCTTACGTAGGGAGTAACCCTCTTGGTTACGTTTGGAATACCCATCACAGTATATTCCCAAAATATCTTCGGAGAAACCTTAACGTTACACTCCTTCACGTTACCCAATACATTGGAGAGCTATATCGGGCTCACCTGCCCTTAGTTTATCACAGAACCACCCGTCTTCATAATAATGCCCAAGAACCTCAACATAATCGTATCACATAAAACATGCATAAATGAAACATAATATTTCCACCTTTCAATCACAAGATATAAATACAACACACTGATATAAAAACATTATGAAAACCATTTTCAATACCAAAATAAAAGAAAAGTAAAACATGGTATTTATTTTTCTTCTAAAAAAGGTATGGCTTGTAGAGGAAGCTGAAACTCAAATAAAGGTCACGGCGGCAGACAAGTCGTTGTCGCCGGATACGTACAAAAAAAACATTCCCTTTTGTCATTTAGTAAAATGCTTCGTATAAAAAATATTCCTTTTGGATAAATGTAAAAGTCAAAGGGGTTTATACACCGTATAAAAGAAGGTTGTGTATAAAACAAAATATGCCTCAATGAAAGGAGATTGAGACGAAGTCCCATAGCTCGGGTCCGACTTTACTCGATCGTTCTTTAATGTCCTGAATAATAAACTTGAGTTAATTTATACTTGTTTAAGAACCTTTTTCAAATTCATTATTCCTTTTATATCACTTATTTCCATGTCATGAACACTATGTAATTATTTAAGTTAATAACGGTCGTTTTAACGATCATTGGTACTTGAGTCAAAAATAAACCCTTTATAATTACATGTTGTTCATGTATCAATTATATCCATAATTATAATCATTATGTATATATAATATATATCCAGTATATACATGCATTTATAATATTACATAATCATTTAGAGGTATGAAATGAAATGCACCGTTCATGGAGACGGTAGGCCGTACGTACGCATGAACGCTACTTTCATTTCTATTTCGTATTTTATAGAAAGGAATCATAATGATATAAAGGTATATTATAATTCTAGTATAATATCATATATAATATAATAGTTCCATCATTTATACGTCCCACATATGGTATTTAACGAATCAAATCACTTTGAGGGGGCGGTAGTCCGCACATCCTTAAATGAAGATATCACGTTTACCCATAATGGAAACCAAAAAGGTATGCCCAAAATGAAAAAAACAGAAGCTTAAGGAAAACATAAAAATATTATATATCATATATAAATATAGTGACTTCTTAATGGCCACCTTTTAATTTGTTAAAAGAATTACGAACAATCATCGTTTCAGGAGGCATAAATTCACCATCCACGGAAACAATATGTCCTTTAACCATTTGATGTAGGTGTGTGTAAGTGTATGTAGAATCCTTCTTATAAAAAAATCCTAGTATATTGAGGATACTGGATTTGTTACAAAATAAAAGAATAAAAATAGTTTAGGGGGTTGGAGAAGCAAAATCAAACAAAAGGACTCAAAAGAAGACATTACCTTAAAATCGGGCAACTCTCTTAGATTTGAGCTCAAAGGCTTCCTTGGGATGACTTCTGCCCAAAGTGAGGATTCAAGGAGTAAGAGAGGGATGTGGAGAGCCAAAATGGTCAGGGGTTGGCCAAGCCAAAGGCTTTGGGAGTGTGGGTAAGGAGGTAGAGGTGTGGGCCTTTTATAAGAGGAGAGGAGGGGCACTCTTGGAAGGTAAAGAAAAGTCACTTTATTTTAAAATGGTATTCGGATTTAAGAGGTCCGACATTGATGTGTTTCGAGGATAAGGTGATAAGATTTCGAAAGCCACCCATCCAATAGGTTTTGGCCATGTTTAGGTCTTAGATTTTACATTATCATTCTATTTTATTTAAATTGTTAAATAATGAGGTCATCACTGCATCATCATGATGTCATAAATAATTTAATTTATTTAATGTCTAAAAATTATAAAAAATACTATGATGTAGGTAATATTTATAGCTTTTGAATTACTATTTATAATCAAAAATATGATATTTATAACCCCATGTAAATTTTTTTTAGTAAAACATCTCATGTTTGTCTCATTTTTACTTTTACATTAAATAAAAAGTTATTTATGTCATTTCCCAACCAATGTGGCTCCATGGGGTCCCCAAGTTGACCCATGGATTGTATTGGTTGTCCATGACACATCCAATGAGGGTATGGAATGTGTCAAGCTCATCTCATTTTATTAAAGCATTATTTTTACCTTAAACTACACTAATTACCTCTAATCGCGATTAAGAACTTAAGAGTTACTATTCACCAAAAAATTATTTTAATCTCATTGAACCACATTTTACTTCTTAATGACAACCATGTATGTCATATTTTTGAAATTCAAAACACAAAAGTGGTAAAATATAATTTAAATGAAAAATCAGTTTTCATAAGTACCACTTAGTGGTTTCACTATTCATCAAAAATTGATGTTTTTCAGAAAAATACCAAAAATTAACCCTAAGATATATTTGATATTCCAAATTCAAAAATGAAGTCTATTTTACAAAATTAAAAACATATAAGTCACATTAATTAATTTAATAATTAATTGCCGCTGTCATTACAAATAGCGTGTTTCTATGAAACAATAAGTATCAAAAGATTGACACCAGTTTAAGTCCAATTTCAAAGTGAAATTGATTACAATGACCACCATTGGATTAAATGGTAAAAATATATTCTAATTTCACTTCTAAACAAATTCAAAAGATAATATTATCATATAAATAAATTAGATTAAAAAGCAGTTTTGATGTAAAATGCAGTATTTTTCACTATTCATTAAAAAAATGAACATTGTATGAAAAATACCAAAAATTCACACAAAGTAAATTTTGATGTCCCAATCATAATGAATAAGTTTATTTTGACAAACATAGCTTATAAAATTTTCAAAATATATATTTAAAAATGGTTTTCCATCAAAAGGCAGTAAAACAATCTTTTAAAAATATTAGTGTATTCCGTGCTTAAGATTGGATTTATTTTCATTTTAAGCCTCTAAAACACTATCTAATTCATTAATAGACATAGATAAAAATATCTATTACTCATTACTTACTTGGGATGTTACATCCTTCCCCCCTTTTGAAAATTGCATCCCCGCAATTTATTTTCTTATTGAATAAATGGGGGTACTTATCCCTCATTGCATTTTCAGATTCCCATGTTGCCTCTTCCATCATGTGGTTTTTCCACAAAACCTTTACCTGATTAATCTCCTTATTCCGTAACACTTGCTCCCTGTGGTCAAGAATCTGGACCGGTTGTTCCTCATAAGATAGGTTCTCTTCCAGCTGAACTACCTCTGGACTCAAAACATGAGATGGATCTGGCATATACATTCTCAACATCGAAACGTGAAAAACATTGTGTAACTGAGATAAACTTGGAGGTAAAGCCACCTGGTATGAAACTGATCCAACTCTCTCCAGAATTTTATATGGTCCAATAAACCTTGGACTCAACTTTTTTTTCTTACCAAATCTCATCACACTTTTCCAAGTAGAAACCTTGAGAAAAACATGATCACCAACCTCGAAAGATAGATACTTCCTCCGGTTATCCGCATAACTCTTCTTCCTGATCTGAGCTATTCTCATGTGCTTCTGAATCAGCTGAACTTTTTCTACCATCTCTTCTACCAATTCTGGTCCCATCAACTTCCTTTCACCCACTTCATCCTAGAAAGCTGGAGTTCGACACCGCTTCCCATATAATTCATGAAATGGTTCAATCTGTATACTAGAATGAAAACTGTTATTATATGAAAATTCAACCAAAGAAAGATGTTGGTCCCAACTTCCCTGATAATCCATAGAGCAAGAACGTATCATATCCTCCAATGTCTGAATTGTTCGTTCTGACTGCCCATCTGATTGAGGATGAAAAGATGTACTAAAATTTAATTCAGTACCCAACGACTTCTGAAGGCCTTGCCAAAAGTTAAAAGTGAACTTGGGATCATGATCAGATACAATGGATAGGGGAACTCCATGTAACCTGACTATCTCTTTAAGATAAAAACGGGAAAGTTGATCTGGGGAAAAAGTATCTCTTATAGCAAGGAAATGAGCAGATTTAGTCAAGCGATCAAAAATAACCCAGATTACATTATTACCTCAAGATGTCTTCGGTAATCCTACAATAAAGTCCATGGATATATTATCCCATTTCCACTCTGGCACTGGTAAAGGCTGAAGCATCCCTTTCTGTAACTGTCGCTCTGCTTTAACCTGTTGACATGTCAAACACTTCATAGTAAAATCAGTAATTTCTCTTTTCATTCCATCCCACCAGTAATACTCCCGCAGATCTCTGTACATCTTAGTACTGACAGGATGAACTAAAAACAGAGAACTATGAGCTTCACATAACAACTCTCTCTTCAACTGTGAATCACAAGGCACACACAATATCTTCCCAAATCTCAAAAAGCAATCATTATCAATGTTGAATTCAGGAAACTTACCTTTCTGAACCAGCTCTACCTTTTTCTACAACTCACTGTCTTGCTTCTGTGCTTGCTTGATTCTATCTGATAGAGTTGATCTCACTGATACCTGAAACAAAACAGAAGAACTTCCTTCACCAACAACTTCTATGCCAAAGTTCATCGAATCCTTAACCAAAGGATCACGTTCCAAACACAACATTGCTAATGAAGCATTACTTTTTCGACTCAAAGAATCAGCCACTTTATTTTCTTTTCCCAGATGGTAATGAATTGTACAATCATAATCCTTGATTAATTCCAGCCATCTCCTATGTCTCATGTTTAACTCTTTCTGAGTGAATATATACTTTAAACTTTTGTGATCAGTATATATTTCACACTTTACTCCATACAAATGATGCCTCCAAATTTTTAAAGCGAAAACAAGAGCAGCTAATTCCAAATCATGTGTAGGGTAATTTACCACATGAGTTTTCAACTGTCGTGAATCATAAGAAATTACCTAATCATTCTGCATTAGGACGCAACCAAGTCCTTTCAATTAAGCATCACTTTATATAACAAACTCACCATTCCTAGAAGGTAGTGCCAAAACTGGAGCATTCACCAATCTTCTTTTCAATTCCTGAAAACAATCATCACATTATTTTGTCCAGATAAACTTAACACCCTTCCGAGTTAGCTTAGTCATTGGACTAGATAACTGTGAAAAATTTCTAACAAACCTTCGGTAATAGCCTTCCAAACCAAGGAAGCTACGAATCTCAGTTACATTTGTGGGTCTTGGCCAGTCTTCCACAACTTCTGTTTTTACAGGATCAACAGTTATCCCATCTTTATAAACAATGTGACCAATGAAAGAAATTTGTTTCAACCAAAACTCACACTTGCTGAATTTTCCATACACATTATTTTCTTTTAAGGTTTGCAAGATTACCCTTAAATGTCTTTCGTGCTCCTCTTTACTTTTAGAAAACACCAAAATATCATCAATGAAAACCACCACAAACTTATCCAATAACTCATGGAAAATTATATTCATTAAGTCCATGAATACAAAAGGTGCATTGGTTAGCCCAAAAGGCATTACTACAAATTCATAATGGCCATATCTTGTACGGAACGCGGTCTTCGGAACATCTTCTTCCTTTACCTTCAGCTGATGGTAATCCGATCTCAAGTAAATATTTAAAAAATACTGAGCTCCTTGGAGCTGATCAAACAAATCATCGATATGAGGCAAAGGATATTTGTTCTTAACAGTGATGTTATTCAAGGCTCTATAATCAATGTAAAGTCTCATTGAACCATCTTTCTTTTTAACAAATAAAACAGGAGAACCCCATGGTGATGTGCTAGGTCGAATGAAACCTTTCTCTAATAAATCTTGTAATTTCTCCTTCAACTCTAAAAGTTCAATTTGATCCATTCGATAAGGGGGTTTTGAAATTGGCTTAGCATCAGGAACTAAGTCAACAGTAAACTCAACTTCCCGATCTGGTATTATTCCAGGAAACTCATCAGGAAAAACACTAGGATACTCATTTACCACTGGCACATCATTAAGCTGAACAGTTCTTTTATTTTCAACGATGTGTGCAAGGTAACATTCATTTCCATATTTTACAAGTTTCTTGGCCTCTTGATAAGTTATCAACAGTAAGAGTTCATTATTTTACACAAAATGAAAGTCTTTTTGAAAAGAAACTTCTTTTGCTCTATAGTCAATCTTAGCATGGTAAATAGAGAGACAATCTATACCCATGATAACATCAAACTCTACTAGAGGTAGAACAATAAGGCTTTCAAGTAGGTTCTTTCCACAGATAAGGATAGGAAGATTCTTATAAATTATTTTTGCCTCAACATTTCCCCCAGGTGTTTTTACCAAAAGTTCAGGAGTCATTTCTTGAGATGGTATTCCCATTTTACTAGAAAAGGTTTCAGAGATGAAAGAATGTGTAGACCCCGAATCAAACAACACACTGGCATAATCTGACAAAACAAACAAAGTACCTGATACAACTTCATTTGATGGCCCGACATCTGCTGAAGTAGTTGCAAAGGATTTCACCACCCCTTTATGCTTGTAGTCTAACTTCTTCCCATCACCCAAGCTCTTTGTCGGACACTCATTTGCATAGTGACCCATCTCATTGCACTTATAACATTTCACTAACTGTAAATCAAATTTGGTCTTACCATCACCCTGATCTTTTCCAGTGCAATAACGAGCCTTATGTCCCATCTTACCACATCGGTAGTACTTTATAGAATTCAGAAGAAATTCCCCAACATGCCTTTTTCCACATTTATCAGAAACTAGAAACTTAGTTTTCTTACCGTCAGACTTTTTTGATGAATTCTTACCTTTCTCCTGCCACCTCGGACTTTTCTTCTGTTGGTTGTTATAGAACACTTGATCATCGGCAAACTCCATTTGCACCTTCTCAGCACATCGAAAAAGATTTTCATACCTTTTAAACTCACAATAAGCTAATTCCCTTCGATATTTTGGCTTTAATCCTGAGTAAAAACATTTGATTTTACTATCAAGGTCTCGGATAAAATTTGGATCATACCATGCCAATCGAGTGAACCTTTCTTCATAGGAAGCCACTGAGTCTTCCTCTTTCCTCAATTCCAAGAATTGCTTTTCTATCCTAAGTCGAACAGCCTTAGGAAAATACTTCTCAAGAAACATAACTTTGAATTCAACCCAGTCGAGAGCATCAATCTCATCAGCATCCCTGATATTTTTAACCATCGACCACCACTGATCTGCTTCACCCTCTAAACGATAAATAGCAAGACTAACCTTTTGATTGTCTGAACACCCCATGACATCAAAAATTATCTCCAGTCCTTTAATCCACCTTTCAGCTAGCACAGGGTCAGATGATCCTCTGAATGATGGGGGATGTTGCCTCCTGAAATGTTCCACCACTGACATGTTCCTCTGCGGTTGATCTGGCTGATCTCATGTATGGATACCACCGCCATTTATCGCTTGAGTCAACTGCGCCATTACTGCAACAAAATATTCAGTTCCAATTCCGACCATCTCAAGATGCTGATTCGAAAGGTTATTTCCTTCTGAATACCTTCCTAGAAATGCTTCCCTGTTTCCCCTGTGGGAAACCATTCTGAACAAACATGTCTTAGATGAAGCAACATGGTAATCTTCAAATACTATATCACTTCAGTTTGACCAAAAAAAAATATTTTTGGATAATCATTTAATAGAATTATAACTCCTAAAGTTATCTAAACCGACCTCTAATACCAACTATAAGGCCCCAGCCTTAAACCTTACTTAATATGGAGTTATTAAAAGATTACACATTGAGGATCTTTTCGAGTTTAGAGTTTTAGAGAATTAGATCATAAAACTTGAATTACATTCCACATATAAAAAAAGTCGTTACATAAAGATAATATTCATCTTTCCCATCAATGGAAACATATTTAAAATAAAACATGGATTCTTTCTTGAAACTCCCTTGACACTATCATCATATCATGTACCTTTCCCTTGACCTGTGAAAAACATTTCAAAAAAACTTGGGATGAGCATAAAAAGCTCAGTAAGGGATATAAAAATATATGGAAAGGAAACATGGGTACATATATACATAAGAATGAAATCATACTTTACCCATAAAACACAAGCACTTCAACATACCTCATCAAATCATGAATAAATCATAGAAATCATAAGACATAAAGGTAACTTGAGGCATTCATAACATTCTTACGTAGGGAGTAAACCTCTTGGTTATGTTTGGAATACCCATCACAGTATATTCCCTAAATCTCTTCAGAGAAACCTTAACGTTACACTCCTTCACGTTACCCAATGCATTTGAGAGCTATATCGGGCTCACCCGCCCTTAGTTTATCACGGAACCACCCGTCTTCATAATAATGCCCAAGAACCTCAACATAATCGTATAACATAAAACATACATAAAGAAAACATAATATTTCCACCTTTCAATCACAAGATATAAATACAACACATTGATATAAAAACATTATGAAAACCATTTTCAATACCAAAATAAAATAAAAGTAAAACATGGTATTTATTTTTCTTCTGAAAAAAAGGTATGGCTTGTAGAGGAAACCGAAACTCAAATAAAGGTCACGGTGGTGGAGAAGTCATTGTCGCCGCATACGTACGACAAAAACATTCCCTTTTGTCGTTTAGTAAAAAGCTTCGTATAAAAAATATTCCTTTTGGATAAACGTAAAAGTCAAAGGGGTTTATACACTGTATAAAAGAAGGTTGTGTATAAAAAAAAATTTGCCTCAATGAAAGGAGATTGAGACGAAGTCCCATACCTAGGGTCCGACTTGACTCGATCGTTCTTTAATGTTCTGAATAATAAACTTGAGTTAATTTCTACTTATTTAAGAACCTTTTTCAATTTCATTATTACTTTTATATCACTTATTGCCATGTCATGAACACTATGTAATTATTTAGGTTAATAACGGTCGTTTTAACGATCATTGGTACTTGAGTAAAAAATAAACCCTTTATAATTACATGTTGTTCATGTATCCATTATATCAAGAATTATAATAATTATGTATATATCATATATATCCAGTATATACATGCATTTATAATATTACATAATCATTTAGAGGTAAGAAATGAAATGCACTGTTCATGGAGACGGTAGGCCGTACGTACGCATGAAAGCTACTTTCATTTATATTTCGTATTTTATAGAATGGAATCATAATGATATAAAGGTATATTATAATTCTAGTATAATATCATATATAATATCATAGTTCCATCCTTTATACGTCCCACATATGGTATTTAACGAATCAAATCACTTTGAGGGGGCGGTAGTCCGCACTTCCTTAAATGAAGATATCACGTTTACCCATAATGGAAACCATAAAGGTTTGCCCAAAATGAAAAATACAGAAGCTTAAGGAAAACATAAACATATTATATATCATATATAAATATAGTGACATATTAATGGCCACCTTTGAAGGTGTTAAAAGAATGTTGAACAATCATCGTTTTGGGAGGCATAAATTCACCATCCACAGAAACAGTATGTCCTTTAACCATTAGATGTAGGTGTGTGTAAGTGTAGCTCAAATCCTTCTTATAAAAAAATCCTAGTATATTGAGGATACTGGAGATGTTACAAAAGAAAAGAATAAAAAGAGTTTATGGGGTTGGAGAAGCCAAATCAAACGAAAGGACTCAAAAGAAGACATTACCTTAAAATCAGGTAACTCTCTTAGATTTTAGCTCAAAGGCTTCCTTGAGAAGACTTCTGCCCAAAGTGAGGCTTCAAGGAGTAATATAGGGATTTTTAGAGACAAAATTCATAGGGGTTGGCCGAGCCAAAGGCTTTGGGAGTGTGGGTAAGGAGGTAGAGGTGGGGGCCTTTTATAAGAGGAGAGGAGGGGCACTCTTGGAAGGTAAAGAAAAGTCACTTTATTTTAAAATGGTATTCGGATTTAAGAGGTCCCACATTAATGTGTTTCGAGGATAAGGTGATAAGGGTTCGAAATACACCCATACAACAGGTTTTGGACATGTGTAGGTCTTAGATTTTACATTATCATTTAATTTTATTTAAATCATTAAATAATGAGTTCATCGCTGCATCATCATGATGTCATAAATAATTTAATTTATTTAAAGTCTAAAAATTATAAAAAAATACTATGATGTAGTTAATTTTTTTATCTTTCCAATGACTATTTATAATCAAAAATATGATCTTTATAACCCCATGTAAAAATTGTTTTAGTAAAACATCTCATGTTCATGTCATTTTTACTTTTACATTAAATAAAAAGTTATTTATGTCATTTTCCAACCAATGTGGCTCCATGGGGTCCCCAAGTTGACCCATGGATTGTCTTGGTCGGCCATGACACATCCAATGAGGGTAGGACATGTGTCAAGCTCATCTCATTTTATAAAAGCATTATTTTTACCTTAAACTACACTAATTACCTCTAATCGCGATTAAGAACTTAAGAGTTACTATTCACCAAAAAATTATTTTAACCTCATTGAACCACATTTTACTTCTTAATGACAACCATTTATGTCGGATTTTTGAAATTCAAAACACAGAAGTGGTAAAATTTCATTTAAACAAAAAATCAGTTTTCCTAAGTACCACTTAGTGGTTTCACTATTCACCAAAAATTAAAGTTTTTCAAAAAATACCAAAAATTCACCCTAAGCTATATTTTATATTCCAAATTCAAAAATTAAGTATATTTTACAAAATTCAAAACATATAAGTCACATTAATTAATTTAATAATTAATTCCCGCTGTCATGAAAATTAGCGTGTTTTTATGAAACAATAAGTATCAAAAGATTGACACCAGTTTAAGTCCAATTTCAAAGTGAAATTGATTCAAATGACCACCATTGGATTAAATTGTAAAAATATATTCTAATTTCACTTCAAAAAAAATTTCAAAGATAATCTAATCATATAAATAAATTAGATTAAAAAGTAGTTTTGATGTAAAATGCAGTATTTTTCACTATTCATTAAAAAAATGAACATTGTCTGAAAAATACCAAAAATTCACACAAAGTAAATTTTGATGTCCCAATCATAAAGAATAAGTTTATTTTGACAAACATAGCTTATAAAATTGTCAAAAGATAGAATTAAAAATGGTTTTCAATCAAAAGGCTGTAAAACAATCTTTTAAAAATATTAGTGTATTCCATGCTTAAGATTGGATTTATTTTCATTTTAAGCCTCTAAAACACTATATAATTCATTAATAGACATAGATAAAAATATATATTACTCATTACTTACTTGGGATGTTGCATTCTCAATATGAATTTACCTTTACAAATTTATCAAGGCATGCTACAGACTATATATTTAACCCATGGAGTAATATTTATCAATTCTCTGATGAGTAAAATCCATTTCTCTAAAAGGCATTTGTATCCCAAAATTTCTCATCATATTAAGATATAGTATCATGTGATCTCAAGATAAAGAAAGAATTCTCAAATTCTTATGACTTTAAGGGAGAAAAATAGAAGAAGAGAATGATAGAGAAAAAGAAAGATAAAGGGGAAAAGGGAAAGAATCATTTTTGCATATGTGATAATTATGGAAGGAAACAACCATGTTCCTATTTAAATGTAAAAATGAGTTTTCTTCAAGTGTTGTGAGAAAGTACATCATGCTCATAATTTCAAGAGAAATAAATAAGCCACCAATGTTCAATGTTACAATTGTAAAGAGATGTGGAATTATTCAAATGATTATCCTAAGAATCAAAGAAATATTTCTTAGAAAAAGAAAAGGGATCATGGCCAAGTTTACGATCATTCTAAATTCGATGTAAAATAATTAATGTATTTCTATTTTTTAATTCAAGAACTATGTTATGATATCTAGTTTATAAGAATAATATAAGGATTTTACTATAATACTTCTTCTTTGAGGATTTTCAAGCAAGAATTTTTTCACTAAGGTTTTATTATGATAAAGGTATTAATATATTTGGTATATTAAAATAAGAGAAAAATTATGTTTTTGAGGAAAATATAATGTTAATATTGATTTTAAAAATTTATAAATCTTTTTGGACTATTAATTTCGATAGAGGTATTTTGGACAAGCTTAAAGGTTAGAATGGATTAAGTTGAACATTGAATATTATTGTTTGAGGCTAAATAATTTCTTTAATGTTAAATATATAAAAGTTATATCTTTAATATTATAATAATATAGTTTTAGAAAAAGTAAATCCTGTAGGTTAGTAGACAACCCATCGTATTGGGAAAGGTCATGAGATTTGATCCAGCAACTGAAGGGTAATAAGGGTGTATCACCTACCACTAGCCTATGTGATGAACTAGTTAGTATAAATTAGGTTTCTTTATTTGATACATATGAAAAATGAAGTATATGTTCTTTTTTTGAACAATATAATATTTAGATAAATATAATGTTTTTGTGTTTTCTTATATTTTTGAGAGAAATATGAGTTTGTGGTAGAAATTGATTAAAGGAAGAAACTCTACTTGTCAAGTAAGTATGTTTCCTTATGTTATTATTCTATGAAGTAAATGAATTGTTTAACTCTAGGGAATGTATCTTGAAACAAAAAATGTTAACCTAGTATCATATTTTTTTGTGAATAAAATGGTCTCTTAGATCATCATAGATTTATAGTTTTGTGACTGTAAACTTTCTCTAGATTATGTTCTCTATCGCTCTCTATCTGAACTTGATTGTAAGATTTCTCTTCCATGTCCATGTTTTTCTACATGGAACCCCAGTATGCATTATATCTAGTAAATTTTCTAAATAACTTCATTTATTTTAAAATAGAGGTCTCAGTAATCCTTTTTCCTACATGTTATTTCAACAAAGACATTTTTAAATGTCAAAACCCTAGTTTTTATTTTCTAGTTCAAATTGAGAGGATGTAATTTATTGAAGGAAAGAAGAACATAAGAAGCCATGATTTTAAAGTTTGTCCCTTATTAAACAAATTCAATTTCTTTGATAGCTTATGTTGTACACAACACCATGATAAGCTTACTATACAGCCTATAATGAGTTTTCTTGCGTTACACACAAGGTCGACTATTACCGAACAAAAATATATTATTAAAATATTATTATTTAATATAATAAGATATAAAATAACCATTATGTTTTAATTTATGAATAATATTAACTAACTTATGAAAATATATGATTGAATAATTGATTATAAATTAATTATAAATGAATATAGGATCTAATTAGAAATATAGGAAATGTTTTTTTATAAGGATATATTCTTACACCAACAAAGTCCTTATATTCTAAAAAATAAAATTAATTACTATTAGATAATGACATTAATGAAATATATATGTTATATATTCAATCAAATATTTTTTATATTCATCCAATATATTTTATAGACATAAGATAAGAATAAACCCAATATCACACAAAAAACCTATATTTTTATAAAACCAGTTTTATCGCCTTTTAAGGGAGAACCTATTTTAAATCAAAATTTTGACACTATTATATATAATATACGAAAAAATAATTTTCTTATTTAAATTATTAATTTCAAAATTATCTTAGGGTGATGTTTTGGTATTTTTTTAGAAGTTTCATTTTTTGATGAATAGTAAAAAGAACTACATTGTAGTTTAAAAATTGAACATTCATTTAACTAATTATTATTAATTAAATATATTTTTAAAGTAAAAATAGATCAAACATACATATATTAATCCAATTTATGTTATTAGAATCATTTTTATATTGAAATTATATATAAAAATTTATTAAAATTTTGAATGTTTTCTTTTAACCGCTTTTTCGCCACATCTGCAGGATTAGTGTTTAACATACTTTACCCACTTCAATGAATTTAATTTGAGAAAACAAAAATAAAAAGTTTTAATTAGTATGATATTTATATTATAATAAGATAAAATTATTTTTTTGGTGAATAGTAACTTTAGTATTTGTATTACCACGATTAAAGGTAAATCGGGTAATTAGTGGTAAAAATAATGTTATAATATTATAAACTTACGATAAAACTTGTCCTAATTTCATTAGATGAGTGGATTTCGACCAAAATCAACTTAAATATGAAATTATAACATTTTTAAGTGACTTTGGGTAAGAATATGACATTTATTATATTTTACTTAAAGATTAGTTAAAAATGTCTTACTCATATTTTTAATAACTAAATCATTTTTAATATAGAGTTATATTGAAGATAAATTAATTTATAAATATTAAATTTTTATATAATAAATTTATCTTCATAATTATAATTTATTTTTAATTTTTATATAATAACTAATTTAATTAAAGACTTACATAATGACGATGAATTAATTGTTTAATTAGCATAATTATCAAAATAATGATATTAAAAGTATTATAATAAATATAATTTAACATAATTAATTAAGTAAATTTTTTTATAGAAAATTATACATTTTTTTGATAAATTATTTTTTTGTTGTTGATGTTTTCAAATTTTTATTATTTTTTTAAAAGACAAATAACAAATGGTATCAACATTGAAAAAATGACACTTCAAAATAAAGAATATTTTATTAAATGATATAAAATTTATAAAAATCTAAAATTCGGAAAAATAACTTCAATAAGTATAAATATTTCATAAATGATCTATTTATGGTTCTTTTGAAATTTTATATTAACTATATTAACCCCTACGAAAAAACACATGTTGCCACAATAAGAGTTAACATAATTAATTTTGGGTTAAACCCAGTAGATATGGGTACAAATATATCCCAAACCTCGATAAAAATTATTTATTGCTAATATTTAGTTCCACGCTCATCTTATATTCTAAATAAATCAATTTTGAGCTATTTTAAATCAAAAAATCAATTTATATTCATTTAATATTTTAGGTGATTCCAAGAGTGCCCCTCCCCTCTCTTATAAAGATAATCCTCCTCCCTCACTTCCTCACACCTCATTGGGCCTTCTGGATCTAAAAAACCCTACCCATTTAACATACAAACTTTCCTAAACAAATTATAAATGTTATTTAATTCTCAAAATACTAAGCCATGAAACCACGTTATTTGTATGGGTATAATTATAAATAAAATAGGTATAAATAATTAATATTACATTATATTTATTTTTTAAAATTATTATACCATTAAATTTTATACCACTCTACCATTAAGGGAATCATACCACCACTTGGGTGTACGTAAGGCCTACAGTCTCCACGATGCGGTGAGAATCATTCTCGATAGTAATTAATGAAGAATGATTATAAAAATTCATTTTATGAGTGAATATAATATTTATGAATAAAATTTCATTATTTATATCAATAAAATATATCTTATGCATAAGAAATCATACTTACCTGACAAAAAAAATATAATAAAATGAAGCAATTAACACCCAAAACAATAGTAATAAAGCAATATTATTAAAAAAATGATATAAGAAGATTTTATATGACATCATAAATATGAATATAGTTTTGGTATAATTAAAAAACATATTTTAACCATTATAAAGAAAGTTAACATACCCTCAACTAAATTAAATTACGATATAATGGTTAATTTTTCAATCTCATTTTTTTCCGAATTTTTTATATGTAAGATTCTACTGGGGAATACTTATCATCCATGTCCTTGTTTCCTAAATTTTTTTCCAAAATAATTTCATTATTATAATAAAAATGTTTAATGTCGTATTTACCCATGTTTTTATTTTATTAGAAAGGTTTGAAAGGAATCCTTTTTTCCAAATGAGGAACTTTATGACTTTTTCAACAAAAGGAATGGATTTTTAACTTATGAGTAATGAGTGGATATTCTACCATCAAGACGCCTTAATGTTTTCAAGATTATTTGATAAGTTTAAAAGGTTATTTTAAAATAAAAATTTTTCATTTATAATTATCTGGATTTGTAAATAATTTTATTTCTAGGTAAAAATGGGTATTACTCTCAAGAAATGTTTAGTGGTTTTATTAGATTATTTTAATCTATGTCAACATCTTTGTTTAATATTATACATGGTTTTGGTTGATATCTTATGATACCATATACAATATTTTATTGATGTTTTTATGATCCTTTGGAGTTTAGATACGCTATTTTGATACCATTAATGGTATATGGTTGAATTATTATCATTTCATATGGAAGTTTTTCAATACGAATGTTTATATCGATTATGTTTTCATTTAAGGAATGCATTAGACTTAGTAAGTGATGGGTGGGGCCCAATATAACCCCTAAAATAATCAGTAGGTCTCATGAGACTAACTAGATATGGACTTGGCTGATTCCTTTCCAATTTATTTTCAAATTTGGTTTTGGCTGAGACCTTGATCATTTATTTTCAGATGTCTTGGTTGAGGCCTCGACAATATGTTTCCGATGTTCGACATTATGAATTAATTTATTATGAGATTATTTATTGATATTATTTGTGATTATTAAACTAGTATAATATCTATGTGAATGTTTATATAGAATAATTTTATTAATCATTTCCATATTATACTCAATATTATGTTTAAAAGGCTCGTGTTCCAGTTATACACATTTCCTTAAAAGTTTATTTTTATTTATGATTGCATCTGAAATATTATTTACCCTTACTAAGCATCTGTGATCACCCCTTCCTTATATTCTATGATAATAGGATATAAAAATGTATATTATGTCTAATATGAATGGTTAATCTTGGAGAATCATGGTGTTAAAGTCATTCTCTATGTTTAGTTTAGATTTTTCAATTTTAATATAAGGTTAATGTATGTAATATATTTTACAAGACTATTAAAATAACTGGTATTTTTGGATTAACAGATTGTATATATTCCAATGTATTAAAATAATTCACTATATCTATGATCCTAGGGTTAGGGACTTACATATTCTATCTAATGGGTTATGAAATAATCATTCTTGTGTACGACAGACTACGACCTCTGAAACTGATATTAATTCATATCCATAACAACCTATAAAAACTAGATATAGTGATTTATTTATTATTTACATAAGATATTTATGATATTATTATTCTTATTGAATCTTTTTATCACATGTTCTTTCTTACATTCCATTTCGTGGGAATACGACAACATCGTTCGTGTGAAAGGAGGATTACCACCTTCCGAAGTGATGAGATTCATTCACGCTTTACATAGAAGTTAATAAGGATTTGTTTACTAAAATAAGTTATATATGTGACATAATAATTATCCAATAATGGTAATATATTATTTTCATTTCATTATTTCATTCCTTAGTGAAAATTTAAACAATGTTCATGCGTATGTACGACCTACCATCTACATGAATGATGTACTTAATTTTCTATCTCTAAATTTTATATATTAATCAAAATAAATGAATAATAAATATATATTATATTTATATCTAGGTAAAAATTATTGATATTATATAACCATGATCAATATAATGGGACAAAAAAAATACAAAAATACATGAAAAAAAAGCAGTTATTACCCAAAACACGACATTAACATGGAATTTTTAATAAAAAGGTATTAAAAGGTCATAAGTAAACCATATATGGTATTATATATATATCTATGGTTTGAAATATATGTTTATTGATATTATATTAAATATACTAGAGGTTTGAATTAATTAAAGGAATCCAACACTTATGGGTACAGATTTCAAGTATCTCTTTTATTTCTGGGAGTCATATGAAAATTATCCACTAATCTCTTTTTGTGTGGTGTATATATTTCCCATTTCAGATGATATATGATGAATATAATTATTTTCATGATTTTTAAAATTTCATTTCATTAAATTATTTATTGGGTATTGTGATTTAGAAGATTACTAAAGTGGTAAGGGATTTCCACCTCAATTATTACTGGAATGAGACACATCTCATATTCGCCACCAATTTCTTTTATGTGGTGTATATAATGAACATGAAATAATTTTATTATTATTCTCCTGAATATTTTTGAGACTTACATATCCATTTTTGGATCTTTATTTCATCTGTTTTATGATTCAAAAGTAAGAAAAGTTTTAAGGGATCCCCCCTTAATTTTCTATCCTTGAGACATATGTTATGTTATGCACCTATTTTCTCCTATGATAAGTTTATACAGACTCATTTAGAAGTAATATAAAGAATTTATTTATTTTCAACATATTTTAACATTTATTTAATTTTATTCTTTCATTGTTCTTACAATTCAATGTTACCAAAGTGGGAAGGATTTTATGTTACAAAATCCTAATTTATAAGGTTATTTTTTGATTATGTTTTTGATGATGAAATATTTTGGTATATATCTCAAGAAACTCATGAATTATTTTATCATTGGTTGATGTCCTAAGAATACATATTTCCCTTTATTTTCCTCTCTTTATGTACTCAATATTTCAAAATATTTTTTTTATGAAAAATGCTTTTTTCTTATCTTTTCGGCCAAAACACCTTTTTATCCAATAAAATGTCTTCTAAAAATGTTTTCAAAAATGTTTTCAACATTATTAAAATGATTTATTAAATAAATTTTTACCATTTTTTAAATTTTTACAATTTTTTATGAAATGAATCTTCATGTCATTTTAAATAATTACCTTTTTTATTTTACTAAAAATGTGAATGGAATATTTTCATTAATGTATACTACCTGAAATAAATATTCTACCTTCATACCTATTATTTTATTTTAATAATAATTTATATTTGTTCATGGTTTTTAATGATTTTTTTTAAAAAAGTTTTATGTTTAAGAAATTTCCATTAAAAATTGAATTGATATTTTCATCAAGAAATGTTTTAATTTTTTATTAAACTTCCTTTATAAGCTTCAATATTTATTTTCATATAAAAGTATTACCAAAATGTTTTATTAATTTTTTTTTTAAAAATTTATTTTGAATGAAAAGTTATTTTTCTCAAGAAATGTTTTAAATGATCCTTAAAAATATTTTTACATCCAAAATGACATTTGTTGATGTTACCTATACCTTGTGGGGATTTAATCTAAGGATAGTATTCTTATTCATCCTCAAAATAGATTCTGTTTAATATGAGACGATTTTTATGAAACCCATTTCTCTTCCATGGTTTAACACCATGATGGAATTATTATGAAACCCAATTCTTTCCACCCACTATACTATGATGAAATGATTATGAAACCTATCCCTTTCCACATGTTATGATATGATGAAATGTTTATGAAACTCATTTCATTTAATGGGATATGATATGATGAATGTTTTATGATCTTTTGAAATAAATAAATTTAGTTTTCATTATGTAATAGGTAGGACCATTATTTCCATCTAATGCATTAGGTACATATTTATATCTCATGAGAAATATTAGACTAGAATAGGGATAAAAACCAGTTCAGTAAGAGAATCTGTCTGGTATGATGGTATTGGGAGTGAACCTTAACTACTTTGACTGAAAATTAACTTTTTTATTATCAAATAACTTTTGAGGAAAAAAGTGAGAAACCATAGGACCATCATTAAAACCAGAAGACCATAACAGAGAAAATCCTAGAACAAAACTATAGGATACACCCCTCCCCAGCAACTACACCATGAAGACCAACCTTCACCCTTGCATGACCACTCAATAGAATGTCCCATGCAGGAATGCACAAGCACATAACCGATGGCATAGCCATACCCTCTCAAACTACTAATTCCGAATGGCATGCATCGGTGAGGGATTAATGATATAAACCTCATCTGAAGAAGACCCATATAGAATGCAGGATGCGTATCACCAAAGAGTCACATAAAATCCAAATTCAAACAAAATTGACCACAAACAAACTCAAAACGAACTAGCATAGCTCTCCAATCGGTCAACAGGATCCACCATTTTAAAATCATTGAAAAATAATTTGACATATTGAGAAACAGATTCCCAACACAATTTCCAAGAGAAGAAAAATACCTGAATGTTTGGTACACTCAAACAAGACTTTCAAACTCAGAATCCATCTGATCCCAGGATTGAATGTACTCCTGATGTCTTATCCTCTCTTTATTGAATCCCCCTACCGAGTTTATGTCCTGCTTATCAATCCAAGAGTATTGTTCCTCATTGAGACCTAACCTTAAAGACCTCCACATAATTATAGATTGCCTCTATTCAGTCGCATTAAGAAGTAAAACCTGATCGATAACTTCTTCATCAAAACATTGAAATAGTTCCAAGGGCTGGTCCTCCATAGCCTCTAAATCTTTTTTCTTGAAATTTAGCTTCATAGGAGACCGAGTTTCCAAGGGAGGAGATAAAGAGGAGTAGTCTTTCTTACTTCTCCTTTCTTTATTACTCATATTACACTTTTCCCTTAGGTCTTCACCTGCTGAATGACCAGCCTCAATTCCATTGAGTCCATTCACATTAACCTCTTCTGCATCCATCAACATAGTTATAATAGAACTTGAACCTACTTCATCAATGCCTTCAAACCTATTGCTCACCTATAAAGGGGTTCAAGACATTGATTCATAACCTCAATGGTCTATCATCTCTAGCTAGAAAATCCACTTCCCTAACAAGACCCTACCTCCCCTTAGAAGATACATCATTACCCGTGTTCAACACCTCATCATAAGAAGAAGTGGTTTCCTCTGCCTCACCGCACACCCACTTCTCCATACCAGTTGGAATCCCCTCCATATGAGCCAAATCAACACTCTCCCTCACACTCTCCATAAGAATCTACAAATTAAAAGTGGGAGGGCCGCCCAGGTCCTACTTAAACCTATTAAAAACCTTAGAAAACGTAAGATTACCCAAAGTCATAGAGTTCTTCTTCTCTACAAAAGTTTTAGAACCGAACTTCGATGAAACTATGTGATCCACTGGTGCATTGGGTAGAAAAATATCTTCCACAGGACTCGATGTCTATAGGATTTCCCAACCAGTCCGTGAACTACAAGCGTTTCCACCCTTACCATCACATTCCATCCTTCTAGCCTCCAGATTCAGTTTTTCCACCTTTGTGCATACCTCCACAGTCTTTCCACTAATTATACCTTCCTTCCATCTAGAATCTTGAAAAAACCGATAACATCAAACCAAAGAGTGCCCCAACTATTTGCATGTAGAGTAGAATTCCATCTAGTTATCATACACCACCTGTTTCATTAATCTGTACTTCTCACCGATAGTTACCCAAATGTACTCAAAAGGAATCCTTGACACATCCATCTCGATGCATACCCACAGGTTGACAAGATAACACACAGACTTAGTTTGGCTATCCGTACAAAGGAACCATCCAACAAGATTTACATGAATCCTAATAACAGAGGTATTTTAAAATTACAACTGTAAATTAAGAAATCTTACCCCGAGCACAACAGAAGGAGAATCATGAACCACATGGAATTATAAAGACCCTAAAAATAGGAAAAACCAAAAACCATTGAACCTACGTGGGGGTGCTTGAATAGGCAGTGATGAGCTCCTCCTCCATGATGAATCAAACCATAATGTGATGTCTATCAATCAAACCAAACTTTTCCCTCTCTAATAAATTCTTTGAACTAAAGATGAACCTATCTAATGAGTCAACTGATGGTATTATCTACTTAAAACAAGTAACTAGAGTGAGGTTTAGAAGTGCTGATGTTTCTGAAGACTCTACAGTAACCAACTGAAGGATGGAAAATCCATCAACCAAATTCGGAACATTGGGGCCCTGGAAATCATTTTGGAAGGGAGGAAGAAAATAGGGGTTCAAGAATGGGTGGAAAGTAGACCCTGATTTGCTTCAGAACGTCGAAGATCCCTCCCCCGCCAAGGTGGGATGGATTGGCTCGTAGGCCGCTGTCGTCTACGAGGGAATTGACACCTAGGGTTACCTATGTCATCTACGAGGGCACGTCAGTATATGTCTCCCTTGGATTTTGGTAATCTCATAAATCATCCTTAACTACTATGTTGCTTTAGGGAGTGAACACATTCCACTATAATATCCTTGTTAATGATCCTTGAGTACTATGTAAATGATTTTCAATGCTTATTTGTATTCCACAATTCTATGTCTTAGGACATTGTTATTCTCTCATGGATGATATTATTTTCTTACCTTATGATTCATGTCTTATGAAGTATTACTATTTATTCCTTGAATTAATATTATGATATTTGATATGGAATTTATGTTTTTCACACGTTACAATCATGTTCTCATACCCTTATTCTCATGTATACTTCATATCTCCCTTGTTTACCCTTACTGAGCATATGAGCTCACCATTTCTTATGATTCCATTCCCAAGGTTATGTTGAAATTTTGTATTTATGATCTTTCTAATAAGGGTTATAGTTTTGAATAACATAGTGAGATATGACATAGCTCCCTTATGGAAAATTTATTTTTGTGTCCATGTTTCCAAAGGCACTATACCTTTTTGATCCTCAAGACTGTGTTTTTTTATTATAAAAAATATTAAAATTAAAGGATATAATATATAAGTATGAAAATCCTAAGTTATTATATTTAAAAAGTAAAAACACACACCCTTTATTTTATAAAATCATTTTTAATACAAAACATCAATTATAAAATAAAATGAGTGTCAAACACTAGTTTTAAACTCGTAATTTCCATTAAAATATACACATATGAATTTTTATGGACACATGAAATGTGATGACCAATTCAAGTATATAAATCCTTCGAAATTTCTTTAAATCCCCATGGATAACACATATAAGTAAATTTTTGAAAAAAAAATCAAAACAATAAAGCATCTCAGGGAACACAAAATAAAGAAATGAGGTAAAACATTCAACCTAAATCTTAGAGGAAACTAATATAATTAATTGGTTAAATAAAAACTAATAATTAAGACACTATATGAAACCAATAAACACAAAAAACCCATGATTATAACCCACCTCATACCTAAATTCATCAAATATAGTTATTAGGGTTTTTTATTAGAGGGAAAAACAAAGGGAAAGGATAAAGGGGGAGAAGGGAATAAGAATAGAAGAAAAAATTTGAATATCTGCTTGAAAAATAAGGATTTGAGGCTCAAATAGAAGAAAATGGGGGGGGGGGGATAGATCCATTGGGTATTTTT
Organism: Viscum album; assembly: GCA_963277665.1. Classification (NCBI taxonomy): domain Eukaryota; kingdom Viridiplantae; phylum Streptophyta; class Magnoliopsida; order Santalales; family Viscaceae; genus Viscum; species Viscum album. The sequence continues at coordinate 736,703,055 of OY728147.1, read as the reverse complement.
CTATACCATACACATGATAGATAAGTGATTTTTTTGGCTAAACCACCTCAAAACTTTTTGGGAATAATGGGGAAACAACAATAATTTAAATGTAGTCACCGAGTAGTTCGTGGCATGGAACAAATTTCATGACATAACTTATTTATAGAAAATCTTATATATTAATTTATTGGGACCCATCATGGTACAATGCCTCCCTCCTCATGTCATGATGTACTTTCTATAAAAAGAACCACATTCACTTGTTTTGATATATTGTGGGACCTCATGTTCACAATATGAAACACCATCCTAAAAAATATTCTTATATAGAACCTTTTGTGGGGTGTGCTCCCATAGGTCAGGTTATGGTGAACCCCTCTAGAAAAGAACACAATTTCCTAAACTAATTCATAGTGTGAAACTTTTAGTCATAGTGTGTCATTATTTTTTATGACATGAACAACTACCATCCTATAAATTCCTGGTAATGGAAATGGAAAGATGCAATGAGACCAACTACTTTCTTGGATAGTAGCACAAAAAATCTTCAAAAAACACATGTAAATAAAATTATCTACAAAATAATATAAAAAATTCAAAAATTAAATAATATAACAAATAATAGTGACATGGGGGGTTCCATAATTCTCCCCATCATGACACTTTATTCCACAAGAATTTCATAGATATAGATTCAATAAAAATAAGGCCAAAACCATCCCAACCAAACATTAGAGGTGGGAAATGGGAGAAAACTAGAGCAGGATCCTATATGATATGAAATAAACACAAAAAAATTCATAAAAAGTATACGGAATCCTCAATAAAACATAAATACTCCTTATCTATGTCCGAATCCATGACCATCAAAAAATAAATATAAAAGAAAATAGAGATATAGAATATGTCTATCTACCATTTATAATTTATATAAAGTTGTGGAATATGGGAATCACATGAAAAATAGGAAGGGTATTACCCTAAATGACCAAAATTAAAAAAAATATCCAATAAAAATAGTAAACCTCCTCTAATGAAAACAAACAACTGAAACACCAACTCAAATTCCATAAAGTAAGAATGATTACAAAATATATACCCTGGTCACAATATTGGGTTAAAAAATCCATTAATAATTATATCACCACACTCCAACCATATGTTAATATATAGAAATAATCCATAATCATTCCTCATCCAAGAAACAACATATTTATAGCCTCAAGAAATGAAACTCCATTTGAAGGTAACTTCGGGCAAGCTCATATAATACCAGATTACAATGATCCCAACATAATATATCACATAGTAGAATCTATAATTTAATCGGAAACGACCACTTGTATTACCCAAGGTAGTAACCAAGGTTACCCTATGTTAAATACATCAACCAAATATCATCTCATGGAACATGAAATTATTAAAAAACAATTATGATCCCCAAAAAATGAGGAATTGACATCCTAAAATATCAAATTCTCACATAAGAACAATCCGAAAGGGTAACTAAATAATATTTCAAAAATAACTTCCCCTAAAAACCTCAACCTCACTGATCTCAATAAGTTAGGATCTCCATAAAAACCACTAATAGTGACCCAAAAGAACAAATAAAGAGAGGGAAAATAGGTTAGAACCATAAAATCTTAAATTCATAAGGTTCCACACTATGGTTTGAGAAAAAACCTCCTCTAAATAATGAAGGGACAAGCATTAAATATCTTCACCACTCACTGGCCCCAAATAGGGCTCAGGAACCTATTGGGTTCTCTAACTATATCGTCTTGAGATAAATCCACTGAATAGTCATCATATTAAAAAATTATCTAGGTTTCATAGACAAATGATGAGACAAAACAATTACACTGTTCACTATGTTTAGAGTATGAGTAGTGATAATATATAATAAGACTACACTAAATAAACAAGGGGATTCACCCAAAAGGTTTAACCAAAGAAATGGGCTTTATTCCCTTCATTCAAAGCTTTCAAGAAGGGATTATTAAAAAAAGAAATGAATACTACCTAATCATGCTTCCCAAACAAATTAAACTAGTCCCAACACACAATGGTATAAAATCTTTAATCACATTATCTATATCAAAATAAATGCCCAAAAAATACATCATTTTACTTAAAAATCCACCACATTCCATGAGAAATCAAAAATTATTTTTTAGAAATACATGTGTTTTAAAAATATAAAAAATTACTTGAAATAATTCCACTTAATTTGAAAAAACCGAACTCCCCCTAGGATGTTTTAAAAACACTTAACATGGATTTAAAAATTTCAATTTTCTATTTTTAAGAAATAAATACACTTGATATTCACAAAGATATTATTTATTTAAAAAAACGTTCTTAAAATGTTATTTTCATTTCAAAACGCTCTACTTTTTAACATATTTCAAATTGTATCCCAAATTTCTTTTAGAGCCTGAAAAACCTTGAAAAAACATTATACTATGGATAACCTTAAAAAACATAATAAGTTGGCTAGAATATTATACTTTTTAACCAATAAATTGGGTTTTAAACAATTTTTTATAGGTTTCATAACGACATTAATAATTTGTAATAAAATTTCATAAAAAAAATTCCATTTTACAAAAATTTATAAGGCCTCATTCCAAACAATTTTTTTTGTCATGGAACCCTCCTTTTCGCACAAAAAACTAGTTTTCACAACTAACCAAATTAATAAGAACATAACATAAAATAAAACATATATAATCTACATCATCAAAACATCACTAAAATCCCTTGAGTTTATGTCCATTATTGGTAACCACTCTAGAGAAGTTAAAATAAAAAATCCAAATAGGATAGAGAACTATACATGACTTGAACGTTTGGTGTAATGGACTATGAAAAAAATCATGAAGTAACCTCCAAAATATTACTAGAATCATGATCAAGAACTATACATTGTTTATAAGGACATGTGGGATAACTATATAGAACTAATTATTCTTCAATTAACATCCTAAAACATAACAAAAAACCCCCATGTAAAATCATTACATGAAAATGAATATCTAAAACATCATCAACCATAAAAAATATGAAATCCCAAATCCCAACTACCCATAGTTACTTAAGTGTCCTCATAAAAGGAGGTGATCATGAACCTACTCATGAAAATCCTCTTGTGTCTAAATGACATCCATATTATCCATAGTATCAAACATACAAATAAAAATAGAGAGATTCAGATACATAGGACATATTAAAAAACCAAAGCTTCAATTACCCTTGTAATGAGATGTACCAGGTTAACCCAACATGTAAACCTAGATGATCGACCACTATTCATGAAGGGAACTCCCAATCTCCATGGGTTAGAGATTAGTGAATGAGTATCAATAATCCACACTTGGGAATAGTTTAATCATCATGAAATCATATAAAAGGAAATGTATGCTACCAAGAACACAACCTGACTTATCCAAACAATGGAAACCCATGAGAGAATATGCATTAAAAAAAAATGAAACCTAAATAGTTAAAAAAACCTACATATGAACTAAGGTCACTCACTATGACTGGTATCCCGCAACAGACATAATTATTCAAAATGAATAGGACAAACACATGGGAAACTGATATAAAAACATAAGATATTCATATACATAGATAAACTAGTTTATACGTAGGGTATGAAAAAATGAGACGTTTGTGATTCCACAAAAGTGTATATGGAGTTTTTTTTATAATTCATTCCATAAATGTTATTTTTAATGTAATTCATAAAAAATATTCTTCACATTGGAAATAATAAGGAAAACATGTTTTATCAATTTTCATTTTCTTTCTGTGTTCATGGTTAAACCCTTTAAAAACAAATGAGGATTTTAAGGACTAAAACCATAAATTTAAAGACAAATATAATATTAAATATTTCCTCTAAAAATGTTCCCAATTATGAAAAATGAGTTTTATATTTATGAGAATTTTTTCTATTTTCTTCTCTTTTCAAAACACGTCCATTCACAATTCAAAAAAAAAAAGAATTTACATTTAATGAAACACACCTTTAAAAACCAATTTGTATAAAATTTTGGAAATTAACCAAAAATATAACAAAAAAGATTGAAAATTAAAGGAATTCACCAAGATATAAATATTTATTAATGAATATAACTGAGAAATAGTGGCATGAAATCTATCAAATAATAGGTGATATAATCCTATAAAATAACATGATCCATTGAATTTTTTTTAATAAGAACAAAGACTTATGGGAAAATCTATATGAATCAAGTAATAAGGACCTAAAAAAGAAAACTAGAACCTAAGGTCAGAACTAAAACACTTATATATTGTTTTGGTGGTCCCGTTGGACAATCCGAGATATATAATCCATCCTGAGAGTGACCAAGATTCCACATACCACAATCTATCCCTTTTCCTCACTCGGTCTAATCAGGAAACATTCCCTAGTTAGTGCACATTCTAAACTAGGAAGTAATCTCATCGATGTAATTTAATAATTTACTAGGATTTCCATGAATTCAATCAAGAGAGGTGAGAAATTATACAGTCACATGATAAATGTATAAATAAATTTAAATTATTTCAAGTCAACCTCATGTCACCTCCAAGAACCTCACATAGAATATCCCCTTTCTATAGCTTTGCTTCAGAATAAATAATAAAAATCCCCCATTGGATCAAAATACATGACAATAAATACATAATAAAGAGAATAATTCAAGGTAAATAGCAATTTCTTATAATTTTGTTTTTAATAAGCTGCGAAATAGGCATTTGAATAGAGTATTAAAATGCCAATCTTATTTATTCCATTCAAAATTTATTTAGGATACCAACACCATCTTTTGAAAGAGATTTAGAATAATTCCAAGACTATAAAGTTATAATTTTTTTTCAAGAAAATAACCCTGCTTTGTTTTAAAAGAACCACATTCTTATACCAAACATCCATTAGTAAATCAAACTAGTTGTAGAAACCCATTTAAAACACTTAATTTCCACTGAAATATCCACTCTTTAATTTCTTTGAACACATAACATATGATGACCATGCCATGTATTGAAATCCATTAGACCACGATTTTCAACCCATCATGGGTAATATATCTAAGTATTTTATGGAAATAAAGTCAATTTAAAACAATCACCTATCTAAGGGATTAAAAATATATAGGAATCGAATAGAAATACCTACCTCAATCAAAGATAAAACTAATTTCCTTCATATATTATAGTAAAAAAAATCCATAAAAAAATATTCAAAACAATAAATACCAAAAAACCCATGATTAGTTCCACAAAAACTATAAATTCATCCAAAATATTGATATATTCTTTGAGGTGGATGAAAAAACCATGGGAATCGAGAAAGGGAGATAGTTGAAGATAAACATTGGAAGTAACCATAAATATATTTTTAAAAATTTATGAGAGGATTCTCAAATTGAAGTAGGTGGGATGGAAGGCTCTCTTGGGTGTGTGACTAGGTCCAAAATGAGGTAGAGAATAGAAAAAGTGGGTCATATCCCTTTAAAATTGAAGGAGTGAAAATGTGAAATTCATAAAAATTTAAAAAATGGCCACTATGTAGTAAAATGTGTAACCCACTTATCCAAAATCGATAGATTTTACAGTTAATACTCCAACCCCATTTCCTAGGACCCATAAAATTGCAATGAATACCACATTCGTGGTATTATGAACATCCTAGAAAAATATAAACCTACCTTGGATGTGTAATGACATGATACCTCTTATTTTTATTGTGAAAAAACCTCCCTCAAAATAGGTTCACTACTTATAACCCATAGTGATGTGAGATTCCATGGGTTGTATCATTGGACATCGCTCAACAAAAATTAATCCTATACCCATAACGAGTCACAAAGTGAAACATATTTTCATGGTATTACCAACTACCTTACTAGAAATTTCCAGAGAAAAAAACTTCCAGTCACAATGGTGTGACTTCTTCATAATGGGACCTACTATACTCTAGGATAATAGCTCCCCAAGATTTATAGAAACACCTTTAAATCAACTAAACCACCATGTAACATAAAAATAACCCAAAATAAAATAATATAAAAACATTACTGACATGTTGGTGCTAGTACTATTGATTACTATGAGCCTACATTGTATAGAATTACTATACTGACTATCTTATACTATCGAGTGACAAAAATATCTAATCTTATTTGATCCCTCCATAATTAATTCTTTTAAACATGAATTTTAAATTTAAAATAAATAAATTTATATTTATTCAATTAAATTTAAAAAGTGACCTCACATATTTTATAATAAATTCTAACTTTAAATCATGTTCTATTTAAAAAAAACGACATACAACAGTTATAACTAATTATATATATTATTATTTAATTTAAGCATAAAAAATACTTTATATCATGTTCACACATTTTCTAAATAGTTGGTCATATTTTAATTATATTATATCATTAAAATTATTTCTTCATCCACTACTTCACTCTCCCTTGAAGGAACAAAAATTTTAAAGTCATAATGAATAAACAATTCAATGTTTTTTTGTAGATGGGGTTCATTTTCAGAAATTATATTTCCTCATCACATATATAAAACATACCCCTCTATTTCTTGTTGAAATGATTACCCCACCCATCTTCAAATTGAAATAATATACTATTATTTTTGGGGTAAACAAATAATATATATCATGTTCCCCATGAATATGTTTACCAATCAACCAATAGAAGTTTAATGAAGTAAATTTTAAGAAATCCTCCATTACAATCATGTTCATATTGAATTAGTTTCATTTGATGGACACAATGTCATGAACGAACATGAGTAGAACCTGAAATGATCACCCAATCCAACCTGTGACAAGGAATGAGAGGAATTCCTAATCTTCCCTAGCTAGAAACTAGTTCCATGAATAAAATTTAACACATTTAGGAATGATTTATCCCATAAAAAAAATAAACATGAACAACACGAATAAAATAAAAATTGATAGTAAAAAAGAAATATTATTAGACATACCTCTATATGACCTTGTGGGTCACCCCCAACCACATAATTATGGTCCCTCCATGAGGGTCCAAAATAGGGGAAGAACTTGAAGCTAATGAATGATAGAGAATATAGTCCAAAACATAAAATTCCTAGCAGGGAGGCCAAGGATAAACTACTCCCCATTATGTACTATTAAAGGGAAATAAAAATAATTCTAGTTTCAAAATAATACATACACAAATTTGGTTATATAATCTTTTAAGAAAAATAAGTAACAATCATACATTTTAAAAAACTACATTCCATCATATTTCAAAACATTTTTCAAAATATGAAAGGGCTCTCATTAAATTTGTCATAAAATATAAATAATGATAAAACATGTGTCTCAATATGAAATAATAAGAGTAAATAGAATATCACTAGGGGATAAAAAATATTGGGATGTATAACATGTATTATTTATTTTAGGAAAGAAAAGGAAACTAAGAAAAAGGTCATTTTAAAATAGTACCAAGTAAAATAGGAGTAAAAGAGATAAATCACCCTGGAAAATTCCTATGTAGTTAGTTTAGTTGGGATTTATGTACATCATATCTCAGTGATCTAACAAAAACCTTACCAGGAACAAGACATTGGAGGGGACAAAAACAAGGTCCCATGTTAATAATCTATATCACATCATTTAGTAAGTTCTGCAATGAGATTCTGATAAGGAGACCTAGGAAAAGGGCCTACCAGCTCACATTGCTACTAGTCCTAGCCTTTCGGCTGAGAGACATAGGATTCCCATGTTCTATGATCTGATGGAGGTGATTTTTTTGTAAATATATATTTTTCATACATATAAAATACATTACAATAAAACACTATTTACTTTATCACATATGAACATCATTTTTAACACCAACCAATTTCCCTTTCCGATACACTCAAAAATTCACAGGACACATTATCGGGCACACATTAAATACCAAAAATTTATCATAGATCACATTTACAATACAAGGGGAATGCCTTAAGTCTTATTTTAATTTCTATAAAAAATTTCATGGTTCCAACCATGCCTAATCATTTAAAAAGGGAGCACCATTTGTTTGTAGAAAAACGTTTTTCAAAAGCATCCATGTTCCAAAACCACACTTCATAAATATACACTTCACTTAGAGGAATTTTAGAAAAACCAAACAAGACTTTCAGAATTTCTATATTACAAGGTAAAAATTATTTGGAAAACCATTTGAACATTCATGATTCCTTATATTTAGAAATACATTTTAAAACATTATTAAAAAATGGATCCCATGTTGGATGACTAAGAAAAATATAGAAAATAAGGAAAACCCCATTTAGAGGGACTAAAATTACTTCACATAGAATATAAACAATATAGAATAATGAAAACACCCTTAAAAAACACATAATAAAATAAGGAATTCAATTCAATGGCTTAGACATAGGGATCCTACCTCAAAATAAGTCTCTATTGACAATGGTCACTCAAATACACTTCAAAGAGATTCATTGAAGTAGGAAATACTAAGATGAAACCTTGTAAATAAACCCCCCCTTTATACTTAATCACATATAAAATTATACATATATGTAATCACCCCTTGTCCCAATATATATATTCATATCACCAAGAGAGAAAATGTAAAAATAGGGCATATATATCCCTATATATGTATATGTTTGTAAGTCACATTAAAGGAAGGGACAATCATCACTAACAACGAACATCACAAGAAAGAGGCTCAAATATGTCCTCATAAACCCTAGGAACAAAGAAACAAATGATGTATTTGGGTTGGGGTTCAGACATGGGATGCACCCCCCATGTGGGAGAAATAAAACCCAGGAAATTGTAAAGAAGAAGTAAGAAGAAGATAATAGAGTGGAAAAAATTCTTATCCAAGAAGATCACAACATGAATCAGGTGGAGAAATGGGAGAACATATGGAGAGGAGTAGGAGGTGGTGTGTACGACTTGGATCCCATATGGGATTTTTGTGTCATGTGACACATGGGGGGGGGGTGGAATCTGGTATATTATTATTATTAATTTAATTTATGTATATCATTTTTTTAAAAATTAAACCAGGACAAGCCACATGGTTAGGTCACACGGTTTTATAGACCATGAAACTCTTCCAGCAAATAGGGAAGGGAGAAACACTATCTCTGGGGGAGGCCACACACTTATGTGCCTAAATACATGGGCTAGACAATGACTTTTTTTGGGCCCCATCGTTTTTAGAGGGTTGGTGCGTAGTTCCCACTAACCATGTTCTAACAATACACTACCCCTTACCCATCCAAAAACAAAAAAATAAATTAAAAAAAACTATAAATTATAAAGAACATAATAAAGAAAAAACAAATAAATAATAGAGAAGTGGTTATTTATGGTGTGAATATTATCACCACCATTGACACTTTCATCCCCTATAAATTACAAAATATTTATTTGATCATGATATCAAACTAAAACAACCACCATAGGAAATGAGGATACAAAAACCCAAATATGAATGGATAACACTGACCCCTATCATACATATATGATAAAAAAAGAGAATAAAGAGGTCATACCGAATGTAACATACCCTCACTGGAAGAGATAACATACAAAGAGACCAAATAACTTGAACCAATAAATGAAACAACCAAGGAAAAGAGACTCAAATCTCCAAAAACACTCTAAAATTATGGAACACCCCAACCCCTAACATAAAAAATCACCAAATAAGATTATCGTGGTCTATTTGAGATCACCATTAGAATCTTACCTATGACCCATTATCTAGGCCAACCAAATAAAATGATCAGGGTCTGGTGGGGGGGGGGGGTAAAAATGATTTCCCCATCAAAGGAAATTTGAATCTAGGTTCATAGTGATATCTATTTATGACGGTGCCCCCCTCATATTAAGGATATGGTCAAACCATAATTTCTAAAATCAATACAGTTCCAAAAAATAGGGAAAACCAAAGACTTGACAGATGATACACAGAACAAGAAATATCACTACCCACCACTTAAATATCTATAATTCCCTTGTCAAAAAGAAGAATTTATTATGAAAAGGTTTCACAGAAGGTACAAAAAACCCCTTTAAACATTCCCCTAAAGAAATATCATCAAGAACTATCTCTAAAACAAAAAACCATTACATTGAGAGAAACCATTAAAAAATAAATAATCACAATGCTTCTCCAAATGGGGTGGGGGTGTAATCCTTCAACAGGGTGGATCGGGGTCCACATCACTTCTACGAAGAACCCAAGGAAATCATTGTAGATGAACCAAGTGTCCACATGCATGGTAGGTATTTCATTATTTTAGACAATAATATTTCTTGCATCATATTTTACACCATTGATATCATACCTAGTGTTTACTCTCATATGATTCCAGTGAGAGGAAACATACTGAATTATTTTTACCACTTCCCAACTAGCCAGTCATAACCTTAATTACTTTCCTTTTAACCAAAAAACCACCACTAATCTTTGGGATATGAGAGATATCATAATACTTTGGATTTTTGACTAAAATGCATTCAACTAGAACAACCAGCCTCACTACTTCTTTATAAGAGCTAGAGAGGGAAGGAACTACCTAGTACAGTTTTGGTCGAAGACCCTTTTCAAAGAATCAAGCCTTCAAAGATCCATTTATAATAGGGTTTTAGAGATACTACACTAAATCAATCACCATTGAATCACCATTCATAATTTGGTAAAATTGCATCTCCTTTGGTACCATCACAAACTCAGAAAAGTATTGTCAGATGAAGAATGATTTGAAGATTTCCCATGAGTGGTATCATTATGGTTTAGAATAATAAAAATAATTCCACCTATTATATCCTAGTAATTCTAGGTTAAATGTACCAAAATGATGTTAATAGGATTTGGAATATCAAGAAAAATAAATATGTACTCAATTATTCATAACCAATACTCATCTTTCACTGGTTCTTATTGTCTTATGAAATGAGGAGGGTTCTACTCTTGGAACCTCTGATTGAATTTTTTTACTAAGTAGAACTAAGCAACATTTTTAGAATAGATAATCCAAATGATAGAGAAAAAAATAAATAAACCTAAGTAATTGAGTGGAATATCCACCTGTAAATCCTCTTAATCATTCCTCAGAGCTTAGTGGGGGTATACTATAAAAAAAACCAAGGAACCAGCTCAAAAAACATCACAAATAAAAACTAATCTTCTCAATCATGAATCAAAATAAAAACTAAAAAAATCATTTTAGAACATTATAACATAACAAAATTAGATGGAAATCCCAATAAATCTATGGAAACATAAAAAAATTAATCACCCATAAAAAAAATAAAAAATACCTTTTTTAAAACATTTCAAAGAAAAAGGTTTTAAAGGTTAGAGAATTACCAATGGTATTCCATGAGGCCTCAAACATATACATTTTTGTTTCAACTCAAGAAAAAATTCCAAAATTCCACTAACCATTTATGAACGATATAAAAACATCCATACATGTTTGAATTCACAGGAATACAAAGGATCAAAACAAATGGTGATTCCATTTCAAATAACATTATCAAGAAGTTTTAACAAATTTAAAACATACATTTGTATTAAAAACAAACAATTTATAAATATCATAAATCACTTTCCATCCCAAATTTCACAAAAAAATTTCAAAATAAAATACAATTTCCTTTCCATTATGGAAAATATTTCCATTCCATTTTTAGAGAGCCTAAAACATTGGTTAAACATAAAACAAAATTTTAAAAAACTAGTTTTTTTAAAACCCTTGTGTATCAAAAATGAAAACTAAAATACAAAAAAGGATAAAAAAAGAATCCTAACACTCAAGAGATCAAAATTACAAAAACATATTGAAATTTTTCTATACATGGTTTGGCAACACAGTTTGGAAGACCATGTGCCAATCATGTGAGCACACAAGAGTAAAATAGCAGTAGCTTCTTTTTCTGTAAATGGTTTTATAGACCATTAACTATAACCATTCACCATCTATATCCCATAAAAATCCTCTCCAATAATTAAATTTTTCAAAATAAACAACCAATTCTCAAAATCAATATAAAACCCTCAATAAGGACTAAAAATATCAAAAACACCATGGGAACCAAACTTAGATTCAAGAAAAAGATATTCCATTCCATACCAGAAAGTTAGTTTCCTTATGAATAGGTGGTTATCAAGAACATAAATTCTAATAACAACTTGAATTCCAAAAATAGTTACTCCAAACTATCGAAAAACCCCAAATAACAAGGGACAATGATCAGATAACATTTTTTACGAACCAATAAAGGTTTATCCCATAATGATCACATGAGCCATCCCGAGACAAGGATAAAGAGGAACTCTTGATCCTCCCAGGCTGGTAACTAGTTTTAGACGTAAAATATAAATCAATTTTGAGTCAATTATACCATAAATAATAAATAAATAAACAGAAACAAAGTAATAAAATAAAACATTGAAGTAAAAAGAAATAAAACAAGACATACCTCTATGAAATCTCATGGCTCACCAACAACCAAGGAACAATTATTGATGTATGAGTAGCCAAAACTAGGGAAGAACCAGAAACTCAAAAATAATAGAAGATATAGGTATGATAATTATAATTCCTATACGATATTCCAAGGATAAATAACTCTATATGAATTACATTAAATGTGAAATCGAAATAATTATTGTTTGAAAACAAGGCATACAAAAATAGGGTTTTCTATTATTTGAATGAAAAAGAAACATAATCTCATTAAAAAACTAATTTCCATCATAATTCAATTTTTCTCCTAGAATGAATGAAATTTCAGTAAATTTATCATTAACTATAACTAATATAAAAATAGGTGTCATATTGTGGAAGCATAACATTAAAGAGCATAACATATTCCCCTAAAAAATAGATTTAGATAGAATATGTTTTTTTTATTATTTTAGAAAATAAAAGAAAACTAATAAAATTTTTATTTTAAAATAATAACATGGAAACATGAGTAAAAGAGAGAAGACCCCGTGGAAATTTCATAAGTAGCTAGTTTAGTTGGAATCTAGGTACATCGTATCTGAGTGATCAAACATATACATTCCATAATATGAGAAGTTCGATGGGAAACACCCAAGTCCCATTGGTAATAATATATATCACATCATTTAGTTGGTGTTTCATCCAAATTCTATAATGGAGACCAAATCCATTTCCCTACGAGATTTCCAAGCCACTAGTCATAGCCTACATTCTTAGGTACTGAGGATTATTGTGTTATTTGATCAAGTGGAGGTGGGGGGTTTTATCAAGATATAATGTAAATACATATAACAGAATTGTCACTAAAACACCATTAAATTTATAACATTTTAATTCCCCATTTATGCATATCCCCTTTCCCTTTCTGGAACACACAATAATTCATAAGACCCATTATGGGGCACACATTACAGACCACACATTTAGCACACATCATAGTTATAATACAAGAGTCATGAATTTAGAGGGTTTTTAATTTATATAAAACATTTTAGGGTCCCAACTAGGCCTCATAATTTATAAATGGGAGACCATTTATTTGGATTCCCCTTCTATCCAAATCATTAAAGTTACAAAACCAAAATTCACATATATACACTTCTCTTAGAGTAATTTTAGTAGAATAAAACAAGAAATTTGTAAATTCCATGTTACAAGGTGTAAATAATTTGAAAAACTATTTGAAATTTCATGGAACTTTACATTTATAAATATGTTGAAAAATTTATTTAAAAAGAAACCCCTGTTCGATGATTAAGAAAAATATAAAAATAAGAAAAATCCATTTTAGAAGGACCAAGACAATTTCCCATAGTATATACATATTATATAATAATTAAAACAACCTTTAGAAACATACATGAAATAAAGGAATTAATTTAATTTATTGGACATAGGGAAACTACCTCAAAACATATCACCCTTCAAGATGGTATATTGAATCCACTTCAATGAGGAAAAAAAGAAAGAGAGTCCAAGAAGAACTCGAGTAATATAAAAACCACCTTTTACACTTACAAACATATACACCTATAAAAATAGACACACATATATAAAATAATACTTTGTTTGAATGTATATATTCACATCACCATGAGTAAATATGTAAAAATATGTTCTATATATATATATACATATTATTATATATGTATTTGTGTTCAAGTCACATTCAAGGATCCAAAAGTCATCAACTTGGATGATAACCCTAAGAAAGAGCCTGACATCGGTCCTCAAGAACATTATGTACCAAGAAACAAAAAAAACATACCATTAAGGTTATGGTTTATCTATGTAATTCAAACCACCTGAGGGATAAAGGAAACCAAGAAAACAGGTGAGAATATGAAAGACGGTGATGACAGATAGGGATATATTATTTCTAAAAAGATAGCACTATGAATTAGGAGGAGAAAAAGTTGATTGGAGGGAGAATAAGAGGAGGCACAAATGACCAGGAGACCCTCTAGGAATGGTGTGTCAATATAAAACCTATCCTTTTACACATATAATTACATGATTTTAAGCATAAATATACATTAAATTAGAAGCCAATGATCATAAAGTCTAGTGTCTAGGAAGACCATGTGAAAAATTAAACATCATAAAAGAAAATTTTATTTAATCTCAATATTGAGCTCCTAACATCCATTGTGATCATACATTTCCGTAGGATAACCTAGACCTAAAATGAAAAAATGGATGATCTAGAATCCCAATAAGGGAATAAAGATAAGAATAAAGTTTATCACATGGGTTATAAGGCACAGCATAATGATATAAAGAGGCATGGTACATGATTTAACATAAGGAATAATAATATATAGAAATTGAGATATTATAATAATAGAATATTAGTAATTTTTAAGAAACATAAAAATGAATCTAGAAAAATTCAAAGAATATTTCACATAGAGTAGCACAAGTCAAGGCTAACCACCAAGACCATTGCACATGGAGCCCGAGTCAAGGCTAACCGCTAGGACCGTTGCACATTACGTCTAAGGAGACTAAAAATTACCCAATGAATTAAAGCCCTATCTAGTGGAACACATATATACTTTTTAATTAATGTGTTTTTCACTTAATGAATCATACATAATCAATCATATATAAACATAACGGTACCCATGGAAGGAAATGGCTATCATAATAATGTCATGAAGCATAATGAATGGGTGTATCATACAAGTGTCCATGAGAGAAAATAATTTAAACATACGAGGACATTAATAATAGAAAATAAGCAAATATCAAGGTAATTTTGGTCAAATATAAGTGACTACATGTAATAATACAATTTAATAAATTTTAGCTTTAAAGCATTTTAGTGTGGTTTTAAGGAAAATACTAAGGAGAATTTAAAATTGAAAAGGGAATAATATTTTATATAACACCAAATTAAAAAAATAAGGTTTTAATAAAAAAAATACAGATTTTATAAAAAATATTGTGTCTTAAAACATATTATAGATTTCACTTGAAATTTGGTAAGAATTTGGGAAGTTCACTTAAAACAATCTTTCTTATCGGGATGAATTGAGAAGGGAACCACTTAAAAATATGTATATAACCGAAAGAGAATGAGGAATGGATCTTGATGCATGATTTTGGAAAATATAAATAAAATTTATAATATGTAAATAAAAATAAAATATAACTTCATTTGTGTGAAACGAAAGATTGATCAACATGAAGGAATAATGGAGGTTTGGGTAGTACCCCTTACCTTAAGTCCAAAAGTGTTATTCACTTGATCTTAATGTCCTAGATAATCAAATTAGAGTTATTAAATAATAAATCAATAACCTATTATATATTCAATTGATTTATTATAACCATATCAAGTTCATTCTTGTATTTTTTGGTGGGATAACTGGTTCAATTACATTGTTTGGAAGAATTTGTTTCCTTGGTTTTCATGATCTCTTTACTTATATAGATGTACGGATAATCACATAAGATGAGGATGGTTGTAAAGAATTAATGTTATATGATATTAGAGAACATAATGAACATTAAATGGTTATAAAATTCATTGGTTTATTTTGAGTGAGGATGAATCATTATATAAAACTATAATGAAAATAATTTTTGTTAACTCACAATTTTTTGATCACAGTGATCTCATTTTTTTTATAAATTAATAGAATTTGTAAAAAATGATTCCAAAACATTGAATAGGATAACTTACATACATAATAATATGGTTCTACTATAAAAATAGTTTCATGACTAGATTTGAATATGTTAACAGAAATTGAAAACCCATCATCCTGAATGTGATAAATTTACACATCTCAGACAGTGTTTCAATTTGTTAGTATAAGAGGAGGAGAAATGAGAGATGATGATGAATTATTAAATTATAAAAAAAATTCTAGTGCATTTATGTTAATGGAGTTGTCTCACCATTTGAAGGAGGAGAGGTGAGGATAGAAAATAATATAAAGGAACTTGAAAAAATATTGAAAGAAAATGGAAGAGGGTTTTACCTCTAGATTCCTTCCTCTTGAGAGCCTCGTTATGGGATTTGTTTTTGGTCTTTTGTTAAGAAAAAATATCATGGACATGGGATAGAGTCTTATGGATAAATTTGACCTGATTTTGGGAAATTCACAAGGCTTGATTGGTGTGAGGAGAAGAGGTGGTGGGTGTGGTTTTTTAGTGGTGGAGAGAGGAGTTTTCTCAATATTTCATTCATTAGTTTATTATTTTTCTAAAGATAAGAAATAATGATAATTATTTTGAAAGAATAGTAACAACTTCATTTGAATTTGTTACAATTCCTATTTACATTATCCATGAATCAAGCATGATGAAAAAGTTCATTTATTTTTCATATTTTGTAAATTATAAATTTTATTATTCACCAAAAATTATCGTATTTTAGAAAAACCAAAAAAAATTAAACTTAATAATTTTTTCATGTGTAAAATAAAAAAATTAACTCCATTTAATAAAAATAATTTTATTAATACAAGAAATTTAATTTTTAATTTAAATAATAATTTACATGAAAAATAAATATTTTAAAATTAAAACATCTTTTTTTAACACTTTGAAAAATTAATTTAGGTCTCATAAAATTATATTATAATCAATGACATAAAAATACTATTTTATGAATACATTTTATGAAAATAAATTTCCATTTAAATTATTAAAGTAATCATAATATTGTAATTAAATATTTATGACTTACCAAAAATACGAACACTATCATATTGTCACTTATAAGATGGTTAATTTTTATTTATACATTTATTGGTAAGGTTAATATTCACTTAGATGATTTAATATTCATAAGGTTCATATGAAAATTTATAAGGGTAACCTTACTATTAATAAGGGAAAGATACTATTCACTAAAAATTATGTTTGTCCTATTGAAGTCCAAACATCTTACTGGTCGCAACCGTGCTTGTCATATTTTTAAAATTCAAATCAAAGAGGTGAAAAAATTATTTATAAAAGGTCACATAGTATTTAGTAGATCATTTATGCATGATGTGGTATTGTGTTGTGATTTTATGTTATAACACAACATGATATAATCATAAGAAGGTAATTTCCATTGATTGAACTTTGTTTTGTTACATTATTCCTCCCTTATAAAATTTTACCCTTGAAATTTTGTTTTACATTCTTAGATGAAAACAAGTGTGTGTACGTTTTATTCATCTCTTCATAGAGTTCCCATATTTCCTCTTCTAATTTATGGTTCTACCATAGTACTTTGACCAGATGAGTAGTCTTGTTACGTAGATCGTTGTCTCTACAATCCAGGATCTTCACTGGCTGCTACTCGTAAGAAAGATAATTTTCCAAGTTACACCACCTATGAAGACAATACATGTGAAGGATATGGTATGTACTTCCTTAATAAGGATACATGGAAGACATAATATACTTTATACATGGTATGTGGAAGTGCAAGTCGATTGGACACAACTCCGAAACGATAAAAAGTAGCAAAGGGGTTGATGTGCCGAGGACTTAGCTTTCATTTCATCCGAAATCTCATAACCTTCTTCTATAGAGATATGAAGAGGAATATCATGTCTCTAGCATTAAACTAAAGTTCTCATCGATGATTGTCCACATATCTCTTTTGTGGACTTAGGGCTCCCTTGATGTGCTGCATAATGGTTTTCACCTTACCAACAATTTCCTCGACCATTTTAGGTCCTTGAAGATTATTATCACTGACTTCATCCCAGCACGCCAGTGTTCTTCACCTTTTCCCATAAATGGATTCATATGGATCCATTTGGATGCTTGAGTGGAAAAATTTGTTTTTGTAGAATTTGACCAGTGGAAGATGTTGGTCCCATCCACCTTTTAAGTATTTAGAACAATCTCTCAACATGTCTTCTAGTGTATGAATATTTTTATCAGATCGACCATTAGTTTTAGGATGATAAGACATACTGAAGTTCAGTTCAGTGCTTAGATCATGTTGGAGACATTTCCAGAACATTGAGGTGAATAAAAAATATTTATCAGACACAATATGTTGTGTTAATCCATGTAGAATTACCACCTATTTGATATATATATGTGCAAGTTGATCCAATGAGAAGTCCTCTCGAATTGAGATAAAGTGAGATGCCTTTGTAAGATGATTCAGAATGAATCATATAGAATTTTTTCCTCAAGATATCCTTATAAGTCTAGTGAAAAAGTCCATGGTGTTGTTATCTAACTTCTATGTTGGTATGGTTTGTGGTTGAATAATCCCCTGAGACCTTTTACTTTCAGACTTTACTTTAAAAAATACCATGAATTTGATGTATACTCAAAAATTTTCTTCTTCATGTTATCCCACCAATAATTCTCTTAGATATATTGATATATCTTTGTTATTCCTAGGTTAATAGAGTATGTTGAGCTATTTGTGTAATTTAAAGGAACTTTATTTATTTCTGGATCATATGGTACACATAATCGTGACCCTAACCTTACAACTCCATCATTTTCAATATTGAACTAAGAAGATTTCGCATTTCTGATAACTTCCACCATTTTATGAATTTCCACATCATTTCTTTGATTATCCATTATTTTATCCTTTAGGTATGATTGATAAATCATGTGATAAAGGATTGATGATATTCCTCAATTGATGATTTCCAGGGGATAGTTTTGCTCATGGATTTTCAAATACCTTGAGGTGTAGGCTATCACTCTATCATCGTTCATCATCACATAGACTAATCCCTTATTTGAAGTATAACTATACCCCAAAAAGAGTTCTCCACTTATCAAGAGTGTGATTGCTGGCATAGTGATATGTCTCCGTTTGAGATCCTTAATGCTTTCCATACATTCTTGAGTCCAGATGAACTTCAATCCCTTCCGTGTTAGCTTGGTCATTGGGTTTGACAATCATGAGAAGTTCTTCACAAATTTTCGATAACACCTATCTAGACCCAACAATCTGTGGATATCCATTACATATTTTGGCCTATGAAACTCATAGATTGCCTTTGTCTTGTAAGGGTCTACAGATATTCCTTTTTCTAGTGATAAAATGCCCCAAGAATGATAATTCTTTCATCTAGAACACACATTTTCTAAACTTTTCTTAATGTTTATCCCTTTGCAAAGTCATTGAAACACTATTCAAATTCTCCTCATATTCATTCATTATCTTTGATTATATTATAATATCATCAATAAATACTACCAAAAAATTATTGACGTAATCTCTAGAGACTCTATTTATCAAATCCATGAATATTTTCAATGTATTATTGATTCCGAAGGGAATCAATGTGAACTCATAGTGTCTATACATCATTATAAAGTAGCCTACTAAATATCTTCGTTCCTCACATTTAGTTGGTGATATCCTGACCAAAGGTCCATCTTATAGAAATAACTGGCCCCACATGGCTAATCTAACAAGTCACCTATCTTGGGTATAAGATAATTTTTATTTATTGTGATTTTATTAAGATCATGATAATCAATGAAGAGGTGCATTGATCCATCTTTATTTTTAACAAAGAGTACTGGTGCACCCCATGGTGAAACACTCATCCATATAAAACCCTTATCCAAATTCTCCTGTAACTTATTGTTTAGCTCTTCCAGCCCAACAATGGACATTCTATAAGGTGTGTTTGATATATGTAGGGATCAAAGAATAAGTTCAATTGATATTTCAACCTATTGATTAGGAGGAATACTAGGAAATTCCTCATGGAATACATCAGTGTAATCCCTTATGATGGGAATATATTTAAGAAGTATCATGTCCTTTTTCTCAATAATTTGAACAAGATATGTTTTCTCAAAAGAAAAAATTATACACACTTGAGATAATGATTCATAAGGAGATTCATCTTCCTCCTTAAACTTTTACATTATTGGAGGATACTCTAAGATGTAAAGAGTGATATCAATTTCAAGATAGTTAATGTTGGATTTGTATAAATATAACCAATACTCACCCAAAATAGCATTAAATGCCACCGAAGGAAGTATGATAAGATTTTATAGGAGGTTCATTCCCCAAAAATTTACCGAGGAGGAGTTAAAAACAATAGATACAACAATTGCCCCATTATTTATTCTCATAGATAAAACAACATCCAAATTTTGAGGTAGTTCTTGAATAGTTCTACTAAACATGGAATATTTGAAAGAATGCATAAAACCAAAATAAAATAGTATATTCATTATTCCTAAATGAATAACTAGTGTATCTATCACCACATCATTGTATGAATCCACATCAATAGTAGGGATAGAATAAGCCCTTCCTTGTTTCATTATAGGTTTTTGTTGATTTCCTCTAAAAACCCTTGTCGTAGAGAAATTATTTGCCTAATGGCCAAGTTCCATGTGGTTGTAACACTGCACTATAGGATGAGTGTTGATCTGAAACTTCCTTTCTTCTTCCATGTTAGTGGAATTATTCATATCCATCTAGATGTTTTTTTTTCTATATGTACCATTATTACATATTTTAAGCAATTCATGGTTCCCTTTAGATAGTTCTAAAGACGATTCTTCCTAGAATATTTACACATGGGATGTTCGGTCTTCTTTCCATCATGGGATTTATTTAATAATCCACACATATTGTACTCCATTTTAAATTTTTGTCAATGGGACCATGAGACCATTGAGAATATCCAATATCCATTTCAAACTTGAGGGAACAATAGACAATATCCTCATAACTATTGAAGTATTGAATCACCAATGATTTTCATAGACTTGGATTTAGTCCACTAAAGAAGAGATCAAAATTTCTTTCATGGATCATGACAAATTTGGAAGTGAATCTGTAAATCCTTTTAATGTTTTCTTCATACGCCCTAATAAAATCATCTTCCTTCTACTTAAGTACGAGGAACTCTCTTTCCATCTTGAGACGGAGGGTTCAAGGAAAATATTTATGGAAAAAATTTTCTTGAATTCCTCTAGATCCCTGAAATTAATTTCCTTATGGGACTTCATATTCTTATTAATTTCCACCACTAATCAACTTCCCCATCAAAATGATAGACCTCCAACACAACTTTCTATTCTTCTAAGAATTTTAGGATGAAGAATACATTTTCAATAGAGTTAATCTACTGTTCCATGTGAAGGGGATCAGAAGATCCACTAAACATGGGAGCCCTTTTCCGCAAGACGTATTTAAAAAAATATTTCGATTTTCTTGGAAGACGAGAGTGTTCCACATGATTCAAGTTATTATTCACAACTTGATCTAGCTGAGCAGGAAGTGTCATGAAGTTTGCAACACCCATTCCCATCCTATTTGGCATATCATTAGGTAAATATTCACATTCCCTATCATATTGATTATTGTAAAATGTTCTTTTATTTATTGATATTAACTAAGAAAAGAAAGTGAAATTAGGGGGCCTAAATAATTTGCTAATCAGCATAAAATAAAACTTTGAACATAAAAGTATGAACATTTAAAGAAGATGTATATCCTAACTTTTGATTCCTTAGGTTTAAATCTAGGTTATTATTAATACATTTCTTAACTTATTTTCTTATGGTCTGTTGTTCTATTCCCATAATAATGGTTTGTATTGAGATTATGAACTTTCCAAAGAATATCCCCAAGGAGTATCAAACCAGGTTTGAAGTAAGGCCCGTTGTTGTGTACCTGGTTACCATGTGTTAGGCCTAGAACATCTTGTTGGAGTTGTTACTCCTAGGAACACCTATTATAGAACCACTTCCACTTGTAGTATCTATACTGGGATGTATTTTCATGATAAACCACTTAATATACACTAACAAAGATATAGGGATGTTTTCTTATAATTAGTATTATCCATAATGTTATTAATAAAGTGCTCTATTTCTAATCTAAAAAAATAACTAGACCATCCTATGATACTATCTATAGAGACCCTATCCTTTTACACATATCTTTACATGATTTTAGGAATTAATAAACATCAAATTATAGGCCAAGGATGACAATTTCTAGTGTCTTGGAAGACTAGTTACATAATTAAACCTTATTAAAGAAGCTTATTTTTAATAACCATTTAAGATTATAACATCCAATTGTTCTCATGCATCTGTATAGGATATCCTGTGGATAACTTGAACAAAGGGATGAGAAAGAATCCCAGTAAGGAAATACACATAAGAATAAAGCTTAGCATATGGGTTATAAAGAATAACATAATGATATAAAGAGGAATGATACATTATTTAACACAAAGAATCATAACATTTAGAACATGGGATCATATAATCATTAAATATTGGTAATGTGGAAGAAACATAAAACATGACATTATCATGAGTTAATGAAAATTGCATATAGAGTATCATGAATCAAGGATAACCACCAAAACCATTGTACATGGAGCACGAGTCAAGGAAAACCGCAAATACAGTTGCACATAACGTCTCATGAGAGATAACATGACTAAATGAATTGGAGTTATATCTTGGAACACCTATATTTACATGTTCATTAATATGTTAGGAACATAATGAATCATACATAATCAATCAAATATAAACATAAGGGTACCCATGGATTGAAATGGGTATCATAATCATGACATAAAGAATAATGAATGGGCGTATCATACAGGTTTCCATGAAAGAAATGAATTAAAAAATAAATGGAAATTCATAAGGTAAAGTATGAATATATCATGGTAAGTGATGTCAAACATAAGTGACAACATGTAAGAAGAGTATTTAATAAATTTAATAATAAAACATTTTAGTGCGGTTTTATGGAAGATACTAAAGAGCATTTAAAATAGAAAAGGGAATAATATTTTACATAAAAACATAAGTGAACTGAGAATTTTTTTGGATATAGAAATAATTATTTTATAAAAAAATTATTTCTTAAAATAGATGATAGAGTGAACATGAAATTGGGTAAGAATTCATGAAGTTACATTAAAAAAAGGTTGCTTATTAGGAATAATTGAGAAGGGAACCACTTCAAACAATATATATACGCAAAAGAGAATGATGAATGGATCTTGATAAATGAGCTTGGAAAATATAGACATAATTTAGAATATGTACATAAAAATAAAATATAACATTATTTGTGTAAAAATAAATATAGAGCAACCTGAAGGAATAATGGTGGTTCAGATAGAATCCATTACCTTAAGTCCGACGATGTTCTTAACTTGATATTAATGTCTTAGATAATACAATTATATTAATTAGTTAATTATTAATGAACCTATTATAAATTTAATTGAGTTATTATAAACTTATCATGTTTATTCATGTCTTGTTTGATTGGTTAATAGGTTCAATTTCATTGTTTGGGAGCCTTTTCTTCCTTGGTTTTCATGATCAGTTTACTTATATACATGTACAGATAATAATGTAAGATGAGGAAAGTTATTCAAAATTTAAGTTATATTTTATTAGAGAAAAAAAATAAGATTAAATGGTTATAAAATTATTTTAGTTATTTTGAGTGAGGGTCAATCATTATATAAAACATTAATTATAACCATTTGGGTTAATTGGTTGTTTTTTGACCACAAAAACTCATTTTATTTTATAAATTAATACCATTTGTAAAAAATGGTTATAGAAAATTTAATAAGATATATTGAATGAATAATAATCTGGTCCAACCATAAATTTTTTTTCATGAGTATAATTTATGTCAATAATAGAAATTGAAAACTCGTTATCCTTGAATGTGATAAATTAACACATCTCAGATGGTGTTTCCATTTCCTGTTATAAAAGGAGGGGAAAGAAGAGATGATGATGAATTGTTACATTAGCATAAAAAATAAATGTAATTTAATAGAGTTATTACCCCATTTTGATTAGGATAGGTGAGGATAGAAAATTATACAAAGGAACTTGAAAAGAAATTGAAAGAAAATGGAAGAGGGTTTTACCTCTTAATTCTTTCCTCTTTAGAGCCTCATTAATGGATTGGTTTTTGGTATTTTTTAATACCAAAAGATCATGTACATGGGAGAGATTATATTTGATATATTTTAGTAGAATTTGGATATGGAACAATGCTTGTGAGGTTTGAGGAGAAGAGGTGGCGAGGGGTGGTTTTTATAGTGGAGGAGATGAGAGTTTTCTCAATATTTAATTCATTAGTTTATTATTTTTCTCAAGATAAGAAATAGTAATGATTATTGTGAAAAATAATAATAATTTCATGTGTGTTTGAAAAAATGTACATTTAAATCATCCATAACCCAAGCACGATGTATAAATTTATCTATTTTTCATATTTCATAAATTATCGAATTTCACTATTTAAAAAATTCAAGTATTTGAAAAAAACCACAAAAATTCAGCCCAAAATTTTTTCAATGTGTAGAATCTAAAAATTAACTCCATTTTATGAAAATAATAATCAAAATTTTCACAATTTTAATTTTAATTAAAATCATAACTAACTTGAAAAATAAAAATTTTAAAATTGAAACTTCTTTTCTAATTACTTATAAAAATTAATTAAAGTCTCAATAAATTATATTATCATCCCAATACATCAAAATATTCTTTTATGAATATATTTTATGAAAATAAATTTTAGTTTAAATTATTAAATTAATCATAAAATTTAAATTAAATATTTATGACATACCAAAAATACCTACACTATCATGTTGTCACGTAAAAGATGGATAAATTTTATTTATACTATAATGGGTAAGGTCACTATTCACTTGGCAGATTTAATATTAATAAGGGTCATATTAATATTTATAAGGGTAATATTACTATTTCTAAGGGTAAGTTAGTATGAACCAGAAATTATGTTTGTCTGATCAGACTCCGAAAATCATATTTATCGCAGTTGTGTATGACAGCCTTTTGAAATTCACATCACAGAGGTGGAAAAACTTTGTAAAACGGACACAAAGTATATATAATATCATTTAATCGTGATGTATAATTTTTTTCTTTTAATTAATTATAATATATGACATAATTATAAGGATAGAATTTACATTGATTAAACTTTGGGTCATTACAGTGTTGCACAACAGAGAGTGGAATGGGGGGGGGGGTAGGAAGTATAATTATGTTATTATTATCATTATTATTAATTCAATTTATTCTTAATTTTTTTAAAATGGACCATAGAAGGCCTTGTGGTTTGGCTGCATGATCAAACCGACCTTGCACTAACCATGCATCCCCTATATCCATGAGGGGAGGAGGCCACAAGGTCTCATTGGGGTGGCCATAGAATCATGCACCTAACTGAGTTTTTTAGAAATTTATTCTATACGGGCCACAAATGTTTTATTGGGTTTAGGAATGGTTTACCCTCACCCTAAACCTCCTCGTTATCCTTAAAAAAACTCCATTTTTTTGTGAAAAAAACCCAGAGAGACCATAAAAAAAATCAAGACAAAAAATGAATAAAATAATAGATAAGTGTCGACTCAGGGTGACAAAAATGATATCAAACTGTCCATGATAAATTTTCTTGATAATATCAAAACACATTCCAGGTATCCTTGATCTACAACTACAAATAGTTTGTTAATCTATATTTTTTAACCATCTTTATGATATATTATATGAAATAAAAAACCATAAATATTAAGATCATACAATATCATTAACATTATTAATAAGACCACAATATTAATATTTTAAAATAATTAATAGTTCAACATTATTATACACATTTATTATCTATACATATTGTTATATAAGATTGTTAGAATCACTATAGATTTTATAACATATAATTTTTTTATTATAATAAAAACTTACATGATTTGAAAATCTTTCATTAATATCATTTTAACTATTATTAATAAATATTCCTCATTTCTATTTTGAATCTTAAGGAATAAATTCTTTTATCCCTCTTCATTGAGATGAACATATCATTTTGGTTGTACTAACTGTAAATTAGTTAATATAAATAAACTTTTCTAATTTCTTAAGATAAAGATGAAATGATTGATGATTTATTATTGGTTTGATAATAAATTAGATTATCATCAATATATCTCAAATAATTAAATGATGTCTCTATTGAATATAAATACCTTTAAAAAATTCTTACACATTCTTTTGTTAGGTAACCTTAATCAATATAACACTGAAATCAAACATTAGTTTTCATATACACCTCAAATGGTCATGAAGCCTAATGTTCAAGAGAAGTCATAATAATTTTTATCGAAAAATATAATATATCAATACTAATAAAATTCAAAATAAGTACCTCATAATAGAATATATCCATAAATAATGCACGATTTCCCTTTATTTTTCTACATCAGGTAAATGAACTATTAGATGAATAATTATTGTGAAACATGAATAGGAATTATTTCCAAATGAAGAAAAATCAAAAAAATTATTTCTTAAAGTTTATCTGGTTTATGTTTTATTGTAGATCTATTTAAATAATGTTCCAAAGTATATCATTTATACAATGATATTTTTCAATATAAAATTATGTATTTAAGAAGGGGAAAAAATATCCCACAATATTTTTTAACATTAATTTTATATCCATATAATTTATGATGATTTAAATATACACATCTTGAAATGATTCAAGTGAATCTAACTTGACAATGAATAATTTTTAATCATCAATGGAAATTACATTTTTATATATTTTTTCAATAAAAAAATACTACATGGTTCTTACCATTTTTCTTTTACCATAATCCACACTTTGTTTTTAGTGATTCTATGTCCTTATGAGAATTTATATGATATTTTTTCCCTTGTCTGATTAATAAATTTTAAAAATAATATTTTCCTATATATTATTCTTAATGTCCATAAAATTAATATTATGACATAATAAATTAAATTTCTAATATAACAAATTTTGTTTATTTTCTTCCATTATTATGTTCCCAATTGTATATGATTTGGTTCTAAATACTTTCCATTTTTCATTCAAATCAAAAAAATTTCCACACTCTACAATAATATTTGATAATTGTTCCATGATATGTCCTTTAGATAATAAGTTTTGTGGAAGTTGTAATATTTGTTTTAATAAAACCATTCCTTATTATTTATAAATCAATGAGATGTTACAAGGACTTGTTTATGAGACATGAAAACCCATTTTTTTCAATATATTAATTGAGTATTAAAATAAAAATTATAAAATGGATAATCCAAACAAGTGTCTTTGTTTGAATAGATCAAATTTACCCATCTAGGAAAGTCTCTATGGTATATATTTGGGATGAATAAGTTTAGAATATATTTATGTTTGGTGTATCATATATTTCAACACCATCATTCTCTAAATACTTAAAATCTAATATGTGGGGCTCTAGTGAGACCTAAATTTCATTTAATAGAAAACAATTTCAAGGAATAATCATCTATATAATAAATTTTTGGTTTCATGAACATCTATGGATATATATTATAAGAAATAATGACAAATTGTCATATTATTTAACCAATACATAATTACAAAAAGGTTAGAATCTATTAATTTTCCTTCCCAAACATACAAATATAGGGCCGGAGTCTAACATTCCTTATATATTTGTACATACACTCCTGAGAGTGGGTATGTGGGGGGGGTGACTTAAGTGTTGTCCGTTTTTTATAAAATTTATAATTTTCATTTTTCTTTTTATCCCTTTGGTATTTGAACCTCTAATTCTAGTTTGTAAAAATGGGTGTTTTGTTTTTTAACCTTGAATACAACAATATTCAATTTATATAGTTAAATAAAGTTTAATAAGAATTTTTACAAGGTTCATATGCTCATAGGAATCCTACTTGATGGCTAAAATTCATGAATTCATTTTGAATATAATATTAATTGGTTATATACATAAATTTTTTATTATTTATTTGATATTAATTAGTCGCTTCATATTTTGGAAGGATACGTTTGAAGATTATTTTTAGGATAGTGGAAATAAATAGATAATTTAGCCATGTTGTGACACTTGAATATTGAAGGTGGAATAGAGATGAGTAGGTCTTCATAATCCAGGGGGAAATAAATTCCTATAAAGTAAAGAATTCATATTGTGATCTGATAGGATCTATAGATACCTTGAGAAAAATATCATAAATTCATGATGAAAAAGGATGATTTATGCCATGTAAATCATTTATGAGGTGATAATTTAGGGGAATATGTTTTTAGAGGAAAGAGTTTCATGATTCCTATTGTGAAACCATTATTCACAATGTGAAATATCCATCAAAAACAAACATTTATGCACTAAACTGTTGGATTTTGATAGATTATTATATATTCAGAAGTGAATCAATGTCATGGGGGAGTTATACGGGAGCAGAGATGACCAAAAAAGGAGGAGACATAAAACCAAAATCCCTATTGCTTCTATTCTTCTATATCATTGGGTAACTATGATCTTAGACCCCATCATGATTAACATGATGGAGTAATTCCGTTGTGTCCGGTGATGTGATTTTATGGGGAGTGTTTATAAGGGATTTTTTCTATTTCAACTCATGTTTGGGTTTCTTCACCTTCTACTATAGATTCTAAATCTCATTATTTTTGTATTTCATGACCATTGTTTTAAAATTTGGGGAGTAAATCTTTTTGTATCAACAAATATCCATTGGTTTTACTTGACCATTATGAAATCTAGAGTGGTTATATATAAATATGGTTTTGGGTCACCTAATTTTATAATCAATCCACATAAATGACTATATTAATTGGGAGATTGTGGAATTAGTGAAAGGGTACCTAGAAAAAGGATCCCTTCAGACTCAATTTTGATGGAAAATATGAATGGGAAAATAATTCATCATTCCAAAAGAACAAAAACCTAAAAATATATAACCCTAAAAATACATCACAACTTTATTGATAAATATAGTTTTTATTTTATTGGATTTAGAATTAAAATAAGGAATATTTGATCATGATTTTGGGTTTGAAAATTAGACATTCTAATTAGTGTATTTTTGTAGATATGTTGTTTGAGTTCTACAAATTATTAAATTATTGTAGACACATAAGAAATTAATGATTTCCTATGTGATTCCACTACTATCCATGTTCAACTCATTTTGGGAGATGTATTTTCCAATGAAATAATTTTATCAATTACATGTAGAGTGTAAGATTCTTTTATCCTTTCCTATTATCACCATATTACACTGGTGAGTGTGATAACAATATTATAGATAGGAATAATATAGAATATCGCTATAATCCTTAAATGTGGAACCCCAGCAGGTTCCTTATACTCACACCCATGAGTATTAAATATATTCCTTCCTCCTCTTTATGTATATCACAATTCTCTATGGGGATATCATTGCATCCAACAAACTAATCTTCTTCGTCAATTACTGAGTGTCTCTTACTACTTTCATGTATTCAAGAAATACATATGAACCTCTGTCTCTATATATCTCTACCATGTTCCTAGTTCTATTTTCTTTATAAATTCTATCATTAATATCCTATACTCATTCTTAAATAATAGAAAAAAAATATTATGTGGTGATTATACTCTATAGAAGAGCTCCACAGATTCTATCCTATAAGTATATCACTAATATATTTGGTATATTCTTTCTCATAAAGTGTAGATCCCTATAGTTTTTATAATTTTATTATTTTTCTCTTTCAATTTTGACTAGAATATAATGACCATATTCCTCTTATTTTTACCCCAAAATTGTTTTTATCCAGTTGAACCGTTTACACACTCAGCTTCAAAACATCAAATAATAACTCAATATCTTTAATGGCTCAAATATTATTATTATACTTCAATACCCATTAGATATTCCTATTTCTTAACACATTTTCTTCTCAATAAATATTTATTTTAGAGATTTTGTTTTCTCAACACAATTTATTTCCACTATACTCTCTCATGCTTCTTTAAAAGAGAGACATTTCATTCAAGACAACACACACACTTTTTCGTGAGATATGCATGAGCCTTAACGATAAAAGTAGTTCACACTCATTTTTTTGGGTCATCTAAAATTTCAAAAATTTGAAATATTTCAGAGTATATGTGAAATCATTACATCCAATCTCCCACAATCTCATTTTTCAACTAACATACATGGATTTTTTCCCTATATTTACTTAGGAAAGATGTTCCAAATAGTATTACAAAAATACCATCTTCTTTTTATTCCAATTTTTTTGATCTTCTGAATATGTATTCAAAATATTTTAATGTTAGCTTCAAATTTCATCATAAAAATAAACCACCTAAAAAAATATATTACCGTCTCCAAGTTGATATAAAAATAAGGAAACAACTTACCTTCTAGCGTAGAACCTAAACTCAAGGTGTGGAAGATGTTATAGGGTTTAATCCCAGCCGATGCATTGATTATATATCCACATTCTCCTACTGGATGTAAAAATATTATTGGAATGTGTAGAAAATTAATGATTAGTACATTAATTGAAAGAGTTATCATTTCTAGTTTTAAATAATTTGGAATATTTTCATTACATGCTTGAGTAAATTCCAATCCTTCTATCTCATTCAGATTTGATCATCTTCTGAATCATTCATGAATATAATCTTCTGAAAAATCATTTTCATGAATAACAAACCCCTTTTGGTGTTTTTTATATTTATAAACCTTAATGTTCAGATCTAGAATCATCCCAATTAGTTTATTCCTTAGAATCTCAAAATTTAGAAACTCTAAATTTTGGTGAAGTATATAAATGATATCTTTTTATTTTAATTCCAAAATGAATCCCCTTATGCGGTTCACGCATTCATGGATCCCCATATGTGGCTATACTTACATCAGCTTAACCCTTACAAAGATTCACATACGTTGTCCAATCCCCTTATGTGATGAAAACCCCATTAGGTAAATTTTCTTACATGGGACCCCCTTACATAGGTGTTCTTACATGGTCTAAAAACATCTATATTGAATATTGTATGGATGGATCAATTATGGATTTTCTTTTGATAATCACATTACATTAGAATAACTTTAAATACTGGCCTAACCATTTTTGGAGTTCCCATACTAAACTTCTAGGTTAATCTATATTGAATTATAATGGTTTAAAATGATATCAATAATTCTTAAAATCACATGAATACTTCAATAAATTGATTTTATCATTTAGTTTATATATTTTTCATGCTAAAAATAGTTGGAATAAATCATATATATTGAATGATATAT
This sequence comes from Viscum album, assembly GCA_963277665.1. Classification (NCBI taxonomy): domain Eukaryota; kingdom Viridiplantae; phylum Streptophyta; class Magnoliopsida; order Santalales; family Viscaceae; genus Viscum; species Viscum album. The sequence goes on along the minus strand of OY728147.1, from coordinate 736,671,366 downwards.
CTATAAAACATTAAACCTGATTGAAACCATCTAAATAAAGATTTAAAATAGATCCTATCTGGGATAGTTTAGATAGATCCTTCACCACTATTAAAAACTATAGTAGATAACACATCTCTAGTCATAACATTCATTTATAACATAATAAAATATACTTTTCATGTTTTATGGAAGCCGACACTTCACTTAATTATACTTTTTCACACATTGACATTTCATTATATTGATCACCAATTTAAAAAACATATAATTCTAGCTTCACACATCCAATGGGAACTTCAATATATATATATATATATATTGATTTGTTTGCAACTACATGTTTACTCCCAAAGTTAATGTTTCATTTATCCTCTTAAATGAAAATAATTCAAAGGGAAAATTAATATTCTCATTATTAACAATATGAATAAATGTACTCATTTTTATCACCCCCAACTTACAATTATCATTTCATGAAAATTCTTATCCCTAATTGTTATTTTATTTTTTCTCCCCCACCTTATTGATATAGTTAAACACTTTCAAATGATATAAAGGTGGAACTAAATTTTCTTTTAGCAACGTGACATTAAAATATTATATATAAATTTTTGGGGGATAACCCTTTAGACAAAAAAGAGTAACATTTTTATATCACAAAATTTTTCCTATATGAAAATAAATGTGATACCATTTCTAATTATGAATTCATAGCGTTTATCCAAATAGATGTTCATGATATTTTAATAAATTCCTCTTATATGAGAAAACACATCAAAATATATATTGTTAATAGTATACAAAACCTATCTTTTTAATCAATCAACCTCCCATGTTAATCATATTCATCATAGACCAGAATAGAGTTAGGACAGTGAAAATCATACATCATCTTCATTTTTACTGAGTATTATAGAATTATAGATTCAAGAATAAATATAATTATATGTAATAATCACACTTTTTTATATCCTCACTCAAGGTATTGTCTCATATATTCTTCACCTTAAAATTCTAATTTTCATGAAGAACATGATAGATATGGGAAAAAATGTACTTTTATCTTCACTTTAATGTGAGTAATAGGTCTGTGACAAGTCTCTCCACATTAAAACTTTTTTGTTTGAATGTCTTAATTGTTTAGGCCTCTTAATGTTTGTTTTATCGTTTTATTTCAAGGTATATTTATTATTGTCCTTCATGGGTTTATCTTCTCTTCTACATTATTCTTATCTGGAATGAAAATTTTTAATTGAGAAAGTTTTGAGACCATGGAGATAGTTTGGGATATTGATATAAGTTATTTGGTTAGTGTTTTAAATTATACTCTATTTTAAATAAATCACCTTACTTTGAAAGTTTTTTTATCACATGAATTGAGTATCAGTTTCAGAAGATCAAACAATTTTTTTTAAGAAATTCTAAAAATTGATGTTTTCTATTATGATGCTATTTTATGGGAGAACATGTCATCAGACTCACATTTCTAGAATGTAGTGTTTTAGAATGGAATAGGTAGTTGTTCCAGATTCATAATTTCTATCAATATGATCAACATCCCAAAATATGACAATTATTTTCTGTGATAAAATTTCACAACTTCATAAGATGAATAAAATCTTGTTATCAAAGCATTGTTAAAAAATGGAAGAGAAAGGGGTCTTGGAAAAGAATAAATAAAATGACGAACTTTGGTGTTTTTATGGAGATAAAAGTTTCTGGACATATATCATCAGATTGATTTTCCCTGGATGTAATAGTTATTACGTGACTGGGTAATTTGATGTTTATAAATTCATAAGGTTTTAAAAAATGAGGATTATACAATATATTATTTGAACCGATATATTGAATGAAGGAATCCATCATACAAGTGAAAAAACTGATCAATCAGAAGTGTGTAGAAATCAATCCATAAGATAAGTGGTTGGCACTGAGAGAAAATATGAATTAGTATTTTATCATATGAAGAATATCCACTACCAAAATTATATTAGATGGACAAAAGGAGTTGAGTGTGATAGAGAAGAGAAGTTTCTGACACTATTGAATTAAATGGGAATCAAAAGTAAAACAATAAGATGAAATAAAACAATTCAGTCAAACATTTTTATGTGACCTGAAGAATCTATGTGAGGCCTCAAGTTGCTTCACTTTTAATTAGTTCCATACTCATTGAACAATGTTTGACACCAATAAGTCATCAGAGGCTGAGTTTCATCAGATACAATACATCAGATTGAGGATAAGTAGATCAAATAAATAAATTTTTTAAAAGAATGAAAAATAAGTTGATTATAAAAATTGTTGTTATGTTTTTATTTCTATAGAAATTTTAAAAAATCATATTAGAAGAGCCTCATTTGGTTTTTAGAATTAGAGTGCAATTTCTTATTTTCAATCAGATCAGGACAACCCGAGTGATAAACATTATCAGTATGATAGTTTATATAAAATCATTTCCTAGAATAGGTAGTTGAAAAGTTATTGTTCAAAAAGGGTTATGAAGTATTATGTTCTAGGGAATATAAGTACATTTCATAATAATCAATAAGAGTTAATAGTAATTGATAAATGGTATTAATGATGTTGAAATAAATGTGAAATTTTATATTCGGGAATTTAGGTGAGAGGTAATGTGTAATTGGTTTCATGTAAATTTTCCATTATATAGAACCTATAAATATAAGTTGAAGTACAACTTACACTGATAGTTTTCACAAGTCTGAGAGGAAAATTGATGAATGTTTCGTTTTTGAACAGAATTTCTTGAGAGAAATTTTTATAAATAATTTCGTGAGATACGTTTTATGGATAGAATAAGTGTTTAGGAGAAGTGGTGAGAAAATTTACTGGATTAGGATAAGATATTAGATTAAGAAATTCAAGAAAAAGAAAAAAGTGAATCAGAATAGTCTATAGACTAAATAATTATACTTTTTTATAGACACAGTAATCAGACAAAGGAATCAGAGGGGGAAATTAGACTGAATTTTTTTTGTTTATATCATAGAGAATGTTTTTCTATTTGACACGGGCTAAGAAAGTGAATAAATATTTTTGAATGTTTTGAAAAAGTATAAGTTTTTGAAGAAACACAATGACATGTTCAGAACCAATTAGTGATGTTTTACAGACTTTTTAAAACATATTATTTACAATATTCATGCTAGAGAAATAACATCCACTATTGTATTCATAATAGTGCTACACAAGTGTATGGGTATATATTACTTGTTTTATCCATAAAAAAGATTCAATTATAGTGGATTGTGGGGTATTGGATTATTTCCAAACCATTCGAAGGACTAGATACTTCTATTGGGTAGTAAAAATTAGAAATACTTGTGTTCCTGTGGATGTATAAATGTTTGGTTTTTATAAAATTGATATATCATTTACTAGAGGTAATGTTTTTTGTTAGATAAGGATAACATAAAATAAAAAGAAATCACTAATTCACACCCTCCCCCTCTCCGTGATTTTGTTGATCCTAATTGGGCATTTTCAATTGGTATTAGTGGGATGATCCATTTGTTAAATATTTGTTGAAGTTTGAATATAATTTTTTATAGATAATTTGAATTAATTGAATAGTAAGGGGATTATGATCTTTGATTGATAAAACTAACATATATAAAAAAATAGAATATTCCCATATCTTATGTCTCTTGGTTATGATGTTTCGGAAGCTATCGAAAATTGATTTACTCAACTTTCTAAAAATTTTGATCTTAGATATTTTGATAAGAATAATTTATAGAAAGATGGAAGCAATAAAAATGATTTATTATCATCACTCTCTGAAAGTAAATTACATAGAGTTAAGGGAGTTGTAACTACTGAAGGTATCTGGGAAAAGTTCGAAAACAACGATGATAACAATACAAAAGTGAAGAAGTAAAAGTTAAAAATATTGATGCTGAAGTATGAAGATCTTAAAATGGGTGACTTTTAATTTTTCGGTGACTTCTTAACAATAGTGAATGATATATTTTTCACCATAATATGTCTTAGTAAAAATATTGAAGATTAAACTATTACAAAAAGATAATATGAATTCTTCTTAACAAGTTTGATGTCATAGTTTTATATTTAGATAATAAAGATCCTAGAAATCTATATTTGTATTACCTTCATAGAAATCTCATTACATTAAATAAGATAAGAGTTAAATTTATGAAATCAAAGAAAAAGTTGATTGACAAATTTCCTTTAGAGCATCCATATAAGGAAAATCTATGAATTCTCTTGAAGATGAAGAAGTTAGTGACTCCAAAACTGAAGATCAGTTTAGTAATTTTTTTGATGAATTCTTCTCTTCATTTTATAAAAATATGAAAAGATGTAAATGAATTTATAAATGAAAGTCACATAAATATTTTTTTGTTATGGAGTTATCATGAATTTTTATGAAAATTATTCCAAAAGAAAAGATGAATAAGAAAGTGTTGAAGATGATAGAAAGACAAGAATATATTGGAATAAACCTTTCGACGAATCAAAATCCTCTTCCAAGGGTAATGTTAACAAGTTACCGAAATCTAAAATAAGATGTTTATTATCTAAAGATGTTGATTATTAGGGGAGATAAATCTAAATTAAAAACTCACTGAGGTTGCTATAGAAAACTCATTTATTGAAAAATTAATTGATAAAGAGTTTGAAAAAAGTAGTTATGAAGAAGACAAGACTCTCTTATAATTTATCTGAAAAGCGAGTTTAATTTATTTCCTAGAAATATTTTGATACTTGAAATATAAATAAAAAAGTTAAAAAATAAAAGTTCAACAACAAACAATGAAGAATATTTTCTTGAATAGAAATCTATGTTTTTGGTAGAGATTGACCACTTGAATAAACATACCAATTTTCTAAATTGGAACATCCTAATTAAAAATATAGTATCCATTTTTCATTATTTAATTTATAAAATTGGTATAATATTTATAATATAAATGCTTAAAACACAATGAAAACTAATTTTTTAAAAAACATGTTTTTACGAATAAAAATATATTTAGATAAAAATTATGAATATTACAGATTGTAGTGGATTTAATTACAATATTATAAATAAAATGGATCATATTTTAATTTTAGGGAAAATTAAAAATATAATGTTATTTTTTAATTACATTATATAGTGAAATGAAATGAAAGTATTTGAAAAATCAATATTTTCATAATTCACTGAAAGATCCATCAATTTAGAAAAATCCCAAAATTTAACTATAATTTAATTTTGATATATTGATTTAAAATATTATTTTAATTTTATAAAATAAGAGTTCTTTGAGTTACAGAATTAAATTATAATTTTCACACACAAAATGGAATAATTATCATTTTTGAAGAATTTTTTTTGAAGCATAAAATGAATTCATATAAAATTGTGTGCATATTTCCTATGAATTAATCAATAATTTTTAATGAGTATAAAAATTATACATTTATTTAATTCATAGAAAATATGCACACAATTTTTATGATTGTGTTTCATGATTATTATAACCATAATACCATTAATAAAAATAATTCTACGACACATCTCATTGATTATAATACATAAAAACTTCAATAATTCCACTTCAATCTGAAACCATTGATGATACTTTATTGTATTATTCCTTAATAACACATTCATTTAATATTTCATTTGTAGTCTTTTCTTTGTGAATAGTTGAAAAATTAATCAAAAAACATATATGATCCTCTTATAAAGATTTACCCCTATGAAATATATTTTCATAATGCCCATAATCTCCAATTTTAAAACAATTAACCCTTTATGATAATTTCGGATAACCATTATTACTATCCACTAAATTTACTAAAATTTTATCTTTTGGGAAATTAATTCTTTTATGTGATTCTTCTCAACACCCGAAAATGTTTCATGTTCATTTGAGTTATTCCATTAAGTTCCTCCTTCCACATTCTCAACGTTCAGAAAGATAATTATTTATGTCCTCCGTAGTCTTCATGAAATTCCATTTTTATCTTATTTATTGTGTCAAGAATCTCACCAAGGTTTAGGATATTAATCATATAGTGGGATATATTATTATACATAATCAAAAGGTTTCTCATTACATACCCAATTAATTTTTTTTCTTATTAGGTCAATCACCCCATTATCCATCACATTCACTACTTGAAAAAATCATCATGGTTCCATTAGTTGACTAAAACCCAAAAATTATAGCGTGAGAAACAATAATCATTGTGGGAAGCAAAAAAATCATGAAAAATAATTTATAATATTTCTAAATCATGAAACATATTTTTATTATATGAATCCTTATGTTTATACTAGGTTATATATGATCATAATATATTCAAATAAATCATAATGGTTTGTTAGATAAATGTGAATTTAGTTATGCATACCCCCCATGAGTATCAGACTAGGTGAAAAGTAAAGAAACACTCATCGTACACAAGAATGGTGGTCCTGATATACTCAAAGAACTATTTATGATGTTATTACACCTATATGAATCTATTAAAAACCCAAATATACTTGAAGTATCAATGTAGTGATATATTACTATAAAAACCACATAATCCATTCCTTACTAAATTTTTTGGATGTCATCCTATTCATAGACATATACCCAAGGTTTTCACCAATGTTTTCTAGTCCTAATATCCATTATTTACTAAAACCATCCTACGATACCAAATATAGTAACCAATAATTTTTAAATATAAATATTACTTCTTATTTGATTAATATTCAACTCATTTAACAAATACATACTTGAGGACCACAAAGGTGCAATGTCTTTGGATACGAGATACACAATATTCTTATTTCTTGAATGATATTCATCAACTCCAAAAAATCTCTTCCCACATATTACTCTTATTAGTCATACCATACCTATAACTTTCTTCAAAACTTGGTGAAAAGAACAATAAGAAAAGATGAGCTCAGATTCTCAGTAACGGTAAAAAATAGAGAAATCAATGATCACAGATGTGTAACAAGAGAAAAAGGGCACGATAATAAGAAAATAACATTTCAAAACCATAAACATAATATCATAGATCAAACTAAATATTCATGGAATTTATTATGGAAGTTTATAATAATTAAATCATAATGAAATAAAATAGAATGATCTATGAGAGAAAAATATTTTCATAAGACATAAGTTGTGGAATACATGTAAGCATGTAAAATATTTTCATTAGTCAAGAACCATTATGAATACTATCATATTATGTTGGGTTCAATCTATATTCCGTCATATCCTTAACCATGGTCCACTCCCAAGACTATCATAGCTGATTGTATTCACTACCCAATCTATTTTATCCTTAGTCAAGGTTTACCCCAAAGACTATAATCGTTGACAAAGTCCCCTTACTGAAATGAGTTCCCTTCCCATTCTTGTTCTTATTATCTCATGATATATACATATTAACCCATGTAATTGAAGGTATACATAATTCTTGGGACACCTATTTTATTATCATAATTCATTCATATGTGTCCCATAATATCATAAATCATTCATTATATATCATAACCCTTGGAAAAGAAATAGGTTTCATAAACATTTCAACTTTTTATCATAGCATTACCTATGAAAAATAAACAGAGTTTATAAAAATCAAATCATTATAATCCAAAACCATACAGTGAAATAATAATAATTTTATCCTAAAATCATATCCCCAGTAAAGAATAAGTGACATCATAGGATTTTATTATAAATAAAAAATTTATTTATAATTTTTCCGTAATATTTCTATAAAAAAATATTTTATTAATTTTGAAAACCCTTATTCAAAATATAATAATTTAATTTTTTTAATTAAAATACATTATATTAAAATAACCATGGATCCTTTGAGATTAGTCCCCAATAAATTGGCCAACCATGACGATGAGAAAATTCTGCTCATGCCTTGTATATAAATACAATGCTTCTTTTCTCATTATAGATAATAATTCAAAAGTAACTCATTCATAAAATGATAAAATATTCCATTTAAACCATTTATAAAATGTAAAACATGGGTATATATGAATTCTAAAAATAATTGGATATTATCAATAAAATTAAAGAAGAAATTTTAGAAAACATGTATATAGAAGAAAAAATATTTCCAATCAAAGATGAAATAAAGCCTATTTTTATTAAGAAAATTTTATTAGTAATTTTGATTATAAAAGAGAGGAAAATGAAAATATTATATGTAAATTACACTAATAAACTGTGTATAGAAAAAGTAATGATATTCTTGAGAGTTAGATAAAAAAAGTTCATCATCAGAATCTTAATCATTAACAATCTCGATAAATAATGAGATTATAATATAAAACTATTTCCACTTTGGTAAATTTCTAGTCATAAGAACCATGAAATAATAACATAAATTGAGACATTAAATATCCTAAAAATAATTAAAATCAATATATAATATGTCAAATGGTTCGTATATACACCTCATAAACATTACTATGTTTATAACATCAAACATGTCTCAATGAAAAAATATTGAAAGAGGGAACCTTATATGGATTTGTAAATATCTAAATAAAAACCTCATGAAAGAGATAAAATTATATGGATTTGAAAATACCTAAATTTTTTATTAAATTAATCATAAAATTAATTTATGGGTAGTATATGCACCACACAAAAGAACTACGTGGTGAATAAGGTATATGTCTCACACAAATAAATGTGAGATGAGAAATTTCATTACCTTAGGTTTTATTTGATTGAAAATTAATCTCTCATCCTCTATAATAAATATTAATTTATTATATTTCTCAACCAGTGTCATTTTAAAACATATAATATCATATATGATCAAATTCTTAAATTTTAAAACAAATTTATTAATAATTCCTTATTAAAATCATTGTTCTAGGGTGTTACTATTTCATTTTAATGAGAATTTTAGTTTGGTAGTTTCAGTCCTTGTACTATGATCAGGGTTAAATCATCTCCATAATGTCAATAATGACTTAAATATAATATATTTTGATTATATAAACATTTATAATTATCCATAAATTATAGAGATAAAAAAGTGCATTATACCGTTTATGTAGTCCGTAAGCCGCATGTATGCATGAACGTTGTTTTCACTTTTCAAATGATAGAATAAAATAAGGGAGAATAATAATAATAATAAAATAAATTATTATTATATATTATATATATTTATATAATTTTTAATTAAATATATCCTTATTACCATCTATGTTAGGATGACATGATAAAGGAATCACATTACTTCATGGAGGTGGTAGTCCACATTTACGCACAACCGAAGATATTGTTTTCCAAAAGATGAAAGGGGAAGAATGTGGATATGATATTATAATTTTATAATTTTAGTTTTAAAATGAATTATATATATAAATATTAAACCCATCATAATTGTAACACCCCAAGCTTCTACGGTACGCTTCTCTTTGAATAATGCGATAGCGTGTGTTGTACGCAACACCGAGTTCTAACAACCAATCAAACTAGCCGTTATAAATAGTAATACCTACTTTTTAAAATTATATATATTTTATATTTCAAAATGGACTTCATTTTTGGATTCGGAATATCTAATTTAACCTAAGGTGAAATTTTGGTACTTTTCGGATAACTTTCATATTTTGATGAATAGTGAAAATTACTAAATTTTAATTGAAAACAACTTTTTTAATCAAAATAATTAATAGTGATAAATTATGAATTTTAGTAGTTTTAAAGTATATTTAGAATATATTTTTACCATTTAATATAATGTTGGTCATTGGACATAATTTTACAATTAAACCGAACATAAAGAAGTGTCAATCTTTTGATAGTTATTATCTCTTAAAAACACACTTTTTGTTTTGACAACGGGAATTAATTTTAAATTAATTTCTGCCACTTATGTGTTTTGAATTTAGGAAAATGGATTCTATATTTTGAATCAGGATGTTCAAATTGTGTAAATAGGTAACTTTTATTTTTAGACATTTTGAATAATTACTGCGGTAAATATTTTATTTACCATGGTTAAGGGTAAATCCGGTAAATAAGGGTTAAAAAATAATATTATAATAATACTAAATTACCCTAAAACGTGTCTTAAACCTATTGGTTGATACATGGTCGACCATGGGAATCTTTGGGTCGATTTTGGGACCCCATGGATCCACTTGTAAGTGATAATGACACTTTATTTTAATTAAGTTAAAATGAATACAAAAATGACACAAGCATATATCTTTTAGAAAAACAATTGTTACATAGGGTTATATTTGTTGGATTTTAGATTATAAATATTCATTAGAAATATAAAAAGATTTACTACATAATTATATTTTATTTATAATTTTTAGACGTTAAATAATTTATTTTATTTATGACACAATGATGATGCAGTAATTACAATAATAGTGAAAAATTAAAATAATTGATATTATAAATACCCAAATAAATATAATATGAAACTTTTAATGAATTAGAATAATTTTCTAGGATAATATGATATATTAGTATTGATTTAATTGAATTTTTTCGAAGTAATCAATCTGTTATGAGTTTCACAAAAATCAACTATTGAATAGTGTCAAAATTGACATAAAAGAGTTCTTAAAACAAATATTATATTATTAATTGATATTAAATTCCTAAAAATCTAAGGTTCGGCCAAGAGACTTATATCATGATATTTTCATCATTAATGGACCACTTGGGGGTCCCTTGGATGTATATAGTAAGTTTATTAACCATATTATATAAAAATACAAAGAGACATTGTAAAAGTGAAACTAATCAACTTAGAGTTAATACTTAAAGATAAGGTTAATATAAGTACCCAAACCTGTCTAAATTCTATTGGTTGAGTGGTTTTCGACCTATCCCCACCTTAAACTTTGAATAATCAACTTTGGAGATATTATAAACCGAATATGAATTTATTATAAATTAATATTTCTAGCTTTTCCAAAGGTGCCCCTCACCCCTCTTATAAAAGGGCACTCCTCCTTCTCATTTCATCACACCTTAAAAGCCTTTTGGTTCGGCCAACCTCTGCCCAAATACTCTCCCAACTTCCCTCACTACAACCTAGGGGCCTTAGTTTGATCAGAAAGCCATCCTAAGGAGCCCTTTTGATCAAATAAAAAGGAAGAACCCGATGAAGAGGTAATGATTTCACCACCCTTTTCTAAGTTCATTTCTTCTTCCACTTCTTCTTTTTTGTTGTTACCATTATAAAATAATAAATCCAGTATCATATATATACTGTGATGTTATTATAAATATGGTACAGCCATATTCAGTATTCTATCCACTCTTTGAATAACATGTCACCATACGTGCGTACGTACGACTTACCGTCTCCACGTCGTGGTGTAATTGTTATTCAATATAATATTATTTGGATGGGTATAATAATGATGTGTAACTCATGTAAATAATAAATATAACATTTTTATGATTCTGTATATATGATATACCATCCATTTATATTTTATTTTAATATCAAAAGAATGATATTGTCGCTCGTGCGTACGTACGGACTACCGTCTCCACGAACGCGATGAGATTCATTCTCCATCGTATCCATTCAAGTATAATTATTATTTGATGATTTAAAAATGATGTTTAAGGACTTGATATCATTATGAATATGAATAAGATACAACAAACATGGCTTATGTAACAAAACATATAAAAGAAAATGAGTAAGTTAACACCCGAAACGACGATAATTCTAAGATATTATTAACAAATCAATGTTAAAAGATCATATATGACATAATATTAATATATATGATTCTTGTATAATTTAATAACAATTATTTCACCATTATAAAAGAGGTTAACCTACCCCAACCAAGAAAAAGTACAAGGTAAGGTTTATTTCACAATCTCTTCATTATCCGAGGTTGTTTATACGTAATAATCTACTGGGATTTCTTTATCATCCACATCAATGTTTCTTCGAAAAGTATTTCAAAACATATTTATTATTTACAAGAATATGGGTTAAAGTCATTTATACCCTTTTTTGACTTTTTATAAGAGGTTTATAAAGGAATCTTCCCGTCGTTTTCAAAACAAGGTCCTTTTTAACCTTTTCGACAGAATTAAGGTAAGAATGTTTTTTTAACTTATACGACGGGTGCGGCTATTTTCCGCCGTTATAAAATCTTCAAAGCTTCCCTTACAAGCTTATAAGAATATTTTAAAAGAAAATGTTTTATTTTATGTGGATCTTAAATGATTTCAAAATAAAAGGAGATATTTCTTTAAAAAGAATTTTGATTTCATCTATGTCAACATCCTTTGATGGATTTTTAGATTATTTGAAGTTGATTTATTATGATACAAAACTTCTATATTGTATCGAAGGTTTTGTGATATGTTTGACTGTGGATGTGCTATTTTTATACCATTCATAGTTTATGGTGAAAGTATTGACATTTCGTATGCTAGTTTTAATACGAATGTTTATGTTATGTTTAAACCTTTTCATATGGGAATGCATTGGACTTAATATGTGACGGGTGGAGCCCGCTATAGCTCCTCGATGCATCGGTAGGTCTCATGAGACAAACTAGTGTCTTGGCCCAAGGCCTTGACAAAATATTATTTGTAGTCTTGGCACGAGGCCTTGACTATGTGGTTATGATAGTCTGGCATTATGCATTCCATCATTATGAAAGTGGTTATTGATTTTTCATGTGATTATTCGATTAGTAGAATAACCATGTGAATAAGTAAATGGAATTATTTCATTTTATTTATGCCATACTATGTTAAATGTTTAAGTTTAAAAGGATTTTGTTTTAGTTATACATTGCCTTAAATGTTTATTCTTATTTATGAAAGTTTTCGCTATATTGTAATCCTTACTGGGCATTTGAGCTCACCCCTTTTCTATGTTTTATTTTTCCCAGGAAGTGAAGAAGTAAATTATGAATGACCTGCAGGGATAATATGTGGGGATATGAGTGTGGATTATGGAGACATTATGTTGTTGTAGTAGTTTTTCATTTTATGATGTAATGTAAAACTTATGAATATATCTAGTGTTCTCAAGGCTACTAAACCAATCGGTCTTTCGAGATTTGATCTTTCTTGTGATCATGCCAATGTTATGTAATAGTGCACCGACTCTGGGTAACTAGGGTCGGGGCGTTACAATAATAACCATCCATGAAATATGGTTATGGAAATTGATTTGTTTTCTACGTGGAGGTGGTAGTCCACCTATACACAAGAGCAATACTTTTAATTAAACATTTAATAGAAAGTGGGTGGTTTGTGGTGGTTAAATATTCATAATAAAATTTTACTATAATTACTATAATGAATTTATTATTTTATTAAGAATATCACAAAATTACATGTGGTAGAAGATGAAATAAATTGAACGAGGTCGGGCTGAATGATTACATCTTCTTCGATTGGCCTCTTTTAGATACTTTCTTGAGGACGCATGAAAACAAATTTTATGATTACAAAAACATATAACTATTGGATAGGTATGTTTATAATATAATTTTAAAGGATTTGGTTGAGATGGGTTTCTAAATAATTTGTAAATAAAATATAGGAGTGTCCTTTTATAAGTGATGGGATGGGCACAATTGTAGTTTCTCAAAATATTAAAATATAATAAAGTCACATTCATGGTCATGTGGTTCAAAAATGATATATATTGTAAGATATTTTATATATGTCCATAATATTACAATAAAATTAACAAATATATGTTTAGATACCACAATAATCCTTATATTTTTTTAATTAACCCCTTCATTAATCATTTTTAACCTCAACTATAGTAACAACTATATCAATACTAAAGGGTTATAATTTTATTTTCAAGGTAAAAATTGTGTTATAACTAAAAAAGTAATAAACTTATAGACCATATATTATCTTACCTTTCCTCTTGAAATATTTTTATTATTTATTAATAATTTAATAAAATATAATTTTTCAAAAAAATATCATCACTATCATTTTTGACACTATTATATATTTTGAATTTAAAGGAATAAAGATAAACAAATAAAAGTAATATAAAATTTTAAATATCCCTTATTTGTTACGTTATTCTATAAAATTCATGGGTAATGGTAAGTCACAAAAATAATATTATTTTTAGAAATTTTAAAATCATTTACATGATTATTTCTACTCCTTGTACAAGTACTATATGGCGTTGTGATATAATTTTATGTAAATATTTAATCACTAAAAATTAAAAATGAATTTAAATGATAAAATAAATAATTTATATTTAAAATAAACAGTATAATATAATATATTCTCTCTTTATGACAATGTAAAAATGTATTTATATTAAAATCAAGAGATCGAAATTTTGGATTTTTTATTACGTAAAATAATAAAAATTTTATTATCAAGGAAACATTTCCCCAAAATACCATATAATATATATATTTGGGTGTAAATGTTCAATTTTATCCCATAATATTAAATAAAGAAAAGTGATATCTTTATTTTGAGACCTTTTGTCCTGGTTTTAATAGTGTTGGTTAATTTTACCCTTACCAACTTACAAATATTTACCACAGTTACTATTAATAATGACCAAAAAATAAACAAGATCTATATAAAATAATTGAAAAACCTAATTTAAAATATCTTATTTTATTTTCAAGATTCAATATCTATAATTAGAAGATTGTTTTTCAAATATAAAGGACTAATTTTCAATGAAGAATAGTTTTTTGATAAATGCATTTTGATGCATAAAAACTAACTTAGATAAAAATCATGAATATTTATGATTAAAAAATAAGTAATTTTATTATTATAATTTAAATGGGTTATATTAAATTTTATAAACAAATATAAAAATATAATGGTATTTTTAAAATAATTAATTTAATTAAAAGAAGTGAAAGTTTATGAAATTTTTTCAATTTCTACTATTCATTGGAAAATCAATCATTTCAGAAAAACCCCAAAATTTCACCCAAATAAAATTTTGATAAGATGATATACAAAATTATTTTATTTTTATAAAATTAAATTAATAATTATTGTATAAATTAATTATAATTTCAACAAAAAAATAATAAAACACATTTTAGAAGAAAATGCATTTTTGAAGCACAAAATATCCTCAATAAAAAATGTGATATTATTTACTAAGCACTAATAAATAATTTTTAATTGATGAGGACCATTATAAATATATTTCATAATGAATTATCTCATATTCCTTACCTCAAATTCAAATTACCAGTTATAATAAAATTTTTATAATATATCATAATTCGCTTAAAGTTTAGTGATGCATGTTAAGAAAGTTAATAATATTATTAGTATATTAACAAAATATTCAGGTCTTTACCAATTAAATCTAAAATTATAAACTTATATTAATTAATTAATTTTTTATGAATCTATTTTTGGAATATTAATTTTTTATGAAACAATTTATTTAATTTATTGAAATAGAAAATTTAGTTATATAGTTAGTTAACTCCACATTAGTTGTTTTTGAGGACGCTGAATTTATAATTTTAAAAAGACTTCCATGTGTGGACCATGGTCAAAATATTTAATTTTTAAATTATATCCAGAATAATAATATGAAATAATTATCCATTTTATACATTAATTACACTTTTAAAACCAACCATGAAATATGTTTTTGAAAAAAGTTTTTTTACAATTAGGGAGACGGAAGGCCGTATGTATTAATGAGAAATATTACCATTTTTCAAGGAATGTGTGGGTAATATTTTCATTATTTTTTGTATTTCAATAAATTCGGATACATCATAAATATCATATAACTTTTTTTAACGAACTTATATATACCATCTATGCTAAACAGTGATCAAAAGCAAATCAAATTGTTTGATCGTGGTGGTAATCCACGTATGCATGAACAAATTTAACATTTTATAGTGAATGGATGGTTAAAAACTAAATTATATATTATCTTTAAATAATGATAGTTGTTTCTTGATCCCCCAGGGTGCATCTCAGTTGGTTGTTACACATGTGGGTCTTGGCAAGGTCTCGAGTTCGAGTCTCACTGAGTTCATCCCTGTACTTCATGTTTCATTGTTTTACTAGTACTGTAGCCCCATCCTCAAATAAAATGAGGCTTCAGACCCAACATTTAAAGATAATTGTTTCATTAATATAATCTTTATATGTTAAATTCATCATTATAACCATATGTGATATGAAATGAGGGGAACCGACTTAAATCGGGTCATGAGGCAGTTGTCTGCCGTACACATGAACAACAGTTTCATTTATAATTAGAGTAAAGAGGAGATAGATTTAGGTTATTAAATCAACATAATAAATTATCAGTATTTGGTGGATAATTAAGGTATTATATCACATTGTTTAGAAGAGTCTTTAAGGAGGTAGGAGAGGAAATAAAGCTAAAATATTTGGTTAATAGCCATACCACATCATCAAAAAACCTCCTTTACATTAAATATTAATCCCTATAAGGATGGTATTATTCAAAATTTTCAATATATTGAACATGGATAGGAATTTCATGAAGATATTTTGGAAGGGATTTCTTAAACTTGTGGTTTCAAAAGGTTCCTGGAAAAGTGGAGAGAACGTTCCTTATTATAAGTGAGGGGAGGGGCACTCTTGGAATAAAATAAAGTATTAAATTAGCATAAATAAATTTCTAGGGATAAGTGGAAAAAATTAAAATATTTATAGGATTTATTGAGTAAGAGACAAAATAATCTCATCCCAGAATATTTAGACAATTTTAGATGACGTGTTCCCCATTATCTATTCATTTTAGTCCATCGTTAACCCTTTTGATGATTAATGTGATGTAAAATAATTTTATTCATTTGGTCAATAATAAAGAAATAGAAAAAATTTAAAAGGATCCATAACATAGATAAAATACAGGTTCATACTATCTTCTCACCATAAAGGAAATAATCCATAAGTTCACCATCCAAGGGAGAAAAAACACTATCCGAGAACAACTATGGCCACTGGGCACGTACGTCGGCCTCCCAATCCCATGTATCATCCTATAAATGACATTGCTAAAATAAAACCTTTACTAAAGGTAATTATATTGCTTGGATATAATTCATGATCTGGTCAGTGATAGATATTAAATACTCCTAAAATGATGCATCAAAATCAAGATCATCTTCTTAGAGATCAAATGTATGAGACAGGTCGACAGGATAATGGTGAGGTTGTGAAATGTGGAAGATTTTGTGCATGGAACGATACCTCTAAGGTAATAACAATCGATATTATAGCATCTTAACACTCTCCAGAATCTCAAAATTGTCCTACATAATGAGGATAAAACTTCGCTTTCCTTTTTATGCGTCAATGCTAAAGACTGACCGATACCCATAATAAGAAATGATCCCCGAACTCAATCTCTAGAGGTCATCATTGGTGATCAACATAATATTTCTATCTAGATAGAGGAGTATACATACAATTTTTGATAATCTAAACCCTATTATAAGTCTACTTCATGAGATAATGACCAAGTCGGGATTTCTCTCCTACATCAAGCCAGTACAAGGGTAAACGAAACATCCTACCATATAAGGCCAAAAAAGGATCCATTTGAATCATTTACTGAAATATATTGTTATAGGTGTTGAAAATGAGAGAGATATGATTCTACCAAGAACCATTGAAATCAAGGATGCATGGTTTATGAATTTCCCCAGACACCTGTATCATTCGTTATGACTATCCATTAATCTGAGGGTGAAAACCTATTATCGGAAGAGCATATTTACCCATATCTTTCTACAACTCCTACTATAACTATGAAGTGATGAGGGAATCTATATATAAAATAATAAAATGAGGGACCCCTTGTAGTCATATGTTATCATATAAGTATAGTATTCCCAACTCATTAAATGAGAAAGTCTCTCGAATAGAATGAAAGTGGGTTGCATGAATCAGATTGTCAATGACGACCCATAAAACATCACTACCTCTAGGTGAAATCATTAAAATTACTACAAAGTCCATGGAAACATCTTCCCAATTCCATTTCAGGATTATATGTGGTTGTATCAAGCCTACAGGTCGCTGATGCTCCACCATCACATTATGATAGGTGGATATCCTTATGATAAAACCTCCTTGTATGATGTGAATCACGATGTGATATGTCTTATATAAATTTATTGTAATATCCTTCCAACCCTAAGATAATCTATATATCTAACAAGTTATTGGTATTATCCTATGAAACTACAACACCCACCATCTCTTGGTTAACATAGACTCCTTATTCTGAGATATTATGATCCCAGAAGAGAATTTTTTTTTATCCAGAAGTGGCATTTCGAAATATAGGCATAAATTTTGTTCTCTCTTAATGTATTCAAAATGATCTCAAGTATCTTGTCATGATCTCTACAAGTGTGATAATAGACTAATATTTCATCAAAAAATACAAGGGAAAAGAATCCAGATATGGGTAGAACACCCTATTCATCAAATCTATAAAGATTGTGGGTGAGTTTGTAAGACCAAATGGTATAACTAGGTACTCATAAAGACCATACATACTGTGGAAAACTATAAATGGTATGTATAATGGCCGGACTAAAACCTAATGATAAAAAAATATTATATTGATCTTAGATAATACCCTAGACCCTTTGAGCCGGTAAAAAAAGGTCATCTATTCAAGGTATTGGATATCAGTTTTTGATAGTAAGCTGGTTCAACTACCTGTAATCCATGCATATATGAATGGTCCCATCCAAATTTTTAGTGAAAATCATAGGAGAAAAGTTAGAGGAAGTACAAGGCTGTATAAAACCTTTGGCCTCTAAGTCCACCAACTAATGCTTGATCTCCCGGATATCAATAGGTGCAATTCTGTTTAGAAGAATAGAAATCATTGAGAAAGACATCCCTGAAAATATATACATCCTAAGGAAATTTATCCTGATCTAAAACCCAATTATTTATAAAGAGATTAGAAATATGGGAGGTTACTCCAACTAACCCATGATGCTATTGTCGTTCTCTACAACTTGGACCACCCCCTCACCCATAAGTAGAAAACAACTTCCCTATGGTGATTTATTAAATACCCTACAACAATAACAGTCTACAAAGGTGTGATACAGAACCAACCAATCCATCATAAGAATGACATCAAATCTTATCATCTCGAGAACAAAGTGGTCTAACTAGAAAGGGTAAATCCCAACCTCAAGTGTATAATACCTACATTGGTATATTCCCTATGACCATAGTCCCAATTGTTTATTTAGGGTCATTACACTACAATAATACTATATTTCTAGACCAATAATTTCCATGATAAATAAAGAGATAAAGGAGTGTGAAGTACCAATATCTAATAAAGTGGATATTTTAGTGAGGACTACTTGAATAGAACCTCATACCATAGATGGACCCGCACTTCGATCATTGGGTATCATATGTAAACATTAAACTTGACTGATCTAGAGGCTTGTGCTACAGATGGACTACCCCGATCATGATTGCTCTGCTGGTGCTACTAAAAATCTGTTTTTTGGATACTATGGCCAAGACCTCCACCTCATCCAGTCATACCGGTGATACTCCAACTCCCCACCTGTTTTGGTGTAAAAAAATCTTACCTTCATTGTGGAGATGGTGCAGATCCTCTTCCACTAGAATCATATAGAATGTTCTAACATAATCTATTAATATGACCTATATGAAAGCAATAATATAACTCTAAAGGATCCCTATCACAATGAGGATTCAGATTTCCCTACCATCCATATTGATGGTGTCCACAATGACACCGGTATAGGTAATATAGCTACCACCACCCCGATGAGAAACCTTGATGGAACATTTCTTCATACCAAAAGAACTACTTGATTTCCTAAAAAATAATCCTATATTCCTAATACTACCACCTTACCTAAGGTTTCTTAGAGTGATAAGAGCTTTAATAACTATCTCACAAAAGGTTGTTCGGAAAAAGACATTCACCTGAGAATGTATGGCACAGTGGATCCCATCCTCAAAAATGCTAGAACAAGTAAGATCATCCCTAACTTACAACAGTGTGAAGTGCCACAAGTCAGTAAAACACACTAAATGCTCCTTCACTAACATATAACCCTATAATAGATGCATAAAAGCTCTTTATTTTTCAGCCCTCAACATATGAGGAATGAAATGATCATGGAAATCCATCTGTAAATCATCCCATACAATTTCGTGATGACGACATACCTTGGTAATTACATCCCACTAGTGCTTGGATGAATCAAACAACATATACATAGAATAATTGACACTATACTGTATAGGTGTCTCCATGTTGTCAAAGATAGATAGTTTAGCCTCCATATACAACTGATTAGTCTATGAACAAACACCCCTAAGAATCTATGAAGTTGATACTGCTGGAACTCATGGGTTAGATCAGCCATCATAGGTGCAGGTTGTGGAGCAGCATGCATGGACCACATTAGATATAAGAAAATATCATGAAAGTAATAATCAGTGCTGAGATCAGGTATATTACATGGTTCCCCACCTATAAATCCCAGTGATAGTAATGGAGTCACAATTATCACCATGTCTAGTGCATGGTTGTCACCAACATCCTAGCACATGACACAATGACGTCGTAGTGGAATTGGTATAAAAAATACAAGTAAATGCCTAAAAGAGAGTTAAATAGATAAATAAAAATATTAGAAGATAAATAAAAGGAAAGGGCTGACTACCCATGGTATAATACCCCAACTACCTTCTTAGAAGTAAAGGTATTGGTAAGTGTGCTTTTTTAAATTATAAGGGTCCATTATTTGAAAGGCCAATAATACTTTTCGACTTAATTTACCCAATTTTTTTTGGTTTATAGCTCAAGATTTACTTTTATAGTTTACATTTTCTTATTTTTCATATATCATGGTTCATTTAAATTGAATTACCATTAATTGTAAATTAGATACCACACACCTTATCACTAAAGTCGATACCCATTTAATTTCATTTAATGGATCAACTTGGTAAATTACACATTCTAACCCATGAGGGCCTAAGTACCACATGAATTGAAACTAGAAATCACTCAATCACTACAAGTGATAATCACACACAATCAATGATATATATATATATATATGTATATAAACAAGTATTACTCAACAATCACTAGAATAACAAGAAATTCATTCAATGAAATTCACCTATTTTGAAGGAAAATATGCACGGCATGTGAATTCTAGGAATCTACGATGATGCATGTAATAATTATCTTTTCCCCATGTTATCCAAGCTAGGATGAAATGAAGTAATTAATGAGAATAATTATAGTAAAAATCACCAAACATGTGTGTCATCCAATGATGAAATGATATCAAATACAATTAGAAAAAGAAGAATATGAATTATAATTTAGGAAACTTAGAATATACCCTAAAGCTTAGTGAAATGGCTCTATTCTACCGTAGTCTTCAGTGATCTTACATATCCCTCACCCACTCAAGGGTTCTCCTCCATCAGCATTGGTTCTCCCCCATCCTCTATGCTATCACATTCATATTCTTGGGATTGTCCTCTTTTGGAGGTGGTTATCAATTTAACCCCCTGTTTATCATCACTATTGCCTCCCCTCACCATCTTTTAGAGTTTATAATCCTTTGAAAATGGATCTCCATCAAGTTGATTTGGTTCTTCTTGATTTCTTCCCTCTGGTTCATATTCTTTCATGATGAATCCATCTTTTTGAAGGTGATACTGGGGATCTGACACTGGTTATCCACTATAGATTCCTTCAATCACCCTTACATAGCTCTAACATCATATTCCTCTATGACTCACTAGGTCAGATATGGATTAGTGGTATTATGTAGTTTTGGGTTGTGTGCTTGGGCGGTCGAAGGATCTCAAAGTGATACTATCTCACTTATCCTGGTTTGTTTGTTACCTATTTTCTCTTCATCATTATTTCCATTATTTGGATCTCTAGGCCCTTAAAATAAATCTCTGAACTCATGCTCTGCTTCTCTTCTCTTGGTCAGATATGGAGCGGTGGTAACAATCTAGTTTTGATAGGTTTGGTTCGATAGCTTCCATCATTTCAGATATGGTTCTTCGATGCGGGTTTTATTTTTCCCCCCATGTTCTTAGAGATGTTTTTATATTTTTTTCTCAACGGTGGTGTGCCATTGGATTATGATTTTAGATGAAGTTATCTTTCTTAGTTTTGGTTTTGATGATAAGTTTAAGATGAAACCGGTGGTCTCTGATGGTCTCTGGTGCGGTGGTAGAAAGTTGATGAAACTTTTGTGAAGGATTTTGGAGACAGTAGTGGTACTGAGGTTGATGATGACTGACAATGAAAAAACTGGCCTCATGATGATGACGCAGGTGACTATAAAATTTTTATCTCATTGTGTGTTGCTGAGGGTTTTGAATTTTTAAATTTGTAATGGGTAAATTTTTTATATTCCAAATGGAATTTAGTTTATCACTCATCCTTAAAGTGAATTTTGAAAATTCAATAAAAAATAAATTTTGATTGTAATTTACCCTAAACATGGGTTATTTATGATCAATAATGACTTATAAACAAGTTACAAAGAATATATAATATATATTCCACTCTATCCAAATAGTATAGGAAGAATGGAATTGCTTTTATACCACTTTGTGTTATCCCGGACATGTGTTCCACTCAGAGGTTCACTGTGACCAGTGGTCCACATGGCCTCATGGGAATCTCCCAGAATGCTAGAGCCTATTGAATTGTGGAGAGGTTATGGGGTGTGTCTATAGGGAGACTATGCACTCATTACTAGAGTGTATAAAAATAGATGAAAGTAATAAGAGGTATATAGTAGAATCGGTAAAAACAGATGGCACATATGAAGTATCCGGGAAAAATAAACAAGCGAAGGAACTGAAAATAAAATACAAAAGATGATGATAATGTATGTAATGTATCTATAAAGATAGAAAACATAGATACAAACAATTGGTATTAGTATATTTCATTATTTTCAAAAGTAGAAAAAGGAACCAAAATCTATCCAAGAATCCCGAGCACTAGCTCGCTTATCATCTTCTAGCCCCTCCTAAGCTATAATGAAATAAAATTCTATTACGAGATGCTTACCCTTATCTACAACTACATACATATAATATTCCTGGGTGCCAATGGAGACCCAGATAGGGAGTAAGATAAAAATCAGCAGGCCACCACCAATGGCATTAATAAAATCCAATCTGTGTAATATATAATGAAGTAGTGTCCAAGCATGAAGATATGAGATAAATGTAATTTAATAATATAAATACCCTTGTAATTGCTTCATCCACAACTTATATCTGAACATATAACCATTTCATTTATTAATCATGTTTTATTTTATATAATTAGGTCACAAGTGGTATAAATAGTGTTAAGATATTGAGATGATAATAATAATAGTAAAGGATCCAATATTTTACAAGGAATACTATGATGGAGACAATATTAATGAATGATAGAATGTAATAACTAAGGAATCTTTGACCTCAAGGGTCTAACCAACTCTGGTAATAAATTGTATCTGGTTTATAGGGGTAAGAGTGTCATCCTAGCAGCATCACCCACGGTATTCAAAAATAATAAAATAATAACTAATTCCATAGAAATTATCCAATGTAAAACGGGATAAGAAATGACAAGGTCCATGGGTGTAGAAAAGGAGCCTCATGTATATTGATATCACACATGATCCAAGGAATCCTAAAAGTGATATTGGAGGGATTCTATAGTGACATACAAGGCATCCACAAGTAGACGAAGAACAAGTTCAAAGGTGGGTTTCACCCCAGGAAACCAGTATCCATTAATCAAAATAGATTTCATGAGTGCTCAAGGTATTCACTTATGAATCCAAGTGATGTAAGATTCTGAACACTCCTATAAAAATTTCATGGTCTGTATACATCAAGCACCTTATAATCAATTCATTTAACAAGTTAAGGACATGCAATAAATAGATCATTAAATAAGTCATATGGGTCAGTCCAATTCCATTTATTAGGATGAAAAGGATAATAGAGAATTAAACCATTTATTAAATCATACAAGTCGTATTAATTTTATTAGGATCACTCTTCCGCCTTCAATAAAATATGGAAAGGTGCGCTACAGACGGGAAACCAGGTCTTGTATAAACATTTAATTTGGTAAATTCATATACTTAGTATACTTAAAAATTCCATTTAAGATTGTTTTATCAAGTTGAACCACATTCATTAAGAGTTCAGTTGATAATATTACATGTTATAACAATTAATAATCAAATAATTTAATTAGACACACACCTTTATCTAGTTCAATTAAAGGATCACCAAAATGGTTGTACATATAACCACAAAGTACAACAAAAGGAATAACTAAGGAGGATCACCAAACTAGGGGTGGATATAATTATGGTTCTAACCTCCAAGGACATGATTAACATTTACTAAAAAATCTCTAGAACATGAGAAAAATTACTATAAGTGAGGAATATGAAATAAATAGTCCACACTTTATGTAATTGGTGCACACATAACTTTTTTATAACATGATGAATCTTCAGGGATGAGTTAAAGGTCGCCTACCTCACACTTTTTCGACTCTCCTCATTTAATATCTGCTTCTATTTTGACCTGGATCAAAAGAGATCTGATGAATTGATCAACACTGTGAAAATAGGGCATACAATCCTATATCTAAATAACATCTTCTAGAGAAAAACAATGATGAACAACTAAAATGGAATTGAGATCCTACTGATATGCATCCAACGTGATGAATAAGGATCAAATCAAAGTTAAGATGATGAGTCAAGATAAAATGATATGGAAGAGGGGTTGGGAGATTCAAAAAAAGTAGAAAAGGGGTGTTTTCTATTAGACTGAACAAATAAGGAAGAAAAATAAGTTTAAAAATTTATTTAAGGGGAATTTCATATTTTTCTTAAAAACAGGGGTCATATAGTTTGTCTACATGGTTGGACAAATCATGCAACTATTGTGTTCGATCTGATGTTATATGGGGTACCTATATGTTTTGTCCACATGGTCATTGAAACATTCACCAATTGTGAAAATCACATTTGTTAAAATATATGTAGTCTTTTCATGGGTGTACGTCCCTTGGCACATAGTTAGAAAAACTTGTTCAACCAGATTCACCCCACTCTCCATCCCCTCACAGTTAGGAGAGTCCATATTGTTTGGATCACAAGATGTCTAATAACCATGTGGCCCAGGGATTTTCTCGACCATCTCGGTATTCAGGCTCTGAAAAATCCTTAGAAATACTCGAAACATTTATAACCTTATAGGGCATCCAAATTAGGTTCATAATATAAAATTAGACTAAACATGAAATGATCCATACTAGAGATAAAAATTGGGTTCTAATATTTAATGTAGCAAAGACTAGGTGGACTATTAGATACAACATATCCATAATTATAGTGGAGGTAACCTAAGATAGTGAATACTTAAATGCATTCTGTTGGAACTTATTATGATACCAGACTATCTACCACCATATTAAATTTATGATAGGTTTTTTGGATCATATTATCTTGATTCAACATTTTTACTCACTTAATAGAGGTATATAAAAAAGATCAATAAATATACATTGGATTGGATAAAAAATTTACAAGTATATAAGAGTCAGTTTCAATGATCTGCATGGAGATATTTTTATCCCTTCATAACTTAAGATCATACAAGGAGGCACTGTTATCCCAGATATGGTAGATTCAGGAGGGGGGGGGGTGAATTGATGACTAAAGTGACCTTATTAATTTTTTCCCAATATATATGATAAACTATTCATGAGGTAATAATTCTAAATATATAATAGTACAAAATAAAACAAAAGGATAAAATATTAAATAACATGGAATTTATGAACTATTCAAGTAAATAAACAATTTATAATGAAAAATACAAAGTGAAACAAAAAATATTGTCCTAGATGAAAATCCATATCTTGCATTAAAATATTTTATAAAGGATATAACACATCCTTCTCTGAATACCTGTTTACTTTTAATTTATATAGGATAGAGGACTGGTACCTAGATATACGGGATTAACATTATAGTACCCATGAACTTCATTGATTAAACTGATCAGAATATAAATGTCTAAAACCATACCTCATTGATATATTTTGGTTGTATTAACGTTAACCCCAGCTTCTCTTCAATCTCCCAATTCATTAGAAAGTGCTCCCTTAAAATTTATTGAACTAGTTGTTTAGAAGATATTGATTTATGTCCTTGGAATCTCATCGATCACATAAGATCAAAATGAAATTAATACTACAAAATATCTTGGAGTTTTTATCGTAAAAACCTTACACATGGATGATCTATGAAAAACTCATGAAAAATAATGACAATAAAATTATCTCAAACAATCTAAATAGTGTGCAATATGAATACAATAAAAATATTAGTACTTGAATTACACTAATTCCTTGAAGTATAAATTACAATTAATAATAATTGTTGTAATAACATCCTAAATGCTGATATACAATTTCATTTAGAACATGTTACATAAATTTTATATTTAACTCTAGAGTCCATTTAACTAAATGAAAATGTCGATAAGATGTTCTGAAAATTAAATCATTTCAAATATTATCACCAAAATATGGGATTCAAAATTAAAGTATATAGAAAGAAATAAAAAAATGTTTGGAAAGTACATGTAAAAAAAGGTGTGTGTTGCGATTCATTAAAAAAATTTATCTGAAAAAATTCATTTTAATAAAATGACTCAAATGTATCCCTCTTTTTTATAATAAAAAAAATGAAAAATAGAATGGAAAAAAATAAATTTAAATGAAATAGATCAAAGGAAAAACACCTTGAACATCTAAAAAAATAACCCCATTGAGATATGTAACATATATTTATAAACCTTACCCCTTACTTAATTCTATATTAATTTTAGAAATCACTTTTCTAATATCTCCATTGATGTCTCCCCCTGATGTTTCCCCCTTTGGGATTATCAAAATGGACACACAGAAATGGTTGTAAGTAGAAAATGAATTATCTAGTGTCACAAGTAGTTTATAAGGGTAATATTAAGATCAATTAAGTGTATATAAATACATATGATTAAATATTAATGACATGGAATATTATCAAAAAAATTATTCAACATATGTATGGTTAAACTAGAAAGAGGAGAATTTTATGAATAATTTTACATGATAAAAAACATGAGCTAAAAGATATTATTCATAAGTAAACTACCAATAAGTACTTTGAATAAAATTCATTAATATGGTGTAGTTATAGACGATGTTTAATTTATATCTTATAACCTTTATTTAATGTTATTTAAAAATACATAATGTAACTACATTAAGATTTAGAAAAATTATGTATAAATAGTGCCATTTCCCTTCATTGATCAGTTTTTAAATATCAAAATAATGTAAAACAATATTCAAACAATGATCTCATAATACTTATCAAATCTATATTCCATTTAATTTATATGAATATTTTAGAATATACAGGTTTTTAAAATATATCAATAAGAGGATCCTTAGTTCTAATAATTTTAGGAACAAAATATTCTTTTAATGTTTCCTCTTAAAGGAAATGGTGTTTCATATCTATGTGATTAGTTTATGTGTTTTGTGTGTAGTTATTAGATAAATTAATATCACTAGTGTTATTACAATGAATTATAATTTTAGTAAAAGGAAATTTGAAATCACAAAGTGTGTGATACATCTATAAAAATTATGAACAACAACATATAACTACTATATATTAAAATTTAGTAGTAGAAAGTGAAATCAAATGTTGTTTCATGATTTACTGGGAAACTAAATCATCAAAAAGTAAATGGAATTTTCCAGAAGTAATGTTTTAACTCATTCAACACCATTTAATATTTTTCTCTGAACCATACTTAAGAACAAACTTGGATAAGAAAGAGTAAAATATTCCAAGTTCTAATGTTCCTTTAATATAATCTAAGATTCTTTTACCCACCTTAATATGGGACACTTTTGAATTAGGTTCAAATATAAAACATAATATTATAGAGTACATAATTTCTTTTCAACAAGGTTTAAAGTAAATTATAATAATTATCATCCATAAATAATGTTTTTTATATATTGTTTTCCTAGGTTCATTATGATCATGTTTACATAAGGGACCTATCAGATTAGTAATATTATAATCATTTTCAAAAAATAAAAATCATGTAAATTTATGATATTCTTATGATAAGGTAAAAAAATTAATTATGGTTTAGGAATAACCTTGAAGCCAATATAGTGCCTTAGTAGTATTATAATCATCTATATGGTGTTGTATGATTATGTATTAATCAAATAAATTCTTGATAAATTGAGTATACTTTTCCATTAATTTAACAAATTTTGGTTGAATTAAAAATTTGGATAATTTATCTCACTAGGATATTAGATCATTTTTATGTCCATAAAGTGCCTTATTACATCTAAAAACATTTATTTGAAAAGGATTATCTCTAAAAATAGGAGTTTTTTCAATTGAAACTTACTCTAGAACATAATCATTAAGGAAGGGACTCTTTAAATTCTATTTGAAATAGAGTAAAATTTAAATGAGTTGTGAAGGAATATAGAATATAGATAAATTTGAATCTAGATACTAGAGTAAATGTTTCTCTATAGTATGTTCCATTTTCCTGATTATAACCCTTAGCAATGAGTTTGGACTATCATTCTACTATAATGACAATTATTTTAAAAGAACTAGTGGATTTTTAAAATTGAATGATCATTTGGATATTCAAATAAAGTAATAGAAAATGTTTCGTTCAAATTAATTAATCTTTTATTTTCTAGATATTACCCAACTATCATCACATAGAGCATCATCTTCTATTTTAGGTTCAGATTGAGATAAGTATACATGATTCCAAAATACATACTATAACGAATATTTAATTATAAATAGTTGGTCAACATCAACAATAGAATTATCAGTTGGATGATTATTTAGTATTATCATGTTTTTAGGTAAAAAGGAATACTGTTCCTTATATATCAAAATAGTATCTTCTATTAAGACAACTTTCAAGTCAAATATATCAATTCATATGGTTCAAAATCTTAATGGAAATCAAATGGGATTTCAAAAACACATTCTATATTTTTTTTCACAATCTAGATGTTTTTAATTTGTCTGAGGATCCACTTAAATGGACATAACATTTATCACTTCTTCAATGGTATGTATCCATATTCTGAGAAAATGAAAATGAATACATGTGATAGAGAAATCAAGAGAAAATCCTTTATCAAAATTCATATAAAATTTACGAATATTTTCCTTATTATTTAATATTAACACATTTCATCAAAAAACATTGATATAATGAAGTTATGGATTCCTTTTATTCCAAAATTCATAAGGTTTTTTGATTAAAATAAGATGAACTAAAACTCAAGTTATAGTAATGGAAATACTAGAGGTTTTATTCCAAAAATTATTTAAAATAAAATATTAAGAAAACAAACTCTAAAATTTCATTGAGTTCCATAATAATCCTATATACTGTACCATTTTTTATATAGTTCATAGCACTGATATGATATGTATAAATACATATTCACCATAAAAATGTTTAAAATAAATATTAACATTATTTCCCCCATGATCAATTTATAGTTAAAATAAGTACATCATTCATATATTGAATAAGAACAAAAAACTTTTCAAAAACAATGTTCACTTCTAATTAATGAGTTAAAAAATATACCCATGATTTTTTTTTAAATAATAAACTCATCCATACGTAATGTAATTGAATATAATACTCAATGTTAGTGTGGTACTGGAAAATTCAATGTTTATTTTATGTAAATTATAAAAATTCATAACCTCACCAATTGGTTTAAAGGTAAATTTGTTTTTCATAATATATTAGAAAGGGTCACAGTCACTGGAAGAAAAAAACAAATGTTCTGAAATGTCTCTAAAAATTACTCTCAGAGAATTTTTACCTGTGGGTTAAACATTTGGGTGTCCTAAACTTCTCTGAAACATCCATGACTTATCCTCAATCCCAATGATACAATGAAATTTCTATAATGTAAGGTCCTCTAGGTCAATAGTGTAATCATTATCATGATTATCAGTAGATATGATGGGATCTGTTTATAAACTAATGACTATACATCTATTGATAAGAAAGATCATATATTAACCCTAAAAAAATAATTGACTTATTCGGATAAGTTGATTCTTATGTCATATAATAAAATGGACATTTAAAATTGATGACTAACAAGAAAAGAAACATCACCAATACATACACTATTAAATTATGAATTGTCTCTAAAAGTAACATTTCTATCCATCAATTTCTATAAATTTTCATTGTTAGACTAATTTGGAATAAAATTCTAAGAACACCCACTATTAATGTAATAATTATTCCTATAACTTAAACTAAACCTCTTCCTATTTCCCATAAAATGCAACTCTTTCTATTTATCATTCACATATAAACAAATTATCTTCCAGCTAGAATTACTTAATAAAAAACTTCTATCAAAATACAAATCTTAAATATCACTCAAAGTGTTATAATTATCTCTAAAATATTTCTTCCCTTTCCAAGTATAATATTTCTTAAAATATTTATCTTTCTTCTTTAACCTCAATCAATCTAGTATAATATTCACATTTTGACAAAAAATATCTTGAATACCATTTAATTAAATATTTATTACATATAGTTTCACATTATAAAATCCCATAATATCACGAGGCATAGTTTCTTTTGGAAATTAGTTACATAAAAAAATAAAATGAAACCTAGGTACAACAACATTTTTTTAAAACTCAACAAAAAGGCCTTAAAATTCCATTCGTCTTCTAAAACTGTATGAGACAACCTAGGGATATATATAATAAATGGGTTAGATATAAGGAGTTGTAAGATAATAATAAAATAATAGAATAAGGCAATGAAGATACTATGATACTAGAGCTATATCAAGGTGAAATAATAGGAGTGAGTATAATAAACTTGAACACAGAATCATTATATAAGGGGATTATATAAAGGAAATATGGGAATGTGAAACACCCTAAAACATGAAATCATAAACATAAGTCAGGAATAACTACCAAGAAATCAAAGAATAGTGTGATTAGGATAACCTCTAATGATCTGTACATGGTATCTCATTAGATTAAAACATTACCCATTACATTGGAGGGCTAACTATTTCTGGTCCCACCCGTCACGTTTATATCATGTTCACGTATAATGTGCGACATAGATCATACAAAACAAAGATGTATATTATCAATTATAAAAGCATAATTAAATAGTGTTAGTAACATAAATGTAATTAAATAATAACAATTGTATAGGTACATCTATTTAAATACACTTGAGTGGAAGTGGGTATGTGTATTCACCACACAAAATTTTTTCATGGAAAATAACTAGATAATTTCAGCAGCAAAAAAGTAGTACATAATGACTCTTGGAAGAGTTAAATGAGAGAGAAAGGGGTCCCTAATAACTATTAAATAATTAGGATAGTTATAGTTATGTGTGTAAAATTAATCCCAACATGAAAAACTCATAATTAAAAGGAATTATATAAATAGGATCCTTAAATAAATATTATAAGGATAAGATCCTTTACCTTGAGAGGGTGCATCTAAAAGCTATGTAAGATCTTATTATAAGCTTGGAAACACCTTGAGAGGTATTTATATTGGGAAAGGTGGAGTTAAATCATTATAAAAGGGTTTTTGGTGGAGGGTATTGGGATGTTTGGTGGGAGGTTTTATAGCAAAATAGAGGGATATTCGTTATTAATTTGTAATCTTTTGTTTTGAACTCTATATAATAAAATACAAAATACATATACCATGGTTTTTCCATGGGTTCTACCAAATAGTAGTGGTTTACAAATTTTTTTAAGTAAATTATTTTAAATCATTAAAATAATACCTTTAGTGATGTGTAAGTGAGTCATGATCATAATGAATTAACATACAAGATCAAAATATAATATTGGTTTTGGTGGAATTATTAAGGGTTTATAAAATGAACCAATTAACATAAACAACACATTATTGTAATGTTAAATCATAATCTTTGTCATGTATACTCTATCATATTTATTACATGACTTTTGTGCTTTTATGAAGTCATAATACATACAATATTTAATTTTCACCTATGAATCCTAACATCATAGAATATTTTAAAAAATTCACTAATTCAAAATTTAGATGTGATGATTTAGTATATAATATTTATTTTACCATAATAATTCAAAATTGTTTTATTTAGACTTTTGAATAAAAATTCTTATATATTGAAAAATACTAGTTTATTTTGACAAGTATATTTTCTGACCCTTTTAAAAATTAAATTTAACTTCTCAAAGTTATATTATCACTTATATTTTAATATATATTATATAAAAAGATAATTTTAATAAAATAAAATTTATATCGATAATTATTGAATTCATCAAAATGTGTATCTTGTTTGAAACTATGTATTTCAAAAAATACCATTTGTGTTTCATCATATCAAAATCAACATTTTATCAAACCCATTAAATGTTAATTTATAAAGTAATATAAAAAGATAAATATAATCATTATTTTATAAAAATAAAAAATATATAAATTCAAATTATTATGTTTTAGATACATATCACCTTATTACACTTGAGTATTTTCTAAGGATATGGTGTTCGATAGAGACACTTTATTTGGGTGGTTTGATGAACATGGTTTGGGGTATGATATCAATAAGCTTAAACTGATCCCAAAAAATTTCAACCATGCTTTAGTTTTGGAGTATTATATTAGGCTTGTTCATGAAAAAATTCTAGTGATTTCATCTCCCTTGTAATCTCTGATAAGTGGGATTCATAGAGTATAATTCTATTGGCCAAGCCCATTTCTTCTTCCTTCTGTGTCAATTATACTTTATCATAACCCTTAAATTATAATATTTTTAAGGATAACTATACACTATTTATATAATCAATGGTCATGATTCATAATGATATTTTAAATCTAAAATACTATTGAATGGTCCAATATAATCAAAGAAGTGTATTTAATTTCCATAATTACATTACAAATTATAAAATTGTTTATTCAAAAAAACAATTTCATTTATAAAATTTTAGGTTGTTACATTTTACCCACATTATAATTTTTTCCATAAAATTTTTCATTTCATACACTAAAATTGATGAGTGTACATATTTTTTATCACCTCTTATAGTTTTTTTGTTTCCTCCAAAAATATTTTTGTCCTCTATAACACTATGACCAGGTGAGTTTTCTTGTTCTGTAGAAATTTTTCTCAACGATCAAAGATCTTCACCAAATACTTATTATATTAAAGATCATTCCCCAAGGGTACCATCCTTGAATTTCGTAAATGTTAGGGGTATGGAATGTACTTCCTCAAGAGGGATACATGGAATACATCAAGTACTTAAGAAAGTCTAGGTGATATTTCTAGTGTATTGGTCATTGATATGATGTTATTAAGGATCTAAAAGTGGATGATAAATATAGGACTATTCATTCCATTATTCCTAAACCTCATGAATTTCTTCCAGAGTGATATATCAAGGAAAACTTATCTCAAACCTAAAACTTCAGGAATTTTTTGATGATTCCCTATATATATTTTTTGTTGAATTTGTGCATATTTCATATTATGTTAAATGGGTTGAACTTCTATATATCTTATATTGGATAATAACAGACCCCATAATATTGAACTCAATAATTTATTCTATTATGTTGGATTATAACAACTCTTCCCATACAAAGCCTCATAAGTTTACATTAAAATGATTGAATGGAAACTGTTTTTATATGAGTACTCTACAAGGGAAAGGTAATGATACCAATATCTTTATAAATCAATTGAACATGATCTCAACATATCCTATAGATTATGAATGGTTCTCATAGTCTTACCTTCCATCTGAGGGTGATAAGTGGTATTGAAACTCAACATCGTATCCAACCCTTGCTGAAGGATTATCTAGAAACATGATGTAGTCGTCAAATCTTGATAAGACATAATATAGAGTGATAGTCCCTAAAGTATTATGACATCCCTAATATATATCTTATCAAGTTGGTCTTGAGGAAAATATTCCTTGATAGAAATGAAATGTACTGACTTCATAAGGTAATCAACTTCCATAAACATGGATTTATTTCTTATAGGTGTCCTAGGGAGTATTAAGATAAAATACAAGGTTATGTATTCCATTTTCCATACTAGTATAGTAAATGGTTTCATAATACCCTTAGAACATTTTTGTTTAGACTTGACTTGTTCTCATACCAAACATCAAGATATAAATTATGTATTTTCTCTTTTCATTTTATACCACAATATGTTTTTATATATATCTCTATACATATTACTGATTCATTGATGAATTGAGATGGATGAGATATGCACATCATCCATAATCTTCCACTTCAACTATGGTTTTTATGGGATACATATCTGGGTTTCCAACCATATAACTAAATATTTAGAAAATTAGAAATCCCAAATATTAACTACCCTTTTCTTTAGAACCTCTTCATCATTATGTACCTAATTAATCCTCTCAGTAATTGATGGTTCAGTAATTATTTTATAAATGTAATATCATGTTCCTTTTATTATTCCCATGTCCATCATATTTTCATGTCCAAGAAGACTGGATCCCTTAAAATGTTTATTATGGATAGGGTTCCAGAATCCATTCTTCTTAGAGAATTCGTAACTTTGTTCAAAATACTTGGATGATAATGGATTGAATAGTCATAGTATTTGATTATCTCTATCCACCTTAGTTCATTCATATTTATCCCCATTTGTGTGAATATATACCTTAGGTTTTTATGATTAATATATATGTCACACTTCTCCATATCGAGATTATATCGCCAAATTTTGAAAATAAAGATCACTGAAACCAATTATAGATAATGTTTTTCATATTTATAATCATGGATATTAATTTGGAGAAATTAATATTCTATCACTCTGTCATATTGATTGAGTACACAACCTAATCCTTTTTTGGATGTGTCAATTTAGATCACAAATCATTTCTTAGTCATGGGTAATGTCATTACTGGCAAAAATAATTATCCTTTTCAACAAATCATTAATACTATATTTATATTTATTAATATATAAAAAAAATACTCCCTACTAAGTTAGCTTGGTTAGTGGGCTTGAAAATAAGAAGAATTTATGAAAAAATTGACAGTAGTACCCAGCTAATACAAGGAAACTATGGATTTCCATAAAAAATGATGGTATGGGCCATCCTTTAATTGCCTCTATTTTTGAAGTATCACTTGATATCTATTTGATAGTGAAAGAAACACCCATGACTGTAAAATTATCCATCTAAAACTCAAATTTACTGTACTTCTCAAATAAAATTTCCTTTAGAAAAATCTTCAGAAAAATTCAAATTCACATTATGTTATTCATTTCATTTAGAGTGGATAAAAATATCATCTATAAATAATATCTAAAATTTGTAAAACTAATCCAAAAACAAACTATTCACTATGACCATGAATATAAATGGAGAATTAGTGAGTCTAAATGGAATCAGTATAAACTCATTATGGATATACCTTGTATAAAGATTTTATTTGGAGATATTATCCTAATCACCATTACCTGATAATATACTGACCAGATTTTTTATATATAAAAGTACTAGGATAAGAAAATATGATTTAACAAGTAATAAATCCAAGGAAGAAGACAATTTTTCTTTATCAATACCTTTTTGAGATCATGATAATTAGTGTAGAGGCATAATGACCTATCATTCTTCCTGAAGAAGAGGAAGGATGCTCCCTAAGGTGAAGCACATGGGAATATAATCCCTTTATCCAAATTTACTTCTAGCTTATTCTCCACCTCATTATGTTAAATAATGTAATTTCTATATTTCTTTGTGGATATTGGAAATGATCTTGGTATAAGATCGATTGAGAACTCAACCTCATTGCCTAGTGGGATACTAGAAAATTATTTAGGAAACACATCAGAATATTCCATTACAATGGGATTGTCATCAAGGATGATACATTCCTTAGAATTAATAATTTGAGAAAGATACACATACTTATATAAAAATTATATCCATTCTTGTGATGACGATACTAAAGACGATCCATAATGATCCTAGAATGTTAGTAGAATTATAGAGGGATTTACGTTATAGAGGGTGATTTACTTCTCTTTGAAATATATATTTTATCTATAAACAAAAATCTAGTCCATACCCATAATTGCATCAAATTCTTCTAAAGGAAGTATTATGGGTTTTTTGGGAAATTAAACACACAAATCTTGATAGGGGAGGATTTATATACTTGGTTTTTTATTATTTCTCCATTATCAATTTTCATAGATTTCTATAATTCCATAATTTATGGTGGTGGTTAAATAGTTTTACAAAAATTATATAATATGATCTAATTCATAGAACCAAAATCAAATTTTATTTCACTATCATTTAATGAATAACATGAAAAACTTCAACCATATAATTTTTGGGATCCACCTCATAATTTCTGAGGGGATAGTCTAACCCTTTCACTAAGGACATGGAAGTTGTTGAAGTTGATTATTTTCAACAAACCTTGTCTTAATGAATTTATTCACATAGTTCCCTCATTCCTTGTAGTTGAAACATTATAAAATTAGATGATGTTTGAATGGAGAATTACTTTCATCATTCATATTGGTGGGTTTATCCCATTCAAAATTTCATGATAGGTTCTCTTACTTCCCACACCTAAAGAATATCCTTTACCCCTTAAAAAATTTCTAAGATGCTTCTTCCAAAATATTTTAAAAGTGGGATGTTGGACTTTATTCCCCTCATGAGATTTATCCATTATACCACCATAATTAAAATCAATTATCCACATCTTATCTCATGAACCATGAGAGATATGAGATTTTTTGATCACCATTTTGACATTGTGGGAACATTAGACAATATCCTCATAGAAGTCAATAAAACATCCCTGAACCAACAATCCCAGATCCAACACTAAAATTATGAACCTTATATTTCTGGAATTGGTAGTAAAAAATTTTGGCCCAATTTTTTACCATCCAAACCACCCAACTTAAAAAATAAAAACCTAGTAACTTACTTTAACAATGTCCTTTTAGGTTTAGAGTTTTAGATAATTTGGAAAAACTCCTACATAAACAATACCCATGTTGATTAATGATCATTTGTCCCACTTAACCAAAAATTTCTTATTTCGCATTAATTCTTCATCATAATACATATGAAATCCTTTCTAGACATGATATGTTCACCAAAACTGATTAAAACCTGGGAAAAGGGAAACATAATATGGGTGAGATAAAATTATTAGTAAGGGTAAACATTATCATTAAAAATTTAATATGATCAATGAGCATAATAAGTGAATATGGGTACAAAGACATAATTAGAGTGCAAGAGTGTATCATAAAAGAACTCATTCCATCAATACCTAAGTCATCATTCAAGAAACATATCATAAAGATTTAAAAAAATTAATGATTCAAAATAATAAATAATCATGAAACATGTGATATCAATCATGACCAAAGGAAACTTTATAAACCCTTAACAAGAATATATAAAATGTGTTGGTATCTTAGAACATTACCACCATATCCCCATTATAAAACCCTTAAAATTGGAATAACCATACAACTGACTTCCAATATAATTATATGCATAAAATAATCACTACCTAATACAGTGGAGTCCTATTTGGGTTCACCCATTAGATAATCCATAATGGGCTCACCCATCAATATTTAGGTGACCCCATCATATAAGTTGAAATGAGCTCACCCGAATTTATCTGGGCCTCCTTATTTTATAAGATGCAATAGGATCACCTAGTGCTATCTAGGTATACCATTTGTTTATAATTACAAATAAACACAACATTAATAAAGTAAATATGACTTTCATTTTATCTTAAAAATAATAGAAACAATTTTTATTCCTTTTATAACATGATTAACCCATATAAAAGAAATGGGTATTCTGTCAATATCTTAGAAACATGATTTACTAGTGGAAAATAAATAGGTTTCAAAAAAATATCATTAAAATATGTTTGAACAAGGGAAAAGAGATGGGTTTCATAAAAAAATCTTCAAAACATGGTTAACCCTTGGAAATAAATGGGTTCTCTAACAATCTCTTTAAAAAAATCTTATTCCATCTAGTGAAATAATGGGGATGGTATCATTATAAAATATTCATTTTTAGGATAAGTAAAAACAATGGTTTTTGACATTGAAGAATATAATTATTATTAAATTATCATTAAATAAATTTGGATGAAAATCCAATTTTAATTTTGTAAATCAAATTTTAAAACATAAAACATTTTGAAAGTAAATTTCTTTGAAAATGAATTTTAAAAACAAAAAATTTTCAGAATTTTAGGAACATAATTTTCATCATAAATATTGTCATAAACATGTAAATGAATCTTCAAATAAATTATCAAAATGATTTCATGTAATTATTTACATGTTTTACATGTGAAAAACAACATTCATTTTTCATTGTAAAATGTCTAAAAAAGTGTCTTGTTTGGAAAATGAAAAAAATATTACATTGAAAATATTTTTTAAAAGTTAAAATATATGTATAAATCCCATTAATAAATATATTTTAAAAGGTTATTTTTTTTAAAAAAAAATTAGGAATTTATTTAAGTAAAAAATAAATTTCCAACCGAAGATAGAAATAAAGTTGGATTTTATTAAAAAAGAATTCTCAATAAATTTAAGTACCAAACATTGAAAAAATTATAATATTAATTTTAAATATAAATAATATCCATAGGAGGAAATAATTCATGATTTGTTTTAGATATTGATCATAATATCACATCATTGGAAGCATAATTATAAACAATCTCGATAAATGATGAAATTGTAACATAAAACTCTTACCACATTGGTAACATTTAATAATAATTCACATGAATAAATATAGTTAAATTAAACATATAATATCATCATAATAAATATAGAAATGATATAACATGTAAAATTGGCAGTATATACACCTCATAAAAGAATATAGTTGTATAGAAGAACATATGTCTCAATGAAGGTTAATTGAGGAAAAAAATCCATGAACTCTTTTTAAAATTTGAAATTATAAACCCAATGAAAGAGAGATACTGAAATGGATATGTATATAACCATAAATTAAAGTATAATAATCATCAAATACATTTATGGGTAGTATATAAACCACAAAAATGATTAATATGGCATACATGTCACAGAAATAAAAGTGAGACAAGAAAGACCCTACCTAGTGTTTCCTTTTCGGTTGATCATGCCTTAAACTCTTGTATATCGGTTTTAAAATTTTTATGAATTTTTTAAATAACCATATTAATATTTATAATATCATAATTTTTCCTTTTATAACATTTCATTAGGAATATATTTAAAATCATTAATTATTTTCATTATTTCATGTGTTAACTTCCATATTTTCTTTTTCGTGCTTTTTTATGAATGTTATAGTTATTTTAAATATTATATTATTCCATCATAAATAGAATAATAATAATGATATAATTATCATATTGAAACATATATTATACTTTTTAATAAAAATCAGGAAATATGGTTTTTAGAAATGAAGTACGGTACGATCATGGAGACAGTAGGCCATACGTACCCTTGAGTAATGTTTCCAGTGTCCAATGATAATTATAGAAATGAGGTATGTAAAATTTTAAATTTAAGGAGTAATAATAATATCATATATACAATATTATTTATTTAAATATTCTTATATATACCATCCTTGTTTTCTAGTGATGAAAATAGAGTCACATAAGTTTCTAATGTTGGTAGTCCACACGTACGAGAACAATATGATTAACTTTATAGTGTAAAGAAAGAAAATGATATATTAAAATAATAAAATGATAAAGTTTTCATTAATATAAGAATTATTTCATATATATAACATATAATCATAACCATTACCCTTATAACCTTCTATGTAACATTTTAGTGAAAAATGAATCACATCTCTTCATGTGGAGATAGCTCGCCTTACACCTGAGAGACATTATCATATCCTACACAGAATGGAATGTAAAAATGTATATATAATATAATTAATAAATATTTATAATTATTTTATAAAAAAATTATATATAATTTAAATTTATCCTAATAGCGGACCATGATAGGTGGTAATAAAAAAACGAATGACATCGGTTCCAAAGGAGGTAGTTTGTTTTACACACAAAAAATGATTTC
Source organism: Viscum album (assembly GCA_963277665.1). NCBI lineage: Eukaryota > Viridiplantae > Streptophyta > Magnoliopsida > Santalales > Viscaceae > Viscum > Viscum album. Next base: position 736,630,960 of record OY728147.1, on the reverse strand, counting down.
ATAACCCATTTGATGGACCTGTAGAAGGTTATAGGTCATGAAAATCAAATAAAAAATATCAATATATATAATAAATTGAGGTTATTATATAATCATGTTTTATTATTAATTTATTGATTAGGAAAAATAAATAAAATAAAAATGGTCATTGAAGAATGTTACATATTCTTCGGGTATCCTCCTTAGGTTTCCACTAAAGCCCTTCAATGGTTGGATTTAAAAAGAAAACTAAGGATTATAGGATGAGGGGAGGGAAGTTGGAAATTGATTTGGGTAGGTATTTTTATATCCAAATTAGTTTTAATGTGAAAATAAGAGAGGATGTTGGGGGGGGGGGGTTATAATTGGGGGATAATACACAATTTTTTTTTCAAAGAATTGTGTGAACCCTTGTAATTATCAATCCACAAGCCTCGAAAATGGTCCATTATCATAACTATAAGAGTTAAGGTAAAAATACTTCCATATAATGGCATTTTGGAAAGTGGATAGGTCATTTAAACCATGCCTTTTTTAGTTTAACCCCTCAGTGAAACCATTTTTCCTCAACCATGGTAATTAATTTTTACAATTTTCATTATTCACTAAAAAAAATTAAAAAAATCCCCAAAAATTACCTAGAATTAATTTTTATTTTCTTATTTTAAAAATGAAATTAATTTTATGAAATAAAATTTCTACATGTTCCAAAAATTAATTATAATTAATTTTTTTGGAAAAGAAATACAAATCATTTTATGATGAAAACATATTTATGAAGAATAAAAATACTTTACACAAAATTAATTGATTATTTACAAAGAAATTAGGAATAAAATAAATTTATTTTTAAAATTATATATATATAAATATATTTCATAAATTAGTTCATACTATTCGAACCCTCCAATTTAATGGATATATTATAACAATAATATAAATCATGGTTCTTTTAAGATCAGTTATTCATATTGAATATACTATCAAATATAACAATATTAGGGTTACGTGTTGTCACACTATAACCATGAAATGTCAATTATGTCAATTATTTTTAGCCTCTCTTTTGATATCAAGTAGTTGGTGGGAGAAATTTTAATTTTTTGGAGGCTCTTTAGCTATTGCACAGTTAGCCTGCACGGTTATGAGTAACATACGATGCCCTTTTGGTTCATAGGTGAGTTAGTGGTGTAGTGCGTGGTCTAAACATAGTCTATTAAACCATCCAGAAAGTTTGCAATTTGTCTCTATGAATTGACACTACCAAGTAAAATAGTTTTAGAACAACTTTCTCAACCGTAAGGTTACCTTGGTGTAATTTTGTGAGTGTGACTGACTTAGGTAGAGGCCAGTAAATGGTTGGTCCATGGTTTGGTAAACTATGTGAAATTTATGTGGGTTTCATAGATTTTTTTATTCGGATTGCAGTTTTAATTTTATTTCCTACCATTATTTGTTTCATATTTCCTCTCGGATTTCACCGATCCCTTATCCCTTTTGCATCATGTGAGTACCCCCTTCCCTTCAACCATTGATGCACACCTCACCCCTTTCCCTATCCACCTATTTATTCTATTTTACCTGATTCCTCATGGATTCATGGTCGTGGACTTAAGGTATGGTCTTCATCTCTCTCCTACTTCCTCATTCTGGCTATTTTGTCTTCCTCATCACCCCATTCTCTTAGCTAAACCCTCAGGTTTTAGGTGGGATAATTCGTGATTCTTATATTCTCAGTATGGAATTATAAGGGTCTCTCTAGTTGGATTCGATCATTTTCTGGAATTTTCCACAGAAGGCGAAGCATATCAGATTGTTTCATTTCACCCACTATCATATGAGGTTGGTTTCATACGCCCTTTTTATTTTTTCAATATTATTTGTGATCTAATGGTGATTTTGGATTCCTAGTATTGTTGTAGCACATATTTGTATTCAATGAAGTGTTTTCAGGAAACCGTTGTCAAATACCTACATGTGTATGCATAGGTAGGAATATAAATATATAAGTTCCACCGTTATATATATTTACCCCTTGAAGGCCAAATATATATAACTAGGCTAGACATGTATATAATTGTATATGAAAATTAATATGTGTGTGAGTGTAAATGGGTATATTCATGTATAATAATATATGTAAGGACCCCCTTGTACATATTTTTCCATGAAAATATTTCAATATGGGTTAGGTGTAATTATATATATCTGAATTTGCATTTGAATGTAAGAGGAAATGGAAAATTTTAGTAGTACTCATCAAAAAAAGTGATGCTTGAGTTTGATATTAGTTCCCTATACCTAATACATTAATTTCAATTCCATTTTTTCTTGAATGTTTTAAAAATATATTATTTATTATTATAATAAATATTGATGCTATGAAAATTGGTTGTTCCTATTTGATATATGTTTTAATTCAATTATATAATTTTACTAACCACCCAACCTGGCATTTTAATGTCAAAACATGACCTCAACCCTATTTTGAGAATTGTTAAGTATTTTTAATGTTCATCTGGATTCTAAAATTATGTTTCTTTAAAAGTGGAAAGTCCCGGTTGGCAGCATTAAAAGCTGTATGGAAATGGAAAACTCCCCTTAAGGCATTCCCCTCTAAATGGAAATATGGAATATGTGTATTAAAGGTGCGTTATGAGATGTGTTATCGATAGTTGGATAGTGCTTTATTTATGTATATTGGGAAAGGGTTTCTCTAGAGGAGGAATACCAAAGGTGGAAAGAAAAATGGGATTTTGTAAAAATAATATGATATATATATATACACATGTATACGATGTGTTAATAAAAATAAACTCTATTTTAATTTTCATTGGACACATTGGGTAGTTAGGTGAGAGCTTTAGGGACATGCACTACAATAGTTGAGATTACACACTATCTTGTAGCCTTAATTTGATAACGTGATGTCACTTGGGATGCACCCCTTGGTCAAGCTAGAAAGGATCTCAGTGTTTGGGAAGTGTTTGTGGATAACTAGTACAAATAGAGAATGACTGTGTTATATATATTAGATATTTTTCTTATGCGTTATCAACCATCACCTATGATAACATGGACTCTATTTTTGTAGTACTTTATATACAACTCTTCCTAGTTTTTTTTTAAAAAAAAACAAAATTTTTAGTTTTTTTTATATTGAGGAAACTATTTTAGCACCATTTACCTTTTGTGAGAATTTCATTGAAATTATTTTCATGCTATAGAATTATTTTGGGAATATAATGAAAAATAATTTTCATTGAAAAGGAAAATATGTTTCTTTTTTTAAATAATGGGAAACCTTATTTTTTCTTTCTTATTTTCAAATTGGAATATCTTAGTGTTTTCTTTAATGGAAGGACACATGGAATATGTTTTTTAGGCATGAATACTAATTTATAATACTAATACTTATAGATTTATCTTATTTTTTAGAAATTGGTGAAGCCTCCCTCTATAGTTTTATCATCAAGTGAGTTTGATCCTATGATTTTCAGTCACCCATGTGGTCAGGTGGAGGTACATGTAGTAGTTTATTTCTTTCTGCTGGTGGTGTTAATTTTTATTGTAAAGTTATTTATTTATTTATCTATTTTTTATGGTCTAAATAATTTCCAACTATTTTATTTTTATTAATTGTACTAGTTTCTAGCCCTAGAAAATCTAAAAAGCCTCTAGGTCCATGTTGTGGCCCATCTTGGTGGACCAGCTTTTAGTCGACCCAGGTTGGTTCAATAAAAAATTGTATCATAGGATGTTCTTATTATTTTGGGTGTCAATAGATTAGATATTGGACTGTTAGGACTCAATTGGTTGGTACAATAAGAGCATCAAAAATTATTTCTTAATATCATACTAAAATTTCCAGTGGTATTATTGTATTTGAGTCTCTGGTTTTGGTTTGTGAGCTTTGGGGATGACTGATGGAGTGAACCAATGTTGAACAATGGGATTACTTTGAGTAGTAACCCATGTGGATATTGTTTGTATAGTTCAAGGAACTCATAATGGTTGGTTATTTCTTGGGGCATGGTCCGGGAAACCATGCAGTGGTGTTAGGCGTGGTCACTAGTTCTTCATTTTGGTTCTTCCATGCGAGTGGTGTTTGTGGTTTGGTTTTGGATGGTGTGAGTGGGTTCTGAAATGAGAATTATTTTTAAAAACTATTTTCAGAGTAAAAAAGGTATTTAAAAGGGGGAATGATTCATTCTAATGGATTGATTTTTTATTTCAAAGGGGAGGTGGAGAATCATTTGAATTTGGAAATTTGTTATGAAATTTCAAATGAGAAGTAAATTGGAAGTGCATGGTTTTGATGGAAAAATGATATGCGTGAACCTTGTAATTTCCTATGAAAACTCACATATATGTGTGTATGTATATAAATTTCATGTTGGTATATATTCTTTGATGATATAAATAAAATTTTATTCACACATATGTGATAGTTCATATGATATAGTGCGTGAGTATTTAAAAAAATTGTTTGAATTTGTTTTTTGGAAAGTTGTTTTTGAAAAAGAAAATTTTTTCCATTAAAAAGGGGGATTCTTCTCAAATGGGTTTTTTAGTTTTATTGAAAAAATGAGACATTGTTCTGATTTTTAATGATTATGTTTTGAAAATATGTAAATATTTAAACAGGGTATTGGTTTCAAAAATGGGAGAATTTTGAAAATGATGGTTTTTGAAAGAGGATTTTTTATTTGATTTATGTTATTTTGGATTACAAACATGGTGTTTTGGGTTGAAGTGTTTCTATTTTTGAGTATTTTATTTGACTTTGATCAAATTTTTTGTTTCCCATAAATACCAAAAAGGTTTTTTAGGATTCTCTTCCAGCCATCAGCCCTGCCTAGAATCTTAATGGAGTGGTGGACCTAAGATCTTTATAATAATTTCATGGTGTATATAGTTATTGATGTCCATGGGATTACATGGAGTGTGTTGAGTAATTTTAGATTATTGTTGGGTTTTAGGGTACTTCAGATTCCATGAGAGTGTGAGTAGTCTTTGGTTTGTTTGGAGGGCAGCGAGATGACAAGTGGAAACTGTTCCTTCTATCCTCAGTGTGAGTTGTGATATCTTGGGTAATCTTCAAGACCACATCCATCTAGCGATTTATTCTTGAGAAAGTAAAGGAGAATAAAGTGATAGAGCTCCTAAATTATTAACAAGGTCAACTAATGGTTAATGGTAAGGTTGAACATTTCAATAATATCATTTTCATTTTATTATGATCATGTCAAGCGATCAATTGGAAGTTTCTCTTTTTTGTTTGGGGTCTTTAAAATTGGTTTAAGGATCTTGTTATTTGTTTTCAGAAAGTATCATAAAGTGACCTATGGAATTTGGTGGTCTTGTTTTTTTAGTTCTCTTGGAGGTTACCTACCTGGTAATAAGTGTGAACTAGAAAAACATGTTGTGGGAAAGTATCCTTGTAAGTTTCCATATTTAATTCATCAGAACACTCACTAGTTTTCACATAGTGTGGTTGTTTTGGAAATTTGAATCCATGTTTTCATCATCATTCAATGACCTACCTTTAATGTGGATATTTTGGTCACCTGTAAAAGTTCTTTGAGTTGCGTCATCAAAATAGGAATCCTCAGCAGGAGGATGTCATCTCAGGGCTATGTGGTAGTGGTTTCTTCAAGACACCATGCATCCAACTATAGGGCCCAATGTGAAGGTTGTTTGCAATAAGAAATCACAGGTGCTTGGAAGAAATTTTTACTTCTTTAGTAATCGATGTTTTATAAGAATATATTTAAGTTTATTTGATGTATAGTTCTTTATTTTTGAAAGACTCTCTTTGCTAAAAACATTTAGAGGTTTTTTGGTTTATTCAGAACCTCTTTGATTATCCTTCTTATGGATTGATCTTGTTTTGGGTTGTATTACTTTATTATATTATCATGTCTTGATGAAATTATGAACCATTAATCAATGTTTTCATTGTGTTCCTTTCATTGGGACCCCCTTTTTGTTTGTGGTTGTCTCTTTCTAGTTGGTTCGTGATGGGAGGTTCAGTCTATGTTTTTTGGATAGAGCTAGGGGTTCCCATGTGGGTTCCATTTTTCTAGTCAATTCCTTAACGTGGTGGATACCTCTCTATTTTACCTATGTGTCACTTTGTAATTATCTATATAGTATTTCTGGTGTGACATGGGGAGTTGAAATTTCACACTGGGTTTTGTGGTATTAGTTGGACTTGATTAGTTCTGAGACCTGATTTTGTTCCTTGTTTGGATGGGTGAATGTTTGGGGGAATAAATTGTTAATGATGGGGTTAATTATCACACATAGACCTTGAAATATCAATTATAAAAATTAGTTAAATATTTTTATAATAACTTTTCATTTCTGGTTGTGTTTGAGGAGAATTTTAGCTATTTTGAATGATTTTTTTTCCATTTCACATTTATTCGGCATAGTTAAAAGTAACCATGCGGTGCCTATATGGGAGATGAGGTGAGTTAGTGGAGTGGAACATGGCTTAAACATGATATATTAAACCATGAATTAAGCATTACATTTTTATTTGTGAGATAAATGTTCCAAGTGTCACAGTTTGAGGATGTTTTTTCAAACATTAATCTGCCTAACAGTAATCGTACGAGGCTTCTTGGACTAGGAAGAGGCTAGTGCATAGTTAGCCCACAGTTTGGTAAACCATACGGATTTCTTGTTATTTTTTTAATTTGTTTTGGTGTTTCTTTTTTTCTTTTTCTTATTTTTCCTCCCTCATTTCTTTTCTCCATATCCCATGTGCATCATAGGAAAACCCCCTCCCCTTTCTCCATGGCCAAGATCCACTCCCTCTCATGTCTTCCTCTCCACGTTGTTTTTCCATTATTCCTTAGGGATTAATTTTCATCACCTAATGTTATGGTATAATCTTCCCTCCTTCTCCCTTAGTTTGGTGATTTTTATTTTCCCATCACCCTGTTCTCTTAGCCGAACCCCAGCGATTGAGGTGAGCTGGTTTTTGATTTTTATCTTCTAAATTGGGCATGAAAAGGGTATCTCAGGTCAGCTTCGGTCTTGTTCTAGTATTCAACATCGAAGGTAAATAATATTATATCATTAAGGTTCTTAATTTTTTATTTTAGGTTAGTTTCTTTACCTAATTTTATTTTTTAAATTTTATTTGGCGCCTCTTAGTGATTTTGGATTGGCAGTATTATTGTAGTGAATCCTGGTGTCCTTTGAAGTGGCATCAAGTTACTGTGTTCAAAGAATTACATGTGTATTAATAGGTCTGAATATACATCCCTTTATATATATTCAAACATTGTAGGATAAATATATATAACGAGGCATTGTGTGCTTATATGTGTATATGAAAATACATATGTGTGTGAGTGTAAAGTGGTATATTCAAGTATAATCATATATGTAATGATACCTTTCTACATATTTGGCCATGAAAATATGTACATAGGGTCCAAGTTTCCTTATATAAATGGGAACATGCATATGCGTGGAAGAAGAAAGGGCTGATTTGAGTTTCCATCACAAAAATAAGAATGCCATGTGTTTGAGTTATGTTACTTATGACTAATCGTTTAATTTGAATTCCCTAATTTATTGATTATCTTAAAAATTTATTTTCATTAATATAATAAGTTTGGATTCTTTTAAAATTGGTTTCACTTCTTGGAAATGGGATTTGATTCATTTAAATAATTTTTTAAAGCTCCCAACCTGAGTTTTTAATGTCAAATCTTGCTTATAACCCTATTTTGGAAAATGTTAAGTATTTTTAATGTTCAATTGATTTATAAAATGGTGTTTCTTTAAAAGTGGAATGGAGAGAATCTTGGAGAGGTTATGTGGGATCCCTAGGTATATGTGCTTTACAATTTTAGATTATGCACTAGCTAATGGACATGATTATATAACATGTATTCACATGGTATGTGACACTCGGTTGAGTAAGTGAGGGTGTTGCCGAGTGTTTGGGAATTTTTCTTGGAAAACCAGTACCAGTAGATATTGATTGTGTGAGATGTATTAGAGATTTTTCCTAGGCTGTCTCTACCAAAAACTAATATCCCATGAACCCTATGTTTCCAGTAAAATATTGCTTTATATTCCTAGTATCTTTATAAAATTGTATTTTTGTTTTTATTCTCTATATTTAGGCACTTTTTTAGTACCAGTTACCTTTTGTGAGAATTTCAATGAATTTCCTTTCATGCATTATTATTTTTGTTAATGTAGTGATAAATGATTCTTTTTGAATAGGGAAACTTTTTTATTGTATTTTAAAATAATTGTAAATCCATATTTTTGTGTGTCTTATTTTCAAACAGGCATGTATAAGTTTTCTATTTAAAATAAAGGCATATGGAACAATTTATTTGGGAATTCCTACAATGTTTTAATAATCATGCCTATAGATTTATCTTTGTTTTTAGATTCTGGTGGTTCTCCTAGATCTAGTCCACTCATGGAGAAAGTGTGAACCTATGGTTTGAGGTGACCTATGAGGTCACATGGAGCTATGTGTAGCTGTTTATTTCTTTCCACTGCTTGTGTTCATTTCTATTGTTAAGTTATTTATTTATTAGAACATTTTAAGGACAAATCATTACCTATTGTTTTATTTTGATTCCCGACACTAGTTTACATCTTTGGACGATCATGGATGACTCTCAAGACTTATTGTGGGTCAACTTAGGTGACCGCTTCAGGGATAACCTAGGTTCGTTTGTGAAATGTGTACCACGATCCATTGAACAAATTATTTTTTTAAAATAAATATATTGTAATGTATCATGCTATTACATTATCATATATATTTAGTGTTTCATTTTTTCTATCCCATCAAACATTATTTTCTTCTTTTAAAAATCATGGAGTGTTATAGTTAATGTATTAAATAACCAAATATTTTTGTAGACTCATCTTCATCCCAATAAACAAATGTTCAACTTTACTTTTAGGGGTAATGAAAAATATAGATTTTTATCATGAATGTGTTTGGAATTTTTCCTCATATTCCATGATGTATTCAATACCATTCTTATTGTGGACAAAGAAATACCTATTCATTTTAATTCATAGAGTGTGAGGAAAATATTTATGGGACATACTTTTCATTAACTCTGTCCACTTCATCGCTTTGATCTCTTCCACATTTTTTTTATTTTTTTATGAATATCCACCTCTGATCAAACTTTATATCTATATGATAAATAGTTGACAAAACTTTCTTTTTCATAGAGAATTTAAGGATGGGTAAGGTCATTTTAATGGTGGTGATCCATTTTTCCACATTTAATGGATCAAATGATCCTTTGAAATTCCGAGTCCATTATCACATAAATGTATCAATTAAAACCTTATCCTTCATAGGGTTATGATGGGTTTTCCCTTGTTTAATGTTTCCATTCAAAATATGAGCTAACATAAGGAAATTTTTCAACAAGTTTTCAATTCATACTCCCACAGGGTTGAGAACTCATTTGGGCAGTCATCACATTTCCCCTCACATTGGTTGTTTAGTTAATTTATCATATTTCCACCCATTAAATAGAATATAGGGAAAGTTGGGGATTGTAATTTTAAAACTATTAAGCACATAAATGGGTAACCATGAAAATTGAAGGTATTACTCATAAGTTACATATTTTCATTAACTAATGAATTTCTAGTTTAAATCTATGTTGTCCATGATCTATTTTCCAACATGAAATATTATTGGGATTTTTTCCCTTAATAATGGTTCACAAGGATCTTGTCAATTTAATAAATCATATATCCCAATAGTGTCAAACCCTACGGGTAGTAAGGCCAAATTATCAAGCACCAGGTGGCGATTGAGTGAAATACCAATGTGCTATTTTCGGGGTTGTCAGCCCTATGTACAACTCTTCCTGACCCACATCCACTTATAATATCCAAACATGGATTTATTTTTTTTGGAAACCACATACAATATAATTTTAAAAAATATATGGCCTTTTTCCAATTTTTAGTGTTATTTCTAAGGCCTAAACAAGGTTTTCTAATCCCAATCTTAAAAAAAATAGAATTTAATTTTATACCAACTATGAAAAACCATATTTTTAATACACATTATTTCATGTTTTGTTACATGATGGTAACAATAATGAATCAATATAAGATCATGATTCCTAGTTTCTTTAATAATTTAGGTATATATAACAATAAATTGAAACCTAGTTAAAAAATAATTATTAAAAAACTCAACAACATGCCATTAAAATTCAATTTCTCTTTTAAAATTGCATGAGATAACATGGGGATGTAAATTAGAAAGAGGCGAGCTATAAAGACCAGTAATGTCCTAATAAAACCATATCATATGAAAAAATAGTACATGTTAGTGGAGAGGCATATCAAGGTTATATAAGAAAGGTGAAAGTCATAAGAGTGAACATTGAAGCATGATATATGATGATAACATAAATTCAATATGGTAATGTGGAAACAACATGAAACATGAAATCATAAACATAAGTGAAGGGTAACAAACAAGAAATTGTACCATAGTGTGACTATGATAACATCTCATGCACCATAAATGGTATCTCATGATATAAAAACATTACCGAATAAATTATTGGGATATAAAATTCTTGAACCACCCATAAAATTCATATAATTCATATGAATCAATTTTACACATATATCATACAACATACAAAGTACTTTCATGACTTTGAATCCCACAATTATGAATTATAGGTTACATAAATGGAATATCCCAATAAATGAAGTGTAGTTACATCCAGGGGAATAATTTTTATAGGGTGATTATGGAATGTTAAAATAATCTTATTTAAACCTTTGGAACACCTTGGGAGGGCACTTGAGTTGTAAAGGAAGATACAATTCAGGATTAGAGGGTTTTTCCTAAAGGGGATTGTATGGTTGTGTGGGTTTTTATAGTAAAGGAGATGATAATTGCTTATCAATTTCTAAACATAGGTTTTTCACTCTATTGGATAAAATAATAAAATCCATGAACCCTCTAAAGGGTTTTCACATGGTTTCATCCAATGAAAAGTGGAATCCAATCTTTCATAAAACTAGTAATTGAACTCATTAAAGTAACACACATTTTGATGATGAAGTGAGTCATGTTCTTAAAGAATTAATTTTAAAATGTTAAAATATAATATAGGTTTTAGAGGAATCATTAAGGGTTTATAAAATTAATCATATAATTCAAAAATAATATATTTAAAATGGGAAACAAAATTTTAATCTTGTATATTGTTTATAGTATTTATAACATTTCTTTTTTGATTTTATGACATCATAACTCATAATATATCTTTATAACATATTTAATTCTCACCTAAATATTTTATTATCATAGAAAATTATAAAAATATACCATAGAAAAATTTAGACATGATAATTTATAAATTTTTTTATTTTATAAAAATTAATTTCAAAATATTATAATTTAAACTTTTAAATCAAAATCCCAATTTATTAAAAAATACTTGTTTTCATGAAAAAATTCAATCCCTTTTAAAAATGAAATTTTACTTAATAAAGTTATTTTGTAATTTATATTTAAATAGATATTGTTTAATATTAATAATTTATTAAAATTATTTTTTTAAAAAAATTATTGAATTAATCAAATTGTGTTTCTATATTGAAAAAATATACTTCTGAGAATAGATTTTTTGTTTCATCATAAACAAATCTAATTTTTATCAAACAAAATATTAAATAATTTATAAAGTAATAATATAAAGGAAAATTATAATAATTATTTTTTTGAAAATAAAAATATACAAATTGACACTCTTATGGTCTAGATATATAACCTCTAATTACACTATCTTATGCCAAATGGGTATGGTGTGCAATGATGACACATTTTGTGGTGGCTTTATTAACATTGTTTGGGCCGTGATCCCAATTAGCTTGAAACTATAAGATTATTGGTATTTCTCATGCTCTAATTGTTTAATATCATCTTGAGCTTGGTCAAAAGAGAAAACCAATGATGTTATGTCCCTTGGAATCTCTGATAAATGGGAATTATAGGGTATGATCGAACTAGTCACTACCATTACTTCTTCTATCTATATCAATTGGAATTTATCATAACCCTTAATATAAGAAAATATTAATGGTCACAACGCAATTTCAATATTAAAAAAAATTATTATGCTTAATAGAATTTTCAAATACAATAGACTATATAATGGTCCAAAATAATCAATTAAGTGCATTTTATTTCTATAACTACATTACATGATTAGGAATTTATTTTTTGACAATGTTAATTCCAATTATAAAAATTTGGGTGTTAAACCCAATATTTTTATATTTATAGTTCATAACATCTAATTAATCTTCACTTTTGAAATAATTTTTTAATATATATTTCTTCTTATTATAATATTCATTATATAAATAGTTCATCCCAACAACCCTATTCATTTTCCATGAGTGATTAGAAAAATAACTATTCGTTGGATTAGAGTACTCAAGAGGGGGTGAATTGAGTATGTATAAAAAATATTGTTTATAAATTAGTTTTTAAAATTTTTTCCCACAATTAAAAATATAATCTAATTAAGTTTGTAGTGAATTTATAAGAGCATGGAATGTTCAGTTCGTTATTCAAAAGTTGTTCAATATTTATCATCAGGTTTTTCTTCACTTCTCGATCTCCCAATATGTTTCTACTTTGAGATCTTGGGCTTTTGGCAGAATTCTTTAGAGTTTTAGTAGTTCGTTGGTTTTTCTTTTCTTGCATCTTTTCTAAACATACATAGTGAAAAAAATTATAATTATTTTATACGTTGAGGTCCAGTAGAAATTAGATCTCCCCATGTGCATGTACCTTGCACTATCCTTTCCATATCATAGATACAACAATAAATAGTGTCAGAAACATTAATTTGTCTAGATATGAACATTAGATAAAAATTTTAAATAATAAATTAAAAACAATTTTTATGACCATCAGTGAGTCATAAGTATCAGTGAGTCATTTTCATCAGTTTGTCTACATCAATTTGTCACCATTAGTGAATATCTATATCGATGAGTTCTTTCCATCGGTATCTGTGACTCTAGGCATCAATGAGTCATTTGTGCTATCAGTATGTCCAGGCATCAGTGAATCATCATCGGTGACTCATTTTGAACTATCGGTGTGAAACACTTCGATGAAGCATCCATCAGTGAGTCCTTTGATCTAATGGTGCATCTCCCATCTGTGAGTCATCCATCAGTGAGTTACTTGAACTATCGGTGTGACCGATCATCAGTTACATGTCCATCAGTGTGTTTTTGTTCTATCGGTGAGTCCTGAATCAATGTCTTTTTCGATCGGTGAGTCCTCATCAGGGATTCAACCATTGGTGAATCCTTTGAACTATCGGTGTTAGGGACATTGAAGAACTTATAGTGTCTATCTTATATATAAAACTCTATATTAAGTTAAATTCATAAATATATGTAAATATACACTTATAAATATATTGAAACAAAAATATCCACAAATTCTTAACTTATTGAAATATATTATGCTATGTGATTTTATTTATCCATTTAAGAATATTAACAGATATGATTAAGGGTTGTTAAAATATAATTTATGAATTATCTTGTTTTTTAAAATATAATGAGTTTTGATTATTAAAAAAACCATCTCACAAAGGGTCCAACAATATCCCCCTTTTTGATAATCACAAATCATGGAATTAATGAGTTATATAAGATGTTAAGGAATACAAATTACTTGACTTAGCATAGAAATAGAAATTATGAATTCTCAATATAACTATATAGTCTTTCCTTTTATGCTCCCCCTCAATTATTGTATCAGAGGATATATATAGAAGGTTTGTTCTAAGAGAGTTATATCAAAGAATTTTCATTCCCCCCTTAGTAAGTTGAATTACAACAGCCTAAGTGATTGATATCTGAGATGGGATACATATATAAATTATATATATTACATGCCATATTTCGTATTCTGGAGTTATCCCCCATAGATTACGAATATATTTCATCCATATCTTTCTCCCCCTTTTGGTATTAGCAAAAAGGTGAAAAGAAAGAGAAGGTATGAATAAAAAGAATATAGAAAATTGGAAACATAGGGAAGTCAAATTGATATTCACTAAGGTACAAAGAGTATAATCATAAAAAATATAGTCATGAAATGAAATGTAAACAGACCAATCAAATAAATGATCCATAGAAAAAGATTGATATTTTGAGGGGATTTCCCTTTGTCTGAAGGGTCAAGAGAAGGTGCAAGAGGTGGTGTTGAAGATGTAGGAAGGCCTGGTCAAATAATGACACCAAGTAAAGAAACAACTATAATAACATTACCTAAAAGGCTTGGTATCCATTTTGATAGAACACAATTTTGAGTCTTCTACTTGATTACTAGCTTGATCTAAGACAAGTCTTGAGATACTGTCATTTGAGCAGGAGGTAGATAACCAAATGTGATGGAAGTAGTTGTTGGGACAACTATAGCATCAGCTTACACATGTTGGTAGGAACTCAAAATCATGGTAAAATAATTTATTATTTCACCCCATACTACATTTCCTTTTCAAAATTCTCAATATTTTCTATGAACCTTTCCAATGTATTTGTAAACTCCTTAAACTGACAGACTTTCCTCTTCAATGCCTCTATCACTGGTGGAATCTTATGGTTCTAATCCATGTAATTAAAGGTATTAATTAGATCATGCTTGGTGTAGATTTTGAAAAAGAAGACTTCTCCACCTTTTCTCTAATTTCTTTTTGGGCACTAGATGCCTCATTTGTACACTTTCTAACCATGTTATAAAAAATTGCAGTGATTCTATGCACCTTGGAAAGAGTCTCTTTATCAGAATCACTTTGAATAGACCTCATCTCCTCTCTCATTATAGTCCTGAGGGACTCCATATATGCTGCAGAAAAACTTGTACAATTAGAACTAAAGGTACCAAAAATCATCTTTCCAATATCCTACTTTAACTTTTTCAAATATGCACTTAGAAGATGTGTAAATAGGTTACTAAGTACCTCCATAACACCACTAAGAGTGGTCTTAAAATCAGGCATTAGAGATTCAAATTCATTACCCATTCTCTTCACTTATTCTCTTAGAATGGTATTATTTCTATTAATTGTCTGGGATGTAGTGATTAGGTTATGCTAAATATCATGAATCACCATTCATGAAATCCTAGAGGAATATGCCTCTAAAAAACTCATGGAAGTAAAAGCTTCATTTCTAATTCTAATAGAAGATCTCATTAACTCACATAAATCTGTTTTGAATTTCTCAAGATAATCCTTGGTGATATAGACACTCAATACTGTCTTTGCAACCAAATCATCAACATTAGGTATTATAGGTGAAGATTGAGCAATCGGTTCTACAAAAACTTCTGATGTAGGAGGAGCAACAATATCATCATCTGAGTCATAATCCATCCCAAATATGATATAATCTTCATTTCTATTCCACTCAATAGAATAGGTCCGGTATCTAGGATCCATAGTGTCAATCCTTAATCTTCTTCCTTGGGGATCATCCTCAACTTTTTCTTCATCCTCTTCTTCTTCCTATCTTCTAGACAAAAAAACATTTTGAGGCACTAGTACTAACAGAACTTGACCTTCTTCTCGAACTCCAGGCATTCCAGCTACTCCAACAACTTGAGGCTCTTCCTCAATCCGAGGCATATGGGAAATATGATCCTCAACCTCTTCCAATTGTCCTCCATCCATGATATGATTATGATCCTGAATGATTCCTTGTGCATCAGCATCTGGGTGGTCATGCCTGTCCTCATTTACAACATCTCCATCATCATCATGACCGGGAGAATCCTGTCTAATAAGACCAGCACCATCCAGCCTATCAACTTCATCATCTTCTCTATGCACTAACTCCTCACCATAATTAACATATTCTTGGCCGGTTTTTAGTGATTCACTCACATGTTCACCTTCATCATCATCATCATCATCTTCTTTTCTTACATATCCTTCATCTCAAGAGACCTTAGTCTCATCCTCATCTTCATCACCTAACAATAGTTATCGAGAATGCAGTTCTAATGGTAGACTGGTAGGTCCATATGAAATTTCCTTAGGAATTTCAAATATATCTGGGTCACTCTTATCATATATAGGAGACCCCTCCTCTCTTGGAAGATCAGAATCAACCTATTACTCTTCATCAAAAAACCGCCTGCTCACTAGGTTTAAAACCTAGATCAACTTGATCCCCTGGTCTAGTAGGATAATCTATGGGATTGTAATCCTCATATAGTTTCTCCTCATCATCTACCTAACATCTCTTCCATGGGTTCCAAAATATCTTCATCCGCTTGCATATGTCTTTGTGCAGGCATAATCCACTACAGGAAGTAATCATCTCATCTCCATCTTCCACACATTATAGACCCTTCAATATTACTAAGATCATCCTTGAATATTATAAATAGGTTTCCTTCTTGTATGGTTTGATTTTATTATAAATTTGTACCTCGATTTATCTAAATAGATTCAATTTCACCCAATTTTGTAATAAATAAATTAGGTAAACATCCTGATACATCACAACAACAAAATCTCTCTTCCTTGGGAAGATTAGATGTTTAATGAACTTGAAAACAATCTGACGTATCCATATAATTCTATATCTATTGATCTCCAAGATTCCTCATTTTCAGTCAATAATTTCAATTCATTTTTATAAGATAACAAATCTGAGGTCGGAAGAATGTTACCCTAGTAATTAGTAAATATGCCCTCATATGGCATCTCCAAACACTAAGCCCATTCATTTGAAGAAAATGAAATTTCTTTTCGAATCTCCAGAGACTTAATTTGAGCCTCCTCAGATCCTTAAAAATATACTTTCAAGTTAATATATAGTTGATGTACTAGTTGGGGATATAATTTTCTCTCATTAATTGAAAACCAACTAATCCACCATTGAGGTTCCAACACTTTCATCAAGAGTAAATTACTTGAAAATACCCACTCGGAAAACACCTCCTTCTTAGTAGTTACCACACAGCTTCCCAAACCCAGCTTCACAGAACATGCAACACTACTATATTCCCCTGTCTGATTCTTAGCAGATGATGATTCACTTAATCCTTCCATTATACACTTCATTCTCGCCATTCTAAAGGTTTGAGTTTGATGGAAGTCTAAGGGTCTAAGGTTCGAAAGGTAGAGTGAGGGTAGTGAAGGGTCAAAGAGTGGATCAATTTAATTTTATCATTTAGGGTTTATACTTTATAAAATAAAATAATAGTAAAATAATAAAAAACTAAACTATTTAATTTTACTTAAAATAAAAAAGATGAACACATTTACTATAAGTTCCCTATCAATATTGGTTTCATACGTACAATATTACATGATCGACTTCATGTGACTGACTTTAACTGATCTGTTTTACTCATCGGTTTTAGATGATCAGTTTCACTATTTGGATTCACTGGATTGATTTCACATATTGGTTTCATGTGATCGGTTTAATTGATCGGTTTCATCTGATCAGGTTCACTGATCGGTTTCACTGATTGGTTTCACTGATCAGTTTCACTAATCAGTTTCACCAGATCTATTTCACTGATTGGTTTCACTAGATCAATTTCACTAATTAGTGTGAAAGACAAACATATCATTCAAATGGGATAAGGTCAGATAGTGTTTATAGATTTATAATTATTAGTTCATATCTAATGTAGCTCATTCGTTCAGAGTTTAAGGGTTTGGTGAAAATGTCAGCAAGTTAATTCATAGTCCCAATAAACTCAAGAGTTATATCACCTCTCGGGTAATGGAATCTAAAAAAGTGATGTCTTACATTAATATGTTTTTTTAAGGAATGAGAGATTGGATTCATATAAATGTAAATAGCACTTTTATTTTCACAATTTATGGGGATATGTTTGAATTTAAATCCATAATATAATAAATTATGTTTCATCCAAATAATTTGTGCACAACAACGACCAAAATCAATGTGTTGTTCTTCAGAAGTTGATAATAAAAAAGAACATTTATTTTTACTACACCATGAAATCAGAGACTTTCCAAAAAAGTGACATGTTCCAGAGGCTCTCTTTCTATCTAATTTACACCCACCAAAGTCAGCATCCGAATAGCTAACCAAATCAAATGGTTGTCCTCTTGGGTAGAACAATCCTAAATTAGTTATATACCTCAGGTATTTGAAAACTCTTTTGACATCATTAAAGTACGAATCTTTTGTGTTTTCTTGAAATATTGCACACATACATACAATAAACATGATGTTTGGCCTACTAGTAGTTATGTATAGAAAACTCCCAATCATTATTCTGTAAGAATTTTGATCAATAGATTTCCCATTTTTATCAATATGTATCTTACATGTAGAACTCATTGGTGTTTCACAACTCTTAATGCCATACGATACATATGTTTTCAAAATATATTTTGTGTATTTACTTTTATTTATAATAACAAATTCCTTATTTTAAAATATTTTAAACCAAAAAAAAAATATTTAAGTTCACCTATCAAACTCATTTCAAACACACTTTTCATCTCTTTTCGAAAATCATTACATAAAGAATTTTTAGATTATTCGAATATAATATCATCTACATATATTTGAGCTATTAATAATTATTTAGGAATTATTTTTATAAATAAAGTTTGATAAAAATATATATTTGTAAATCCTTTAGAAATAATAATGTTACATAACCTGTTATACCAAGCTCTTTGATCTTGTTTTAATCCATATAAAGCTTTATATAATTTGAAAAATAGATTTGGAAAATGTGGATTTGTAAATACTTTGGGTTTTTCAATAAAAACATCCTCAATTATATAACCATTTAAAAATGAACTTTTAAAATCCATTTGATAATATTTGAAATATATATGTGCTGTATAGGCAAGTAGAATTATAATGAATTTAATCCCAGCTACTAGTGCAAAGTTATCCTCAAAATCAATTCCAACTTCTTGATTATAGATTTGTGAAACCAATCTATCTTTGTTTCTCACTATATTTCTAGCTTCATCCACTTTATTCCTAAACAAAAATTAGTTATTATGGTTAAAATATATTCTGTTATATAAACCAGCCTCCATAATTTATTTCTCTCAAACATTTTAAGCTCTTCTTGCATAGTTGTTACCCAAAATTCATCATTGATAGCATCATTGATACTTTTAGGTTCATGTTGTGAAAAGAATTATTGCTGTTCATCCCAATTTCTAATGAAATCTATAGTTTGTGTTCATATATATAAATATCTATCTAAAACTTCCAAGGTATGGTTTTTAAGAGTTATAGTTGGTCTAGTGAAGGTAGAGATTATTATTTCAGGTTCATTACTTGATTCTGTTTATTATGGCTAGATTCTAGAGAATTTCCAGAACTAGAGGTTTTAATAGATTCTTTTATAGGATGGTCCGATGGTTTATCATTAATGTATAGATGTGACATATCCTCTTAGATATTCCCTAGTGAGGTATTAGGTACATGTGGACCTTTTAAAAAAAACTTGACATGCACAAATTCCTCCACACATTTGGTTCTCTTATTAAAGATGCTATAAGCTTTTCTTGATGTTGAATATCCCTGGAATATTCCTTCATCATTTTTTGGAAAACTTTTCTAGATTATCTTTAGTGTTAAGAATATAAAAATTACATCCACACACTTTAAAATAATTTACCTTGGGTTTCCTATTATTCCACAACTCATAAAGAGTTTTTTAAGGGTAGGTATGATTAATAATTTATTTATTATGTAACAAGCTATATTGACAGCTTCAGCCCAAAGAGAAATCGTTAGGTCATACTCATTGAGCAAAGTTTAGACAATTTCATATGGGGTTATATTTCTTGTTTCTACTACACCATTCTATTGAGGTGGCCTAGTGGTAGAGAAGTTATGACTATAGCCATTTTGTGAGCAAAAAGATTCAAAGTCTTTATTTTCAAACTCATAGCGATGGTAACTTTATGAGGATTTAATTTTTAGTCCAGTAATATTTTCTACAGTCCCATCATACTTGGTAAAATTATAGTAAGATTTACTTTTATGAGATAAGAAAAAGGTTTAATTATACATAGAGAAGTCATCTACAAGAACATACACACAGTTCTTCCCATTGAGACTTGAAACTCTAGATGGTCTAAACAAGTCCATGTGAACCAACCCGAGAGGTTGATAATTTGTAACTTTTTTCTTTTGTTTGAAAGATATTTTATGTTTCTTTCCCTTTTGACAAGGATTTCAAACTCTATTGTATGGAAACTCCAGTTTGGGAAGGTATTTAACTGAAAATTTTCTGGTCAATTTCTTAAGGGATTGTACATTACAATGTCCTAGTCTCCTATGCCAGATCCGAGTCACGTGAAACACACTTAGACAGGAAAAATTCTGGGATGCTAGTGTGTCTATGTTTACAGTATATACATTATCATTTCTAAGAAAAGTAAATACCATGTTATTCTTGGCATAAAAAACATGGAATGCATTATTTTTAAATTTAACATTGAATCCATCATCACACAGTCGAGATAAGATAAGTGTGTTATACTTTAATCCATCAACATAAAGTACTTTGGAAGTTGAAATAGATTTAGGATTACCAATCTAGCATAAACCAATTATTTTTCCTTTCACATTGTCACCAAATGTGACATATCCTTCATCAATGTTGATGATATTCTTGAAGCTGGAGTAGTCTCCCATCATGTGTCTTAAAAAAACACTTTCCAAGTAGTAAATCATTCTACCTGAACTCTTAAGGCTGTTTACCTACAAAAAAATTTATCTAAGAAATGATTTTGTTACCCATATTTTTATGGGTCAAGAAAAATTAGTATTATAGGATTTAAGAACTCACAATTGTCTTATGTGTTTCCTATAGGTAGAATATATGGTATTTGAAAAATAAACATGGTTTGGTCTAGAAAAAATTGATGTAGTAAAATATTTTTTAGAACTAGAACATGCATTAAAATTGTAATTTTTGGGAAAAAAAGAAGATTTTCCACATTTAGTCATGAAATGTGCTTTTGATAAATTTCTTTGTCCAGGGTGATATCAAATACCAGAAGTGTACTTAAGAACTATTTATTTATCAAGAATTTGATTAGATTATCTTTTACATTGGTAAAATTTTCTAAATCCTTCTTCAATTGTTCATTATATAAGTTTAGATCATTATTTTCCTTTAGAAATTGTGCATTTTTATCTTTCTCAATAGTGAGTTCAGAATTAACAGCTACATTAAGAGCATATTGTTTCTTTAATGATTTAAACTTATCTTTTAATTCATTAAAAATATCTTATAGAATGAAAAAAATATTCAAACAGTTCATTACATGTCATATTCATAGATTAACCTTCATTTTTATAATATTAAGAATTTTGTGTAGGAGATTCTAAGATCACCTAATATTTTTTTTCATAAAACACATATTTTCCATGTCATCTTTTTAATCATGAGATTATGATGATTAACTGGATCTATCCTCAAAGGCACTCCAGGTGGCCTTCGTAGAATTCTTATATATATTATCATTATTTTCATACTTCTTTTTGAATTTTTACTTTGGAATGTCAGCTTTGACATGTCTCTTGAATTCATAGAAGAAAATATCCTCTTATTTTTCATTTATTTTATAGTACATTTTCTCGTTGCCCTTATTATCATATTTTCCTTTATAATTGGGCTTCCTAAAAAATGTATTCTTTATATCGAATTTCATGAATCTCCTGCCCTACTGAACCATATCTTCATCAATATATGATGTTGAGTCATCATTACTAGAGCTTTCAACAGAGGCTAGTACATTCTATTTTTTCTTTATTCTTAGAGGTAGTAGTCTTGAAGGCTAAAAAATTTCCCTTAGGTTTATCCTCTTCTTCTTTGTTAACTTTTAAATATCATTCATACATCATTAGTTCTCCAATGAGTTCTTTGACATGTAATTTTTTGATGTCACACGATTCTCTAATAGAGACAGAGGTTCCTCTCCATCTATCAAATAAGCATCCAATAATCATCAGTTTTTTTTCTTTGGCAGTTACATGTCTTCCCAAAGAGATCATAGTGTTAATTATTCTATTAAACATGAGACACATATCAGAAATAGTATCATCATGATTAATCCTAAAATTATAATATTTAATAGTATATGTGTTAAGTCTCTTTTCCTTTATAATAATAGTTCCTTCATATGAAACAAACAATGTATCCCAAATTTCATGGGCTATTTTACATGAAGAAGTTCTGTTAAATTCCTCATATACTAAAGACCAGTTTAAGGAATTTTTGGATTTATAGTTAGTGTTATAAGTAGTTTTATTTGGGTCATCCCAAGTAGTTTTAGAAGTAGCAGGAATCTTATACTCATCTATAATTGAAAACCAAATTTCAAAACCCATACTTTCCAAGAAAATTTTCATTTTCATTTTTCATTGGGCCTAATTAGTTACATTAATGAATGGAGGTCAGTTGGTAGAAGAACCAACTAGCCTATTATACATAATAAAATTTTAATTTTTTTTGAAAGAGATATAAATTTAGTATTGACATAAATTTTATGATCCTTGAAATACAACTAAAATCGCAGTTGAAAAAGTTTAAAAATAAAATGGAAAATAAAAAATTCCAAATTCTCTGATACCAAATGTTGGTGAAAGTAGATTACTAAAGAGGTGAGTTAATTTAGTATATATAAAAATTTATGTTTATAAATTGGATATTTAAATATTTTCCCCCAATTAAAAATATATTCTAAATTATTTTGTAGTGAGTTTATAGGAGTCGTGAATGTTTATTTTATTGTTCCAAAGATGTTCAGGATAGCTCAATAGGTTTATTTTACTTCTTCATATCCTAGTATGTTCTTCTTTTAAGTTATTGGGCTTTTGGAAGTATGCTCTAGAGTTGTAGGAGTTTGAAGGTTTTTCTTTTCTTACAACTTTTCAGCACACACGGAATGATATAGCTTGTAATACTTTTATACATCGAGGTTTAGCAGACACAAATATCTCGCCACATGCATGTACCTCATGTTGTCCTATAAATTTACTATATACCACATTATATAATTTCACAATCATTAATTTTTCTAAATATGACCGTTAGATATAAATTTGAATTAATAAATAAAAAACAGTTTTTATGACTATCAGTGAGTCATAAGTATCGACGAGTCATTAGTATCAATCAGTTAGCATTAGTGACTCTCAATATCAATGAGTCTTTTCCATCAGTTTCAATGACTCTAGGCATCAATGATTCATTTGTGATATTATTCTATCCATGCATTGTTGAGTCATCATCTGTGACTCATTTTGAACTATTGGTGTGTCACCCATTAGTGAATCTTCCATCGGTGTGTCCTATGAAATAATAGTGTGTCTCTCATCGGTGAGTCATCCATCAGTGAGTTTCGTGAACTATCAGTGTTACCAATCATCAGTGAATTGACCATTGATTTGTTGTTTATTCTGTCAGTGAGTTATACTTTGATGTCTTCTTCGACCGGTGTGTCCTCATCGGTGAGTCAGCCATCAGTGACTCCTTTGAACTATCTGTGTCAGGGAATTTTAAGAACTTATAAAGTGTCTGTATTATACAGAACAACACCAGATTAAGTTAAATTCATAAATACATGTAAATATATTTAATAATAAATATACACAAATTATTGATTATTGAAATTTATTACGCTATGTGACATAATTTATCAATGTAAAAATATTCATTGATATGATTAATAATAGTTAAAATTTATTGTATAAATTATCATGATTTGTAAAATGGCATGATTTGTGATAATTAAAACAACTATATCACAAAGAGTTCAACAATAACCATCACCGAGTTGTAAATTTGTAACATCAAAAAAATTCCTAGAAACCTTCCTTAGAAACACACAATTTCTTATTGACAGAAGTACTGGATTTAAAATAAGAAAATGAATCCCCACCTTTATTTCAGTTATCATTATTAGCATCTCTTTTCAATATATTATAAAACTATAATAATGTTTTGAAAAGTTTTTGGAGAATTATCTAATTTTGATGTTGTGTATCATTAATAAGTATTCTATAATATTCTCACTCATTTAGAAGTACATCAATAATATTTCCCATATGATGATCTTACCTAATATCCTTATCACTAAAATATTTAAAAACATTCCCAACAGTTCTTAATTACTGATTCATATGAGAAATTGAATCTCCTTAGATAAAATAAAAGGATTTATAATCTACACTGATAATATATCATCAAGTCTTCATGAACATAGATTTACCAAAGTGAGTAATTTCCATATTTTTCTAACACACTCTCACATAAAGATATCTTTATATCAATGTTTTTCATCATCAATAATGGAATTTTTTTGTAGGCCGTATAGTTAGCCTGATATTAGAACTTCTGCACATGAGTAAAGTACAAAATTAAATTTTCTAGAACCATATAATTATAAACCAGCTTTTTATAATGATCTAATCAAGAATTAATCATAAAAATATTTATCTGATCTCTTATATACTCATAATACTCCCAATAAAAAATGTGTATGACCTGCATTAAAGTTTTCTATTGTTTCAATTTGAAAAATGAACATAAAAGAAGAAATTTTCTCCTATACATGTTTTTATAAAGAAATGATACCAGATAAAACACTAAAATTTTCACTTATATTTAATAATCAAGGGGGAATTGAATTTAATTATAAATAAAAACTTTGACTTTCTCCCACAAAAGAATAAACTATCTATAAATTAAAAATATTGAATATAAAAGTGTATAACAACAAATGAAAGAAGTGGAAATTAAAAAATTTAAAAATTATGAACTATCAGAGTAAATAACCTAAACAAAATAATTATAATAACAAGTATATGTAAACATGGAGTTGTGGAGAAAAATATATAAACTTCATTAAATTATAAATGAAACAATATAATCGGTTCAACTCAAAGAACTAGTAACGTCTTGACCTGAGTGCCACTAAAACGGTCCCCCCATGCTAGTTCACCACTAGGCCTCAAGTGTGCCTCCCCATATACCAAAGGCTGCCCTATATAAATTAGGGTATAAAGGCGGTAGAGTGTGTAGACTATACAATCATATCAGAGCAGAAAATAGAAAAAATAAATTGATATAATCCACATTAGAAAATAAACAAAGTGTAGAAGCAGTAAATAAACTAAAATATAACATGCTAAAAAAACAAACAAAATGTTATAAAATTTTAACAACAATTTCATATATACAACATTGGTCACCCATTGGGATGACCATACATGTAAGAGTATATAAAAGAAACTAAAATAAAATAATAGGGAACTCTTACTAACTTTGAGCTAGAACACATACCCAATCTCTATGACACTAATGAGCTGCTCCAACCTAATCAAAAGGAAGTCCACATGACTGGACCAACCTATCATGCATCTACGGGCCTCACCCAACTATCCTGAAACTTGTGATCCACATTAAAATCAGACTTATATTTTATACACACACTAAGGTGCACATACATGGGTGATAAATAATATCATTAGGTCCCTCTAATGATGAACCTATAAATATTCTTTCATTAGTGAATACTTATTCAATATTCTCAGTCTATCTCAGACATGACATGAAATAATAAATAAAACAAATAACATGAAATTGTAGTCAATCCTAGAGTCTATAATCCCATTCAAATTGGTAATATTCCACCATGTATTTATATATTAATATATGTGTGTATATATATATTCCACACACACACATATATATATATATACAAAAATATGTATATACATGATTTAGGTGAATGAAATAATATAAATCAATAACAGTTGATCCTTGGGTCTGGAATCCAAATCGTCTGGAAATCTTGTGTAAAAGGAATTGAGCTAGATGTTTTACCACTCTAGTAATGTATAATTATGTTTATACATAGGTTTGTAATCCTAATAAAAAAATAATTTATTCATCTAGAGAAAAAAATGTTTCCAAGAAAGCTATATCACCACATTGGGATTTGTTCCCTAAACCTGGGAGCACCCATAATTTTTTCCAATCCCAATAATTAATAATTATAGGTAATAAAATAACATTATATAAATTTTGTCTAGTTAGGATGTCAAGCCACTCAATACATGTAAATACATTTTGATGTCTGAGACTTGGGTCCTAGCTCATTGGATGTCATAATATTGGATCTTAGATAAACTATAAGGGCCAAACCTTATGCGATCTATGAATGAAATGCTTTACGGACCCAAGTACACTCATGGTTTCTATTCATTTAGGTGGATCTAAATACCAATCCCTGTGAAGTACCACTAGGTGATGTATTAATTGGGCATCCACCTAACCCTTTAGAGTATCATTTTTGTCATTTAGGAGATCATAATCATCTTCAAATGCATCAATGATTTCAAGCACCAAGTACAACACCATTTTCATGTTATCGACTAGGGAGAGCATAATCATCTCCATTTTTCAGGAGAGAATAATAATCCATGATTATATTCCACATAAATGGTGAGGAGCACAATTTCCACCACCAAAACCAAGTTATCCATCCAGGAGAGAATAATCATCCCCCGTAGTATAGTATCATAGTCAAAAGGGGTTCCATCACTAAACATCATAATAAAATGTACACAATTCCCAATATCATCGCTAATATGGATCAAAATCATGATCTGAATAAATACATATAGTATTTCAAAATATATAAGTAATTATCAAATAAAAGGCTTAGAAGATGTATCCTAGGAAATACTTCTATGAATTCCACTAATTTATGTTGCATTGTAGAATGTTCATTATCCAACTATCGGGAAGCACCTTTAGAAATAATAGATTCATTAATAGTAATCATGTGAATGTATAGATAAAGAGTGATGGTGTTCAAATTCCTAAACCAACCACTACTATCACAACCTCATGAATTATAAGTTATGTATGAGTTCTAAGGTGACCCACTACCATCAACACCAAAACCCACATCAAATTGGATTCGGGTAGGTCAAAAACATTGGTACCCACTAGGTCCCCTATGTAAGAGTACAATAGAGGAATCCTACTTGGTATTTTTATGTTCTAGACATAAGCGAAGGCATCCTACTCATGATACATAGATCTGATGGTAAACGGAAGAATCCTACATGGGGTCCTCTAACTATAAGAAAATAGTGGCATCCTATACGATATCCTCATAAAGGTACATAGGAAGAGGAGTACTACATGTACATTTAAAAATTTTGTACATGGGAAAATAATCCTATATGGGATCCCTAGAAAGAAGAAATATTTAGAGGGATCTTACAAGGGTTGTGTATTTCAACATGTAAGTGAAAAAATATCATAGGATACCCTCTTCAACAATAAAAAAGATAGACGTATCCTAAAATAAATCCTTTAGGATGGAATGCAAGAAGAACCATCATATAGGTGATCCTTAGAATCAAGGGAACACAATTAAATTGATTCTTCCTCAAAGGGTGAGTTATAAAAGCATTATTCAAGATAAAATTCTAATAGAACATCTCAGATCAAGGGTCCCACTCTATATATATATCTAGATTAGATTACCATAGGAAGAACCTCTATGTTTAGTAAGAATCTTGAAAAACCTCATA
Source organism: Viscum album (assembly GCA_963277665.1). Classification (NCBI taxonomy): domain Eukaryota; kingdom Viridiplantae; phylum Streptophyta; class Magnoliopsida; order Santalales; family Viscaceae; genus Viscum; species Viscum album. The sequence continues at coordinate 736,603,303 of OY728147.1, read as the reverse complement.
GGTGTCCTTAGATCACCCCATGGGTTTCACTATCGCAATCAATGCTAAATAATAAGAAAATGGTTTAATCCTATGTCCAATTATACATTCAGTACATAAAAAATTGAAAAAACCACAAGAAGTTAATGAGGATGGATTACACATCAATTTTACCCTAGTACGTGATGTGTACCCTCAAATCCTCACATAGGAATGTACTGTAGATGCACATGGCACGTAAAACCCAAGTACATGGCATGTAAAATATGTACTTAGTGTGTACCCTGCATGTGGTTCCATCCTATGCAACTCACATGGCCTTTACATGTTTATAGAATGAATTTTTACTTCTATACGAGGTTCAACCCACATTTGTTGGGCTATGTTCTTTACAAGGGGTACCAGTCTATGTATTTTCCCTATATGTGTACATGTACATGGCGTGCGACCCACACGAGGTCTAGTAGTGTACTCTACACAACCATGTTCCCCTACGTTGACTATCTGTATGTATAATTGAATACATGATAATGTAACAGTACATAGGGTGTATACAAATATATGTAGTGTACTTCAAAAATGCCATCTTCCCTGGATGGGAACAATACAGGTGGCACGTTCCCAAACCACCGGTTGTGTGATCGGTATATCCAAATGAAAAACCTCTCATATAACCCAAAACCATTGTTCTCTCCTATAATGGTATATATGAACTGACAAGGGGTCCCAATTAATAATAACATGTCTTTAAAACTTGTAAATGGAAAATATATAGGGATTTAGGGAAACAAAATTAAAAATAGCCTACCTTTTGGAGGAATGCATGAAAACTTCATCCATTTCTATGGCCCACAGTTATCATAAAAAAATCTTTCTCATCTTGATATATATGATGGTACCTATATTCTCCTCTATCCAATTCTCTATATCACCCTCTCCATCAAATCTATCAATCATGCGGTGGAGGAAGCTTTAAAGGGGTGTATGTGAGATTCCAAGGAAGGAAAAGAATTGAAGGAAAAGAAAAGAAAGAAAAGAAAAAAAAGAAAAAGAAAAAATGGGTTAGGTATTGGCTCCCATGCAAGAAAACAATTCATGAATCCCCAAGAAAAAAACCCCATTCCGAACACAATAGTGATGATTTAATCTTAATCAAACAATCTGTTCAAAATATATCTCTAAAAAAATGCGTGAGATTAAATTATTTTTTAAATATGTACATATAAATGTTAAATAAAAATTATTCCACATAAATTCAAGCAGTTCCAAATTCCAAAAAAAACTATTTTTCTATTGTAAAACCCATTTTTGGGACCAATTTAGTGTTTATAAAAAGAATATGAGATCACATGAAAGGTTTAAAAGACCATTTTACCCCATTCAAGCATTTGAAAGAAAAAAATTCAAATCTACATTGAAGTTTCTTGTTCAGAAAAACATGTGTCATTATAACCTTCCACCAACACCTTCTCATCCAAGAGAAGCCTTGGGGGTCAAACAAATTCATTCTATAAAACTATGAATCTTAACACACATTCTATCTTGACTGTCCAACCACCAGCCTCCCAGCATAAAAAACTTCTTCCTATAAAAGTGACACTTAACTATGGATGATCTATTACTCCTAACCATATGAGTATCCTTATCACCACCTCATAAAATCTACTTTTCTAGATTACCAAGAATTGTTACCTGGATAAATTTTACATTTCAATATAATATGAGTCTCACCACCCCCAAACAGATAATGGTGTACTCCCCACCATAAGAATTACCATACACATCTCCTCTAGCACAACCTCAATAGGTTCCTCTGTCAAACCATGAGAGATATTTAAGAATAAAAGAATCTTGGAATATAAAAAACAATCTCTCTGATGTCAAGATTACATCAAAAGTCATGTATGTCTCACATGATACACAATCACATAAAAAAAGATATATTTTATTTAATAAACTCCTGACATCACATAACCTGATAATGCCTATACCTGTCTAGCCATAGTTAAACCATATCATAGAAAAAATTAATTTTTGATTTCTCCCTTAACAATTATGTGAATTTTTTTTTACCAAAACTCTTGAGAAACCATGAATGTTATGTTTTTGAAAATATTGGTCCTCGACTCAGACATGACAAGTCACTGATCCAGAATTTAAATGGTACTATACATAACTGACATGTATCATTATAACACAACTCAAACTTGAGTGAATCATCCATCACAATGATCAGCTGGACATGCTATAGTGAACACCCGTCTCATTAATATGGAATATCCCTCGGAACTCCTTTTCAATATCCTAAACCTCTCCCATGACAGAATTAATTCCACAAAAATATATTACACTATTTCATTTCAGTCAGGAAAATAAACCCACACATTGATCACTTTGTCAATGATGAAGCATTAGTCAAAAAGGATAGTTACCTGAAAAATCCTACCTACTAAAGCTAGTCTTGAAAGATGGTCACCCAAGTTTCTTTTTCAATAGAAAAAGTAATACACTTTTTTGATATATCAAAACCTAAGAACTAACTGTGAATCAGTATGCAACTAGGGTAAAACCTAACTACCTGTCTGAAAAGGTTGTGATAAACCCAAGACAAACCTACTCATAGGTTTCCAGTTTTCAAAATGATCATTGATCTACAAGGGTCTAAACCATAATGAAGGGCCTCTAGGTATTGCACCAAGACCTACTGAGGAAGTCTAATAATTGAAATTCTTGGGATAACCAACAAGCCCAAAGGTCAAATCTCTCTAAAAACAGAAACGATTAAACTAACCTATAAGGGTCAAAAATATCAATGAGGCCTAAAAGATCCCAATTTTTTCTGATCATACCCATAATTAACTGCTCCCTGGTGGTCTTAATAAAAATGTAGAAATAATACCAAATTGACACTCACCAAGAATCCATATATGGTAATGCCCCTTGAGGTCTAGTTTACTATAATGTATTAATTTTTTACCAACATTGTAAAATGTGACTTGACTAGATCACAAAAAACAAAAAGATACACCCATAAAGTGTCTATAAGGGAAGAATCAACAATTGATATTGACCTACATGGATAGGTACCATAATCACATGGTTTGATTATGTATAATTCCATTCCAAGATATGATAGAAAAGACTATAAAAGTTGTTACTAGCACTTTAAATAAACAAACCTATGTTACAACACCCAATAAGGGGTTCAAAACATGGGATCATATGCCCAATAAAACAATGTGGGTTACTACACCTCCCATGCATGAGGACTGATTCATAAGACTCACTATGAAATTTATAAACATATTTCAACACCGCCTACCATTAAAATAAATTGTATATGAAAATCAACCTAATTGAGTAGAATGATACCAAAAACTATACCAAAAAACGTAATTTGGGTATTTATTTACTATTTAACATATTGAAATCTAGAATCAGTGAAACCACACACTAGTAATAATATAACATGTGAATCCCACATGCGAAATATGATGCCTGCGACGCCTCTTTCACTTTCCATCCAATAGTTTACATCAATCCATAGACTATTGATAACATGCCAAGAGGCAAAAAGCAATAATTTATCATAAAATCTACAAAACATGTGCATATAAAAAATATAAAATCAGATAAATGTACAAATTCCATGATGAGAACAACAATCCCATATCCATGGAAACCACTACTTCTTATTGGAATTGGTGTTCTTAACACACTAGTCTGATATACACCATACGCTCCAAAACATACATCATATAAATTTCTACATATTAAAAATATTAAATAAAAAGGAACAAATCACCACTAATAAGAATTTATAACATTTTGACTTAGGTTCCACTAAATCAGTTCCTTGATACAGTTTTCCACAAGGCATAAAGCATACCTCGGCGCACGATAGAGGCTGCAGACTAAAAGCGAGGGTCTAGAGGAGGTATAGTTGGGAGACTATACCCTCATATCAGAGTAGAAAATAACTTTAATATATAGATATAATCCAAAAAAAATAAGTAAATAGAGTGAACTTGAAGTAAATAAATTACAATAGAACACACTTCAATTATAAATAAAATTCCTTAAAATCCAAAATATCCTTACCATACATATAACATTTGTCACCCACAAGACCAAAAAAGCATGCATGAGTACATAAAATAAACAAAAATAAAAGTATAGAGATATTCTACTTACATTGATACCATTCACATACCAAGTCTCCAAGACACCTCTATGTTTCTCTAGCCCGATAAAAATTAAGTCCACATGAGTGGCTCCATTGGATCATGAAACTCTGGGCCTTAACCCTATAATCGTGAAACCTGCACTCAATATGAAAATTAGACTTAAGGTATCAACTTACTACAAGGTTCACGTAAAATAGTGATACATAATCTATGTAGGTTACCCCAATTAAGAGACTCTAAATCTTCCATCATAAGTGAATGATTATGAAATATTTGTAGCCTCTCCGAGACATGATTGGAAACAATAAATAAAACAAATAACAAGAAACCACAATTGATCCCTTGGTCTGTAATCCCAGTCAACTGTGAAATGTACCATTATATATATATATATATTTATGTGTATATATATTTTCTTATATATATATACATAAATTTTTATATATATTAGTATGGAGAAAGAAATAAAATAAATCAACAGCATTGGATCCTTGTGTCCATAATCCCAATTGTCTAGGAAACCTGCGAAAAGAGATTTAAGATTTATTTCATACCAATTAATCTGTGTATAATTAAATCTATCCCTAGGTCCTTAATATTGATTGAAAATACCCTCTTCAGCCAGTTCTAGAATTGTATCTGAGTAAGATTTGTCACCATAGGTGGATATATGTCCTGGACCTAGGATAACCTGTACTCCCCTCCGATCACTATAATAAAGGATTCCAAGTGATAAATGGAAGCACTATAAATTGAATCTGATAAAGAAGTTATGAAACTCAATCTCTGTAAATATAGTCCAATTTCCGAGCCCAAGGTCATATTCCTTTGGAAGCCATCACATTGGAGCTCAGATGAACACTAAGGGGCCGACCCGTAGGAGATATGTTAATGGAATGCTCTCCTGAACTATCTACATTCTCAAAATCTATTTATATAAGTGGATCAATATACACATCCCTAGGAAGTACATTTGTGTGATGTTTTACTAGTCCACCTAAATGACTATAGGGAGCATCCTAGGTGTCACTCTGAAGATCATACTAATCCTAATGTGAATCAAGGTTGTGAAGCACCATGTCCAACACTATGACCATGTAATCGATTCGAGAGAGTATAATCATCCCCATGAGTGAAAAGTGTATAATAAACCATGAGTATATGAAACATCAATGGTGGGGAGTGCCATTTCCACAAACTCGATCAAGTAATTGATCAGGTATAGTATAATATTCCCCATCACTCTTGTATCACGGTCAAAAGGGATCCCATTCATAAACATCATAATCAAAGGGATTCCTTTCTTAAATATCATAAAAAATAAGGCTCAAAATACTGATCCTAGTAATTACATAAAGGAATACCAATGATATAAATAATAAACAATTAAAATAATTAAAATCTAGATCCCATGATGTAGGTTTGGCCATCCCAATAATGAATGTATCATTGCATCAATCTCATAGTACAAATAATATGAAACACCTCTAGAAACTATTGTTGCGTCAAAGGTAATAAATTGAATGTATAAATAAATATTTAGGGTGTCTAAATTCAAGAAACATCCACTATTGTCATAGCCACATGACTTACAAAATTAGTACAAGTTCTAAGGTGACTCCTACTACCATCAATATCCAAACACACATCGCACTAGATTAGGGTCAGTTAATCACTATAGTATCCACTAGGTCCCCTAAGTCAGAGAACTAGAGATTTATTCTACTTGGAATCATTGAGGTCCATGCACAAGTGAAGAAATTCTACTCAGGTTCCTTAGTAGATAAGGTAAAAGGAAGAATCCTACAAAGATCCTTCTAATGGTATTGATACAGAGGCACCCTATATGGGATCCTCAGAATGGTACATAAGAAGAGTAATCATACATGGGACCCTCAACAATAGTGTACACATGAACAATAATTCTATATTGGATACCTAGAAAGATTAAAATATTAAATGTATCCTACATCGGGTTCTATAGGTTAGCATATAAGAGAAGGAATCCCAAATTAGACACTATATAATAGTAAGAAGATAGAGGCATCCTACATGGGTACCTTATGGTCAAAAAATTTCTATAGGAATTCAAATAGGGGATACTGTGATACAACTAATATCATGGAATCCTATGCTAAAAATGTACATATTACAATGTAGACTTCCTCAAAATAAGTGATATGAAAGAATCGGTCAATAGATATAGCTCATAGATCATCTCATATTACGAGATTCACTCTTAAAAGATAACTAAGGTCAATTACAAGAGGAAGAACACCCATTTTGGAAAAATCACTAAACACTTCCTTATAATATTCATATCAACTCAAGGGTCTCAACATCATGATATGCATGGAAAGACACTGAAAATGGGAAATTCTATGTCCAATTCCAACTACGGGGAATATAACACTGAAGAACACTCAAAAGGGTAACGTGAAAGGAGTACCCAACATGTGTACCCTAATAGATGACGTGTAACCTAGAATACCCACATAGTATTATACTCCCACTATATTTTCAATTTGAAACCCAAGAACATGATGTATAAGACATGTACATAGTGTTTACCCTACATAAGGTACCTACTCATGTACCTAACATGGAATGACCATATTTATAGCCTGGCAATGTACTTCCACCTAATGTGAAGCCCACATCTGGTCTGGCTGTGTACCCTACATGGGTTACATGGACATGAATTAATTTTATATGTATACCTTGACATGTCATGTGACCCAAATGATGTATGGTTGTGTACTCTACAAGGACATGTCCGCTATAAATTCTATTTGAATGGGTAATATAACTATAAATTCATCCCACTAAAGGTGGATATTTGGAAGGTCATTAACACACTAAAAAAATCATAGGAATAGATAACATAATTTAAAATTTGGTGAAATTATTATAAACCTTCCAAATAGGAACCTAATAAACTAGGATAATTCACAGTTATGAAATAAATGATCCTCTATCTATATTGAATAGTTGGTGTAGTAGTGACATTTGGAGGATATTGGGATACTTATCTATTGAATCATATTATCTGTGGGAAGAGCTCTATAGTGGTCATTCCAGAAAAGAAAACTAATATTTATTGGAATTATGTTATTTCTATAATGTCATGGTCCAAAAATTAATTTCCAATTAGTCTTGTATGATACTATGGTATTCCATAGTGTTAAATTTTTTTAAGTCATTATTGCATAAGAAAATGATAATTTCATTTACAATTATCATGTTATTATATATATCCATTCCATTCTCATCCAGTACTATATTAACGAAGGTAGTACGATATGCTATTGACATGATTATGATGTAAGGAGATACATATCCTATGAAGTTGATAATACTGGTTCCTAACTATCTTACAAGAAAATAATGATTAATATTATAACAATACAATTTTAGTGGACCAATAGAGGACCAATTGACTTTTTCATGCATCACTAAAAGGGTGGGGGGGGGGGGGTCCAACAAATTTACAATGGTATATTGAATCCAAACAAACAGACACACACACACACACAAACATATTTGTTCATAACATAGTGATCTAATAACAACAAACCTTCACTGATTTCCTATATGATTTGAGACAAAAAATCATATATGTATCCCTCTAAATCTATAATATTGATATATTCTACATCCCCAAGTTGGGAGTTCCTTTTCTAGACAGAAAAATGGATCTACTCATTAGAGTATACCTCCAAAAAATACAAGGTAAGATTCACATTGCTTTCCAAAAATTTGTGTCTAAAATGATGTGTAGAAATATTGATAAGAGAACACTATTGACCGGGGTTAACCAACCACCAAAATATAAGAGATGGTTTATCTAATTAATAATATACCATTTTATCAAGTAAAACAACCCATTAAATTGGTAAACCTATATCCCCCCATTATTCAGTAGCGATCTTAAGAATACAATCTTAATGATCCCCTAAGAAAATATTTTCCACGACCCCATGTTATATGTTTTCCTAGAATACCACATATTTTAAAATAAATACAATTTCAATTATTATTCTTTTTAACTATAAATTTTACTTCCACTTATGATTTAAATGGATTACATAGTGGATATATTTTCTGCTAATAAAGAATAACAATTTGTCACATAAAAATAAATTAGAAATACCTAGAGTCTTATACCACCCCTACAAGGCTTTACAGTTTCTAATTGGACTTCTTTTATTAGTTGTATATTAAGGAAATAATAAGAAATAATGAAACAATTTAGTTAAAATGGGTCACCATTCATTAATCTATGATGTTTTTAAAAAAACAAATATTTCTTCCCATAATCCTCACTGATAACTGAGGTGAATCTTTTCCATGAAAAAAATAATACAAATTGTTTTTTTATAAAAACCGAGATAATATATCATTTTATGAATGTAGTTCTACTTCATAACAGTATATAAATTTTGAATAACAATCTTCATCATCATGTTTCCTCTGTGTTTTTTGTGATTTAAATCATCCATTATCTCCTATGTGAGAGTAATATCTCATTGAATATTTTTTATTTTAATGAATTTGTGTATCACCTCTATAAACAGGATGATTAGAATACATATAAGTATTACATTTCGAATATTTACAGTAACTATATAGATGAAATTACACATAATGATTAAGTGGAGTAGATGAAAGGTTTTGAGAAATTTCCCCTTTGTGATAAGAAGAAGATATTCACACCTGGGCCTACAGGTAGTGAACAACTTTGAGGAAATATTTTATATCCTTAATCGAATTCCCCTTGACAATGTCCAAAAATAAAAGAATTTATTCCATAGTTTTATCAATTTTTAGTAAACCGTTATAATACGAGTAGTATTATGTTTTATTTACTATATACTATATAATTAGAAGTTTTAAAAATACAATTATACATGGGAGGACACATTAGAGATATAAATTATGGAATATATATCATATAGATTTGGAAAAGAATTATTTAGAAATAAAATTTATGTTTCATAAAGGATGCTGTATAATATTTGGAACCTTAGTGTCCTATCATAGATATTCAATGTAATGAACCATACTTTTTTTTCATAGATATTACATCAAAATAGTTTAATCTCCAATAAATTATATAAACACATGCCAAAGTACCGTAAAGTTTAGTATTTTTTGAGACTAGATATGAAATATTTTTGTTTCTTGAAAGGTCTTCAAAATATCCCACACAAATCTTCCCATAGAGTACTCTTATTAGACATAAACTACATAAAACTTTAACCATAACATGGGGAATGGAATCATAAGAAAGAGTGGGCTAAAATGTTATTTAAGGGTAAGAAATGGATATATCATTGATCAATTATGTAAAAAAATATCACAAGGGTATGATAGTATGCATTTAACATTTTTTATCCATTCCATGTATTTTTTAGTTCATATTCCTAAGCGATGGAAGAAATAATGGATTCTCCTAAAAAATGAATCTTATAGAAATCAAAGAACATGATCCATTATAACATAACACCGACATAGGAATTTGAGGGAAACATAAGATTACAACATTTTGAATATGTATAAATAGAAACACTATCACTCATTAAGTTATCTGAATGAAATTATTCCCTTATATAAATTTATTGTCAAGAAAAATAGGGGAATACTTAAACTTCTGTGCATGAAATCACAGTCCACACATAAACTTATATATATGGAAGCCAAGTCCACACATAATCTTATGGACACAAAATCATAGTACATGCATTTAATTATGGACATGGAAACTAGGTCCACACAGAAACATTTGGAAATGAAATCTATATCCACACATAAACACAATGAAATGAAAACTAGGTCCATACATAAACTAATAAAATTAAAATATTGTTAAACACATAATGTTTTGAACATTAAATTAGGTCTATATATAACATATTTATCTCTCTAGTTACCCATATGTACCTAATAAATTTAAAGGATATTATGGAACCACCTATCGTATAATCATAATCCCTTTATATGTATACCCCAAGATCTTGGATACATTTAATATTTCCTCATGACCTAAACTATGGAGAATGAAATGGGTTTTGAAAAAATATAATGATAATAATAATAAGAAATCTAGAGAAATAATAAGGATGGTATCATAGAATATTATCCCTAGTGAAACATAAGAAACATTAGAGGATGATATCCTAGAGGAAAAATCATTTAAAACATCACTTGGAACATTTTGTAAGGAAAATACCATTGGTATTTTTAAAACACTTATCTAAAATAAAATTATTTCAAAAATATTAAGAAAGTAATTTTATTTGGAAACAACCACAATAATTTATAAAATAATTTTCAATTACTTGGGAGGTCACTACTAAGGGAAACTCCATTTATTCTATATAGGTTAAAGCAATGATTCCTTTCGTCTTTTTGGTAAAAATAAAAAGTATGTCATTCAAAAATTAAAAAAGATAAAATTTAAATTATTTTATAAAAATTAAACCAACTGTAAAAATAAATTTAAAAAATCATTCTAGAATATTAAAAATACTCTCGATTTTTTTTATAGAAAATATAGATATGAAAGCCAAATGTTTTTTGACCGAAGAGATAAATAATGTCCAGTTTCTTTAAAAATACTGTTTCCACATCCAGAGTAGATAAAGAACATAAAATTAAATGAGAATATTTAATTTATAGAAATAATCATAAGATAATGAATATCATTGTATTATTTGGAGATAATTCATAAAATATCATTATCAAGAACTTATTCATAAATAATCCTGATAAACAATGAGATTGTAATATAATCCCCTTACAACATTGGTAATATATTAATAAAAACATTATTACAGAGATAAATTATATATATTTTTAAATACCCATTATTTACATGATATGTACCATAAAATAAATTTATATAAAGTATATACACTATAAAAACGAAATAAGTGGTGAGTATTTCATTTGTCTCATAGAAATAAAAGTGTGATGGGAAATCCCCTTACCTCTAGTCTTTTCATTATCTATACACACTCAAAAATCATGTATAATAAATATAGTCTTATTATACACGTATAAAATAATCATAATAATAAATATGATACAATTTATTATTTAATTATAACATATTATTCACTATTTATAAAAAAATTATTATTAAAATCACAGTTCTTAGTGAATAACTGCTTTGTTTTCAATGTATGTTTTGGTTCAACAATGGAAATATTTGTACTTTTATCATGGTTACATAATCAAAATAATGTTAAAAGTGTTATTAATATCATATTTATTCATTATATATATATAGTCTCATTCATAAGAGGTATAAATAGAAATATGAATTACACCATTAATAGAGACGGTAGGCCCTACGTACACATGAATTCTATTTCCCTTTTTTGATGGATAGAATAAAATAATAGAAAAAGATAATTAATAATTAAATAATAAAAATTATATCCTAAATAACATATATATTTTTGAAATATATAATTATAACCATCCAAGTATAGTGGTGATGAAATATAAATTACACTATTATGTAGAGATGGTGGGTCACACGTATGCACAAGCGATGTTTTAACTATACACCAAAGGGAATATAGTTGTATAATGTCCATTAAATCATTATAAAATTTAACTATTCAAAATATACTAAATTTATTATTTTATAACTTATGTCATGATATTATATTTTCTAAAAGAGGAAAGAAGTTAAATTACTCAGTTAAGAGTTATAAGTCTTCCTTGAGAAACATATTATGAAATAAAATATAATACATGAAAATATGGTCTTATGTATATATTAAGTGATCTATAAAATGTGGAAGGAAAATTGAAATGTATTATTTTAAGGATTTTCTATGATAGACGGTTCCAAAGGTTTGAGTAATATGGGAGAATGTTTTACCTTTTATAAGTGAGGAGTGGGAAACTATTGGAATTACATAGAGTGTTAAATGAATATAACTAATTTTCATGAGACAATATCACAAAAATTATATAATTAAAATAAATAATAATTATGATTCTCAATCATCTCATAAAATAATTTTTTTACACATTTTAATTATGATTTTATCATTGTCACTTAATTTTAATCCTCTATTAACTTTTTTGACAATATTCATGATATCAATGAGTTTTTACTCTTTAGGGGTCAAGAAAGTTACAATAAAAATATAAAGGACTCATACATAGAAAATTATTGATATTTTTAACCATATCCAGTTATATTGGCTGACGATAGGTTGTTTATTAATTTTTAATCATTTAATAAAATATTATTTATTAAAAAAATTCACTAATTCCATTTTTGGAAATACATTAAATAATAAAATATAATATGTTCACGACTCATGTAAAATGGGTTAAAAATGTAATTTACTCCAATAAATGTAATATAATATCTGAATATTATCATAAAATGAATTTTTGAAAAGTTAAGATTTCATTTTAGAACTTATTATTTGGTTTAAATTTTTAGTTAACTAATATTAATCATAACCATGGTAATAGATTTATTGATGATAACGGGATAAAATTTTAACAATATGAAAGTAATTATGTTATAAATATAAAATTTATGAAAGTTTAGATAATTTATTATCCAAATTTTATAAAATTAAATTTTTTTATAATTTTTTTTAAAAGTTACTAAAATATTCTTTAACATAAAATACCATTAATTTAATTTTTTAAAATATTCAAATAATTTGACATTGAAAAAAACAAGGAAAACTTGGAAGTAAAATATAAAATTTTAACACATATCTAATATGTTATATTTATCATCATAATTTTATGGACTCTTTAACTCACCCAAAATTATTTTATTTTTAGTGGTAAAAAAATATTTGATTTTCCTACTACTAGAACAAGAACTGTGTTATCATTGAATAATAATTTAAGATAATTAATTAATTTATAAAAATTTGAAATAAATTTCCATGATTAAAAAATTGTAAAATTATTAAAGAAATTTTTTTAACCAAACATATCATATTTTTTCTATATGTAAAAATTTAGAGATAGTAATCTCCAGACAATGGCATTATGTATTTATTGTTTTCATTAAATAATATAAATGTGAACAAAATAAGAATGACACCAAGTGGTTATTTTTTTGAAACATTGATCAATATGGATGAAGTATAATAATAAAATATGATAAATTAATGTGTTATAAGAAGTTTAAATCCTTATACAAATGATTAACCATGTTTACTTGTTTTATCATTACCGTGGTAGAAAATATTTACCAAGGTTACTATTAATAATGGCCAAAATTAAAAGGGAAAAATTTATAAATATTTATCCTCTGGACTATAAATATGGTATCCATTTTTCAGAATTAAATTCACATAATTTGGAGAATTTAATTTAAAATTCAACCCACAAAACATGACAAAAGGTTGTTTTCCATAATTTCTTCTGAAGTGTAAAAATTTTGTATACCAAATTCTAACATAAAAATAATTAAAATGAATTTAATTAGAGTATTAGTAATATAAATGAACTAATTTTTCATTTATAAATATTATAAAATAATATTAACCCTTTTAAATTCATTAAATGAAAAGACAAATATCAACAAAAATTAGCATTTTCACTACATATTGAAAAATCAATTATTTCAGAAAAATATAAAAAAATTTTCTCTATAATTATTTTTTCATGATGATTTCAAAAATTAAGTTCATTTTGTGAGATTTTTTTCTAAAATTCGGGAAAAATAATTTATAGTTTCCTTGGACAAAGAAAACAATAATTTTTGAAGAAAAAAATAACATCACTAAACTTATAATTTATATTTTTTAATCATAAATAAATAAATTAATATTGAGTAATGGTACTATACATTTATTTCATAATTTAGTTACTTATATTCATACCAACCAATTCAACATCTAGGTAAAATTTAAATTCTATTATTTTTATAATACATCACAATTCACTTAAATCTCAGTGTTGTGTGTTATAGCACCACTAAAATTTTATGGTACGTTTCCCTTAATTACAATCTATTCATTAGATATCGTATATTTCCTATATCACTGGGTTTATTCAAAAAACACTTGGTTATTTAAGACATAGTCATAACGTATCCTTATACTTAAATTTTCCACTTTTGTGTTTTAAATTTTGAAAAAGCGACATTCAAATTTGTGATCAGGATGATATTTAGAGTCTGATAGAATTATCATAATTTTTGGTGAATATTAACCTACCCTTATGAATAGTATCCTACCCTTATGAATAATAACTTACCCTTATGAATATTAATATGACTATTATCAATGGGATCTAGGCCCATGAATTTATAAATAAATTTGGGCACCATAAAAATAAACACGAATATTTTAGGTGTTTATATATTTTGATTAAATAACTATTTTTATTAAAAACTAAATTTATCATATTTCGAAAACTATTTTTTGAAAATGGAGTTTATTTTTTGATTCTACTTATCAAAAAATGGTTAGGGAGAATTTTTGGTATTTTACTAAAATACAAGAATTTTGGATGAATATTAAAATACAATAAATTATGACAAATGCTAAATACATTATTTACTGGATCATAAGTGATGAAAGTTTGTTGTAAGTCCAATTGGTTGAAACTAAAATTCTATTATTACTAATTTGGATCACATTAATCATGACTATTCATAGTCTTGAGAAAAAATATTAAAATAATAATTAAAAAAATGTAAAATCCATTCTCCCCCCGATTATATAAACCACTCACCCCGCTTCCTCCCACACTACTTGAGATTCAATACTAGAAAAAATGATTCTCAAATAACTCTATAATATCCTCTCCCATTTATTAGACCTTTTGTTATCTCCAAAAGTCTAAAAACAAAGGCCTTAATGAGATTATCAAAGAGTACTCAAGAGGCTAACCTCTCTTCTCTTTTCTTTCAAATTCTATTAAATGTTTCATTATTTTGTTTCTCTCTCTTAACCTCCTCAAATATAAGTGCTATTATAATTAAATTGACCTAAAGTTACTGTAATTATTTTATACTAATGGAATATTTCATCACCATCTCTCTTTTCCCCCACCTCTTACACTAAAAATGAAAATTCCGTCTGAGACGTGTTAGTTGATCGCATTCAAAGATGAAAGGATTTCAAATTCTATTAATATATTCAAGAATGGTCATGAAACCTTTTAAATGGTTGAAAAAGATTATAATATATGTATTTTACCTTATTAAATGTTCTTTAATCCTTACACACTCATAATAAAAAATAATAATACAAAGAAAATTCATTATGCACAAAACTGCAATGTTAATCTAAGCATTTATCAATAACTTTTAACAAATGAATCATCCTCAAGTGTATGACCCAAATAATTATACTATCATTTATAACATCACTAATAATATATATTGACAATTATGTATGTTTATCCACATTTCAAACGAACTTCTATTCATGAATACAAGTAAACAGGTCATGAAAACCAAGGAAGCAAATGCTTCCAAAACGATAAAATTGAATATCTTGAACCCATAAAAAAGGGCATTCATGAACCTAATAAGGTCATATAATATCAACTAAATTCTTTTTATGTTCTTTAATTATTAATTAATGAAGCTAAAATTCATTATTCAAGTCATTAGGAACAATCAAGAACCCCTTCGAGCAAAAGGTAAGGGATCCTCTCTCTCACTTTTATTCGAGAATCCCCCTCTATTGTGTCCTTTTATTTTTAATTCCTAATAATAGGGTACGTTTAAAAACCTCCCCCATAATTCTATTATGATATATAAATTTTTTATACCCCTTTACCTCTGTAATCCCTCACAATAACACCGATTACCATGCCGAATTGTTTGTAAGGGGTTTCTCATCTGACTTTCATTTCTGTGGGATTTCTATTGTTCGCCTATTATTTATTATACGTGGTATATGTGTACTATAATTAATTATATAATATCATTATTTTATTTATGTTCATGGTATTCAAATATTCATTTGATGATTATTTGTTCTTCGTCACACGAAATGATTGATTTCAATGTGGTAACGAGCTTTGTCTCAATTTTCCATTTCGTTGTGCCTTACATTATATTGTGCACCTAATAAGTCTTATGTGTTTTACCTACTACCATTTTGAGATCAATTTTCATTTGAAATTATATTTCAGTTAAATATCCCTATTCTCATATCACGTATATTATTATTATCTAAGTCGTATACCATTTTATATACGGTGTTTATTTTGAATGTTGTTTTAACTGTGGAAGTGTTGATAAATCTGTGTCATCTATTTTATATGGGTAATATAAAGGAATATTTCTATTATATTGAATATTTGTATAAAATATTATTTGGAAATTAATTGAAGGAAAGGGCCCCTTATATCTCCTTGATACATTGACAAGTCTTATGAGGCTAATCAGTTGGTGAACAACCCTTTGAGTTTGTTTCTAAAAATTAGATGAGTTTCTACCCACAGAACTAAGCCATTTTAACTGTATTATGGTATCTTGTTCCAGATACATGATTTCCAATTAATAATCATTCTCTTAATTTATTTTTAGTAATTACTGTCCATGATCATTTCATTATGAAAAAATCTATGGATGCAGTTTTATTATAAGGTTACTAATGGTGTGATTTTTTCATTTATTCACCATACCATATTCACTATGCCAAAATGCTTATAATTAAATTATTGCAGATTCATGTTTATGCTATTTTTAACAATTACTGATCGTTTTAGATCACCCATTTCATGTTTTTTTTACCTTCAACCAGTTATAAAGAAGATATCATTTATTGGGTTTATGTGGATGTAATTTCTTAGTTTTTGGTAGGTATTGTAGTTTGTTACCTTTCCCATTGTAATTTGAGTTACAACTATTTATCACATTTTTTCAAGATGAGTAACCTAATAGTTACATTGTGATTTCATTCCTTTTGTGTATTCTAATTTAATAATAAATGCACTGACTTTGATCTAGAGGGGTTGGAGTGTTACATGTGTTATGCAAGATATTGAGCTTATTATTATTTTAAACTAAATTTTCAGGGTGATACATTCTCCCACCTTAAAAAAACAACACCCTATTTTTTTATCTTTAATTAAAGGTTAAATATTTGAAAATACATTCATTTAAAACCCACATTGTATAGAGGGATAATAAATATTCTTTTAAAAAGTAATGGAGTGAAACATAAATGTTACATGAAATAACACATAATCAGTTTCCAATATAAGGATAAAATTGATGAGATGTTGAATTATAGACATGGATGTGATAACTAACATCCATGAAAAAATATAGAGTTATAGAGAACATGGTCATGTGATACATAGTGACCATAAAACCATTAATATACGATAATTGAAAATACCATAAACTCATTGGAAATGAATGTATAAGGATAATATTTTTTTTTTATCAAAATCATTTTCCTAATTATGAGAGATTATTTTAATATAAATATAGAGTACATGAGTAAATATACCAACTGGATCTCATCTCTATTTATAATTATAATTTTAACTTTTTTGTGCCTCGATAAATGTTTACTTTATCACTTATAGTAAGAAATGAATATTCAAGATGATTTTTTATTCCTAAAGAAATAAAATTAAATTTCAATGAATCATAAGAACTGGAAAATTTTGAAAATTCATTCCTAAATTTTCTATATACTTACCAAATCTAAAATTTTTATAACTTGTTAAATAATATAGATAAATATAATAAATAAAAACAAAATTTCAAAAAAAATATATTTGAAATATATTTAACCATAAGGACTCACTAAAATATGTATAACCAAAATTTAATAGCAAATATTAGTATTATTTGATCTCATATCTTTCAATGAAAAACCTAACAATGATATTGGAGAATTTTAATTACTCATAAAGTATCATACTAAAATTTATATACCCCACTAATGTCAAAATAAAATCATATATGATTGCAAAATATATTTAACTCTTTATTCATAAATAAATTCTTATATTCTCTAAAATTTTTCTATTGGATGTTAGTGTTCATCCTCACCTTGATATTAGATCATAGGTTTATTTAGAATATCCAATTTTATTTCCTTATATTTGAATTTTATATTTATTATATGTTAGGAGAGCTAATAAATTCTCACAACCCCATCAAATTTCTCTAAAGGATAAAGAATAATATTTTCATATGTCTCATTGATAAATAATTCAACCTAAAATCCCAAAATCTAGAGTAGAAGATATGTTTTCCCTAATCACCATGATTCACTTCAGATATTTTGATTTAATATGTTTTCTATTTGTACATTGAACTTAATGGGTTTTTTAATTTATTATCCTTATTAGACTATGGATTTGTGAATTGTTTCACAAAATTCACAAACTCCTTGCATATATAGCACAAAAGTGTGGATGGTGTATTCAGTTTAAATCGAACTCCATTAATTTCATTGATAGGGATCTTCAAATTACTAAACAATTATTTTTTTAGATGGCCATACTTCCCTAGCAAGAAACTTATTCATTTTAATTTCAGGTATTCACCTATGTTCTCATTCCCATTTTTTTGGAAATTAGGTGGTTGAATCATTTTCTTCCCTCCAAATGACTTAACACTATATACTTTAGGAAACTCCATCTTCCATTTATTATCACTAAAACCGTCGAGGTCTCCAACTTCTATTTATACTTTTAGTACAAATGAAAAAATATATTAATAACATCTAAAGTCCCTTTTGGATGATGCATTTTGAAGACTTGTTTCAAACCACTAAAGAATAAATCAATCTTTTTTTTCCGGGTCAATGATTAAACTAGATGAGTAACTAAAAATTAATTTATAATTTAAATCATATCTTCCAATTAATTAATTATTTTTTGTTTGAACTCTATAGTATCCCTCTCCCTCTTAGTTTTATGAGTTTATGTAAAATACTTATTGAGGAATACCATCATAAACTCTACCATTGATTATATTTTCCTTTTATGTGATGAACTTATAAGATACCTTTCTCATGGTCCTTATAGAGAAGAATGAAAATATTTTTTTCCTATGAATTGATTCATTTCTCAATAATTACTATATCATAATTCTCATTTAAGGATGGTGGACGTTGTTTCAGAAAAAATCAATTGAATATTTTACCCTCCTTAGTGAATTCATAATTTCTACATGATCAATGATTCCATTCATTTATTAAGTTATTTATTGGACATAGACAGAAGAAATTGTATCCAAGTTATTAGAATACTAGGTTTATCATGAAGACAGTCATTTCATGGGACATTACATTCTTTGTTCACCTGATTTCATCATGTTCTATCCATTGACTAAAACTATGAACATCATGAAAGAATCAGGATAATAGAATCAGAGTAAATAATCATATATTAATTGAAATTATTCCATAGATTCCTTAAATTATGACCCTATGTTAGTCGTGGTATCATATATTAAAATCCATCGTAATCATTAATAAATAAAATGTGATTTCAGCTAATTATATCTATTTAGAGAGTCAAATTAGGTCTCCTATAATTGAACAATCAATAGGAACTATAATGGATATTATGATATAATCGACCAACTTATTTTGAGGTTATTACTGTGAGATACATTTTTTCCAAAATCACATCAAACTATAGTATCCATAGAGAAACAAATTTCTAGGAAAACCACATAATGAGTTCTATAACAAACAATTTGTATGTTATCTTATACTTAGACTTATCCACTGGGTTCTTACCAATGTTATCTAATCCTAATATACAAATATCAACCAAATATTTCATCTAATACCAACTATAGAGACCCATAATATTCTAAAATTGATATTACATATTAATAGATTTATATCCAATATATTTTTCAAATGCACATTAGAGGACCATAATGGTTTATTTTATTTGGTGACTAGATACTCAATATTCTTATTTATTAAAATATCATTAATATCTCCCACAAATATCATCACACATATTTATATTCATTGAAATACCTTAATTTAAACCTTTCTATATTAATCAGGGAAATAAAACCTAAGAAAGGGTGAGAATTGATCTTAGTAATATTAAGAAATGCAGATATCAATGATAAAATTTTCAAAAAATGAGAATAAGGGTATCAAAAATTAGGAATAAAATTTCAAATCCATACCCTAAATATCATAGATTATAATCCGGAGTCATGGAAATGAAATTCGATGTTTATAAGACTTAAATCATAAAGGAATCAAAAAACCAGATCCGTGAGAGCATAACATAGAATTATGATTGTTGATAGAATATTTGATTATTAAAATGAAAACAAGAATAAATAGAAAAAATTTCAATCATTATGTTTAAGACAGAAAATTAGGCCCTCAACTAAACTTGTTAACAATAAAAATAATTCCATTCTTAATCTTATGGATATGAATGTTGTGTACGTGTATAAAATTAGTGATATGAAATAATTTTTATAATGGAAATGAAATTTATGTCCATGCATAAACATATAGACATGAATACTAGTTCCATTAAAAATATTATTGACATGGATGCTTGATCCACCCATAAATTTTTGGACATAGAAACCAGGTCCACGCTTAATTTTTTTGACATGGAAACATGGACTATTAATAAAATTGTGAACATTAAATATGAATCACATATAACATATTTGTCTCATGATTTATCCATCTTCACCCAATACATTTGAGGACTATAACGAACCAGATCAGAATATAACCATAATCCCTTCATATGTATTCTACAAGATCATGAAAGAATTTAACATCTAATAATAACATAACATATGTAAAGGGAAGGGGTTTTATAAAAATATCATCATGATAATAATAAAGAATCTATAGAAAGAAAGTGAAAGGTATCATTGTTTCATATCCCAACTAAAGTATAATAAACACCAATGGATGTCGTCATAGATAAAAAATGTCTCTAAAAGATCACTTGGAACATTTCATAAGGAAAACAAACATTTCATTTTGAAACCACTTATTTAAAATCCAAATATCTACAAAATATTATAGAAAAACTATTCTTGGAAAAGAACGATGGAAATTTTTTAAATAAGTTTCGAATCGTTGTATGTTCACGATGGTGGTAAATTCATTAATTTTTTTACAAGTTAAAACAAATATTCCTTTCACAGTTTTTGTAAAAAATATAATGTAACTCAATATGAAAATAGAAATAATATTCATTTTAAACCATTTTTAAGGAAATTAAACCATGGTTAAAAATTAATTTTAAAAAAAATAACTATTTTAGAAATATTTTGGATTTTATAGAAAACATGGATGTAGAAGAAAATGGATTTTCAACCGAAGGGAAAACTAATTTCTATTTTCCCTAAATATATTATTTCAGTATCATCAGTAAATTAAGTGATAAAAATAATTATAAATCATGTAATTTATAGAAATAAAAAAATTAGAATAATAATAATGGTATTCTGTAGAGATAGATCATAAAATATCATCATTGGAATCTCATTCATAAACAATCCTCTTATACAATGAGATTGTAATTTAAATCCCTTGAAACGTTGGTAATTTATAAATAAAAACCTAATGATAGAGACAAATTTATATGGATTTAAAAGTAAGCATATATTTCATTATAACAACCATAAAATTCATTCGTGGGAAGTATATATACCATACTGGAAACAAGTGTTGAATATTAAACAAGTCTCACTAAATTAAAAGTGAGACGAGAAATTCCCATTCATAAAGTCTTTTCATTCTTCATACAAATTAGAAACTCTTGTATAAAAAATATATATTTATTTTAAATTTATTAAAAATCATAATCATATATATAACACAATATATTATTTTATTATGACATCTTATCACAGGTTTATTAATAAGTCATTATTAAAATCATTATTTTGGTTGATAACTCCTTTGTTTTTCATTAATGTTTCGATTCAACTGTCTCTATCTTTATAATTTTTCCATAATTCCATTATATAATGAATTTAAACCTTTTTTTATATAATATAAATTCACTATACATAAATAAATATATATACAGAGTCAAACATAGAATTTAGTGATATAAAAAATAATTACAGCATTTATAGAGATACTAGGTCATACATACACATGAACATTATTTCCATTTTTTAATTGATTTAAAGAAATAATAATAAAAAAAATTATATTTATTGAACCAAAATAATATCATAAAAAACATATATATTTATGAAACCCATCATTATTGCTAGCCATGAAATGTGGTGAGGTAAAATTATTTACACCACCATTTGGAGATAGTAAGCTGTATATTCACATGAGTGACATTTTAATTTTCAATTGGATGAAAAGAATGTAGATAATGGAAAATAAATTAGAAAAAAATTACTATAGTTAATATATTTTCTTTTTTTATTTTATAATTTATACAATGGATTTATAATTGGTAGAATAAAAAATAAAAATTAAGGTACTCAGTTAAGAGTTATACCTCTTCATTGAGAATCCCCTTTTGGATTACACCTTAATCCATAAAAGAATAGTATTTTAGAAAGAAAAAATATATGGGATATGGGAAATGAGTATATGAACATATTATGATAGGTAATAGCTTAGATATAAGGCTTAAAATTTGTGATTAATATAAGTGAATAAGTTCCCTTTTATAAGTTTGGGGAGGGGTACTCATGGAAATACTTATAGTTTTAAATTAATATAAATTAATTTTCATGTAAAAATGGATCTAAAATTATATAACTATAATATAATATCATTATTATTCTAAATAATATCCTAATTTTTTTACATACTTTTGTTATGCTTTCACCTTCATCTATTATTTTTAACCCTCCATTAACCCTATTGATAATAACCATGATATCAATATATTTTCACTATCTAGGGGTTAATAATATAACCATAAAAAGATATTTGAACCATATATGGTCCATGATTGATATATTAAACCATATACCATTCAGGATTATGATATGATTTTTATAAATTTTAAATCATTTAATAAAAAAAATTATCATAAAATTTCATTAATGTCTTTTTGGGAATACTTGAAATATTATAATATAATGTGTATAACTCTTGTAAAATGGTTCCAAAATGAAATTTATTTGATGTTTAGGAATACAATATATCAATATAATCATATAATAAAATTTTTATTTGTTTCTATATTAGTTTAAAACATAACTTTTGGTTTAATGGTTTTGTTAAACTAATTTTAAACTTATCCATAGTAATGACCATTTTAATATTAAAGGGTTATTATTTTATGTATAGGTTAAAAATTGGATAATAAATGGAAATATAATGAAACATTAGACCATTAATGATCATAATTTTCCTTTTTTATGATTTTTAGTTAATTTGGTAAATATTATTTATCATGAAATACAATTAATATCATTTTAAGAACTAATCTAAAAATTTTACTTAAAAAACAACACGATAGAAATTAAATTAACATATAAAACTTTTAAAAATTTATAATATGTTATATTGATCTGATTTTTTTACACTTTAACTCAACCAAAAAACTATTTTTTCAGAGTTTTTTAAATAATTTACTAGAATTTTATAATTCTTTATGAAGCACTATTTCCTCATTGTATAAGCATTTAAGGTAATTGTTTAATCACTAAAAATTAACTATTAATTACAATGACAAATTATTAATTTATATTTAAAATAAAAATTTAAAAATAAACTTATCTAATTATTTTCTTTTTATAAATATTTTATTGATATTAAAGTCAAAAGAAAGAATTTTGAGTTTATTCTATTCATAAAATAATATAATGGTCATAATCCAAGAAAAATGCCCCCCTAAGTGGTCATATTTTAAAAACATGGATTTTTATGTAGGAAATATAATCATCCAATAGGTTTAAGGTAAGTTTTATAAAAAATTAAATCCTTAATAAACGGTTTAGCCATGTTTCACCTGTTATACCCTTACTATAATCACCAATATTTACCAATGTTACTATTCATAATGAAAAAAATAAAAGGGCCGTATGCAGAAAATTATATCCTTATTATTTATTATATGGAATCTATTAATGAAAATTTAATTCAATTAAGTGGTGTAATTCGATTGATAATTAGACCCACAAAATAATGTAAAAAAGATGTTCTCAAGAAAAAATGTTTTCAATAGTATATAAAGAATCTATAACAAAATACATCATAAAAATTATTTAAAATTGATTTTTATGGAATATTAATAAATTTAATAAACTAATTTAACTTTTAAAAACATTTTCAAAAATGGAACTCTCTAAATTATAAAAACAAAAGGTAAATTTTCAACGAAACATAGTATTTTTTACTATTGATCAAAAAATCAGTCCTTTTAGAAAATTATTAACAATTAATTCTAATATATAATTGAAATGATGATTTCAAAAATGAATTTAATTTATTGAAATATGTTTTTTTAAATTTATAAAAAATTAAATTATAATTTCCACACACATAATGCAATAAAAATGTTTTAAAAAAAATTAAAAATAAAATGAATTCACTGAAAATGAAGTGCTTATTTTTAAAATATTAATTTATAACATTTTATTGATTTTGAATATTATACATAAAATTCCTAATTTTGTTACTCGTTTTCATACCCACCAATTCAATGGCAAGGTCACATTTAAATAATAATATTTTTATAACAATTTTTAATTCATTTAAATCTTAGTGTTACATGTTAAACAAGAAGTTCACCTTATTATTATTTTAAAATAAATTTTTATTATTTTACATTCTGATTGAAATATGGAAGAATAAATATGATAGAGTTTTTTAGAGAATCATATATAATTAATTAGTGATCGTGTAATAATTATGTGTTGATTTAATGAAGTTATTTGATGTTCAATAAGATGTTATGAGAAATTTTTATCAAATAGATGGGTTAAATACATGTCTTACGACAACTCACTCAACCATGATGTGCATGAATTTTGATGATGTTTACATTAGAAAATTTTAGGTATAAGACATTGTGTGATTAGTGTTTTGAGAAATGGATATGGATTTTAATTGGTTATGTAAATTTAGAGTTTCAAAGACATGTGAAAATCGGTTTTTCACAATCTTATGAAAACTGGTGTTTTTTGAATGGAAATAAATTGGAGTTGTATGAATAGATGTAAAATTGAGTTACTTGTTCATGTGAAAACTGGTTTTTCTATGAAATCACACCAATTGAACTTGGATTAATGTGGAAAAACTAAAGTTATTCCAACACATATAAACTAGACTTGTGTAAAAAGAACCAAACATGGAATATGCTAGGGTGGTTTATTTCGAACTTATATTAAATTTCTTACTTAATTATATAAAAATAGAAATAAACCATCGTTTTATGAATGTGTTCAATTGGGCTTTCAGATGAATGATATTTTTTTTAATTTTTGGAAATTTACAAAAAATGTTTAATGTATATGGATTTACGTATAAATTAGCCCATAATCAAATTATATAAAAAGGGGGAAGAAGAGAAGTACGATTGAGTGTGTTGGACTCTAAATTTTTTAAAAAAGTTGAAAAAATATTCATTTCCACATATCATTGTTAGATAAATCTATATTTTTTAAAATAGATGTTAAAAAATCTATTTTTTTGTGGACCTCAGTCATGTGAATATGTATTTTCAAAAAAATATCTACGAAAATCATATTGAAATAATAATTACATGAATATAGAGGGAAATATTTCAAAAAATAAGTCATAAATATTAATTAATAATATTGATTATAGATGATATTTATGGAATAATAATTCTAGTGTAAATATTATATAACCAGATTCAACTCACCTAGATATTATTTTGGAGTATTAGTAGGTTCACTTTAGTTGATAAATGTGGTGTATTAATGTATTATCAAGAAAGATAATTTTTTACCTATCATTAAGTGGTGAAAAAGAGGGAGTATAGAGGGATTTATTATTGGGAGGTGGTGAATCATCACTAAATCATTATAGAGGGATTAAAAGTTATCTTGGAGATACCTTTTATAGACCCACTACCAAACATTATGTTTAGATGATATTGGTAAATTATCACAGTATCATTTTATACTCCCTTGATACATCCCATTGAGAGTGAACTATGAAAAATCATTGTGTTTTGTGGGTATTATTTTTCTATTTCTTATATGACACAACTCTTTCTGTGAC
Organism: Viscum album; assembly: GCA_963277665.1. Taxonomy (NCBI): domain Eukaryota; kingdom Viridiplantae; phylum Streptophyta; class Magnoliopsida; order Santalales; family Viscaceae; genus Viscum; species Viscum album. The sequence continues at coordinate 736,576,971 of OY728147.1, read as the reverse complement.
TAGGTTATGTTGTGATTAAGAGAATTAGATTTCAACAAATAAAATAAAAAAATTAGACTATCATTGAAAAAAGAACTCAAGTGTGAACATACAAATAATGAGGTCATGATAATTCATGGTAGTGAGAGTTTGAGAATTATGTTGGGTAAAATTAATAGATTTCACAACCTAATTAATCCCAGTCTCAGGGTATTTTATCAATAAATATTGTATTAGAACTAACATAGAATAAACATGGTATGTCATCGAGGGTAGGTGAAATCTCTATGTTCACACATATAATTTCTTTATATACCTTATTATGGGATTGGATGCCTAAATATATTGATTCATGTTAATATAGATGAATGGTGTACTGAAATTGATGAATGAGACCAATTTTTTAAAGTCCCAGATCCTTGAGACCCTTCATTTTTTGAGTTTTCAGTATTGAAGGCACCCTAAGGAGGATCAAAATGACTAGAGGGTGTTTAAAGGAAAATGGGAGTTTTAATACCAAAAATTGGCATGGCCATAGGGTCGAGGGGTATTCTAAATTATATGTGAGGTGGCTGAGGTGTAGTAGATCTAAAATGTGGTGTATGAGAGCTGTTGAATAAAAATAGGGCTATATCCTTTTTAGGAATGATTATTGTGTAGTGATGATGTTGTGTTGTATCCTGGATGGAATTATATTCCATGGAGTTAGGATGTGGCATATGAGGTTAGGTGTCTACGAGAAATTTATTAGGCTACAATACAATAGGTTTTGAGGATACTATCAAACCAGGGGTAGTTTTGCTATGGAGGTTATGTTTTGGTGTGGCCTACCCATTGGTGGTTAGGGTGGGGGTCTACATAATAGTGGTTTAGACCATTCCATAGCCTCTATATCCCTTTTTATAGGACATTACCTTGAAACTGGACATACAATCTGACAGGGGGGACACCGTGTGGTCTTGGGGGATTGCTCTATAGTCCTCTTGTTTACCCAATAGGTTAAAGATTATTCCTAGGGGATACACCATAGTCCATTAATTTTTTTATTACTTATAAATACCTAGGGACCTTGACCTTTTTTAATTTCCACTTATCTCTCTCAAACACTAGGTGAACTATGGTCAATTTTGATGGTATTTTAATACTTTTATATAGGGATTAAACCCCCCATCTACAATTGATCTGTGGTGATCATGGGTAGATTCTTCTTCTTTTTTATAGAGGGTTCCCCCCATTTAATCTCATTTCATCCCATTAATTCTTTCCATGTTGTAGATTTTTTTCTCCATCATCCCAATGGAGTTTTCCTTTTTGGTTTCCTGTGGTGTCGTGTTACAATGACCTTGGGAGATCATAATTTGTCACGAGAGAGGTGATCAGAGATCCAAAATTTTGATACATTCTCATGCAATGAACATTGATTCTTTTGAGGATTGATATTCATTTTTTCTCTCATATATACATGAAATTGTAAATTTATAATGCTTTATCCATTTTTATGTAAATATAATTAACCTAGTAATTGTTTAACCATATTAAAGGATGGATTAAGATATCTACCTACTATTGATGCCATTTTCATCAATATAACTATTTATGTAACATCCCATGAAACTGTGTTATGTAACGATATGTTTTATATTACTATGTCTTCCTTTAATCGAACAAGATGTCCTCTTATAAAAAGAAATTGTATAGAGTAAATGCAACAAAATGAATGAAAGGCTCGTTTATTCAAATGATGAACACCTTGGTAACTACAAATCATAGTGATCAAATGGGAAGCTTAACTAACCAATGATTCCAATTAAAATCCTGATTAAAATTACAGGAAGACCGCTCAAAACCACAAGAACCCCGAGAAGGCGATAGGGGTCTTTGCCATCCATCAAAACAAACATAAATATGGAAAAAGCCACCACAGCCGTACTAGAACCAATGGAATGACTTGAAACATCTTCTTCTATTTCTTCTTCAGTTACCTTGAGTTTAGGACACCCCGAGACCAGGTTTTATAGAACACCTATTCGACCGTTAGACACCAACGGCTACAATTATAGCCGTTGGCTTCCCTATGATCCAATATCTTCTAATGTTTTAATTTTCAATCAGAACCGTTGAATCAAAGAGTTGAATACCCCCAAAAAAGGTTAAAAAATGTTAAGTATGTTATTTGATAACGACAATAATAATAATGATAATATAACTAATTTATTGTTTTTCTCCCAAAATGTGAATTATATGAGAATGCTATTTTTTTTATATAATGAAAAAATGGGAATTAATATAATTATTTTCCACTATTTATTATCCACGTTTTTAACTTGAGAAAGTAAATCCTTATTTAATTTTAAAAAACACAAATGACTATATTGAATCTGGTGGGGATTTAATTTTTTTAGTCTGTGAAAATATGTGTGAAAACTCTGGGGTTATATATATATATGTATTTTACGTAAATTTAAATTTAGTATAATTACCTCTAAATTAAATAGAAGTAATAATAATAATGCAAATGTTTAAAATTTGATCTTTTTATAATTAACAGTTTGGAAATTATGTCAAATTATGGATTCATTTGTAATAAAAATTTTTGTTTCATAATGCTAATATTTACATCAATGCACTATTAATTGTGAAATTAGAAAATAATTATTAATGTTATTATGTTAAATGTCTAATTATATTAACAACATTAATATAGATCTTTAATTATAGAGATTAAGATAATTAGTATATATAAGTCAACAAAAGAAAAATAATGATATGTTATAGATAGGGGTAAATAAATTAATGTATATGTGTATTAAATGACCATTGACTTATCATAAAATAATAAAAGTTGATTAATAATACTATGTTATTAATAATAGCATTTTTATAATAGGTATATTAAAGAATAAAAAATTAGTGAAGATAAAAAAAAGAAAACGAAGAGAGGCCAGTGATTTTTTTAAAACAATGCATTCCTCTCAGACCGTTCGATTCAGCGCTCTCTGTCACGACCGTCCATGTTTTTTTATGCCGCCTCACTTCTGGGCCGTCCAATCAAATCCTGGATTGATCTTGTTTGCCCCTTATTTTTTTCTCGGATCTCAGTTTCTCCCCATGTTCGTTTCTTCTTCCTCGCGTGCCGAACCAGTAGCTAGGGTGGCATTTTCTTCACTTAGGTCGGAGAGTGGACCCGACTGCCTCTTCTTTCCACGGGTTAGGCACCATCTCGGCATTGGATACCCAATCAACATCCCCACAAAAAAAGGAACTCCCTGCTTTTAAGCCTCGGTTTGCACCAAAGAGAGGTGGTTTTTCACCGAAGAAGGAGAGGGGTTGCTTCCGGTTCTTGGACCTTCGGCCACCTCGACAACGTCTCCTCCACCTCCTTTCCCTCCTCTCAAAGCGAAGGTAAGGGACATGCCTTGACTTGCGTATTTTTTTTTAAATTCGGTATATATATATATATATATTGATATATATACCTATATGTATATACACCTTGTGTATACACATATGTATGGTCTTGAGAATCGTTTATACCTACTTCCCTCTCCCTGCATGGAGAACCAAATCGGGGTAAGGGAAACTTTGGGGCTTTGTTTTATTTGGGTTATGGTATTTGCATATACCTATATACACCTTGTATATATATATTTATATACACATATATATAAGATGATATATACAAGTATACACATTTCTTTTATATGCATATAACCCTGGTTTTATTCTGCTCTATGAAAAATGGAGATTTCGGGTAATTATTATGAACATAAAAAAAATACAGATACATGTATTATATATGTGCATGTGAAAACTTAGATGTATATGTACATATATGTTCGAACATAAGGACGAGCATGAATATTTGTTTAAAAATTTATCACTATATAACATGATGATTTGACCAAGTTGCAATCTACTCTTAAAATTTGTTCTGTCAAGTGAGATATTAAAATTATGTAAGTACATTTAATAGGTAAGGTTTAAAATGTGTTTCCAATAACAAAATAGTTTTCCAAAGGAAAAGTCTCATTTATCATCATGTTTGTCAAATCCATTGTTTTTATGAAAAGGTGATTTTACCTGGATATTGTGGAAACCATTTTGACATTTATATTTCATGTGTAAGAAGTCCACTTTGTCTTACAAAACTATAATCATGTTTAAAATAAGTATATATGGAGAAATATTCATTTTAGTATAGTTTAATTTGGTAACCTATACATATATTTATATACATTTAAACATATACATATATAAGTATATACAACCTCGCATCAATATGTTTTCTTCAAATCCAAAATTCTTTAAAGAAATGTCTAAAGATGATCATTATTTAGTGTGCAAACGAATGTTTACATAATCGTGTATAAATTTATACAGTTTGTATATATTCATATTTATACATACTTGACTACCCAAGCTAAACCTATTCACACACCATGTAAACTTTACTATATAAGTATAAGGGTATTCTGACAGTTTTAAATAAACTACCACCACGCCCATTTATCAGCATATGTTCTAAATATGAATGATCTTATTGCTAACTCTGGGTTGCAAAGTATGAAGTATTAAAGTTTTTATTTTCATTATAAGGTTTCCGTTAAGTTCATGTTTTCAATTGTTAAGTTAATCTCTAATGTGTACATTTTTTTTATTACCTATGTCGTAGTTTTTATTAATGTTGGTACTGTTCTTCCTTGACTATAAAATCTGCATGTAAAAGGGATGATATGTAATGAATTTAGGAATGAAACCCTATGAATTTAAGACCACGTCAAATATATGAGGGATGTATTGGACTTAAATTATTATGGATGGGTACGCCCAGAATTATACAGCGCTCCAATGTATTGGGTAAAGGATGAGTCTCATGAGACGTTATGTGTGACAGTCTTGGAAGTTGGCCTGGGCTTGTGCTACCATGGAAACGGGGTGGGCGGTTAGCCTTGAACCGTATTAAGTTATGTTTTATGGTAACGACACAAGGTCTTGACAAAGTCTGGCATTATACATTCCCTCCACATGTGTTGATAAATGGTCAACCAGGGGATAGTTCAACTAATAGGATATACCCTAGTTGGAAATTTCCTTTGACTATGAGAAAGAGATTCTGAGATATTAACTTTAACACATGTGGTATGTTGTTATAAAAAATTTATGTGCCAATTAATCAGGATATGAATGTTTTACCTGCTTACACATTGTCTTTTAGAGATAAAGTAATTTTGTTGTAAATCATGCATCATCTATTCTTCACATGCTTGCGCTCTCTAATTTATTTCTTCTTTGAAGTTTATTTTAAGAAAGTACTTCTTCTCTATGTAAGTGGCTCTCAAGAATGTAGGATTTAGATTTTTAAAGGAAAATATAATGTATTGTTTTAATAAAGTGTTTTATCATTTTCAAATGACTTTCTTGAGAAAGAAATTACTTTAAATGTTTTAAAAACCCCTTACTGGGCATATTTTTCTCACCCTATGTTTTTGTTATAAAATTGTTTAGGCATGGATTTATACTAAAGAAGTTTTTCAGAAGCAGCTGGTTTCCCAGAATCCTGAGCCTCACGATCTTCTTTAATAATGGGACATGATGTGTTATTGTAACTTTTTGAAATAATTTTTTAGTACATCATTACCCATGGGCACCCGGGAATTGGGGTCCTTACAGTTGGTATCAGAGGATGGGTTCAGGAAACTTTGGAAAACCAGGTGATATGAATATATTACTATGATTGAATAAGTAAATATGTTATAACTTTCTGATGGCTTATGGAAATGTATCTATCAATCTATTGTCACTTCCCATTGAGGCCTTAGAGACCATTGTGTCTCTGGATAGTCAGGGGAACTTTCATAATTACGCGCATATTTGCATGTCCTGCAAGCACATGTATGATGTGTCAATCTCACCTGGGGTGCTTAGTCTTCACCAGGGATTGGAGATAGATTATCTCCTAATGATGATGACCCAATTCCCCTCTTATGCCCGTCGGGGAAGGTACCACGAGGGACTATTTCTATTGTTCACAACTTGAGAAGAATTTGGAATGATGCTCGATAACCCCTTTCAAGAAGCTGCTGCTGCCAAAGACCTCCTAGCGGCCTACCTGTGTCAGATTTCTCACTACGGCTTTTGGGGCCAGTTTTTGGACTTTGGGGTGTTAGAAGATGAATCCACCCGTTTTTCTTATAGAAAACAAGTGTATAACGACATTTCTCAACTTCATACCCCTCATGCCAAACTCAGGAGGCGTCATATATGTTCCCATGAGTTTAACCCCATCTAATCAGCATGTGTGTGGTTTGAAGAGTTATGGAGTTTTCCCTCTCTTTGTGGTGTTCGTTTAGTAAACTGAGGCTTTGTTATGTAAAATTTTGTGTAATTGAAAGTTTCCTGTTTCCTTTCCTATCTCTACCTTAACAGTGTTATTAAGTGAGTTCTTCGGAATGTTTTTTTTTCAGATGGATGGTCAAACAAACATCTCATATCTACCCAATGAGTTAGTAGAGGTTATTTTGATCAGAACATGCACGGTGGATTATCCATCCTTTCTCCGCCTGCGAGGGTCATGCCAATTCCTGGTTGATTTGTCAAACAGTCATGAGATTCTTCTTTCGTGTCAGGGGGATGACCATGTTTTTCACCTCATTGCCACTGCCCAACTCCCCTACCTTAGGCGAAGGGGGAGATACCACGAAGGCCTCTTCTAGTGTTTTACTCTAGCGCAAAACTTTTCTGCCAGAGCATGCTTCTTCATAGCTGCTCAAGATGGCCACCTCAAAGCAGCCTTTATGATCTAGGTCTTAAATCTCAGTCTCCTCAATCGCATCATCCCTCTCGAATACCTTGAGCATGATGTAGTTCAGAGGGTTATCATGGAATATTTCCACTTGGACATTTCTGAGCTTTTCGCTGCACGATCCTCCCTAGGGGAGCCTGTGTGTAGTACACATGAGCAGGTATTCAAAACGTACTGCTCAAGGTGCATCTGGGCTAGAGAAATGAAATAACTATGTACCAACTTGGGTATTCTGTTAACTGAGCCGGATCTCATGTTTCGGTAATATTGTACGACTGGGGTTTCTATTTTTTTTATGAATAGAATTGTGAGGACACAATTCTTTGAAGGGGTAAATAATGTAACATCCCATGAAACTGTGTTATGTAACGATATGGTTTATATTACTATATATTCCTTCCATCGAACAAGCTGTACTCTTATAAAAAAATAGTATAGATTAAATGCACCAAAATGAATGAAATGATCATTAATTGAAATGAGGAACACCTTGGTAACTACAACTAACAGTACTCAAATGAGAAGATTAGCTAACAAAAGATTCCAATTAAAAACCCGATTAAAAGTACAAGAAGACCGCTCAAAACCACAAGAACCCCGAGAAGGCGATATGGGTCTTTGGAATCCATCAAAACAAATATAAGGATTTCTGAAGCCACCGAAGCCATACTGAGCACCAAAGGAATGACTTGAACCATCTTCTCCTCTTTCTTCTTCAGTTACCTTTAGTTTAGGACACCCCAAGACTAGGTTTTATAGAACACCTATCCGACCATTAAACACCAATGACTATAATTATAGCTGTTGGCTTCCCCATGATCCTATAACTTTTATTGTTTTAATTTTCAATTAGAACCGTTGAAGCTAAGAGTTGAATAGCCCCTGAAAGGTTCAGAAAAGTTAAGTATGTTATTTGATAACAACAATAATAATAATGATAATATAACTACTTTATTGTTTGTTTTCCCAAAATGTGAATTATATGAGAATGATATTTTTTTTATATAATTCAATACAGTGGGAATTAATATTATTATTTTCCACTATTTATTATACACGTTTTTAACTTGATAAAGTAAATACTTATTTTATTTAAAAAAACAAGAATGACTATATTAAATCTAGTGGGGATTTAATTTTTTTAGTCTATGAAAATATGTGTGCAAACTCTTGGGTTATATATATATATATATATTTATGTATGTTATGTAAAAATTTATGTTAAATGTATTATACTTACCTCTAAATTAAATATAAGTAATAATAATAATTCAAATTTTTATAATTTGATCTTTTTATAATTAACAATTTTTAAATTATGTCAAATTATGGTTTCACTTGTAATACAAATTTTTGTTTCATAATGTTAATATTTACATCAATGCACTCTTAATTGTGAAATTTGAAAATAATTATTAATGTTATTATGTTAAATGTCTAATTTTATTAACAAAATTAATATAGATCTTTAATTATAGAGATTAAGATAATTAGTATATATAAGTCAATAAAGGAAAATAATGATATGTTATAGATTGGGGTAAATAAATTAATGTATATGTGTATTAAATGACAATTGACATATCATAAAATTATAATAGTTGATTAATAATAGTAAGTTATTAATAATAGAATTTTTATAATAGGTATATTAAAGAAATAAAAAGTAGTGAAGATAAAAAAAAGAAAACGAAGAGAGGCCCACAGTTTTTTTAAAACACTGCATTCCTCTCGGACCGTCCGGTCCAACACTCTCCCTCACGACCATCCATGTTTTTTATGCTGCCTCACGTCTGGGCCCTCCGATCAAATCCTGGATTGATCCGGGCCGCTCCTTTTTTTCTTCGGATCTCAGTTTCTCCCAGTGTTCATTTCTTCTTCATCACGTGCTGAACCAGTAGCTAGGGTGGTGTATTCTTCACTTATGCCGGCGAGTTGACCTGACTGCCTCTTCGTTCCATGGGTTAGTCACCCTCTCGGCCTTGGATACCCGATCAAAATTCCCACACAAGGAGGAACTCCCTGCTTTTGAGTCTCGGTTTTCACCGAAGAGAGGAGGTTTAGCACTGAAGAAGGAGGGGTTTACTTCTGGTTCTTGGACCTTCGGCCACCTCGGCAACGTCTCATGCACCTCCTTTACGTCCTCTCCAAGCGAATGTGAGGGAAATGTCTTGCCTTGCTTCTCTTTTTTAAACTTCAGTATATATATATATATATAAATATGTTGATATATATACCTATATGTATATACACCTTGTGTATACACATATGTAAGGCCTTGAGAACCGTTTATACCTGCTTCCCTCTCCCTGCATGGAGAACCAAATCGGGGTAAGGGAAACTTTGGGGCTTTGTTTTATTTGGGTTCTGGTATTTTCATATACCTATATACACCTTGGGTATATATATTTATATACACACATATATAAGATAATATATGCAAGAATACACATTTCTTTTATATGCATATAACTCTGGTTTTATTCTGCTCTATGAAAAATGGGGATTTTGGGTAATTCTTATGAACATAAAAAAAATATACAGATACATGTATTATATATGTGCATGTGAAAACTTAGATGTATATGTACATCTATGTGGAACATAAGGACGAGCATGATTATTTGTTTGAAAATTTATCACTATATAACCTGATGATTTGACCAATTTGCAATCTACTATTAAAATTTGTTCTGTCACGTGTGATATTAAAATTATGTAAGTATATATAATAGGTAAGGTTTAAAATGTGTTTCCAATAACAAAATAGTTTCCCAAAGGACAAGTCTCAATTATAATCATGTTTGTCAAATCCTTTGTTTTTATGAAAATGTGATTTTACCTGGGTATTGTGAAAACCATTTTGACATTTATATTTCATGTGTAAGAACTCCACTTGGTATTACCAAACTATAATCATGTTTAAAATAAGTATATCTGGAGAAATATTATTTTTATTATAGTTTAATTTGGTAACCTATGCATGCATGTATATACATTTAAAAATATTCATATATAAGTATATACAACCTCGCATCAATTTTTTTCTTCAAATCCGACATTATTTAAAGAAATGTCTTAAGATGATATTTATTTAGTGTGAAAATGACTTTTTACATAACCGTGTATACATTTATACAGTTTTTATATATTCATATTTATACATACTTGACTACCCAATCTAAACCTATTCGTACACCATGTATTCATTACAGTATAAGTATAATAGTATTCTCACAGTTCTAAATAAACAACCACCATACCCATTTATCAGCATATGTTTTAAGTATGAATGATCTTGTTGCTAACTCTGGATTGAAAATTATGATGTATTAAAGTGTTTATGTTCATTTTAAAGTTTCCATTAAGTTCATGTTTTCAATTGTTTTGTTAATGTCTAAAATGTACATATTTTTTTATTACCAAAGTCTTAGTTTTTATTAATGTTGTTACTGTTCTTCCTTGACTATAAAATATGCATGTAAAAGGGATGATATGTAATGAATATAAGAATAAAAACCTATGAATATAAGACCACATAAAATATGTGAGGGATGTATTGGACTTAAATGATTATAGACGGGTGCACTCGGAATTATACAGCGCTCCAATGCATTGGGTAAAGGATGAGTCTCATGAGACGTTATGTGCGACGGTCTTGGAAGTTTTCCTGGACTTGTGCTACTATGGAAATGGGGTGGGCGGTTAGCCTTGAACCGTATTAAGTTATGTTTTATGGTCATGACACAAGGTCTTGAAAAAGTCTGGAATTAAACATTTCCTCCATATGTGATGATAAATGGTCAACGAGGGGATATTTTAAATAACATGATATCCCCTAGTTGGAAATTTCCTTTGACTATAAGAATGAGATTTTGAGATATTAACTTTAACACATGTGGTATGTTGTTATAAGAACATTATGTGTCAATGAATCACGATATGAATGGTTTACCTGCTTACACACAGTCTTTTAGAGCTGAAGTAATTTTGTTGTAAATCATGCATCATCTATTCTTCACATGCTTGTGCTCTATGATTTATGTCTTCTTTGAAGTTTATTTTAAGAAAGTACTTCTTCTCTATGTATGTGGCTCTCAAGAATGTAGGATTTACATGTTTAAAGGAAAAGATAGTGCATTGTTTTAATAAAGTGTTTTATCATTTTCAAATGACTGTCTTGAGAAAGAAATTACTTTAAATGTTTTAAAAACCCCGTAATGGGCATATTTTTCTCACCCTATGTTTTTGTTATAAAATTTTTCAGGCATGGAATTATACTAAAGAAGTTTTTCAGAATTAGCTGGTTTCCCAGAATCCTGAGCCTCACGATCTTCTGTAGTAATGGGACATGATGTGTTACTATAACTTTTTGAAATAAATATTTATTACATCATGCCCCATGGGCACCCGGGAATTGGGGTCCTTACAGTTTACCTCATGATTTACTAGATAATATATTATCTATTATATTCTGATAGATTTTTTTTTATTATTTTAACATGTTCCAATCATTGGAAAGTGGTAAATAATGTAAGGCCACCAAATTAATTTGTTGGCTAAATAATTGAAGGTGCATGTTTAATAAAGTTGATGTTTTTATAATTTGGTGGTTATTTAATTGATTCTAAATGCATGTTTTGGTGGATAAATTTTTTCTACCAAGTGTTTATAGAAATCATATAGAAATTTAATCTATAATTATTATAAATAATGAAAATAATAAAAGAGGGAATGATAATTAAAATTTTATGCTTTAATGTTCTTTGAAACAAGAAAATACATGAGTTCATTTTTATAAAATTCTGATATCCTGGTATAACTGATTCCTTTGGATAACCCTAATTGGATACTATAATAATTAATTGGTTAATTTAATATGGAATAACAAATAGTTATGTTTATAATTTTAAATAATGTTTTGGACTGGGAGTCCTTGTTTTTTATAAATGTTGGATTCTTTATGTTTGGGATTGTGATGGAATATGTGTGCGTGAAGGACAAATTCCTTATTTTCAATGCATGTTGACCATTTAATTTTTTTATACCTTTAGTGTTATATATATGTGATCTTTCAATCTGATTTGATATGATCATGGGATGACCAACAAGGGGATGAAATATAAGTTATAGCTAGGGAGGCCCGACGTTATAGAAGAACTTAACACTTATGTTGGAGATATGCATGGGGATATGCATGATGGTGTTGAGGTGGGAACTAGTATGATAGGGTGGGTTGTAGCTAGAAATACACACTATTGTGATTAATGGTTAATTGTTATTTGATATAAATATATTTAATGGATGGATGGCCTAGTTGCATGTTTATATGGATTCATTTACCCACATAAAAAATCATGATGTTATTGGTTTCATTTATATTAGTTTTCAATTAATATTTTTTACAAGAATACATAAATGTATGGACAATTAATAATGTTTAATGAACAAATTAACCCATCTGGTTGGTGTCGATGGAATTCAAATGAAATTATCCTGAAAACCATGGATTCCATTTGATTATCTATGGAGGTCAGGGAGTACCATTTATTGGTTAATTAAATGTAAACAAAATAATGTTAATTAATTAAAGTAAAACTTTATAAAGGAATTATTTAATTTAATTTAGCTCCTTTAATTTTTGTGTGCTTATAAGACATATTGTCCTAAAATGTAAGAACAACTTGTCCGAGTGATGTTAGTTGTAGTTAGGCTAAAAAATATATTATTACCATTGTGTAGTTGTGAAATAAAATTTATATTGTGTGTTATTTGATTTCATATTCTACCCCAGCCACATTGGTTAGGGAGACTAAAACCTATTGGACTCAGGTATGGTGTTTTCCCCAACATTCGAATGGGAGGATGGATGGGTGGGTACACCCTTTGGAACTGCTCTCTTATCATGGTAATATTCCATTCTCAAATGCATGGTTGTTAGTTTAACATAAATGTGTGTAGAGGTATGTAATGGATTTGGGTTATTTGATACACTTGTATCTCTGGATATAGTATCAACTTAGTTATTATAGGCATGACCTGTAATGGATATGATGGATTCCAGTACTTACTTGGTGCATGGTTTATGATGGACAGAGGTACAATACATGATGTATTATACACATCATATGTATTGTGGGGGATCCCAAAAAAAAACTCATTCACTATATATGGAGACATGGATGGGATGATCAGAAGATATGGTATATAGGATGCATGTTGTGATACATAGACTAGGTGTTTTCGAGATGGCTTACTTATAGAGAGAGATGTTTTAGTATGTGTAATGTTGGTAAAGAGAGGAAAACTAGCGAGGAAGAGATGAAGAGGTACCCTTGTTGATTTACTATTATAATATATGAACTCTTGATGGTGTTACTTGGTTAGAGATAACCATGGTGAGTTTGGGAACACAACACACCTCTTTAATTAATGATTTAGGTCCACTTATTTTTCATTGGGGTTTAGTATGAATTGTTTATATTTTTCATGAGAGGATTTTAGGAAGATAAAATTGAGTATACTATAATTATAAAAACCTTTATATAATTTGTTCACCATTTATTTAGGAGCCGGTTGGAGATCAGGCTTAATTTTACTAGCTTGTGGTTTTGTAGGAACAGTTTTGAAATTGTGGTCACTTTCGAGTTTCATTTTTTATAATTGAAATTTACTTTTTAGTTGTATTAGTTTTTTATAAAGGAACATGTATTTAGTTTAGATATATTCTATCTTAGTTAGAATTGTTTTTTTACTTGAGTTATGTCTCACTTGCACATGTTTCTCATATAGAGTAATGCCTCCCATTTTTCATATGTTTAAACCATCATTCCATTTCACCACCTTTGGCATACTAGAGTCGAGACATGGGTGGCCACCATCTTCGTTATCTCACTACTGACCCAGGAGGGGTTCTATTTTGGGGGAGGCGGTCATGGAAGTGTGGAATTATAGAATTAGTTTGAGTGATAAGATGATGTTAGGAGTAATATATTGGTGAGACTTCATTGGTTCATTGGGAAACATTGTTATATAATTTTAGTAAATTACGTAAAAAAGGGAGACCTTCTTAGACATAGGTATTTATGCCCTCAGTGTGATCTGATGAACAAACCATTATATTCAGAAAGTATAAAAAATAAGTAAAATTAGTTGTATGGTAGATCCTTAGGAAAGGGTCATGCGTTATTATTCATTGTGCTTGTTTTTGAAAATGGTATACATTGGAATCAAGTTTTTCATTAAAGAAAAAAATAAATATACAATTAATTAAAATTATATATTCTTAGTTTATGAGATCTAGCTATTAGTTCTTCTTATATATATGGATCTTGGAGGATATCTTGTTCAGGTTTGTAGAAAACATGTTCAACAACATGTTCCAGAAGATCACCAAATTTTGAGGTTGATGATGATTACACTTAGTGAAGGAAAATTCCAGATTTTTAGCGATGTATTCTATTGTAGCACGAGGGATCCTTTTTAGACTCATTAAAAGAAGAATGTTTAGTAGAGGTGAAGATCACATGCATTTAATCCCAATATTGGAAGGATTAATGGGTTTTGTTAGCTATGGCAAATCTTCATGGGAGAGTGGGGAAAAGGGGATCTTATTATGTGGGGATCATGAGGAGTCAGCGATCTGATGGGAGAATTTTAGACACTAGTTTCATATAGAGTTTATTTTTTAGACCGTGAAGGTGGATAGTCACCAAGAGCTATTTAACCTTAAATAAGAGTGTTCCAATGTGTGGGAGTTTGGGGTCAATTTAAGAACACTTATCCATCGTGATTTATACCTGTTGCAAGATTATTTGGGAAGGGAAATGCATTTTGAGTAGGATTCTCTTCTAGATATCCCTTAACAGGTCATCCCTATTATATTTTTGACTTATCTAAAGGTAATATAAATAGAATAGGTTGTTTATAGGATAATAGATAAAAACATATCACCAAAATAGGTTAGTTTTTAGGATTCTTCATCAAGAAATGTTGTTGTCTAGGGTTTTCACTCTTCTAGATCGATGTGTTTTTGATCTGTCGGGGATAGGTCCCATCCCTCATCATCTTGTTCTTCTATTGGTAAAAACTATCATGAAATTTACATGGGATAAGACACAAATTTTATTATAGATGTTGAGGTCATCAATTCTTAGAGATTTTGTAAATTATGAGAAGTTAGTGTGTGCTCAGTGTTCCAATTTAGGTTCCTCAATTGAAGCAGTTTCATCTGAGGAAAGTATAGTAGGGTATTCCATCTTGGGATTAGAAAAAAGGTAGACATGGAAGGAATATGAAAACCCCAATATTCTCCTCACACTTAGAGAGAATATAATTACAATTTAGGTGGTCATAATATGGTTCATATATTCCATAGAGTAGTTTTTTTTCAACATCATGCTCTAGAATTTCGAAAACATGGAAATCCAAATGTCGTTTGAGGCACCCTTTGTGTTTTTTCTACAAGGATACATGCTTTGTTTAATTTGGGAGGTATAAAATATTTCATATCATCTTATATTGTTTGTGATTTGACTTTATCTAGAAAGGATTATATTGAAATTTTTACCAAATATTCATGTTAGAGATTGAGATTCTATCAATAACATTTATAGAGATTACGATCTACTGTTGGTGAAGAACCACTCTTTGGGATAATTTCAATTTTAACAAATAAAACAATATAACATCATCCTAAACAAGGATTAGATTTATTTTGTAGAGGCCATCATGGAGTACTCTATAATACATATTTATTTCCATGATAGTAATGAATATTCTATCATTTTCAGTGAAAAGAGAGACCATTAGATGGGCTATAGGTGTGTTATATCATTTCCTTCTTAATTTACCGAGCTGATGTCGAGTTCGTCGGAGGATTAGCTAACAGTGTCTCATAGGTTTATGGATGATTACCCTGATTTCTTTACCGTATAGGGTGTAACATTTACCCCAGGAAGAAATATTGGTATTGGGATAAAGCTATAACTAAGTGTCTCTCCTATCCTAACATCTCAAAATCGGATGGTGCCATATGAGTTGTGAGAGATGCTTGTACACCTTGATGTTATATTTGAGTATGTTTTTGTTCATCCGATTGTATCACCTTGGGGTAAAGCAATTATTTTCATGAAGAGGTATAAGTGAAGTATGATAAATTAAATAAATTATTTTCACTTGAATCATGTGACTATAAGGAAATGATTTCTTATTCTATGTATTAATGATTAAATCAATCAGCTGAATAGAGAAAGTTGTTCCTCTAATATTGATCTGTGATTCATATATCATCAGATGTGGGTGAATGATGATGATATTTCATACACATCCTTTTGAGGTTGTTTTAGAAATTAAAAATTCAACTTTATTCCATTCGGTGTGATGAACACTCCACCTATGTTCATGGGCCTGATTATTATGGTGTACAAAGAGTTATTGGATATGTGCACTGTGATTTTAATTAACTAAACCCTTGTGTATTCGATATATATAGAGGAGAATGAAGAGCATATTAATGTTGTTTTGGGAGTTTATTGACATTAGAAGTTGATTTTAAAGTTGTCAAAGTATGATTTCTGGTCCTGTAAACATTGTTTCGTGGGACATGTTGTGTCCTGATAAAGAGTAGTAGTGGATCTTTATAATATTGAGTTATTGGTTTCATAGTAATCCACCAATATAGTAGTGGGAGTGTAATTTTTTCTTAGTATTACTGGCTACTATAGGAAGTTTATTACTGATTACTCTCATTTTTGACTCCTTTGATAACTATAACAGTAAAGGATTTGGTGTTCCTGTTGACAGTCCATTGTCCAGAATATTTTGGGTATATGAAAGGTAAGTTAGTAAGCACTCCAATTCATCATCATTCATAAGAGGGAGTTCAATTCAAGGTTTTTTTGAAGCTTCATGTATTGGGATGAGTTGGGTTATAATGTAACAGAGATCAATTTTCTACTATGGGTCTTAACAAGTATATCCCCATGAGAATAAATATTTCACTCATGATATTTATTTGGATATAGTTGTGTTTTCCTTTATTTTTTCATAACATTAGAACATCAGATAGTGTTTTGTGGATTTTACCTCTCTTAAGAACCTATGATATGTCTTCTCATAGTATGAACTGAACATGTGATAGTGACAGTGGATGGAATTATTATAGGATTACGACTCTGATATTTTTTATTTACTAGGTGTGTATAATGTAGTGGTTTATGCACTGAGTAATAATTCATGTAATGATACCATTATTGAATTTTGAGATTCAAACATAGTGGTATAAGTACCTTTATAGATTAATCATGATATGGTATTAGTGAGTGTAAATGGTTTCCTTTTGTAGATAAATGTGTATTCATCTTTGGTGTGTCAAGTGGAAGAGTACCATTTGGGAGTTTCTATTTTGGGGGTTTGGAGAGTCAGAGTTAACATTAGAGGGCCCCTAATGGATTTTTTGAGGTTGAAAACATTGGGTGTTATTATAGGGTAGTCTCTTCATTCCTTTAGAGATTTATGATATGGTTCTTCATGACATCCATAGATCAAACTTGGTAGTTAATCCCAAAATGAAAAATACATACCTAACTATGAGAGGTAATTTTTGATGGATTGGTATGAAATGTGTCATTTCATAGTTTGTGTCTTTATTCTTGGTCTTATAGAAGGTGAAAGATGAATACTTTTTTCTAGGTGGTTTTCATGAGAAATTATATGATCCTTAGTGGGAGTGGGAGTAAATATTGATGGGGTTATTTTTCAATTTACCTCATTATCAGGGTGGATTATATGAAATATTTGAGAGAGTGGATAGTTTGATGAAATTATCCCACATCATAGTGATTATGAAGTTGAGCGTAGTGGATGTTTATACAGAGGATGTTTCTAGAGGATGTGGTGAGAATCCATGGATTATCGAGGTTGATCATATCTGATCAAGATCCTTTTTTACCCTTTGTGTATAGAGAGGTCTCCGGTATGATTTTGGATCTTAGTAATGCCTTAGAATACTGTTCATCCCTATATGAAGATAGTACTGAACAAAATATCTATACTATTGAGGACATGTATTGTTTTAGGGTATTGGATTTTGGAGCATCATGGATCAGGAACATGCCATTGGTCAGGTTTTTGTAAAATAATGGTTTTTCCTCTGCCAGTGGTATGGAACAATTTGAATATTTGTATGACCGACAATTACATTCTACATTTTGTTGGATTTTGGTTAGAGAGTCAATAATTAGTTGACCAGAACCAGTATAGAACACAAAATATATAGTTCATGTGATTCATGAAAGTATTAAAGTGGTGTACGATCACTTGAAATCCTATGACGATCATAGTTGGAGACTTCTAGAGTTTGATGATAGTTATTATGTTTTCGAAAAGGTTACTCATCATCATGGGAAGTTGAGGTTTGTCCATGGGAGTAATATTTCCCCATATTTTTAGGTCATTCTAGGTGTTGTCTCATGTTGGTGTGATGAGGTATCAGATAAACAATCCCATATAGATGAGGTACATATATGAAATATTTCATGTGTTATAGATTCACTATTACAGTCTTGACAACTCTCACATTGTTGAATGGAGGTAGATTGATGTTGATGACGATGAAAACTTTGAGGAGTAGTTTTTGGAGATTCTGGACTGCGAAGAGAAGGTGCTAAAATGGAGTCATATACCCTTGGTTCATAATTTATGGAATCACAGTTGTGTGGTTGATTGTACCTATGAATATGATTCATATATAACTTCTCATTATCCTAAGGTATTTCCATTTTTATCTTTTATCATGTAATTTTTATTATTTTGGGGATCCTGACCTTATCAACTTTGGGAGATGGGTTTCCCCGGATGATTTTTGTTACCTTAATTTCGCTTGAGAAGTATCACTCTAGGGTGAGTGTTTAGGATCTAGTTATTACTACTATATAGTTTTTCACTTGTTTCTTCGACGAGGTAGTCCACCTCCAATGATTGTGAGATCCTTGAGAGGTATCTAACAGAGTGGCTATTCAGATAACCCTATTTCATTTACCTATATGGATTGATTTTTTATTTTACAAGGATGATATTACTTAGAGTTGTATTTGATATAAGAGATCAAATCACAATATCAAATCTATTTGTTAGTTGTGGGTGTTAGATTTACCTGGATGGGATTTTTAGATGTTTGGAGTGTTTTCAGAGGAAAAGGGGAGTTCCACTCCCAAAAATTTAATGGTTATGGTGTTAAGGGGTATGTTCCACCATATGGGAGGTGGATATGGAGTAGTATATCCCAACTAAAATTTAGGGAAGCTCATGGAGGAAAATAAGGCTTCTTCCCTTTCAGGAATGGTTGCTGTGTGGCATGAAGACTTATACATAGCCAATATGAAATACTATATCATGGAGTTAGGATGAAGTGTGGGAGGTTAGGTGGACATGGTCAAGCAAGGAGTATGAGAATAGTGGGTTTTCTTTATTCTTACAAACTAGGGGTAGTTGTTCCATGGTGGTTGGGTAACAGCGCAACATCAATATTTCTAGAGGGGGGGGGGGGGTTCTGTGACATGGTTCTTGATACCACGTTGTAGCTACCAGATAAATTTTTAGAGAATATTCCGATAGAACTCTAACACACATTTTGACAAGGGGGATGAAATGTGGTCTAGGGGAATTTCTCCATAGTCCTTCTATTTTCTCAAACAGTTGGGGCATGGTTCTAGGGGATGCACTATGGCCCTTTAAAAATCATGTTTATTTATAAATACATTAAGGTCACTGAAACTATTTTTTCTAAACATCTCTCTATAGAAACCCACACAAAGTAGGGTTAATTTTGAAAGTATTTGAATCCTATTGTATAAGGATTAATCCTTGACCTTCCTTGAACGATCCATAGTGATCCGAGGTAGTATTTTCTTCAATTGTTTTAGCAATTTCTCTCTATTCGATCTTGTTTCCTATGGTATATCTTAATATGTCATGGAATTGTACCTCCATCATCCCAATGGAATTTTACATGTAATTTTATTGTCTATTCACGGAACTATAACCTTGGTAGATTATAGCTTCTCACAATAGAGGTGATTGGAGATCCGCAATGTTTATCCATTCTTGTACAAAGAACAACGATCCTTTTGAGGAATGGGATTCATTACCATATTTTATTTAAATTTAATAGAAAATTTATCATGTTTTATCCCAATATATAGTATTTTAATGAATCATATTTACCATTTAAAAAAATAATATTATTTACAGCATAGAGAACACACAACACTAAATTTAATCTAACTATAAAATATTATTAATCAAATAAGATCATTTTAACCTAACAATTAAATTGGAATAAATTTATAGGAATAAAAATATTATTAAATAGATGAGAAGGTAAAATTCAATACAAATATATATTTAGGAAAATAATACTCATTTTTTAGTAAATTCATTTTATTTTTTAAAAATATGTTCTCTTCAATAAATATTTATTATTTACTTCCATGAGAAAATAAATATAAATATTTTTTAGAAATTTTAGAAATTTATTTATTAAATAATCTTAATTTTTGAAATCCTCATAGATAAATAATGTTAGGGTAAATTGTTATCATTTTTATGAAAATATATATTTTCTATTGAATAGTGAAAAAACTCTTTTTTATTGAAAATATTATTTTTTTCAAACAATTAAAAAGATAAAAAATATTTTAAAATGGTTTAAAATTAAAATTAGTTATATTAAAAATAATCTAATTATGTTAATAAGAATCAATTTCATGGTTTCATAAGGTGAAAAAACAATTTTACACCTAAAAAGGTCTTTTTTTCTCAAAAAATTGTTATTTTCATCACGTTTATTCTGGATTAATTTTAAATTAAAAATACACACTTATGTGTTTTGAAATTTCAAAAGTGGATTCCATATTTTAATTCATGATTTCTAAATTTATTAAATATTTACCTTTTTATTTTTAGTAAATATTAATTATAACTTTAGTAATTTTTGTTAAAACGTTCATTGGTAAATCGAGTAATTAAAGTTAAAAATAAAATGATAAGGGCTATAGAATGACTCTAAATTGTTAATTAATATTATTGGAAGAATATATTTCATACATAATCATTTAATATCTGGTTATATTACATTTTATGGCAATTTAGATAAGATTATAAACATTATAATATTTTATTTAAAGAAAGTCAAATATGTCACATTGTGGTTTTTGACAACAATAATATTTTTTATTTTGAGTTATCTAGAGGATACGTTTGAATATAAATATTATTTTTGAATAAAATATATTTATCTTCATACGAGTTATTTATTTTTAATTTTTAGTGAATAAATAATTACATTAAATTTCTGCAACACAAACACAGTAATTATTTAATTAATTGAAATATCAAATAAATGATATTTAAAATATTATATGTAAGATAATTTATCATAAATAATATGACACAAAAATTTGATATATTAATAATAAAATTTATAAATATCATTAAATAATGATTTATAATTATATGTATTTTGTTATTATTCTTATTATCAATACAATGAATATTTATGAAAATTTACATTATTGATATTTTAAAATAAATAATATTTTATTATATGATATATAAATAATAAAAAAATGATTTAAAAAAAATGAGATATCATTAATTAAATTTAAGATGGTACATTTATTAGTTTTTTTTTGGAAATTTATTGTAATATTACTCGCCTTTAAAGAGTAGAAACTTCTAAAAGTATGGTAATTGTGATAATGGTTAATGAGGGGTGAAAAATAAGTGATAATGGTTAAAAAATATCTATAAATTATTTAATATTTGTTTGAGGAAAGTATTTAATCTTATCATAAACATATCTTCTAATTATATCCATTTTATCAATTTTTAATGACAAATAATTTATATTAATTTTTTATATTAAGAAATTCCAATGATTTCACTCAAATTATAAAAGGGAATCTCCTACCTCAATTATTTACAACACATTGAGCTATATAAATAGAAGGAAACATGAAAATTTATCTTTTAAACAACCTTGTACATGTTATTTAGGTTTTTTAGCTTCCAAAATATAAACCCTAGATCCTTTAAAAAGATACCTAATGGATTTCCACTGAAGAAGAGGTAATTTCCATTACCAAATCCTTCATGTTTATTATTTATTATACATCCAATTAATGTGTATTTTACATCCTAAAATAATAAATTCAATTTTATATATATACCTCCTTGTAAATATGTATATGAGACTACCATATTCCGCATTTTATCCATCCTCTGAAAAATGAATGTACTACGCCTGCGTGTGTATGACTTACCGTCTCCATGTAGCGGTGTAATTTTTTTCATCACAAACTTGCATGGATGGTTATAATTTCATAAATAATTTATATATATGATAATTATGAAATTTTATTTATTATTTAAAATTAATATATTATACACTTACTTATTCTTTCAATCATTTATAAATGATATCATCGCACATATATATATATATATATATATATATACGTACGTCTTACCGTCTCAATAAAGAAATTTGATTAATTTTATAAGGACACCTTTCATGAAATATTATAAAAATTTATCAAATAAATTAATATTATATTTATAAACTTAATATAATTATGGTGATTATGAAACTATATCATATTCCTAATAACGATAACTTACATGAAAAAACATGAATGGGAAAACAAAGTAGTCAATACACGAAACAAGAGTAATAATGAAATATTATTAACAAACAAGAGACAAGATGATATATGAGGATCATATGATATATTTTAAATATCAATATGGTTTATGAATAAATTAATAAATTGTTTAAAATAATTATACAGGAGGTTAGATTACATTCACCTAAAGGGAAGCTCAATGTAAGGGATTTCATCTAATTTTCCACTCCATTGAGATATATTTTGTATTATATACCTGTTTATTATTATGTGGTGTATTTAATTCCACTTTAAGATAAATAAAATTTATATCTATTTATTAATGATTATTATTTTTCATGTAATTTTTACTCTCTTATGGATTTTCCATATTTTCATTCAACTTTTCTTCTCTTTAGAACATGAAGGAAGCAAAAAAATGCTTAAAATAAAAACAGATCATATTCCGATTTTAATTGGGTATATTTTTAATTAATATACATAGATTTTATAAAAATATTCAGAAAATATTTTACACTTATTCAATGATTTATTAAATTATATTACCGATTTTTTATTTTTTACAAAATTGAGTGAAAGGAATCTTTTTTTTAATTTCCCAAACAAGGTACTTTGTGACTTTTTCGAGAAATTTAAATAAAGAATATTTTTTTAACTAATATAAAATTAACTGATTTTAAATCAATAATGATTAATATTTTATTTGAATCTTAATTTATAGTTTTACTATATTATTTTCAAATAAATTTGTTTTCTTTATATATTAAATGTTTTTTATAAAATAGGTGATTTAAAAAATGGAATGTTTATTTTACATAATAATGTTTTAATGATATTTTAATGGAATCTATATCCATGAATGAAAGAAACCATATATTTTAATAATTCCACATTGGGTATATGTTTTAAAGATACCATCCTTTGAAACATTCACTCTGGATCATTAGATAATATATTTCTCTTATATATCTATATTCATTGTATCATGTATATGATTACTTTATAAACCATATACCATTTGACTTATGATTTTTTACAATGGAATATATTTTATTCACTAGGTAAAATGTTGATAAATTGTTATCCTTTGTTAAAAAAAGATACTTTTTGATAATTCACATTATTTATAAATTTAATTTATCATTTAATATATAAGGAATAATTTGGACATAGAGTCATGGATGGGCCTCGATCCCTTAATTAATTGAGAGATATCATGTGAAAAATTAATATTCCTAATTAGATAGGGGTTTACCCATAGTTTTAAACACTCTTATGGAAGGTCTTGATATTGGAGTTATCATTATTATTGAGATCATGATGTCCAATATTAGTCATTTTATTCATTAAGAATTTAGTTATTTTTATTATCCATGATATTTTCATATTAATATTATCTATGGATGCATTTCATTGTCAATTTATTTATTATATGACATGATTTTTTTTGTTATTTAACTTTCCATATTGACTATTATTTATTTACTTATGATTTTTTCTTCTATACGTAACACTTACTGAGCATTTGAGATCACCATTAATTTTTTTCTCCCCAAGTTATGAATATGGAATATTTGAATGAGTTTAGGGATAAAAATTACATTCTTTTTGTTTGGTTATATGTTATATTACCATTTTAATAAGTGAACCATGTATGTATCATGTTCTTCAAGACTAAAAAAATAATTGATCCTTTGTAATGTGATCCCCTATTCTTATGAAAATGTAATTGAATAACTAGTGATTCTGGGAATTTAGAATTGGGGTTTTCATAGTTGGTTTTAGAGGAATTTTAGTTGAATCATTGGGATCTATATTTTAAATAACAATATATAAGATTAAAATGAGGATAATTTCATATATTATTCAAAACATTTTACCATTAGAATTATTTGATTTTTGTTATTCAATATTCATGATGATTATGAACTATCTCAGTATATGAAATTATATAACGAAGGCCCTAATAGAATAAGATGAGCATGTAACTCGGGAAAATATAATGATTTACCTTTTGAGAAAGACAATAAAGTTGGTGTTGGAGTAGAGTAGATCATGACCATATTAGAGAGTCATACTCAGGTTATGATGAATAACCTTTCTTGAATAGAGGAATAAGATTCTCCATGGAATGATACACCCATGTTGGATCACTTCATGTGGTAGAAGCCCCTATATTTTAGTTTGACTACTAATCAAGTAGTATCTCAGTAATGGATCATGTCCCTTGAGAAGATATTTCCGTCTTTGGAATGGGGGGAATGGGAAAAGGTTTTACTAGCAGTATATTGTATCAAGGGAAATGTGGATCAAAAATAGTCATTGACACTGAATACTAGAAGAAGATGAAATAGAATTCATGTAATGGGGTATTTTTAATGAAAATATCCTTTGAAAAATATTTCCCTCGTGAAAAATGAATGTAATTGAAGAGAAACTACAATATATTAAAGATAAGGGAAGAAGGGAGTGTTTTAGAGTGTGTGACTTCCTTTGCTAGACTATCAATGTATGGTACCAATTACCTAGAAAATTTGGAAAGAAAAATTGATAATTTTAAGGATATTGTTAACCAATGTCTTTAAATGATTCTCAAATTATTTTCTCATATGATTATATTATATTATGTTCCATAAAAATGAATAAGGAACATTCTAGATCCTATATGTTCATGGGAAATCAAGAAAATAAGTTTTTTTGATGATTAAGGAAAAAGGAATACATAAATAAAATAATAAGATAATTATAAAATTTAGATCATTTGAAAATTATGGAAATTATAATCATGGAAAATTCTTGAATAAAATGGGATTTTTTTATAACTGTGGAGATAAGAGTCACCAGGATAATGAGTGTATGAGGAAGAATGAAAACTCTGATATCTACTACTTCAAGTATAATGAAATTAGGAATTATTCAAACTAATATCCCAAGTGTCATGTGAACTTATCACTGAAGAGGATGGGGGAAAAAGGCCAAGAATATGTCATCAATACTGCTGAGGTTAATGTTTATAATTTTGTGGTGGAAGGAACTTCGATCATATATTCAAATTTACCTTATTATTTATTTTATATTGGATCCTCATACTATTTTATATCTTCCATGTTTTTTAAGAAATTACATATTTCCATTGAACCATAAAGAGAGAGTTGTAAAAAAAACTCATAGTGTAAATATAAAAAAAAAACAAGGATGTGTCAGATAGTTCCCATTATCACACATAAACATGCCCTATATTCTAAATTTATAATGAAAACTATGGTTGAATTTTATATAATCCTTTCCACAAAATGGACTTCAAAAAATGATTAAAAAATTCATTGTAATGTGAAGGAATTTATTATTCATGATGACTATGTGGAATTATTTATCTTTATAGTGGATAAATAATCACCTAACTTATACAGATTCCAACCCCTTATAGCTCATCTAAATAAAATTCTTGGAGAATAAGAAAAAAAATTCATATGAATGAAAATAGTTATTTTCAAATTGGGGATGTTCCAATTTTATAGGATTATATTGATGTATTTCCTTAGGGATTACCGAGACATCCACTAGAACATGAAGTTGAATTTTACACTGATTTAATCTAAAATGATATACCTATATCATACAATCTCTATAGAATAGACACTGTGAAATTAGTGGACTCTAAGAAACAACAACAAGAATTGTGTGATAAAAGATTAATACACCCTAGTGTTTCACCTGGAGGTGCACTTGATCTTTTCCCTAAAAATAAATATAGTTCTCCGAGGCCCTCCAATGATTATAGGGAAATTAATTCTATTATTATAAAGAACAAAAATCATGTTCTTCACATTGATGAATTATTTGATCAACTTCACAAAACTAAATTTTTTTATTGATTTACCTTCATTTTTTATCACCAATTGTGAGTGAATAATGAATATTTTCCAATGAAAACATTCATTATATGGTATAGAAATTATGATATTATAGTAATTCCATTTGTATTGACTCTTGTACCCTAAATTTTAATGGATATAATGAATAGTGTATTCATTGAATTTATTTATATATTTTTTAAGTATATTTCTGATATCTTGATATAAAATTAAAGCCATAAGGATGATGAAACCTAATTTTAGATTATTCTTAATAACCATAGAAAAGAGGAATTATAAGGTAAATATGTAAATTTTGAGTTTTTTATACAAAATGTTTCTTTTCATGACCATATATGAAATATGATTTGTTCTTGTAAAGACAAATGTAGTCAATGAATGGCCAATGCCAATGAAACTAACTTAGGTAGATGTTCTATTAGTTTGGAATGTTACTTTAGAAATTTTTTTCAAAAACATTTCCTTAATAAAAAACCCACTATCCAGTATTATAAGTAAAGGGTTTAATTTTATAAGGATAAAGGAATATAAGGAACTTTTTAAAGAATTGATGTAGAAATTGGAAAATTCACCGATTTTGACTCTACCAATAAGAAATGATGTACAAGTTATGTATAGCAAGTCATCGAAACAAGGAAATGGTTGAATCTTTTTTTTGAATAAAAAATTTATTACATATGCATCAAGGTAGTTTATGATTCAAGAACAGAACTATGCAACACATGGCCTTGAGTTTGAATCCCTAATAATTAATTTGAAGATATGAAGATATTATCTCTATGTTGAATGATGTGAGATATACACTAATCATAAGATAATGAAATATATATTTACACAAAATATCTCATTATAAGGAAAATAATATGGCTTGATATGCTCAAGGATTATTATTATCCAATACAATACCACCTCAGGATGTAAAATAAGGCAGTGGATGCATTAATTAGACAAGAACACGGAGTCCTGGCTAAAATAAGGATTGATTGATATCTTATGATCACAAATATAGTGAATATAGATATAGAAATTGTTAAGGAAGAGGAATCATCACCCCTTTTTCAAGTTATTTCTACACCATATTTATTAGATAATATAAAACCATATCAATATCATTATGATAAATTTCAATGGAAAAATAAAGGTGTGAAAGATGGAAAATTTAAAAAATTGTTATACAAAGATGGTGTTTTGTATTCAAGAAGGGGGATATGTGTTTTATATATACCTATTATGAAAAGGTAATTGTTTTATGATGCTCATAGCTCGAATTTATCAATACCCCTCAAAAGCACCATGATGTATAGGGATTTGAAAGAACATTTTTGGTGGGATAACATGAAGTGTGAAATTGTTGATTGTGTATAAATATGTTTTCTTTCAATATCTGAAGGTCAAGAGAAAGTATTATAGATGATTCATGAAGCCTCTACCTATTTCTATGTGGATGTGGGATGACTGTAACACCCCAAGATTCCGCGGTAGGCTTCCTTTTGAATAATACAGTAGCGTGTGTTGTACGCAACTTCGAGTTCTAACACACACCACAAAAAATCAAAATAGCTGTTATGAATAATAATACCCAATTTTTGAAATTTTATAAATTTTATATTTAAAAATGTACTTCATATTTGGATTCGGATTATCGAAATTATCCTAGGGTGAATTTTTGGTATTTTTCTGAAAACTTTCAATTTTTGATGAATAGTGAAAACACTTAGTTATAGTTTAAAAATGAATTTTTATTTAAATATTTATTTATTTTTTTTAAATTTAATTAAGGTCAAAATAGATACATAATACCTATATAAGTTCAATGTAATTCATTGGAGTTAGTTTATAATAATTTTAGATATATATAAATCTTATTGAACTTTCACCGTCTTTTACCCACCTCCTAGGAGAAATTGGAAATTCACATAAAACTTAATTTTACCGCTTCTATGAGTGAAATTTAGAAAATCTGAGAGACACAATTAATATCAAGGAGTAAAATGTGTTTCAATATGATGAAAATAATTTTTGGTGAATAGTAACTTTTTACTTTTATTTACCACGATTAAAAGTAAATAGGGTAATTAATGGTAAAAATATTATTAATATTACCCTAACACATGTCCTAATTATACTAGACAAGTGTATCTCGACCAAAAATAACCTTAGGAATAAAATATTATCATTTAGGTCCACTTGGATTAGATTAGGACATTTATTATTATTTAATTCAATGAAGAGTTAAAAGAGTTAAAATCAAAGTTTAATAACTAATTTTTTTTTAATATATGGTCATACATAAGATAAATTTGATTATAAATATTCATTAGAAATATTAAATGATTTAATACATAATGAAATTTTATTTATAATTGTTAGACATTAATTAATTTAATTTATTTATGACACAATAGTGATGCACTAATTACCTAATTAATGAAATATTAAAATAATTTATATTATAAATATCAAAATAAAAGTAATTTGAGACTTTTTAAGAATTAAATTAATTTTCTAGATTAATATGTCATATTAAGATTGGGTATATGTTTTTTTAAAGTAACAATGATGTTATGAATTTATCAAAAACAAAATACCCAATAATGTAAAAATTGACATAATAGAGCATTTAAAACAGAAATTATATTATTAATTGATATTAAATTCTTAAAAATCTAAGGTTAGGCCAAGAGACTTATATAATAATATATGTATCATTAATGGACCACTTTGGGGTCTCTTAGAAGTTTATAGTAAGTTTATTAACTATATAATATAAAAATACAAAGTGTCCTGGTAAGTGTCAAACAAAATAACTAAGAGTTAAAACAAAAAGATAAGGTTAATATAATGAACCAAACTAGTCTAAAATTTATTGGTTGAAATTATATCAACCCATATTCACCTTATACTTTCAATAAGGCACTTTTGAGCCATTAGAAACCGAATATGAATTTATTATAAAATAATACTTTATGTGTTTCCTAAAGAGCCCCTCCTCCCCCTTATAAAAAGAAAATCACTTATAACCAATTCTTCACACAGCCAACGCCTTTTATCATGGAAAAACCCTACCCAAATATTCTCTCAACTTCCCTCACTTCATTCTAGAGGCCTTATTTTGATCAGAAATCCTACCTAAGGATCCCTTTTGTTCAAATCAAAAGAAAGAACCCGAAGAAGAGGTAATATTTTCACAACCCTCTTTGTAGTTCCATTCTTCTTCAACTTCTTATTTCTTTTTTATTTAAATTCTAAAATAATAACTCCAGTATCTCCTATATACAGTGATGTTATTATAAATATGGTACAACCGTATTCAGTATTCTACCCATCCTTTGAATGACATGTCACCGTACGTGCGTACGTACGGCTTACCGTCTCCACGTCGTGGTGTAATTGTTATTCAATACATTATTATTTGGATGGGTATGATAATGATGTATAATTAAAGTAAATAATAAATATAACATGATAATTATTCTGTATATAGTATATACCATCCAATTATATATTATTTCAATATCAAAATAATGATATTGTTGCTCATGCGTACGTACGGACTACCGTCTCCACGAACGCGATGAGATTCATTTCCGTCATATCCATTCAAGGATAAATTTCATTTTATGATTAAAAATAATGTATAAAGACTTAATATCATTATGGACATGAATAAGATACATCCTATCCATAAAAAACATAGCTTATGTAACAAAACATATAAAAGAAAATGAGTAAGTTAAAACCCAAGATGACGATAATACTAAGATATTATTAACAAAGTAATGTTAAAAGATAATATATGATATCATATTTATGTATATGATTCTTGTATAATTTAATAACAATTATTTCACCATTATAAAGGAGGTTAACCTACCCTCACCCCTTTCAATGTTTTAAATTTTTCCCAGGATGTGAAAAATTAATTTATTAATGACCTGCAGGGAATGTATGAGGGGATATAAGAAAAGATGTTGTTGTAGTTATTTTCACTTTATGATATAATGAAAGACTTATGAATATATATAGTGATTCCAAGGATACTAAACTAATTGGTCTTTTGAGACTGGAACTTTTGTGATCATGCCAATGTTTTGTAATAATGTACCGACTCCGGGTAACTGGGGTTAGGGCGTTACAGTTGGTATCACAGGAAGTTTAGTACAAACCTTAGAAGCTAGATGTAGATAAACTATGATTAGTGCACGTAGACTTAAGATAAACTTTTAGGTTTAGTATATAAGAACTTCCTAGAATTTTGGTATTGTAGATATTTTTTGAGTTTTCCGAGCAATACATACTTGTCTGAATACGAGCAGGCAGAGGTGACTCTCGAATAGATGTACCTAGGGGTATAACCCGAAAAGACCGCTTTGAGATAGAATCGAACGGGAACTGGTGCACGAAAACAGGCCTTTCTGCACTCTTGGTTACGAAACTCCCATGGGATATGCTTATGATAATTCTCATTTTCTTTACAAACCATTATTAAGGGTTTATGAGTATATATTTCCTCAAAGAAAACATTTTTTTATGATTATGGATTATATCCATAAATATTTATATTTATGTTAAATGTTTTACAAGTTGGATTTAAGTATTTTGATTCATAAACTGATATAATTTATGCCATTGTTTAGAAATGGCACCTAATGGAAGGAATGGAAACTGTATCAATGCACGCACTCCATGCAGGGATTGCCCTTCTGCTCAAGAGAATTTTAGTGGAGCTGGTGATGCAACTGGTGCTGATCATATAATCACCATACTGGGAAAAGTCACTCAGGTTATGAATAATAACCTTACACGTATGGAGCACCCTGATCCACAACATGTATGATCAATGTTAGATCGCTTAATAATGCATCAACCACCAACATTCAATGGGAGTAAAAATCCATTAGTAGCTGAGCAATGGATAAGTTCCCTAGAGAAAATATTCCATGCCTTGGAGTGTAGTGAAAGGGAAAAAGTTATCATGGCAGTTTACCACCTCACTGGAGATTCTAATAAATGGTTGTCATTGATTAAAAAGACGAAGGAAGATGATGAAATATCAAATATGGATTGGAGAGAGATCAAGGAGATTTTATTAGAAAAATACTTTCCTCGTGACCATCGATAAGATATGGAAAGACAATTTCTGAGTTTGAGACAAAAGGAGGATGAGAGTGTCACAAAGTATGAGGCTAACTTTACAAGGTTAGCAAGGTATGATGGAGATTATATACGTAACCCAAGAAGTAAGATTGATCATTTCTTTGAGGGTTTAAAACCATTTCTTCATCAAGTATTAGTCTCACAATCCTTCTTGTCGTATGAAGACATTGTCTCATGTGTTATCAAGAGAGAAAAGGAATTCTCTATGTCTTACGAATTTAAAGCAAAGCAAGAGAAGTAGAGATATTCAGATCAATATGGAAATGGAAATAAGGAGAATAAGGGAAAATTTGAATATCCATCCTGCAGTAAATGTGGGAAGAAATACCCCGGTACTTGCTTAAAAGGAATGAGAGTCAGTTACAGGTGTGGTGAAAAAGGCCACCATGCTCGTGATTACAAGGTGAAGAAGGATGCTACTGATGTTCAATGCTACAACTGCAAGGAGATGGGAAATTATGAAAATGAATTTCCTAAGCTTCAGGGGAACTTACTTTAGAAAATGCCAAAGGATCAAGGCTAAGATTATTCTATCACTACTGTGGAGGTAGAAGCTCCAAAAGACGTGGTGGCAGGTAATTTAATGGTTTCCTCATGTTTAGGAAATGCTTTATTTGATTCTGGATCATCGCATTGTTTCATATCTTTCTAGTTTTCTAAAAAAATTAGATATTTTTAATTTGATTTAACAAGGTAGATGTCAGAAAAAACTCCTAAGGGAAGTATCATTGCTAAAAAGTTCCGTGAATCACTTCCCATTAGAGCTCATAAATGTTATTTATCTGCTGATATCATCATCATACCAATGATTGAGTTTGATATAATCCTCGGTATGGATTCTCTTTCGTACCATGATGTGAATATTTATTGTATGAGGAAGGAGGTTATGATTTTTGATGATGATGATAGGGAACACCCTATCTTTAGAGAAGAATCGTCACCACCTAATTCTTATCTAGATCCACCCCCAACAGCTCAACTAAATTCACTTATCGGGGAGGAAGAGAATGAAATAACTGTGGGTGAGGAAAGGAATGTTCAAATAAAGGATGTACCTATTGTGAGAGAATATGTTGATGTGTTTCCGGAAGATTTACCTGAACATCCTCCAGAACGAGAAATTGTGTTTTCCATGGATTTTATTCCGGGATCAAGGCCCATATCGAAGACCCCTTATAGAATGGCCATAGTGAAATTGGTGGAACTAAAGAAACAACTAGAGGAGTTGAGTAATAAGTTATTTATTCTCCCTACTCTTTCTCCATGCGGACCCCCTATCCTTTTTGTTATGAAGAAATATTGATCCACGAGGTTATGTATCGACTACTGGGAGATCAATGCTATAACAATAAAGAACAAGTATCCCCTACCTCGAATTAATTATTTATTCGACCAATTTTATGGAGTACAATACTTTTAAAAGATTGAACTTCTATATGGATACCATCAGTTGTGTGTGAAGAAGGAATAAATTCCAAAGACAACATTTCAAACCAGTTACGGGCACTACAAGTTTACAGTAATGCCTTTTGGGATGACTAATGTACCCTCGGTTTTCATGGATCTAATGAACAAAGTTTTCAAGGAGTATCTTGATGAATTTGTAGTGGTATTTATTGATGATATCTTGGTATACTCCAAAAGCTATGAAGATCATGAAAATAACCTGTGCATTATCCTGAAGACTCTGAGAAGACATGAATTATATGGGATTTTGAGAAAGTGTGAATTATAGCTTCAAGAGATTTCTTTTCTTGGAAATATTGTCTCTAAGGATGGAATCTCTATTGATCCTTCCAAGACCAAGGAAATCCATGAATGGACAGCCCCTACGAGTATAACTGAGGTACATAGTTTTATTGGTTTAGTAGGTTATTATCGGCGTTTCATCCAGAATTTTGCTCGATTGGATAACCCATTAACAAAGATCACACGAAAAGGGGTTAAATTTTTTTGGAAAAAAGTGTGTGAAGAATGTTTTGAAGAACTGAAGAAAAGATTAGTCAATTATCCTATATTGACTCTACTATCGGGGAATGATGGGTTTGTTATTTATAGTGATGCATCGAAGAAAAGACTTGGTTGTGTCCTTATAGAAAATGATAGGGTTATGGCCTATGCATCACGAAAATTTAAAATTCATGAGAAAAAATATCCTACTCATGATCTCGAGTTAACAGTTATGATCATTACTTTGAAGATATGGAGACAGAACCTCTATGGTGAATAATGTGAGATTTATACTGACCACAAGAGTTTTAAGTACATTTTCTCACAAACAGAACTCAACATGAGGCAAATGATATGGCTTGAATTACTCAAGGATTATGATTTCACAATACACTACCACCCAGGGAAGGCAAATAAGGTGGCATATTCTTTGAGAAGAAAAGATCATGGAGTTTTGAACAATATGATAATTGAAAGGGATCCTATTTTCATGGATCTAATAATGATGGATATGAGAATTACCATGGAAGGTGAAAGATCAATTATTTTTCAAATGGTTTCCAAACCATCTTTACTAGAAAGGATAAAGAGTTCTCAGGCCGATGATAAATATTTTTAAAGGAAGATCAAAGCTGTGAATGATGGGAGATTGAGTGACTTTGTATATGAGGATGGAATTTTAAAATTTGGTAAGAGAATTTGTGTTACCGATATACCCAATCTAAAAAGGGAATTGTTGGATGATGTTCATAGTTCCAATTTCTCTATACACCATGGGAGCACCAAAATGTATAGAGATTTGAAGGAACATTTTTGGCAGGACAAGATGAAGAGGGAGATTGCTGATTTTGTGTCACGATGTATGGTTTGTAAACATGTGAAAGCTGGAAGGAAATAGCCTGGAGGAGTCACGCAACCTCTCCTCATACCAGAGTGGAAATGGGATAATATCACGATGCACATTTTCATGGGACTACTAAAGACTCCTAGAAAGAATGATGCAATATGGGTCATTATTGATCGTTTTACCAAATCCACACACTTTCTTGCTATAAGAGAAGATCTACCACTTGAAAGTCTAGCAAGGCTATATATTATTGAAGTTGCGAGACTTCATGGAGTACCCCTATCAATTGTATCTGATCGTGATCCCCGTTATTTTTCAAGATTCTGGAATAGTCTTCAGAAAGCCCTGCAGAATGAACTTTGTTTGAGCACTGCCTACCACCCTCAAAGAGATGGACAATTAGAACGTACTATTCAAACCTTAGAAGACATGTTGAGATCTTTATCACTCGAATTTCAGGGTATGTGGGATCAATATTTACCTCTAGTAGAATTTTCTTATAATAATAGCTTCCATTCAAGTATTCGGATGGAACCATACGAATCGTTATACAGAAAGAGATGTCGCACACCAACCTGTTAGGATGACGTTGGTGAAAGAAAACTTGTAGGCCCAAAACTAGTGGAGGAAACGATGGAAAAGGTAAAGGTAATCCAAAACCACATCAAAGCATCTCAAAGTAGACAGAAGATCTATGTCGATAACCGAAAGAAGGATTTGGAATTTCAGGTAAGACAACATATTTTCTTGAAGGTATCTCCATGGAAGGGAGATATAAGTTTTAGTAAAAAAGGTAAATTTAGTCCCAGGTATATCGTACCTTTCGAAATTCTAGAACGAATTGGGGCAGTAGCTTACTGGTTGGCTATACCTCCAAGTCTCTCTAAAGTTCACGATGTGTTCCATGTATCACTGTTGAGAAAATACATGCCTGAACCAATGCATGTACTTACTTATGAGGAATTAGAGTTGGAACCCGATCTATATTATTGCGAAGAGCCCTTCATGATTATTGATACAAGAGAACAAGTGCTGAAAAACCGGACGACTCGTCTCGTAAAAGTTCTATGGAGAAACCATAGGATGGAACATGCAATGTGGGAAACTGAGGAACTTATGATGAAGAATCACCCGAGTCTTTTCATGCGGTAGTATTCATGAGATTTTTAGGACGAAATTATTTGAAGGATTGGAGAATGTAACACCCCAAGCTTCCATGGTACACTTCCCTATGAATAATACAGTAGCGTGTGTTGTACGCAACTTCATGTTCTAACACACACCACAACCAATCAAACTAGCCGTTATGAATAGTAATACCAACTTTTTAAAATTTTATAAATTTAATCTTTCAAAATGGACTTCATATTTGGATTCGGAATATCGAAATTAGCCTAGGGTGAATATTTGGTATTTTTCTGAAAACTTTCAATTTTTCATGAATAGTGAAAAACACTTTGTTATAGTTTAAAAACGATTTTTTATTTAAATAATTATTTATTTTATTTAAATTTTATTAAGATCAAAATAGATACATAATAACTATATATGTTTAATTTAATTCATTGGAGTTAGTTTAGAATAATTTTAGATATATAAAAATCTTATTGAACTTTTCACCGTCTTTTACCCACCACCTAGGAGAATTTGGAAATTCACGTAAAAGTTAATTTTACTTCTTATGTGAGTGGAATTTTGAAAATCTGAGAGACATGGTTAATATCAAGGAGTAAAATGTGGTTCAATAAGATGAAAATATTTTTTGCTGAATAGTAACTTTTTACTTTTATTTAGCACAGTTAAAAGTAAATACGGTAATTAAGGATAAAAATATTATTAATATTACCCTAACACATGTCCTAATTATATTGGACAAGTGTATCTCGACAAAAAAACCGTATGAGTAAAATCTTATCATTTAGGTCCACTTGGATTAGATTAGGACATTTATTATTTTTTAATTCAAAGAAGAGTTAAAAGAGTTAAAATCAAAGCTTAATAACTAAAACATATTTATTATAGGGTTATACATAAGATAAATTCCATTATAAATATAAATTAGAAAGATAAAATGATTTCCTACATAATGGAATTATATTTATAGTTTTTTGAAATTAAATAATTTTATTTATTTATGACACAATGGTGATGCAGTAATTACCTAATTAATGAAATATTATTATAATTGATATTATAAATATCAAAATAAATGTAATTTGGGACTTTTTATGTATTAAATTAATTTTATAGGTTAATATGACATATTTATATTGGTTATATGAATTGTTTTTGAAGTAAAAATGCTGCTATGAATTTATCAAAAACAAAATACCCAATAGTGTCAAAATTGATATAATAGAGTTTTTAAAACAAATATTATATTATTAATTGATATTCAATTCCAAAAAATCTAAGGTTCAGCCAAGAGACTTATATAATGATAGATGTATCATTAATGGACCAATTTGGGGTCTCTTGGAAGTTTATAGTATGTTTATTAACTATATAATATAAAAATACAAAGTGACATGGTAAGTGTCAAACTAATTAACTAATAGTTAAAACTAAAAGATATGGTTAATATAATGACCCAAACATGTCTAAAATCTATTGATTGAAAGTATTTAGTCTCATACCCACCTTAGACTTTGAATAATTTACTTTTGAGCCATTAGAAACCAAATATGATTTTTATTATAAAATAATACTTTAAGTTTTTCGTAAAGAGCCCCCCCTTATAAAAGGACACCACTTCTAACCAATTCTTCACACATTCAAAGCCTTTTGGCTCGGCCAAACCCTGACCAAATATTCTCACAACTTCCCTAACTTAATCCTAGAGGCCTTATTTTGATCATAAATCCAACCTATGGTGCCCTTTTTATCAAATCAAAAGGAAGAACCCGAATAAGAGGTAATATTTTCACCACCCTCTTTCAAGTTCCTTTCTTCATCAACTTCTTCGTTCTTTGTTATTTCAATTCTAAAATAATAACTCCAGTATCTCCTATATAATGTGTTTTTATTATAAATATGGTACAACTATATTAATTATTCTACCCATCCTTTGAATGACATGTCACCATACGTGCGTACGTACAACTTACCATCTCCACGTCGTTGTGTAATTGTTATTCAATACATTATTCTTTGGATGGGTATGATAATGATATATAATTAATTTAAATAAAAAATATATCCTGATAATGATTCTGTAGAAATGATATACCATCCAGTTATATATTATTTTAATATCAAAAGAATGATATTTTCGCTCGTGCGTACGTACGGACTACCGTCTCCACGAATGCGATGAGATTCATTCCCCATCATATCCATTCAAGAGTAAATTTTATTTCATGATTAAAAATAATGTTTAAAGAATTAATATCATTCTGGACATGAATAAGATACACCATATCCATAACAAACATGACTTATGTAACAAAACATATAAAATAAAATGAGTAAGTTAACACCCAAAACGATGATAATACTAAGATATTATTAACAAAGCAATATTAAAAGATCATATATGATATCATATTAATTTATATTATTCTTTTATAATTTAATGACAATTATTTCACCATTATACAAGAGGTTAACCTACCCTCAACCATGGAAAATTACAAGGTAAGGGTTTATTTTGCAATCTCTTCATTATCCGAGGTTGTTTATACATAATTATCTACTGGGACCTCTTTATCATCCACATAAATGTTTCTTAAAAATGTATTTCAAAACATTATTAATATTTTATAGAATATGGATTAAAGTCATTTATACCGTTGTTGAATTTTTATAATAAATTTTTAAAGGAATCTTTCCGTCGTTTTCCAAACAAGGTCCTTTTTAACCTTTTCGACAGAATTAAGGTGAGAATGTATTTTTTTAACTTATACGGTTGGTGTGGCTATTTTCTGCCATTATAAAATCATCGAAGCTTTCCTTACAAGATTATAAGAATATTTTTAATGTAGGCTTTTTCTTTTATAATTATGTGACGTTTAAATGATTTCAAAAAAGAGATATTTCTCTCAAATAGTTTTGATTTCATCTATGTCAACATCCTTTGATGGATTTTAAGTTTATTTGAAGTTGATTTATTATAATACAAAACTTCCATGTTGTATTGAAGGTTTTGTGATATGTTTGACTGTGTATGTATTATTTTTATACCATTCATGGTTTATAGAGAAAGTATTGACATTTCGTATGCTAGTTTTAATACGAATGTTTATGTTATATTTAAACCTGTTTATATGAGGAATTCATTGGACTTAATCAGTGACAGGTGGAGCCCGCTATAGATCCTTGATGCATTGGTAGGTCTCATGAGAAAAACTAGTGTCTTGGCATGAGGCCTTGAAGAAAAATTATTTGTAGTCCTGGCATGAGGCTTTGACTATGTGGTTATGATAGTCTATAATTATACATTCCTTCATTATGAAAGTGGTTATTGATATTGCATGTGATTATTCGACTAGTAGAATATGCATGTGAATAAGTAAATAACATTATTTTATTTTATCTTTGCCATATTATGTCGAAGTTCAAGTTCAAAAGGCATTTTTCTAGTAATACATTGCCTTAAATGTTAGTGTTTATTTATGAATGTTTTCGCTATATTGTTATCCTTACTGATCATGTGAGCTCACCCCTTTCAATGTTTTTAATTTTTCCCAGGATGTGAAGAAGTAGTTTATAAATGACCTGTAGGGAATGTATGAGGGGATATGAAGACAGGATGTTTTTATAGTTCTTTTTACTTTATGATGTAATTAAATACTTATGAATATATCTAGTGATTCCAAGGCTACTAAACTAATTAGTCTTTCAAGACTTGATCTTTTTTATCATGCTAATGTTTTGTAATAATGCACCGACTCTGGTTAACTGAGTTCGTGGCGTTACAATGAAATTATAATATATTTCATTAGTTGATTACCAAATACACCGAAAAGTAATGATGTAATATGGGTTGTTGTTGATCTCCTAACAAAATATTCATATTTCCTTTCTATAATAAAAGATTTACTTCTTAATCTCCTTAAAGAATTCTATATTAATTATCTTGAATGACTTTATGGAGTACCTATTTAAATTGTTACTGATTGTGATACATGATTTACACTAAAAATATAGAAAAGTATTTAGAGGGATTTGAATAATAAGATTTATTTGAGTGTTTCTTATCACCCTCAAACCAATGAACTATCTCAAAGGAAAATTCAAACATTGGATGATATTTTTAGATCATACTCACTTGAATTTTAATGTTTTTGAGATCAGTTTTTACTTTTGGAAGTGTTGGACTATAAAAATAGTTTCCGTTAAAGTATTAAACTCGAACCATATAAAGAATTAAATGGAAAGAGGTTTTATACTTTAACTTTTTGGATGATGTTGGTGAAAGGAATCTTGAAGGTCCAAAACGTATTTAGGAGGAGAAATTAATGGTAAAGACTATTTAGAATCATATTAAAGATGGTAAAATTTGGAAAAATTGTTATTCCGATAACCAGATGAATGATTTGGAATTTCAAGAGGGAGATCATGTTTTATTGAAATTATATCAACGAATGGATGTTTTTAGGGTCAGTAAGAAAGGAAAACAGAGTCCTAGGTTCATTATACACTTTCAAATCCTAAAAGTAATTCAGACCATGTTTTACTATTGGGAGATGCTAACCAGTCCTACTAAATTACATGATGTGTTCCATATATCCTTGTTATGAAAGTATATGACAAAACCAACACCTGTTCTTACCTTTTATGAAATATAATTGGAACTAGATTTGTCTTCATTTTATGATACTAACTAAATTCTGGAGAGTGGAGAGAAAGTGTTGAGGAACTAGAAAACTCAACTGATAAAGGTACTTTAGAGAAGTCATAAAATTGAGAAAGCAACATGTGAACCAACAGATACAATGAATAAGAAAATCCCTTATCCATTTAAATGGAAATATTAATGAAAATGTCATAAATTAAATTATTATAGGTGGGTAGAGTAAAATATCATAATTTTTTAAAAGAAGACCATGCTAGATAGCATATAGAACATGCAATACCGAGTTCAAAGACAATGAAATATAAATATTTATATTTGACTATTAAACTTAGGAATTGAATTGGCGATAATGAATTGAGAGAACCATACTATAAATTTTATATATATTTGATATTCAAAACAATTTTATAGATAAGAAATAAACAATAAATGTTTTTTAATGTCATTTTATTATTCAAAAATTTGTTTTCTTCAACGACTTGTTTTATTTATTTATATGAGAAAATATATATAATTAATTTTTTAAATTTTTTTAAAATTTATTAAACAAAATAATATTAATTTTTGAAATCAGAGTAGAAAAATTATCTTAGGCTGAATTTTTGATATTTTTCAGAAATGTTTATTTTTTATTGAATAGTAAATAATAATACATTTTATTGAAAATATTATTTTTATTTTAACCATTTGAAAAGTTACATTCTGTTTTCAAATGGCATGAAATTAAAATTATATATATTATTAATAATCCAATTAACTTTAATGTAACTAATTTTATTGTTGGACTTGGTATAAAAGAATTTTAACACTTAAAAGGAACTTTTCTAAAAAAATGTTTTTTCATATCAGTTTTACGGGTTAATTTTAAATTAATTTATACCTATTATGTGATATTAATTTTAAAAAATGGATTTCGTATTCAGATTAATTAATTCACTTTTTTTTTAATTTTAATCTTTTATTTTTGGTTAGTATGAAAGTAATTTTTGTAATTTTGGTAACCACGGTAAACAGTAAATTGGTAATCAATGTTAATAATAAAATGATATGTACTATAAAATGAACCTAAAATATTCCTTAATATTATTTTATGAGTGAATTTTATCCATAATCATCCAATATTAGCTTATATTTATTTTTACCCCAATTTGGAAGATATTATGAAGTTCAAAGTATTTTATTTCTAGAAAAGTCAAACATGTAACAATGATGTTTTTAATAATTAAAATATTGTTAATATGGGGATATATAGAAGATATTATCAACTATAAATATAATTTTTCAATATAATTTTTTTATATTCATATTGATAATATATTTTTAATTTTTTCTGAATAAATAAATTACTTTAATTCTTACACAATACTGACACAGTAATTTTTCTATTAATAGAAATTCCAAATAAATGATATTTAAAATATTAAAAGTAATATAATTTTATATAAAGAATATGAACCAAAAATGTTAAGGATTGCCATGAAAGTTTTGGGATATAATAAAATATTTCGTTCAAATTATATGTGATTAATTGATATTATTAATGTTAAGGTACTGAATAGTTCTAAAAAATGACATTATTGATATTTATATTAAATAATATTTTATTAAATGATATAAAATTTATAAAAAAACATAGATTCTTTAATTTTAATGGGACATAGTTAATGAAATATAATATGAATAATTCTTGTGTATTGTTACATTTTATAGTGGCATTACAGACCCATAGAATGTAGAAATTGTTAATTCTATGGTAATTTTCAAAATGGTTATCATGGTGATAAAACTAAACTAAAAAAGTTAAAACATATCTAAAAATAGTATTTTTTTCTTTTTTGACTTATTATCACATTATATTATAATTATATCCATTTTTAGAAATTTTTACTTTCTAAATAATTTATATTAATTTCATATTTCATGAAATTACAAAGATTCCCCTAACATGAATTATAAAAGGGCACCTTATTACATACTTATTTACATCACCCTGATCCATCTATCTTGACCAAAACCTAACCATTAATCTTATAAACATCCTTTTACTAGTTCTTGAGGTTATGAAGATTCTAAAATAACAACCCTAGATCTCTTAATAATAGATCGAAAAAAAGTCAACTGAAGAAGAGTTACTTAGCTTTACGAGTTATTTCATGTTTATTTCTTCTTAAAAATCATATTCGTGTGTTTATTACATATTAAATTAATAAATACGATATCATATACATAATTATATTTTTTTTCTATATTATGATACATCAAAATTATTTATTTAATTTATCCTACTAAAAATGTATGTACCTCACATGCGTACGTACGTCTTATCATCTACGAATATTAGTGTATTTTTTTCATCACCACATTAAATGAATTGTTATAATGATAGAAATAATTGATATATATGATAATTTTTATCTAATATTTAATATTTCAAATTAATAAATTATCCGATTTTGTACCCTTTAAACCATTTAGTAATGATATTATCGTTCGTACGTATGTAAAATATATGGTCTCCACTAACCAATGTAATTTATTTTCTTGGTTCACATTATAAGTAAGATTCAAAAAAATATAATTTATTACTAGGATATATATATATATATATATATAACATTAAAAATATTCTATATAGGAATTAAGAATATCATATACATAAGAAATATAACTTTCATGACAAAATATACATGGGAAAATTAAGCAGCTAACACAAAAAATTGTAACAATGTAATATTATTAAAAAATAAGAGATAAAATTATATAATGGGATGATATATGATATTATAAATATGAATATGGCTTTAGAATAAATTAATGACTTGGTTAAAAACATTATACTAGAGATTAAATTACATTCCCCTAAAGAGAAGCATGATGTAGTTGCTTTTATCTCAATAATCACTCTATTGTGATATATTTTGTATTATAAAACTATTTATTTTTATTTGGAGTATATAATTCCCCTTTTCTTGAGTTAGAATTTTTCTTTTTGGATTTTATATTCCTTTTGTTTTTTATTTCATAAACTATTTCTTAGATAACTAATTACCGACTCTTTCATGTCTGAAGTATTTTATAATGTTTTTATAAGAAAATATAATTTTTTATCTTACTTAGAATAAGATTTAATTAGTTAAGAAAGTATACTCTATCATTATGATTATCGTAATGAGACTAGATATTATATACCAATAAAATTGATACTAGATATGATACGATACCGCATAAAATAATATTTGTACTCACCTTTACCACACTCAACTTTATCAAATCAAATATAAGATCTCTTGTTTAGATTTTCATACTAACAAAATATTATATTTATGATTGATGAAGGATTTGATTAAAATCATAATTAGGCTCAAATAATTTATTTTAATTACCTTCTCATTTCTAGAAAATCATTTCTCTAATATAATAAATATTTTTTACATGAGAATGGTTTATATCAAAACAACGTTAGACATTCTATTATAATATGATCATTGAAGTAACATATGTCAAAGTCATCATGAAAAACTCAGAGAAAATATAACCATTAGAGGATCAAG
Source organism: Viscum album (assembly GCA_963277665.1). Taxonomy (NCBI): domain Eukaryota; kingdom Viridiplantae; phylum Streptophyta; class Magnoliopsida; order Santalales; family Viscaceae; genus Viscum; species Viscum album. The sequence goes on along the minus strand of OY728147.1, from coordinate 736,533,327 downwards.
ATGGATGTTTTAATCTTTCCACAAAATACCTAGTCATTCGAAGAGTTTGAAGTGAAGTCATGATCATTTCATTTGAAAAAAATTCTTAGTGTGAGAGAGATCTAAATTTACAAGAGTGATTAACTTTTTCCCATAATTTTAATATTTTGAGTTCATTTTTGTAATTTTTGTGTGTATGATTTTGTGAATAAGATCGATGGATTTTGAGGATTGAAATATAGAAATTATGACCATCATATCAAGGGATCACAAGGATTACGATACAGAAAATCCAATCATCAAATTGATGGCTCACATAGATAGTGAGATAGAGAGATCATGGTATAGAGGGATTTCATAGGTAAGGGAAAGAAAAATTTTCTTATATGTAAAAATGGTTACTTTATCCTAGGTTATTTAATACCATAATATTTGGGTAAAAATAATTATATTCTACATTATCACTTGTTTTATTACAATTATTTTTCGGCAAAAATTATAATATTAAGTGAATCGTTTTTTATTAAGTTTTTCTATTTGTAACGTGTGTATCGTAATAGTTTTTATTATGATACAATTGTTCTACCTTATATTTATTTTTTAATAAAATTTTCTCTAATTATGATTCAACGCACTTTAAGATAAATTCATTACTTTTGTAACCCTCAAATTTATCACAATCATTAGGATTAAATTTTGTTTATTCATTTACACATATTAAATTATTTCTAAATGTAAATATTATTATAATATGAAAATATTACCACATTTTTTTGAATAATATTCTATACGTTGTAAAATTAGAATCATTTTCTTATTATGAATTTTGTAATACATATCAAAACTTATTTATTAGGATAATTTCTTAATCAGACCCAAGGGATAAGTCAAAATGAAATTTAAATACATAATTGGTTTTGTGAATACGATTTGTTTAACGTTGTTAAAATATGTTTCTTTTAAGCTTAAAAATTAAGGTTTTTTAACATTGAATTCTTTGCAACTTTTATTTAGAAATCTTAATATACATTATTATACAAAAATTGGTATTAGAGCTAATTATCTTTTTTAATGATACTTAAATTTGTTATGAAAGGAGGTTTCCACACCACATTTACTTGATGAACATATCTTCATGACATTTTCATGTTTGTTTTAAATTTTTTTATCAAATTTTCTGTATAAATACATAATACAACAACATGTATTATGGGATAAAATATTTTTATTAGTTTTAAATATGGAAGGATTCAATGTAAGTACAATAGATAACCTTAATCCAAATAGACCCCCTATTATTGATGGAGTTGATTATGAGTATTGGGGAGATAGAATGATGAAATTACTTATTGAAAATGTATTTTACAATTTTATCATATTGAATAGATATTAAAATAACCCGGACATGGATGTGATTGCCTTTAAAAGTATGTAAAAACAAGAGTGTCAATTGAATTATAGAGTTAGAAACACATTATTATGCTGAAATAATAGAATAATTAAAATTCATATTTCTTCTTGTAAACATTCATAGAGTATCTAGAAAAATCTAGAGATTTCTCATTTTGGAGACTCATTGGTTTTTGAATCCTGAAGTGGAATTCATGGAGATTTCAATCAAGAATTTGTACATCCTTTTGGATAACCTCTTATAAAGGTACGACAAAAGTTTATGAAAATACTCAATAGTATATAATATATGAGAGTGAAATGTTTATAAGATTAAATATTTATGGAAAAGATATTTGATATCAAGCCCAATGAGTGGGAATCTAAGAGAAAATATATTGAATAATTAAAGAAGATAAAAAATCTACCACTTAATGACTGATATTGAATCATTTTATAATAGGAGGGTTGGATAAAAGGAGATGATGAGAATGAAAAAAGGAAGACTGGTAGAGTTTTTTTTTCTTATATGTAAAATCCCACTAATGCTCAGACAACAGATAAAGATGTTGTATATATAAATATAAACAAATTTATTATTCAATATGATTCAAGTGATTCAAAATATTTTATGAATAAATTATCCAATATTTCTTAGAGAATTCACAAGATTATGGGTAAAAAGGATTTTCTGTATTGTTATAAGAATGTTTACAAAGACTTGAATGAAAGGTAAGACTCTATAGTTACTAGTTTTGAGTAAAAAATAGTTGGATATATTTGATAATATTTTCCCAAGTTGAAAAAGAATGAAATGAAGGATAGAAATTTTGATAGGAATTAGAAGAAATTTTATAACTCAAAGATTAAAAAAGTTCTTAAATCAATTTACACTTAGATTCCTAGTGGAGGTTATTATTCAAGTAATTATTTAGATAATGAATATCTATATCAGAGGAATATTGGTATTCTTGCTATATTACCAATTTAAAATTAATGTTTAATGTCCAAGGTACACACATTTGATTATTTATCTAATATGTATTCAAATAAAGATTACCAAGTTGAGAATAATTCTACATCTTCACAAGAATAATCTTCCTTAGGTAGTGATTATAGTACTTCACCTTCTTATATAGAAGTTTATCACATTGAAAAACCTCTAGATAATGAAAATTGTAATCTTTTTTTTTTAAAAATGACAAAAAATGTAAAATTTGATTCAAGTATGTATATTTTTAAAAAAATTAATATCATATATATCAAAATATCTTGATAAATAAATATATGAAAGAGAAACTATTTCTACAGATTTAGAAAAGGTAATATCTGAAATGAATTGCCTGAAAACCAGTTTTGAGAAACTCAATTAAAAAACTAATACAGTTGTGGATAAGAATTTAGTTATAAAACAAAAGAATGATTTTTTCCACAAAATACACTTTTATCTAACTTTAATATTGGTAATTAAGGTTTTTATGAAATGAATAAAGAAATTTTTCCACATGGTACTAGTTTAGGAATGAGATATACTTATAAAAAACCTGTTTTTATTAAAAAATTATATTTTACAAAAATTAACCCATTTTTACTAATTGTCATAGTGGTGGTAATTGGGAAAATAATTATTCTATAAATAGAATTCAATCATTAGGGTTTTATAAATCCCATTTTTGAAAACAAATGCAGATTCCTAAAATTTTGTTTTCAAATATTTCCAGAACCAAGAAGTTTTGGGTTTTGAATGTCTAATTATTTTGATTATAAGAAAACAAAGGTAGTAATAACAAACATAATACATGCTACATAGATAATGGGAGTTCTAGAAACATGAATGGACACCAATGTTTCTTTTAAAAGAGTATCAAAATGAAGGGTGGAAAACATCCTTCCAATATAATGCTCAAGAAGTGATTATCAATATTGGGAATAATCTTCTTTTTGGAAAAGATTTAATTTCAAATATTTTATGTGTTAATGGTTTGAAGAACAAACTTATATGAAAAATTAAATTAGGCGATGAAGGTTACCTTGTGAATTTTAGAAATTTTAAATGTCTAGTACACAATTCCAATGATGAATAAGTTCTTTCTACCAATAGGCATGAAAATTTTTACACTCTAAACTTATAATACCTTAAGAGACATTATGTAACATTGTTTAGGGTAATATAAGATCTACACTGGTTATGGAATAGAAGGTTAGAAATTTTAACCTTATAAACCTATGAAAATTGAAAAAAAGGACTTGTTATGGACCCACCAAAACATATATTTGATTCTTTGAAATTTTGTGACACCTATCAATACGATAAGAAACAAATGTCCGGTTTTAAATCTATTAGTGAAGTATCAACATATGATGATTTATAGTAAGTGAATTTATATCCTTTTGGTTTTAAAAATCTATACATTTTGTTAGAAAATACTATGTGTTTGTTTTGTTTTCTTATTATAGGAGATATACTTGGGTATATTTTAAATCGAAGAAATCAGAAAACTTTTTTTTTAATTTTATAACTATTGTATCCAAAGATAAAATTTAGAAAAAAAATCCCTTAATGACTATTTATGGTGATCATGGTGGTTAATTCTTATGATTAGATTTTGAATCTTTTTTTAGTAAGAAAGGTATTAAACATAGATTTTCCGTACTTAGAACCCCTTATAAAAATGGTTTTTTGAAAAAATAATTCACATTATTCTAGAAATATCAATAAATATGTTGATTGAGTACTGAATTTATGAATATTTTGGGTCTAAAGCCATTATTAAAGATTTTTATACTATAAATAAGTTTTAATTATATATTTTATTAATAGAACTTTTTATGTGTTGTGGGCATGTTGAAAACCAAAATTTTATTTCATTAGAGTATTTGGATACAAGTTATTCATTCTGAGTACGAAAAATAATATTTCCAAATTGACACCAAAATCTGATGAAGGTATATTCTTAGGTTATTCCACTACTTCTAAAGAATATAGGGTTTTAAATAAATATTCTTGTACTTTTGAGGAAACAGTGCATTATTAATTTGATAAAACCAATCTTTTTGTTTTTAAACAAACCTAACCAACATCCTCTGATGTTTTTTTAAAACAAATCCTCAAAATTTATTGGAAGATTATTCTAATAAGTAAAATACTCATGAAATTGTTTCTAATTTATTTACTCAGGAGTATTTTCTACCTTAGGTTGATGAACATGTATTACCAAGTCCAAGTCAATTGTTTCTTAGGAATAATCCAATTGATAGGATCATTAGTGATGTGAATATACCGGTTATGACTAGAAGTTCATTAATAAATTAAGTCGAACATCATGATTTTCTTCCCCAATTTGGAACTAAATTTCTTGATGAAGATTTAGGTGATGAGGTTTGGATAAAATCAATGCAATATGATATAAATGAATTGAATAGGAACAATGTCTAGTCATTTGTTAAAAGACATAAAGAAACATCTGTAATTGAAGAAAAATTGGTTTTTAAAAATAAATTGGATGAAAAAGGAGTTATCATTAGAAATAATGAAAGAATTATTGCTAATAGTTAAAATCAACAACATTGAATATAATAAGAAAAAACTTATATTATAGTAGATATACATGAATCTATTCATTTTATATTATCCTTTACAATGTTCTTTAATTTCAAACATTTTTTGATGGATGTGAAGTGTGATTTTTTAATGGATATGTACAGGATTATGTTTTTGTTCAAAAACCTCTTATTTTGAAGATAAAAAACATCCAAAAAACATTTTTAAATATAACAATGCTTTATATGGACATAAACAGGCCCCAAGATCTTGGAATGAATGATTAATATGATTTTGTTACAAAAAATTATGTTATGGGAGTCACAGATCAAACTTTTTTTATAAAGAAAGTAAACAAAAAATAAAGTTATTAAATATATTTTGATGATGTTATATTCTGATCAACTTAATAATATTTAGTATATAACATTGCGGATCTTATGAAATTTGAGTTTGAGATGAGTATAATGGGTGGGATAATATTTTTATTTGGATATAAAATGTCTCAAAAACTAGAAAGTACTTATTTATATGAACATAAGTATATAAAATATCTTCATAAAAAAGTTTTTATATAACAATAATAAACGCATTATTACTCCCATCAACACCTCAAATACTCTTGATCATCATGAGGCTAGACAACTGGTTAATCAAAAAACCTTTAGGAGGGTGATAGGAATCCTACTATACTTAACAACTTGTCATCAAAAATTAATGTTTTTGCGTGATTATGTGCAAGGTATCAATCTAATACAAATAAATCCCATTGAAATGATGTTAAATGAATTTTTCCATAACTAAATGGATCTATGGATTTTTAAAATTTTCTATTATTCTAAAAATGATTTTGTTCTAAAAAGGTTTTCAGATGCTGACTTTGGTAGATATAGAATTGATAGAAAAAGTACATCCAAAACATTTTATTTTATTGTTGAATCATTACTTACTTGGTCTTTTATGAAATAAAACATTTTAGAACCTTCCACTACTGAAGGAAAATATGTAGCTGCGGGAAGATGTTGTGCCCAAGTGTTGTGGATGCACCACATACTCACTGATTAGGGCTTGAATTTTACTTAAAATCAAATACTATGTGATAACACCAATGCCATTATTATAGTAAAAACCATTCACATAACTATCATTAAAACACATTAATATTTAAAATCAATTTCTTAGGGATCACACACTTATATAAGATATCATTTTATTATTCATCGGAAGATAAGAACAACTTTCTAGAATTTTTAAAAAATCATTACCTTTCGATAGATTTTAATACATTAAACAGTATCTAGGAATTATTAACGTAATTTAATCATTCCAATATATTTATTTTTTTTACTATATCCTTACATTATATTATTAATTTTCAAAGGGAGAGTATATATGATCGAAATTATTTTTCAATATTTCAAACTCATGTTTTCCAAAAATATTACATATTCTGAAAATTTTATGTTTTCGAAAAACTCCATCATAATGATTTTTGTAGAATCAAATAATATATACAATTTACTAGAATCTATTATGTTTAAATCATATTTGAAAAATTTATCATACTCAGGTTTTAAATCAGATTTTAAAAATTTATCGTATTGAAATTATAAATCAGATTTGAAAAAGTTATCTTTTTCGAGTTTTAGATAGGATTCAAAAAAATTATTATATTCAATATTGTTTTAATTTGGATTTGTAAAATTTAATGTATTCATTTTTTTTTAAAATGTAATTGAAAATTTTATTGATTCATGTTTTCATTCAATTGTAATCGAGTTTTAATTTCAATTCATTGTAATTATATTTTCTTTAAATATATTTTTTATTTTACTAGAATATTAAACTATTTAGTTTATTTTCAACTATAATAATATGTTATTTTTTAGAAAAATAATAAAAATAAATAATATAGATGATTCCACTCTAAAAGTTATTCTCTTTCCTTTTACACTTTAAAACTATCTCATTATGCTTAGTTTTATCTAGGTTATTTGTTATTTTTAATTACATGTTCAATTTTCAATTTTTTTCATAGTCACCCAATATGATAATTTATTTTAAAAAACATGAAGAGTTAAAATTATTTAAAATAATTTCCTCAAATAATTTCTCAACCATCATATCAGTCAAATTGAATCAAAACTATCATATATTTTTGGGATACCAACGTCACATCAAACACCTAAATAAAGGGGACCCCCTCATGTGTCCCACATCTTTTGCTTCAAGAAACCTTCCTAGAAGTTATTACTCTTCGAATACTACCAATCCGAATTTTGTTATTCATTTCAGAATCATCAGTTTCATCCCCCAATATTACGACACCCATGAAGGATAACAATAAATGGTTTATTTTTTAGGAAAAGTTAATATCATGTTTTTAAGAAAAAGTATAATTTGTCTATTTGAATAATAATATATTTTCAATTTTGGAAATCGTTATGTAGAGAACAATAAGATCCATATTATGATTTGTTTTATTTGGGTTTTGGGTATAGATTTTTTATGATTATGTAATGTTCATTAAAGAAGACGGAAAAGTTATGCTATATTTCCTAATATATGAGATGTGTCACAATATTAATCCAAGCGAAGCTACAAGATTCATAAGTATTTTAGATGAAAAAGATTATTTTTTCCTTGTCATAAGATTCTAGATTCATAGGGTACATTTATTAATTAAATAGGTGAAAAATATTTGTTTAAAAATGTAATAGATGATAAACCATGGATAGTTACACTTCTCATTATAGATCATAGATTAATAACCCTTCAGATGTAAGGGTTTTAAATTTGTACAAATGGAGAAATAGATACATTGAAGGTATCTTATATCGTTATTATTTATTACATGTTAAACATGTGGAAAATAATTTTTTTCAATTTTATCCTTTTGAAAAGTAAAAATAGAAAATTATAAACAATAACGTTTCATATTTTAACAGTTCTAGATTTTATTAATAATATTATTGAATCAAGTGTAAAACGTTTCAACATTGCGATCATGTTTGAGCCTATCAAAAAAAATATTGTGTTTATAAGTGATGATATAATTAAAATGATGATGTATGTATTTGATTTTGAATCAAATATGTTTTTTAAGAATAATAAGGTTTCTGATAGGGAGAAGAACCCTCTTATATTGAAAATATTCTATAGAATGTTATGAAAAACAGAAAGGCTAAATATATTCCTATAAAAGAAAAAAAAGAATGTCTATGATGAAGTATCCATAGAATAGAAAAGGAATAAAGATGAAAGAAAAGAAAGAGATCCTTAATTCAGACTCTACCCTGATGAAGCCTTAGTTGTTAAAATACTTGGTGTCAATGTTACAGGGAAAGAAGAAAAGGAAAATAAAGAAAAGAAATTACCAAAAGAATAATTTTGTGATAAATTTTTTAAATGAGTTGAGTCCATTTATAAAAATATTTTTTAAAAAATTGTGGATACCAAATTGTCCTTTCAAGAACCATTTATCATCTATGCCAATGTTCCCTCAATCAAATACAAAGGATAATTATTAGTGGTAGATATAAAATATGTTTCAATTAGGAAAAGTGATTTTCTATCAGAGTCACAACTTCATGAATTGTTTCAAAAATAAATGGGACAAAGTGTTATTGAAATATATATTCTAGAAAAATATATTCAAGGTATTAAAGAAGGAAATGAATTTAGAAAAATAGAAGAGTTTTTTGATGATAAGGAAGAATATGATCAAGAGGAATTTTTTGAAGGAAATTGGTAATGATGAATAGAATCATGAAGAGGATAAAAATAAAGTTGATATTAAAGAAGATATTATTTCTCATAATATTTCCAAGAGGACTTCATATTCTTCCTTATAAAAATTATCTTCCTTAAGAATTAAGAAAGATTAACCTATTAGTGAAGTGAAAAACAATTCCACATAAATTCTAGCATTCGAATCCCTATAAATGGATTATAAAATAAATTAAAAATGAAAAGCATAATGAAGTAAAAGGACTTATGTATATGATTTTTAGATTTATGATGGAAACTAGAATTTAATAATAATTAAAAAAATGGTGTCAAGGAAAGATAAAATAAAATCAGTTAAATAAGAAATTTGAACCATCCAAATCATTTTCTAAAAAATGAATAAGAAAACAAATTGGGTTTTCCAAGAAAAACCACTTCCAAAAGTGTATATTTTATTATTCTGACTTAAAAAATTCTTGAAATCATAATTTATAATTTTTTAAAAATGGAGTCTCTAGGTCAAATGATTCAGGATTGTTTCAATGAAAAATTATATTTAAAAAACATATTGAAAGGGTATGTAGTTAAACTAAAATATGAATTCAAATCCCATCATGGTTTTCATTAGTTCTAGATGATGAACTGTAGTTAAATGACTTAGTGGTCACAAAAATTCAACACTGATCTCAATAATTTCAATGGGAACTATGGAGACATAAGGAAGGATTTTAAATCTCTAGATGAAAATTTCCATTTTTGAACCAAGGATATGGTAGAAAGAATAATCTTGGTTAATTATTTAAAATATCTAGATGAAAATCATATCAAGCATGAAAATGAGTTTAGTGGAATGATGAGATATTTTTAAGATCTAATGAGGACACTAAATAATAATAATGAGGAAGTGAGTACTATAAAAAAGGAGTTTTCTCAAAAACATCAGAGTCAAGAAAAAAACATTCAGATGCAATATGAAAAGTATAAAATCTATTAGGAAAAGATAAAAGGTAAAGAAAAGTGAAAATATATCAAGATGATTTTATTTCCATGATTGAATAAGACATGAATGAATTCAAGATTTTTATGACAACAGTCATTTCCCTAATACCGAAGAAATACTAATTTATTAAATGGTTGTTGTAATTTTGTGAATTAGACATTAAATAAAATAATTTTTCATCTACATAATTTTTTTTGAATCTATCCCAATTATTATTTGGTTGAATTATCTTTTAGATGATTAAGTACATTATTATTGTATTTCATAGAGTTGTTTGTCTAAACCATTTGAGATATTACAAGAATATTCCAAATTAAATTTTCAAAATCACAAAGGGAGAGAAATGCATACAAAGGGAGAGATGTTTTAAGTAAGTTGGAGAAGGACTTCTAAATATAAGAATACGATCCCTAAGGTATGTTATTATATTAAGGGGGACATATTCGTATTCACCATTGTATGCAGATGAGTAATAAATGGATGGTGATATAAGTATTAATATGTAATTATGAATAACAAGTTATTAAAAGAATAATGGACTTATTTCTTTCAAAGTTATTTTATATTTATGTTTTGTGGTTTGTGATTTCCAAAAATGGGATATTTCTGAGTCAGATGTTTCTTTTTGACCTTTCCATTCATTTTGTTTTGAAAATAAAAATCTCTTTCTTAAATATTTAATTACTGACTCTTTCATGTCCAATGTAATCTATAAAGTTTTTATAAAAAACATAATTTTTCATATATTACGTAGAAATTTATTTAAAGAGTTAAAAAAATAATCTTTTTCATTTTTCTTATCATAGTGAGACTGGATATAGTATTTCTATCATAATGACACTGGATATGATATGAGACTGGATACATCTACAATCATGCTCATCCCAATCGTAATCATATTTATTATATCAAACATAAGATCTACTTTTTGGTATTTCATACTGAAAATATAAAATTGTATAGATTGACAATGGTTCTGATTAAAATCATACTCAGACATAAATAACTTATCATAATGACTTTCTCATACATAAAAAATATTATCTCTAATATAATAAATACATTTATTCTCTAAATAGTGTATATCAAAAAAGCATCAGAAATTATTTTATAATATTAATGTTGATGTCCTAGGTGTACAATTCATCGTGAAAAAACAAAGAGTAAATATGACCATTAGTTGATCAATATGACCGTTGGAAGTGTTACTATAAATTCTTGGTCATTCCAAGAGTTTTTAGGGAAGTGCTGATCACATTATTTTTCAAAAATTTTAGTGTGTGATATATCAGAAGCTTAAAAGGGTGAATTACATGTTCCCTGTATTTGTAATATTTTTTATGTTTGTTTTTGTAATTGATTTATGTGTCTGATTATATGAATAAGATTGAGGGATTCCACGGTTAGGATGACAGAAAAGATGATCATTATACCAAGGACTTGTAAGGGTAGGTGGAATAGAGGATGATCTTCATATTAAGGGATCACAGGGATAGTGGGATAAAATTATCATCTTATTGAGGGATTTCCCATGTAAGGGAAATATATACTTTTTTTAATTATAAAACAATATATATTTATCCTACAAGATTATATACCCTACACTTTTGGTTAAAATAATTGTATTCATTTGTATTACTTATTCTATTACAAGTATTTTTCCACTACAATTTTAATAGGATGTGAATCCTTTTATATTCATTTTTTCTATTTATAACTTGTTCATAATAACAGCTTTGATTATGATACAATTGTTCTACATTTTATTTCTTTAGGTGTAGGATTTACTATGATTATGATTCTATACACTTTAATATAGAATCACTACTTTTTTAATTCTATGATTTATCGTAACCATGGTGATTATGAATAATTTTTTATTTACATTGATTAACTCATTTTTCCATTGAATATGATTAAACTCTAAAAAAATTAACACTTCTTAATGGAAATGATTCAATACATTGTTACAGTATAATAATTTTCTCATTAATAACTATGGAATATATATCAAAATCTACTTGATTACAATAATTTGTTCATCGGATCCAATGGCTTAGTCCGATTACAATTTAAATACTTAAGAAGTTATAGGAATACAATTTTATTGAACTTGTTAAAATTAATTTCTTTTAATATTAAAAATGTATGTTTTCTAATATATAATACACCCCTCCTGTATTTATCCATATTTATATACATTCTGATCCAAAAATTGATATTAGATTAGTGAATCTATTTTACTAATACTTAAACCTTTAAATTAATTAAATTGGATATATATTTATTAATGATGAATAATGCATATTTATTTTTTAAATTCATAATGAGTTTTAATATATTATTAAAAAAATTTCTCTATTTGTAACATGAATCGACAAATGAAATGTTTAAAATAAAAACTAATCTTATATCAGTTTTTATAGAATATATTTTTATTTCATACCTTTATATTATATAAAATGTTTCAAAAAATGTTTTATGATTATTCGAGGATTTTAAAAAAGATATATTTACCCATGTCTGGATTTTTACAAAATGGATTCAAGGGAATCATTTTTTCATTTTTCAAAAAAGGTAATTTGTAACTTTTTTAGAAAAAGTATGAAAGGATTATATTAATTTAACTATTATTAAATTAATATATTTTTTATCCATCATGACTAATTTTTTCTTTAAATCATTCATTATAGGTATTTAAGGTTATGCTGAAATAATATTTTTATTTATATTTTCATAGTGGTTCATAAAATAATTGATTTAAAAAATTGGATAGTTATTTTACTCAATAAATTTTTAATAATATTTTAATGGAATTTCTACTCATCAATTAAAAAACAATTTATTTTACATATTCACCATAGGGGATATATTGTAATGATACCATACTTTGAAGTATTATCTTACTTTTGATCATTTGATAATATATTTCTATTAAATATATATATTATTTGTATAATTGATATGATTATTACCTAAACCATATACCATTTGATGTAAGGTTTTTTACAATGAAATATATTTCATTGATTAGAAAAAATGTTGATAAATATTTATCCGTTATTTAATATAGATAATTTTTGATAAGGAACATTATTTATAAATTGAATTGATCATTCAATATATATGTAATGCTTTGGGCATGAATTTATGGATGATGACTGGTTATAGATGGACACTCGATTAATTGCATGGTCTCATGTAAAAATTTAGTTGACCAAATTAAGTGTTGTTTTATGCATAATTTTAATATTTCTTGTAGAATGTCTTGATAGAGGAGGTATCATTATGCCTGAGATTATGAAATCTAATATAAATTATTTTATACATTGAGAATTTAGTTATTACTTTTATCTATGACATATACCCTTTAATATTATCTATGGGAAAATTTAATTCTAAGTTATTTGTTAAATGGAATTATTTTTTATTTATTTTACTTGACATTTTGATTATTATTTATTTACAAATAATTGTTTCCACTATAAAAAACCCTTACTAAGAGCATTAGCTCACAATTATTATTTTTTCTATCCCCAAGTTATAAAGATGAAATATTTGAATGAGTTTAGGGATGCATATTACATTTTATTGTAATATTCTATGTTATATTATTAAATTAATAAGGGAACCATGAATGTATCAAGTTCTTTAATACTAATAAATTTATTAATTCTTGGAGATGTGATACCATGTATATAATAAAAATTTGATTTAATAATTATTGATACTGAGCATTTGATGCTGGGGTTGTTATAGTTGGTATCAGAGGAAGTTTAGTAGAATCTTAGGGATATAGTTTTAAATAAATATATCTACCATGAATGTTATGAAAATTAATTATATTATCAATAAATATTTTCAATTAAATGGATTTTTATTTTTTGGTTCAAAATTCTTGTTGATTATGAACTATATCAGTGGGTTCAATTAGTTATTGATTGAGCCTAATACAAGAATGGTAATCATGACCTCTGGGGAATATAGGGATTTTCCTCGTGACAAAGAGAATGCAGTTGGGTTTTGAGTAGATTATAGTATGACTATATTAGATAATCTTAGTCAGGTTATAATGAATAACCTTTCCTAACTGGAAATTTTTTTATCTACATTTAATGATACACCCGTGGTGGATAGTTTGAGGTTTAAGAAACCTATATCATTTAGTGAGACTACTATTCCAATGGTATCCCAACAATGGATCTTGTCACCATAAAAGATATTTACGGATTTTTGATGAGATGAATGGGAAATAGTTTTATTGGATGTATATCATATCAAGGGAAATGTTTGTCAATGGTGTTCATTGATCTAGAATACTAGGGATAAAGATTAAATACAACACATGGAATGGGGGACTTTGAAATAAATATCCTTTCAAAAATATTCCCCTCATGAAAAATGAATTCAAATGAAGAGAAAGATTCTTAGAATGATAAAAATGGAAGAAGAGAGTGTTTCATATTATGATACTAAATTTATAAGACTATCCATGTATGGTAAAAATTAAATATATAACTTGTAATTAAAAAATTGATAATTTCATTGATGGTCTTAACCCCATTCTTCAAAGGATTCTTATAGTATTTTATTATATAATGAAATAATATTATGTGTCATCAATATAGAGAAGGAATATTCCTGATCCTATATGTTTAAGGAAATTAAGAATAGAAGTGGTTTTCTGAACACCAAAGAAAAGGGAACACATCCTAGTATAATAAGAGAATGATGAAATTTCCATCATGTGATAATTATGGAAATAATCATCCTCAAAAATTATTTAAGGGAATGCAATTTTTTTTTATAATTGTGGAGATATGAGTCATTGGGATAATGAGTGCGTGAGGAATAAAGAAAACTATTCTGTCATTTGCTTCAACTATAATGAAATGTGAAATTATTCACACCAATATCCCATGTTTTAAGGGAAAATACTATAGAAGATGATGAGAGAAGAAGGACAAGATTATGCAATCACTACTGCTCTGATTGAAGTTCATAATGATGTGATTGAAGAAACTACAATTGTATATTCAAATTTATCTAATGATTTATTTGATTTTTTATCCTCACCCACTTTTATATCTATGACATTTTCCAAGAAAATTAGATATTTCTATAGAACATTAAGGGGAGTGTTACAAAAAAATCCTTGCGGAAATATCAAAACGTCAAGGATGTGTCAGACTGTTTCCATTATGACATATAAACATGCTATATTTTTTGAGTTTTTAATAATAACTATGGTTATATTTGATATAATCTTGGGTATATATTTTATTTCAAAATATGGATAAAAAATCTATTAAATACTGAAGGAAGTTACTATTCATCATAAATATATGAAATTCTTTATATATAGATTTGATACATCATCACTTGACTCATGTATAGACCCAACACTAGTAGATAATATCAATGAGATTCTTAGGGAAGATAGTAAAATATATATGGATGGAAAAGGAAATATCTAAATTGAAGATGTGAAAATTTTATAATAATACATTGATATATTTCATTGGTAATTACCTAGACATCCACCAGAACAAAATGTGGAGTTTAATACTGATTTAATCCCAAATATGAATCCTATATCAAAGATTCTATATATAATGGTAACTATGGAATTATTGGACTTGAAGAAATAACTACAAGAATTGAGTGATAAAGGATTTATATTCCCTATTGCTTCACCATGGGGAGCCTATGATCTTTTCCCGAAAATTAAATATGGATCTATAAGGCTCTCAATTGATTATAGGGACATCAATTATATTATGTAAAGGAACAAGTATCTTATTCCTCAAATTGATGACTTATTTGATCAACTTCATGAAACTCTATATTTTACAATGATTTACCATCTTTTTTTTATCGTAAATTGCTAGTGAATAAAGAATATATTCCAAATATAGCATTTTGTGTGGGGTAAAAAAATTATAAGTTTATAGTAATTCTATTTGGATTGACTAATTCACCCTCAGTTTTAATTAATGTAATTAATAGAGTATTCATGGAATTTATTTATAATATTTTTTTATACTAATGACATATTAATGTAGTACAAGATCTATGAGGATCATGAAAAATTCTTTTCGGTTACTCTCAAGAACCATAGAGAAGGGAAATTATAAGGGAAATATGTCAATTGAGAGTTCTAGATATAGAATTTTTCTTTTAATGGCTATATTATCTCTATAGATAGAATTTCAATTGATCATATGAAGAAAAAATAAATAAAATTATGTAAAACCCTAATTAACATAACATAGGTACATTGATTTATTAGTTTGTAATGTTAATATGGGTGATTTGTTAAAAAACAATTCTGATTTGAAAACATATTATCCATGATTGCACGTGAATGGGTTAATTTTATACAGATAATGGAATGTAAATAATGTTGTGAAGAATTTATGTAGAGATTGGGAAATTTTCAAATTTTGACTCCACTAATAGGAAATGATGTATTTGTGATATATTGTGATGCATCATAGAAGGGACATAGTTGTGCCTGTTTGAGAAATGGTAAATTTATTGCACATGCATAATGGTAGTTGCATATTCAAGAACAAAAATATCAAAACAATGATCTTGAGTTGGAATCCATAATCATTGATTTCATGATATGAATACATTATCTTTATGGTGAATGATGTGAGATATAAACTGATTATAAAATAATGAAATATATATTTTCATTAAAATGCCACAGTATTAGGAAAAATACGTTGGATTGAGCTACCCAAGGATTATGATTACTCTCTAAATTACCACATTGAGAAGGGGAAAAATGAAGTGGATGGATTGATTAAAAAGTAACATGGAGTCCTGAATAATATAATGATTGATAGATATCTAAGGATCTTGGATTTACTGAATATGGATATAAGAATTATTAAGGAAGGTGAAAGATCACTCCTTTATCAAGTGATTTCCAAACTATATTTATTAGAGAAGATAAAAATATATCAATATAATGATCAAAATTTTCAGAGGAAAAATAAAGAAATGAATAATGAAGCATTAAAAAACATTGTATAAGAAGGTGGTTTTTTGAAATTTGGAAGGCAACTATGCATTCTATATATACCTAAGACGAAAAGTGAAATTTTTGATGATTATTATAGATTAAATTTATCTACACAACTTGGATGTGCCAATATGTATAGGGATTTGAAGGAAATTGTTTGGTGGTATAACATGAAGCCGGAAATTTTTGATTATGTATCATGATATTTTATTTTCCAATAATGGATGGTTGATATAAAGTATCCTAGAGGTTTCATTTAACCTCTACCCATTCTTGCATGGAAGTAAGATTCCATTACAATGGATATTGTTACTTGACTACCTAATACTCCAAAAAATAATGATTCAATATGAGTTATTGTTGATCTTATTACCAAATATGTTAATTTACTTTATGTAAGAGAATATTTACCACTTTAGCACCTTGGAGAGATCTATATTAATGATTTTGTAAGACTACATGGCACACTTTTTTCAATTATTCATAATTTTTATCCACGATTAACATTGAAAATATTGAAAAGTCTTTATAAGAATTTGGATGTTGAGATTTATTTAAGTGATTCTTATCACCCTCAGAATAATGGACAGTCTGAAAGGACTATTCAAACATTGAATGATATTTTTAGATCATACTCAGTTGACTTTTAAGGTTTGTGGGAGTATTTTTTACCTTTCAATGAGTTAGCCTATAACAATATGTTCCATTAATGTATTCAAATGGAACTATACAAAGAATTATAGGAAAATAGGTATCATACTCAAACTTGTTGGGACAATGTTGGTGAAAGGACGATTTAGGGTCCAACACTTATTTATAAGGAAACATCAATGATAAATACTATTTAGACTCATATCAAAGAAGAAAAAATTATGAAAACATTTTATGTAGATAAAAAAAGGAAATATTTGTAATTTAAAGTTGGAGATAATATTTTAGTAAAAGTATATACATGGATGGATGATGTAATGTATAGTAAGAAAAGGAAATTGAGCCCTAGGTAATTAGACCCTTTGAAATCCTGAAATGAATTTAGATTATGTATTACTATTGGGGGATGCTGAAAAGTCTCTCAAAATTACATGATGTGTTCTATATATCCTTGTTAAGGAAGTACATTCTATACCCAACACATCTTCTCACCATTGATGAAATAGAATTCGAATGAGATATATATTAATGTGAAGAACCTATCCATATTCGTGAAATTGGATAACAATAGTTGAGGAATAAGAAAAATTGACTAGTAATTGTACTTTCGAAAAATCATAAAATAGAGGAAGAAACATGGAAACCAAATGATAATATGAATAAGAACCACACTTATATATTTAAAATAATATAATGATGAAAATGTCAATTAATAAATTATTGGAGGTGGCTATAATTAAATATCCTAAATTTTTAAAAGAAGTCTATGATCTATTGTGTACATGATATTCATCGTCGAGTTTAAATAGACCATGAAATATGATTATTTAAATGTGATCATTTTATCCAAATAATTGAATTAGTGGGAATGAATAGGAATAACCAGATAATGAATTATATTTTAAGTTCATGTTCAAAACAAATTTATTCTTATGAAATAAACATTCAGTTTTTAGTAATTTCATTTTAGATTTAAAAAATATGTTTTCTTCAACAACTATTTTTATTGATCTCAATGAGAAACTAAATATTATTAAATTTTTTATACTTTTAGTAAATTTATTAAGTAAAAATCTCTTAATTTTTTAAATAATCATAGAAAATTTATCATAGGGTGAATTTTAGGTTTTTTTGAAAATATTTATTTTCTATTGCACAGTAAAAAAACAATATTTTTTTTTGAAAATTGTAGTTTAGTTTAAACCATTTATAAAGTTAAATTTTATTTTAAAAGGTATTGAAATTAAAATTATATATATTATGAATATTTCAATTAAGTTTAATGGAATCTGTTTCATGGTCAGATTTGGTAAAAAAACATTTTTACACTTAAAAATTCACTTTTAGGAAAAACGTTTTATTCATATAATTTTTTCAGTTTAATTTTAAATTAAATTCATCCACTTTTATTATTTTAATTTTAAAAAATGGATTCCATATGTTTAATTAGTATGTACAAATTTATTTAATTGTCTCCTTTTATTTTCGGGTTAATATGAACAATAACTATAGTAATTTTTGTTAGTACGGTAAAGGGTAAATAGGGTAATTAGAGTTAAATATAAAATGATACAACATAAAAAATGACCCTAATGAAATTATAGATATTTTTTTATATTTTAATTTCATCCCTAATAATTTAATAATCTGCAATATGAAATTTTATGGCCATTTGGATGATATTATTAAGTGATAGGTAATTTATATCGAGAAAAGCCAAACATGTCACACTATTTTTTAATAATTATAATATTTTTAATATTGGTTTATATAGAGTGTATATTAAACTATAAATATTAATTTTAAATTTAAATTATTTATATTGATCGTGATTTCTTTTTTAATTTTTTTAATCAATAATTAACTTCAAATATTACACAACGTCGACAAAATAATTTTTAAATTAATGAAAATACCAAAGAAATGATGTTTAAAATATTTAAAGCAATATAATTTTAGATAAATAATGTGACCCCAAATTTTAAAAAATTCCCATGAAATGTTTGGGATAAATAAAATAATTTTTACAAAAACTATGTCTATAATTGAAATTATAAAAGTTAATGTCCTGAATAGTTCTAAAAAATGTCATTATTAACATTTTATAGTAAATAATATTTTATTAAATGATATAAAATTACTAAAAATATAATATTATTTGAAATTAATGTAAAATGATAATTAAATCTATCATGGTTCATTATTTTTAATTTATAAATTTTATAGTTACATTATAAACCGTTAGAATTTAGAAATATTTAATTGTATAGTAATTGTCAAAAGTGTCAACGAGGTGTTAAAAGTAAAAAAAAAATGAGTTAATACATGTCTCAAAACTCAAAATATTTCATGGGATTAAATTATTTCAACTTAAAATAACTTTATGTTATAATGATATCAATTTTTATCTATTTGGTTATGATAAATAATATATATTAATTTCATATTTTATGAAATTCCAAATATTTCCCTCAATTAAATTATAAAATGGAACCTCATTCCGTAGTTCATTAAATCACATTGACCCATATTTCTTCAACAAAACATGACCATTACTCTTTAAAACTTCATTATCCCAGTTATTGAGGTTTTGGAACTTTAAAAATAAGAATCTTAGATCCATTAATAAGAGATCTTTGGAAATTACACAGAAGAAGAGGTTACAATATTTAGCAAATCTTTCAAGATTATATCTTATTATACTTCATCTTCATCTATTTTTTTCATCATAAATTAATAAATCTGATATATTATAAATAATTATATCTTATTATGATTATGAGACATCAATATTCTAGATTTTAACCATCCTACTAAAAACAGAAGCACCACACATGGGTACATTCGTCTTGTTGTCTCTGCCGTAGTGGTGTAATTGTTTTCATCAACTCTTTATATGGTTTACAATAGTGACTGAAATAATTGATATATATGATACATTTTACATGTTATTTATTTTTTATAATTAATATATCATCCACTTCTGTATCCTTTCAACCATTTATATATGATATCATCGCTCGTGCGTACAAACGAATTACAGTCTCTAAAAAGTGATGTGATTCATTCTCTATGTTAACCATTGAATAATTATTCTAAATATATATATAATAAATTTATGGGATATAAATAATTTATAATTTTATTTTATATAGGATTGAAAAATATCCCATGTAAATGAAATGTAACTTATATTACAAAACATGCATGATAAAATGGAGCAGTTGACACCCAAAAGAGGGGTAATAATGAAACTTATTAAAAATTGGGAGATAAGATGATATAAGAGGATAATATATGATAGTATAAATATGAATATGCTTTTTTGTAAATTAATAATATTTTTAAAACCATTAAAAAGTATCTTAATGTTTGTTCAACTAAAGGGAAGCATGATATAATGTATTTCATATCAATTTTCATTCCATTGAGACATATTTTGTATCATGAACCATTTTATTTGTATGTGGCAAATATATTTACCCATTTATGAAATTAATATCAAAATATATTTATTAATTATTTTAAAAATTCATTTAAGTTTTAATATCTTAACGTGTTTTGATATTTTCTTCTAACTTTTCCTCCCTTTGGAATGCGAATTTTGAAAAGAAATGTTTAAAATAAAAATTGACTTATTTCTCTTTTGATCATATATATTTTTCTTTCATATAATTATATTATATAAAATGTTTCCATAAATGTTTTAAAAATCATCAATTATTAACAATACAATATTTTCCCCCATGTTTGACTTCCAAAAAATTATTTGAAAGGAATCTTTTTTTCATTTCCCAAATAAGGTACTTTGTAACTTGACCAAAAAAAGTACAGAAGGAATTTATTTTTAACTCATATAGAATGAGTAGATTTTTCCATTTTTATGACTAATATTTTCTTTTAATCACACCTTAAAAGTTTACAACGTTATTTTAAATGAAAATGTTTTACTTAATTTTTGTGAAGTTTATTAAAATAAGTGATTTCAAAAATGGAAATGCTATTTTACTTAAGAAATATTTAATGATATTTTAATTAATTTTTTTATACATCACTGAAAATAACTCTTATTTTACTTACTTTACACAAGGGATATGTTGTAAGGATACCATCCATTAACAAATTCACTAACTTGTGATCACTGGAAATTACATTTCTCTTGAATATCCATATTCTTCGTAATATGCATATGATTTTTTCCTAAACCATATTCCATTTTTCATACAATTTTTTACTTTAACAAATAATATTTTTAATGTTTGTTTTCTAAACCCATATTATTTATTAAATAAGGATAATTTGTGATTATTAATATGGATTATGAATTTAACAGATAATTCAATATATGTGGAATGCTCTGGACATGCTGTTAGGATTGGGGAACATTTATAGATAGACCACTGAGTCAACAACTTGTATCATGAGGTAAATCCGCTATCCAAATTAAATATTTTATTACTGATAGTTTTAAACTACCTTATGAAGGGTCTTGATAGTATATGTATCATGATTCCTGAAATCAATATATCTAATGTTACATAAAACATTTATTTATAATCCAGTTAATATTATTATCCATGGTATTTTCCATTGATATTATCTATGGATACATTTCATTGTCAAGTTATTGATTAAATGATATTAGATTTTAGTTATTTACCTTTATATATTGATTATGCAGTATTTAATCCTAATATTTTCTACTCTATGTAAACCATTCTTAGTGTTTGAAATAACCCTTATTTTTTTTATTTCCCCAATATATAAAGATGAAATCTTTGAATGAGTTCATGAACCCATATTACTTTCCTTATTTATGTTCTATATTTTATTACCAATCTATTATGGGAACCATGTATATATCTATTTCTTCAAGACTAATAAATATATCAATCTTTTTCATTTTGATATGTTTTATATTACTCCAATGTAAAAAAATAATTATGGATTCTAGGATTATGGATTTGGGGTCGCCACATAGAATTGACACAATAAGGATTTAACCAGATAAAAGAATATAATTGGATACTGATCACATATTGATGTGATTTTCACCATGATAATGGATTTCTTATTGATTTTATATAGAGTGTGTTATTTATCATTTTTTTATTATAATTTTTGTTGTAATTTGTTTTCAATATAGATTAAGTTAAAAAATGTTAAATAACGTAAAGTTGGTAATATAATTAGTTGGATTATGAATAGGAGAGTTATATTTAATAAAATTTATGTTTTTAAAATTTTAGGGTAATTAAATAGTTTCTAAATGATAATTTAGTTTTTTATTTTCATTATTCTATGTTTTGATTGAACTGATAATGAATTTCATGCTTGCATGATTTTAAATGATGAAAAGAAAAAAAATCACATGATAATGTGAAATATATTTTATATTATTTTTTGAAACTGAAAAATTATAAGGGGCATGATTAAATTTATTTATAGAATGATATACCTGATTCCTTATGATACCCATAATTAGAACATGTGATAATTAATATGTTAAAAAAATCTGAAATAAAAATAGATTTTTTGTTAAGGGAAATAAATTTTTTGGACCAATAATTACGATTTGTTTATAAATTCATGATGCCTTATATTGGGGTCAATGTATTTAATTTGTGTATGATGATCATACTCCTTATTTTAGGGACTAGTTTCCCATTGATTTTTTTTCATTTGATTCCTTATATGTTCTCTGGATGTGATCTCGATATGCAATGTGATTTAAGCCTCATATGGATGATAAGATATAAGTTTTGAGTCCCAAGGTTATCGTAACAGTTGATGCATGTAATATTGAGGTGAATATGTAGATGAATGATGTTTTTGGGGATAAAAATAGGATAATTTAACTTGATGAAGCTGGGATTAGACATTAATGTGATGAAAAATGGATGTTTGTTACCGATTAATCTATTTAATGATCAGATGGTCTAGTTTCTTGTTTATTTGTGGTTCTTTCCATACTACTTAAAGTAGTTGGATGTTATTGGTTTCATGTCTCTCGGTAGTATCATAAGAAGTTTAATTTGATTACCAAGGATAATCTAATGTTATTAATGTTTAATAAATAACTTAACCAATGATTTTTTGTTGCTAGAAAGAAAATGAAATTATTTTGAGACTTGTGGACTCATTTGTATTATGTCAGGAGGGTATGGACTCAATTTTTATGGTTAATTAAATTTAATAGGAATAATGTTACTTAATGGGTAATGAATTAATTATAAGAATGATTTTTTTTCAAAATGAGATAATAATTTTATGTGTCTCTATTAATTCATGTGTCCTTATAGGATATCTTGACACTAATAGTACCAGTCAGTTGTCTGAGTGATGATAGAAGTAGTTGAGTTAAGGATTTGGTTATGAACATAATTTATTTGTGATATATATTATATCTTGTATGTTTTTTTATTTCACACGACACCATAGTCACATCAGTTTGGGTGAGTCACACCAAATGAACCATGGGAATGTTTTTTCCCCAAAATCATAGTGGGAGGATTGATGGATCACTACTCACTATGGATCCAATCTATTGTCCTTGTGGTATTATGTTATTGTATGAATGGTGTTTAGTTTATCATATATGTTTGTACATTAATTTAATGTATTTTGGTTATTTCATACTCATGTATCTCTGAATGTTGTTCCCAAAATGACTATTATAGGTATGACACGTATGGGTTGTGATGGAATGATGTACTTAGTGAATTGGATTTGGGGGCTTGAGGTATAATCTCGGATGTATGATCTATTTTATAAGAGATGATTTCATTCCTAGAAAATACTCAATTACTATATATGTAGTTTTTATGGGATGATGAGATGATGATATCAATGATATGAATATTGTGTTACTTATCCCAGTTGCTTTTGGGCTAGCTTACATTTGGAGAGATATGTATTAAGATTTGTAATATTGGGTAAGAGCATCAAAATAGAGGGGAATAGGTTGAGGCGTACCCTTGTTGAATTATTATTATAAAATATATACTATTATATGCATTACATGGACAAAGATAACCGTGGTGAGGATTTTAAACACTATACCAATTTAGTTAATGAGTTTGTTTCAATTATTTTTATCTTGGATTTAGTATTATTTAATTATATTTTACATTATAGGATCCATGAAGGATTATATTATGTATAAAATAATACTCACCCATCATATAGATAATATATTTTTTTTTCATCAACAACAGTTTTCAGACCGAGCTGAACTGTATAGTTCATTTTACTATAGGGGATATTTGGCCTTCATGGTCGATGTTGAGTTTCCTTTTTAGTACTTAGAGTTTCTTTTTTATTTGTATTAGTTATTATGAAATGACATGTATACATTTGGTATCACATTTATCTTTTTGATCATGAGTTTTTTTGGTATATCTGTCTTATATCTTAATTCTCATGTTTTTATTGGCTATTGCCTCTAAATTGGTTATGTTTATAAAATTAGTTCTTCCCGTAAACCCATGATAGAATCAAGGTGGGACTTTGGTGGTCACCATAATCATTATTTAAATTTTTACCTAGGAAGGGTATTATTCCATGAGAGGGGGTTGTGGTAAATTTTATTATCCTATATAACCAATCATATTTTTATTACGAATGAAAACATTAATAAAATGGTCAACTACATGGGGAAATTTGATTTAATATCACTTATATAGGAACAATCATCTAAATTAAAACTATATTTTCCCAAAAATTTCCTTTATTTAATATAAATATAGAAGTATGAATTTTTTGTTTCTCCTCCCCAGAGTTATAGAATCCTAGATCTATCGCAACCAACCAACTCAAATATACTATTAATATAAAATAAATGTTTTATTATTAAACTTAATTGTTAATAAAATGTTATCATCCCACACTTCCTATATAAAGTTTTCAATATATTAAATTTAATTTTATAGCTCTCACACACATTGATTACAGGATGTTTATATTTTACAAATATTTGAACATAAACTTTGAAATGTTTGATTTTTTAAAGGGACACCCATTATTGTCCTTACATGAGGGATATTATATTAACGTGAAGCCATATTTATGAGGAATACATTTTTATAAATATTAAATTATATTATCTATATTTAGGCCCTCAATTTTGATCAAAAAATTGATTGGTCTCAGAAATCATGTTCCAAAATAGTGTGTAATATGTTAGGGAGTTAGAAAATTCATAGCATATTATAGGGACATAAATCAAGATTAAATGAGGTTCTTCTTCTACCTTTTTTATTTTTACACCTGTTTAAATGATACCCTCTATAACCTTAAACCATTAGTATTTTAAAAATTAATGAGATAATAAAGTATTAATAATCATTTTTATAGACGATTCTCCCCATGTTCTCTTTAAACTGATCGATAACAGTGGCGAAATTACCTCAAATGAACCAAGGGTTCATTACTGTATAATAATATGATAAATCATCCTACAGGTGTCTACTTTCAAACATTTCACACTTTAAAAACACAAATTCAACATGAAACAATTGATCCAAATCATTTAATTGATAATGATCTACTGGGGTGAGTTATTCATCAACACCATATGAATGTTGTCTTTCTAGAAAATACGCACATGATTATTTTTTGGGAATTCATGAATGTTATTTATCATATATTGTCTAGTTTTATAATAATTAACATGAGAATCAATTTATTTCATTAACATAATCTCTATTATAGATTCATTTTAGGTATTAAATTTAGAATAAAGATATATAATTTCTCAGGGATCCATGTGACGAGGTGTAACTCCCCGAAACCTTCACACCTGGGTCCTATGCCAAAACATAAAAATAAAAAAGATAATGACATATTGTTTTCGATATAAATTTCAAGTGACCTAAATTAAATGATTTTATTTAAAATTATTTATTCCTCAATGAGTCACAATACTACCAAGAAACATTTTAGGTTCAAATATTTATTGAACTATGACAACTAATAAATTTTAAAAAAAATATTTCTCATTTTAAAATGCATTTGTTAAAACTCTCTAAATTATACACATATACCATAGTGAGAGAAAGAGATCTTAACTAGCATAATTAATCTTAGTAATACCTAGCCTCATCAAAATCATTTTTATTCATGTGGTGAGTATAAGACTCTTAGTATTTTTTTTAATATTGGGGTCTTTTTATCCCATTGAATCATGTGAAAAAACGTTGAAATCATTTTTTACTTAATGAAAATAAAACATATGAAACATTTACATAAGATTTATTTGAAAAATAAATCACATTGTAACCCAAAAGGGGTTATAAAATGGTTTCATAAAATATAAGATAATATTTTTAAAAAATCACTTAAAAGGGACATGAAAAATTAGGAAGCAAACCATTATTCTCTATAAAACACAATAATTTTGAAATAAATATTCCAATGTAATTATTTTAAAACATAAAACCTAATTAATGAAATGTTTAAAATTATACTTTTCTCTAAATCATCATATTTATATAAAATCCAAATATTTTTAAAATAAATTATTACAAAAATATAAGAATCACAAAAGTTACTTGGGGAATCATATTTTCGTCACAGAATAAACTAACTAACATAATTATGAAATTATATTTGGGAAACATATAATTAGTTAGCTATATCACTTTATAAGAGTAATTAACTCCATCATCCCTTAAGTGTTACTTATATTTAGAAAACCAACTTCACCTCTTTGGAGTTAATTATTTTCAGTAAAATTTTAAGATCCCTGAAAATTTTATTAACTTTATAGTCATTACCGAGTGTAGTGGAGGGATTTAACATACCCACATATCACATATTGGGCATAGTCTTATAACAGTATGGTCGTAGTCATCATTCCCACATTTATCAATAATTAAAAAGTATCATATCATGAAATAAAACATATATTTTCCTATAGTTTTCCTCAATTATTTTTTATAAAATCATCTATATACATGAGAAAAATTAAATTTTATCTTTGAAATAAAATTTATCAATATATGATTATTTTTTTTAACGAAACTTATTTTTTAAATTTCTTCAAAATCAAAAAAAACATATCATTTATAATCAATATTTAAGAGGAAATTAATTTCATTAGTATCATAAAACTTTGATATAAGTCTTAAAAAATGTTTTTGGAGAAAAAATGACATTAAAGATAAACTAATGGGGGTTTATATTGAAAATATATTTCAAAAAAAATATTTTAAAACTAAACTAAGAAGGTCATTATTCTATAGAAAATATGATTTTTGGAAAAACAATTGAGAATGAGAACCCATTAATAAGACAATAACCTTGATGTAAATATTAATCCATTCCCTTTGAAAAGGTGAGATAAATCTATTAATAACTAAAAAAAATATTATAAAAAATGATTGTATTCTTTCTTCATATAATTTGTAATTTAATGGATAAAAATATTTCAAATGTTAAAATAGAAATTTTAAAACAATTTCCCTTTCCATAATTATTAAACTATGTTGTTTTCTTTCCAAGGATAGATTCAAAAGAACCCAAGGAAACTTCCTCTATACCATCCCCTTCCCAGAAACAGGCTCTAAAGAGAAGACTATCATTTTATCTCATAGTACTCCTTAGAGCATTGTTAAAAAATATGTACATTTTTTTAAAATGGTAGGACATAACTTGAGTAAATAATTCACCCTTAATATCAATACCTAAACTTTATAATAATAATAAAATAGTATATAATAATTTATATACAATATATTTATGATTAAATCACTTGAAAAATCATGTTTTCATAACTTTGAAATACATTATCTAACATTTTAAACGTGGTCACAAAAACAATGTCACATAATAAATATGCACAATATTATGTAAATATTGTATTTTATATCATAAAAAATTACATTCATTTTGTCACTCATATAAAGTGGGGATTGAATATTTAAAACATATTCCATATATCCAGTTACTGATAAAGATGGCCTCAAAATGATCTATTTCTAAGGAAATAAAGGATACACCCTCTCCACTGTTTAATACATATCATATTTGATTAAATAAAAAAATCAATATGCATATATGGTTAACCTTTAAAATAAGGGTTCATATTTCCATATTTCATACCATATATTCATGGACATATCAACTTTAAGAAATAATCACTAAATTCAGAGTAAGTTATTTCCAAATTTTTCTCTTAAATTCTACTAATTTCACAATCCATAAGCTTCCAAATATGATGCTTTTATGGTAGGAGAGTGTTTTATAGTTTATAGAAAAAGGTGAAAACTATTATAGTTCATGTGAAGTTCATAAATGAAATATTTATAACTCCTTTCATGTTTTACCAGACTCGACCATCTTCCTTAATAAATCATCAAGTAAAATGATAAAATATAAGTTATTGAAATAAAAAATAATTAATATATATAACTAGTGTGTTCCATGTGTAGAAGACGAAAATCATTGTAAATGAGTCACATACTAAACCTATTTTTTCAATAAAATTTGGGAGCTATTTACTGAGGGTGATCAGATGATGTTATGATATATAACACACACATATTTATATATATCATTTAATAATTTTCAAATACCATGAAAGGAAGAATAAAATGCATGAAACTATTTTGTTTCTATCACCATAATCACCTACGTAAAAATCCATGTATTATGAATTATAGTCATTGAATATATTGTATATTTTAGGCCTTTTTTATTATTTTATACTGGGAAGGAATTATATTATGGTGATCATTTGAAATGGACCGTTACTTTTTTTTAAAGAAATGATTAGTTTGCATTTAATATGTGACCGACCTTAGTTTTTTCTCATGATGAGGTAGTCTATTATATAACTATAAAACACATTATAAGGCATATAATTATCATGTTATTATGAGATTTCCCATGGAATCCTATGATGAACTTCATGAGGGCGATAAATATCACCATTCCTCCTCTGTTTTCCAACCACCGAGACCCAAACATTATTTTGACCATCCCTGGACCATGGTCACCCCATTTCCTTAGCCTAGATCTATTTTTAAGGATTTTTTTCCTTCATGGATGTCATGATCTCCCTTATGGGTTATTTCATCTAGATATTTTTTTATAAATTTCTATATATAATACTTTTTTTGAAACATTATTATGGAAAATTGTTTATTATATATAAATTATTTATTATTTCCGATCATTATAAATTTAATGGAAAAGTATAATTATAATTCTTATGTTCCATTAATAAATTTTCTGTTAATAATATTTATTTATTACAATATCTTATTCTTTATAATCATAATTTATATATTTAGATATTCTTACGTATATATTAATAAAAATACTTCACATTTTTTAGATAATTTCATTACTATATTTACAATATTTCTCATTTTAAATTAATATTATATTTACATTAATTGGTAGGGTATTCTAATAAAGTTAAATATTATTATTAAAATTATAACATATAAATATTATTTTGCTAAAATTTTCAATAAATTCATAACATAATTATAATTATATTTATTAAATTTTCAATCTTTTAATAATGACTAAAACCGAAATTATTTATATAATTAATTTCGTTTACCTATTAGCGACATCACTTTTAATTATTAAACAATACCTTCGAATATATTATAAATTATAGTATAGTTATAATATTTTAATATAAAATCATATTAAATTGATTTAATAATATCTTAATACTTATTTGAAAGCCCTATATGATCTCACATCCCAAGAGCTATAACTTCAGAATACCACCACACCAAATGACCATATCCCTTTATCACCTTCAAATAACGAGGTATCTAATGTTATTTCATGACTCGTCAAAATGATCCCTATGTTATAGTTAATCTTTATTATATCAATAAATGTATTTGGCAGAGTTATCCTTGTGGACAATCATGATGTAGAAAAATACTCCTTTTCTATTATAATGTTCATTCACTTTTACCCCATTTTATTATTACTTATATGAGTAACTAGAGCCTTTCTAGAAAATCAGTAATGGATCTCTGAGATATTTTTTTCTTTAATCTTAGTTTAATGTTCTCTTTGAAATGTATTTCATTTTGTGTTATATTTGTTAGTTGGTGAGGTTTTTTTTAAATTCATATATATTAAAATTTCATGAATTTACATTGTCAATTCCTTATAAGAAATGTGTCCTCATAATTATTTCTATCTCAAAATCATTAATTGTGAAGTTCTTGTATAAATATTCCAACCGTCATTAGCTTATAACTCTTCTTCACTATATTTTATCTATAAATTAATCAAGATAGAATTAACATTTACTTTGATAAATAAAGAAGTTCTTAATTCATCAAATCACTTAATCTAACTGACTTCATTATTGATGGAGATTGTCTTCCTATGTATAAAGGGTATATATATCAGGGAAATAATTTCAAATAATTTTAAAAATTTATTCCTATTTATTCCAAGTATAGTTTTTACACCGAGGACTGTGTTGATGAAAATAATTACATAGTGATATAAAATAATTATATCTAACATATAATTTTAAAACATTTGAGTAAACCATATTTTTGTTAAATAATCTAATTGAATAATACATTAATATTTCAATCCCATATTTTTACATAATATCATACGTATTTCCCAACAAACTACCACTTAAATCCATTTAAATATATGTTTTTCATAGATATCATACATTCACAACAACATTAAACTCATTTTATGCCTACATTATTAGTGCACATGTAATATATTTATAAATGACATAATTAAATATACCAATTTAAGAAAAATAAAATATTTCATAAAAGAGAATTATATTTTTAATATCCCATAACCCATAAAAATTAATGAATATCATGAAGGTGTCTGATACAGTATATACACACTTGAATGTTGGAAAATATTCCAAAGTAACTTTTGCTTGTCCTTGTAAAAATAACTACCCATACATAATCTTGAAGGGATATTTTATTCATTTGAGACCCCATTCGTTCCAACTTGAATTTTTTTTTAAAATAGAAATAAAACATATTTATTTTTAAATTATCTATAACATGATAACTTTTTTCTTTGTAAATAAGTAGAAAACAATTTATTTTATTATTAATTATAATTAAAAAGAGTTTTATAATGATATTATTTATAGATAATTATTTTAAGGATTTATTCTATGAGAATTTTATCTTATAAAATGGAATTGTACAATTCTAAAATTAGAAATAACAAAATCCAAAAATTAATATAGAATCCCCCCATGAATTAAAAAAATTATGTTTTCAAGATCTCTCCTTAACCAAAAAACATCCATAATCACTTAAAATATTATCTCCAAAAAAACATAGAGACTTAAAATATTCTTAAATGATAACTTCCTAAACATAAATGTTCTTTAATATTTGTATTTTATACCAAGTTTAACTCACTAAAACCACATTCTTGGGGTGGGTGTAAAAGAAATATAAATCAATATTTTTTATGTATTTTATTTTATAAAAATTTCAAGTGACCCAAATTTATCCACCACTTTTAAAAAATAATTAATCCTCAATGATTCAAAATACCCCAATAATATTTTGATGTTCAATGATATAACGAATTAAGAAAACTGATACATAATAAAACCTATATTTCTAATTCCAAAGGCTTTTGTTAGATGTCTCCAAATTCCACACTCGCACCACACCGAGATAGACCTCAACAACACCATAATCAATATTACTCATACATATATATATATATTTTAATATTTTGGGTCATAATAAACATATAGTTAAGATTTTTTTTGAAATATTTAGGGCTAGTTCTCCTATTGAATCATGAGAAAAAAATTGAATAAAATTTTTTCAATAAATTATATAAAACATAAAAAATTATTAGAAAAACATAATTTTAATAATAAATCACTATATTACAGAAATGTGGTAAAACAAATTGACAAACCATTATAGAATAGTTTAGAAAAATTATTTAAATATACATCGGAAATAATGAAGGGAAATCTTCAATTCTGGAAAAAAAATCATTTTAAAATTTACATTTGTATATAGTTATTTCAAATCATAAATCATTTTTCATTAAAGAATAAAAATTAAACATTTCTCACAATAAAAATCCATTCATTAAATTCAAATACTATAAAACAAAAAATATTGTAAGAAAAGAAGAATTATAAACATAACATGGGGAATCCAGCTTTCCTCATGTAATTACATTAATAAGAAATTCCAACAATATTTTAAGAGTAACATATAATCTGTTAACTCTATCACGTCATAAGAGTAATTGGTTATATCATCTATTGTGCATTAATTATATTCAGTTAACACTTTTTTCTATTAGGAATTACTTATATTAAGTAAACATATATTGAATCATAGAATTTTCTTAACTCTTTGATCATTACTCATTGCATTGAAATGTATTAATGGACCCACCCATCCTATAATAGACATAGTTCTATATTCATTTGGGATTACTCCAACTTCCCACTTTGATAACTAAGGGGCATGTATCATTTCTTAAAATAAAACATTTATTTTCTCAAACTTTTTATCATAAATATTATAAATTCATCCATATCCATGAGAAATTTAAAATCAATATATAAAT
Organism: Viscum album; assembly: GCA_963277665.1. Lineage (NCBI taxonomy): Eukaryota > Viridiplantae > Streptophyta > Magnoliopsida > Santalales > Viscaceae > Viscum > Viscum album. The sequence goes on along the minus strand of OY728147.1, from coordinate 736,500,414 downwards.
GGAAATTATATCAATAAATTATTAGTAAGTTTATGGAAATTTGTTTTATAATTTTATTTTAATTTCATAAGTGATATAAATTAAAATTAATCCATAATATTAATTTCATTTCAATAGCATAATGACATTTTGATATAAATAAAAAATAAAATTGTCAATGAAAATAATGGATTTAGACATTTACCCCTGAGGGTTCATATTGAAAATCTCATTCAAAAGTGGAATTTTAAAACTAAATAAAAGAGGGTTCTTCAATATAAAATCAAAATTCGTAAATAAAATGTAACACACCAAGCTTCCACAATATGTTTCCCTTTGAATAATACGATAGCTTGTATTGTACGCAACTTTAAGTCCAAACACACTACAACCAATCAAACTAGCCATTAAGAATATTAATATAAACATTTTGAAAGTTTATAAATTTTATCATTCAAAATGGACTTCAATTTTTGATTCGGAATGTCAAAATTATCTTAGGGTAAATTTTTTGTATTTTTCTAGAAATTTCAATTCTTGATGAATAGTGAAAAACACTGCGTTATTGTTTAAAACCGAATTTTTAATTAAATATTTTATCAGTATATTTATATTTATTTTAGGTCAAAATAGATACATAATACTTTTATATGTTCAACATAATTCTTTAGAGTCATTTTATATTAAGTTTACACATATAAAATTTTATCGAACTTTTACCGTCTTTTACCCATCTCCTTGGAGCATTTCCAAATTTGTATAAAAATTAATTTTATAGCTTCTGTGAGTTGAATTTAAAAAATACAAGAGGCATGATTAATATCTGTAAGTAATTTTTTTAATAAGATGAAATTAATTTTTTATGAATAGTAACCTTTTACTTTTATTTACCGTAATTAAAATTAAATAGGGTAATCAAGGGTAAAAATGATGTTATAATTACCCTAAAAAATGTTTTAATTATATTTTTTAAAGATAATTCGACCATGAAAAATCTTAGGAATGAAATATGAACATCTTTGGTCCACTTGGATTAGATGAGGACATTTATTATTATTTTATTTAAAGAAGAGTTAAAAGAGTTTAAATCAATGTCTAATAAATAAACTATTTTTAATATAGGGTTATGAATAAGGTAAATTAGAATATAAATATTTATTATAAAGCTAAAAATATTTCCTAAATATTGGTATTTTATTTATAATTTTTAAACATTTAATAGTTAAATATATTTATGACACAACGATGATGCTGTAATTACTTTATTAATGAATGATTAAAATAATTGATATTATAAATATCCAAATAAATATAATTATAGACTTTTGATGAATTAAACTAACTTTTTATGTAACTATGACCTGTTATGATTGATTAAATGAATTTATTTTGAATAATAACGTTTTTATGACTTTAATAAAAATTAATTACTAAATAGTGTCAAAATTGACATAAAAGTGATTTTAAAACAAATATTATATTATTAATTGATATTTTATTCATAAAAATATATGGTTCGGCCAAATGACTTAGATAAGGTTATATATATCAATAATTAACCACTTGGGGTTCTCTTGGAAGTTTATAGTAAGCTTATTAACCTTATTATATAAAAATACAAAGAGACATGTTAAATGTCAAACTAAGAAACTGAGAGTTAAATCTAAAATACAAGCTTAATATGGTAACCAAAACCTATCTAAAACCTATTGGTTAAGAGTATTTAGACCTCTACACACCTTATCCTCAAAATAAATCATTTTTGAGCCATGATAATCTGAATATAAATTTATTATAAAATAATATTTTATGTTTTTCCTAAGGTGCCCCCAACCTCTCTTATAAAAGGGAACTTCCCCTTCTGTCAAAATAACACCTATAAAGCCATTTGGATGGGCCAAAACCTGACCAATTATCCTCCCAACTTCCCTCAATTCATCCTATAGGCCTTACTTTGGTCATAAATCCAACATAAGGAGCCCTTTTTATAAAATCAAAAGGAATAACCCGAAGAAGAGGTAAATATTTCATCACCTCTTTCAAGTTCTTTTCTTCTTCCACTTCCTCTTTCCATTTTGTTTCCATTATAAAATAATAACTCTAGTATATTATATATAATGTGATGTTATTATAAAAAATTTTCAACCATATTCAATATTCTAACCATCATATGAATGACAAAGTCACCATACTTTCATACGTACAGCTTACCATCTCTACATCGTGGTGTAGTTTGTCATTCAACACTTCACTGTTTGGATGGGTATAATAATGATGTATAATTGATGTAAATAATAATTATAACATGGTAATTATTAATTATATATTATATACCATCCAAATTCATATGATCTCACCATCAATATAATGGTAGCCTTTCTCGTGCGTACGTAGGGATAACGGTCTCCACGAACACAATGAGATTCATTCTCCATCATTACCATTCCAGACTAATTTTCATTTGATGATTAAAAATAAATTTTAAATACCTGATATCATTCTAGATATGAAAATGATAAATCCCATCCATAACAAACATGACTTATGTTTCAAAACATATAAAGGAAAACGAATCAGTTAACACCCGAAATGATGATAATACTAAAATATTATTAACAAAGAAATATTAAAAGATCATATATGATATTAATGTATATGGTTCTTGTATAATTTAATAACAGTTATTTAACCATTATAAAGGATTTTAACCTTCCCTTGACTAAACAAATGTACAAGGTAAGGGTTAATTCTACAATCTCTTCATTAACCGAGGTTTTTTATACGTAATTATCTATGGGAACATATTTACAATCCACATACGTGTATTCTTAAAAAAGGTATTTTAAAACATATTTAATATTTACTAGACAGTGTGTTAAAGTAATTTAATCCTTTATTTGACCATATATGTATTGAAATGAATCTTTTCATCATTTTCCAAAAAAGGTAGCTTATGACCTTTTAGACAAAATTAAGGTAAGAATATTTTTTTAACTTATACAGTGGGTGCAACTATTTTTTGTTGTTATAACATCGTTGAAGCTTCCCAAACATTATTATAAGAATATTTTAAAAATAAATGATTTTTTATAATTATGTTACTCTTAAATTATTTCATAATAGAAAAAGATATTTCTCTTAAATAGTTTTGATTTCATTTACGTCAACATCCTTTGATAAATGTTACATAAGTTTGAAGATGATTTATTATGATACAAATCATCCATATTTTATTTAATGTTTTGTGATATGTTTAAATGAGGATAAGTTATTTTTATGCCATTAATCATTTATGGTTAAGGTATTGACATTTAGTATGCCGGTTTTAATACGAATGTTTATGTTATATTTCAACCTCTTCTTAAGATGAATGTGTCAGACTAGTATGTTTTGGGTTAGGGACCGATAAAAGTAAGCCCTCCAGGTTGGGGTCTAGTTACAGAAGTCCCTTTGGGTTGGAGTCCGGTTACAGAGGCTCTCTGAGTTGGAGACCGATTATATAGGCTCTTCAAGTTGGGGTCCGGTTATAGTTATTCCCTAGGTCCTAGAACAAGGCGTTGACACAGAAATAAAAGTCTGTAATTATGAATTCCATCATTATGAAAGTGGCTATTGATATTGCATGTGAATATTAGAATAGTAGAATATCCATGTGAATAAGTAAATATAATTGTTTTATTTTATATTTTCCATATTATGCTGATGTTATAGTTTAAAAGGCTTTGTTTACAGTCTTATAAATTGCCTTAAATGTTTATGTTTTTTATGAAAGTTTCCCCTATATTGTTATCCTTACTGAGTATCTGAGCTCACCCCTTTCTATGTTTTATTTTTCCCAATATTTGAAGAAGTATATATTGACAGATTTGTAGGGATAGTCTAATGGATATGAGTGTGACCTATGAAAAAAATGTTGTTGTAGTTTTTCAATTTTTAATGTAATGTAAAACTTATGAATGCGTCTATTTTTTCCAAGGCTACTAAACTAATTGGTCCTTTGAGACTTGATTTTTTGTGGTCATGCTAATGTTTTGTAATAATGAACCGAATCTGGGTAACTAGAGAAGGGGTGTCACATAAAACATCATAAAAAATAACCATTCAGTTAAAAAATAAATTTTAAGTTAATATTTATCCCTACCCTTTAAAAAGTTAAGTAAAAAAAATCCCTAGTCAATGAAAACAAATTCATAAAAAAGATAATTTTACTAATAGAATTCATTTTAATATATGTAGCAAAAATAATTTGAAACATTAAAATATTGATTTGAAAATTATTTCCCTTTAGCTAAATTCCATAAAAGATGATTTGTTCCCAAGGATCACATCAAAAAAACCCTTGGACTCTTACTCTACACCTTCCCTACCCCAAAGATAGTCTCAAATGAATGGACATTTCTCTATCTAAAAGTCATCCTAATAACTAAAGCTATATCATTTGTCCACTAATTACAAAAAGAATTCCATAACACGATGAGAGAGTTCACTCCTTATAATCATTCCAAAACAATATATTAAGATATTAAAATTAAAAAAAATTTATGTATAATAGATTTATCAATAAATGGAATGAACATAAATATTTTCAAATCACTCACTACCTGATCATATGATCTGATAAGATCTCATTTTTAGTGATGTTCATATAAAATATATACCATGTTGGTATTTGTTTTATGTATACAATACTGATATTTTTTATCCTATATATAAATAATAAACCCCATTTGTTCTCTTAAACATAATATTATTAACCACCATTTCCTGTCACTATTATAGTAAATGTGATTGTAATATGTATGTCACATAACCGATAAGTATAATATTATTAAATTATTGTATTTTAGGTCATATAGATATTCTTTCCATGTTACTACTATAAATAATTAATTACATAATTAAAATGAAAACTATAAAAGAAAACACATGTAAAATAGGTATTCATCATGACTTATTTATCAAAAATTAATAGACACTCAATCTACATCATTACATGCTACTTGCATAGGGGTAAAAATCCTAGATTAAACTCTACATAGGGTAACTAGTATAGAAAGGCCTTTAGATTTATTTATTATGTTCATTAAATTTAGGGATTGATTGAATTCAGGAAATGATGACAAGAATCATTGTATGATATTTCCAATTTAGTCTTTATAACTATTCACTATTAATAACCCATAATATTTCAAACATAGAACTTTCGTGGAAGGTATGCACTTACTATCTAGTAGAACATGTTAGGAACTATTACAATGCACGAGGACTTAATAAATTATATCATTCTAAATTATGTCATATTATTCCGGATTTGATCACCTTAATTAATAAAATTTTCAAATATAATTATGTAATAATATTTTTCGACATAAATTATATTGTATAAACACGACTATAACTTTCGATGTGTAGAATATGGTGATCTACTTAAATGAGATAGGTTATAAAACATAATTTTCAATGAAATATAGTTATAATTTATTGTGGGTATTCAAAATAAATTATGATATAATAAATAAATAAATATATATCCTTTTATAATCTATAAATTACACATGAGGAAGAAGACAACACATGATGGTTTCATGTATCCTTCATCATCATCACCTACTAAATAAATCATTGATTATGATTTAAAGTAATTAACTATACTGTATATATTTTTTATATTATTATATAATATTGTGAAGTAATATAATGACATTGAGTGTTTAACACTCACCATGAATGCACATTTCAAAATGTGTTAGTATTTTCAATTTAAAACATACATCAAATCAGTTTGCCACATGAGTTTAAACTCCCTTATGTAATTCAACGTTGCTTTATAGGTAAGCAATGTCCCTTGGTTTTTAGTGCTCACCTATGGAATTCCATTCTGACCATATTAAAGGGGTCTAAGCGTTATAATTACTCATGTGTGTGACAACCCATTTGGCTAATGCCTGCTACTTTCCTTTCATGGCACATGAACACCCTATGTCATTGGTCTAACGATATAGTTGATGATTGGATACCATCATGGATGGCATCATATTCAAATGAGTTAGAATAGTTGCCCTTATTTTTATACATAGTTTTGAAAGAAAAAGTTATGAAAAAATATTTATTATTCCTAAATTATTCAAATTTTCAATCATTAGAATTAAATCAGAAACTATAATTATAATATTGGTATACCCTTAATTTATGGATTATTGGGTATGAACCTTGACCAACCTTCCCAGAAGGTTTCTAGTTACCCTATAATGACCCAGATTTAAAAATTAAACAATCTAAACATTTATTCAGGAATTTACTTTCTTTCACTTTGTGGATCTTTTTTGATTGAGTGTTCTACTGAATTAGGACATAACTCTTATATTATAAAACCATATAATAAAAAGTGGACATATCCTATCAATATCCATTTTTACCACCATATAAAACATTATAAAACAAAAAAATTATATCTATTATGAAATATCATCATGAATTTCAACCTGAAACCATCTTTTCCCTTACCCACCCTCTAAAAAACATTAAAAAATGTGGGATGAGAACAAGAAGCTTAATGAGGGGTATAAAATAAAGAAAACCCTTAGTTAGGGAAAAAAGTAAAAATCAAATAAATTTTTTATTAATTATAAGAAATAATTAATTTTCAAATGAAAAAGACACTCACATTTTTCTAAAATAAAATAATTAAAATAAATAGAAAGAAATTAAACCTCCTTTTGTTTAAATAAAGAATATTATTCATAGAACCATTTAAAAACCATTTTTATTGAAATAACCATTCGTTCGACATAGAACATTAAAATGATCGAATTAATTTGTGTGATCCATAAGAATAGCCATCATTTATGCTGTAACATGCTCTCCCAGCCTATCTTGGCTAGCCCATGTTTGAGCTATAATGTGCTTACCATGTGTTATCTGGGCCACCCCATGTAAATGTTGTAATTGACTTTCCCGGTGCTATCTCAGTGTATCCATTTCTCTTATATAGAAATAATATACCATATAATGAATTATTATTTTTATTCTTGCTCCTTTTCATCCATAAACACTTGTAAAAATTATTTAAACTCATAATAAAATCAATTTTGGATATGAAAATATCCTTTTCTTTTAAAAATCCATTTTCGAAACCATAATACCATTTTTATCTTGGAAAAAAATATTCAATACCAATACAAACAAGAATAGAAAATGGTGTAATTGAATAAAATGTGAATGTTTACAAAATAATAATAAAATATATTAATGTCAATTGAGGTGTAAATTCCTTGTCTATGTGTAGGTTAATAATAGAACATTAAATTTTTCATTTTTCAAATCGTTTTGTATAAAACAAATAAAAATATTACTTTTAAAAACCATATATTTAAAGTAATATAAAACCATAAATTAATTTATTATTCCTTTAAATACATATATATAAATTCATAATATAATTTTAAAGGAATTTATTTGGGAAATGAATAGTTAGAAGGAAAACATTAATGAGGGGTTTTTTATTGAAAATACACTTATCATATTAGAAATATTTGAATCATAATACCCATGAAATAATAAAACTATTAAATAAATTGAATACCATTATAATAGATTAATTCATTATATATAATGTCAAAGGGTATTTACATATAACTTATAATAGAATATAGCTGTAAAAAATCAAGATATTCCTTAATGAAAGAAGTTAAAGAAGAAGTTTCTTAACTCGTGCCTGATTCATCATGTGTTTCTTTATATTCCTAAATAAAAAAACTATGTTTAATATCTATTTTCTTGAGATAATTTTTCATGTTTATTATTAATTTTATTTATGATATTGAAATATATTATATAATTATTTTAATTAATTATATTTAAGTTAGATCTTTTGGACAAATCTAGTTTATGTGTAAAAAATAACATTGGTAGACTGACATTGGTTAAAGAGATAATTATTTAAAAATATTTAGAATAATAAAGATGAAATTATTTTCATATTTATAAATAAATTATTTTTTAAAATCCAATGATAGAATATAATTAGGATAATGAACTAATAGTATGATCAAAGAGATGGTAATCCATACATATGCATGAGTAAAATTTCCATTTCGTCAATGATCACTACAGAAATATGTTATGTTAATTTTATTATTTTAAGAATTATAATTATATTTTAAATATAATATAATATTATTTATATTTATTTATATATATCATTATTTTGATCTCGTGATGAAATAAAATCACATTGCATCGAGGTGATAGTAATCCAAACATCCACGAATGACGTTATCACATTTTCAGTGTGTGAAATTTTTATAATAAAATGATATATTATATTTATAAAAGAAAAATTATTTAATTAATATCATAATTTTGAAATCTATATCATATATATTAATTTTATTTACCCTTATAAACTTCTATGCAACAAGTTAAAGAAAATATTTCACAGCGCTTTGCAAGGCTGTAGTCCAGCGTACATACGAGCGACATTATCATATCTCATGATGTATGAAATGTAAAAATGGTCTATATGATATAATGAATAAATATATATAAATATTTTATAAATATAATAAATATCATATATAAATAAAACATCCATTGTTATTCTCTTCAATGAGAGGTGGTAATGGAAAAATGAATGACATCATTTCATGAGGTAGTTGTCCACCGTATAAAGGAATGATGAATTTGTTACCCATTTTAAGAAATAGTTTTTTGGTGTAGATAGTAAATTTAACATAAGAATGACTATTTATATTTAGGATATCGAGTTTATTATATAATCATGGGAGAATAATAACTTAATGGGGAGGATATATAAATAAAAAAAGGAATGTTGATTAATGTTAGCTCTTCCTCAGGAAAATACTTTTTTTTGAAAAAAGAAATTCATTGGATGTATTTATTCCAAAATTAATGTAACACCCTGAGATTTTATGAGATATAATATTTTTAATTTCTTTGATCTTCTATTATACACTACACCAAGATTAGATTGTACTATACGCAATGCTGAATTAGTTTGCCATATACGCAACACTATTCTTGGCTTTCATTACACGCAATCATGACCTTCCTCGATAGCTTGCATTGTACGCAATATCGATTTTCACTAAACAATGATATGATATTAAAATATTATTAAAACTAGCCATTATGAATAGTAATACCCAATTTTTGAAAATTTTTAAATATTATTTTTCAAAATGGACTTCATTTTTGGATTCGGAATATCGAAATTTTCCTATGGTGATATTTTGTTATTTTTCTGAAAACTTTCAATTTTTGATGAATAGTGAAAACAATGGGTTACTATTTAAAAACCGAATTTTTATTTAAATAATTATTTATTTTATTTAAATTTATTTAGGTCAAAATTGATACATAATATCTATATAAGTTCAATTTAATTCATTATAGTCATTTTATAATAATTTTAGATATATATAAATTTTATTGAACTTTTCATCATCTTTTACCCACCTCCTACGAGAATTTGCAAATTTACATAAAACGTAAATTTACTGCTTCTGTGAGTGGAATTTCGAAAATCTGAGAGACATGGTTAATATCAATGACCAAAATGTGCTTCAATGAGATGAAAATAATTTTTGGTGAATAATAACTTTTCACTTTTATTTACCACGGTTAAAAGTAAATAGGGTAATTAATGGTAAAAATGATATTAGTATTGACCTAACACATGTCCTAATTCTATTGGATAACTATAATTCTACCAAAAACATCCTTAGGAATAAAATATGACCATTTAGGTCCACTTGGATTAGATTAGGACATTTATTATTAATTTATTTAAAGAAGGGTTAAAATAGTTAAATTCAATGTTTAATAACTAATTCATTTTCAATATAGGGTTATACATAAGATAAATTCATCTATAAATATTCATTAGAAAGATAAAATGATTTCCTACCTAATGGTATTTTATTTATAATTTTTATACATTAAATAATTTAGGTTATTTATGACACAATGGTGATGTAGTAATTTACTAAATAATGAAATATTAAAATAATTGATATTATAAATACCCAAATAAATTTAATATGAGACTTTTTATGAATTAAAATAATTTTATTGGTTAATATGACGTATTAGTATTTATTTAATTAACTTTATTCGAACTAATCATTCTGTTATTATTTTCACAAAAATCTATTACCAAATAGTGTCAAAATTGATATAAAATAGTTTTAAAAAAAATATTATATTATTAATTATAATTTTATTCTATAATAATCTAAGTTTCGTCCAAATGACTTATATAAGGTTATATATATAGATAATAAACAAATTGGGGTTCGTTTGGCTTGTTATAGTAAGTTTATTAACCTTATAGTGTAAGAAAACAAGAAGACACAGTAAAAGCAAACTTTTTTAACTTAGAGTTAAATCTAAATGATAAGGTTAGAATAGTAACATAAACTTTTCTAAAATATATTTTATGAGGGTATTTTGACCCATCCCTACCTTATCTTTGAAATAAATCAATTTATAGCTATTAAAAACTGAATATGACGTTATAATAAAATAATATTTTTTGTTTTTCCAAAGGTGCCCCTCTCCTCCCTTATAAAAGGGGCACCCCTTCCCTCTTCTCTTCACACCCTTTTTAGCCTTTAAGCTCAGACAATCCCTACCCATCTCTCTCATCCACTTCCCTAGAAACATTCTGGAAGTTTGGGTCTTCTCAAAAGACCAACTCTACTTTCTTAAGAGAATGCTTAAAGGAGGTGCGTCGAAGAAGAGGTAATCTCTTCTTTTGATTCTCTCAAGTTTCGTTCTTCTTCAACTTCTTTTTATTTAGTTGTTTAATTATAAAGTAATAACATAAGTATCACTCATATACTGATATGTTATTATAAATATGAAACAACCCTATTTCACCTTCTATCCATCCTACGGAAAACGAAATCACCACGCGTGCGTACGTACGGAATACCGTCTCCACGCCGTGGTGTAATCTGTTTTTCCACCACCACCTTACATGGATGGGAATAATAGTGTAAATAAATAACTATATATTGTAATTGTAAAGTGATATTTATTCTATAATATTATACATACACTTCAATACAATTCCACAATCATGGGAATGATATCATCGCTCGTGCGTACGTACGGACTACCGTCTCCACGAACGTGATGTGATTCATTTTCCATGATTAACCATTCAAGAATGATTATAATGTATATACAGTAATAATGAAATATATTAAATTATGAAGCTACTGGATTTATGTATACATATATATATATATATATATATATATATTTCATCTACTTACTTCCATTCAAGTCAAAAAAGAAAGGAAAACAGTGTTCATGCGTACGTACGGTCTACCGTCTCCATGAACGGTGTGTTTCATTTCATTTATCTATCTATTATATATATATACTGAATATATATGATATATAAATCATGTTTTACATTCTGGAAGTAAGTAAATCATCATATAAGTAATAATAATATCAAGAACAACAAGTCCAAACACGTACGATAAAAGAAACAATTTTACCCAAAACACTACTTTAACATTGAATTGAGAAATGAATGGGTAATATAAATACCTAAGTCAACCATATATGATATAAAACAATTAATACGATTCTATAATAAATCAATGAAATTATTTAAATCATTATACAGGAGGTTCAGATACATACAATGCATATTGGACATAAGGTAAGGGATAACTTTTCCAATCTCGTTCTTATCCGAGATTGTTTATTTGTAAGTATTTACTAGGGTTATTGTTCTCATCCATGTCCATGTTTCCTAAAAATGGTTTCATGTATGTTTAATGTCCTTATTATCCTTTTTTTGACTTTTACTACATGGTATGTATGGAATCTTTCTTTTACTAGGTACTTTTTGACTTTTCTGGCAAAAGTACGAGAGGAATGTTTTTTTAACTTATACGGAACGAACAGATTTTTTTAGTTTCAGAAAGCCTTATTTTCATGAAGCTTCCTCCAAAAGATTTCATGACTATTTTCAACAAAATATTTTTCTTTTAAAATTAAATGATGTTTTGTGAAAAGAAATTTATTTTGAAGAAGAAAGGATATTTTCCTCAAGAATTCATTTCAAGTGTTTTATCAAAACCATTTTCCATCTAAGATGACATTATTTAATATGTTTATGTTTCAAGTATAAAGTCTCTATGATTTACATGGTTTCACTTTTCTTATTATTAAATGATATCCATTTCTTTTATATGGATTATGTGATGAGGGTATGATGTTTATGAAACCCATTTTATTCGTTGGGTTATTATGAATGATATATGTTTATTTTGTGGCACAAGTAAGAATGATTTCATTATGAGATGTGTGGGACCTATATCTCCCTCCAATGAATTGGGTAAATATTTATATATCATGAGATAGACATGGCTGGAACGATAAGTTAATATGGTACAGTGTTAGAGGACTGAAACGAGGAGTGAACTCGATTCAGAAAGTGACTTTGTCCACTAAGATGGTCTTGGCATCAATGCCTCTGATACTATAGAAATCATATCATGTGCTTAATGTTTTTCCACAATTACAAGTTTTATTTCCAAGCTATTTTATCATGATTGATGTTCCTTTATGATATATTCCTTACGTACTTCCTAGATTAATGTCTTTACTCAAGATTTTGATGTTTAGATTTTATGTTCAAGTTCTTGCATTCAAATGTTTATGGATTGTTTTATGTTTTCTATGTTTACCCTTACTGAGCATTTGAGCTCACCAATTTTATGTTTTTTCCCCAGGATATAAATAAGGTTTTTAGGTAAGAAAACCAAAAGGGGAAGATCTTTATGGGAAATGTTGAATTTATTTTACCATGACTAGAAGATTTCGTTCCGAGTCTCCAAATAAACTAAACTAATACGATCATTGGGCATTTGTTTTTTTTCATGTTTTAAGTATTCCACAAAAGTAACGTAATGCCCATGTACGTCAAGCTTTGGGTCTCTACAATTAAGTCTTATATAATTATAGGGGGGAGTTATAAAAGTTATTTGGTTATGTATTGGACAATACAAATGTTTTGAGAGGTGTGAAGAGATGAGTAGTGTTAAAGGCCTTTTATAATTGGGGTGAGTGGAAAACTTTTAAATTTTTTAATGAGTGAAATACACAAATGATTGATAAACAAAAAGAGTCATAAATATTGAAAATTAATATATAACAGAATATATAAGTTCTAAATATTTCCATAAAATTGGTTATTTACAATTTTCTATGTCATTTCCCCCCTTAAGTTTAATGTTATGTCACTTGGAAAACTCTTTTTTACTTTAATCATCGTGATTAATTGTAATTGTTTTTACAATTAAATTTGGTAAAAAATCATGTCTATATTATTATAAATTAGAAATTATTATCATTCTAAATATGGAATCCATTTTTTCCTAACTACTTTCACATATGTGAAAAAAATGTAATTTAATATTTATCCCACAGACGAGGCGATACAACATGTTTTTAAGAAGAGTATTATTTAGAAAAGGATGATTCTATATTAACTCTATAACTAATAAAAATATTTGTATGAAAATCAATTAATATTAAATGATTGAAAATATATATATTTCATTTAAAATATTCAGTATTAGGGAATATTATTATAAAATAAAAAGGAGAAATATTATTCATTTTAAAAATGTTTTTAGAAAAACCATTCTATCAACACAAAAACAAAATTATAAAAAAAGAGACTATTAGGTTCACATAAAAGTAATTAAGTGAAAAAATATAACTATTTAATAAATATGTAAATTTAAATCAAATTAAAAACATATTTTGATTCGTCAGTTACATAATTTTTTAAAAAGATATTATTGTGTTTTATAAAAATGATTCTTTTTCACTATTTACTAGAAAAAACAATATTTTTTGAAAAATCCGAAAATTCAGTTGAAAGTAAATTTTGATATTCTATTTTTAAAAATTTTATTAATTTTATATAATTAAAAATATAAAATTTTGAAATAATTCTTTGAAATAAACCCTTGTAATTAAAGTGTTTAATTAAATGAGTTTCAATTTTTATTAAAAATTACATAATATTTTTTAACTAATATAAATATATAATTTATATTAATACATATTAAAATGATATATTCTATAATTTCATGGGTTTTTATTCATTCCTCACATTTTTAAATTGTTTTATCATAATTTTAGTCACTTATTAAATAAATATGGATATATTTCCCCCATAACATTTTTCAGATTCCCATATTGACTTTTCAACCGTATGTGTTTTCCATAAAATCCTGACATGGTGAATATATTTATTTTGAAAACATTTTATGCATGTATTCAATAACCTGAACTAGATATTCTTTATAAAAAATATTCTCTTCCAACCCAACTACTCCAGGGATTGAAACATGAGATGAATATGGTACAAATTTCCTTAACATTGAAACATGAATGATGTTGTGTAAATGAGATAAAATAATAGGCAAAGACACAACATATAAAGTTGACCCAAATTTCATTAGGATTTCTTATCGTCCAATGAATCATGGAATCAACATCCATTTCTTACCAAAATGCATCAAAATTTTCCATGGATTAACTAATAGAAATAAATGACCACCTACATCAAAAGAAATATCTTTTATCCCCTTATCCAAATAACCTTTGTCCCTACTCTATTATATCCTCATGTTTTTCTGAATCAAATGAACCTTCTCAACCATTTCTTCTCTAAAATCTGGTCCCATTAACATCATTTTTCCTTCTTCATTCGAAAAATATGGTTTCCAACTCCGCATTCCATATAATGCCTCAAATGGTTCCATTTGTATATTGGAAAGAAATATGTTATTATAAGAAAACCCATCTGAAGAAAGGTATTGATCCCAAATTCCATTGTAATCCATTAAAAAATAATGACGCATATATTATATAGTACGAATTTTCCACTTAGGCTATCCATCGGAATTAGGATAAAAATGATGTAATGAAATTTGATTTTGTACCTAATGAATTCGGAAGTACCTTCCAAAAAATTGATGTGAACCTGGGATCAGGGTTGTTAAAATGGAGAGAGAAACTCAATGTAACTCGACTATATCTTATAGATAATGTAGATGAATATGAATTCAATTCAATGAATTTTTAATGGTAATTAAATGTTAAGATTGAGTTAATAAATAAACATTGAACCCAATAGCATTATTTTCTCCTCATCTCATTGAAAATACTACCATTAAATAAAATGATATGTTCCCCTATTTCCACTCTGGAATTGGAAATGGTGGAAGAATACTATTCAGTACCTATCACTATTCCTTAATATGAGAATAATTTGAATACTTCATGGAAATTTTAGCAATACATCTTTTTATTCCATCCTACTAGTAATATTTTTAATGTTCTCTCTACATTTTAGTGCTACCTGAATGAATGAAAAATAGGGAAATAAGTGCTTTAGTCATAAACAATTTCCTCAAATTGGAATCAAAAGGCATATAAAATCTTTTTTCCAAATCATAAAATAACTTTTTCACCAATATTAAAATTAAGGAACTTACTTCCTTTAATGAATTTTATATTTCCTGAAAATATTAATCCTCTATATAATATTTTCTAATTCTTTATGACAATGTCAACTACACTAAAACCAGAAACAAAAAGGAGTAAACCCCTTTTCCATAACTTCTATGAATTTTTTTTCAAATAATTTACCAAAGGTTATCATTCCAAATGTAACACTGTTAATGTGGAATTATTTTTTTATTTAAGAAATCACCCACATTGTTTTATTTTCAAACATGATAATTAATCCTAAAATCAAAATCCTTGATCATTTCTATCTATTTTCTCTAACCCATTTTCAGTTATTTCAGAGTGAATATATAGTTCAAATTTTTCTATTAGTATATATGTCATCCTTTACTTAATTAAAATTATGCCTGTATATTGAAAAAAATAAAAGATAATTCTAAAATTTTCATAGGGTAATTTGAATCATGAGGGTTCAAATGAAATGAATCCAAATCGATTACCTAGTTATTCAACTTTTTGATTCAACTAATTAAATTCCAGAAAGAATCAAAATAGATAAAAAATTCACTATTTTTTGGATGGTAGGGACAAAACTAGAGCATTTACCAATATGTTTTTCAATTCCTAAAAATAATCATCACATTCTTTTATCTTGATAAATCAAAATCCATTCACAGTGAGCATAAATTTAGGGATAGAAAACCAGTTTTTTTTAGTAAAATCTGTGTAGTAATGCACTAATCTAAAAAACTGTGAATCTATGTGATGATGGTGAGCCTTGGGAAATTTTCAATATATTTTTAGTAGTTTAAATAGTTAATAAATATATAGAAACCATTTTATAGAGAACTTTTTTTAGAAACCTAAATTCACACCTGGTAAATTTAGCATACAAATATTTTTCTTTTAAGGTATAAAGGTAACCATTTATATTGTTTTATGTTCCCGTTGAATTTTTGAATATACCAAAATTTCGAAGATAAAAATGACCAAAAACTACTCTAATAACACATGAAAAATTCTATTCCCTGAGGCCCCTAAATACAAACGTTTCATTAGATAACCCAAACAACATAACAAAAAACTCATAGTGCCCATATAAATTTTAATATTCTTTCTTTAGGATATATACTTCCTTCATATTTAACTAATGGTACCCTGACCTCAGGCAAAACTTCAAAATATAATGAGATCCCTTGAGCTGATCAAATAAATCATTGATATGGGAAAAAAGAGAGTTGTTCTTAATAGTGATATTATTTAAGGATCTATAATCAATGAAGTGTAACATTAAAACATAATTCCTTTTAAAATGAAAAATAAGAGCACCCCATGGTGAAGTGAAATATTTTATAAAAACTTTATATAATGACTCCCATGATTTCTTTTTCAATTATAAATGTTCTACTTTATCCATTCAATAAGGGGTTTTAGAAAGAGTCCTCTCATCAGGACCTAATTCAACAGTAAACTCAACCTCTCAGGGAGGAATAACATTAAGAAAATCATTAGGGAATATATATATATATGTATTAATTTACTAATAGAACATTATAAATTTGAATATTTTCTTTATTTTCAGTAATATGATCATGGAAACCTTCACTTCTATCTCTAATCAATTTCTCAGGTTCTTTGTATGTTATAAAAGGAATGAAATAATTGAACACAAATTTATTTTATATGAAATCAATATTAACATGATAAATTGAATTCCAATTCATACCATGAATGATAAAGAAATCAACTACATATAGTTCAAAAATACTTACAGGAAACACCATCCCAATGATAAAAATATGAATCTTATTATAAATAATTGTTTGTCTAACACTTCCATAGGGAGTTTCCACAGAAATTTATATCATTATTTAATGAGGTGGTATTCATTGTTTAATTTAAATTTTATTATAAATGAATGAATATATATATCCAAAGTCAAACATGGTATTGGAATAATTTTAATAGACATGAAACATTCCCATCAAAACTTTATTTAAGAACCCAACATCAATTGTAGTAGTAGAATATTACTTCGCTACACCTTTCTGTTTCAAATAATGATGATTTAAATCCTATGAAACTTTTTTTAAACATGTATTAGCATAATTAACCGACTAATTACAACTAAAAGATATCACCATTAGATAAATATCATTCACCCCATTCTTTATTTGTTCAGGAATCTTTTATTTACATTCACAAGACCTATGACCTAATTGAATGCACTATAATCACTTTTTATACCAAGTCAAAAATTCCTCAAAATTTTTATTTACACATATGTCACATTTTGATGTCTTTAATATAGACTTATAAGATGTTTAATTCTCCATTTCCTTCCACCTTTATCTTTACTAACTATTGTCATCTCTAGAAACTACGTTTTAGAAAACTCTATCTTCACTTTGTAGCATAATGAACCATTTTATAATACCTTTTAAATTATCATGCTGCCAATGATATTCTTAAACACTGTTTCAACCTAGATTAAAATATAATAATTTTACTATCAGTGTCTTGAATAATATCTTGCACATACATAGCCAATATTATGATGTTTTCTTTATAGGAAGATAGAAAATCTTCATATTCTTACCTCAATTCCTGGAATTTTTTTCATATGAAACTTGTAAAACATAGGGAAATATTTCACAATGAAAATATTCTTGAATGTTTCCCATTAAAGGGAATAAATATCAAATTTGTCTCCAGTTTTATTAATAAAATACCACCATATAATTGATTTGCCTTCAAAATGATACACATAAAGGGTTTACTTTTAACATTCTTCACATCCAATGGAATCAATAATATTTTTTGCAATCATTGATCCATAATCCATCAACAACATATTCAATTGATCCATTTAATAATTAGTTATGTTGCCTTATGAAATTCTCAACAATATGAAAGTTCCTTTGTGGTATTTTCGGTTCCTCTCGGGCATTGATACCACTACCATTTAAAGCTTGTGTTAGTTGAGCCATCACTACAAAAACTATTATGTTCTGGTTACAACCATATTTGGAAGCTAATTTTGAAGGATACCTTCCTCTACATGACTTCCCACTACAATATCATTTTTTACTTTTCAAAAAACCATTCTAAACAAAAATATATTTTTTGAAGCAACATAGTAATATTTATATTCTATATAATTTTTACTTGATCATAAGGTAAAAAATTTCAAGGGAAACTTATCAACATTTTAATGACATCTAATGTTATCTAACCATTACATATAAGCCAACCATAAATACTTGACCTTATAATTTTAATAATATTGAGTTTTATTAAAAAAATTTATTCATTTCACTTCGATGATCCCTTCATTTCTAGAGTTTTAGAAACACATTCCATAAATCAAAAACTAAAAAACTATATAATACGAAGTGGATACTTCCTATCAGTATCCATTTCACACCGTATAAGAATTTTTAAAACAATACATTATTAATTTTAGGAAGTCTCGTTATTATTTTCAACTTTACATCATCCTTTCCCTTACCCATCTTGTAAAAAAAATTTAGAAATTTGGGAAAGGCTGAAAAATCTTATTAGCGGATATAAAAGAAAAAAATGTTAGTTAGTGGAAATAAGAAAATTCATATAAAGTCTACCTTTATCTTAAATGTTATTTGATAATATTAAATAAAACATATTTAAATGAAAAAACGAACAAATTGTTCTCAAATAAAACCATTAAAATTATTTACAAGCAATTAAAACACTATTTTGGTGACATAAAGATGCATATTTATATAACCCTTTAAAAACACTTTTAATTTGAATAATCATAAAATCAAAATAAAATATTATAATTACCTAATGAATTGGGGTAGTATCTAGGTGCACCCATCATTTAAACTATAATGGGATTACTTGGTACTGTTTGGGACACCTCATGTTTAATCAGAAACGAGCTTACCAAGTGAAATCTGGAAAACCCAATGTTCAAGCTATAATAGGCTTACCCGACATTATGTAAGTGCACCCACTTTTCATGTATAATTATTAAGTATCATATAAGGAATGATTTTTTTCTATATTTTTTATAAAAAAATATTCGTAAAACCTTTTTAAACTTTTAATAAAATCACTTTAGGATATAAAATACCCATTTCTTTTGAAAAATTATTTTCAATTCCAAAATACCCTTATCCCTTGGAGAACAATTTTTAGTACAAAAATAACAAAAAATATATAAATGGTTTTATTTAAATAAAAAATGAAATATTTTAATGGAAATTTCGAATCTAATAGCTATTATGGCATGGGAAATTTCATTATTTCCATGTACATTAAAATAGGACATTGATTTCTTCATTAGTCAAAAGATTCCATATAAAACACACAAACATGTAACTTTTGAGAACCATTTAATGAATGTAAAAGATACAGAAAAAGAAATTTATAGATCCTTTATGTCCATATAAAACAATTTATAAAATTATTTCAAAGGTATGGACATAGAAAAGTAATATTTAGAAGGAAAATAATAAATATTATTTTTTTATTTTAATATAAATCTTTTTATCACCTTTAAAATATTTTAATCATTATCCCCTTGAAGGAAGAAATTTATAAGATACTTGAAATACCATTAGAATAGATAAATTAATTATAAATAATGTCAAAGGGGTTTTACATACACCATATAAAATAATATTGTTATATAAAATTAAGATATTTCTCAATGAATAGAGATTACGGAAAAGTCGTGAACCTTTAGTTTGATTCATCACATGTTTCTTTATCATCCTATATAATAACCCAATTTTAATTATTTACTTGTTCTAGAATCTCTTCAGGTTTATTATTAATTTTATTTCTCTTATTTACATGTTATATAAAATTAATTAATCAATTAAATTTACATCAAATGTATTGAGCATATCCGGTTTATGTTTCAGAAACTACTATGATATTTTTACTATGGTCAAAGGGGTCATTATTTAAACAAAAACAGAATAATAATCACGAAATAATTATCAAATTTATACATAAATTATTATTTTTAAATAAATCATACAATATTTTTAAGAAAATAAACTAACATTATGATGGTGGAGATGGTAATTCGTGCGTACAAATGAGTAACATTTTCATTTTTTCAATGATAACTATGGATAAGAGGTATGAGATATTTTATATTTAAAAAATTATAATTAAATCACATCTATAATATTAATTAAATATATATACTTATATATACTTGTTTTAATGTGGTGATGAAAAAGTAAAAATTACATAATTTTTAGGAGGCAAGTGGTGATGTTATTTTTTATGATCTTATCGTTCCCCAAAGGATTTAAAGGTATGAGGGGATGAGGATAAGAGGAGGCCTTTTATAAGTTGAGTGAGTTGAAATCTGGTGAATTTTATAAATAGTGAATTCCACCAACATTTTTCCACGAAAGTTGGCTCATATAGTTCACAAAAAAAATATTTTTAGGTATAAGGTCTATATATGGCCATTAAATGGGCACCTTAAATGATTCATGGTTATTTGGGCCCTTTTGTTTAATGTTTAGTGTCTTGTTAAACTCATTTTTACCATAATTTATGTTATTAATTTTAGTTGTTTTTTCTAATCATTTGGGTAAATAATTAATTTGAAATTATTTGGAATTATAAACTAATATTATGTTAATTTTGGAATTAATTTTTCCAAATTCAATTCACATAAGTGAAAAAATGTAATTTATTATTAATCACACAGACGTAATGAGGCATCAGCTTTTTAAGAGTATTTTTTTAGAAAAATATGATTCTATATTAAATCAATGAATAATTATAATAATTGTATTAAAATAAATTAATATTTACTAATATATATTTTATGTATTTCATTTAATAAATTCTTCATTAAGGATTATTTTAATTAATTAAAAGGATAAAAATTATTCATTTAATATTTATAGAAAAACCATCTTTAATCACAAAAAAACATAAGTAAAAAACTATTATAAATACTGTTAGAAAGTTATTATGTGAATAAAAAATAAATAAATAATACCTTATATATTTTAAATCATATTCAAAACATATTTGGACTCTTAAATTACTCAATTTATTAAAAATAGAAGCCCTCTTATATAAATCGGCATCATCCATTATTTACTAAATTTTTTTTTTCTAAAAAAACAAAAAAGTTCATCTAAAATTAAAATTTATATTATTATTTTTAAAATAGTTTTAAATTTATAATATCAAAATTTTAAAATTTCGAATGTATTCTTACAAATAAAACATTATAACAAAAGTGTTTAAATAAAAAATTTCATTGGTGATTAAAAAATTACACAGATATCTTTATAACTAAAATTACTATCTAGTTTATACTAATAAACATGAAAATGATTCATTCTATCATTACCTAGGTTATTAGATACCCTCATCTCCTAGACAAATCTTTTTTCAGGGACTATAAAAATATGTACCATGATATTCAATTGACTAATGATCAGGATTGATACATTTTTTTATCCCTCTTCCTCGAGAGTCCTCAATTTCCCTTCCTTTTAAGATATTATCTACTTTCGTTAGATTACATACAATATGAAAAAAATAAATGATGAAGAAATATTATAAGTTCTCTCAATATTATCTGTGCTACAAGAAAGTATTCCATCTATTTATTAATAATGATAGGGGAGGTTAAATATGATTATTTAATATTGGTAATTATGGCCATTTTTATTTTATATACCTATTTATAATTTAATGTTTTCGAATTCATCCATGTGGAAATTTAAATGATTAAGGGTTCTACATCATTCAAGATCTTGGATACATAATGACATGGAATACTAAAAATACTTATTAATGTCAATGTGATACTACCTCCACTAAGTATTTTAATACCAGGATAATCTCTAATGGTCATGATAAAATATTTATTTTCAAAGGGGCCATTTTACCTTTTTCAATGAAGACACATACAATACGTGCTCTATATACTGCCTCTATAGATGTTATTGATGATGCATGGGTTTGTTGGAAGACTTCAAGGTGGGAACTCAAGATGAAAAATAATGGATCCTATGTGAAGTTAATTATTCATAAAGGTGGTCTTCACTGATATGGTAGAGAATATTTAATTCTAAAATTCTCATCCTTTTATAAGGAAGGAATCTATATTGAAACAGAATCTCATGCTCTGAATACAAGTATCATACATTATATTCCACATAATATTATATGACAATTAGTTGAATACAACATAACTTTTTTGGTTAAATATTTTATGGACCTCACTTCTAGTATTCAGAATATTTCATACCTTATAAGGAATTAGAGTAGTATTCTTCATCGGGATATTGAAATCCTTCAGACTTGGTGTGAAGGGAATATGGATTTTGTCCTTCTTGCATCCAATTAATACTATAATATACATCTATCCACATACATGATCTAGGGAACCATACCTCTCAACAATACTATAATAATTAATGGTGATGCAGATGGACTACATATTGTTAATCCCAATGAACTTTTTTTCTCTTCTGGTTTAATAAAATTCATTTTTTTGTCATTATCATACTTTATATTTATTAATATTGTTAGATATATGTTTAGGTAAAATAATTTCCACCACTCATGTTATTTTATTATTATAATTACTATAATGGTCATTTCACATTAATTTTCTATAAAATATAATTGGTAATGTGTTTATAATAAATCAATAATTAAATTCTAATTTATTTCAAATAATTATTTTAACGATAAAATTTTCTATATAAAATTATAAATTGTTATAGAATACTTCAAATTATATTTATTAAATTTACTAACTTTTATTACCGAGTAAAATTAAAATATTAATGTAATTATTTTTGTTTACGCATTACCTATAAAATATTAATTACTAAATTATCCCTTCAACTATAAAATAAATATTTGTATAGTAATATATCTTTTTATAATATAATCATTTAAAATTAATTTATCCTTATCTTATTCCTTATCTGGAACGATTATATGATCTCCCCTCTTAATGATTGTATCTTCATGATAACACTACCTATAATGGTGTTATCCCTATATATATATTACATACATATAAATCTAATTTATCTCACCATTTATCTAAATGAACCTCATAATCCTACTAAGATGAATTCTCACCATCATCATCTTCATTGGATTTCCCCTCATGGACGATCCAAAAGAAGTAGGCTATGATTTTTCCAGCATTTATTTGTTCACTATTTCCACATTTTATTGTTACATATTATAGTAAATATATAATTTACACCTCCTTAGTAATGGTAGAATGAGATATTTATTCCATTAATAGGTTTTTTATTTTCTTTTTAATATTTATTTTAATTTTTAGGAAATAAATAGGATGGTTAATTTTTTAATATATATATATATATAAATATATATTAAAATTTCAGGATGTTATGCCTAGAATTCCAAATTATCATAGTTATAATGGTAATGATATGTTGGAGGCTTAATATTCCAAGGATTCATGTCCATGGTTTTTTGTTTTACATCCTCTAGAGAGTTATTATATTTCACTCAAATAAAAACCCCATCGAATTTCCCATAAGTAATGAAATATAGTGTTTCCTATTATTACGACTTCTTCGAGGTGGGTTGGTTCCACTGATCATATACCCATTGAAACCAATATATGGAAAGGATTGGAAAAATGTAAAAGGGAGGGGGGTGTCTAATTTATCCATATGGAATGAAACCTCCTGAGTGCCTTTGATGTCAAAATTTGTACATATCCACACTATTTCATGGGATATAATAGTACCTTATAAATACTGTAAATTTATACCAAGAGAAAAAATCTTTATATCATTCCAACCCCATGTAACTCAACTTTGTTAGAGCTTCAAAGATAACCACCAATTGCAATAGAGGAATCAATGGGGAGGACTTTATTTCATTAATGGGAAACTCACAAAAACCTAACCCAAAAAATCCATTATATATCCATATTTCAAAAATGAACATTATAGATCCCCCACTATTTTGAACTTCTATAATGGGTTGATGTCATGAAAAATGGAAAATATTTATGCAGATTATACCTCAATCCATAATAATTTTACCCAATAAGTGATGTGATTATAATTCTGCAAGGGATTGATGTAGAGGGATGTAGATTCCTTGAATTTGGATAAATATTGATGATGAAAATAGAAATAATACAAAGGATTATCCAACCACCATTTTTAGGTGAAACCTGTTGGACTCTACCACATTCTGGTGGATGGCCAAAATTCCAAATTTGGATTCAATTAAATATAGATTTGGTTTCCTTAGATTTCAAATATTTATCTCCCCTAATACTCATCCATGTTGAAAACCAAATTTAAAACTATTATCTTACACCATGACTTTTACCATGTTGTGTGGAAATCCATTTCACACACCTAACAGTATATCATGAAATCTTACCATGGTGTATAGAAATATACTTCACTGTTTCTATCTCACCAAGAAATTGAAGAAAACATGCTGATATCTAGCTCCTCGTGTGATATAGGTGATTACCCAAATTGAAACACGTAGCACTATAACCATGATTATCCTTTCTATGAAACCTATTTCATATAGGGAAAACCCCCAACCATAAGGGATAAAAATATTTCTTGACAATCAATTTAACTATTTTTGGTGCCCCAAGAGCCATTTGTCCAACTCAAAACACCAATGGATCAACCATGGACTTCAAAAATTGGTAATCTACAAATTCAACTCAAAAACAGTCAACACCACTCCTTCTTTCATGATATAATGACCACCTAAATTTTCTAAAGCACCACTCCATCCCTCAAAACAATATCATGCTTCCTAAAAAATCCCATAATTCTTATTAAAACATAAATTAATGTTCATGAAGGTCCATACAATTAAATTTTCCTACTATGTGTAAAAAATACTTAATAAATTAAAATATTTTTTTATCCACCATCTGTGCATCAATATGTTATTTATGATGGTAGGAATAACTATTAAACATTTCTATAATGCATGATTATGAAAGAGAAATCCTCTAAAAACATTAAGGTGAAATTACTTTAATATCATATACTCAAATATTTAATCTCCCTTTAACCATTGACTATATTTAAATTTAGGACATTTATATTTTATTACTCTATCATAGGGTGAATTTTTGATTTAAAAGTCAAATTTTATTCCAAAATTGTTAACATACTATGGTTTTATCCTATATGATGTAATTGATCATTTATCCAAAGATAATATATTTTGTATTCATTTATATAATTGAATAATGTTATATAATTTTATTTTATTAATAGAATAAATTATAATTATTTCAAAAATCATTAATAATAATCTACTCTTAGCATTAAAAAAACCAAACCAAAAAAATTGAAATTATTTTAAGAATGATAAATTTTTCTTATATTCATTATTTATATTAAAATAGGATGTTGAAAAATATTACAGGTAAAATCAAGGAGGTATAATATAGTTACCACTATGTGAATCATTACATACAAAATTTATTTTGTTAAAGTGAAGTGGGACCTAATATTGATTATCTTTTGTGATTTTTTTCTAACAAAGTTTCATATTTTATGAATGTACAATTTTTCTAAGATTATTTTTTTATTAGGTGAAATAATTTTGAAAAATGGTTGAAAAGAATATTTGTGTAGAAATTTTGGTATGAATGGTTTTAATATAAAATTTCCAGTGAAGAAGAAAGTTAGAAATTAGGAATGATAGAATTTTTTATTAACATTTTTAAATACCATTATAACATAGTGAGATGATTATTTATTTCCATTCACGTTTTGATATCCTTAAGATAATCATGATACAAGTTGGATATTGTAAAATGTAATTGAGAAATAACCTTGTTACTAGAATAGGAATTATTGATGAAAATTATTAGAAGTAAGAAATGAAAATCCCCTGAAAAAGAAGCTGTAAGAATGATGGAAGTTTAAATTTAGTGATTTTTGTACAAAGGGAATGTTATAAAATAGATCATTAAAAACACCCACTAAAGATAAAGAGAATATATGTTTTTTTGAGTTAGCATGTTTTTGAAAAATGTGGAGGAAATAAAATGTATGAGAAACAAAATTAATGAGAAGTCCAAAGTTCATAGTTTGTAAAAACATTTACAAGATACAAAATGAAAAGGGGAGATCAAATTTGGTTTTAGAAATAATCATTTTTGAAAAAATATTGTTGGACAAAATGGTTTAGAAAAACTTCACTAAATGAACCCATATAGAAAGATACATATGAAAATATTTTTTATGATACATGAGTAGAAATAGATTTTAGAAAAAAATATAACAAAATCCAATTGCATATATTTGTGCAAACAGGTAAAGAAGAAAAAGAAATGATATACGATGTTTGGTTTTGGAGAAGAAGGAAAAAATATGACCTTTATAATGGATATAAACTATCGTAAAAGGTTGAAATTTTCATGTTTCATAAGTATTTATATTTTCAACAATGTATTCAACCATCATTATTTGTTAAATTCAAATGGGAAGATGAGGAATAGGTTTTTGAACAAACAGTTTTCATAATGACTTGAAATGTGAAATGTTTTATATATAGTCTAAATTTAGTTAAATTTTTAAGTTTATATTGTGTGTGTGAAATTTATTAAAATACTCAGAAAAAACTTGTTTCAAACATAAATTTATAATAATTTTGTTTTGTGGGAATGTTGTTCTAAAGAAGATTGACTAGAAAATAAAACCAAGAAACGTTGTTCAGAAAAATAAGTTTGACGAAACATAACTGAATTAATATTTCCAAAAATATTTCAAAATAAGAATCCAATGGGAATATTTTTTTTGATATAATTATTATTATATGATGTTTGAAATTTGTTTTTCATCTAGATAAAAAATAAATAAATATGTTCCTTTACATATAATGTTAAATTTTTTTGGGAATGTTTGGGATTATTGGAATGTTCATGAATACTAAGGAATTTTATAGAATACTTGAGAAGGTTACAATGAATGTGTTTTTAGTGGGAAAATGAAAAATGGGTTCACTAAATTTCCATTTTTAGAGTTCTTATATAATGGGGTTCATAATAAAACCTTATTTATAACTGTTCAAACATACACACAAGTTAAAATTTAGAAAAATTTGTTTTAGAAGTGAGTTTCATACAATGTTTTTATTACCCGTCAAAAAATATTTATGAACAAATAAATTAGATAGATTTTATGTTTTGAAAGACTAGAAAAAGATTTCATGGAGCATTTGAAGTATAATTTTTTTCTAATCAGATAGAAAATAGATTTTGTATCATATGTATTTTGAGTAAGGAAAAAAGTATAAAAATTCAAGAGATATTGAAAGGATACACCAAATAGACATTTTTTGATAGAGGAATATAGAAGAAGAAATTTTGACAACCATTTGTGGGAGATTGCGACAAAATTTTGAAGCATTTTATTTAGATCATGTTTTGTTATAAAAAAATGAAAACTAACATGAGTCAGAATAGTCATCCGTATTTTGAGATAGATAGAATCTAATGGGATTTTTCTCAATATTTTATTCACTTATTTCTAATAGTTAATTTCCATAGACCCATGCAAGTGGTCATGAAAAAGATATAGGTTCTCAAACTATGGTCCCATGCTATACATTTTGTATTCCTTATATACTTTCTCATAGATTCATTATTTTTTGGTTTCCTTAAAATTTAATATGGTAAATAACTCTAACAATTTATAGTCATTAAATTCCATAAACATGGAAATGTATAAAATGATAAAAATGAATTCAACCCCCTTATTAGCTGTTCAATGATCCTTTGTAACTTCAATTAGTATCAGAGCATAGGGTTCCTCTATTGAATCTTTATTATGGAAAATACCAATTTTGTCAAAAATTAAAGTATTGTTACATTTAAAGGATAAAATTATCATGGATGAAAAAACTTATACCATATAATTAGTCACCTGTTCAAAAGGTTGTATATGTAGTATTTATTAGGTTTCTATTCATTGAAAAAATGTATCCTATGAGTTTTTCTAAAAAGAGAAATAATGATGTTGCTATAAATTATAGAAATATTATTCTTATGTATATTTCAGAAAATATTTATAAAAAATTAATGGATATAAATATATCTATTGAAATTTTAAAAAACCAAAAATAATCTTTGAGTGAAACACTAAATTAACAGATACAATTCTACAAATATTTCAAAGAATGATTGAAGATACGACAATGGAAGGTGGAGAAACTATTCATGAGTATTTCACCCAAGTGAATAATGTTTTTTTAATATCAGATGTCTTATAGATATTTTGTGATATTCTAATATTTTTATGAAACTAATGAGAAACATCCTTGATGGGTATGATTCCAAAATTTCTATTCTCTAATATAAAAATAATTTGACTCTCGATGAATTGAATAACATTATTATTTCTCAAAAAAAATGAGACAATATGTATCATTAAAAAATAACATCAAGGAATAAATGAATATTGAATCTATGAGAAATATAAAATATAAGATACTTCATATGTTGACTTTAGTGGGGAGGAATATAAGGAAGACATTTAAATGAATGAAAATAACATGTATATTATATCCAAAAACTATTTAAGAGGTAGGGGAAAATATGGGAGAAAATTCAACTATAATTTTTCATGTGTGATGAAATTATGAATTTTTAATTATTTCCACAAGATGTAAGTCGATGAATATGAATATAATTTGGAAGAAAAACCTCAATAGAATAAGTTTAACAAAACATGTAAGGAATATAATATGTAAACTAGTGGTAAAAATATTTTTCTAGAAATTGACGAAGTATGTTGGGTAAGAATATAGAATCAAAGAATATTTAAAATAACTACTCATAATTTTAATTTTAAAAAATGTTTAAAAGCTCCATTTAAAATTTTGAGAAAAAGTATGATTCTTAAAATAACGATGACGGCGGAGGTGAAGAAATATATTGGGAATATTTTCTCAAATTTGAACATATCTTATGTCTTGAGAAGAGTAAACAACTCATAAAATAAATCATAAGGATTATTAATTAAATTTTAGTTAATTATGAATGATGTAATATTATCCTTAAATAGTAATATGAGTATATTCATGAGTTAATAAATGTTAAATATAATATTTTTGAATATAGAATGATGGTAGATGATCTATGTAAGAATCATATGGATAAATAATATATGGTTTTTAAAACTTAATACAATCAAATTATGTTAAAATTAACTTATGAGAGACGAAAAAAGGTTCAACAAGGCATTATAGATAAAAGATGAATCATCTCAAGTTGCAGGGAAAACTCATTGAATGTATCAGGTTAATTCCTAACACATTAAATGTAATAGATCATTGATATTTCATTAAAAATGTTTCTATTAAGAAAAATACTGGGAAGAAATGGTTTGATAAAAGATTTTATAAACGCATTATTTAAAAATATTTTAAAATTATCCCCATAAAAATGTTCTCCGATGATAGATGGAAAAAATGATGAAAACTGTTATAAGCCTCGATAATATTATTACTGTGAAAGATCATATTTCTATAGAATTATCTAATTAAATGGTTATTGTTGATTCTATGGTATTTTTTTGTATAAATATTATAATTATTAATAAAATGTTTCTCTTCCTAGAAGATTTTATAAATTTTGTTGGGGCAATAACATAATATATGAGATAAACATTCCAAATCCATAGGAAGCAAGAAAAAAAATCATTATGCATTAGATTGTTTCTAATAGAAAACCAGGTTGGATTCTTGGAGGTAGTGTGTGGATAATGTTTCAAACTAGGTAACTTTTATGATGAATGTTTAAATATCTTTCTGAGACAATATTTGTATGATTGAAAAGAAAAAGAGTCCATAAAGAATAAATTTGGAGAAATAGACTTTATTATTAAGACAAATATGAAATAAAGAAAAATGAATAAACAATTGATATTTGATATTTGATATTATTCACACACAATATGTGATATGATAATATGGAAATATTTTGATAATCATGGGGTAGAATATTTTAATTTTGAAAACTATAGTTCTTTATACAAATAGAGGAAGATGAACCACTCAAATTGAGCTCAAAAACCTTAATCTAAGGAAGTTTTATATATTTTTGGGTTAAATAAAACATACATAGTGTGACAAGAAATTATGATGATGAGGAATAAGTTATATCTAGAAAATATTCATGTATTTTATGATGTGTGGATGTGGTTAAAGTTTCATATAGGGGAGAAAGTACTAGTGGAAATCTATTTTAGAATAGAGAACATTGAAACTCTTGTTACTTGAGTGATAAATATAAAACATGATTTAGAATCCCTAGAATGGGGATCATGATAAAAAAAGTATGAATTAAATTAAAATTACATATTCTTTTAGAAACATGATAAATTTTAAAATAATATAACTTATGATTCCATAATATGTTAGAAATGAAATATGGTTATCCAAACCAACATAAAAGTTTGGATTCAATATACCAGAACTATTGAGATCATTCATTAAGACCCTTGTGGGATTATGAGACATGAATATACATAAGGGGTTTTAACATAATATATTTTTTAGACTATTTCTCTCATATAACCAATATTATGTTTTGGAATCATAAATCATAGGATGAAAAAATGTTCAGGTTTCTCAGAAGACAAGTTGAGAGAGATATGGGTGTTTATATAATGAATTTGAGTACCGTTAATAGAATTGATTACACATGAGACACTTAATTATCATTTTTAAGAATAATAAAAATATGTTTTAGTAATTTTTTTGATATATCCCTCAATAAAATGGAGTACATTAAAGGAAAAAAATCATGGTTGAAATTAGAATAAGCTTCAGGAATAATATAAACATTTAAATTTTTTCTAAAGAGAAGCTGTTTGTAATATTTTGAATGTAAAAAATTGATTAATTTTGAGGCCTGAAACCAAAAAAATTTACTTATAAATGTGTTTCAATAAAAACAAATCATTGTAATATTTCCTGGTTTTTGGAAGCCCCAGCTTACTGATGATAAAAAATCCATATTTTTTAAAATTTGATGAAAAAATGATGAATTAACTTTCATGGGATATTATCCCTATTGAGGTATTTTTAAATGTTGGAACCAAATTTTTCCAATGTTGGTGGATTCTTATAAAGTGAATGTAGTGGATAATTTAGCAGAATTTACAAAAGTTTTAGAAAATATTGTTAATGAAAAATTGAGGACTTCAAATGATAATCAAAGAAAGACAATGATTGTGATCTAAAATATGTAAATGTAGATTATGAAGAATAGTGTGATATGGAATGTGTAGTTGTAAGAAATACTATTAAATTTCATGCCATATATAAATCTGTTGACCCATAAAATCTTCTTGGATACTAGAAAGCTCATGTTCATACGAGAATAATGATTTGATATGAAAATCAAACATAACTCATATCATAAGATGAACGTGAATCTGTTTCAGAAGAATATGAACACAATTAATGAGTTGAAGATATGAATGAAGAGTTGAATTAAATATAAAAAAGAAAAAATTGTATCCCGTTCCATATTCAACTATAAATATCATTATTGGGAAAAAATGGGAGAACAAGAATAAACTAAATGAACATGGAGATGATTCCAGAAATAAAGAAATAATTTTTGTAATGGTTATTCACATGATGTAGGTTTGTATTTTAAAGAAAAATTTCCCCCATTTTCATATTAGGAATAATGAAAATATTATATTTAATGGATGGTGAAAATTGTTATAAAATTTATAAATGGATGTAAGGTAATGTTTTCAAAATTGGGAGATCGAGGAAGAAGACTATATTGTGAAACCCTATGGGTTCTTATATGAAAAATATAAAACAATGGTTTTTAATTTAAATATATCATTGTATAGGCTGAAAAAATTTCCACACTCATTTTATTCAAAACAATATGGTCACTTGAAAAGTATATTTTTTTATAAAGGAAAAGTTGATAGAAATATATATGTGGTGGAAATGAACACATGTATCCTAATTGTAATTGTTTTTATTGATGAAAGAAATTTTATATGGGGTAGAGTAAATTTTTTTAAGCTGTTTACATAATAAATTAAGAAGAACATAAAAATATAAAGGTTTGGAAAATTAAATTTATTTTTAAGATCACAAGTTGTATAGAAGGTGGGATACATTTTCCATTATCAGGAAAATTATGAAATAGATTTGTATCAAAATATTGGCATGGATGATTCCGATGAAGTTTAAATACTAATTCTATTGTTAAGAACATGAGTAATGATGAAGCAACGAAAATTGAGAATCATAAATATTTCTTGAAGTTGATCGGTAGTTTTATGTATCATACCACTCTATGGAAAAACATTTTTTATACATTTACATTATCTACCAGATATCATTGTGATTATATAGAATCAAATATGTTGGAAATATATAGAATTTTGAGATATGTTAATGGAACATATTCCTATGGGATTTTGTATAAAATAAATATTTATATGAAAATTATTGGATATACTTATACTGATTGGGATGGATATTGAAATATTATAAAATCAACATTAAAGGAACCATTTTCATGGGAGAATTTTGTGTGAGAAGGCATAGTAAATAACATTTTTATGTGATCTTTATCAATTTATATTAATAATATGTTTTTTCTATCCATGATTTTAATAAAATTAATTGGATGATGGTTCAAATAGAAGATTTAAAAGTTTTTTTTTCTAAAAAATTGAAGTTACTTTGTTATTATCAGATTGAAAATGATGTTCTAAAAATCATGTCCAATATTCAAGACCAAAACACATAGGTATAATTTATCTATTCATAAAATAGAAATTTAGTATTTGAGATGTTAACCATGAATATTATTTAATTAGGTATCAAATATATTATTATTTTTTCAAGAATGTTATGAAAAAAAAATATTTTTCAAATTGAAGTTGAATCTTAATGTTCATTATCAACAAAAGAATCCCGAAAACATTTATCAAAAAATAAACCACAATGATTTGTATTATACAAAAAATGGGGATATAATATATTTTTTTCCTAAAATGTGAATAGTAAAAGTTTTCCAAAAAATAACAAGATTAGATACATATCATTAAAAAATGAATATGAAGGTGTGGTTATCATAATATGGGGGAGAAAAAGTGAATGAATGGATAAAAATGATGTGATGTTTATTTATAGATAACATAAATATATTTCTCACTAAGGAATGGGATTCATTCAATGAAATTACATTATATAGTACTATATTGTTTATAAATCATCTTTTTAAAAGGGTATGATTTCACGATCATTTTTGAAAAATTGGGTTTTAGAGAAAAATCTTGAGTGATTAAAAGGAATGAGTAATAAATGATTTATATGAAAGTTTTTAACAATTCCAAAAAGTGATAATGAAGATCATTTGTGATGTTTTCCAAATAATGTTGTGTATTTTTTGGAAGAAATCAATTTTATTTGGGAATTGTTTTAACAAGTGAATGGATTTTTGTGAAATATGGTTATGAAATTTTTAGTCAAATTTTTGGTAAGAAATGTTTGGTTATAAACTATCTAAAGAAAGAGAAATTCAGAATATCTGAAATTTGGAATGTTTCCTTAAGATATTTAAAAACTTTGAAATTTTTTGGGAAATGTTTCATGGACAAGGCCTTTACCAAGATCACATGTACCCCCCCAACTAGATTTCTCCCTCGAATCATAGCATTTATCAGCCTTTCCACACTCATGAAAGATGCTTGTATAATAAGGGATGCACCTAACAAGCACTCAAGACACGATTGCAATGTAAGATCTCAATGGGTCTCAATTTTACTATGGAATTAATAATGAGGTTCACCCCATTATATAGGGTTCCATGGAAATGAATAAAAAATTATAGAATACTACATTACGCTAGGAATCTAGAGAATTATATCATACATTAATATACATGGAAAATTCTAGAACCTGTAGAGATCTATAATCATCTATAAATATATATAATGTTCTAGAGACTAAAAGGATCATGGACGGGTTTTATAATATTCCAAATGTCTCTATAATACTCCATAAAATTATAGAGATGAATTTATATCTAATAAATTATTGAGAACCTCGATATCATATCTCATCTCCATGTGGAAGTGCATGAGATCCCCCCAATGTTATCTTGGTGATGACCTTGACACACCATAATGGTAGTCCTCTATCACCATAGAAAACTACCAAAAGTTATATAAAGGTTCCCACGTTACCTAAAAATCTTGAAATACATTACAATTGATTATTTACTCATTACATTGTTGCACTCAACATCATCAAACTATCTGATCATCATGTATGAGATCCACTTCCCTGATATAAGGCTCAAAAATCATGGTTCCCTTTTTGATACCCCTTGTCATTGGTATTTCAAGTCATTATGAAATAGATTTATCATTATTACATGGAATAATGGATTAATATTTAACATGGGAGGTAACTCAAAGTGATATTTCCCCTCCCCAACATGGTGTATGATTTTAGAGTCCATTATATCATCGTATCGTTCCCTTGGGCACCTGCATGAATGCCTTGTGTCGTTGATATAAGAGTTTATTCATCACCTGCATTGTAGTGAGAAAAATAACATCCACTCCCCATTAATTTTACCACTTATTCATCTTGTTTTAATCCTTTTGAATATTTGTTATATTCATGTATTACTTATCGTAACACATCTTTTCTATTGAGAAGATTTTGAGTTAAATAATTTTCACTTGATCCACAATAAAATTGTGTGATGAGTGAGGGGTTATTATCTAGTCACTACCTCAAATGAAATCTTCCTTACGGTCTCAATCATTTCCATGTCATATTGTAATGGGAATATATTAAAAAGTATATCATAATCTTCCTAATTTTCACTCACAATGTCCCTCTTCTAGTTCTCCAATGAGGTATTCACCCTCTCATTCTGAGCATCTGTTTGTGGACCAAAACACATAGTATAGTGGTGACTGTATCCAAAAAATACAAATATATTTTCCCATTTCATACCTATGAATCATGGATCCTGATTACCAATGATATGTCATGGTATCCCTTACTACTTCACCACTTTCTTGAAGAGTAGCCTTGCTATAAGCTCTTCTATCACGTATTCAAGAGAAGGAATGAATGTATAAAACATGAAGAAACATTCAATTAAAAATCTTATTCTACAATATCCATTATAATTTGGTATGGAAATGATGATTTTTATAGTAACTATCTCCCAAAACCCCTGAGTATTGGTAAATGGAAGAAACAATCCTTTAGAAAAATGATTTTCCTCATTGTCCTATTTGAATAAAAGGCAAGTCTTCACATAGGCCACTAAATTATCATACATATTTTTAAATTAAGAACATCACTTTATAACAATTTTGGTATAATAATTCCATATATGTATTTCCCATATCGAGTCATGATATTATTTTATAATACTCATCTATAGGTTCCACCACTTTGGGCTAAATAATATTCACATAGCAAATTGTTGTGAATATTTTTAATCCAATAATGATAAATTTTTGATATTTTTTAATTATTGAACCTATTTTTTTAAATGTTTTATTAAATTAACGGTCAATTTGTACTGTATAATAAAAATGATCTAAATAATGAATAGTGCTTAATTTTGGATTTTTGAAATTTTTTACATTTGGGGTATTATAGTTATTTTATGAAACATATAATTCAAAATTGAGTGATTATTGTTTGTTAGAATCCTTATTTTACTTCATTTAACCTTTTCTCCTATACTAGGGGATGTTGTAATCATCTAGAGTCCATAAAAAATCAATTCTGTTGAAACATTTTCTAGGAAGACAACATGGACCCCAACACCATAATGGAAATCCATATTGTCCTACACATCATAAATTATGGTGATTCAACCTGGAATTGAACATGGATACATATATGCCTGTTTACATTAAATTACAATGTGTTGTGAATCCATTAATGTGGCCATTTAATGACATATATTAGTTGGATTTTTCGTGGAACATGCATCTAGAAAATGAAACCTCTAAATAAAAATTCATAACTCCAACATCATGTGGCCAATTAAGATAAAATGTGGAGGGTAACCGTACAACATATTTCCCAATAACTTTAATGAAGAGGTCCATGCATTAATCAGCCAATTAATGGGTAAAAAATGAAAACACTTTTAGAGGATTAAATATTCCTATAAGTGGAGTGGGTCTCCAACCTCTCAAATCTTTCCTTACCATCCCCGTTCCATATAAGACCCAAGGAGATGAGGCCAAGGGCCATTTAGGATTTATATATACTTATTTTATTTTTATGCTTAGTTTTATTTTAAAATTTTATGCATTAATCTAATTTACATTAAAGTGTTCCCCATTTTTCTTCCACCTCTTTTCTCTTCAATTCTCAGTCTCATTCTCTCTCATCCATCTTTCCATCGTGATCTCTATGCAATTCGAAACTGAAAGTGAATAACTCAAGTCTTGGACCTATGGGAGGTTTCATGGTGTTATTTGTTATTATGCCTCAATTAATTTTTTTTATTATATTTGTGGTGGAGGCATGTATATTGCATGGGTGTGGCAGTCGTCTGACACATCACTATTTCCAAATCAATTCCTTTCCATTGATTCATTCATTTCCCTCCCTTCTCTTAGGAAAACACTTCATATGGTGGAGTTGGGGCTTCCATAATGGATAAAATGGCATACTGTGGAGCTGAGTCTTTTAGGAATAAGATTCTTTGTTGAATTGTTACACAACATGACTACTAGAGGAGGTGTGGTTTTGTATACCAGACACATGCTAAAATAATGAACTTATTCAATCAAATAAAAGTAATTCTTCAATGAGGTTTCACTAAATGGATTATGAAATAAAATTTAAATAACAAATAAATAATGAATGAACCTATGTTATCAAACCATGGACCAAATCCTTTCTTTCTAATTTTCATTTTTTTTCATATGAATTTATATTTGAATTCGTCATTTCATTATTTTAATTTCATGTTTTCCAAAACCCATAAAATATCATTTTCAATAAGTAATTAAAAAACTAAATAATAGAAAATTTGAACTAGAATATGTGATTGAACCAACTGAAATTCTTGTTAAGTGAGATGACCATGGTCATCCACTATGCTACATTAAGAAAATAAATTTTCTTTTTCCATGACATACGATAGGCATACATCAAATATCCTCCCTATTCGATGAATAATATCATCCTCTTCCTAGAATATCCATGTATTTTTCAGTTTTAGAAGGTCCAAGGCATTGATTATGATAGGATCATGCTCCATTACTTATTTGATACTACGTAGGATCTCATCATACACATGTGACATGTAGCTGAACACCATCTTTATTTCGAGTGCATTGTACACCACACTCGTTGTACCTGGATAATACTCCAATGTATAATCAAACTCTGATAGTAAATCATGAAATTATTCCAAATTCAGTGTATATTTATCTAGGTTTGGAATTATATTGTGGTGACATTGTTAGTGTTCATGATGGAAATCGATCATAGGAGGTAGTATATCATTTCTCAAAGAAAATGCAACCCTGCAGTCATCTCCTTCTTTTTGAATGTGTTCCTAATTTTTGTTTAATTTAGATTCCTTCTCGAAAATTATATGAAATGACTTTCCAACATGAGAAAGCACTCAATATAATTTTCTAAGGCATCAGTATGTACCTCTTAAGTCATTGATAGATTTTTCATGATCATGAACAAATCTTCCATAACCATCTTCTTTAACCCTCCAAATTAATCATCATATCTATCATTCCAATCCCATTTATTGTTTTTATTATATAATATAGTGAACGGTGTCAACTTGTATGAGTACTCATAACAGAAAAACTATAATTGTTTACTAACCTAATGAATGATCTCATATTGGGGACCTTGTTTGGCCACTTCCATTATTCAATGGAACTAACCTTATCGTGGTCTATTATGAGCTTACGAAATTATAATTTATACGCAAAGAATAAATAATCATTCCTCACAAAGGATCAATTCTCTTCCACAAAAAATAACTCATTCTCCATCAATACCTTGAACATAGTCCACAAGTGATCTATATGTTCTTTGAATGCTTTAGTATCGATGGAAATGTCATCTATGTAGATTACCACAGACATGTCCTTGTTTTTATGGAAGAAATTGTTCATAATGGTAAAAAATGTAGTTTGGGGTGTTTGTCAAACTGAATGGAATAAAAAAGGAACTCAAAGGATCCATAACTTTCCACGTATGATATCTTCACCACAAGCTCCATGGATATGTAAATTTGATAGTATCCCGACATCAAGTCCAACTTTTTGAATACATGTTCCCAATCCCAATTGATAAGAGAGGTCAAATATCAATGGGATATGAAACTTTTTATTCATTGAGACTATGTTCAATTTGTAGTAGTCTACAAACATATTAAATGATCCACCATTATTATTTTAGAATAATATAGTACACCCATATAATGATTTTGATGGTTGCATTTTCCTAGAATATAGTATTTTCATTAACTATTTCATAAAATTTTCTAACTCAGGTAGAACCATATAATAGAGAGCCATGGAAGGTGTCATTACCCCATGAAACTAATCAATATGATGAAACAATTATCTCTTAGGTGGAAGTTACTATGGGATCACCAGTGATGAGACATCACTGAAATATTTTAGCACACCCATCACTACCTTCTTAAACTAATGGTTATCATACATCATCCATTATTAATTTAAGGAATATAATAAGCTTTATTATCCCTTATTTAAACACTTCTTAACATTAATGGTATTATTTATATAAAACATTATATTCTTACATACCTTATTCATGTCCACGAATGGTCCGTTCTCTTTTATGATTGCCATTTTCTCTAATTTTGGGGTTGTTATGCCCTTGTATTTCATAGAGAAAACCATCCCAAAAATTAGCTTGATTTCATAAATGGGAACTACCATGAAGTAAAAAATCTCCACCATTCCCCTATACAAAGGGTATCTTCCCCAAAAATGAAACATGTAGTTTTTTGGGTGTGATATTCACATAATTTATCTAACTAGTAGTCTTGAATACATCAAGATAATATTTCATAGCCTCATCTTCATCCACGATGCTTTATATGTATCACTTGTTAAGGATCAAAGAGATAGTCTTCCCACTCAAATCTAAATTTTCATACATCATACCATCCTTAGGTTCCACATTTATTGGGTTATTAACCTCTAATATATTGAAGAGCCTTAATTTCTTCATTTATCTCTCATTTTAAAAATCCCCATTCTCTTAAGAAAAGGACTTGAATGCCTTCATCTTGGGACACTCCCTATATTGGAGAGGCCCATAAAAAAATAAGAATCCTCACGGCTTATGTAAACTTATGTAGTCCTTTGTGGATTCCTTGGGCTTACCCTTGTAATGGTAATTGTGGTTCAACCTCATATCTTATTATCCCCCACCATTACCCTTGTAATCCTTCTTAGGATTATAGCTATTGGCCGTATTCTTTCATTCCACTAAGGAATCAAACATTGACATGGGTTGGGTGAAGGTTATAGGCTGTTGAAATATCACCTCTTATTAATCCAAAGGATAAATCCATTTAATGAAATCATTCTTGTGATCCTAGTCAATCTTGACATGTAACTAGAGGTTAAGTGTGACATACATAGGTATATAATATTGGATTTTCCTTGTGTGATTCGATAATCATATCTAATCCATCATTTTCCAATCTTCTTCATTAGGAATGAACTGAGCACACACCCACTACTAAAAAACATCATTGTAAGAATGATAATTTCCACAATAATCAATATCTTGGTGATTTGTGCTCCATTATAGAGACACATCATAACCATAGTAAATAAAAATTGTATTCAAATGACTCATATAAACCATCAAGAAAATTACCTTATATAATTGGAAGACATTCCAAAATATGTTTTCTTCTTCATTAGGATCTCTCCTACCATTGAGGTGCCTCAGTATATGCACATTAAACCTTAGTGTTTACTTCACTATAACTACAATAGACATATTGCTAGGGTAATTGAACCACTATTTCATCAATTGATCAAGATTTTGTTCATACCATACCATCACCTACCAATTTTGTTCAAAGGCCATTTGAGTCTAATAAATGAACAAATCATTCTCAACATCATTATCCTTGGCATAAATATTAACATGAACCACTCAGGTTTGAAGAATGACGAGTTCTTCATATAGTCTAACCATTTCGAGTTCCCTTTCCTCATTATCTCCTCAAAAATATCAAGGCTTTTAATCATATCAAAAAACAGATCTTATTCACCTAGGAGGCTCTCATAAAGATTTTAATGGTTTTTGAGTTATTTCTATAAGTCTTATTAGTGTTGGGAGGTTGGGTCTCCTTTCCAGTCACAACATTAGTATCATACACACCGGAACATTCCATTCTTTAATTCTTTCCTTGAACCTTTCTGTGATACATGTTTTCATAGACATGAACTTTCTTAATATATCATTTGGTACCAAATTATATATTTCACTCAAATCATTGGTATGTTGACCTTTTCTATACACACAAATAAAGTATTGATCACAAGGGAATCACCTAAAAATATCTCAATACACGATTTCAGTGGAGCCTCTAATTTTATTTCAATTTTTATGTTTCATTACAAATGAGGTTCCACCACCTTTATATAGGGTTGATGGTAATGAATATTGAATTCAATATTATTACATATCAACAATTTTATACAAAATTAATGCGTACTAGATTGTATATGGATAATTATAAAACCCATAGATATAACCACTATCTATAGAGAACTAGAATGTTCCAAAGCCTTCAAGGATCAAGGTGGGGTACCATATTACTCCATATATGTATATAATATTATGGAACATTATATTGTTGATGATATTTTGAGAATATTCTAGAGAATCTCAATATCAAACCTCTAATACATTTGGCTATGTGTGACACGATGCTATGTAGTTTGATCAAGTTTCAATATCATGAATACACTCATTATACATGATGAATTTTGTATAAAGAAAAAATTAGTATCCTTATTTATATAAAAATATTGATAGTTGATCATTTCTAGACATAAAAAATTAAAATCAATAGAATAATAAGTTGAAAGAAAATTTTTACTGTAAATATTTTGAAGCTTGTACAAAGAGAATTTTTTTCCACTGATCATCAGAAAAATCAATTCATGAAAAGAAGAATAAGTATCTATTTTTGAGTTTTAGTATATTTTCAGATACAGAAGTAAATAAAAATTGCGAGTAGCACAATTTAAGGGAATTATAAAATGATTGTTTTGTACAAACCTATTAATGATGTGAGAAAACAATTGCCCTGGTAATCATTGCTTTTAGACACAATCATTAATAAAAAATTATTATTTTATGAAATTTTACAGAAACAATTTTATTAATAAACCTTTATAGATTGATACTTTTAAATTTTTGTAATGATACATGATTGGAAATATATTTATGACAATGAATTTGGCGAAATTCATTCAATGATATTTTTCAAAACAAAAATTACATAGAAAAAATGAAATAATATGTTTTTTGTTCTTGTAGTAAGACAAATATTTAAGTTTATACCAAATAGAACATGTCACTGGGTAGAGAAACTTTCATGTTAAATAATCCTCTAAAAGTCTCATAAATTGGTAAAACCATATTTGGTGGTCAAGAGAAACAGATAATGGAGGAAAAGGTTTTAAAATTTTTATTGTCAATATGTTTCAATGTTTGTAGATGTAGGTTGAATAATGATTGTGTTTGAAGAAGTGATGATGTGTGTGGATGATGTTATAAATTTTCTCTAGAAAAACATGTTTTGGATGGATGTCTACAATAAGTTTTTTGAGTGAATATTGAAATTAGGAAGAAAAAAAAGGATGATTACATAAAATGGATTTGGTATATCAAATAATGTCAATCGAACATATCTAGATGGAAATTTTATAAAAAATGAATAAACATTAGCTGGAAAGAGTTTTTATAATTAAATGATGATGTTTTTTTCAAGTGGTTCTTCATCTAAATGAAAAATTATAAATTAAGATGTCCATGAACATATATTGTTTTGGATGTTTGAGAATTGTTGATATTGTTTTAATGTTTAAGATTATTTTATATATTTATAGAATACTCTAGAATACTTGAGAAGTTTTTATTTAATTTTTTTAGAGTGGGAAAATGAAAAAAAATCTCCCATAATGTCCATTTATATAGAGCCCACATAAACAGATGCAAAATAAGACTACATTTATGAATGTTAAAATGTTAACGAAATTGAAAA
Source organism: Viscum album (assembly GCA_963277665.1). NCBI lineage: Eukaryota > Viridiplantae > Streptophyta > Magnoliopsida > Santalales > Viscaceae > Viscum > Viscum album. The sequence continues at coordinate 736,457,528 of OY728147.1, read as the reverse complement.
AAATATAGAATTTAATCATAAGATAGTTTTATATTAATGTTTTATATCATGGTGAAGAAAAGTTCTAGATATGAAATCAAACATAGTAAAAGTTCAGAGAAATTGGATATATAAATTTAATAGAGCTTCCAAGAAAAATTTGAGGTGTAGTGGTTTTTGGTAATGAGAGGGAACATAAGTTTTATACAAGGAGAAATTTTAGAAAGTTTAAATAGATTGAGATACACTATATTTAAAAAGGGTTGAACAAATAGAAATTTGTAGAAAGTGGAAAATACATGGAGAAATCCCCATGAACTTTTGTAGGAGCTGATGTTACACAGATTTAAAATTTATATTGGTCTTAATATTTTATGAAAATAAATTTAAACTAATATCATCCAATATAATCATAAATATCTAGATATAAAAGCATTTTAATAGGATATTTATCAATTTATTATTAACTTCTTTCTATTTGGGAATTTCCCAGTACCCATGTGTTTATCCATAGGAATGATATTGGTTCTCACACTTTGTATGTCCCTTGTAAATATTGTGTCCCCTTTTTATTTACCATATTGGTATACCTATTATATTTCTATAAAATTTGAAATTAAAGAAATACATTAAAAGTTTTATAGGTTATATTTAATAATTCATGAAAATTTTAAAATGAAAAAAACTGATTCAACCCCCCTTCTCAAACGTTCAATGACCATTAGTAAGTTCATAGATAATAAAGACATAAAATCATTCTTTCTAATCCCATTTTAATTACTGAATTTATATTTCCAAAAGAACTTCATTCTATGGGATTCATATCATAGTTTCTTAAAAATATATATTTTGAAATTATATAAAGGGGTAATAAATAAATCAATAATATAAATTGTGATCGAATAAAATTTAACATAAAAGGATTAGTCAGTAATTTTTATCATCAATGATTTATTCTAATCCCGGAATATAATAATACTTTCCAATAGAGTGTACTATTTTTTAAAAAAGAGAGTATTCTGACCTATAAATGTTACTAAAGGAAGTTGAAACCAAAAAATTTGAGTCACATACAAACCCAACTTTGAGCACGAATCCATATAATCATGATATGCCCGTATTATTCTTGAACCCAAATCCTGTAGGATAATAATAGACTAATTAGTCATAAATTTGATTCTCATTATCATGCTAAGAATGATGTTTTCAAGAATAGCACCTAAAATTAGATAAAATTCCAGGACAATGTAATAATGATTTAATTTCACAAAATAGTAAAAAGAATTTCAGTTTGATCGAATGCCTATTGATATAAACATATTCATCCATTATGGAGTTGTAAACCACCCAAGAAATCCATCGAATGGATAAAAAATCAATGATGAAATAATACCTATCATAAAGTAAATACACCCCCTAAAACCACAGTGACATGAAGACATCAAGGGATTATAAATTTTTGGAAAATTTATGTATTCCTTTTAAGTAAGTATCAAAAGAGATAGTACCATTCAACCACTAAAAATAATCATCCTTCACTATTAGGGTAGATGATGTAGTTTCATTTGTAGGCCACTGAGATAACACTTCATTAGAAAGTATTCTTAGTGGGATGATCATAGTAGTTGTAATGACTAACGGGGAAACTAAATTTCATTTGAAAAATTTTATTCTCTAAGGTCATATCATAATAATTAGTTACCTTGTAGTCTTGTATGTGATGATATCTGTCCGTAATATTTTAATTTCATGAAGCCACTAGTGGAGAGGCACAATGCTCTTTTTTATCCACATAGAATATATTTAATTACATATATATTTATAGTTCAAATCTAGTATTATATTGATGAATATAAGATGATATTATACTAAATTTAATGTAATGTCAGGTATTGGATAGCCTAGGGTTTGAGATGATACTTTTTAATGTTACCATTCCAAAAAAATGTATATTCTTTTGATAATCTGATTTTTCTGGTAAAAGTCAAATTTTTCCTCCTATATAATTATTTTACGAGAATGTTTTTTAGTTATAATAGTGTCTTCAAACAATTAGGTATTCATTCAAATTAAATCATGTGATAATCTGCTTAATGTTTCATTGTACAACTCTTAGAACCTTAGTGGATGAAAGGATTGGCATAGTGATCTATAATATAATTCTATTGATCTTAGTTAACAAAAAAATGAAATATAAGTGATATTTCCTCTAATTGATAATCACCCATATAATTTTATTGGACACTAGAATATTCTAGTGATATCATCTCATGCCATTGTTTTTTAGTTCTCATAGTTAATCCATGGGATTGTTCCTCTTTTTAAAGCCAAGACACTCTTCTATCTACTTATTTATCTAATAAGTTAAATTGTATTACATAAAAACCAACTCTAGGAAGTATTAAACTTATAAAATTATAATTTTCATATATATGTTGGGACCAAGATATTTTGTGGAGTTTAAAAAAGATATAGGTATTAAAAAGATGTTGGTTTGTGTTATATAAATGATTTATTGAGTTATTTTTTTGTTTTTTAATGTAAGAAAATATCATTGTTAATATCATAAATCACATAACATTTCTTAGCTAAAAAACTAATCAAATTAAGTACAACGACACATGTTCATCTGACTAACACTATTAATATGATTTTTTTCTAGTATTTTTAGTACTGAGTGTTTATATAAGATTTATCTCAAGTACCTTCATATAGAATAGTTGATATTATAAATATCGTGATACACTTTTATTAGTAATATAGAAAATATAATTATAAAAGAATGTCTTTCAAATTTAATCTTAAGTAAAACGGCATGGATTTTAGAATTCCTTATAAGATGCGATGTTGTGATGGTATAAACCATTATCAGCCAATATATTATAAATTCTATCTATTAGGGGGACTTTGAAGAAGTATGGAATATTGGTTTTTGGGAAATTATATCAGTTGAATAAAATTAAATTGAATTTTATATATTAATCCATTATTGCTTAGTTGTTGCATCATGGTTTTAATTTCATTTGAAAAAAGGATGTATGAAGGTTCATGCTAGGGAAAAAACACATTGTCAAATTTTCAAGTACACTAAAATAACATGTCTGTGATGTCATTAGAATAAAGAATATTTTCTTATGTGCAGATCCTATCAATAAGTCTCATAAAAAATGTAATGTATGAAGTTATGATATTTTGTAATGATCTGTAAAAATATTCCGTATAATTATAAATAAGGCATCATATGATGTTCATATTTGTGAGTTTTCATAGGGAAGGAATCAATCAATGGTTTTCTGATGGAAGCCGTTGAATTGATGAATGGTTTAGAAAATATCTTCTAGGAAGTTTCTATGAAGTAATGTTTGAACACTAGTTAGAGATTTATTCATATAATGAATGTAATTATGTTGCATCAATGAGGTGTTTTGAATGGATTTATGAAATCATCAAAAAGATAATAATTTTCATGGTGTTTATGAGCTCATTCAATGTGACAAAAATCATCAAAGAAGGTCCTTAATGTTGAAATGTAATAAGATAAGATAAAATATTAATGATGATGTTGTTTTTTAAATGCATATCCATGTTTTTATTATATTTGAATTTTGATAAAGGAATTTTTTGGATGGGTATTCAAGGATTTGAGTGGGAGTTTAAAATTGATGTTTATGGATCACCCTAAAAATGAAGAATAACTATGACTATTTAATGGGGTATGGAGCACCGAGAAAAGTGTGAAATGTTTTTTATATGAGATATATTCCACCATAGTGAAAAGTTTGTTTGACAAAGGACGTAGAGGCATCAATTTTAATGATATTGGATGGAGTTTCCTACTAATTATTATTAGAAAAATGGTTTGCATAAGTGATCAATTAAATTGGGTGAATAAGTTATTTATGAAAATTTTGTTGAGATGATCGAAAGAATAGATAATTGTATTTTTATTTGTCAATAGAAAATTCCCCAGATAGAGATTAATGCATAGAGACACTGAATGAAGCATTCCAGAAGGACACAACAACTGGAGTATAATAGAAGAACATACTTAATGTATTTCTACTCTATGGAATGAGGTTTTGGTTACTTGTGTGAGACTAGGTGAAGTGTAAGAGTAATTACCTAAAATAATGGAATGTTTATTGAATGTTTAAGCATCATAATGGAAATATATTGATGCTTGTTGGTGAATGTTCTTAGAGTGGTAAAAAAACATTGTTATATCATTTATTTATCCAAGGTGAAGATGCAATATCATTATAATAAAATTTTATACATGATAAATAAAATTTCATATTTTTTAACAACCAAAAAGAATTGTTTCTAGTGATTTTGTGGATGTGTATTTATATAAACACATGAACCAGACTAGTTATACTTAAGGATTTTTAATCTTTATAAATACCCATATACCTATGGTGTGCATGTTTCCTTGTTTTCTAGAAGAGTAATTTCTCAATAAATGGAGGATAATGTTGTTTATAAAGTAAGAAAATATTAAAATCGGAGATCACTAATTCAACCATCCACGTTTTAGTGAACACAATGATACTTATTAGTCCTTTGATGTTACATGATAGAAAAGGTTTCCTTCATTGAATCATTTCTAAATTTTTTTAATGTTATTACAAACCAAATAAAAAGTACGGATATTATTATCTGTGTATAGAATAACAATATTATATTAAAGGGTATAAGGTAACCTTATACTATATCCATTGTATATGAATTTGATGATGCTTCTACAGATAGTCTCCCTCATGCAGAGATAGTTCTCTCAACAAATACCGACATGAAAATCTTGGAGAATGATTAGAATGTATAAACTTCTATGATTTCCTTACCCTCTAAATGTATGTTTCTCAAGGATAAATTAATTTGAATCTCTAAAGGAATATAAGAAAATAAGAAGAACATTTATGAATTTAATAAAAAAGTAAATAAAAAGAAGTTATAAATACGGATAATGATGTACGATGATCTTAATACAAGTGATGATATATCTATTGGTGACTTTCAAATAAGAATAAAAGTCATTATATTCCCAATTATATTTCTTGGTAATATATTTGATTATTTAACTACTTTTTAAGTGATATTTTATATTCTTTTGGATAAATTTTATACAAAAGTTTCATCCATAGAAGATAGAGAACATTTGACTATACTTATGGATGATATTCACATCATTATAATCACATATAAAATCACAAGAGAAAAGAACAACTTAATTAAGGATAAATATTGTTGAGAAATATCTTTCAAGGTCTCTAAGTAATGAAAATATATAAAATTTGTTATTGATGAATTATTTAGTGATTTTTACACTAAATATGTGGTTAGTAAAAATATTTCTAAAATTATATCCTTATTTTCTATAAATGTGAAATGAGGAACCTATAATTACAAAGGAATGTTATGTCTGAAGTTCTTTGCCCATGGAACTATTATGAAATATACTAAAAATGGTCCATGACATATGAAAAATAAAGTAATGAAGAAGAAATAAATTAAATAAGTTATCTAATGAATAATATATAAAAATGGAATTCCTTTTCTAATGGAATGTGTAAGAAGTTATATAAATATAATAATAGAAGATTTTTTGTTAAATGCATGAAATATGATGAAAGTGTAATGGAAGATGAAAACTGAGGTGATGATACAACTAAACAAATTACATATTGAAAAAAGGAATGATGAAAATTTCAATAGTGATGAAATTAGTAGATCATAAGAAGAATAAATAGATACTCAAATAGAGTTTATACATAATAGAGTGTTGAAATATTGTATTAGAATTATTATTAGACATAAAAAATGAAAACAAGAAGTTAAACAATAAAAATATTTGACAAATAAATAATGAATATTTTTTAAGAAAAATTAATGTTTAAAAATTAGATTTATTATATAATTAAATTACATGAAGATGAAACTAATATAAACATAAAGAATGATGAAAACATAAAATTTAATGATAATGAATTTAAAAATATTAAAAAACATGTTGAATATACGTGATGAATAAAAAATTTAAAATACATAGATTCAGATGTCGGTGGAAGTTACAATAAGTTTGTAACACAAATGGATTCATAAAAACTATCTTCATAGTTTAAAAAATTAGTTTAATATTCTAAGAATAATAGTAAAGATGGGAAGGCCTTGTATATAGAATAAAATCAAAGTTGAATATCCTAAAAGTTATATTGTTTCATAGTTAGAAGAAAAAACATATACTATTAGATATCTTGTTAAAGTCAGTGATAAATATAACAAAAAGGAGAATATGTTAGGAGTTTACCAAAAAAATTTACACAATAAATTTCGAAGGTTGATTATAATAATGATGATGGATAACATGTACTTAATCATGAATGATCTGTAACTTATAGAAGAAAATATTAATTCTTTGGATAATTATATTATTGTTTAGTATTTGATAATTATATTATGATATAATGGTTTGATCAAATATATTAAAATGAATCAATTTAAAATTCATGGATGTGTTTGCCGGGTTGTTGACCCAGTCAATGAAGGCAAACTGAGAATTTTAGTATGATTATTGAAAAGAGATTCTACCTTTAAAAATTATTTTTTAAGGATATGATAATATTATAAATAGTTCTAAATAAATTTTTATTATTTTACTTATAAAAAAAAATTTACCTAAGAATTATCAAAGGGGAGATGATAAAAAAGAATGTGGGAAAGAGAAGGAATTAGTTGGTGATACTGACCGAAAATAGTGTAAAGAATAATAGACATGGATATTTGATAGCGGGTGTTCATCAAATATGATTGTAAATTTTACATTGATAAAAACTTTAAAAGATTAATAATAAGGGATATTGATACTTAGAAATTATGAATCTCTTAGAATAAATGGATTGGATCTACTATCAATGGGAAGGGAAAGATAAAATCCAAAATAACCTTATTTATTGATGGTTTAGAACACTATATATTTATAATTTCAAGAAAACTTTTTAATGGTAAACATGTTTTTTCACAATAGATAGTTTTATTTTTAATTGACTCAAATATGGAATATATGTTACAAAATGAAAATTATCTAAGTGAATCTTATTTAAATTGGTGAAATGAAAATTTCATTCTTCATAAACATGATTGAATAGAATCATCTCTAGAATATGTGTTATAGAAATATAAACAAGAGAAAAATGATAGAATGTGTTCTTGATATTATTGACATGAAAAGAAAAAGTGATTGGTGTTGTTTCGTAAGATAGAAATGGAAGATCACAAACATAGTAAATATTAATATTGATATATATTCAACTTGTACCATGGAGTTGATAGCTTCTAACATATATTGGACTCTGAGGAAGTAATAAATAAATATTTTTACATACATTTTTTATTTTATAAACTACTTTACTCATAATTCATGTAGTATATATATGAAACATAAAATATAGGTTCTCAAAATTTTTAATTTTTTAGAAGAAGTGTATAAATGGGATGTAATCATTCTACTAATAATATTTGAACTGATAATGGTGCCGAATATATGAATAGTATGTTTATAAAATATATTAGATATCTAGTAATTAGTTATGAATTTATCAACGTGTAAAGACTATAATAAAATGGTGTCTCTAAAATAATAAAATATACTTTAGTTGAGATGGAATGAATGGTGTTGGTTGAACATGATACCTCTCAATACATTTGTTGTCAGGATTTCACATAATAAGTTATTATTAAAAATATTTATTTATACAGGCTGAACTTCGATATGACTCCTTATGAGATGTTTTATAAAGAAACCCTAAGATTTAGATAACTAAGGGGTGTTTGTAAGCCCATGTATTACCAAAGGAAAGGGTTATAATATTTGGAAATTTGATGATAGTGGTTTTGATGGAATATTTCTGGTATGCACTCCCAATGGTTGAGGATACCACTACTATAAAAGAAACCCTATAACAATGGTTTGGAATAATTGGTATAATATCTCAAACTATTATTATAGTGAATACTAATTGCTAGCAGGATTATTGGATTTTATTCCATTGTGATAGACCTATAGTAGTGGTTTTGGGAAAACTATTGATATAAGTGGTAAATAACAATGATTTTCAAACTATTGGTATATGTCATATGACCTAACTATACCAATTGTTTGAAAAAAAGGTATAGTTAATGAAAAAATATTATAGCGATGTTTTGATCCAAACTCCTACCAATTATACCTCAATGACCTAAAAACTAAGCTAAAATTTCAATTATATACATTATTAGATAAAAATGTATTTTTATATTTGAAATTAATTTAAATTTTGATGCATTTAATGTAATTTGAAAAAATTATACATAAGAAATTTAGGTACCTATAACATTGGTACTACAAAACCATTGGTATAGTTATATACATTTAGATTTTTAAAACTATAGGTATAAGTACCCAAAATGTAATTATGCCTACAACAACTGTTCACCAGAATAGTTGGTATAATTAATTTATATGGAACCTATACCAATTTTTCTCTAAAACTATTGTCATAGATGAAACCCATATCTTTGGTTTTCTTAAAAAAATAGTATAAGTACCCTATACCAACAATTTTCCTAACTTCAAGTATAGTTCGATGGGTATAGGTCAAATTTCTAGTAGTGTATATATGTTATAATAAAGAAACATTATATATTTTTGAATATGAAGATATAAATGATCTATAACAATGTGAAAATATTTTTACACATACAATTATATATATGGAATAAAAGAAAATTATGTTTTTGTAATTAAACAACACAAATATGTTCTAAACAAGAGTAATAATTTTGATGTTGTATGAGATAAAGATTCCAACTTAGCTATCTCATGTGATTATGTAAAATTATTTTCATCTCATCCTTTTCCAAGGGAAATAGATGAAGTTGAAAATATCCTTAGAAACCAACAGAAGCAATTTCTAGGTAGAAGAGCATCGAGGATAGTTTAACATACCTCATTGTTTTAACATGTTCAGCCAAGACATGTTGGATAATATTTAGAGTGTCAACAGATGATTGCTACCCTGAATGAATATATGTATAAATTTTATAAAATTTGAAATGGGTACAAGTAACAAAATAAAAAGTTAATAATATTACTAGTGAAAAATGGGGTTTCCGAAAGAAGTTGAATGAGACTGGTTATGTGATAAGGAACCTAGAATGATGGGTTTTTATAGGATAATCTTATATAAAAGGAATTAATTTTGATGAGGCCTTTATCCTAGAAACAAGGATTGATAAAATTTAAATATATATTTCTATCATCACACAATGAGACTATAGGATATTTAAGTTTAATTTCAGGAATTTGTTTCTTCATGGATGGACTGATAAAAAACTAATATTTGAGAAACCATGTGGCTTCATTATTGGTAATTATGAAAGCTATGTGTGAGCATTGAAGAAGTCTCAGTACTAGTTGAATGATGTTCTGACAAACCAGTATTCTAAATTGTAATCTTTTTTAAGGATGTCGATCTTCAAGAAAGGAAGAGTAAATAGAAAACTGTAAATGAAAGAAAATTGAGAGTTTTCCCTCCTTCTATTTATTTATTTTTCCAATATCTTATTTATAGGGAGTAATGAAGGAATATGTGATATTTTTATTTACGATATGGAAATGATTTTTAATTTTACATGACAGGCGAAAATAAATTCTTTCATGACTTACAAATCTATCAAAATAAGAATTAAAGTTTCTATCTCAAGTGTTTTTAACTAAACAACTTCTAAATTTTTTTGACATGAATGATTCAAATCATGATTCCAAATATATATTTGTTAAAATTTTTTCGATGATTTTGGATTGTAAGAAGATTGATTCTAATGAGTTTATAAATTTGGATTTATGGTTTTTATATCTATCAATATCAGGGATATATATAGTGTATGCTGTTACACTTTGTTCTTGGTGTCAATGTTCACCAAATGAATTTTATCTCATGTATAAGGAAATTATTTCCATATATATTAATATAACAACGTATTTTGGGGTAAAATATGAAATAATATCAATGATTGATCTATTTGGGAATAAGGGAAAAAATTGTGTAAGAAGATTCAATGATAGAAAATACACATCAAAAAGATTATTCATTTTAGTAGAATGATATATTTTCAAGAATAATAAGACAAAATGCTCAGAAAAACATAGCATTATTGTATCTGAGTATGAATCTTCCACTAAAGCTACAATATAGTTAATATTAATGAATACATGGTTGAATTATTTATTGGTTTATGTGATATTCATCCTAATTATTGATTGTGATGATGAAAACTACTATTAATCTCATGTAGAATATACCATAAGCCAATAATGTTAGGGAAAATGATTTTCTATTATAAAGGGATAGAATTCGAAACATGAAGGGGGGTAAATTTCAAGAAGGGCTAAAAGAGACACATTTACAAAAAATAAAGCCACTATAATATGTATTATAGTTATTATGAACTCATCTCCATTGAGTAAGTGACTAAGAGAGTCCTCTATCACATTGAAAACTCAAAATTATGGAAGGGAAGAGGAATTCTTTTAAGGTGAACAAAAATCTTACATTATAGTCATGGACATTATGGAGATCCGTAGATCACTAAAAAAGGATAAATCTAAATTTATTTTAGATTAATGAACCTTACACCAAATAATAAATAAAATATCCATCATAATAAAACTGGAGGCTAGATGGTAGTTGTTAAAGAGGATAAATAATATAATTCCCCACATGGATCAAGGATTTGGAATATCATTTGAATGGTTTCACATAGTGAAAATCAAAAATAAATTTAGAGATCAATGTCTAGGTTTGGTGCAATGATGCTGAATCAATCTCTTTGATGGAAATTGATATGTACACATGTTCTTGAACTATTTTATGTTCCTTATGGGATATATTGATATTTGGGATATATATATGAAACATTAAAATTTCTAGGAAAATATAGTTCCCATATTCGCGTTTAAACAAAGAATCCCCACTATTACCGAAGGATAGGCTAATATCTATCAATATGCTTATTGAGGGTATGCTAATGGGGAATTAGCTAGTTATGGGAATTATTGAGATTTTAACATCACCCCACTAAAATTTTAATATTATTTTCATATAAATATTTAGAAACACAAATATTATTAGTGTACCACATATATTATTTTATAATAGAGGATCCTAACAAATCATGTTGTTATATGATTATCAATAACTTTTTTAGTATATTTTATCAAATCCAACCAACACACTAAGAAATAGGAGTTTTTATAGACATATCACTTTATCATAGAAACTATAATTAATTAAAATACATTAAAGGTTTTACCATGATTTTGATTAATTATAATTAAGAAGGAAAATATATGAATTGATATTAAAATGAATTGAGGTTTCTTAGTGTGTTTGTTGGATTAAAAAACTTCTATCTAGTTACTGAAAATATCATATCATCACATTACATATATCCTTGAATTATAAGTACTCTTTATTTATTTAAATAATTAATTCATCATTCTAGGTAAAATGTATATTGAATATTAGTCAAACATTTATGGAATCAGTATATAATTTTTTTTAGGGTATAAAAATATCAAGGGTTATTAAATGAAAAAATTAGATAAATATTAATATATCAATGAATAAATCCATAATATTAGTCAATTTACTATGTTAGAAACTATATTTAATTTTTCTTGAAATATTATTTGAAATATTCATGCATAATACAATTGAAAATAATTTAATACTTTTTACTCATTCTCTTCTCATAAATGTGATTTTAATGGAACATTTAGTCATTTCCATGTAACATATATTTATTTTTGACTATAATATATAGGAAAATAATAACATCAATTAGTAATTTACCTAATAACTCATAAATGGATGATTTAGTACCCATATCGCAAACAAAATTATATGTTTTTTAAATAATACCAAATTTTTTATTGTTTCATACTAAACAAATAGTCTAAAATTTGTCCAAAATCCCTAGAATTCCATAAATATTTTATCCCACTGATATTGATAGACATATAGACAAAATATACAAGAATTTATACTATGTTTTATGCAGTATTATACGTGTGATATAGGTGTTTCAAAAGAAAAAACATACATATTTCTCAAGCCATGTATTATGCCTTTGGGATATGTCATTTCTCATGATATAGATATATCATATTATTTTTTTATAGGAATTTCATCAAGTATGATATCATAATTTATTAAGGTTGTGTTATATGGGTAATCTTATTATATGATTTCTATGACATAAAATGATTAAAAATTACACCAAACACTTTTTTCAACATTTAAGGATTCTTCTCAAAGAACTAACTTCTAATATAATCATTATTTTAAGTAATCATATCATGAAACTAAAAATAGGCCAAGGCTAGAAAAAAGATTTAACAGTAATATATTTACTCATATGAGTTATGATAATTTTTAATTCATATAAAGTCATAAGTTTTAAAAAAAATGTATATAGAGGAGTAAGTGTCTATGAGAATGGTGTGCAATGGATTCCCAATCATTCACTACTAATGCTCCTAAATTTATCTTCATTCACCATTATTTGCTATAAATTGATACCAATATATCTTTATAGTGAGCCAGATCATAACCAATAATAGAGTGATATGATTCATTCATATATATTTGTTCTATAGGAGAGTCCATTGGAATTTATTAGTTATCTTCATTAATAAAATAATTAATAAAGGAGGATCCTCCATCATTTATGATTGGTACATGTTCATTATTTTATATTCATATTATTTTGTTTTTCATATTATGGATGTATTTGGAATGTGGTTTATATGGTCTTTAACTTCATCTTATGGTGTTATTCAATCATTAGAATGATTTTAGTCATATCAATACTTTACCATGTTTCTTGATTCATGAAATAAATTTTTTATTAAAGAAAAATGTTTTCTACATTATATATCTCAATGAATATCATAAAAAACAATTGAAATTTTGTTCTGTGGATTGCTCTATGATATGTGAAATCATAAGAAATGATATTGGAATTACTTATGATATAGGATATCAAAGATGAAGACACAATTGAATTCTCCTAATTTTAATCATATTTTACTTTACAATAAAAGGTATTGTAGCTGATGATAGCGATGATCAACATTTGTGAAATAGAGAATCATGGTGACATTACTATAAATCATATATTGTTGAAAAAAACATCAATGTAAATGAATTTTATATCACATAAAGGAATTAACTATCATAAATTAGGATATATTATGATTCAACATGCACCATATGATTAGGAGTATATAAAAAATTATGATATATATAAAAAACCAAAAATTTTATTTTTCTATTTATGAATTGAAATATAAAATATATAAATTTTTATTTATTATAGAATAAAGAATTTTTGGAAAATTATTTAACTATATGTTTAAGTAAAATGTAATAATTAAATATCATTATTTATAAATACTAATATTATAATAAATTTTTCAATTATATGGAACACCCTATAATTTGGTTATAAAATGGTTATAATGAAATATAACAGTAGTTTTTAAAGTGAATAAAATTTTCAATATAAGGAAAAATATAAAGGTTTTTTTATTTAAAATTAATATTTTTCCATAATTATTAATTTTAACTGTTTTAATTAAAATGGATAATTTTATAAAATTGTTTAAATCATATAAAATTGAGTTTTTTCAATTTTTATGAATAAGGTATATATATTATTATATTTACAATATTATGAATGTCTACCTAATATTTGAATGGTAATATATATAATTCATATATTTTACATATTACATATTTAATATAAATTATATATAGTAATTAATACAATGGTGTTCATATTAGAAATAAATTTAATGTGTTGATAATTATTTAATAATGTAATTTTCATAATGAATGATTAAATTATAAATTTTTTACTATTATTTATTTATTTTTCATGATTCTCTCATGTTTAAAAATATATATTATTCATTTATTTTAAAATATTCTAATATTTATTATTAATGAATAAATTTATTATATGACGAATGGTTGTATGCATCAATTTTAAGTCTTAAATTTTTTTAATAAATGACCATAAATTTATCTAAAGAGTTTAATGCCATATTTGATAATTGATTTAGCGTTTTTCTACCCTGAATTTATCTTGTACTGGGTTTTGAGCTTGAATATAGTAGTTGATTACAATTTACAAAACCGAGATATTATAATTGAGATGGAATTGTGGCCTCTTTCATGTATAGAATCATGTATAGTGGAACTTTGAGTTGAACTGTACACTTTCTTGATGGTATATTCCTTGTTTGGAAAAGTATGGGTTGTCTATCAGTCATTATATTCGTACTATTTTGGATATTATTTATTTCATATAATTATATAAAATTTCATAAAAGAGTTTTGTGGACCTTATTCGTAGGATTTATTTGGATATTTGGGCATAAATATTCATTTTATTTTGAGGTATTTTTACATGATATGAGTTGTGTAAAGAGGTAGACATAGTAAGGTTAAAAAATATTAATTTTTGTTAGGTATAAGTATTATATAATATATAATTTAAATAAGTAAGAAATAAATTGTATATAAGAGATAGTAAGGTGATATTAAATACCATTTAAAATAAATAGTGTTAGATTCCATATAATGAAAACACCTAACTTGATGTATATCGTACAAATGGATATGTCTATGTGAATACAAGTTTCCCTTATGTTATCTTGTGTAAATAAATTAAGTAATTTGGTGACCCTAAGAGTTAAGTGACTGATTATTTAAAATTTATTTTGATTACACTTAGTTGTGAGTCCCTTTGAGTTAGCATATTATAGGAATACATTTTTTCTTATTTATATAATGGATTGAAAAACTATTTCCCACTCAACCATGTATGTGTAATATATGATAATATTTTCATGATTTTCCCTGAAAATAGTGAATTTAATGTGGATCATGGAAAATAAAGCTCATTTCATAGTGAAACATATATCATGGTAAAATGAAAGTTATTATTTAATATTATAATAGGGATTTTAATATTAAGAACCATTTATAAAATCATCATTTTAATTAATATAAAACATGATACTTGTTTTGCTAAATCCTATACAGTAGATAAAATTGAATAATCATCAACAAATATATATCTGAGATAAATATTTGTAAATAATAATATTAATAAAGAAAATTCATATTCTGGTATAGAAATTTCTAATATAATTCTCAATAAATAAGAAAAATTCTTCATGTTAGAGAAACCAATTCTCAAGGAAACACTGTTCATATAACCAAATCAAGTGGATATGAATGTTTCAATAGTAATTATAGTCTATATAAAGAATAAAATTTAAAAACATCATGAAAACATGGCTTCATATTGGATGATTAAAACCAGGAATGGTTTTATAAAGATAAATAATGGAAAGAATTATATAATGTTCTTAATGAACTATTTCAATGTAACATGATAAAATTCACTTTAGTATCAAATCATTTATTGAGTATGCTTAGGTATGTGACTGACATAGAGTGTCTAAGGTCACCAATAGATCATGATGTCGGAAAAAATTCATTATATAATTTTTAATGAATTATTATTACTGTTCAACATTAATTAAAATATGATTATACTAAAAAAAATTTACTCTATCATATAGTGACCCTTATTTTCTTACATGACTATTACATAATTTTAAAGATAAAAAACATAATAGAGTAACAAAACTAGGATCCATAGGTTTTTGTTTTTGGAAAAATTATTACCATACATAAATTATACATAATAAAACATAAAAGTTTATTTAATTCCTTCTTCTTTATCTTATTAGTGCCCCTCATGTTCTCCTTAGTAAAAGTAATCACATAAGGATATACATTAAATAAAAGGGTAATCTAAAAGCCCAATAAAAGGATAAATAAGATACATGAAACTTATGTGAGAATAATAATCATCATAGTAAAATAAAAAAAGGATCATCATTATAATCATGAATGTAATTTTTAGATAAAGGCACAGAATGTGTAAATTCATAAAAATAAAACATCATGTCTTAGTGGTCAAATAACACACTTAGATTTGAAAAAATCTTCCATCATTTTCATGAATATTTTACTTTATCTCATGAGATACCTAAAATTAACCAATTCTTTGGAGTTATATATAATTTGGGGTGCCCCTATCACATCATAACATTTACATGTGCTATATAATTCTAGGTACACAAGTCACATAATAATACTTATATTATCATGCATATAACATGGAACATATATCAATCTTGGACATAAAAAAATGAATAAAAAGAAATATGTTTTATTTAAAAATACATATATTCATGAATAAAAAAGGGGTTCCTAAAATAACTAGTGAAAAACATTCTTGGTAAATGAATCATCAATCTTGAGGGAATTACAAACATTATTAAGATAAATAAAAGACATATTTTTGGAAAGAAGAGTTCTTTTGAAAAAATCTTCTCATTTGTTATAGAATCAAATCAATATATATATATATAACCCAAAAAATAGATGTTAAAGTTAAAAATTGACATTTATGCCAAATTAAGGGGACATCCATACTAAAAATTAAGTGAAGGAAAGAACACCAAAAGAAATAGAGTTCGGTTCGAGAATCCAAAAAAATTATGTCAAAATGATTTCTTCACATTAATATCTTGGATAATCAAATTATATTCATTAAATAAAAAATAAATAACATCTTTTACATTTATTTTATTCATTATTATTTTATTATGTTCATTTATGACCATTCTTATGATTTATAGAGTTCTATTTCATTGTTCTGAAGTGTTCGTTATCTTGGTTTTCAGGATTGGTGATCTATATATTAGTATAGAAGATTATATAAAAAGATAATATTTATCCAGAATTGAAATTATAAGTTATGAATGAATTATAATAAGATAAAATGAACTTACATATCATTTAGTTTTGTGGTATGAGGATTAACCATTAGTTAAATAGTAAATGAGAATGATTTAATTTATTTGGAGGATTTTACAACCATCAAGAACTCATATAGATTTAATTAATATCATGTACTTATATTGATTTGAAAAATTTATATAACTTATAATTTTTATAATAATTATTATTTAACAAAAATTATGGTTCATTACTATCCATGAGTGTTATAGTGTAAAATGAAAACAAATCATCTGTGGTGGCGGTTAATCAACAAACCACTGATGATGTATCAATTTTTAGAATAAAAGGGAGAGGGTATACATTTTAAGAGGAATTATTCCATTAACGTAATAAAATTATAGTATATAAAATATCATGGATTTATCTTTCCGCTTGGATAAGTGTTGGTGGGGAGAGGATAAGAAAATAACTGAAATTGAAAAGTAATTAAAACAAAAACAAATAGGATTTTACCTCATGACTTTCAACTCCATGAGAACCTCATTAGAGAAAAGAGTTTGGTCTTCAGATGAGTCCAAGAGATATTAGAAGTGGAGGGGGGTAATTTTAATATTATTGTATATAAATGGAAAATATTGAAGGCTTTTGAAGTGTGAGAATAAAAGGTGGTGAGGGGTGGTATTAATAGTGGATGAGAGGGGTATTTTCTCATTAATTTATTCATTAGCTTATAAATTTGGCTTATGACATGGAATATTTTGGATTAACATGTATAAAAACTTCAAAGGTAGAAGTTAAGTTCGAGATTATGATGTTACATCATCCACACAGCATCCATGAATCAATAATTCATATGTATCTATCTTATATCGTAAATCATCAAAGTTCGCTATTCACAAAATTTTTAATTATTTTAGAAAAATAAAAAATATTTACCCTAACCAATTTAAAAAATTTATAACTTAAAAATGGACTCTATATTATGAAAATAATTTCATAAATATGATAACATTTATTGTTAAATAAAATAACTATTTACCTAAAAATACAGATTTTATTATTATTACTTATTTTATGACGCATTCAAAAATTATAAAAGGTATTATAAAAATTTCTTATAAAAAATTAAATAACTAATAATTAATGAATGTATTTTATGAAAATAAAGTTTCTTTTAAATCATAATATTAATTATAAAATCATAAAAAAAATTCACGAATTATAAAAATACCAATACATTATTTATCCTTTTTAATATATTTGTTTAAATATTTCATGATATAAATATATTATATTATCACTTAGAAGACATGGAAATTTTATTTATACTTATAAAGGTTAAGATATTGTCCTATTATATGTTTTACTATTTCTAATGGTCACATTCCTTTTGAATAGTTCCTGTTACTATTCTTCCGTATAGGTTTTCAAATTTTTTAAAATACCTCTTATTTCCCTAATTAATAATTTATAATGTTTTAATTGTGTTTTATATTTTAGTTTATGTGATTTATAATATATTTAATAATAATAAGAATTATGTTTTTATTTGATAAAATTTTGGGTCTTTATATTCTTCCCCCCTAAAAAATTTCACCCTTTAAATTTCATTTTACAATGTATGGTGTAAAAAAGTGTGGGAAAATATCATTAATTAATTCCACAAATTCTAATGATCTCTCTTTGTAATTATAATTCTTATATAGTACATTTACAGGGTGATTAGTCTAATTTTCTAGAACATTATCTCTAGGGTCCAAGATTTTCACTGGCTGCTGTTCATTAGAGAGATCATTTTCTAGTGATACCACCTTTGGATTTAGTACATGTGAGAGATCTGGTAAATAATTCATAAAGAGGGATACATGGAATAAATAATGTACCTAAGACATGGAAGGTGGAAGTTCTTGTCTATAGGACACAGCTCTGATACGATCAAGAACCTCAAAGCGCTGATGTACCTAGGGCTCAGATTTCCTTTCTTCCCAAATCTCCTGATTGTATTCCATGGTGATATACATAGGAATACCATGTATCAAACCATAAACTCTAGGTACCATCAGTGATTTTCTTCATATCTCTTCTATCAACATTTGGATTCCATAATGTGATGCTGAATGGTTTTCTGGTTTTCCACCATCTCTTCCACAATTTAATGTCCCAACATGCTAAAGTTCACCAAATTCATCCCAAATAATCGTTGTTCTACATACTTTACCATATCATGATTCATATAGACCCATTTGGATGCTTTATAGGAAAATATTATTGTAATAGAACTCAACCAGAGGCCGATATTAGACCTATCCTTCTTTGAACTCCATAGATTTTTCCACAAACATGTATTCTTGTGTCTGTATAATAAAATCTGATATTCAAAAATATTGAAGACTACACATGTACTAATGTTTACACTAGTGTTTAGATAATGTCGGTGTCTTTTCCAGAACTTGGAGGTGTTGTTCAGATCTCGATTAGAAAAAATAGATAGTGGTACTCCATGCAACCTTACCACTTCTCTAATATATATCCTTGCATATTGATCTAGTTAGAATACTCTCTAATTGTGATAATGTGAGTTGTAATTGTAAGGTGATCCAAAATAACCCATTTTTAATTGTTTCCTCTGGATATATTTGGATGTCCAGTGAAAAATTTCACATTCATGGTTTTACATTTCCTTGTTCGTATGGGTAATGGTTGCATTATCCCATTAATTTTTTTTTCATTTATTCTTCACTTGTTATCATACCAGAAACCATGATTTATATTTAGGGGCCTCTTTCTTCATATTGTCCCAAAAATAGTGTTCTTAGAGATCTCAACACATCATTGTGAAACCTTGGTGAATAGAGAATATTGAGCTATGTGGATCATTTAGAAGCTGATTCTTTATCTTGAGATTGGATAGTACCCATATTCGTGACCCAAATCTTACAACTCCTTCATCATAAATTTTAATGTGTGAAGATTTCCACTTTCTCATAGCTTCAAACTTATTATAAATTTAAAAATTATTTCTTTTTTCAAACATTATTTTCTCCATGATTTATGGTTGAGAAATCATTTGAGAAAATATTGGTGATATTACATCATTAATGATTCCCATGTCTATACATTTCAAATATAATAAGATTAGATACCTCTAAATTTTAATAATTTATAATGTTTTAGGATACATTCTAATTAGAGCATATTCTACTTCATTTAGTTTGTTGGGATGGTAGTGGATTGATTAGTAATAATCCTCGATGTTCTCTAACCATATTCGATGACACATATTAATATACTTTTATGTGAATAGATATTTTAGACTCCTATGATCTGTATATTATTCACACTTCTCCCTATAGAGATAATGTCTCCATATTTTCAATGTGAAGATCACAAATTCCAACTCTAGAACATATGTGGGATAGTATTTATCATTAATTATGAACTTCTGTGAGGCGTAGGCTTTCAATTTATCATTTTACACCAGTACAAAACCGAGTACCCTCTTTGAAGAATCTCTGTATACCACAAATATTTCACTACACATCAGAAGTGTGAGTACTCACATTGAAAAAAGTCTGTTTTTTAATTGTTCAAGTAATATTCACATTCACTTGTACAAAAAAACATTTATCCCTTTTGAGAAATCTTGGTTAGTTGGTTTGAAAATCATTATATATACCTCACATATCACCGGTAATACCCATCTTAACCATGGGAAGTACATCTGTTCATTACTTATGTTTTCCTAGGCCACTCTTCGATTGAATATTTATTGGAAGGGTCCACATATATTTATTTTCTAGTGTTAACATGCCCAAATAATGATACTTCATCCATCCAGTACTCACATTTACTGTTCTTTTCATATATTTCTCCCTTCACAAAGTTTATAGAATAGTATTAAAATTATCCGCATGTCCCCATTTACCTTTGAATATATTATATTATCATGAATAAATACTACCAATTTTTTTGAGGAAATCACTAATGAATCTATTCATTAAGTCCATTAATATTATTATATCATTAGTGAGTACAAAGAGCTTCACTTTGAATTCATAGTGTCTATACCCCAAGCTTATGGTAGTCTGGGGAACATATTCTTTATTCTCCTTTAATTTATGATTTCCCGATCAAAGGTCTACCATAAAGAAATACAAGGCCCTACACAACTGATCAAACAATTCATATATCCGTAAAAAGGGATAGTAGTTCCTTATCATGATTTGGTTGAGCTTATTTTTTTTAATAAGTTTGGGGCCGAAGCTTCATTTTTACTTTTAAAGAAAATTAATCCTTGTGATTGGGTAGAGGGAGACCCATTACATAGCCCGAAGTCCTATGAACAAGTGTTCTTAATAAAAGGTCTGAAATCCCATTCTTTGGTCCAAATTCCCCTTTGGTGAATAGTACATCTACAGTACCTGGGATACAACAGTACCTGATGCAGTACTAACAGAACCACAGTTCCTACTACAGTACCCTCTAAAGCTATACTGTCACCACTACTACAGTATTCTTATAGTACCCTACTATAGTGCTACTACTATACTCGAGAATTCCTCCCTTATCTGGATTTGATCCTGGGTCTTTTGGATACAATTAAGGATTCTCTAGCACCGAGGTATATGCTCATTGACTGATTTTTTGAGCTCCTGATAATCAATTAAGAGGAACAGTAATCCATCCATCTTCCTTACTAAGAGTATAGGAGCACCCCATGGTGATTCACTCATCCTTATAAAACCCTTTTATAGATTATCTTGTAAATTCTACTTTTGTTCCTCAAACTCAATGGTGTCTATTATATAAGGTTTCTTTGATATTGGCAGAGATCCAGGAATAATTTCAATTGAGAACTCAACCTCTCATGACTAGAAGAAGACAATACTACTGTACAGGGAACCCATCATTGTAGTCTAATACAGTGTGCTTATATTCGAGCATGATTTTATCCTTTGTCTGAAACATTTGTGATATATATGATTTATCATAAGGAAATAATATCCACACTTTAGATGATGGCTCCTAATAATATTCATCCTCCTATTTACCCTTGAATATAATTGGAGGATAACTCAGATGTAGAGTGATCTCACATTCTTGATAGTCGATTTTGCATGTGTATAAAGATATCCAATCCTTGTCCAATATAGAATCAGACTGCACCAATATATGTAAGAAAAGGTTTTATATGATGTTCAGTAAAAAATAAATATTGGGGTGGAGTTATATAATTTGGATGCAATAATCTCCCCATTTTATGATCTCAAAGATAACCCAACCTCTATATTTAAAGGAGGTGTTTGTATAGTTATACTAAAGATGCAAGATATGAAATAATATATAGAACTAGAATAAAATAGTATGTTTAATATTCTTGAATGAATAACCTGCATACCTATCACTACATCATTTTCAGGATCCACCTCATTAGTAGTTATGGAAGAATATTTCCATTGATCCTTTGTCTCTGGTGGCTGTTGATGCTAATTACCCTCAAGAACATGAGTCTTAGTGCACTGGTTCGTATAGTTCATTAACTCTCTAATATTAAAACTTTAAACCATTGGGTGATCTCACAATTTTTCCTCTATATTTTAAAACATCCTCACGCCTCTTCTATAACACCTCAAGCTTCCATGGTACGCTTTCCTTTCAATAATATAGTAGCGTGTGTTGTACGAATCTTTGAGTTTTTACACACACACCACAACCAATTAAACTAACCATTATGAATAGTAATACCCACTTTTTGAAATTTTATAAATTTTATCTTTCATAATGGACTTCATTTTTGGATTCGGAATATCAAAATTACCCTAGGGTGAAATTTTGGTATTTTTCTAAAAACGTTCAATTTTTGATGAATAGTAAAAAACACTGAGTTATAGTTTAAAACAAAAGTTTTTATTTAAATAATTTTTTATTTTATTTAAATTTAATTAAGGTCAAAATAGATACATAATACCTATATAAGTTCAATGTAATTATTTTGAGTCAGTTTAGAATAATTATATATATAAATATAATATTTATTGAACTTTTAACCATATTTTACCCACCTCCTAGGAGATTTTGGAATATCGAAATTAGCCTAGGGTGAAATTTTGGTATTTTTTTGAAAACATTCAATTTTTGATGAATAGTGACAAAACACCGAGTTATAGTTTAAAACAGAATTTTTTATTTAAATAATTATTTATTTTATGTAAATTTAATTAAGGTTAAAATAGATACATAATACCTATATAAGTTCAATGTAATTCATTGGAGTTAGTTTAGAATAATTTTTTATATATAAAAATTTTATTGAACTTTTCACCTTCTTCTACCCACCTCCTAGGAGAATTTAGAAATTCACATAAAACTTAACTTTACCGCTTCTGTGGGTGGAATTTTGGAAATCTGAGAGACACAGTTAATATCAAGGAGTAAAATGTGGTTCAGTGAGATGAAAAATAATTTCTTGTGAATAGTAACTTTTTACTTTTATTTACCACAGTTAAATGTAAATAGGGTAATTAAGGGTAAAAATGATATTAATATTACCCTAACACATGTCCTAATTCTATTGGACAAGTGTATCTCGACCAAAAACAACCTTAGGAATAAAATATTATCATTTAGGTCCACTTGGATTAGATTTGGACATTTATTATTATTTAATTCAAAGAAGAGTTAAAAGAGTTAAAATAAAAGTTTATTTACTAAAACATTTTTAATATAGGGTTATACATTAGATAAATTAGATTGTATATATTCATTAGAAAGCTAAAAATATTTCCTCCATAATGGTAGTTTATTTAAAATTTTTATAAATTAAGTAATTTAATATATTTATGACACAAAGGTGAAGCAGTAATTACATAATTAATGAAATATTAAAATAATTGATATTATAATTAATAAAATAAATGTAATTAGAGATTTTTGATGAATTATAATAATTTTCTAGGTTAATATGACATATTAGGATTGATTATATAAATTTTTTTTGAAGTAATAATGCTGATATGAATTTATCAAAAACAAAATATCCAATAGTGTCAAAATTGACATAAAAGAGATTTTAAAACAAATATTATATTATTAATTCGTATTAAATTCCTAAGAATCTGAGGATCAGCTAAGAGATTTATATTATGATATTCGTATCATTAATGGACCACTTGGGGGTTGCTTGGAGGTATATAGAAAGTTTATTAACTATAGAATATAAAAGTACAAAGTGACATGGTAAGTGTCAAACTAATTAACTAAGAGTTAAATCTAAAACATAAGGTTAATATAATGACCCAAACTTGTATAAATTCTATTGGATGAGTGCTTTTCTACCCATACCCACCTTAACCATTAAATAATCCACTTTGGAACCATTAGAAACTGAATATGAATTTATTATAAAATAATATTTCTAGCTTTTTCAAAGGTGCCCCTCACCCCTCATATAAAAGGGCACTCACCCTTCTCACTAATTCACACATTCAAAGACTTTTTTCTTGGACAAAACCTTCCAAAATAATCTCTAAAATTCCCTAAATTCAACCTAGAGTCCTTATTTTGATCATAAAGCCAAACTAAGGAGCCCTTTTGGTCAAATCAAAAGGAAGAACCTGAAGAAGAGGTAATGTTCTCACCACCCTCTTTCAAGTTCATTTCTTCTTCAACTTCTTCATTATTTATTATTCCCATTCTAAAATAATAACTCTAGTATCTTATATATACTGTGATGTTATTATAAATATGGTACAACCATATTCAGTGTTATATCCATCCTTTGCATGAAATGTCACCATACGTGCTTACGTACGGCTTACCGTCTCCACGTCGTGGTGTAATTGTTATTCAATAAATTATTATTTGGATGGGTATAATAATGATGTTTAATTCATGTAAATAATAAATATAACATGATTATGATTCTGTATATATGATATACCATCCAATTATATATTATTTTAATATCAAAAGAATGATATTGTCGCTCGTGAGTACGTATGGACTACCGTCTCCACAAACGCGATGAGATTCATTATCAATCGTATCAATTCAAGTGTTATTATAATTTGATGATTTAAAAATAATGTTTAAGGACTTGATATCATTATGGATATGAATAAGATAGAACCTATCCCTAACAAACATGGCTTATGTAAAAAAACATATACGAGTATGTTAACACCCGAAACGACGATAATAATAAGATATTATTAACAAATCAATGTTAAAAGATCATATATGATATCATAATTATGTATATGGTTCTTGTATAATTTAATAACAATGTTTTAACTATTATACAGGAGGTTAACATACCATGAACCAAGGAAAAGTAAAAGGTAAGGGTTTATTTCACAGTCTCTTCATTATCCAAGGTTGTTTATACGTAATTATCTACTGGGACCTCTTTATCATCCACATCCATGTTTCTTAAAAATGTATTTCAAAACATTCTTACTATTTTACAATATATGGGTTAAATTCATTTATACCCTTTTTTTAATTTTTATAATAGGTTTATAAAGGAATCTTTCCGTCGTTTTCTAAACATGGTCATTTTTAACCTTTTCGACAGAATTAAGGTAAGAATGTTTTTTTAACTTATACGGCGGGTGCGGCTATTTTCTGCTGTTATAAAATCTTCAAATCTTTCCATAAAAGCTTATAAGGATATTTTCAAAGTAAATGTTTTATTTTATAATTATGTGACTTATAAATGATTTCAAAAAAGAGATATTTCTCTCAAATAGTTTTGATTTCATCTATGTCATCATCCTTTGATGAATTATAATCTTATTTGACGTTTAGTTATTATGAAACAAAAATTCCACATTCTATTGAATGTTTTGTGATATTTTTGACTGTGGACGTGTTATTTTTATACCATTCATGGTTTTTGGATAAAGTATTTACATATCGTATGCTAGTTTAATACGAATGTTTATGTTATGTTTAAACCTATTCATATGAGGAATGAATTGGACTTAATAAGTGATGGTTGGATCCCACTATAGCTCCTCGATGCATCAGTAGGTCTCATGAGACAAACTAGTGTCTTGGCACAAGGCCTTGACAAAATATTATTTGTAGTCTTGGTACGAGGCCTAGACTATGTGGTTATGATAGTTTGGAATTTTGCATTCCATCATTATGAAAGTGGTTATTGATATTGCATGTGATCATTCGACTAGTAGAATATACATGGGAATAAGTAAATGGAATTATTTCATTTTATCTTTTCTATATTATGCTGAAGTTCAAGTTTAAAAGGCTTTTGTTTTAGCTATACAATGCCTTAAATGTTTATGTTTATTTATGAATGTTTTAGCTATATTGTTATCCTTACTGAGCATCTGAGCTCACCCCTTTCAATGTTTTATTTTTCCTAGGATGTGAAGGAGTAATTTATGAATGACCTGTAGGGATAATATGAGGGAATATGAAGACAAGATGTTTTTTAGTAGTTTTCACTTTATGATGTAATGTAAACATTATGAACGTATCTATATATTCCAAGGATACTAAACTAATCGGTCTTTCGAGACTTGGTATTTATTGTGGTTATGAATATGATATGTAATAATGCACCGACTCTAGGTAACTGGGGTTGGGGCTTTACTGTTTATATCAGAGGAAGTTTAGTACAAACCGTGGATGGTAGATTTAGATAAACTCTGATTAGAGCACATAGACCTAATATGGACTTTGAGGATGAGTATAGAAGAACATCCTAGAATTTTGGTATTGTAGATATTTTGTGAGTTTCCCGAGAAATAAATCCCTGTCTGGATAGGAGAAGGTAGAGGCGGCTCTGGCACAGATGTACCTAGGGGTAAAACCCAAAAACACCGCTTTATGCTAGACTCAAACAGGAACTTGTGCATGACAACGGGCCTTGCTGTACTCTTGATCACGACACACCTGGGGGATATGCTTAGGATAAATCTCATTTTCATTACAAACAATTATAAAGGGTTTATGAGTATATACTTTTTCAAAGAAAATATTTTTATGATTTTGCATTATATCCATAAATAGTTCAATTTATGTTAACTATTTTATAATTATGGAATTATGTATTTTTATTCGTAAACTGATCTAGTTTATGCCATTGTTTAGAAATAGTACCTAGTGGAAGAAATGGAAACCATATCAATGCACGCACTCTATGTATGGATTTCTGGCCTGCTCAAGATAATTATTGTGGAGCTGGTGATACCACAGGTTCTGATCAGCTTATCACCATACTGGGACAACTCACTCAGGTTATGAATAATAACCTTACCCGTATGGAGGACCCTGATCCGCAGCGTGGAGTATCAATGTTAGATCGCTTCATGAGGAAGAAAACACCAACATTCAATTTGATTTCAAATCCCATAGTGGCTGAGCAATGGATAAACTACTTAGAGAAAATATTCCATGCTTTGGGGAGTAACGAAAGGGAAAAATTTGTCGTGGAAGTTTACCGCCTCACTGGAGATGCTGACCAATGATGGTACTTGATTCAAAATACAAAGGAAGATAATGAATTATCAAATATGGAATGTAGGGATTTCAAAGAGATGTTTTTAGAAAAATAGTTTCATCGAGACCATCGAGTAGATATGGAAAGGAAATTTTTGAGTCTGAGGCAGAAAGAGGATGAGAATATCGCAAAGTATGAGGCTAACTTTACAAGGTTAGTGAGGTATGCTGCAGATTACATACGTAAACCAAGAAGTAAAATTGATAGTTTCTTTGATGGGTTAAAACCATTTATCTGTCAGGAATTTGTCTCACAAACCATCTCATCATATGAAGATGTTGTCTCGTGTGCTATCAATACAGAAAAGGAATTCACTAAGTCAATTGACTTTAAAGCAAAACAAGAGAAGAAGAGATCTTCTGATCAATCTGGAAATAGAAATAAGGGGAAGAATGGAAAATTTTAAAATCCATCCTGCAATAAATGTGGGAAGAAACACCCTGGTACTTGCTTAAAAGTAATGGGAGTCTATTAAAAGTGTGGTGAAAAAGTCCACCAAGCTCATGATTAGGGAAAGAGGGTTGATGTCAACGTGGAATGTTATAATTATAAAGAGATGAGACATTATGAAAATGAATGTCCTAGGCGTCAGGGGAACTTGCATCAGAAAAGGCCAAGGGATCAAGGCCAAGCTTATGCTATCAGTACTACGGAGGTAGAAGCTCTGAAAGACGAGGTGGCAGGTAATTTAATGGTTTCCTCAACTTTATCAAATGCTTTATTTGATTATCGATCATCACATTGTTTCATATCTTCTAAGTTTTCTAAGAACATTAGATATTTTCAATTTGATTTAACAGGGGAGTCGTCAGTAAAAACTCTCAAGGGAAGTATCATTGCAACAATGTTTTGTGAATAAGTCCCCATTAGAACACATAAATAATCTTTATCGACTGATCTCATAGTCATACCTATGATTGAGTTTGATATAATCCTTGGTATGGATTGGCTTTCAGACCATGATGCGAAGATTTATTGTAAGAAGAAGGAGGTTGCGATTTTTGATGATGATGATAAGGAACACCTTATCTTTAGAGCAGAATCATCACCACCTAATTGTTATCTAGATCCACCCCCATTAGCTCAACTAAATTCAATTATTGGGGAGGAAGATAATAAAATGACTGTCTGTGAGGAAAGGAATATTCAAATAGAGGATTTACCTATTGTGAAAGAATATGTAGATGTATTTCCAGAAGATTTACTTGGACATCCTCCAAAATGAGAAGTTGAGTTTTCCATTGATTTAATTCCTAGATCAAGGAATATATCAAAGACCCCTTATATAATGACCATTGTGGAATTAGTCGAACTAAAGAAACAACCATTGGAATTGAGTAATAAGGGATTTATTCGACCTAGTGTTTCTCCATTGGTATCCCATGTCCTTTTTGTTAAGAAGAAAGACAGATCTATGAGGTTATTTATCGACTACAGGGAGATCAATGCTATAAAAATAAAGAAAAAGTATCCCCTACCTCTCATTGATGATTTATTTAACCAACTACATGGCGCTCAATACTTTTCAAAGATTGACCTTGGATCTGCATACCATCAAATGTGTGTGAAGAAGGAAGAAATTCCAAAGACAACATTTCGAACCAGGTATATGCATTATGAGTTTACCGTAATGCCTTTTGGGATGACTAATGCACCCTCTGTATTCATGGATCTAATGAAAAGAGTTTTCAAGGAATATCTCGATGATTTTGTCTTGGTATTTATTTATGATATCTTGGTATACTCCAAAGTCTATGTAGATCATGAAAATCACTTATGCATTATCCTGAAGACTCTGAGAAGACATGAATTATATGGGAAGTTTAGAAAGTGTGAATTCTGGCTTCAAGAGATTTCTTTTCTTGGACATATTGTCTCTAAAGATGGAATCTATGTTGATCCTTATAAGACCAAGTCAATACAAGATTGGCCAGCACCTACAAGTATAACTGAGGTACATCGTTTTATTGGTTCAGGAGGTTATTATCAATGTTTCGTCCAGAATTTTTCCTGGTTGGCTAACCCATTAACAAAGCTCACAAATAAGGGGGTTAAATTAGTATGGACAAAAGAGTGTGAATAATGTTGTGAAGAAATGAAGATAAGATTAGTCAATGCTCCTATATTGACTCTACCATTGGGGAATTATGCGTTCATTATTTATAGTGATGCATCGAACAAAGGACTTGGTTGTGTCCTTATGCAGAATGATAGGGTTATTGCCTATGCATCACGATAGTTGAAAATTCATGAGAAAAACCATCCTACTCATGATCTTGAGTTAGAATCTATGATCTTTGCTTTGATGATATGGAGGCACTACCTCTATGGTGAAAAATGTGAGATTTATACTGATCACAAGAGTTTGAAGTATATTTTCTCACAAAAAGAACTCAACATGAGGCAATGGAGATGGCTTGAATTACTCAAGGATTATGATTGTACAATACACTACCACCCGGGGAAGGAAATTAGGTGGCATATGCTTTGAGAAGAAAAGATCATGGAGTTTTGAACATGATGAGAATTTAATGGGATCTCATTTTCATGGATCTAGTGAAGATGGATATGGGAATCACCATGGAAGGTGAAACATCAATGTTTTTTCAAATGGTTTCAAAACCATCTTAAATAGAAAGGATGAAGAGTTCTCAGACCAGTGATGAAGAGTTACGAAGGAAAATTAAAGCTTTGAATGATGGAAAATTGAGTGACTTTGTGTATGATGATGGAATTTTGATTTTTGGGAAGAGACTTGGTGTTCCCGATATACAAGATTTAAAAAGATAATTTTTGGATGAAGCTCATAGTTCCAATTTCTCTGTATACCCTGGGAGCACCAAATGTATAGATATTTTGAAGGAACATTACTGGTGGGACAACATGAAGAGGGATATTTCTGATTTTTTGTGAAGATGTATGGTTTTTCAACATGTGAAATCTGGAAGGAAATAGCCTGGTGGAGTATTGCATCCTCTTCCCATACCTGAGTGGAAATGGGATAATATCATGATAGACTTTGTCATGGGACTACCAAAGACTCCTAGAAGGAATGATGCAATATGGGTCATTGTTGATCATCATACCAAGTCAGCACATTTTCTTGCAATAAGGGAGGATTTACCACTTGAACGTCTAGAAAGGGTATATATTAATGATGTTGTGATACTTCATTGAGTACCCATATCGATTGTCTTGGATCGTGATCCCCGTTTTTCATCGAGATTCTGGAAAAGTCTTCAGAAGGCCTTGGATACTGAACTTCATTTGAGCACTGCTTACCACCCTCAAACAGATGGACAATCAGAATGAACTATTCAATCTTTAGAAGACATGTTGAGATCATGCTCACTTGACTTTCAGGGTATGTGGGATCAATATTTACCAATGGTAGAATTTTCCTATGACAATAGCTCTCATTCATGCATTCAGATGGCACTATATGAAGCATTATACTAAAAGAGATGTCACACACCAACCTGTTGGGATGACGTTGGTGAAAGAAAACTTTTAGGCCAAGAACTAGTGGAGGAAATGATGGAAAAGGTGAAGGTAATCCAAAATCACATCAAAGAAGCTCAAAGTAGGCAGAAGATCTATGCTGACAACTAAAGAAAGGATTTGGAATTTCATGTAAGAGATCATGTTTTCTTGAAGGTATCTCCATGGAAGGGAGTTATACGTTTCAGTAAGAAAGGTAAATTGAGTCCTAGGTACATCGGACCTTTAAAAATTCTAGAATGAATTGGGGCTATAGCTTACCGTTTGGCAATGCCGCCAAATCTCTTCAAAGTTCACGATGTGTTCTACATATCACTGTTGAGAAAATACATGTCTGACCCAACACATGTACTCACCTATGAGGAATTAGAAATGGAACCCGATCTCTCTTATTGTGAAGAGCCCGTTAGTATTCTTGATATGAGAGAACAAGTGCTCAGAAACTGGAAGACTTGTCTGGTAGAAGTTATATGGAAAAACCATAAAATGGAAGAGGCAACATCGGAACCCAAGGAAATTATGATGAAGAACCACCCGAGTCTTTTCATGCGGCAGTATTATAGAAATTTAGAGGATGAAATTATTTGAAGGAGTTGAGAATGTAACACCCCAATCTTCAATGGTACGCTTTCCTTTAAATAATACATTAGTGTGTGTTGTATGCAACTTCGAGTTCTAACACACACACCACAACCAATAAAACTAGCCATTATGAATATTAATACCCACTTTTTGAAATTTTATAAATTTTACCTTTCAAAATGGAGTTCATTTTTGAATTCGGAATATCAAAATTACCCTAGGGTGAAATTTTGGTATTTTTCTGAAAACATTCAATTTTTGATGAATAGTTAAAAACACTGAGTTATAGTTTAAAACCAAATTTATTATTTAAATAATTATTTATTTTATTTATATTTATTTAAGGTAAAAATAGATACATAATACCTATATAAGTTCAATGTAATTATTTGGAGTTAGTTTATAATAATTTTAGATATATAAAAATTTTATTGAACTTTTCACCTTATTTTACCCACCTCCTAGGAGAATTTGGAAATTCACATAAACCTTAATTTTACCACTTCTGTGAGTGGAATTTTGAAACTCCAAGGGACACGGTTAATATCATGGAGTAAAATTTGGTTCAATGAGATGAAAATACTTTTTGGTGAATGGTAAATTTTTACGCTTATTTACCACGGTTAAAAGTAAATATGGCAATTAAGGGTAAAAATGATATTAATATTACCCTAACACATGTCCTAATTCTATTGAACAAGTGTATCTCGACCAGAAGAAACTTTTGAAATAAAATATTATCATTTAGGTCCACTTGGATTAGATTAGGATATTTATTATTATTTAATTCAAAGAAGAGTTAAAAGAGTTAAAATCCAAGTTTATTTACTACACCATTTTTAATATAGGGTTATCAATAAGATAAATTCGATTGTAAATATTAATTAGAAATATAATATGATTTCCCATAGAATAGTATTTTATTTATAATTTTTATACATTAAATAATTTAATTTATTTATGACACAATGGTGATGCAGTAATTACTAATTAATGAAATATTAAAATAATTGATATTATAAATATCAAAATAAATGTAATTTGAGACTTTTATGAATTCAACTAATTTTCAAGGTTAATATGAAATATTATTATTTATTATAAATTTTTTTTTCGAAGTAATAATGCTGTTATGAATTTATCAAAAACAAAATACCCAATAGTGTCAAAATTGACATAAAAGATCTTTTAAAACAAATATTATATTATTAATTTATATTCAATTCCTAAAAATCTGAAGTTCAGCCAAGAGACTTATATAATTATAGTAGTATCATTAATGGACCACTTGTGGGTTTCTTGGAGGTATATAGTATGTTTATTAACTATATAATATAAAAATACAAAGTGACATGGGAAGTGTCAAACTAATTTACTAAGAGTTAAATCTAAAACATAAGGTTAATATAATGACCCAAACCAGTCTAAATTCTATTGGTTGAGTGGTTTTAGACCCATACCCACTATAAACTTTAAATAATCCACTTTGGAGCCATTATAAACCGAATATTAATTTATTATAAAATAATATTTCTAGCTTTTCCAATGGTTCCCCTCACCCCTCTTATAAAAGGCAACCACCCATTATCACTAAGTCACACATTCAAATCCTTTTGTCTCGGCCAAACCCTGCCCAAATACTCTCTAAATATCCCTCGCGTAAACCTATAGGCCTTAGTTTGATCATTAATCCAACCTAAGGATCCCATTTGGTCAAATCAAAAGGAAGAACCCGGAGAAGAGGTGATGTTCTCACCACCCTCTTTCGAGTTCCTTTCTTCTTCAACATCTTATTTCATTGTTATTCCCATTACAAAATAATAACTCCAGTATCTTATATATACTGTGATGTTATTGTAAATATTGTACAACCATATTCAGTATTCTATCCATCCTTTTAATGACATATCACCATACGTACGTACGTACGGCTTACCGTATCCACGTTGTGGTGTAATTGTTATTCAATAAATTATTATTTGGATGGGTATAATAATGATGTTTAATTCATGTAAATAATGAATATAACATGATAATGATTCTGTATATATGATATACCATCCAATTATATATTATTTTAATATCAAAAGAATGATATTGTCGCTCGTGCGTACGTACTGACAACCGTCTCCACGAACGCGATGAGATTCATTCTCCATCGTATCCATTCAAGTATAATTATAATTTTATGATTTAAAAATAATTTTTATGGAATTTATATCATTCTGGATATGAATAAGATTCAACCTATCCATTAATAACACTACTTAGGTAAAAAAACATATACGAGTAAGTTAACACCCTAAACGACGATAATACTAAGATATTATTAACAAATCAATGTTAAAAGATCATATATGATATCATAATTATGTATATGGTTCTTGTATAATTTAATAACAATGTTATAACTATTATAAAGGAGGTTAACATACCATCGACCAAGGAAAAGTACAAGGTAAGGGTGTATTTCACAATATCTTCATTATCTGAGGTTGTTTATATGTAATTATCTACCAGGACCTATTTATCATCCACATCCATGTTTCTTAAAATGTATTTCAAAAAATTCTTGATATTTTACAGAGTATGGGTTAAAGTCATTTATAACCTTGTTTGACTATTTATAACAGGTTTATAAAGGAATATTTTCGTCATTTTCTAAACAATGTCCTTTTCAACCATTTCTACAGAATTAAGGTAAGAATGTTTTTTAAACATATACGGCAGGTGCTACTATTTTCTACCGTTATAAAATCTTCAAAGATTCCCTTGCAAGATTATAAGGATATTTTCAAAGTAAATGTTTTATTTTATATTTATGTAACTTTTAAATGATTTCAAAAAAGAGACATTTCTCTCAAATAGTTTTGATTTCATCTATGTCAAAATCCTTTGATGAATTTTAAGCTTATTTGAAGTTGAGTTGTTATGAAACAAAACATCCACATTTTATTGAAGGTTTTGTGATATGTTTGACAGTGAATGTTTTATTTTTATACCATTCATGGTTTATGGAGAATGTATTTACATATCGTATGCTAGTTTTAATACGAATGTTTGTGTTATTTTTAAACTTATGCATATGAGGAATGCATTAGATTTAATAAGTGACGGGTGGAGCCCGCTATTGCTCCTCGATGCATCGGTAGGTCTCATGAGACAAACTAGTGTCTTGGCACAAGGCCTTGACAAATTATTATTTGTAGTTTTGGCATGAGGCCTTGACTATGTGGTTATGATAGTCTGGAATTATGCATTCCATCATTATGAAAGTGGTTATTGATATTTCATGTGATCATTCGACTAGTAGAATATTCATGTGAATAAGTAAATGGATATATTTCATTTTATCATTGCCATATTATGCTAAAGTTCAAGTTTAAAATGCTTTTGTTTTAGCTATACATTTCCTTAAATGTTTATGTTTATTTATGAATGTTTTCGTTATATTGTTATCCTTACTAAGCATCTGAGCTCATCCCTTTCAATGTTTTATTTTTTCCAGGATGTGAAGAGGTAATTTATGAATGACCTGCAGGAATAATATGAGGGGATATATAGACATGATGTTTTTATAGTAGTTTTCACTTTATGATGTAATGTAATCTTTATGAATGTATCCAGTTATTCCAAGTCTACTAAACTAATTGGCCTTTCGAGGCTTGATCTTTCTTGTGATCATGACAATGATATGTAATAATGGAACGACTCTAGGTAACTGGGGTCGGGGCGTTACATCTTCAAAATTCATGACCTTGGTAACTTTCTCTCCCACATTTATAGCATTTCCCCATCCCTTTTAATGAGTTCCCATGATGGTTCTTCCCAATTTTTTGTGATGTGAGTGGTTGAATTTTATTTTCAACTTTTTCATTAGATCATCCAGCTTGAAACTCCATCATTTCTTACATGTCACCATATCCATGGTTCCATTCTAAAATCTCCATATCCACAATGAGATCAACTCAAAAAACTTATTCATTACTCATAAAGTCCTGAATTTATAGTTGCTTTTGACGGCATTGTTTTAAACTAGTAAATAATCTATTTATTTTTTAATAAATGTTTTCAACAAAACCTGAAGCATACCTTGTAAAATTTGTGAAATTTCTTTCATAGGACATTACTGATTCAACTTCCTTTTTATTCTTCACTATTAATTCTCTCTCTATATTTGTATCAAGAGTTTGAGAGAAATAATTGTTAAGAAACATTATCTTAATGTCTTTCCACTAAATCTCTTCACTTTTGTCCTTTTTCTTGGTGTTTTAATAAAATACCCCCATTGATTGGTATCTCTATATAAATGAAAAACATCTAGATTACAATTCTCCTTCTCAAAACAATGGAGCACAAAATATATCTTCTCCATCGAGTTAACCCACCATTCCATGCTAAGTGGATCAAAAGATCCACTAAATGTCAAAGATTATTTCCACATAAATGACTTGATATAATGTCTCTTACTCTTAGGTTAATGGGTAATTTCTACCTTATTTAGGTTATTGTTCATAGATTGAGACAAAGGGGTAAGCATCTCCATGAAATTATGAAATCCACCTCTTAAGTAATTTGGGATACCATTCAGACATTCACTGTAATGACCCTCACAGAGCTTTTTTGGCCTGGATTCTCCTCGTTCCCACCATTTTCTAAAATAGAAAAGGTTTAAGCTAAAAATAATTATACATGTTCGGAAAAAATATTTTATTTCATTGTGAAATTAAATCTTAAGGCATATCATGTGGGATACCAATTTTCCTAATAAACATTGTTTGATTTATTACACATACATACTCTCGTACTAAGGGTTTTCACTAAGGTTCTATAATTTTAACCCTAAATATAACTAAACCATACTTTGATACCAAATATTGAGAACCTTTTTTTACATGACTATTACATCAATTTAAATATAAACAACATAATATAGTTAGAAAACTATGATCCAAAGGTCTATTGTCTTGAAAAAATTAGGGCCATATATAAATTTTACATAATAAAACATCAACATTTATTTATTTCCTTATTCTCTAGATTCATAGTGGGACTTGATTTCTTCTATGTTAAAGTAATCGCATCAGGATGTACATTAAATAAAGGGATGAGGGAAAAGATCTATAAAAGGATACATTAGAGTCATTAAACTTGTGTGAGAATAATAATAATAATTATGAAATAGGTAACAGATCATAATCATAACCATGGGAGGAAGAACTATATAAGGGAAAAAAATGTGTAAATGTAGAAAAATGAAACATCATGTTATAGTGGTCAAATACAACACATAGTTGTGAAAAATCCAAGCATCATTTTCACAAGTATTTCTCTTTATCTCGTGAGATACATCACACTGCAAAAAGAATCAAAGTACAATATAACTCCATGTTCACCAATCACATCACAACACTTACATGTTCATTATAATTACGAGCACACCCAAAAAACGTCATAATATTTACATAATCATTCATGCCACATGAAACATATATCAATCTTGGAAATAAAATAACAATGGAATGAAATGGGGTTAATTTTCAGAAATCATAAATTCATGAATAAACATTAGGGTTACCTAAATAAAGTGGTTATAAGATACTGTGTATAAGAATTGTCAATCTTGAGTTAAGAATAAACAGTCTCATGAGAAGTGAAACGTGTAATTTCAGAAAGAAGAGTTATTTTCTCAAAATATTTTCATTTCTCAAAAAATCATATTAAAAATATATATATCCATGAAAATATAATGGAATTATATATTTATGTTATTTAAAGAATATCAATGGAATATCTATACTGAAAATGGATCCAAAAAAGGAAATCCCAAATAAATGGAGTTGAGTTTGAGAATCCCCTTAACTTATATTTAAATCCATTCTTCACTTTAGTATTCTATATAATAAAATTATATTAATTAATTAATAAATATAGAACCTCTTCTATATGTAAATTATTCTTTATAATTTTATTTGGTTCATTTTTTCCATTATTATGAGTTATATAGTTCAATTTAACCATTTGGGAGTGTTCGTTTTCTTGGTTTTTGTGATCAGTTCTCTTATATACGTGTATAAATGTTCTTGTAAAAAAATATTTATCTAGAATCTAAATTCTATGTTATTAATGAAATTTAATAATATTAAATGGTCTTATATTTATTTTTTCATATGGTATGAGAATGAATCATTATAAAAAAAGTTAATAAAAATGATTTCATTTATTTGGAGGATATTACAACCATAAAACAAATCATGTCATTTTATTTAATATCATGTTTATATATTTCTTATGGAGCATTATGTAAATTATAATATGTATAATATAATCTTATTTAACCATAATGATGGTTTTATGACCATCCTTGAATGCGATATTGAGAAATGGAAATGCATCGTTCATGATGGTGACAAATCGACACAGAAGGGATGATATTTTCATTTTAGAATAAAAGGAAGAGGGAAGAGATTTGAAGATGAATTATAAAATTAACGAAATAAGAATAAATTATATAAAATAAAATGAATTTGTAATTCCACTTTTATAAGTGGAGTTTAGGATAGGATAATAAATGAAATTAAATTGAAATGAAATTAAATGAAAAATAAATAGGATTTTACCTCTTGAATTTCTCCTCATTGAGAACCTCCTTATATAAAAGAGTTTGGTAGTTTGATGAGAAAAGGGATCCAGGAAATGTGGGAGGTTATTGGGAGAATTATATATCATAAATTGCATAATCTTAAAATCTTTAGAAGTGTGTGGATAAGAGGTGGTGAGGGGTGGTATTTATAGTGGAGGGAGGGGTGTTTTCTCATTATTGTATTCATTAGTTTATTATCTTGGCTCATGAATATGAATAGTTTTTATAACTATAAATAAAAAGAGTAAATATAAAAGAATAATTTGTTATTATTAGATCACATCATTCGCACACCATCTATGACTCAATATTTTATTTATTTAGATCATATCATAAACTATATTTCACTATTCACAAATATTCCACTATTTTAAAAAAAATCTCAAAAATTAACCATATCTAATTTTCAATGTGTAAAATAAAAAATAGACTCCATTTAATGAAAATAATTTTCTATATATTAAAAAAAATATAATCAGAATTATAATTTACTCAAAATATATCGATTTTAATAGTATAACTGATTTTGTGAAACTTTTAAAAATTAATTGTTGTCTCATACAATTGTCTTATAATCATAAGATAAAAAAATATTAATTTCTGAATATAATTTCTGAATTATTTTTAAAATCATTATATTATTAAATTTTTTTTAAATAAATACGTACATATTATAAAAATATAAAATCTTAATTTATATGTTTTAAGATATTTATTTACTTATTTCATTATATAAATATATTATATTTTCATTGATAAAGCACCCGAATTTTATTTACTCTTTCAAATGATAGGTTACTATTCTATTGGACATTTTACTATTCCAAATGGTGATATTAATATTTCTAAGGTCATGTTACTATTCACTAGGCATCAGTTCCCTAATTTATAAAAAAACTTATTATTTAAATCATTCATCATTTATAAATTTTTTATTTTGTTCACTATGTGATTTTATGTGATTTATACAATATGGAATAAATATAATAATGAAATTTCCATTTTACAAAATTTTGGGTTGTTACTAGGAAATTCAATATTTTATAGACAGAAGAGCAATAAAACAGATGTCTAAGATCATGTTATGTTCTAAAAATACATGGGGTAAAAATTAAACTTGAAGAAGAAAAACAATTTTGGGAAAATTCTTGGGTGGAACGTCCAGTAGTTGATAAAATTCATTTAATCTAAAGGGTGGAGTCAGTAATAAAGGATAATGATTGAATAATAGAAATCCTCACTATTAGAGATGTAATTGTACAAAGTCCATGAAGAGTTGAAAGAAAACTATTTGAAGATTCCATATAAGTATGATGATATATAAATAAATTTATAGATTTAGAGAGTGTTTGAAATTCCAAATAAATGTTTTGAAAATTATGTAAACATATAGAAATTCAAAACTAAATAAAAATTGATGGATAAGTTTGGAATGATTCATTCAAAAGATGAATCGAGGGGTCTATAAATAAAATTGTCAGATGAAGTGGATAATATTAAGATCAAATGGATCTAAAAAATTGTAGGATATATTATATTATTTTAAAATTTTATGATAATAGAAGAAATTATAGATTTTTTTATTATCAACAAAACAAATGATCATTTTTGGCACATATTTTTTAGAATAATCTAATTATTCAACATGACCAAAAGGAATAAATGAATGAATAGTATTATTTTGGATAATTTTTTTTATCAAAGATATTTTTATGTGGTAAAAGGTCCTACGACCCATATTTGTAATATTCTAATTTATAATGTAATCTTTTCTGAGTAATACACTTAACATAGATAATATAATTCATGAAACATATATAGATTTTTATTTTTAAAATGTTACCATCATTATGAAATAAGGGTTATATCATAAACAAAAATGGGTTTTTTAACCTGATATTTATTACAAATAATGTCTCAAAAAGGATACTGTTATCATTTTTGGACTTCGATATGTTCAAAATTATTATATATTTGATTATAATAGTCAAAATACGGTCTTAATCCCACTTAATGAACTAAATTTTTTAAATAATATTATAACGTTAACTGTATACATATTTATATAACCTACCAAATAATTTCAATCAAAATATTCGATGGAAAAAATTATGATGAAAATTGACATGAAAAAAGTATAAGTGTACAATATATGTTATTAATAAAAAAATGAAGGTGCGATGTAAAGAAGTTATAATACCATGTTAAATGAGTTAAAATTAAGAAATTTTATTCATGTGAGTCACTATTATTAAAAAGCACCTCAATATAGATGTTTCAATTTAATGGAGTTTAGTGTTAGGTTTTTTTATTATCACTTAGAGATTTGGTATATATTATATAGGTATGTAATAGATTTAAAAAACCCTAAAATTTAAATGAAAATATTACCTATCTGGTAGTATATGATAAAATATATGATTACATGGGTGTTTATGAAAGGATTTGTTAAATATTAAAAATCGATTTTATGAATATAAAATATTCTAATTTATAAAAAATTAAATATAAAATTTATCATTATATCATATTTGATGAATGTTATCATGAAGTGAAATTACAATTAATCTCACAAAGTATGAATTTGAGTTATTTAAAAATTGTTTTTATTTTTTATTTTTTTTGATGAATTACTATTTTATTCAAGATCCAAATTTCATATAGATCTATTATACATTATTAGGAGGAAGAAATTGTGTATTGTGTGATAGATGACCCATGTTAGAATACTAAATAGAGGGAAATAATATACATATCTGGTCTATAAGAGGTGAGTGATTAATACTGAAAACCATTAACATTTTTTACCTTTCTTATATATGGATTAGGGCTTGTATAATTAGGGGTGGTTGGGTATATTTCTGATCATTTCACTGGTTAAGGATTTTCTAAGAAGGTATTTGTCCTCTTGTATGGAGAGTATGATATTGCAGACATTTATTGTTATATAATAAAAAAATTTGCAACCAAAATATGATAATAAATATGATATTTTTATATATTGGATGAGGTTCATGTGATTTTATCATCTATTATAATTATTGACATATGATGAATTCCTTAAACATGTAATTCAATACCTAAAAAGTAGTTAATGTATTAGTAGTTTATATTTGAGTAACATAATCCATGTATCATGTATAAATGATGTCTTACATAGAAGTATCACATGGATATTTGTGATTGTATATGATATAATAGATTGACATAGATATTATGATACAAGTGATTCTTATAGATTGTACCCTATCCCTTTATATATTGAGTAGTGGTGATGATATACAAGAGGTTTTTTTTTCTTTTATTAATTAATTATTTCATATTTATATTCAATTATCCAAATTCTTATAGGGTCACACATTATTATTGATTAAATGTGTATTGTAATTTATGAAGGTTATATAGTATATATATATTGATAAAAAATTATACTAAAAGGGGTTTGGATAGATATTAATATGGGGAATATAATATGTGATGCATTTTGAAATAGGTTAAAATGTTCCAAAATTATTATGGAAGATATCTAAAAGGATTTCTGTATATTATTTCACAATCATTTTTTGTATATGTTACAATATAATGTAAAATAACTCAAGGTCTATGAAGATTTAGTGCACAGGAGAGATTGATAGAGATATTCCTTGAATCCTAAAGCACTTATGAAGTGTTTTAAAAAATATCATTTGTTATGACATGGGTTTATAGTAAGGTAAATTTTAAATTTTATAGAGGCTTGTTTTATGTCTTTTGGAAATATCATTTATTATTATATAATTATATATAACCATTTCATAGTGTAATCATAGGTTTTTAAATTTCCATTTAAAAAGGATGTATTATGTAGAGAATAATAATATATGATTCATATACCATCTTATAAATAGAATAGAAATTGAATATAAATTCTAAACATTTGGGAATCATCCACCAACATTAATCATTGACTAAAGTGTTTTATAAGATGGTACATATTTGGAAAATGAAATTTTTTTGAGATTTATAATGAGTTGTAACCATAAAACATTTACTTATATGTAATGATTTCATTATTAAATTTATATAATGGTTTTGATGTTTTCTAAATCCTATATAAAGGATATAGTATTGGTGAGAATAGTTTCTTATCATTTAAATTTTTTATACTAATTATCTTGAGTATCCATTCCTTCTTGATCTTTTTCTATAAAGAGATTATATATTATCATGGTCTTGAAGAGGATCCCATGAAATCATTGTGTGATCTATTTAACACATTGGTATATCTCAGAGTTATGAATCATTTGGATATTCCTTGTGATCTACATGAAAAAATTAATTTGAAATGTGTCTCAATGATCAATGGTGTAGGTTACATGTTCTTAATTATATCAACATAGTTCTATTTTTCATAGATTTTTGATCTGGGGTTTTTAGTTTCTAAATTTTTATAATTTATTGAATAAGTGGTATTTTATATTTATAAACCATTTAGATATGAATTTTGGGGAAATAAATTTTAAATTTTAAAGTATACATATCATAAATAATCCCAACATAATTCATCATATTATCTAGTATGTCGATAATTTTATAAAATAAATTGTAGGAAAATATCTTGAAAACATTCAATTTTTTACCCTCTTTTCTAT
Organism: Viscum album; assembly: GCA_963277665.1. NCBI lineage: Eukaryota > Viridiplantae > Streptophyta > Magnoliopsida > Santalales > Viscaceae > Viscum > Viscum album. The sequence continues at coordinate 736,414,736 of OY728147.1, read as the reverse complement.
CATGATAAGGATTTTTCTATAACATGCCCGTCTGTTATATCTTACTAAAGATGGGTGTCCTGTCACTATTGGGGTAATGATGTTGGTTCCTTTTATCTAATGGGAGAATGGTAGGTAGAATCATCCCAATAAATATATTTTTTCCCAATTTGAGACTCCCTAATAAATTTAAGTCATATTCGTGATACTGTTCCCTTCACTATAAATGTTGAAATTAGTTAATTACCACACAAACCTCCTTAACAGGGAAAATACTTTATAGTTAGAGGGATAGATTTTTTATACATGTAGAACAATAATATTTCATCAAAATTCTAGGAAAAAAAGTTATATTATTTTATTCACATACGGGAATATAGATAAGTGATTTAATTCTAGGAAGATTATGGTGCAGTATTTTCTGAAGAAAAATAAGAAGGTGGTCATTGTATAGAGACTATTGGAGACACTCATATTTATGATTCCATTCAAGATGATCATGCTTCATAGTCCAATGGGGAATCTATACTTTTAGAGTCTATTAGGGATACTCACAGTTTATATTTCATTATGGAAATTTATATATTAGATTTAAGTGGGTACACTCATGGATTATAGTCTAGTAGTGACACTATATGGGATGAATACCCACAAGAATGAATTTTTGTGGTTTTAATTTTCTCCCAGAAGATGACCAAGTTATAGGTGCACTACTACCTATTTTGAGGATTTAATATGGTTATAATGTTTGGACTTATTCTAAAGGAGGTAACCTACATGTCTTTCATGAAAATAAATCAAAAACCACATTGTTTTCATATTAATATTTATTGTGGTTAAAAATAAGACATGTTGGAATCGGTGGGTGTGAAACAATGTTTTTCTTAATTAATCCCATATACAATACTCTTATATTAATCCATTAATATTTGGTTATCATATAATCGTGAACACTATTCACCCTTTCCCTCTTGATTGATTCTTCATTGAAATATAAATGAATATGTAGAAAATAAAATCATGTACAAATACCAATTTAGCAAAGTTCACCACAAATATAGAATCCCAAGTGCATATGAAATTGATTTTCATTCCACACTGAAATAAAATAATATAATAGTTTTGTGCATACATATTTGTTCATTGTTACTTCACAACATGTATAACGTCCTTTAAATTTTTAGGTATCAATCACTCTTTTCCCATGGAGAACTTCATTTTCATGATAAAATAATGTTACCATGATGATCCAATTATCAAACCCTATTCTCCCCATCAAAAAAATTAATTGGGTATGTCCTTCAGTAGTGTATAGACATGCAATTATCTCAAGGTATATTTTTATTTTCTATCCACATATTTTTTATACTTATTACTTGTCAGTCCATTTGAGACCATATCCTTAATGTGGGGGGTTTTTTCTGATTCATAGGATGGATCAGATGTAATGAATCCTTATCCTCTAGATGAGGAGAATTCCCCACTATAAATATCCTATTCTAACACTTTCCTAGTATTTATATATGAAAATTTATTAGTTATATTATATATGGCTTCACCTCTTAAAAAATGATATAATAGTGAAAACCTTTTTTGACTCCTATTTTTCCTCCTCCACAAACATATTCTATAATAAATATAGTAGTATATCCCATCCTCAATTTTTTCTCTATCATTGAATAGTTACCTTGATGGTGTTATTTGTTCTAAAATCTAGATATTCATTGATGGAGTAATCCTTTACTATTTTTGACTCCCAAATATTTAATAATATTGGAATCATTGTCACCAATTTATTACACGTGTCTCCTTTTAAATCCCAAAAGTTATTATATTGATATTATTAGAATATCTGAATATAAGAATCTTTGTTCTATCTTAGCATTAAAATATTTCTCATTAAAATTCCCATAAATCATGGTCTAATATATATCTCATTATTACATGAGTTTTTTCCATATATTGAATATATAAACTAAATGAAATCAACAATGATAAATCCACATATTTTAATTATTCATACATCTATTTATTTTCCTCTGATATAACTTTATGTACTCATCCATAAAATTGCGAATATTTATTAAATCACTCAAATAAAATTATTATTAATATTATATTATATATATTATTTACATTCATGTAGTAACCATGATGTATATCTCTGAGTATTTATGTTATCTATATCATGGACCACATCCACAAAAATCATTTCTAATAACAAAAAATAAAAATTCATGGTATTTATTTATTCTTATAATGATCTCTCCCAATATAGTATGAGTATCTATATTGTGATCTTTAACATAATTATATATTCAAAAAATGATAAATCTATTTATACTTACACATTATCCTTTATCTAGTAAGGACTTTTATATATACTTCCATGTGTTTTCAAGATAAAAACTACATATTTTCTTGGTGACTCTTATGTATGAAATGAGTCTACCATTACATAATATAATAACTTTCAATATTTTAACATTTTTATCATGAAAGACTATATGTATTATGCTCAAAAAATATTATATTTTTAGGGTAACCTTGATTATATTTTTATTTCTTCACATAGAATGTGAATGTGAATGTTATATATTAGGTACATTGACGAATTATCATATTCTGAGTATTGAATAACTCTTATATATTAAAAGGAAATTTAATTCCTTTTAAAAATTAATATCTTGATTAGAATAAAAATTATTTATTGAGTTTTAATGACTCTTACATATATAGTTTTACATCTCATTGTTTACCTTATTCTTCCAATGTTTTGGTGAAATTTATACATTAAAATTATAAACTATACATTTCTTAGTGAGTTCTAAATAATTTTACATTTATATTTAATATTACTCTAAAATTATACCTTTACATATTTAAAATATCATCATGGATTTTATATTCTCATATCATACCCATCACTGGTGACATTTCAATTTTTGAATTATCTTTCGACCATTGTAAATTTTTAGAATCCTCCAAACTGCTTACTCATACACATTCAGGGGGTCATCTATAATTTTTAAATTACATGGGTTCCACTAACTAATAACCATTAAACACCACAAAATTTTAACCTTTAAAAAATAGGTTATATTCATTCCATTTAAATTTTTTCATCTAAAAGATCATGATGAACGTTAAATATACATTCAAGGTTCATTCCTTTTGGAAATTTCGAACCATAATTCAACTTCCAATTAAACCTTCTTCATACATATCGTACAATAACTTCAAGATTATTACATTAACTAGTTCCTTGAATATCACTCCATCCCAAAATTCTAGATGTGTAATATTCATATCATGTTTATTTTATTTTAGATGAAGTTTCAGTATATATAGTATCCACATTAAGTCACAATGTTTTAAATCCTTAAATCATCACCTGAATAAAATAATGTTGTTCCCATGTATACGGTGACAATATTACCACTTTTATTTCACAGCCTTTCATCATAATCATAACTCTTTATTAAATCTAGTAATATTTTAATAAATATCATTTTATGCATCCCAAACATTCCCACCCAGATGTATTGTTAAAAAATTATTTATACACAATATTTGATAAATATTTAGATGAACCTATCATTAATTTAGAATATTACCATACGATTTAGAACTATAAATCCTAAATCATCTCACAATCCCATTAATGGAAGGTTTAGTTTCCTTGGATACAAATTATCTGGGAAACCTATTTCACAGTAATTTTGACAATTTTTCCATAATCCAATAACACTTCACCCCTTCAAGATTTATCATAAGGTACAATCATCTTTATAAATCCGGGGATGAAAACCTAAGAGATGAGTCAAATTAAATTTTTATAATTAGAAAACATAATTTATAAAATTCAAAGATTATATATGAGTATAATATGATAATATGGGTATTATCATGATCGATAAGAAAGTTATTCCCATGAAGTAATAAATTAAAAGACACGTGTCATGGAAAATGGATTGACATGAGAAGTTAATTGAATAAAATGTTTGTGAAAACAATAGTAAATAAACCTGATCCATAATAGAATAAAATATTCATTCTTATAAAAATAAGACATTGTCTTCTTTTAGTTATAAAACAAACTAAATCTAGAAAACCATATTCTAAGGCTATTGAAAAGGTTATTCATGCATAATAGGACTGGGATAATCACCGATGATCTATTTTGGTATTAGGGATTCCTACCATGTACCCATGGGGATATGATTAATCAACACATATACCATTTTTATTGAGATAAAACCTATCATGTGACCTTGTTCATTGGATAAATCCTCACATATAAGTTTTTTAATCAGATAAATCATCCCATGTACCCATTAATTTGGGATAAATACTCCCATTTACACTTTGGATTGGCATTAATCTTCTTGTTTAACCTTTTTATTGGGATAAATTCTCTAGTGCACCATTTATCTTGGGAGAAATCGTCCAATTTAACCTTTTATATCCTCATATATAAACATTATCAATTCATTTTCTGAAAACATCGGAACCCAAAATTCATCATCAATACATATGATTTCCACATAGAAATTTAATCAATCATCTTATCACTTGTAACCCATGTGAAGATAATGGGTTTTAAAACATTTTGAAATGATATTAATGAAAATACATGATTATATGATATAAAAAACGTTATCTCTCAAAATGAGTATCAATAAAGATAAAAAATAGAAATATTTATGTAACATTACTAAATTAAAGATGAATCTTTTGACAATGTATGAGAAATCTGATTTTTCTAAAGAAAAATGTTCCTTCACATAACCTCCAAATTCATGATTTTCTGATCACATTCCAAAACTATTTATTTTGAAATTAAATAGAAAAAGTCACAAAAAATACAATAAATAACCATTGAAAAAAAGAACTCATTTTTCAATGTTTTATGTACAAGGGAAGAAAATCATTGGAAAGAAAATCTTTTGATGTATTTGAAAACACGTTTACAAAAAATCGGCATTATTAAATGGTTGAAGAATTTTTTTAGATTAATTAAAGTGATGAAAATAAAAATATGGGATAATTAAAAATTGGAGTTTCCACTTGGGAAATAATAACATTTTTAAGATATAGAAAAAGGGATATGGAAGAAATATCCATTTAAAATAAATTTGGTTTTTTCTTTACAAAAATGAAATTTCCTGAAACAATTGAATCCTGAAGGAAGATTAAATTTGTTTGAAACATTATATATATAGAAAATAATACATAAATAAAACATAATAAAAAAATAGGTTATAATTGATAATTTTTATTTATAATATTAAAAATGTGATTATGACCCAAAGAAATATTTTTATCTGTGAAAAACCATAATAATATGATGATCATATTAATAAAAATTATTTAGAGAGAGATATTTAAATTTAAAAGTAATGAAAATTTAAAGAGGGTATTTTATGATATGACATCTATAGTATGTATAATATAAACCACTCACAATATTTCAGATTCATATTACAAAACATGTATCAAATAGAAAAATTTTAGATGAAAATACATTACAACCTTATAAATATTCAAGTAAATCCCTAATAAGAGATAAAAACTAGAAAATAATCTTGAATATCATTAAATAAAAGATAAAAATGACATAAAATTTTAAATGTATTGTAGATTCACAATTCAAAATAATTAATGGTGGATAATATGTAATATGCCTCAAGTAGTGAAAATTAAAAATATGAATCCCTTACCTTTATTTCACATTTATTGAAATGTTCCCAAAATATTATATAATGAAAAAATTTATTAATTTGTTATATATAAATCATAATGTTAATATACTACTTTTTTTTATTTTATAACCATATATTCGAAATATATTAATGAAATATATTTTATTTTAATTTTCATGTGTTTCAACATTAAGATGTTTTATTTTGTACAAAAACTATATATATGGGATCAATTATCACCTTATTGGTTCATGTTCGTAATCCTAATTTCACTAGAGGTATAATAATAATTGTTTTTTATTTTTACTTACATAACATTTTCATTATGTGAAATATATGAATACATCTTGTGAAAATATAAAGTTTGATGATCTTGTTTTCAACATTTGTATGGTTGAAATGGTGATATACTAAAAAATATTTTAATTATATAAAACACATATATAGAAAAATTAAAAAATATTACACATATATTAATTTCAAGTAATTTTCATAATATCGTTTAAATAGATGGTAAAACTGATCTAAAAGGTAATATATTAAATGCATTCATGGGTAGAGGACTTTATTTGAATAAGGATTTTATGAATTATTAATAATATTAAATATAAAATTTCTCTCATATATTGATAATAAATACATTATTATAACTATTGAAAATGTGTTGTGATTACAAAATAAATCTTTTGTTTTTGGAGGTTACATTTCACACATATGCATGGTTAACGATCCAATTTATTAATTAATGGATGAAATGTTGGTATATGAAAAATGATAATTTCTGATTTTTACTTATGACATAGAAAAAAATTCATTAAATACTACGTTGATTCCATAGATGATAGGTAGTTTCAAAAAATGAACCACATGGCGTAGCTGAGGTGATTGTTTGAACGTACACCTGATTGATGATTTAAATTATTAAAAGAGATAGAATGTAACATATAATTTTTTCTAAAATAATATAATGAAATTTATGTATAATTATTTTATTTTTATAAATTTATTAATATGTTTATATATGATTTAGTAAGGATAAGATTACACTAAAGGGGTGAATGGATTAAATACTAACAAGGGAATATTGAGTTTTGTCTTGGAATACCCAATATAAATGAATGAAATGGTAATGTTAAATGGGACTAGAAGACTATGGAGGTAAGGTAGGGTTTTTTTTGGACCACAATGGTATATTTTCAATATTAAATTCTATGTATAAGTGATTCCTAAAGTGATAGAATGTTTACAATTTTATATGTGAAGAGAAGAGAAGTTTTTTGAAGTAAGGGTTCCATTTTTAATAATGTAATGTCACTATACGAAAGCCTAATGGAATAAAGATGAATTATAATGGTGGGGAAGTGTGTTTGGATATATAATATTCTCATCCAATATTCTTTGGAAACCCTATAGTATTATTAATTATTTTGTTTTGGTATTTTAACTTTTACCCCATTTTATATTTACCTTGGAAATTAATTTCTATCATTAGTAATTAATATTAATGACAAAAAATAATCTTGGAACAATTATCTAATTTAATCCATACTATGTGAGTAATTATAAAAACATAATTTATAAAAATTTAACCCTACATATTATAAACCCACCTCTTATAAGAAAATCTATAATATAAAGAAAAAACATTTATTGAAAATAGTTTTTTTCAATTTAAACTTATAATAATTTTTATCATCCAATGGTAATAAGTTTTTATGATTCAATATAGTATTTTCTATTATAAATTTAATATTATTCTTATAAGGATATGTTATGATTGGATTATAAGGGGTTTAGTATGTAACAAAAATTATTATACATATCATCAATTTTACATGGTATAGAATTTCGAGCCATTACATTCTCCCTTGTTAACTAAATTACATTCTATCAATTCTAATTATCACTTAAAATTGAAACTATCTGAGGGTATCTAAGGTATATTCCTGACTCCTGATATAATTTCTATAGTGTTTTCAACAAACATAATAGATATATAATTTCCCCTAAGAATATTTCAATCATAATATTATGTTTTTCTCTAATAATTTCTACTAAAAAACCTCATATTTAAGTATCCTATATACTCTAAAGGAACTAGTTTTCCAAGAGAGATCATATTTTTCCATATATTGATATACAATCACATGTTTTTTTGTCATATGAAATGTGTTTTTGCTATTTTTTTAATTACATTGGATTTTATGTGTTGATGGCTAATATAATTCCAAAATCAATTTGAATTCATCTAGTGGATGTATAACAAAGCAATCATGATGTATAATTCATAATTATAAAATTTTGATATAAAAATAATATAAGATAATATCAAATCATTCAGGTGTTGATTTTATACTCCAGGATATTCTCATAGTCCTTATTTGGTGGATAAAATAAGATTAAAATTATATATGAACAAATATATAATTGAGGGTGAGTGTACCATTCACCCTTATCTTTTAGGAACTACATTCAAAAGTAGGGATATAATATGATTTATCTTTATTATGCGATTTAACGGGTTTTTGATGTTTTATATCCTTATTATCTATTCAGTTACAGAATCCTATTTCATAATGCCTATAATCCATAAATGTTTTTTACTAAAAATTATACACAACTATTTAATTGATCTGATTATTCATCTATGATTTCTAATCATGAGTTCAATGGCAAAACTTTCCACCATTGAAAAACATCCTAGTCACTTTTAGACATCCCATTATGTTCTAGTTACTAAATTCATGAGATGTAGGAAGATGAGTGTTCATTCCTTAATAATTTTCTTTATTGGATATTCAATAAAACTCCATCATTCTATTATTTTGTTTATTCAGTTTTTTTTAAAGAATAATCTTACAAACAATAACTAAATATAGTAGGGTGAGAATATCCATATGGTTATAATTAATACCTTCTAACCCAAATGGTTTATTATTTTGAAAATTCTTATATTTTTAATATGATCCTATATTAACTTGTTTTATCTTTGATTCATCCAGTTTTAAAACAAATTGTGTTGATTAGGTGTGATTAATTTTTAAAAACCTAACTATTTTGAAAAATATAAACTCAAAATGTGTTACTCTTTCAAACCATCACAATCTTATTTAGTTTGACCTAAATAAATATTTGTTCAATCAATTATTTTTTAAGTTAGGTTCTCTAATTATTTATATGTTAATAACATAAAATAATAAATTCTTATTAATGGGTTTTAAGGATAATGTGGTTAACCACACCATATCCCCAAGTGTGTGAAACCATATTTCCAGTTAGGGATATTTTTCGTGTTCCTAATGAAAATTAAGTTACTACCCAAAAATCACATTTAAAGGATTATAACTATATATATATCTTTTATAGGGCCTCAATAAACATGTAATATGTAAACATGGATGTAATAGATAAAAATAAAAATTATATTTTTTATTCTAAAAAACATTTATGGAAAAAATGGGAAACCTCAAAAGTTCCAACCAGATAACATTTGACAATATATGAAATAAAAAACCATTGAAAGGAATAAATAAAATATTAGAATCAATCTCCCTATATAATTTCTTGTTAATATAAGTTACTTTTTTTATGGATCATCATTAATAAGGTTTTTAATATGATTCACCATCCTGGACAATGTTTGGATGAACTTATCTAAATTTTGATTCATTTCATTTTAATCATCCTATAAAAATATAATCTTTCAAGATGATAAACTCATATTGATCTTTATTATCATCCACTAAAATTAGTCTCTCATAAATCATGTTTGCATCCTCGGAGGTAGCAAAAAATCACAATGCCTCTTCAAAAATTACATCATCACAGAGTGGGAAATTCTCCTAAACGCTTTAATTTCCCCCATCCTCCTCACCCGCTTCCCATCATTTTTCATGTTTCTAGTTTTTTTCCTCATTAGTGGCGAATCCACCTAAAAAATTATAATTTTCATTCTCTCCTTGGATGAACACTACTATATATTGATAGGCTATTGACCTCATATTAATTATTTTATGTGTATTGTAATAGTGTCTTTAGAATATATATTTATTATCCCTAACAAATTTTAATCACTCTGTAACAAAAACAAGATGTTTTATTTTTTTATAACATACTTGGTTCGCTGTGTATGAGTAGTATAAGATGAAATAGACGAAAAAAGAAATGTGGAAAATCCAATTTCCCCCAGCATGGTATCTAAGCTATTCCTTAAATAAATTCTATACCACTTTGATGTGAGATAATCCTATTACAATTCCTGATAAAAATCCATTTCTAGCTTCTTTTTGATAATCCTAAACAGTACTTTTATTCACCAAAGGAATGATTTACCTAGAACCAATTCATAAGAACCCAAAACCATTAAAAGAATACTAGATGGAACTCTACTATGTTCCTACTTTATACCAACAAATACTAGTTCTGATATTGTGTTTTGATTGAAATATTTTCCATCTCCAATTTATGGACTCACTCACCACTTAAAATATCACTATAATTCATCAAAAAAACAATTAATATTAAATAATTAGTTATTTAAGGTTTCACCATTAATAAATGCAAGAAAAGACCATTTATATTTGTGTTGGGATTTTAATTTACTAAATTATTTCATCTCGATAGAAACACTATCAGAATGAAATTTAAAATATCAAGGCACACACAACAATAACAATAAATACATGAAATGCACAAGGAAAATTAGATATGAAGTTTCATAATTCCTGAAATTAATTTATATGTTTGTTTGCATGATGCATGAATTTATAAGTCCTCATTTCATCAGGATACGTTATAAATAATCATTAAATAACAACACCAAAAATAGTAAGGGCACAAAATAAGTGTATCACCTAATAGTGAAATTAGGGAAATTGTAAAGGAAAAAAATATAATAGTAATAAACACTTAGGTAATTTTCATTCCCTATATACGTGGGTCAACTACTCCCTAATATTGGGTAATTTCTATATTTCTTTTTATCATATTCAACTGTCAAAATCCAAATAAAAAGATAAAAAAGGTAAAATCGCCCACTAATAGAACATTATTGATTTTTTCCTACAATACACATAGTGGATCCCCATGATGGTGGGCCGCAAGACCTAAATTGTGCCTCACAATATTATAGAAATTTTCAAATAGAAATGAAGTCCTAGGGAATGACTGTGGGGAGACTATTCTTTCCTAGATCAGAGTGGAGCACAGTGTTAATCAATACAGATAAGCAGTTGAAATAGAAAATAAAAGTATAATTAGAGATAATAGATAAATATGAGCTGTTTAATAAAAAGTAACTATATAATGGTGATAATAATAAAGTAATGTTCCTAAAAATTATTTAAAACATGCTCATGGGAAATAGGAAAATACTACATGATAATATAAAATAAGAAATAGAAAATCTAATGATGCAATCATTAAGAGAATTGTCTCAATACTCTACACCCACACATTATCTAGGAAAAATAGATCAATAATCAAATGGAGTATATATTCATTTATATATACCTAAAACCATGAAGTCTACTTGGGTACCAATGACACCCCATGATGTTTTTGTTATATATTCAGTAGGCCTCTATCATTGTTTTCTAGATTAATCCAGTACGTGAAAATAAATTGGGAAGTGTGCCATTAATAATAATAATTGAATGAAAAAAATATAATTACACTATATTGAGTTCTTCTTGGGATGACCATACAAATATACCTACGTTGGACTAAGAAAGAAGTGTCTGATCTAATGTAACATTCACATGTCTGAAAATAGTAGGAGCTACTATATTTTAGGTGTAAAAGGTTGGACTATCCCAAATCATGTGACTTGGATTTGAGGGTGCATCCCAGGAGTATGAGTTCTACATTATTACTCTTTAAATTAATTAATATAATTGTAAATTATTTAGAGTCACCATGATCCCAAACAATGAAATCCCAATAGAATACCATGTATGTATTTATGGCCTTGGTATTTTTACAATATCTTGGAATCCAATCCATGTTGCCCCATGAATTAGATCCAGTGTATCAGCCTAGGCTTGGTGTGAAGACAATAAGAAATAACCTCCAAGTATGTCCTACATATCTCATCTAAGAATTTCACTATCTATTGTGGCGTGATACAACAGCCTGTACCCCATTCCAATCCATAGGGCATCCCCTAGGGATCCAATATCACTCATCTAGAGGTAGAATGAAAAAAAATCAAAAGCTTATTCCCTGAAAATGAAGTTCCAACATCGGTGTAAAACAAATTGATTATGAGAACTAACTATAAGGAATGACGATCCCTTCCATGTTATCCTTATTTCAGGACCCTTGTATTTATTTCGTCCTATGTTTATGGTATGATTTGGAAACCAATATCATAAAATTTAATAAGGAAAAAATTTATAAAATTCCAAAAAAATATTACCATTTAATATAATTCAATAATCAAACATTATTATTTCAATTCATTTATTAAAGAGGAGTAAAACCTCCAATGGTTCATAACATATTAGAATAATGTAATGTAGGGTATCAAGGGCTGGGCACACCAAAATAGATTTATTAGGTCATTCTGATCATCATAGGTTGGTATTAGTTACTAGATTTGATTATAATATGTATGGGATGATATTTTTAATAATTAATTCAACATTATGGAGGCCTCTCCAGAAACGTACTATGAAAGGTACAATGGCAACAAATATAGAAATTAGTAAATCATAGTGTATTATGCTATAAGACCTCCCATATTATCTTAGAATATGACTCATCTTTTATTCAAACATGAATCTGGCTAGAATTTATGATATCCAAATAATCATCAAATTCTTTAATAATTGGGAAATCGGTGTTGGATAAAAATAGTGAAATAGAGGAGAAGAGAAACTTGTGACAGAAGGAATATGATTACATAACTTAACTCAATATTTCAAACTCATTTTATAGTGAGGGAATAGTAGACCATATGATGGAGAATCGTTAATACTAATGAAGAATAGGAGGATGGACCTTCAACATGTGATCCACTCGAACAAAGGACAATGAGTATGGAATTATGGAATTTATAAATAACATGAGGATAATAATTTATCCTTCATTTACTGGTCCACTTAGTTTGGCTGTATGTTTAGACAAACCATGCACCAACTTTGAAACCTCAAAATCTATAAGGTGGAAGCTCTCATAGGTTAGGTTTTCTATTTGACTAATGATGCACTAGTGAGGTGGAAGGCCACTTTCAATGGTAGGTCTACAATACAACATGGATGTTCACAACTCCTTTCATGGTTTTATACAAATAATACAAATCAACCAATACACGAGGTATCCTGAATGATTGAGTCTCATGATTTCCAATAACTATGCACCAACCTTGTGGTGCATCCTATTCACCCATTTTCATATCTTTGGGATCCAAATGAGACTTAGACTCTCATGGACCACATCTTAACAATTGAATCCCACTACAACCATAAATATTGGGGTTTTGAATCATGACCTAAGGATATGTACATCATCAAAAATCTAGAACATTATAGGTAATATGAAATTTCATAAAACATTTAAGAATTATTTTTCATGACTACACTAATTTTTTAATGATATAGTACTTAAATTCAAAGGGATTGGTTGAGAAAATTGTATATTTTAAAATGAAGTTGAAGAGAAATCTCTTTGTTGGGGGTTTCGAAAACAATCTCTTGAGTGTTTCTAAATTATGTGATTATGGAAATAATGTAATATATAATATATATCAATGTTTTGTATAATTTTCTATGGATCTATGAGATAATAAACAATAATTGAGAACTAATTTCAATGTAATTCAAGTTATAAAAGCTTAAAATTTATATCAAATGAGAATATAAGATAAAATTTCATTGAAGATAATGGAAATAGAAATATTATTAAAAAATTATATAAAACATGGCCTAATGGGAAAGTGGTCATGATATTTCATTATCAAAGAGTGAACCAAAATAGTAGTCCTCTATATTAAAATGGGATAAAATCCTGAATTATTTATATAAAATAGTTGAGATTCAAGCAACTTATCCCTTGGAAAATGTTTATTAATTTATATTGGAACTAATTAATAACAAATAATCAAATGAAGATAAATAAATTATCTCATTAATTATTTATTTCACACAAATAACATGTATCATGTAATATATGTGTAAGTAGAATGGTTTGAAAATTTCTAATAGATCAAAAGAAGTGTATTAAATTATTGTAGTTATTTCATCAATTAGGTTTTTCTTAGATAATGGAGATGAATACATAAGTGATCATTTAGATGATTATTTATAATAACATATGATTCATCATATCAATAGTGTTTCATGTACATGATAAAAAATTATGTTTTTTATAAGAATATTCGAGGTTTTATTTTGATCGCATGAATCATGTTTTAGTAACTATGTACTTTTCAATGATTCTGGATTAATGTGATTGGGCCAGTGAATCACATTAAATATTGATTTCTATATCATTCAGACACTAACATGTTTCATTATCATGTGTATTAAAATTATTCACATAATTTTTATGTATTTATGAGTAATTATAATCCATCGTCCTATCAAATTAAAGGGGAAAATTTTTACTAAGTTTTACAACACATGTGTTGAATGAATTTCCATTTTTTTCTTCAAAAAGAAATAACAATTTCAATACATTAGTAGGGAATATATAAATATTTTTTACCAAGTTTACTTTACGATTTTTAGTTTTTTATTTAATTGGTTTTAATAATATAGAATATTTTCTAATTTTTATATAAAATAGGAGAATGTGGATTCCTATAAAATAAAAAACTGTTGATATTTTTAAGATACATGTTATGGTATTGAATACGATATTAACTAAAATTAAATCTATATTGACAAATAAAAAAATTACTTCATCCATGTTGGAGGAAATATATGATGTTATATTACTGCATTAGTGATCAAAACTATTCAGTTTGATCTTGGAGGTTATTGATGATAATAAATAATATCTCATTTTTTTTAAATGTCAATATAATAGTGTAAATAAAAAATATCTCTATCTAATATGGATTAATTCCCTGAATGAATTATTATATAATAATAAGTAAAAAAATTTGAGATATATATATATATCATACAAATATTAATTTTGTTGGAACAATGTGCCCATTCAACAATAAGTTGGATGAGAACAAATAATAGATGAAGAAGAACAAATTTCTTATATTTAATTTATTTTCTGTAGTTGAAAATAATAATAATAATAATAAATTTTTAATATATTATAGGATTAAAAAAATAATTATTTTTCTTTATATATATTTTCATTTTTTATATATGATAATGTAATTGGATGTTTATTCTTAATTTCACAGTTTTTTACATGATTGGGAAGTTTATATTATGAAAACCAAAGGATTTAAAAATTTATAGGTTATAATATTCTTATTAACATTGATATAATTCAATATAATGGATAAAAAAATTGAGAGAATATAATTCAAGGACCCACTCTTGCTCAATTTTAATAGAGATAAATAATAGAACTGTAGAAAAAAAATTCTAAATCAAATAAAAAGGGGTATCACTCATTGTTTTTATTTATTTTTATTATATTTTATTTGATAAATATGAATTTGTATTCATATATTTTTTCACAAAAATTATTATGATTCTGGAATGTATAATTTTAATAGTGATTAAATACTTCTCTGGATGTTATATATCTAAAGAGATTGAAATTATTTTATGTTCCCAAGATAAATTTCTCAGGAATTATTTAATGCATATAAATTTGATGATATTGATCTAGTTTCTACTATATTATTTTATGATATACAATAAATAAACATATTAATATATTAATAAGTTTAGACCAAATCAAGTCAGAAAACATATTAGGATTCTTCTCTATTTCATTATTTTGAGATCACATGTTATCCATGTTGTGAAAATGTTTCATATGTATTAAATTAATGGTAATGAATATAACTTAATCCTAGAGAATAGGATTATAAGATTCATACAAGGCACTAAAGACTATATTTTTATATATTATATAAAACAAAATATTTAACTTCTTTATGTATGTAGACCCATATTAGATATAAGTGATTATAATTGAAGGTCGAAATCTAGTTGACTAGTTTTTTTGGAATAATTGGTGTAATTTTACACAATAAAAAAATATTAAATTTATTATAATTAATCAATAATATGTAATTTGTACTCGCATAACAACCAAACTAATATTGATTAGAAAAAAATGACGATTTGAAAGAGAAAACAGAATATCGAATATTAAAAGGATACGATAATTGATGTTCAATCAATATTCTATTAAATATACTTCGACATTATTCACTGAAGAAATATGATATCATGTAAAAACAATTCATAGTGAATGTTCATGAAGGATTTATTATTTTAGTATGTATTTTTACCAAGTAACACATGAAAAATATTTTTACCAAACCACTATCAATATATATTTATTCAAACAATATATTGATTTTTTGAATCAAAAAAAATATTAAAAAGTATAAGTTATAGAGAACTGTCTCCTCTGACGTATTATTTATATATATTTTCCAATTGCATAAACAAATATCATAAAATTATATATATATATATATCATGGAGATATATATTATTTGATGGGAGTATATATTTGGGTGTTTAAATGAAATAAATGTGAGTTCAACATAAACCTGAGGTATGTGTTTGTGCATGTTTAAATCTACAATTTCAATCATTTTGTTTCTTAACAATTTCTTGATTGAATTTTTATCCAATTTTTGAATATGGTATTATGAATATTTTTACTACTTTTATATTGATATTTTATGAGTAAAAATGTAGATATTTTAATTTTAAAGGACATCTAGAATTTATTTTCAGTTACAGAAATTAAAATAATTAAAGTATTCTCAATTGTTCTAATTTAATATATATATTTCAGTCGCTTAGGATAATAATTTCTGAAATAAGATTCATTTAAATTTTGATGATGACTTAGAGTAATTTTTTATAGAAAAATAGAATGGAGAGGTTTTAGTGGCCATGAAAATGTATTAGTGATCTGTTCTATACATTAAACTTCTGTTGATATAAAATACTATATTTTTAAGAAAACATTTTGAGGGAAAAATCATTGTTTTATTTTGGTGTTCTCTTCTACATTCATACCATAATACCATAAATCATCTAATTTATATCTATTAGGGTGTTCAAATTTATTAATGAAAATGATGAATATGGTCCATTATTTTTTTATATATTTTTTGTATGTATTTAGATGTTTTTTGATGTTTTAAGTGAATTGTTAGAAATAATGAAAAATGGACATATATTATTCAACTGTTTTTTATCCTAAGAAGATTAATGTAATATCTATCATTAATGAGTATTTTTAATGTAGTAATACATATTATATGATACATGTGTGTTAGCTATATATGGTTTGGGATGATCACATACTATAATGATGTGTTTGGGTCTTAAATATATAAATTACATCATTATATGGGAGTGTAATAGATGTGGAGAGTTATTGGTACCTATGTGTCATGAGGCACAACATGATTTTGAGGAATGGAATTGGAGTTGATTATATTAAATTATAATGGTGTTCTATTCCACCAAAATTATTTTTATGAGAAATTAATTTTCAATGATAGTTAGAAGTATTCATATAGTAACTACATTATTTAAAATTTATATATTTTAATAAAATTCAATTTAGGTAATTTTTTAAATTTATATTAATTTTATGATTTTAATTGATTTATACCATGTGGATCCATTCTTCCTCGATCTCCTAAATAAATTGGAAAAAAAGTTTTTTTAATGTTATGGTTGATCAAATAATTTTGAATGAATCATTATATGTTGAAAATTATATGGGTTATTTCCTTTAAAATTTAAATTTACTAATTCAATAAACAAAATAAACTGTTTCCATGTATTATTTGGTCCATGTAATAAAATACTAATAGACAGTTCTATGAAAAAATGAGTGTTAAAATGAATATGTGAGACCTAAGGATGAAAAGAATTCAAGTTATTAATAATCATAGATTCATAAAAAAAAGAAATTCTTGGATTGTGATTATATTATTGTTTCATTCAATTGGATGGGTTTTAATGGATTTAAATTTTTTATTCCATTGATTAAAATTTATTGATGACCAAGTACTCACATATACATCATGATTTCTCAATTTAATAAGAAGGAATATGTTGGTCAATCTAGAAATACTGTATATTATCCGAATTCCATATTTTTTATGATAAATTAGATGAAGAATAGGAAAAACTATATTAAATGGATTTCAGACACCTTATTTAGATATTGAATAATCCACACAGTGTAAAATCATTAATTGGGATCTTATATAATGAAAATATGTGATAAAATTTATAAATAAACTGCCAGGGGAATCATTAAAATCGATGTGTTTTAGAAAAATTATTTAAAACCATAGTTCATTAAACTTACTAAATATAAAAAATAGGATATTTTTTATTATGAAAAACATCAAAATAACATTATACACATTAATATATAAAATATTAGTGTATTTATATAGTAACATATTATATGATGTTTCTATATTTGAATTCATTGTTTCATATAGTTTGAATTTTTCTTTCAAGATAATTAAATGAAAAAAAATATTTTAGCGCCTATAGTTTATAAAATTAAATTATTTTATTTAATTATCCAAAAAGTAATAATACTAAAATAACATATTAATTAAAAAACCAAGTATAATATGAATAAAAAATTTATGATTCAAAATAGAATATCATTTTTGTATATCAAAAATTGATAACACAAACCTACAAAAAATCCATTAATATTAAAGATTTGTAGTTTATAATACTATTTTTATATAATATTTTTTAGAAAAAAAATTTTACATTTTCCTATTATGATAAATACGAAATATATTACATAATAATGAAGAAATTTACATGTATTAGATTAATAATTTTAAAATATTAGTTTCCAACTCTATCATATTTTAAATATTGAGGTTGAAACGTCACATAATTTATTAGATTTCTATATTTGTAATACCAAAAGGTTTTAAAAAAATTGAATTGCATGAAAAACTATGTCTCTAGATAATGATACCTTTTTTAAAGAAATAGTTTTAAAATAGATGTAAAATATAATAATCCCACTTTTATGATTTGAATTTTGAAAAATAGAAACACACTTTTGTGATAAATAAGTTATTTGGGGTCTGATATAACAAACCCAATTTTTGGTGAATAGTTTCAAATCTATATGAATAGTAATTATACTATTATGAATTTTAATATGAACCATATAAAACTTATATTGGCCAAATGTGTTTTAACCTCATCATTGAATGTATAATAAAATGGAATCTTATAAGTAACCATATGATCATTATATAAGTGTTAGAATTTCGATAAGTTATAAATATTTATATAAGAATTTATGATCAATTTAATAATTTAAATACTTTTTTTTATAAAATGAAATCATAAATTATTATTTTATTGTTTTATGGATATAATATAATTTTATGGGAGCATTATTAATATTTAAAGGTGTTATAAAATTGGTTATACTTTTTTAATTGTTTTTATGAATAAAATATTATTTTAATTAAAAATTAAATTTATCATGTGTATAAAATTATTCTAAAAATGGTGTTCATTTTTTAATTCTAGATGTCAAAAAATAGATGGGGTGAATATTTGGGATTTTTTTAAAATACATGAATCATTAATGAATAATGAATTACGATAATTTACCTTACATATGCATTATATGTAAAATACATTATTCTTATCATCATGAATGATGTAATGTCACACCCCGACCACTGAGGCCCATGTCTTTATTCTTTTCTTGGTCCTGCAACTCTGGGTAGAGTCGGGTTTGGGTCCGGGTTTGAATTTTTAAAGATTTGATATTTTTGGTGGGTCTCGGGCCAGTGCGTAGTCACTACACTGCTAGCGGTCACTGCGCATTCTGTCTAGGTGGGTGCACGGTCACCGCGCATTCGGTCTGATCATGCGTTCAAACCTTGTGAGTGTGCAGTTTCCCACCTCTTTAGATAAATAATAAAATTAAATGAATAATTTAAATTGAAAATAATTTTATAAAATGTTTAATAATAATAATATCAATAATTTATAATATTGATATTATTATTATTATTATTAGTTTCTTTGGTATTATTATTCTTTATAGATTATTATTTATTTACATTTTTTTTGTTATTTTATTCAATCCTTTTTTTCTATTTTCTTCTCCTTTCTTCTCTTCTTTTTTTCTCTACGCGTTTGTCCCCCTGCCTCTCTTCTTTTTTTTCTTCTTTTGCACGCCGCTGCACCCAGCTAGCACCTTGCCTAGCTCCTGCTACCCGACGTCACCTCAGCCCAGCTCCCTCCTCGATCCAAGATCTGGTGCGCACCTCATGCAGCAGTACTCTCCTCCACATAGTACTCCCTTCCACCTCTTTGCGTTCACACCATCCCTCCGCCATGCTTCTGCCTCCGCCAACCGCGCCTGCACCCTCCTCCTCCAGCCTCACTACCTCGTTCGCCCACCAGCTGTGCTGCCCGCCCTGTCCAGTGCGCCTGCACTCCGTGCCACCTTCTCATGCATCCAACCAACCATCCCAGTGGTCCCCTTCTATCCAGTGCCTCCTACAGAAGCATCTCTACCTCACCCAGTGCTCCCTTCTCCACTTCCCGCACAGCAGCCCAGTGACTAGCACCACTCCCTGTGTGAGCAGCTACCTCCCTATCCTGCTTAACCTCTTTCTCCTCACTGTTAGTTTCCTCACACACAGCCACCCCATGGCTCATTCTCCCCTCTCTCACACAGCTCCCCTTTCCCCGTTGAATCCCGCAGTACACCCAAGGCAGCTTCACTGCGGCTACCTACTACAACGACGTTCTCCTCCCCATCAGATATGCGGTGATGACCCCTCCCATATTCTTCCTCCGCCATGCCTCCAACTAGCCATCCACTGCCGGCTTTCCGGACACCTAACGTTATAGAAACCCACCATCACGCCTCCAACCGTCCCTCCTATATCCCGCAACCACCGGTTGGCATGATTTCGGCCGAAACATCACCCTATCCCGCACATTTTCCTCATAGTGTGTGCCTCTTTCCCGGAAGACCCTGATTTCGCCTGCCCCGCCCATCACAACGGTCCTGCCAACACTATTTCAGTGACCTCACCTCTGGTCGCGGCCCTCCTTCTCACCAGTGGAGAGGCACTACAACAATCCATTACCCTTCTTAGCATGCAGCCCTGGTGAGACTGCATCCAATCTTGCAGACCCCCTCTGCTGATCTGGCATGATGCTCTTCGATGGTTGCTGCTTCTCTGGCCTTCCTCTTGCCAATTTACACTGTCAGCATTGCTCCGACCATCCCTCCGTCGATCTGTTTCTTTTCACATCTCCCCCGATAGGTATACCCATTTATTTTTTTTCTTTATTTGATATATATATATATACCCAGGATTGATTATAAATTTGGATAAGTAAATAATTTTGTGGCTCAGTTTGACTTTCTAGGACCTGCGTGGGGCATTTCCGAGTGAGCGCCATCACCACGCCTGGTTTTCGAGTTTTCCTTGTCATCACACTTTAGTTTCGAGGTGAGGGTCTCTTCTAACCTCATGGTTTCATATACTTTATTTGTGGGTTTTGTTTGTGTTTTTAGTTCTTATTGTTTTGTTTGTAGTTCATTGGACCATACTGTGTGGTGTTGAGCATGCATCTTCCATTTCATCTCGCTCTCGATGTAGGTCCCCCACTGCACTCATCTTTAAATTTAGATTTTATTAATTTCTTGATTTGTTTATTAATTTAAAAAATTGGAAATGATATAAGATAAATAATTTTTATATGATTATCTGGTGTGAAAAGAGTCGTTTATTTTATACATGACACTTGAAATATATTCATGATGAGCGGACACCCAGTATAAAAATAATGCCAGTTTAGCCTTTAAACATAATTCATGGAATTTCAAATATATTTCAGTTTTTAAAGAAAAATTATTTCTTTTGAACAAGTGTTTTGGGTTTTCTTGAAAAATGATATTTTTAGTTAAAATTGGTGAAGGCTCGTTTGGCACTTTAATAAAATAAATTATTTTGGAAAAAGTCACTTTGGTGATACTAAGGGGTGATCTTTGGTGTGCGTTGATTTTGTGAGCTGTGTGTGATATTTGTGTGTTGTGACTGATTTATTTATATTGTGGACACACCCATTTTTATTGCATGTGTTGAAATGGGAACCTGGCATATTGAGTGAATCTTCTGAGAACAATTTCTTTACTAGTTTAGATTACGCACTGGCTAGTGGGCCCATAGAAAATGAATACTGAGTTATTGCTGCTATGGGGATTGGGCTACTCGGTTAGACCATGTAGGGCTATGCCGAGCGTTAGGGTGTTATGACGTCATTGAGTTAGACCATTCTATTGGGATGAGTCACAAGTATAGTATGATCTGGTTTGATCACGATCTCTTAGGTTCGACCCATGTTTCTATTAGTGTTTATTTGTATGTGGTGGATGACTGAGAGGTCTAGTTCGGTTGCTGGCCCTTGTGGGACACTTTTTCCATTTCCCTTAGTGTGTGTTTTGTGTTATGTGTAGTTTTCCTTTTTGGATAATAACTAAAGTTTGGTTTTCTAATTTTTCACCAAAATGTTATAATATGAAATACACCTGTTATTTTCAACCATTAAATGTTGTTTTTTAATAATAATGGTCAATGGACTGATACCTATTTTAGAAAGGAAAGTGTGTGTGTAAAAATAAATATTTTGAATATTTATTTCAATCCTGGAATTAGTAAATTTCTTTATTTAATGGTAGTGTGTTGGGAATAGATATCAGGCTAGCCTATTGAGTTTTAATACTCATGCCTACAGTTTTTTTTTTCTGTTTTTAGTGTTTTTTCAGGCTACAACTTGGGTGCATTATCCTTGGGTGACGTTTGGTCGTGAGTTGGATTGTGACCCGTGAGGTCACATGTAGATAGTGGTTATCTCTTTCTGTTAGTTTTGTTTTATTTTGTTATTTTTAGCTACATTACTCTGTTTATTTATTTTTGGGCTACTATGTTTAATTTATACAACATTATTTATTTATTTTTACTAGGAGAAATCATTCCCACAGCCATTGTTGATGCCATGGCACTTGTCGCCAGCCCGGGAGGATCAGGAAAACCTCTTGGGCCATGTCACGGACCGGCTCAGGTGACCGGTTCCGGGTCGACCCGGGTTGGTTTGTGACAAAATGGTATCATATGCAGGTTTTCCCTTAGCAGACCTCGCTTTTTAGAGTGCCCTTTGTTATTTGGGATGTCTGGTAGAAAGAGATTAGGACTTTCAGGGCTCATAAGGTAGGTTATGGGTCAGTGCCTGATCACCACTGCTCATGATGAGGCCTGAGTTACTAGGGTTATTCAGTGATTTGAGTCACTTTTCCTTGGTCGTTTTGGATTGAGGGATGACAGTGGGGGCGAATCGGTTCAATTTTTGGCCTCACATGGGGTGGTGACCCATGTGGAGTCAAAGTTTCCATCTCAAGGTCCTCGTAGTGTTATTCTTTACCCGAGGCATGTCTCACCACCATGTCACTGGGTCAGACATATGTACTAGTTCCACATTCCAGTGGGTTATTTCTGCTTGTGGTTTGTTTTAGTCTCAGTTGATTTGAGTGTGTGTTAAAAGTGAAAGTGGATTTTAAATTGAAAATTGTGCCTTCCAAATAGTTTTCTAAATTACTAGAGTGGGTTTTTAAATAATAGGTGTATCGATTTGAAAAAACATGGTATGGGTTTGGATTTGGTAAGGAAAATAAGTGTTTGAACCTTGGCACTCCTTATGGAGGGTCACACGTTCGTGGGTATGTTTGGACAGTGCGTGGAGGAACTTGTTCGTAGAAGATGTGAGAAGTATTGAATAAACACACATGTGATGGTTCATAAGGTTCCATTTGTGAGTTTTTAAAAATTGTAATGAGATAATGGTTTTGGAAAAGTGATTTATCCTTGTGCTGTATATGTTTTGATTATAGGCATATTGTCCTTGTCCTGTGTTGTTTCTTTGATTGTGTTTTGGCTTGATGCAGGTTTCGATGGTGTTTCTCATGTTGTCATCAGTTTTCCACCTAGAAAGACTCTGAAATTTTTCCATGATTTATGCTCATTTCTCAGTTCCTTTTGTGTGTTGCTTTCATTTTGAGATAATCGAAGTCTGTTAGAGGTAGTTGTATTGTTCTGAAAGATAGTGTGTCTTCAAGTTGTTGGGAACTCCCAGGATATTTATGGTTTGTACCACCCAAGTGTTATTTGAGGGTTCAGTATTGGACTAGTAAAGATGAGATGTATTATCGTCATTGGAGTTTTGGGTGTGATTAACGGTGGTCGACTTCTGTGTGGGTTCCCCACCTGGAAATGAGTGTGGGATGGTGGAACCTGTCTCTAAGAAATCATCCTCGTCGGTACTAGCTCCTAGTTCGTCAGACCTCTCCCTTGTGCATCACCAGTATGGCCAACCCGGGCATTCTATTCCATCATGTTTCATCCCTATAAAAATGTACAACCATCATGGTTGTTTGAATCATCGAATGGAAGGAGTTAGAGACCAGAAGATGAAAATAACTGACTGTGAGGCAGGAGATGCTTCGGCTATTAGAGCCCTAGCCACAGGTCTCGGGATGAAGCTCACACACAGTCTGGAGTTTCCGAGGTTATGTGGAACCTGGGTCTAGATAATGTATTCGGCTTTGGAATGGAAATATCCAAAATATCCATTGTTCTATTATCATCTTTGTTGTATGATCATCGTTTTTGTGGTGGTGTGATGAGCTCATTTCCCCACAATCCAAGCGGTCTTATCTGCTCTCAGTGTGGTTCTTGAGTTTTTTTCTCTCTGAATGGTGTGGGACCGTGAATTAATGGACCTGTTCTGATTTTGAGTTGTAATTAGCTGTGTTCGATAAGGGAATGTTCATTTTGTGGAGGTGATGGGAGGTGTTGTGTTAATTTCTCATCCTCAAGTTTCTGTATTGTTCCGTTGAATGATTTTCGTCAAGTCTCAGTTGTGTTGTTCGGTACCTATGGGAAAAAAGAATGAGTTTGGTTTGGGAGATCCCATGTTTCCCCCCCATGGGTGGTTTGTTCGGATTTCAAGGGTTTTGTATTAGTAAATTGTTGTGGTGGGTAAAACCCTCTATTGTTCTCCCCTAAATCATGGGAAGTGGTTTTTCTTGTATTGTTCGGGTGTGAGGTTTGTTGGGAATGGTAAACCTGAAGCTCTCTATTCTCTATGATTTTGTCTGGGAATGAACTCAAGTTGTGTCAACTGTTGGCTTGGTGACTTTATGGGTGTAGAAATTCTCTGTGGTGGGGAGAATTGTCACACCCCGACCATAGAGGCCTAGGTTTTTATACTTTTCTCGGTCCTGTGCCTCTAAGTAGAGTCACGTTTTGGTCTGGGTTTGAATTGTTGAATCTTTGATGATTTCAGTGGGTCTCGGGGCAGTGCGTAGTCATCGCAATGATAGAGGTCACCGCGCATTCGGTCCAGGTGGTTGCGTGGTCACTGCGCATTCGGTCCGATCAAGCATTCAGACCTAGTGAGTGCGCGGTATCCCACCTATTTAGATAAATAAAAAAATTAAATGAAAAATTTAAATTGAAAAAAATTATATAATATGTTTAATAATTATAACAACAATAATTTATAATATTTTTATTGTTATTGTTATTATTATTTTTATTATTATTATTATTATTATTATTATTTGTTATTATTATTATTTGTTATTATTATTATTTATATCTTATTATTTATATATTATTATTTATATATTATTATTCATTTACTTTAGCTTTTCTGTTATTTTATTCTATCCTTTTTTCTATTTTTTCTCCTTTATTATCTTCTTTTTTTTCTCTATGCAGTTGTTCCCCTGCCTCTCTTCTTTTTTTTCTTCTTTTGCATGTCACTGCTCCCAGCTAGTAGCCTACCTAACTCCTGCTACCCGACGGTGCCTTAGCCCGGCTCCCTCCTCGACCCCAGCTCTAGCGCGCCCCTCATGCAGCAGCACTTTCCTCCGCACCGCCCTCCCTTCCACCTCCGTACGATCACACCAGCCCTCCGCCAGCCTTCAGCCTTTGCGAGTAGTGCATGTTCCCTCCTCCGCAGCCTCGCTGCCCTTTTCGTCTGCCAGGTGTGCTTCCCTCCCTGTCCAGCATGCCTGCACTCCGCGCCACCATCTCATGCAGCCAACCAACCAGCCCAGCGGTCCCCTTCTGTCTAGCGCCTCCTGCAGCAGCGTCTCCGCCTCACCCAGCGCTCCCTTCTCCACTTCCCGCACAGCAGCCTAGCGACCGACACCCCTCCCTGCGTGAGAAGCTGCCTCCTAGTCCATCTCGCCCTCCTGATCTCCCATGTTGGTTTCCTAACGCATAGCCATCCCATGGCTCCTTCTCCCCTGTATCATGCAGCTCCCCTTTCCCCGCTGAATCCCGTAGCACACCCATGGAAGCTCTAATACGCCTGCCTGCTACAATGACGTTCTCCTCCCCGTCCAATCTCCGGCGACGACCCCTCCCATATACTGCCTCTTCGATGCCTCCAACCAGCCAGCCGCTGCTAGACTTCTAGACACCTCACGTCACCGAAACCCGTTTTCGCACCTCCGGACTTCCCTCCTATAGCCTGCAACCCCAGGTTGGCCCGCATTCGGCCACAACCTACTCATATCTTGACCAGATTCCCCCTAGTGTGTGCCTCTTTCCCGGCGGACCCTCCTTCCGCCTACTCCATCCAGTACACCGGTCTGGCGCACACTATTTCAATGACCTCGCCTCCGGTAGCGGCCCTCTTTCTCAACGGTGGAGCGGAACCATGAAAATCTCCTCCCCTTCTTAGCACGCAGACCTAGTCTGACCCATCTAGTCATGTTGAACCCCTCTGCTGGTCCAGCGTGACGCTCTTCAGTTGTCGCAGCTTCTCCATCCTTCCTCCAGCCAATTTACGCTGTCGGCATTGCCCCGACCAGCCCTCCGGCGGTCCGTTACTTGTCGCAGCCCCCCCCCCCGATGGGTATACCCTTTTATTTTATGCTCCATATTATATATATATATATATATATATATATATTTACCTTGGCATGATTACAATTTTTAATAATTTAAATTTCATTGGGTCGGTTTGACTTTCTAGGACCCGCTCAGGGAATTTCCGAGTGAGAACCATCGCCGCACCTGGTTTCCATGTTTTCTTTGTCATCGCTCTTTAGTTTTGAGGTGTGGGTTTCTTCCCGCTGCTTGGTTTCATATACTTTATTTGGGTTTTTTTGTTGTGTTTTGAGTTCTTAGTGTTTTGTTTGCAGTACATTGGACATTACTGTGTGGTGTTGGATGTGCGTCTTCGATTTCATCTCGGTCTCGATGTAGGCCCCCCACTGCACTCATCTTTAAATCTAGATTTTTTTTAATTGCATGATGTTTTTATAAATTTTAAAATATTTGAAATAATATTAGATAATTAATTTTTTAATGATTATTTTCTGCAAAAAAGAGTCATTTATTTTATAAATGACACTTGAAATATTTTCATGATGAGCAGACACCCAGTATTAAAAGAATTCCAGTTTATCCTTTAAACAAAATTCACAGAATTTTAATTATAGTTCTGGTTTTAATGATAAATGACTTTTTCTGAACAATTTTTTTGGGTTTTATTGAAAATTAGGTTTTCGATAAAATTCGTGAAGGCTCGTTTGACAGATTAAAAAAATAAATTATTTTGGAAAAACTCACTTTGGGTTACTAAGGGGTGATCTTTGGTGTGCGTTGATTGCATGAGTTGTGCGTGATATTTGTGTCTCATGACTGATTGATTTACATTGTGGATGCACCCCTTTTTATTTCATGTGTTGACATGGGATCCTGGATTATTGAGTGAATCTTCTTAAAACGATTGCTGCACTAGTTAAGATTACGCACTGTCTAGTGGCCCCATAGCAGGGGAATATTATGTTATTGCTATTATGGGGATTGGGCCCCTCGGTTAGGCTACGTAGGGCTATTCCGAGAGTTAGGAAATTATGATGTCACCGAGTTTGAGCTTTCTTTCGAGATGAGTCACATGTATAGTACGTTCTGGATTGTTCATGATCTCCTACGTTCGACCTAAGTTTCTATTATTGTTTTTTTGTACGTGGTGGACGGTTGAGAGGTCTAGTTCGGTTGTTGGCCCATGTGTTCCACTTTTTCCATTTCCCTTGGTGTGTGTTGTTTGTTATGTGTAGATTTCCTTTTTGGATAAAAAATATAGTTTGTTTTTCTAATTGTTTACAAAAATGTTTTAAAATGCAACCCCCTTTTTCATTTCAAACATTAAAAATTGTTTTTAAAGTATAAATGGCAATGGACTGATACATGTTTTAGAAATTAAAGTGTGAGTGTGTGGTAACCAATATTTTGTATATTTAGTTCGAACCTAGAATTAGAAAATTTATTTATTTAAAGGTATTTCATTGGGAATAGATATCAGGCTGGCCTACTGATTTTTAATACTCACGCCTATAGTTTTTTTCTGTTTTTAGTGTTTCTGCAGGTTACAGCTTGGGTGCGTTCACCTTGGGTGAGGTTTAGTCGTGAGTTGTAGAGTGACCCATGAGGTCACATGGAGATAGGGGTTTTCTCTTTCGGTTAGTTTTATTTTCTTTTGTTCTTCTTAGTTACATTACTCTGTTTATTTATTTTTATGTTACTCTGTTAAATTTCTACTGCTTTATTTATTTATTTTTTCCGGGTGAAATCATTCCCACATCCTCTGTTGATGCCCTGGCACTTGTCGTCAACCCGGGAGGATCGGGAACACCTCTCGGGCCTTGTCGCGGACCGGCTCGGGTGACCGGTTCAGTGCCAACCTGGGTTTGTTTTTGACATGTAAGCACCCTCAGATAAAACTAAAATTATCTATTTACTCTTTTGGTTCAAATGAATAAATACTATTCATATTCTTGAGATAAAATATTAAACAAATAACTAATGTAATGGAATACCCCTCCTCTCCTCCACAATAAATATAACCATCTCCCCCCTCTTCATCTCACACCTCTCAATCTTTTTACACTATCTAAATTATTCCACAAAACCTTCCAAGGCCTCTTCCCCACTTCTAATACCTACTGGTCTAACCAAAAGGACAATAAAAATTGCCTTAAATAGGATCTCAATTTGAAAATATCAGGAGTTAAAAATCATATTTCATTTTGTTTCATTTTCATTTCAATTAATTTAGTTTTCTAATATTGTCTTCCTATACCCATATCCTAGAGTCATGAAAGAGACAAAATATTATATATTCTGTATGTTATCATTTTTTATGGAAAAATTCATCAGCATTATTCTTATCCTCCACCTATTAATCAAAAAATAAAAACATCATCCGTGATGTGTTGATTTCCCGACATTTTGGATGAGGAGTCTTCAATTTTCATTACATCCTGAAAATATGGCCATAAAACGTTTTTAATGTGTTAAAAAATTAAACTATATGATATACCATCATTTATGTTCTATAATTAACATATATATATAATATTAAGCAAAATAATGAAACTAGTTCGTGATTCCGAAGAACCGACAAAATAATATAAATGGATATCATTAAAGATTTATCGAATGATTCATCCTCTTATGATATACCAAAAATGATTTATGTAATAATATAATATTATGGAAATATAATAATACCATTTAATTAATCTTATTTAGTTCCACATCCATTCGACAAGAAAATTCATTACGAACCAACCTTGACAATCATGTGAAGCACGCACCAAAAGCAATGGAAATACGAAAATTTTATTAATAAATTGGATGAATAATGTAATAAAATGATCGTATATGGTGTTATAAACAAGAATATTTTTATGTAAAGTATTAATAACAGTACTGTAATCATTATAATGGATGTAAAAAAAAATTTAAGTAAGAAAAATCCATGGTAAGGGAATCCTTTACCCAATTTCCATTCGGTGGGTTATCCTTCTACATTATTGATTTTGTAATGATAAGATTATTTTTGAAATGAATTAACAATATATTATGTTGAATAATGTGTATTTATAGTGAGTATACATATTCATCTCATTTTTATAATCCTCAATTAAATTATAATCTATATGCAAGGGACTCCTTATTAAACACCTTCTTTTTTAATTTCTATTTCTTTTCTAATTTGGAAGAATGTTTTTATTAAAGTGTGTATGTTTTATGATTATGTTATAGTTCGTGGGAATTTATTATGATAAATGGTTGGTAATATATCTCCTTCTAATTAATTGGGTATGTGAATATTTCAGGTCAGTCCTTTGGTTACTCCAAGTGTAACTGTGATGGTTACACTATAAGGTAGTTGCAAGGGTTACATTGTAATGTAGCCACGAGGGTTACAAATCATAAGGTAGCAATGAGGGTTACATTATAAGTATGTAATTCCCCAATATACCTTTATTATTTTATTTATTTTCTCTATGTTTTATGTAAATATCATGTTTCATAAAATAAGTATATATGGGTGAGAAATATGTCTTTGTAAAATTGATTTCATATGTTTTTAAATATTCAAGCACTACTATTTTCCTTACTTATTTTGATATCCCTTAATAATTTTTTATGTGAATTCCATGTTTTTAAATGTTTTTAATTAGTTATATAGATGTGTAAGAAAAAATTGGATATACCAATAAATGTTATGGTGATTTTTCAAAAGAAATTATATTGTTGATTTGTTTTAAAAAAAATTGTTATGGATGAAATGGATACATTATTAGTGGTAACCACATTGAATTATTTTCGTTTGATATCTGTGAGTTATGTTATAAATTTAAAAAAATCTAAATCCAAAATATCATTGGGAATGTAAATATGTTAACTATAGTTGAAATAAACTGATTATATAATGTTTATGATTGGGTACATATTGTTGATATCAGATGTAACGCTCCGACCCCAGTTACCCAAAGTTTGTGCATTATTAGGTAACACTGGCATTATCACACGGTATCAAATCCCGGAAGAATAGTCAAAATAGTACCCTTGGAATTACTAGATACTAAAATATTTTTTTAATTAAATTATAAAATGAAAAACAACAACAATAGTGTCTTATTTGAGCACATTCATATCCCATAGACTATCCCTGCAGGTCAGTAATAATATAAATCTTCATATCTAGAGAAAATTAAAACATATCACAGGATTAGATCAGGTGCTAAGTAAGGATAAAAATATATCCAAAATGTTCGTAAATAAGAGTTAACATTTAAAGATATTTTTAAGACTAAAAAAAGCCTTTTAAACGTAATCATCATCATAATATAGAAAAGATTAATCAAACAATTACTTTTACTATTCACATGGATATTCTACTAGTCGAATAATCAAATGTAATATCAATAAGCTATTTCATAATGATGGAATAGATAAATCAAACATCATAACAACATAGTCAAAGACTCGTGCCAAGACTAAAAATAAGAATTTTTCACGGCTTTGTGCCAAGACACTAGTTTGTCTCATTAGACCTACCAATTCATCGAGGATCTATAGCGGGATCCACCCATCACTTATTAAGTCCAATTCATTCCTCATATGAAAATATTGATACATAACATAAACATTTATATTAAAACATGCATATGAAATTTCAATACTTCATCCATAAACCATGAATGGTATAAAAATAACACTTCCAGAATCAAACATATAAAAAAATCTTCAATAAAATATATAATATTTTATCTTAATAAATCAACTTCAAACAAGTGTAAGATCCATCAAAAAATGTTGACATAGATGAAATCATGAATATTTGAGGGAAATAGCTCTTTCTAATTTGAAATCATTTAAAATCCACATAATTATTAAAGGAAAAAATTATTTTGAAAATGTTCTTATAATATTATAAGAGAATATTAAAAAATTTATAATTCTAGAAAATACCCACACCCTCCATATACGTTAAAAAAAATTCTTTTCTAAATTTGATTAAAATGTGATAAATTTATTTTTTTAGAAAGAGACAGAAATTTTACATTCAAAAAAATTTATAAATAGTCAAACATGGGGATAAATTAATTTAACCCATAGTCTAGTAAATATTAAAAATGTTTTGAAATTCATTTTTAAGAAATGTGGATGGGGATGATAAAGATGTCTCAGTAGATACTCACGTATAAAAAATCTTAGATAATGAAGAAATTTTAGAATTAACCCTAACCTTGTAATTTTACTTGATTGAGGATATGTTAACATAAAGTATAATATTTAAATAATTCTTATTAAATTATTTAAGAAACACATACATAAATATGATATCATATATGATCTCGTAATATTTCTTTGTCAATATTATTTTTGTAGTATCTTTGTTTTGGGTCTTAACTAATTCGTTTTCCTTCATATGAATGGTTATGTAAGATATGATTGTAATAAATATAATGTATTTGATTCGTTTCTATAATTATATTAAGTTCTTTAACATTATTTTTAAATCATAAAATGAAAATTATTCTTGAAATGCTACGGAGAGGAATGAATCATGTCGCGTTTGTGGAGACCGTAATCTGTACGTACACATGAGCGACAATATCATTCTATTGCTGGAGAAATAGAATGTAATTGGATGGTATATAATATATATGGAATCCTTAACATGTTATATTTATTATTTGCATATTCTATACTCATTATTATACCCATCCAAATAATGAAGTTTTTGAATAACCAACTACACCTAGACATGGAGACGGTAAGCCATACTTAAGCACGTATGATGATATTTTCATTCATAGGATAGACAGAATAATGAATATTGTTGTACCATTTTTATAATAACATGACACTATGTATAAGGTTCCATAGTTATTATTTTTTTAGGGAAACAATAAAGAAAGACGATGTGGAAGAAGAAAAGATTTTCGAAAGAGGTGGTGACATTATTACCTCTTAGTCTAGTATTTCCTTTTGAGATGATCAAAAGGACTCAATAGGTTGGCATTAGGATCAATGTAAGGCCTATAAGAAGAAGTGAGGGTATTTGGGATGATATTTGAGCAGGGTTTGGCCAAGACAGGTGGCTTTGCAGATGTGATTTTGAGATACGGGGAAGTACCCCTTTATAAGAGTGGTGATGTTCACATTAGGAAAAGCGTAAAATACTATTTTATTATACAATCTTAATCAGTTTATAATGGCTCCAAAATAATTTATTTCGAGTATATGGTGGGGATTGGTTGAAAAAAATCTCAACCAATAGGTTTTATACAGGTTTAGGTTACTATAACATCTTTATCATTTACATTTAACTCTTAGTTACATAGTTTATCTTTTACCATGTATTCTTGTATTATTATAATAAATGGTTAATAAATATACTATAAAAAAACAAGATAACCCTAAGTGGTTAGTTATTGATATATCTTACATTATCTATGTCCTTTTGATAAAATATATATTTTTAGGAATATTATATCAATTAATAATATTGTATTTGTTTTAAAAAAACATTTATGTCAATTTTGACACTATTTGGTATTTTGTTTTTTTGGAAATAATATAACATTATCACTTGAAAAATATATTTAATAAATCCTAACATTTCATGTTAACCAGAAAAATAGTGTAATTCAATAAAAGTCTCAATTTACATTTATTTGAATATTTATAATATCAATTATTTTAATCTTTCATTAAAAAGGTAATTATTGCATCATTATTGTGTCATAAATAAATTAAATTGTTTAATGTCTAAAATTTATAAATAAAATACCATTCTGAAGGAAATATTTTTTATCTTATTATTAATATTTATAGTCAAATTAACTTATATATTTTCCAATATAAAAAATGGTTTAGTTATTAAACATTGAATTTAACAATTTTAACTCTTCTTTAAATAATATAATAATAAATGTCCTAATATAATACAAGTAGACCAAAATGATCATATTTTATTCCTAAGGTTTATTTTGGACGAAATAAACATATCTAACAGAATTAGGACATGTGTTAGGGTAATTATAATATCATTTTTTATCATTAATTACCCAATTTACTTTTAACCGTGGTAAATAAATGTCAAAAGTTACTATTCAATAAAAATAATTTTCATCTGATTAATCCACATTTTACTTCATTATTTCAACCATTTCTCTCATATTTTTTAAATTAAATTCACAGATGTAGTAAAATTAGGTTTTTTGAATATTTGTAAATGCTTCTAGAAGGTGGGTAAAAGATGATAAAAAGTTCAATAAAATTATTTATATATATTATTATTTTAAAATAAATATATTTAATTAAATTGATCATATATATTTATTATGTATATCTTTCTAACAAAAGTTAATTTAAATAAAATAACTATTCATTTAAATAAAAAGTCAGTTTTAAACAATAACGCAGTGTTATTCACTATTCATCAAAAAATTGAATGTTTTCATAAAAATAAAAAAAATCTCCCTAACCTAATATTGATATTCCAAATCCAAAAATGATGTTTTTTTTGCAAAATAAAATTTATAAACTTTCAAAAAGTGGGTATTACTATTCATAACAGCTAGTTATATTTAGCATGGTGTGCAAGAACTCAATGTTGTGTACAGTGCAAGCTATTTCATTTTTTAAATAAAATCATACAGTGGAAGCTTGAGGTGTTACTTTCTTCAATACTTAAACTAATTTCGTCCTCGAAATTTCGATAATACTATTGCATAACAAATTTGGGTGGTTCTTAATCATATGTTCATCGGGTTCCCACGTTTACTCTTCCATCTTATGTTTTCTCCATAGAAATTTTACCAGAAAAGATGTCTGGTTTCTCAAAACATGGTCTCTAGTATCAAGAATCTCGAAAGGCTCTTCAAAAAAAGACATATCGGGTTCTAGTTCTATTTCTTCCTAGGTGAGTACATGTATAGGTTCAGACATGTATTTTATCAACAGTGATATGTGGAACACATCAAGAACATTGGAGAGACATAGAGTCATTTACAAATGATAAGATACAACTACTATTTATTCTAGAATTTTTAAAGGTCTGATATACATGGGACTTAATTTTACATACATATTGAATCATATAACACCCTTCCAGAGAGATACCCTTAAAAAACATGATCTCTTTCTTGAAATTCTAAATCATTCCTTAGGTTATTGGCATAGCACTTCTACCTACTTTGAGCTTCTTTGATGTGGGTTTGGATAACCTTAACATTTTCCATTGTTTCCTCAACAAGTTATAGGCCTACTAGTTTTATTTCACCAACATCATCCCAATAAGTTGGTGTGAGACATTTTATGATATAACACTTCATATGGTGCCATTTGAATACATTAATATAAGCTATTGTTATAGAAAAATTCTACCAGATGTAAATATTGATCCCACATAACATAATAGTCAAGTGAGAAATATCTCAACATACCTTCTAAGGTTTGAATATTCCGTTCTGATTGTCCATCAATTTTAGTGTGGTATGCAGTGCTCAAACGATGTTCAGTATCCAAGTCCTTCTAAAGACATTTTCAGAATCTTGATGTAAAAAAAGGATCATGACCTGAAATAGTCGATAGGGGATACTCCATGATGTCTTACAGCTTCCTTAATATATAGTCTTTCTAAACGTTCAAGTGGTAAATCTTCTCTTACAACATTAAAAAATTTGCTGACATAGTAAGATGATCAACACTGACCCATATTGCAGTATTTCTTATAGGATTCATGGGTAGCCCTATGAAAAATTCAATAATAATATCATCCCATTTCCACACAAGTATGGGACGAGGTCTGATGACTCCTCTAGGATGTTGTCTCCCAGACATTACTTGTTAACAAACCATACATCTTGACACATAATCAGCAAATTCCCCCTTCATGTCGTCCCACCCAAAATGTTTCTTCAAATCACTATACATCTTAGTACTAATAGGATGTATAGAGAATATTGAGCAATGATCATCGTCCAACAATTATCTTTTTTATATCAGATATATAAGGAACACAAAGTCTCTTCCCATAATTTAAAATTCCATCTTCATATACGAAGTCAATCAATCTCCCATCATTCACAACATTATTTTTTTCTTTGAAACTCCACATCATCAGTTGGAGAACTTTTTATCCTTTCAGGTAATTTTTTAATGGAAACCATTTGAAAATGTATTGATGTATCCCCTTCCATTAATATTCCCATATCAATATTTTCTAGATCCATGAACATATGATCACTTTCAACACTCATGTTGTTCAAAACTCCATGATCATTTCTGATCAAATCATCTACCACATTATTTTTCATCCCCAGGAGGCATAGCATAGTGAAATCATAATCTTTTAGTAGTTCAAGCCATCTTCTTTCCCTCATGTTGAGTTCTTTCTATGAGAGAATATACTTCAAACTGTTGTGATCAGAATATATCTCACATTTTCCACCATAGAGATAGTGTATAGATATCTTCAAACCAAATATTTCAACTGCTAACTCAACATCATGAGTATGATTATTTTGGTCATGAATTTTTAGCTTTCGTGATGCATAGGAAATAACCCTATCATTCTGCATAGGGACACAAACAAGTCCTTTCTTTAAAGCATCATTATAAATAACAAAACCATCATTAACTTATGGTAGAGTAAAGATAGCATCATTGACTAATATTCCCTTCAGTTCATCATAAAATTCTTCACAATCATTTTTCCAAAAAAAAATTACCCCTTTTACGTGTGAGTTTGGTTACTGGGTTTTCCAGTTGGACAAAATTCCAAATGAAACACCGATAATAACAAAATAACCCAATAAAAATGTGTACCTTAGTTATACTTTTTGGTGCTGGTCATTCTTGAATTTCTCTTGTCATTGAAGGATCAATAGATATTCTATCATTAGAGATAATATGGCCAAGAAAATAAATCTCCTGAATCCATAATTCACACTTTCTAATCTTATCATATAATTCATTTCTTCTAAGAGTTTTTAAAATAGTGTGCATGTGGTTTTAATGATCTTCATATATTTTGTAGAATGCCAAGATATTATCAATTAACACCACAACAATGTCATTAATATATTATTTGATAACTGTATTCATTAGATCCATGAATTCAGAACGTGCATTAGTCTGTCCAAAATGCATTACTGTAAACTCACAATGCCCGAACCTGGTTTAAAATTCTGTTTTTTAATTTCTTGTTTTATCACACACAACTGATGATATGCACATCAAATTTCAATCTTTTAAAAATATTTAGCTCCTTTATGTTTATAGAATACATCATCAGTACCAGGTAAGGGATACTTGTTCTTTATTATTATAGCATTGATATCTCTATCGTAAATGCACAACCTCATAGATCCACCGTTTATCTTAACAAAAAGAACAAGGGATCCCAATGGAGAAACAGTATGGAAAATAAATCCTTTATTACTTAATTCCTATATTTTTTTCATTAGTTCAACTAATTCTAAAATGGCCAATATTTAAGAGGTATTCAATATGGGCCTTGAACCAAGAATTAAATCAATGGAGAACTCATTTTCTCATTCTAGAGGATGTCCAGGTAAATCCTCTAGAAACATATCAACATATTCTTTCACAGTAGGTACATTCTCTATTTGAACATCATTTTCCTCACCCATAGTTATTTTATTATCTTCCTTCCTAATAATCAAATTTTGTAGAGCTACTGGGAGTGGATCTAGATAAAAATTAGTTGGTGACATTTCTTATCTAAAGATATGGTACTCGTTATCATCATCGAAAATTGTATCCTATTTCTTCTTACAAATAATTTTCACATCATGGACTAAAAGCCTTTATATACAGAGAATAATATCAAAATAAATCATGGATATGACCATGAGATTAGCGGATAATCAACATTTATATTCCCTAATAGGGAATGATTCATAAAACATAGTTGCATTGATAATTCCATTAAGAGTTTTTCTTGACAACTCCCTTGTTAAATAAAATTTGAAATACATAATTTTCTTATCAAACTGAAAATATATGAAACAATGTATAGATCCAGAATCAAATAAAGCATTACATAAACTTATAGAAACAATTAAATTAACTGTCACCACATATTTTAGATCTTCAACCTTAATAGTGTTGATCACATAGGTTTGGCCTTTCTCCCTTTTCCTTTTCTGAATTATGATTCCTTGGAACTTAGTACATTCATTTTCATAATTCCCCATTTCTCTACAATTCTAGCATTCAACATTGACAACCACTTTCATTCACCTGAAATCCCGAGCATGGTTCCCTTTTCCACCACACTTGTAACAAACTCACATTCCCTTTATACAAGTACCGGGGTGTTTCATCCCACATTTAATATAGAATGGAAATTCAACTTTTCCTGTTTTGCCTTTATTTCAATTTCTAGAGTGTTCATCAAATTTCTTCTTCTCTTTCTTTTCTTTAATTTTAGGTGAATACAGGAATTCTTTTTCTATCTTGATAACACATGATACAATATCTTTATATGATGAGATGAATTTTGATACTAATGATTGATGGAGAAATGGTTTGAACCCATCAAAGAATCGATCAAACTTACACCATGGGTTACATATAAAATATGTTTAATATAATGATAACATTGTAATGTTAGCATCATACTTTGTAACATTCTTATACCCCTTTTGCCTCATGCTCTGAAATTTTCTTTCCAAATACGCACGATGGTCAAGAGGAAATTATTCTTGTATGTAATGATCTTTAAACTCCCTCAATCCCATATTTTATACTTATTCGTACTCCTTTGTGTTTTGAATTAATGACCTCCATTTATCTGCATCTATTGTGAGGCAATAAAAGGCCATGACAACTTTTTCCCTTTCACTACTCCCCAAAGCATGAAATATTTTCACAAAGGAACTTATCTGTTTCTCAACTACAAATGGATTTGTAGTCCCATTTAATGTTGGTTTTTTTTCTCATGAATCCATCTAACATTTATCCACCACATTGTGGATTAGGGTTCTCTATACGGGTAAGGTTATTATTCATAACCTGAGTAACTCATCCCATTATGGTGATAAGATGATCAGCACCTGTTGCATCACCAGCTCCATTATAGTTATGTTAAGTCGGAGGGAAATCTATATATATATTACATTTATTGATATAATTTACATTCCTTCTATAATGCATTATTTAGAAAAATGGAATATTCCAGATTATTTTATGAATCTCAATACATAATTCCAAACAT
The DNA here is from genome assembly GCA_963277665.1 of Viscum album. Lineage (NCBI taxonomy): Eukaryota > Viridiplantae > Streptophyta > Magnoliopsida > Santalales > Viscaceae > Viscum > Viscum album. The sequence continues at coordinate 736,375,723 of OY728147.1, read as the reverse complement.
ATATGACACTTAACATAAATTGAATAGATTTTGAATATAATCCATATTCATAAAAAAATATTTGAAGAGGTACCTACTCACAAATCCTTCATAATAGTTTTTAATGAAAATTTGAACTCCCCTAAGAATATCCCTACGGTGTTTCGTAACCAAGAGTATAGCAGGGCTCGTTGTCATGTACCAGGATACCCTAGGTCAAACCCAAAACTCTTTGCCTGAGTTTTTACTCATAGGTGCATCTATTCCAGAGCCGCCTCTACCTGGTCGTATCTAGATAGGGATTTTTTTCATTGGAAAATACACAAAATATCTACATTACAAACAAATTTAGAAGTTCTTCTATACTAATGACATAGTTTATCTTAGGGTAATGTCCTCTAATCAAAGATTTTCTAAATCATGTTTCTATGGTTTGTACTAAACTTTCTTTGATACCAACTGAAATTCAATGACCCTATTTACCCAGAGTCAGTGCATTATTACATATCATTAGCATGATCACAAGGGATCAAATCCCAAAATACTGATCAGATTAGTAGCCTTTGAAGTATTACATACATAAAAAAGTTTGACAATACATTATAAAATGAGAAACAACAACAACAATGTCTCCATTGAACACATTAATAACCCTTAGAATATCCCTAATAGTCAGTCATAATATAATTATTTGTATACTGTGAATAATGAAACATAGAAAGGGTTGATCTCAGGTGGTCCGTAAGGATAACAATATAGAGGAAACTTTCATAAATAACAACAATCATTTCGGGAAATGAATAAGACTAAAACAAAATCCATTTAAACGTAACATTAATCATAATATGGAAATGATAAATCAAATAATTCCATTTACATATTCACAGTGATATTCAACTAGTCAAATAATCATATGTAACATCAATAGAAAATTTCATAATGATGGATTGCATAATGTCGGACATCATAACCACATAGTCAAGGCCTCGTGCCAAGACTAAAAATATTATTTTTTCAATACCATGTGTCAATACACTTTTTTTCCTCTTGATACCTATTGATTCATTGAGGATCTATTGTGTGCTCCACCCATCACTTACTAATTCTAATGCATTCCTCGTATGAAAAGTATGAAACATAACATAAACATTCGTAATAAAACTAGCATATGAAATGTAAATGCATTATCTATAAACCATAAATGGTATAAAAATAACACAACCATATTAAAACATATCAAAAAACCTTCAATATAATATGTATTATTGTATCATAAAAAATCAGCTTCAAACACATGTAAAATCTATTAATGGTTGTTGACATAAATGAAATCAAAACTATTTGAGATAATTTTTTTTATATTTTGAAACCTTTTAAAAGTCACATAATTATAAAAGAAAACATTTATTTTTGATATATTCTTATAAACTTGTAAGGTATTATTCAATGGTTTATAATGGCTAAAAATAGTTGCATCCACCGTATAATTTAAAAAAACATTATTTCATTAATTTGTCTTAAAGCTCATAAAGTACCATATTTGAAAAGTGACAAAAAGATATCTTTCAAAATATTTTTAAAAAGTAAAAAAGGGTATAAATGACATTAACCAAAATTCCAGTAAATATTAAAAATGTTTATGAATTCATTTTTATGAAACACAAATGTGGATGATAAAGAGGTCCAATTAGATACTCTCATAAAAACAACCTCTGATAATGAAGATATTATAGAATTAACCCTTACCTTGTACTATCTTTGATCAAGGTTATGATAAACTACTGTACAATAGGTAAATAATTGTTATTAAATTATTGAATAAACACATACATTAATATTAAATCATATATGATCTTCTAATATTGCATTGTTAATAATATTTCAGTAGTATCATTGTTTCAGGTGTTAACTAATTCATTTTCCTTTATAGGCATGGTTACGTAAGATATGTATATTATGGATAGGATGTATTTTACTCATATATATAATGATATTATGTTCATAAAAATTATTTTTAAATCATAATACTAAAATTATTCTTGAATGGTAATGATGGGGAAATAATCTAATCGCGATCATGGAGAAGGTAATTCGTACGTACGCACGAGCGAAAATATCATTGTTTTGATGGTGAAATTATATGTAATTGGATGGTATATCATATATACATAATCATTAACATGTTATATTTATTATTTACATATGGTATAATCATTATTATACCCATCCAAATAATGATGTGTTTGGATAACAATCTACACCATGACGTGGAGATGGTAAGCCATACGTACGCACGTATGGTGACTTTGTCATTCATAGGATTGATAAAATAATGAATATGGTTGTACCATATTTATAATAACATCATAGTATGTATATGGTATTGTAATTATTATTTTGGTATGGAAAATAGAAAGGGGAAGGGGAAGAATAAATGAACTTTTAAAGAGGTGGTGAAATTATTACCTCTTCTTCAGGTGTTTCCTTTGGATTTGATCAAAAGGGCAATATAGGTTGTCTTTCTGATCAATTTAAGGCCTCTAAATTGAATTGAGGAAATTTGGGTGGATATTTGAGCAGGTTTTGGTCTTTCCAAGTGGCTTTGGAGGTGTAATTTTGAGAGAAGAGGATGTACCTTTTTATAATAGAGGTGAGGGTCACATTAGGAAAAGTGTGAGATATTATTTTATTATTCAATCGTATTTGGTTTATAATGGCTCCAAAAAAATTTATTTCAAGGATATGGTGATTAATGGTCGAAAAACTCTCAACCAATATGTTTTAGACAGGTTTTGGCCACCATATTAACCTTATCTTTTAGATTTAACTATTAGTTAAATAGTTTAGATTTTACCATGTATTCTTGTATTATTATAATCAATGGTTAATAAACAAACTATAAAATCCAAGACAGTCCCAAGTGGTTCATTAATGATTTATATAACCATATCTATTTCCTTTGGCAGAACCATATATTTTTGGAAATATTATATCAATTAATAATATTGTATTTGTTTTAAAAACACATTGATGTCAATTATGACACTATTTGGAATTTTGTTTTTGTGGAAGTCATAAAAACAGTATCACAAAAAAAAATATTTAATAAACCCAAACATGTCATATTAACCTAGAAAATTAGTGTAATCCATCAATAGTCTCAATTTACCTTTATTTTAATATTTATAATATCAAATATTTTACTCTTTCATTAATAAGGTAATTACTGCATCATTATTATGCCATAAATAAATTTAATTATATTATGTATAAAAATTATAAATACAATCCCACTATGTTGGAAATATTTTTATATTTATAATGAATATTTATTGTCGAATTTATCTTATGCATAACCCTATATTAAAAATCGTTTAGTTATTAAATGTTGAATTTAACTCATTAAAATGTTTTTTAAATAAAATAATAATAAATATCCCAAACTAATCCAAGTAGACCAAAAGGATTGTATTTTATTCCTAAGGATGAATTTGGCCGAAATTAATTTATCAAATAGAATAAGGGAATGTGTTAGGGTAATTATAATAACATATTTTACCTTTAATTACCCTATTTACTTTTAACCGTGATAAATAAAAGTCCAAAATTACTATTCATCAAAAATTATTTTCATCTTATTGAACCAAATTTTTCTTACAAATGTCAACCATGTCTCTCAGATTTTTGAAATTCAATTCACAAAAGCGGTAAAATTATGTTTTATGAAACTTTGCAAATGCACCTAGAAGGTGGGTGAAAGACGGTAAAAAGTTCAATTAATATCAAATATTATTATAAAATGAATCTAACAAAATACATTGAAAATATATAGGTATTATGTGTCTATTTTTACATAAAATAAATTTAAATAAAATAACTAATTATTTAAATAAAAGGTTGGTTTTAAACAACAACATGATTTTTTTCACTGTTCATCAAAAAATGAAAGTTTTCAAAAAAATTCTAAAAATTTGGCCTAAGTTAATTTTGATATTCCGAATCAAAAAATGAAGTCCATTTTGAAAAATAATATCTAGAAAATTTTAAAATGTGGGTATTACTATTCATAAAAGGTGAGTTTGATTGGTCATGGTGTGCAAGAACTCGAAGATGCATACAGTGCAACCTATTACATTATTCAAAGGGAAATGTACTGTGGAAGCATGGGGTGTTACATCAGAAAATAGTTTAGATAAATTTCAGAGTTATGATGATGTCTACAAAATATCAGAAATTATTTTTACCTTATATTTATGATATATTATTTAAATATTACCATGTTTATTAATATGATATATGTCAATTGGGAATTTTTTTTATCGAATAAACTAGGAAGATGATGATGCAAAGAGCCAACATGATGATTTATTTCTAAATCCACTATGGCGAATTGTCGGGACTATAACCGAGAAGTTTTTGATTGTAATGGATCAACTAAAAAAGAAATAAATGGGGTTTCCCTTCATGTAATATAATAACCAAAGCTACCAAAAAATAACATGACGATAGTGGAAAAGTTTATGTGGTAGTATCATCCAGATTTCATTAGATCTTCAAACCTAGTGCTAATTAATGGATGTATTAAATCCATTTAAATGAAATTTGATGTTATGGGATGTTCATATAATCAAAAGTTAGTCTTTCCATTTATCATTTTAAAGGTGAAGTGGGTTAGTGGTGGAAAATTTTCATTAATATTAAGAATATATAAGAGATTTAAGCCCTAAAGTGCGATGAATTTTAATTATTTTCTGTGTAAAATATTTTCCTAAGGATATTTGAATTATGATGGAGAAGAATTTCCTTGAATTGGAGAAAAAGGAAAAATATTATGTCGTCGTGTATGAAGAAAACTTCACCCGACTAGAAAAGTATGCACCAAATATTATTCGGTATCTTGATAGAAAAATAAACCATATTTACTTAGAATTAAATCCATGATACCAAATGAAATTTGCCTCCCAATAATTATAAATTTATAAGAAACTTGTCTGATGTACTAAGAGGTTAAAAGTGGAGATTTTTTATGATCACGTGTACTCTGAAAACAAGTAGAAGAAGAGGCCAAGAGGGAAAGCGATGGGTAATTACAATCAAATAAATTTAATCGTAAGAACATCATTTTTTTGTTCAAACTGTGGTACAATGCACCTTGGTGTATGTCTAACAAAAAATGTGAAGTGTTTCCGATTTGGAATGTTTGGAAATATGGAACGAGATTATAATGGAAACGATCATATGACTAATCCTGATAAAAAAGAATATTGTGTTATAAATTTCATGAGATGGGTCATTGTGAAAAATCATTCCCAAAGAAAGTTCTAAATTATGAAAAGAATACATACTATAAGAAGAAATGCATTTTGAGATCCTTTGTGACGACATCAATTGATGTCGGGCCATCCAATGAAGTGGTATTAGGTACATTTTTAGTTTACTTATATTTTTATAATGTATTGTTTGATATGGGGAATACACATTATTTTTATTCTATGAAATTTTCTAGTAAATTGGAATTTTAAACGTTAGGAATGATAATGAAAATTATGGTTAAGAAACTAGTGGTATTTTCTAGAAAAAATAATGATATGTATCTTTAGATTTTTATCTATGGATAGAAACTACATTAAAACTGTGTTGTTTTTTCCTTCGCAGATTTTAATTTCACTCTTGGTATGTATTAGATTTCTGTTTATCATGTTCAGATTGATTTTATAGATAATGAAGTTTGTGTTTAGAAAGAGTTTCATTTATTATAAATGAATGAACATATTCAATTGGTAGAATTTCAGGATGGTGAGAAATAGTTGAATGATTGAGATAAACATTATCTTTCTCATATTAAGAAAAATAAGGGAATTGTTTAGATTAATGGTCTGCTAGTAGTAAATGAATAATCATTATTTTTTCTGATGAGTTACCCAGTGTTATACATGATCAGAATGTTGAATTTACTATTTACATAGTTTCTGAAGCTAATTCAATATCAAAATCCCTGTATCGAATGGCTCAAATGGAAATTTATTAATAGAAAAATTATTTTTTGGAGTTTCAAGATAATGTATTCATTCTACATAACACTTCAACATGGTGAGATAATGATTTTTTTTAAATAAATATGGTTCCATGAGTCTTTGAAGAAATCATAGTTCTTTTAATAACATTTCTGTTAAGAATAAGAATCCATTTACTCATATCGATGACTTGTGTGATTAGCTCTAGAAAGCACATTATTTTTCTAAGATTGACATAAGATCCAGATGCCCTTAGCTAAAAGTGAAGAATGATGACATCCTGAAAACAACTTTTTGTAATAGATATAAGAATTATTAGTTTTTATTCCCCTTGGTTTGACAAATGACCCTACTTTTTTCATACAACTTATGAATAAAATATTCCACAAATATTTTGATAAGTTTATTTTTATACCTATTGATGATGTTTTTTCCATTTCAAAATTCTACATTGATCATGAAAAACATTTAACTATTTTCTTGTAAAATCTCTAATAAATAAGTCATACATAATGTATAGAATATGCGATTTTTTTAAACGTATTTCTTATCATGGGAACACTATAAATAAGGATTGAAATATAGTTGATTATTCCAAAAGAAATGTGGTTGATTAATCTAGAAGGCCTAATAAAATTTATCAATATTCGTAGTTTTATTATATTTGAAGGTTATTACCAAAGGTTTCATAAATGAAATGTGTGGTTATCTATCCCTCTAACTGATATAACAAAAAAATGGGTATATTTATTTGGACTGAAAAATTTGATGTTAGTTTTTAGGAACTAAAAAAGAGATGGGTGAATGATCTAGTTTTGGCTCTACCCTTCAAAAATGGTGACTTTTACATCTATAGTGATTCTTTATTAAAGGGATATGATTTTGTTTTTATGCAGAATGCTATGTTTATTTTGTATGCTTCAAAATAACTGAAACATTATTAGTTAAATTATCCCACACATGATTTAAAATTAGAGGTTGTGGTTTTTGATTTGAAAATTTGGAGGCATCATTTATTTGGATCCAAATGTGAAATATTTATTGACCATAAAAATCTGAAATATATATTCACATAGAAGGAATAAAAAATGACAAAGAGAAAATGTCTTGAATTGATTAAAGATTATGATTTCACAATCAATTACCTTCCTTGAAAAGAAAGCAATGTGGTAGATGCCTTGAGACGAAACCATCATGCATCATTTACCATGGTACGTTTGGATTGTGAACCCTTGATTAATAATATGATGATTTTTGGATCGGATGTTGTTGTTATGGGAAATTAGGTTTTTGTTTTGTTTTAGGTCTCAGTTTAGTCATCTTTAACATCCAAAATTAATCAAGTGTAGAAGTAGGATTTGGAGTTACAAAAAAATGTATAATTGGTTAACATGGGTAAGTCTCTAGAATTTAACATTGATAAAGATTGTATTTTGAGATTAGAGAAAATATTGTGTGTTCCCTATGATTCCAATATTAATAAATATTTTTTGTGAAGCTCATAGTTCTACATTTTCAGTTCATCGTGGAAATTCTAAGATAAAAAGAGACCTTCAAGAATATTAATTGTGGGATGGAATGAAAAGAGACATTGATTATTTTACGGTGAAATTTTTGACTTGAATAAAGCTTAAAGTAGAGATAAAACTACCAAAGGGGATACTTCAGCCTTTTTCAGTGGAATAGTGGAAATGGGGAAACACATACATGGAATTTGTGGTTGGACTAGAAATGATTTATTGAGGTAAAAATGATATTTTGGTTATTGTTGATAGGCTGACTAAATCGACAAATTTTCATCATATTACAAAAAATATGCCACTGGATCAGATTTCAAGACAATACCTCAAAGAGACTATCAGGTTACATGATGTTCCTCTTTCCATAAGTTTATCATTTCTATTCACGTGAATCACACACCCGAAACAATGTAAATAACAAAATATTACAAATAAATTGATCGAATGATGATATAAATTGATAATATAAAGTATTATAAACATGAATATGTTTTTATAAAATAGTAATAACAATTTTTACTATTATACATGAGGTTTATACTTTTTGAAAAAATAATAACCCGAGGTAAGGATATTCTTAACCCAACTTCCATTATTTTTTGTTATCCTTCTACTTTATTGATTTTTTCATGATAAGATAGTTTGCAAAAATTAAATAATATTATATTATGTTGTATTAGGTATAATTATAGTGAGTATAAATATCCATATCAATTTATGAATTCTTGAATCAACGTTATGTTATATATAATGAACTATTCCTTATAAATCCTCATATAAATTTCAATTTTTTTCAAAATTTGATAAGAATGCTTTAATGAAAGTGTTCGTGAATTATGATTATGTTATGGTTCTTGGTATTTATTAATGATGAATAGTGGGACCTATATCTCCATCAAATTCCTTGGTTATGTGTTAGTTGGAGGTGGACCATTTCGTCACTCCATGTGTGCATGTGATGGTTATACCATAAGGTATAAATGGGGGAAAATTTTAAGGTAGTCATGAGGGTAAAAAATAATAAGGTAGCCATGAGGTTTACAATATAACTATTCAGTTCACCAATATACCATAATATTTTTTTATGTTCTCTACATTTTATGGAAATCTAATGTTTCACAAAGTATGTTTATATGGGTGAGATGTATGGCATTGTGAAAATTATTTTATATGTTTATAAGTATTCATGGACTAGTGATTTCTACCATTATTTTTATATCCCCTACTGAGCTTTATATTCATATCCCTAGTATTCAAATGTTTTCACATGTTATAAGTATGAGTAAGAGAAAGATAAAAGTCAAGTTAAATGTTTTGAATTTTTGTCAATTAAATCATGTTGTTGTTTTGTTAAAAAAATTAGGTTTTGGAAGAAATGGATATAGTATTAGTTGTACACAATTTTTATGATTGTGAGTTGATATGTAGGAGTTGTTTTAAAACATTCTAAAACTCTAAATCCAAAAGATATTTTGGAATGAAAAAAATTTAAATCTAGATGAAATCACTAGATTATGTAATATTTAAGGCCAAGTCCTTATAATATTTATGATATATAACAATATAAATGTAATTGAAAACGTATTTAGATTCTATACATTTTGATGTATTCATTATTTCATTTATTAATAATTTTAAACAACACATTCATTTGGATTACCAAAATTCTCATCCCATGGTTTTTCAGACTAATATGAACAAATATTTTATTATAGTGAATGATGAAAATATACATTTAAATGAAAAATATCTTCATTTTAAATAAGAACATAATAATAATATTATAAATTATATTATCTTATATTAGAAAAATAATAATAACTTTTGTTATAACATCTTGCAAGAAAAAAAATTATTTTGTAACTAAATATGAAGACAATAACATAGTAATGAACTATAATCATAGTGCAAATAATTATGATGCAAAACATGATGATATGATCCTATATGTATTTAATAATATTATATCACATTTCCTATTAAAATAACTAATGTAGTGGGAGGGAATTTTTTTAGAACTATGATATTAGTATTGACTGGGGAAATAGATTAATCTGATAATAAGATTGAGGTAATAGTCAATTAAATGAAATTTTTTATACTTTTTCTTAATAAAATTAAACCATTGAAATTTAAATAATTCATAAACATTATGTTTAGTCTAATATAAAAACAATATTTCCCTTTTTTATCTGTACCTTGTTTACTATCTAAATTCAATTTTCTAGTGTATTTTTTTATAAAATTTCATCTTATATTAAATATATATAACTAAATAAAACATAATTTAAATAAATGTTTAATGGGATAATTATAGAATATTCAATGCTTATTTGAGTAGATACCAATGTTTTTTTTGAGTTATATTAATTATTTATGAATGAGGAATTGAATAATATTGAAAAAAATAAGAACAAGTAATATAATTAGTGAATATTTATTAATAAAATTATAAATATAAATTTCAAGAAGAATATATGATGTTAGAATTCATTATAAAAATCTATAAATTTGAAAAAATTTTATGTGGTACTTTTTCTATTGAAAATTTATAATGATTTCATAAAATTCTAACATTATATCCTTTTTAATCATTATATATTTGTTAAATAGTTTTTTATCATATGATAATAGGTTATTTAAATTCATTATCATTATAATAATATATAACATCATATTAATAAAATATAATTAAAATAAAATAAAAAAATAAAATATATTTTACATAATCTAAATTACTTAATAGTTTAATTATTATATGACAACAATATTGTTAGATATAAATAATAAAATTAAATATTATTAATAAAATACATAAATCATATCTACGTCTTTTTTGTATTCCAAAAAAATAATATATCAGTCATTAAAATAAAATTTACAAACATCAATAGTATTATTTATATTTATTATAATATATTTATTTTTATATAATAATATATTATTTATGAATTTTAGATTGATTTTTTATATATATCACAAATAATGTATTATTTTAATAAATATTGTAAAAACGTCATCTTTATTATTTTCTTATAATTTATAGATAACACATCCCCCCTTATGATGCCTCAACTACAAAAACACTCTCCATATATTATACTAAAACCCAATTTTCTTATATATATTCAAAAAATCATATTAACCGTTGGATTAAATTAATTATGGAAAAAATTATGATATTAATGTTAGTGAATATTCATAATATAAATATAAAATGTATTCATTAGGAAACAATAAAATAGATTTCATAATTAATGAAAACAAATACATAGAAAATATTACATTAAAATAATTGATGATATATAAAACCCATAAAATATAATATAAATTTGAATTGTTAAGGGAAATTAAATGATGATTTAGATGATAATGTAACAATACTACAGATGAAAACTTTATCAATGATAGATATTACTTTTTTAGTTGTAAAAAGAAATAATGTTTTGAGAACCTTTCCATAATAGTTCATTTTAAGGGAATTTAAGAAGAATCAATGAATCTGCCATTGTTGTTACTAAAGATATCAAAGGGGGCCTTTATTAGTGTGTATTCTATCACTAATAAATGTCTCTTTTATCATTATATTTTTTTCCTGATAAACAATTCTTGTAATAGTGATTAATTTTGAAATGATAAAGTATTGTTTTATCAATGTTTCACCTAGCACTCTTTAATTCCCATACGATCTATAAATGAGTGATTGAAGATATAAAAATGGAACTCTATCGAAGTTGATAATACATAAAAAAGAATTTCAGCTATTATACAATTATTATATTAAAAAAAAAAATTATAAATTTATAGTAAACCATCATTATAACAGAAATATTTCATTACATAATATCACTAAAACACAATTAAATTCATATAAAGTTCAATTAAAATAACTAATTAAAACCAATAATAAAACAAAACACCCATATCAGGCTTTCTCTAATGAATAACCCAACCACATACAATATAATTATATTCCTATAAGAAAATAATTATTATATTAGTAATATTTTATAAATATATAAAAAAAATATGGTAGAAATTTTATTTGATACCTAGTGAATTTAAATAATGATGATATGTAGTAATATTGTAAAAGTACCAAAATAATGATCCATTTTTTTCTTAAAATATCACAAAAATCGGATCACGATTATTAATTTTCTATATGATGTCAACTTTGACATAAAATGTTTTTTATACTAAAAACATGAATTATGCTTCAAACCTAACACATCATATATTGAGATTCTATTTGGATGGATATTATATATGAAAAATGAATTATAGGAATTTTTTTATAAGATATCAAAAAAATGCATCTTTTGATCATTTAGAGAATGATACATGTGCTTTGTATTGAAATGCTACATTTAAAAGAAAATAGGCACTTTCAATCATAACATTGAAACCATGCCTCATAATAACATCTTGTTAGTTACTACAAATAATGAAAAAAACTTTGTAGAAAATTATACAAAAATATCATCAAAATTCTCGTGTGTCTACTAGGTTTTCAGTATGTGGAATACGTATTGAACTAAAATTCAATTTTTACATAATTACAACATGAATTTTTAATATGTTATAGATGATGTGCCAAATTATCATTGGGTTAAGTTATACATGTGATAGAGAATCAGGTATTTTTTCTCAAACTATTAAGAAAATATTATTTCATTTTCTTGGTTTTGTGTATGATAGGATTGTTTTAGAATAAAATTTCACATTCATCTAAAAATTTGAACATTTAATTTATTTATCCATACTTTATATTGGTTGATGTAATTTTAATTCCAACACATCATAAATGAATAATGGAAAATTTGTGTATTGTATCAACAAAATCTATAAATGTTAACATATTTTTAACAACATGATGAACATCGATATCTAAAATAATAATTTTATAATAAAAACATGAACATTGAGTAATACCATCTAAATAATGTCTCAAAATTACATATTGGTCATTGCAACGGGTCTAAACTAAATTAAAAACCAATATTCCCATGTATCATGATGATACAAGAACATTTACACATTTATGAGTACGTGAAATGCATATAAACTAAAATGTCACTTTTAAATGGGAAAATACAGTTTTTTATAATGGTCACACAGTGTGTCAGATTGAAAGTTTGTTTCTTCCTACATGTCAAAAGTGAATATGGAATTTTTGTCCTTATATATCAAGAGACTCAATACTGAACCTGTCTTAGTTGAACTGATATGCCACTTGGCATATCCCAAAAATAATCCTTAGGGCATTTCATATACCCAAAAGCTAGAAATTTTTCTATCAGTGTCAATAACAAATTATTGGAAATATATTTTCCCTCATAAATAATATAACATGTTATACAAACTAATCAATAATTTATCAAGGTTAATACATATAGTTTTCATTTATGAAAACATAATAATCAGTTTTAAATAATGAACACCAAGGATATTTAATAAAAAATGAACATCCAAACAAGGAATAATGAAAATAAGTTGCTCTTATAATTCGAAAACATAAATAACATAATATTTAGAAATCACATAAAATTAATAAAAAAATAAATGAATAATATAATTAAAATAAAAACCATAAATAATGTTATCACTAGTTAAATATGGTGATACAAGAATGACTCAAAATGATATTAAAATATCGATTAACATTGAAAGACTCTATTTAATATCTCTGGTCGCCAAAAAATTTAAATATATCCGTTAAAGGACAACAATAAAATTAAAATGTACAGGATCAATACCTATTCACCATAGATATATCATGAAATATATAAAAACTGATTGAAGTGGGTAGGTAGTTTGTGAAATAAATATTCCTTGTTTTATCCAAAAAATATTCTATGAATTTTTTTAAATTTACTATTCTATAAATACATCGTTAAAAATATAATTGAGATAATTTTTTTATAGGAAGTTTCATAATGAAAATTAATTTATTTGATTATGTTATTTAAAAAAATAATTATTTTTTCTATAATAAAATCATTAAAACCCACTTTATATGAGCTTCATCTAATACGTATAATATAAAAATGGATATCAGGAAAATAATAAAACATTTCATTTCAACATTCAAAACCATTTCTCAATCCCTTATATGAAATGAGTATTATATTTTCCCTATAAGGAACATATTCTAAAATAATTGGATTTTCAACATTAATATAAACCAAATGTATAGATGAAATGAATATAAAAAAATAAGAAAAAATATATCAGTGAAGCATAATAAAAATAAACTACACTTGAAGAAATGGTTCCATATAACCAAATCAAAGGGAACGCGACAAAAAAACTCAATGTGAATGATTCCCTATGTAATCCTTAATAGTAACTACACATCATGGGGAACACACTATAAACTAACTTCAAATTTTGTTATACTTGGTTCACATATCATGGGGCCTCTATGTTAATCTTGAAAGAAACCTCATTCAGTTTCCCATTTTTTTCCAACCAGTCACAAACACCGAGGATTGAACAATGTTCATAGGCTACTAGATATATGGTACACACAATGATATTTTTACACATATCTGGACCATGTACGTAGATATATAATATTAACCATGATATAACAGAAGTGGATGTGAGAAAACATAAAATTTATAATGTCATCCATCTATCAAAAATAAACCAAATGATAAATCATATATCACATCCAATATCATCATAACAAAACATACTTTTCTATATATTGAATCTATACAAATAATACCCTGTAAAAACAAATCCATTCACCAAATAACAGAAGTCATGGGGCTCATCAATCATGTAACATGCCGATATTTTACAACAAAACACTATGTGATTAAATGAACTACTAAATAATATGTGGCCTTTATATCCTAGCAATTAAATATAATGTTTCCAATAATATGAATTGAATTTTGAAAAACAAACATAAGCAGTTGCGATTAGTAAAAAAAATTTCAGTTTGATTGTATCAACATAAATTTTGATAAATTGTAACATACCCAAATTAATAGTAATGTAGCCTTATGAATTGTAATATGGATCTTATGAATAGAAAATCAGCAATTTTAATAGTAACATTACTATTTAACGTATAAATAAAATTTATCCACCATATAAGGGACCAAATGATAGTGTTGTATTTTTTTGTAGATAATATATTTAAATTAAAACATCATTTTTAATTTTAAATTTTAAATGAATATTTATTTTCATAAAAATTTATTCATAATTTTTTTTATTTCATCTGATTATTATATATTTTTATTAGATCTTAATTATGTTTTCAATGTGTATAAAAAAGTTGTTTTATTTTTAAAATTTGTATCAATCAAGTAGATTATTATTTTAATTTAAAATTAAATTTATAATATTTAGAATATTATTTTAATAAAAGTAATTTTTTTGGATTCTAAACATAAAAAAATGTTTAGGGTGGATTTTTGGGTTTTTTCTGAAATTCTTGAATATTTGGTGAATAGTGAAATTCGCTAACTTAATGTTTATACTAAGTAAATGAATTAATTCATCATGGTTGAGCCATGAATGATGTAAATAGCCACTATTTCTAACTAAAATGTATTTATTACTGTTTTCTCTTGAGGATTAAAATTATTTCTTGTCCATAGATAAACAAAAACTAATGAATTAATAATTAAGGAAACTCCCCTCTCCTCCACAATAAAAACAACCACTCACCACCTATTCTCCTTAAACATATAAAGCCTTGTTAATTGCCCAAATTCAACTCAAATATCTATTTATTCCTCTCTCCCACGTTCAGGAGATTTTGTACCTAACCAAATTCCAAAAACATATACCTTAAAGAGCCTCTAAAGGGGACAGAATCAAGAGTTAATATTCTCTTCTCTTTTCTCTCAATTTCATTTAATGTTCCTTTTTAATCTTTTTTATCCTCACCTCTGCTCATACAAATATTGTGATAACTACAATAACATACATGTACTACAATTTTGTTGTTATTATCTAATAATTCATCATTATTTATCTTTTCCCCTCTTTTTATACTATGAAAGGAATACATCATCCATGATGTGTTAATTTATCACATTCAAGGATGAAGAGTTTTCAATTTCTATTGTCGTCTTAAATTATGACCATTAAACAAATTTGATGGTTGAAATATATTATTATGTGTATAATTTAACATATTTTTTGTTCTATACCTATTTTCTACATATGGATTTAATTTATAAAATAAAATGAGTTTCTTGTGATAAAAAACAACTAACTAACCCAAACTATTATCTTTAATGTTTTATATAATTATTCATCCACAATTTAAATAACCAAATGAATTTTATCAACATTTAATCTTATGTATGTTATCTAACATCATATAACTTCAATTCTAGAAAATCAACCTCATCTTACATGATTATCTGAACATGTATATAATTATACTGATCATGAAAACAAAGGAAACAAATGCTCCTAAACAATGAAATTGAACCTCTTAACCCATCAAAAATTTCACGAATGCACATAATATGGTTATAATAAATAAATTAAATGTATAATAGTTTCAAGAATAATTAATCAATGAATCTAATTTCATTATCCATGACATGAATATCAGGTTAAAAAACTTTCAAACAGAAGGTAAGAGATTTTATCGGAACCTCAATTATTCATTTTGGTATCTCTATACTTCATTTTACCCAAATAAAGTGTCATTTTATTTTGAGGTACATATTATAAATGTTTTTATATGTTTCGAAATCATGTATCATGATCCACCTATCATTTTCTATCAAGGATATAAATATTTTTAACTGGTACATTTTTCAATTCTTCTCGATAAGAAATCCCATTTGAAGGGAAATTTCCAAATTGTTATCCTTTTTTGAGATCACTATATAATCAGTTTTTATTCGACAAATATTTAAATAAAAAAACTCATTTAAATGTGAATACATTTTAGGATTACTTCTGGTATTATATAAATGATTCTTCTATTTTCTATTTTAAAAATTCATTAAAATTCTCCATAAGCTTTACTAAATGTATTAATTCTAATGTTTCATAAAGACTCTTTTCGCATGTTTTTAATTAAATTTGAAATATATAATCATGATCTATGACTATTATACCTTTATATTTTCCATATAATTTATAAATTCATTATTTAACAGACATTTTTATGATATTCCCATTTATAATACCTTATGACATTATTATAACACCAATTTCTTTACATGGGTAGCCTTTTTGTTGTGTTGTATTACATGTGTATGATTATTTATATAGAAATTATATTCATAAACATTTTATGATGGGTGATCCCCAATAGATATCCAATTATATGGGTAAAATTTAGTATAATGATACACTATGTGCAATAGTCTTAGCGGTCATCCTTGACACATGGTCCATGTGCATCGGTCTTGGTGGTTAGCCATGACTCGTGCTACTCTATGTGCAATGATCCTGGAATCATGCTAAATACATCTTTTATTTTTCTGCAACATTACTAAAATTATATGATTATATTATCTCATGTTTTAAATGATATTATTCCCTATGTTTAATCATTCTTCATGTCTCTTTATATCATTATATTATGCCATCAAACACATGTTATATTCTTTATTTTTTTTATTATTCCCTTATTGGAATTTCTTATGTTCAAAGCATATTTTTTAAAAGATTTTCATAGGATATAATATAATGTTAATGGAAGGATAAGGTGATAGTGGAGATGATACAAAATATTTTTGTTGTGATAATTTCTTCTAAAATCAGATTTCATGTATGTTTTATATAATCGTTCAAAACCTACACAGGAAATGTTCCTCCGATGTCTAATATACTATGTATTTTTTTGAAATTATTTATTAAAAATTAGATATAATTCTTTAGTATTGAATATGGAATCACAGATTCATGGCATTATAGTTTGTATATGAGGAATGGTCTAGAAAATATTGGAGATTAGATGTCGCCATTTAAAAAAAAATAGCGATTGAATTTACTTTTTATCATATTGTTAATTAATTACACATAAGAAAATACTTTTTCATAGATAATAATATATAAATTCAGAATTATTATTTAAAGGAATATATTGTGAGGGTGCAATTAATTTAATAGAATATAATGAAACATATTTATATTTTAAAAGGAAACACAATGTTATTAGGTGAATTATTATATATTATGTGACCTTTATATCCTCTATGTTAAATAAAATTTTTCTACTTATGTGAATATAATTTTAAAAAACATACATATACCGTTGCAATTTGTATGTTTTTTTTTTGTTTCTGATAGGATCAACATAATTTTTGTTGACTAGTAACTTACCCTTATGAATATTAATTTTAACATTATGAAAATTAATATGACCCTTAGAAATATTAAATCATCCAAGTGAATAATAACCTTATCAATGAAAGTATAAATAAAATTTTTCCATCTTATTAGTGACACTATGATAGTGTTGGAATTTTTTTAAGGTCATAAATATTTAATTACAGTTGTAGGATTAGATTAATAATTTAAATTAAATTTTATTATCAAAATATCTATTCATAAAATAATATTTTTATGTCTTATTATTATCATATAATTTTATGAGCCCTTAGTTAAATTTTCAAAGTTTTAAAAAAATACTTTTAATTTTAAAATTTATCTTTTTCGAGAATATTATGATATTAATTAAAATTGAAATTTATCATATTTAGAATATTATTTTTCCATAAATGGATGTATTTGTTGGACATTACAAGTTGAATAATAATTAGGGTGAATTTGTTAGGGTTTCCTGAAATATTTGAATTTTTGGTGAATAATGAAATTTGATAATTTATAATATATAACAAATATATGAATTTCTCACAACATGATTGAGTAATGGATGTTGTAAATAGACATTGGTTCTAAATCACATGAACATATTACTATTTTATCATCACACGAATCACAACTATTTTTTTCATGAGAAAAATAATAAACTAAGGAATTATATTTTGAGAAGACACCCTTATCCTCCACTATAAAAACCACCCTCACAACATGTTATCCTCACACATACCAATATATTATCTTGAATAAATTTAACTAAAATATCTCCCTAATACTCTCTCTAATGTCTAGGTGTTATTTTTCATTAACGAAATACCAATATCCAATCCCTCCAGGAGGCTTTCAAGAGGAAGGAATCAAGAGGAAACCCCCTCTTTTGTTTTCATTCAATTTATTATCATGTTCTTTTGTATTTCTTATATCCTTACATTTCTACATCCAAATGATGTGGTAAATCTAGTAACATACATGTACTATAATTTGATATTTTATTGGAATAATTCATCATCATCTATCCTTTCCCATTATTTTATACTATGAAATGGAAATACCATCCAAGATGTGTTAATTTATCACCCTCAAGGATGATAGTTTTTAAATATTGATTACCGTCAACCATTCTGGCCAAGAAACTAATATAATTATTTAAAAAGATTATAATGTATGTAATATATACTATTTACTGTCCTATAATTATTTAAAAATAATTTATTTAATTTATAAAATAAAATGAGAATGTTGTAAAAAAACATACACCTAACCCAAAAGGTTATTGTTATAGTTTTATATAATGATTCTTTGTCACTCCAAATAACGGAAGGAATTTTATGACCATTATTCATTTTTATATCACCTAATGACATGTACCTTCAATTCTAGAAGACCATCATCATCTTACATGATTATTTGTACATGTATATAAGTAAACTGATCATGAAAACCAGGGAAACAAATGCTCCCAAATAGTGAAATTTAATCTCATAACCCATCAAAAATACATAAATGAAATTAATAATTTTATCCAAAATAAATTACATGTAGAATATGATCTAACATTATCAATTAATGAATCTAATTTGATTATCTAGGACATTATGTTCTAGTGAATAACACCTTTGGACATAAGGTAATAGATTCTACCCAAACCTCCATTATTATTTTCGGTTTCTCTAAAATTATATTTACCCAAATGATGTTATCTTTTATTTTGATGTTAATATTCTGAATTTTGTTTATATTTTCAAATCTCATGTGTCAATAACCATTCATCATTATCTTTCAGGGACGTACATATTTTTAAGTGGTTCCCTTCTCAATTCATTCTAATAAGCAAGATCTTTTTAAGGGAACATCCTGAATTTTTATCCATCTTCAAGATCACTATATAATTTGTTTTTAAGAAACCAATACATTAAAAAAATAAAGAATTTTATTTTTATAACCTTCTTGGTTAACTTTTGGTTTTAAATAAAAGATTCATTCTTTTTTTTAACAATGCTCTTTAATTTTTTCCTTAAACCACACTAAAATGTTTTAATTATAATGTTTCCTAAATAATGTTTCATGCGTTTTTAATTAAATTTGACATATATTATCATGATATATTTATATTTTAAATAATTAATGTCTTTTTATTTTTTAAATTCATTATTTCATGGACCTTTTATTATATTCCCATTTCTAATGCCTTTTGACATGATTATGATGCCCATTTATTTACATGGGTATCCTTCATGTTATATTTTATTACATGTGTGTGATTATTTATGTGGAATTAATATTCACAAACATGTAATGATTGGTGTTCCCAGATAGTGCTCCAATGCAATATCTAATGTTTTTTCACCTGAGACGTTATGTGCAATGGTCATGGCGGTGAGCCTTGACTTGTGCTCTATGTGTGACAGTCTTGGTGGTTTGCCTTGACTCATGAAAATCATTGTGCAATGATCCTTGAATCATACAAAATACATGTTTTATTCTATTTTCACATTACCAAGATTCAATGATTATATGATCTAATGTTCTATATTTTATTAATCCTTATGTTAAATCATGTACGATGCCATTTTATATAATTACATTATTCCTTCTAACCCATATTCTATGTTATTTTCTTATAATTTTCCCATAATAAGAATTTTTATTCTCATCCATGTTTTTAAATATTTAGTCACAAAAACTATATAATTTAAATGATTGGTTATGGTACTTGTGTTGATGAATCCAATTTGTTATTTTGGAATTAATTTTTTGCAAACTATGATTTAATATATGTTTTGTAAAATCCTATAAAACCTAAATAAGAATGGTCCTTATATTTATAATAATATTTTTATTTTTATTTTATCTATTATTAAAATATAAACATCATGATTTGGTACTGAAACTAGAAGTGTGGGATCAGGGCATTACGGTTAGTATCAGAAGAAAGATATAGAGAACGTTGGAGATTAGACATTGACATTTTCTTGAAAAACAATTATATACTGAATTTATTTTTGAACATCTAGTAAATTAAGTACAAATAAAAAAAACATTTTTTATTAATTATCAATATAAAAATTCATATTTATTAGTATAATGAATGAGTTTTGAGGTCACAATTAATTTAATGGGGTAGAATGTAACATATCGATATATTAAAATGAAACACTATGTACCTAAATGATCTACTAAATACTATGTGACATTTAGAGCCTTGTAGATAAACATAATGATTCCACTTCTGTGAATTTAATTTTAAAAAACATACATGCACTGTTGTGATCACTTTGTTTTTTGGAGTCTAATAGGATCAACATTGTTTTTTGTGACTAGTAACTAACCCTTATGAATAGTAATTTTACCTTTATGAATAGTAATATGACTATTATGAATAGTAAATCTTCCATGTGAATAGTAAAATTATCAATGAATGTATAAATATAATTTATCGACCTTAAAAGTGACAATATGATAGTGTTGATTTTTTTATCAAAAATATTTAATTACAATTTTAATATTAGTTTAATAATTTAAATGAATATTTATTTTTATAAAATTTTCTCATAAAATAATATTTTTATAACTCATGATTATAAAATGATTTTTTGAGACCGTTTTTAAAATTTTCATGTGTTTAAAAAAGAATTTTTATTTTTCATAATTGTATTTTTCACGTAAATTATGACTTTAATTAAATGTTATATTTATCATATTTATAAAATTATTTCCACAAAATGGATTTCATTTATTGGATTCTACATGTCAAAAAATTGTTAGGTTGGATTTTTTGGGATTTTCTAAAATACATGAATAATTGTTGAATAGTAAAATTCGATAATTTACAAAATATGACCAATAAATGATTTTTTTTCATCACTGTTGAGTCACAGATGCTTTAAATGGACATTTGTTTTGAAATCATAGGAACATATTAGTATTTTTTGTCACAATAATCAACACTACTTATAATCTTGATCTAAATAATTAACTAATGATTTAAATATTGAGAAAACTCCCCTCTCCTCCACTATAAAAACCACCCTCACCACTTCTTTCCCTCACACATCAAAATCCTTGTTCCTTATAAAAATTCTGCAAAAATCACTCTATAACCCTCTCTCTCATGTCTTGGTTCTTTTTTCATAACAAAATACCAAAAAACAATCCCATAAAAAGGCTCTCAATAGGAAGGCATCGAGAGGTAAATCCCTCTTCAGTTTTATTTCAATTTCTTTTCATGTACCATTTTTTTTTCAATCCACACCTATCCTCATACAAATTGTGTCATAAATCCAGTAACTGACATATACAGTAATATTTTTATGATAATGGAATAATTTATCAACACTTTTTCTTTCCCCTCCTTTTATACTATGAAAATTAAAACACCCTCTGAGATGTGTTATTTTATAACTTTCAAGGATGACATGTTTTAAATTTCTATTACCATCTTCAATTCTGGCCATTAAACCATTTATATGGTTTAAAAATATTATATTGTATATTGAATATCCTATTATATGTTATGGATTTTTTTTCACAAAAATTATTAAATGATATAACAAAATGAGTTTATTGTGATAAAAAACCACCAATTAACACTAATAGTTATCATTAATGTTTTATATAATGATTCATCCTCACTCTAAATAACTAAATAATTTTATAAAAATTTATCTCTTTTAAGATCACTAATAACATATAACTTCAATTATGGAAATAATACACATCGTTCATGATTATTTGTACTTTTATATGAGTAAATATATCGTGAAAACCTTTAAAACAAATGCTCCCAAACAATGAAATTGAACCTATTATCCCCTCAAAAATTTCATGAATGAAGATAATTAGGTTATAATAAATCAAATATATGAATAAGTTGTGGTATAATTATTTATTATTGAAACTAATATGATTATTTGGGACATAAGGGTCAAGTGAAGTACCCCTTGGGACTTAAGGTGAGGGATTCTACCCAAGCCTTGATAATTCCTTTGGGTTTCAATATCATTCATTTTAACCAAAAGATTTTATATTTTCATATTTTATAAATCATCTAAATGAAGTTTATATTTTCCAAACCCATTAATCAATATTCATTTATCATTATGTTTTTTGGATATACATATTTTTATGTTGTTCTCTTCTCAATTATTCCCGATAAGCAATCTCGTATTAAGGAAACTTCCCAAATTCTAATTAATTTTTAAGAGAAATCTATAATCCGTTTTTAATCCACAAATATTATCATAAAATTAAAATTTTTATTTTAATAATAATCTACTATTACTTCTTGTTTGATATAAAATATTATGCCATTTTTTATATTAAATGATCTTTAATATTAACCTTAAACTGCACTAAAATGTTTTAATTCTATTGTTTCATAAATAATTGTTTTACATGTTTTCAATTGCTTTTGAAATATATTGTCAAGATATATACCAATTTTACATTATAACTATCCATTTTTGTTCTAAATACCCTCTTCTAGGGACACATTTAGGATTTTTCTTTTGTAATGCCTTGTGACTTGATTATGATACCTGTTTATTTCCATAGGTAACCATTATTTTAAGTTTTATTTCATGTGTATGATTCATTCTAAAGAAATATTATTCATGAACATGTTATTATGGGTTCACATAGATATATATCCAATGCATTGGGTAATGTTTAGTCACATGAGACATTATATGCAATGGTCTGGGCAGTTAGCCTTGACTCATGCTCCATGTGCAACAGTCTTGGTGGTTAGCCATTAATTGTGCTACACTATGTGAAATGTGCCTTGAATCATGGTAAAGTCATGTTTTATTTACATCCACTTTACCTAGATCCCATAATTATATGATCCTATTTTCTAAATTTTAGGATACCTTATGTTTAATCAGGTATCATACCTCTTTATATCATTATGTTGTACCTAATAACCCATTATCTAGGATTTATTCTTACGATTATTCCCTTGAAAATATTTTTTATGATAATCCCATGTCTGTAAAATGTTTTTCATAGGATCCCATATATGTTCAAATTATGGTTAAGGTGAATTTGTAAATGAATCCAATTAGATATTTTGTAATTATTTTCTATAAACTATGATTTAATGTATGAATTGTCTAATCCTCTAAAACCATGACTAGAAATGGTCCTATGATTTATAATATATTATTTATTTTATAGTTATTAATTATAAAAAAAATACATAGCGTATTTTAGTACTGAATCCGTACATATGGGCATAGAGTGTTATAAAACAAGGGTATAATAATATTAATGAAAATTTATTTTCCATATTGTTCCCAAATATCCATTAAAAATTAATTGGAATATCATGTCACTATCCATTATATGAAAAAAAACTATAAATAATATTTTTAAAATCAAATCATAGAAACAACCTTTGGCACAAAATTTGAAATAGACCACTCCCATATAATACAAAAATAAAATATTTGAATGATATTATAGTCATAAAATGATTCATTAGAATAAAATTATTTTACATTAAAACCAATATTAGGTTCAAGAACCAATTTAATATCCTTAAATTCTACCAAAATATCCTCTTCATAATTTATGAAAACACATTTCTTGCATTATGTTTTCGTTAAAAAAATAGATATCGATGAAAATCCTTCTAATTTATTCATGAATAATCATTTAAATAGAGTCTAAAATAAAAATTCGGTATAACATATATGTATAAATTATGGGAAATAATCGTAGAAACATTCAGGAATTTCTTGATATTTTCAATCATATAATTTTCAAAAAAATATTAATCAAATTAATTAGAACTCTTCAACTTGGATAATGAATGCAAGACATCAAGGTAAAGTAACCAAAACAATATTTATATATAACAAACAATCATGTGTCAATGTTTCACAAAACCCAAGACAACTCACTAAAATGCTTCATTTTTATTCCCAATCACCACGAGCATCAGTTAAGAATCGACGTTGTTGAAAACAAACATAAAGAATTATATCACCCAAAAAATTCCAAAATCCAAAAAATATATTCAAAATAGAAACCTGAAATGAGGCCCCTATACAATTTACACTCATAAATAAACAATAATCTATTATAAAACAAGAATTAGAAAGTAAGAAATTATAATAATGAAGGCATTAAAATTATAAAAAAAATCTATTACCAAAAATAAAAAACATTATAACAAAATAAAAAATATTAAACCAAGAATAAATGTCACACTCAATATTTTTAAATTTTTTAATTTTTTTATTTTTCTTCTCATTGGGTATCCCTATTGGGGTTCAAGTAGAATCTATGATTAAATTTTTTATTTTTTTCATTAAATGAGTTTTTTTTTCGTGGCAGCATCCGGTGCACAAGAAGATAACAATTTTGAAATCTTAAGGCTTCAACCAAGTAACAATTTGGCCTTCCGAGTGTTCAAAATAAATAAAATTAAAAGAATAACAAAATTAAAATTTGATAAGATAAGAATAATTAAATAAAAAAAAATTAAAAATAATGTTTTAATAATATTATGGTTATAATTATTATTAATATGAATAATATGGTAATTATCATTATTATTGTTAATATGATTAATAAATTGTTATTATTAATATTATTTTTCTAATTATTATTTTCGGTGGTTTCTCTTTTATTCCCTCATCCCTCCTTCCCCACCTCCCCGACATGGCCCTCTCCTCCACCACCTTACTTATCCCACCTGCTGGTTGACCCCTCCTCTGGTGATCGCAACCCCGCCAAACCATCCTGAAACCCTCCTCTCTACCTCATACAAACCCCAACAGTGCACGCCACCTTTTCCTTGGCTCCCTCTCGAGTTGAGCTACTTCCTAAATATCATCATGATTTCTCCCAGAATTGATGAGGTATTGTCTTCTATCCATCCTCCATCTAATTTTCGACCATGATTTGGTCTCTCCATCACCCTAAAGAGTATGAACAATCCTAGGATTGGAGGGATTGACACATTTTCGCTTCATTTTTCACAGTATTTGAAATGGTCTTCAGAGTCATGTTGGTGTGAGTCCCAACAATTATCACCAAAGGCGAGGTGGTTTTTTTATTTTGTTGGCTCCCACTATCTCAAGTGAGAGTTTAAAATTTCTTTTTTATTTTGACACCTATTTTTAGTTTCTTATGATGTTTATCTGTTCCTGGAATTTGTATTAAAGTGTTTGGGACTCTGTATTGTGGTTTTCAATTGTCAGGTCTAAGGAGACTCACCTGTGTGTGCATAAATAAGTGTATATATATGTGGGTTCCCATGTTACATGTATACTCACCCATATAATGTAATATAAATGTATGAGGCTAAGTGTTACCGTGTATATATATGAAAATGTATTCATTGGTTAGTGGTTACAAGCATATGAAAATAATCATATATATACATATAGGGACCCCCTAGCACAATTCATTTTCATGGGGATGTTTGGATAGGTGATAGGTGTCATTACGTGTATGTGAAAGTGAATATGCTTAGTGGGGGAGTAACAACTTCAAGTTAGAAATAACTACGAGTTATAATTTGTGTTGGGATCAACCCTACGTTAGGTCCCCCATGTCAATACTTTTCATTTTATTCCTAAATTTGATTACTGCTTTAATTTTTTAATTAATATATAGTATATGTGGGAAATGCAAAGTGATGTTGGTTCTTAATGTTAGAATTTCTTTTGTTTTTCACATTCTCTTTAAGTGTTTTTCTTTGTGTTTATCATTTAAAATGATCCCAATCATGTATTATAATACTCATCATTTCAAATTCATAAAACTTGTTTTTATAATGGTTTTGGGTGGGTAGATGGTGTTTCCCAAAATGATTGAGGTGTATACGAGTTTTGAATCTTTATTTAAATAAATTTCGGTTATTGTTTAATTTTAAAATGGGTATATTCAATGATTTGGTATGAATGTAAAATTCTATGGGATTTGGTGTGAATTCAAGGTTAAACAGTGATTTTCCTTTCATTTATTGGTTTCGTAGTTTCAAACATGGTTTTAAGGTGTTATAAAATGTGTGATGCCTTTGTTGTTTAATTCGAATATGAAATAGATTTTGAACTTTAATTTAGTGGGTGATAATGTTTTTTAAATATAAATCATTCTTTATGGAGTAATAAGACCCGTTTGGCACCATGAAAATGATTTTTGAATGTGAAAACCCCTTCTTATGGCATGCCCCATGGTTTTAGAAACATTATGTGTATGTTATATTTTTGATTTGTGATATATTCTTAGTTAAGAGGCTTATGCGATGTTGTGTGAAATAAAAAGGGTAATTTCATTATAGAGGGAGTTTGAATGTGATAGGATGAATAGGTTTTGGATAAAGAAAGTAATATATTAATATGTGTTTTCATGATAAAAACTCACCACCATTTGAAACAAATCACATGTGTAAACCAAGGTACCTTGGTGGGAAGACAAGTACTTGTACGTTAAATGATTTAGAAGTAGTGAACAACATTTTTTTTATAAGGATAGACAATTAAAAGACTAACTAAATTATTATTATGGATAGAGACCACTAGGTCATGTGGGTGTCACCTACTAGTCTCTCATCCATTACAAAGTTGATTTTTTTGGTTTCTACACCATGGTTCACTGAGGTAAGAGGTTCATATGGCCCCATTTGTGCTAGTTACCCATAGGTATTTACCATAGTAATCTCTTATGACATTATGTATGTGAAATGATTTCTGTTTTATTTTTTCCATGATTGTTTCATCCTTCCTAAAATCCGTGTTTTTAATTTGAACTATTTTCCCTTCATTTTAGAATGTTAATGCATACATGGAAACTATTTTGAAAATGACATGGAATATAAGATTCTTCAATAAAAATGTATACTTGTGACTTGAATTTTAAAATAATGAATAACATTATTTTAGTACATCATATTTCAAACATTAATGATTGGATTTCTTTTTAAAGGTAATGGAATTTGGTTTTGTTGTTCTTTGGAATTTCTACTCAGCATCTCATTGCTCAAACATAATTTATATTTTTTGTCTCAAGTTCTAGTTTTTGATATATCTTGTAACAAGTGTGATTCCATGTTTGATGGTGAACCATGTGGTCACTGGGAGTTATGTTTAGCCACCCGGTTCTACTTTATTTTATGCTGCTATTTTTTTATGTTTTTTGGTATTTATTTATTCATCTATCTTTCATTTACCTCCCAAACCACTCCCAAGTGTCTGATTTTTGTTCTCAGTAGTTGGTTATCGCTCGTAGAGACAGAGAACGCCCGTCAGACCTTATCAATGGCCGACATAGGTTACTAGATAAGGGTTGAGACATTTTAGTTTGTGACAATACAAATATGACAGAAGGTCGAGATGTTTGATGCCTAACATTACAAAAAAAAAGATATAGGAAACAACATCTAAAAAGCTACTTTAATCTACCTCAATGAATCACTGCTCAAGAAAGTTCAATTGAATTGGGCAACCAATCCATCATGGAAGTAAATACCTTATCAAATACATAATACGTGGTGACTATATACATAATAATGTGATTATGTATGGTGTGATCCAATATCTAATAGGATACCACTAAAAATAAATTTTAATCCCATAATCGGAGAAAATAATAATATTAAATTGAATATTAGTATCTTTCCTAAAATTTGAAGCGTTTAAAAAAATTGAACGCAAAAAATATATTTCTAAAATAATTTCATGTATGAATACATAAATAATGTACTTATTTTGAAATTAAAAATATAATTTTGAAAATAAAAAGTTTTCATTACACCCATATAATTTTAATCCAAATACATCAATCGAATTCTAGATTTAGAAATAGATAACCCATTTTAATTTCAAAAACATTACACACTCCCCAAAAATATGACCATGGTAAAGTTGAAATACATTTGATGAAACACCAAGGAATATAGAAATTAATGAAAATTAATATTAAAAATTAATAAATTTAATGTGCTGATTGAACATAAATTTACTCATCATATATCATTTTAAGATAAATATATACACAAGGAACTCAAATTAAAAATAAACCATAACCAAAACATAATGTTCAATATAGATCATCAATAATCACCTTAGGATATACTACGAAAATATTATATGTTCCTAGGATGAGCAATCATTCTATAGATCTTCTTGTCCTTCAATCTCCAACTTATTCCCTCTGTCTAACTTCATCGGGGAACAACCCAATTTCATGACAATCTTATATTTGGGGTTACAAATCAGTGCACGATTTAAACTAGGAAGTCACCTATCAATTAATTTCACTGTTTCTAACCATGTATTTTACCATGGAATTAGTTAATGGAGGTGGGAAAATTTTATTATCTAAAAATACTAAAAATTTAAAAATATAATGTAATGTACACCAAAACACTATCAATTAGACCTCTATAATGTCTCAATAGTTTCATACATAGATATTGTATTTTTTTTATTAATATTAAATTTATAATATTATAATATATATTATAACCGTGAAGTATTGATGTTATTAAGAATTTGGATTCATTAATAACATTTTCTTTTCATAAATAAATCATCTCAAACGAACTACTTCATAACTAGCACCCTTCATATACAATTCATACATAAAAACATTCACCATAACAAGGGTAAAATAAAATATAATAATCTGTGAGATCATATGAACAACAAAAGTAATCATGAAATATATCAACTGATGTACAAACAAAAATATTAGATAATTATAAGGATATATGATCATAACCATTACATAAACTATTCAAACTGTATCTATCATAGATCATAAAATGAGATAGTGTATAAAACGTTATATATGGAATATAAATGAACCACATGTGTTTAAAATCGTCATAAATCAATCATAAACCATACATTTTGATCATAATCCAAAATAATATTTCAAAAAATTATTGTACCCTCATTGCTATAGAAAATATTTCATATGTTATGTTAAACAACTAAGACCGTCAAATAATTATAAATCATGAATCAACATAAGTTTCCCATATTTTAATATATGAGGAATCTATGTATTTCTCCTTTTATAGATCTGTTATCACTACTTTTCTCTCTTATTGGATAAATCGCATAATCATGTTTCATATAATGGATCAACCACATCAACATTCTTCTCATATGTATGTCATGATATATAAAATATTACATATTTAATTATAAGGATAAATAAATATGGGTCCAAAATTCACATAATGAAAACCTTACATATGTGTCCCATAAGTCGTAAATTATTCATTATATCATTATAACATTTCACATTAAAATTGAATGCATTTCATAAATTTTTCATCATATCATCTTATCATATCTAATGTCAAATGAATGGTTTTAGAATAATATCATCATCATAATCATAAACCATCCATATAAAAATTAATGATGGTATAATTTTATATGAAATCTTATAGAGAATAATTAATAAAAATGGGTTTGATCAAAAATGAAAAATATCTTTAAATGATATCTAGAGTACTTTTTGATGATTTTTTTTATTTTTGAAATAACTAAATAAAATATAAATATTTCCAAAGTATTATGGAAAACATTTCATTAAAAAAGGGACATTTTAACATTCGATACGAATATTATTAACATTTTTTGGTCAATATAGATGAAAATTATGTAAATTTTGTATACATTAAGAAAATATTCCTTTCACATTTCATGTAAAAGTGAAAAGTACCTCAATCAAAAAATAACTAAAATATTATTTTTAAATAATTTCTAAAATTTTAGAAAAAAATTCAAATATATTTGAGTAATCATTATATTATATTAATAAATTCTTGAAAATATTTTTTTTACAAAATTGACATAAAAGAAATTGATTCTCCACCAAATAACAAAACATAGTCATATTTCATTAAAAACAATTTTTTGGTCTCACGAGGTCATATATTATGAAAATGAATGGAAATCATGTATTATACATATTTATCCACTTGTGAGTAAAAAATAAAATTGATTTATTAGATAAGTACTGAATTACATTTATTGGAAATTATCGAATAAACATTCTCAAATAAAATGGGATTCAGACACAAATCATTTACCATAGTGGTACAATTTGAATAAAAATATCATGGAAGAGATAATGTTAAATTTATATTTGAATCAAAATAAAATTATTTATAAGAATAATATATTACATTATTAGTCTGTATACACACCACATAAAAGATTAATGTTGTGAATATTCCATTTTCCTAATTGAAGTAAACCCGATAAATAAATCTCTTACCTCATGTTCCACATTATTTGAACAAAATACATTATATTATATAAATAATTTAAATTAATATTAATTATCCTAGAAAATAATAAACATAATTATAATATCATATATAATCTATAAATAACATTACAACATGCATTTATAACTAATTATTTTTTAAATCACCATTTACAGACATTAAATGTTATGTTTTTCAGGGATGTTTTGGTTATACCAGTCTAGTTCGTGTACTTTTATAATGGATTAGTCATGTATATAATGTTAATAATGATAAAAATATCATTTATAATATATATATATAATGGAAATATTTAAAAATTAATTGTACCATTCCTAGATTCAGTATGTCATATTTTTACATCAACATTGTTTCCATTTTACAATGAATATAAAAAATAAATATATACTATAATTCACATTTTAAAAAATATTAATATAATTTATATTATATAGATTAATTAAATAAACCATTATAACAATCCAAGTAAATTAGTTACTAAAAATGAATTACACCACTATAGGGAGATCCTATGTCGTACATATGCACTAGTGATGTTTTTGATTTCCATTAAATGGAAAAAAAGAGGATAATCGTTATTCCATCATCAATGAAATATTATTAAAATTTATGACATTTAATTATTTTTTTTATAATTAATAAAATGAATTTATTGAAGGTACGATAAGAAATAAAATTGAAAATTCACAACTATGATTTATACCTTCTCATTGAGAAACAACATTTGGTTTACAACTTATTCTTTGAGTTTATGTTCCTTTGGAACAAACATAAAAACATGGATATGGTGAATGAGTACATAAAGGTATTATAAAAGTGAATATATGGTATATAAGGCTCAAAATGTATTACAAATAGAGGAATATAGGTTCTCTTTTCTACGTAAGGGGAGGGGAACACATGGAATTACATAAAGAATAAAATTAATATAAATTAATTTTTATAATGATGTGTCTCTAAATAGTTAAATTATTAATATTTTATGAGGATAATTTTTAATACTCTAATAAAATAATATTTATTCATGTATATGTGTTTTTAACAATTTTCTATTTTCTTTAAACCCTACCAATACTTTAAAGAATTATCACTGTATCAATGTTTTATACTTTTTAATAGTCGCGAATTTTTCCATAAAAATAAAATAGGTCAGTAAATGGAGAATGGTTTACATTTGAAAAAATATACCTTTATATTATATGGTTATTTAAATTCTATGGGATTTAAATTATTTAATAAAATATTTTTTGTTATAATGTATCATCAATTTCTTTTTTTTTGAACTATTCATTTACATTACATTAAATGTCATAATATAGTTATGAAATTTTAATATAATCCTTTAAAGCATTGATAATATGTTATATTTATCAAAAAAATTATTATAACCAAATAATTACGTAAAATTTTATTATATTTACAATTTTCTAAAATTATACATTTCATTTCCCTATTATTTTCATGTTTATTATTCCTTTGTTTCTTAAGAATTTATGGTAATTATTGAAATAATAATAAATTAAAAATTTATTTATATAATAAAAAATAATTTATATATCATATAAATATTTATAACCATTCTTATTCTCTATTTATCCTTTTGTCAAAAATTTATAAATATGAATGTTAAAAGTGTGACATTTTGTATTTATTATTTTTTAAAATAATATAATTTTTATAATCAAATTACTCTGCAGAAAAGAATAAATAATAGATATGTATTTTGTTTTAGGGATGGAATAGTCACAAAAAATAACATTAGGGAATGTTTTTGATATATTTCAAGACTTATCTTCAAGTTAAACAACTATAACCCCATTTTAACATGAAACATCGTAAATTAACTCCTTACCATTATGACATAAAGATATAACAAAATGATAAGAGGGAACATGTTAGAAAATTTTTACATGATGATTTAAAATTCACAATACATTTTATCATATTTAATATCTATAGTAGTAATAAGTTACCTTTTATATAATAACTCAAAATTCATGAATATAGCATTTAATATAACACATTCTTTAAAATACAAAGTCATTTGACCATAAAATAAAGTAATAAATTGGATTAATTGAATTATTTTCTATAAATATTTAAAAAATAAAGGTTTTTATAATTTTATATTAATTAAATATAAAATGGAATCTTCCACAATTCTTCACTTGTAATGACTCAAAATAATGTTGACAATTTTAAATAAATATAACTAATCTTTTATAAAAAGAGACGAATGAGTTTTCAATTTAAAAAATAACGATTTAAAATAAATAAATTAAATTCATTTGGGAAATATTATGTCTAAAATCAATCATATAATAACAAGAAATAATTTTTTACTGATTTCATAATACATTGCCTCATAGTTTAAACCAAATTCTACACCTATTACTGGGAAGAAAATTTATTATGGTTTCTATTCAAAATAAAATATTATAATTAGTATCTATGAAAAGATATTAAATATTATGATTCAAAAAATATGGACTCTATTTTATCGAATTCAATCAACATAAGTGGAATAATTTAATTTTGAATTAATCAAGTAAAACATGATGAAAAGAGGTTTTCTATAATGAAATGTTTTATTCCGTATAAAAAATTAATCCACCAAAATGAAGAATAAAGTTATTTCAATGACCATAAATGGACTATTCATAATATTATTGAAATAATGTCACATGGTAATCATATTAGTAAATAGTATACTTGGTAAATATTAGTATGAAAATTAAAGTTTTAAATAAAAATTATCATTTTTACTATTCATCCAAAAGTGAGTTTTTTTTACGTAACATCAACACTAAGAAAATTGTGATATTCCAATTTAAAATATTAATTTACTATTACGATATAAATTTTCTAAATTCTCCGAAAATTAATTGTTATTTACACGAACAATATTAAACAAAAAATATTTTTCAAAATAATTTTATTTTGAATAATAAAATTACTTTACTAAAAATTGAGTTATTATTTGTAAAAAATTAAACAATATATTTCATTAATAATACCACTATACATACATTTCATAATTTGGTTACACATATTCATAACCTTCAATTAAATTACTATGTCTCTTTTTGAATAGTTGTATCTAAATTCATATCTGTAAAGACCCGTAAATTTCAAGGAAATTTTTTTCTTAATTTTCTTTGGGATTTTACAAGAATGCGGTTTCTGACGGCACATGATTCCAAGGCCCGGTGTACTCGAAAATTTTATCTGAAGTTTAGCTCGGGTACGTTCAGTGAACGAACGAGCGGGTTTTCCTAACTTTTAAACCGGTGCTCGGAATTGAATTCTGAGGGCAACGATGAATTTGTAGCGCCGGTAATTGCTTAGGAACACTTTTTCCGGGGTTGCATTTTGATGGGAGGAATTGTTAAAAATTTTGGAAGGTAAAATAAAATTGAGCTTCAATTTTATTTTATTTTCACTAAGTGGTTATCTGTTATGTGGATGTTGGGAAACTATCCTAGATAGGTTATGAGGGCGGTGGGGCCCACACAAACCCCACCACTTCATATTCCCTAACTCCTTCAACTCACCATTTAATAAGATAATTTATGTTAATTAAATAAGTGAGTTTAATTTGAATGTTTGAAATTCAAATACATAAGTCATGATAATAAAATAAGTGAAGCACTTATTTTATTTTGGTTGGAACTTGTTGCGTTGAGAGGATTTTGGAGAAAAGCTAAGGGGCTTGAAAATCTTCTTCTTCTTTGACGAAGAACGTGAAGAAAGCGAAAAACGTGAAGAACGCCGACCTCCGACGAAGGTCGACAAGAACGCCGGATCCTCGGAGATCGACGACGTGAAGCCAATGAATATTTTCTCCGCGATGCCTTCTTCTACGACAGTTATTTTCGCGATGAACCCTCTCTCAACGAAGTCGGCGAGGTTGGCGATTTATGTGTTTCTATTCATGAATTCTTCTATCATCATTCCTCATTCAATTGGGCCGTTTGCTATCAGTTAACGGGAGGGGGCCGGACCGCACAAACATGGCCGACGTTCCTCCCCTTTTCTCTTGTCTACATTGTTGTGGATTGGAATGGGAATGGCACAGTGTCGTCGCACCGCGCGGGATCATGCGGCAAGGATGTGAGATGCCATCGCACCACACCAAAGAACTTGAATACACCGCGGATGGAGCGGGGCCGCAGCGGAGGGACACGGTGCCGTCGCGCCGTGCCTGACGGACCAAGGTCGCGGCTGAGGCCACGGCAGAGCAAGGACCAACGGCTAGTTCCGTGCCGCCGGCATCGGAGTAGGGGGACTGGCCCGTGCTGGTTTCGTGGTGCAGCAGCCGGCCCGCCGGAGTGGGCCGACCAGTCAGAGGAAGAGGCAGGGGTTTGTAACCCCCGGATGGCCTGACAAGAGCGGCCCCCACATGGGGGTCGTGGTTATGAAACAGGGGGGCAGCCCCCCCCCATCCGCTCGGCCGAAATAGCTGCGCTACATTGCCAGCGCCTCGGGCCGGGCCGGGCCACGCCCAAGCGGGCTGGACCCAGACCCGGGTCGGGTCGACCTGGTTCGGGCCAACCCAGGGGGGTCTCGGGCCGGGTTGGTCCGGCCCCGAAACCCCCACTTCGGGACCACTTTCGGTCTTTTTCCCATAACATGGGCTATGGACCTCCGATCGATGCACTGTCAGCGGCTATGCGATCCGTGGCTTGAGACGGTCGTTTTGATATATTACACTCAAGTTTTCGGAGAACTTTGGGTTCATTCGGATTGGTTCGTAAACATAACCAACCGGGCCCTCGGAGCGGAAAGGCTTATAACATGAGCTCCGGACATCCGAATGACGTGTTGTTGACTTTGCTGGAATACTCTAAGTGAGATAGACCTTTTGGATTAATCCGCTCAAGGTTTGGATGTAGTCGTAGTATGGTCAGGTTAGTTTTGACTTAAAAACCAACCGGGCCCCTGGGACGAAAAGGCCAATAACTCTCAGACCGGTTGTCCGATCGACGCGCCGTCTGTCGCGTTCAGTTCTTATTGATGATACAGAACTTTTGGATACATCAAATCCAGACTATGTGTCATTTGATGTATCAGCCCCTCGGCTCGTGGAGCGGACCCTCCCGACCGAGCTTGTTATGTGCGGGAACCCTAGAGCTCGCTGCGACTACGACGATGATGACGACTGTACAGAAATCCTTCGTGGATTAGACGGTGACGACTACATCACTCAGCAATCCTAAGTGGATCAGTGCTACCGATCATGTGTGGTTCATATCCTATGTGGGTCAGCGCTCAGCGGTCCTGTGTGGGCCAGCACCTACAGATCCTGTGTGGGTCTGATCATGTGTGGGTCATTGCGGGGGTTAGTTACCTATCAATCATTTATGGGTCATTGCGAGGGTTAGTACCTATCGATCCTGTGTGGGTCCGATGGCTTATTTGAATCAGTGACTACATCTGATCATCTCTATCATCGTATAATTAAGTATACCTGTGTGAGCTGAATCTTGTTTTTCTTTCCTATGTGGATTGAGTTATGCTAGCCTGTGTGGATGTGATCGAACTTGGGCTCGGAAGTTGGAGCTGAACTGGAATTGATGACTTAGGTATATGTATGGGCATATACCTAAGTAGTGTCGGATGTTACTTCGTGATTGTATCTTTCCTTTGTGGACTATCATTTGTGGATTCTGGGAGACCTTCGGGGGTCTCAGGGTCCCTACTGAGTTGCTTATAATCACCCCTGCACGGGCTATGGCCGCACTACATTGTGTTGGTTGCAGATGATGGACAATGCTGATCGAGGTTGAGGCTTGTAGAGTAGTCAGTATTTGGAGGTGGACCACTGGGCGGGACGTACACGGAGCGGACGACTGGACTCGAGGATCTGTGGAGGCTATCTGTACCCACCCTTCAGGTGGGACTTCCAGTGGACGGCTCGAGGCTGTGGCTTTACTTTTCTGTTGCTATACTTTCTTTCCAGTTGTACTTTACTTTCAATTTGGGTTTGTATTCAGGACCATTTACTTTTCTGCATGTACTGTTGTACCCAATTTTTACTTAGTGTTTACTTCTGCTTGCTTGCTCTGTGGTGTTTGTTTACTTTACAAAGGCAATGCCTTCCCTTTTTACCAGGAATTATGCCTTGGTGCTAGTCGCCAGCCCCTGGCCTATGGAATGCTGGCATGGGGTAATAACGGCACGGGCCCTGAGGACGGGTCGTGACAAATTTTTATCAGAGGAGTTCAGTTCTACCGCAGAACTCAAGACTCTGATCTTTTTCTATGTGAGGCAATTGTGTTAAAGGTATTTAGTGTTGTTATCAGTACAGGGAGTCCAGTGATGGTGCAGCGGCTGACGTATCTGTACACCATGACCCTGACTTCTGATTTCTGACTTAATGCACGAAAAAATTGATTGCATGTTTGTTTAAAGTTTTCTTTGTGATTACATTATGTCAGCTCACCAAGTATACTATTTTACCATGGTGCACCTGTTTCTTTTCAGGATAGCCCCACGACGGCATCCAGCTAGGGTTCCGAGCGTTGTACGTGACGACAGCCCACCAAGCGACAAGGCCTCACTACATGGCCCTTTTACAGCAGAGGCACTGACAGTACCTCTACCCGCCGAGCCACCGATGCTACTGGCCGCAGCCTCTGACGATGCACGTCGCCTTAGTGAACTGCACGAGTTTCAGCATCAGCGACCACCCAGGTTCCAAGCGGAGATGGAGCTCAGGCAGTCGAGGATTGGATAGAGGCAGTTGTACGAGTTTTCAGGTTAGTGAGGACACCAACTGACCTCAGGGTGATCCTCGCAGCAAGCCTCCTGCACGTGGTAGCAGGCAGATGGTGGAGCTTGATGCTCCAAGTGCACGACGAGGCATCTCTCCTCTGGACAGACATTGAGAGCCTCTTCCGCTCCGAGTTCGTCCCAGCCACCCTCTGCGCAGTACGCATCCAGGAGCTTCTAAATCTGAGCCAGGGCAGCTTGACAGTCATCCAGTACTCGGTGAGATTTACCGATCTCTCATGCTATTCGACGGACATGGTACGAGACCCACTCTTCCGGGCCCAGACCATCGAGTAGGGATTGAGGCATGAGATTAGGGAATCACTGATCTCCCTCAACATTCCAACAGAGGCAGGGGTAATGGAGCGATCCCTTATGATTGAGAGCATCCTTGCTGAGCCTACATCAACAGCAAGACCTACCGCAGGGTGGCACGTACCAGAGTCTTCTGTAGAAGGCAGTCGACGGATGACTCATGGGTCCAGGCAGACCAGCCCCCCAGGAAAACAACCTCAGGACACTAGCTCAGTGGTGCAGGGCACAAAGCGCGGAGGTAGTCTTTCGAGAGGCAGACAGTGTTTCGCATGCGGCGGGCCGGGCCACATGGCTCGTGACTGCCCGACCCGCCGTACCGAGGAGCAGAAAACAGTTGAGGGACCACCCAGACAGAGGCAGAGGGTTGACCGTGGAAGTCCGCAGGGAGCAGGCGGACGAGGCAGAGGAGCTGGCCGAGCAGCAGGTGGTGGGCGACGCTTTGAGGCTCTACCACCACCACCACCAGGAGGCCCACCCCGACCACAGGGAGCTGGCGGGCAGAGACAGACACAACTCCAGGCAGCAGAGGCCTATGACCACGACACGCCCGAGATGATTCGAGGTACTATCTTTGTCTATTACACAATTTCTGCAGTTCTTATAGACCCAGGAGAGAGTCATTCTTTCATTGCTGTTGCCCTTGTTCGGAGCTTGGAGATTCTGACAGAACCGTTGGCTCGATCCTTATGGCTAGAGTCTCCTACGGGAGTAGACTCGACGATTACGCACTAGTGCCGGCAGTGTGAGCTTACTCTAGGAGGCGAGATCTTCGGTTGTGATATTCTTGTAGTGGCGTCAAGGCCTTACGACGTCATCTTGGGCATGGATTGGTTATCTACAGTCCATGATCAGATTGATTGTATTAGGCGCAAGGTGTGATGTGTACGCACAGACGGGAGCAGGTTCGACTTCACCAGTGAGAAGGGAGCCTTTGCAGCACAGGATGGACTCACGCAGAGGAGAGGACAACCCATCACTCATCATTTGGATAGCCTCATCCTAGGAGTAGATGACGTACGGAGTCCTGGTTTTCCTGCAGTGGTGGACCAGTATGCAGACGCTTTCCCGGACAACGTTCCAGGACTACCTCCTCGTAGAGTGGTAGACTTTTATATTGATCTGTACCCCGGGACAGCCCCGATATCCACCCCAGCATATCGGATATCCCCTTTTGAGATTCGACAGCTACAGGTACAGTTGGAGTACTTGTAGGTAAAGGGATTCATATGACCTAGTGTTTCACCGTGGGCTTCCCCGATATTGTTCGCCAAGAAGGCGGACAACTGCTTCCAACTTTGTGTCGACTATTGTCGCCTGAACTAGGTGACAGTGAGGAACAAGTATCCTCTACCGAGGATTGATGACCTCTTTTATCAGCACAAGGGACACGGTGGTTCTCGAAGATAGACCTCAGGTCAGGCTATCATCATCTCAGAGTTCGGGACCAGGACGTGCAGAAGACGGCCTTCTGATGTCGGTATGTCCACTATGAGTTCTTGGTTATGCCATTTGGAATAACCACTACTCCAGTACTGTTCATGGCCTTCATGAACAGGATCTTTCAGTCATACCTCGATTGATTTGTCCTGGTATTCATCAACGAGATTTTGTTTTACTCGATGACTAAGGAGGAGCACGCCTACCACATACGGGTTGTACTAGACACACTCCAAGAGCACCCGCTTTATGGAAAGATCTCAAAGTGTCAGTTCTGGATAAGCGAGGTCCACTTCATGGGACACGTCATCTCTGAGGCGGGAGTTGCGGGGGATCATGCGAAGATCGATGCAGTGCTAGCGTGGGAGCCACCCAAGAGCGTGACAGAGGTGCGGAGTTTCTTGGGACTAGCTGGATACTACCGGAGATTTGTGCCAGACTTCTCCAAAGTTGCGGCACCACTCTCAGTATTGACGAAGAAGGCAATACCCTTCGTGTGTTCAGACATATGTCTGTAGAGCTTCCAGGAGCTGAGACAGAGATTGACCAGCGCGCCTATCTTGAGGCTACCGGAGGAGGGAGTTGGGTATGTAGTTCACTGCGATGCATTAGGGACCGGACATGGATGTGTCCTGATGCAGGAGAGGACCGTGATCGCCTTTGTATCATGAAAGTTGAGGCAACATGAGCAGGACTACGCTACCCGTGACCTGGAGTTAGCAGCAGTGATCTTTTCTCTGAAGATGTGGTGACACTATCTGATTGGCGAGCGCTTTACTGTCTATTCTGACCACCATAGTCTCAGGTACATCTTCTCACAGAAGGACCTGAACCTGAGACAATGGTGATGGCTCGTGTTCCTCCAGGACTATGACTATGAGATAGTCTATACTCATGGAAAGGGGAACATGGTAGCCGATGCTCTCAGCAGGAGGACGGGCATTCAGCTACTTGGGGAGGTGACAAAGCAGCTAGCCACTTTGCAGATATCCTTTGTGGATAGAGATGGAGCAGGATTTCTACAGTCACTCACAGTCACTCCTCCACTACTACAGCGGGTCCGAGAGGCACAACGTGGGGATGCCGACTGTGAGACGCGGCGTGCACATATATCCTCAGGACAGGCACCTGATGGTTTCTCTTTAGGAGGAGAGCACGATGTCTTTTTCAGAGGACGTACCTTGGTACCCGTTGCTTTATAGGAGGAGGTGTTGGGGGAGTTTCACACTTCCTTTTTGGTGGTACATCCTGGAGTGGCGAAGATGTACCAGGACCTCAGATGTCAGCACTGGTGGCTGGGTATGAAGAAGGCTGTGGCAGAGTTCGTTTCTTGATGCCTCACCTGCGAGCAGGTGAAGGCAGAGCACCTGGTACTAGAAGGATTGGTACATCCCTTGGAGGTCCCGGAGTGGAAGTGGGACAGGATATCTATGGACTTCGTGATTGGACTTCCACTCACTTCTAGAGGTCACGACTCCATTTGGGTGATTGACGACCGACTCACCATGTCGGCACACTTCTTACCCATCAGAGAGAAGGGCTCAGTGGAGAGCATGGGACGTCTCTACATTCAGGAGATGTTACGGCTATATGGTGTGCCATCATCTATTGTCTCCGATCGATATTCTCGCTTTACTTCCCGGCTTTGGATGTGGTTGCAGGAGGCATTCGGGACGCAGCTACGTCTGAGTACCGCCTTTCACCCTCAAATAGATGGTCAGACAGAGAGGACCATTCAGACACTCGAGGACATTCTCCGCACATGTGTCCATGACTTTGGTCGCAGCTAGGAGGACCACCTACCCTTGGTGGAGTTTGCGTACAACAACATATACCACTCCACCAACGGGATGGC
Organism: Viscum album; assembly: GCA_963277665.1. NCBI lineage: Eukaryota > Viridiplantae > Streptophyta > Magnoliopsida > Santalales > Viscaceae > Viscum > Viscum album. The sequence continues at coordinate 736,334,245 of OY728147.1, read as the reverse complement.
ACCATACGAGGCATTGTATGGCCGACCCTGCAGATCTTCTCTGTGCCGGACAGACCCTGGGGAGTCAGCACTTGTGGGACCGGAGATGGTCTAGGCCATGACAGAGAAGGTCCAGGTCATCCAGGAGTGGATGAGGACATCTCAGAGCTGGCATAAGTCTTATGCTGACAAGAGGGGGAGGCCACTAGAGTTTGAGGATGGTGACCATGTCTTCTTGCGGGTCTCACCTCGATGTAGATTACACAGATTTGGCCGAGGCGGCAAGTTGTCTCCACGCTTCATCGGACCATTCCAGGTCCTTAGCATGATTGGCGAGGTGGCTTATCTCCTGGATCTACCACCTCAATTGCACCGGGTGCACGACGTTTTCCATGTATCCCAGCTGAGGAGATACGTGCACGACCCGACGCATATCATTGACCATGGGGAGCTGGATATTGATGATGGGGCGACTTTTGCGGAAATTTCAGTGGAGATCAAGGATCGACAGGAGCGGGTCCTACGTGGACGGTCGATTCCTCTAGTTCTCATCTGATGGTAGCACGGGAACCTCCAGGGGATCACTTGGGAGTGGGAGGCTCAGATGCATGCACAGTACCCACATTTGTTTTCTATTTTATGATGTATCTTTACGGGGATGTAAATCCCTGAGGTGGGAGTAATGTAAAAACCCATAAAAATCAAGGTAAATATTTTCTTAATTTTCTTTGGGATTTTACAAGAACGCGGTTTTTGACGGCACTTGATTCCGAGGCCCGGTATACCTGGAATTTTTATCCGATGATTAGCTCAGGTACGTTCACTGAATGAACGAGAAGGTTTTCTTAACTTTTGAACCGGTGCTCAGAATCAAAATCTGAGGACACCAATGAATTTGTAGCACTGATAATTTATTAGGAACACCTTTTCTGGAGTTGCGTTTTCACGGGAGGAATTGTTAAAAATTGTGGAAGGTAAAATAAAATTGAGCTACAATTTTATTTTATTTTCACTAAGTGGTTATCTGTTATGTGGAAGTTGGGAAACTATCCTAGATAGGTTATGAGGGAGGTGGAGCCCACACGATCCCCACACATTCATATTCCCTAACTCCTTCAACTCTCCATTTAATTATATATCTTATGTTAATTAAATAATTGAGTTTAATTTTAATGTTTGAAATTCAAATACTTATGTCATGATAATAAAATAAGTGAAGCACTTGTTTTATTTTGGTTGGAACTTGTTGTGTTGAGAGGATTTTGGAGAAATGTTAAGGGGCTTGAAGATCTTCTTCTTCGAAGAATAAGAACGCAAAGAACATGAAGAAAGAGAAGAACGCCGACCTCTGACGAAGGTCGACAAGAACGCTGAATCCTCAGAGATCGACAACGCGATACCAACGAATCTTTTCTCCGCGACACGACGATTCTCCTTTCGCGACGCCTTCTACCACGACAGTCATTTCCACGATGAACCCTCACTCAACGAATTCGACGAGGTAGGGGATTTATGTGTATCTATTCGTGAATTATTTATTAATCATTCCTTGTTCAATTGGACCGCTTGGTATCAGTTAACGGGAGGGTGTCGGACCGCACAAACACGGCCGACCTTCCTCCCCTTTTTCTCTTCTCTACGTTGTGGAGGATTAGAATGGGAATGGCATGGTGTCATCATACCGCGTGGGATCATGCGGCAAGGATGTGTGGCGCCGTCGCGCCGCGCCATTGAAAAGGAACAAAGGCGCGGCGCCGTCGCACCATGCAAAAGAACCCGAAGGCACTGCAGCCGGAGCGGGGCCGCGACGGAGGGACGCGGTGCCGTCGCGTCACGCCAGATGGACCAAGGCTACAGCTTAGGCCGCGGTGGAGAAGGGACCGATGACCGGTTCAGGGCCGCCAGCGTCGGAGCAGGGGGGCCGGCCCGCACCGGTTATGTGGTGCAGCAACAGGCAGGCCGGAGCGGGCCTGCCGGTCAGAGGAAGAGCCCGGGGTTCGTAACCCCCAGCTGGCCGGACAAGAGCGCCCCCCTACATGGGGGCAGCCCCCCCCCCCCCCCCCCCCCCCGTCCGCTCGGCCAACCCGCGTGGCCAGGGCGCCAGCACACACGGGCCGGCTGCCCCGGCCAAGACAGGCCGCGCCGAAGTGGGCCGGACCCGGACCCGGGTCGGGTCGACCCGGTTCGGGCCAACCCATGGGGGGTCTCGGGCTGGGTCGGTCCGGGCCCGAAACCCCCACTTCCAGACCTCTTTCGGTCTTTTGACCATAACATGGGCTACGGTCCTACGATCGACGCACCGTCAGCGGCGATGTGATCCTTGGATCGAGGCGGTCGTTTTGATATATTACTCTTAAGGTTTCTGAGAACTTTGGGTTCAGCCGGGTTGGTTCGTACACGAAACCAACTGGGCCCTCAGAGCGGAAACGCTTATAACGTTAGCTCCGAACGTCTGAATGATGTGCCGTCGACTTTGATGGATTCCTCTAAGTGAGACAGAGATTTTGGCTTACTCCGCTCGAGGATTGGACGTAGTTGGAGTACGTTCGGGTCGGTTTTGACTTAAAAACCAACCGGGCCCCTGGGACGAAAAAGCCAATATCTCTCATACCGGGCATCTGATCGACGCGCCGTCTGTTGCATTGAGTTCTTATTGTCGATACGGAACTTTTGAATACATCAACTCCAGACTATGTGTCATTTTATGTATCAGCCCCTCAGCTCGTGGAGCGGACCCTCCCGAACAAGCTTGCTTTGTGCAGGAACCCTACAGCTGGCTGCGACTGTGACGATGATGCCGACTGTACAGAAATCCTCCGTGGATTCGACGACGACGACTACAACACTCAGCAATCCAACGTGGATCAGTTCTACCGATCCTGTGTGGGTCAGTGCTCAGTAGTCCTGTGTGGGCCAGCGCCTATAGATCCCATGTGGGTCCGATCCTGTGTGGGTCATTGCGGGGTTTAGTTACCTATCGATCCTTTGTGGGTCATTGCGGGGGTTAGTACCTATCGATCCGGTGTGGGTCCGATGGCTTAGATAAATTATTGGCTACATCTGATCATCTCTATAGGCTTACGAATAAGTATACTTGTGTGAGCTGAATCTTGTTTTTCTTTCCTATGTGGATTGAGTTGTGCTATCCTGTGTGGATGTGATTGAACTTTGGATCGGATGTTGGATCCGAGCTGGAATTGATGACTTAGGTATATGTATGGGCATATACCTAAGTAGTGTCAGATGTTACTTTGTGATTGTATCTTTCCTTTGTTGATTATCCTTTGTGGATTCTGGGAGACCTTCAGGGGTCTCGGGGTCCCCACTGAGTAGCTTATACTCACCTCTCCACGGGCTATGCCCGCACTATGTTGTGTTGGTTTCAGACGACGGACAGCACTGATCGTGGTTGAGGCTTGCGGAGAAGTCGGTACCTGGAGGTAGACCATTGGGCGGAACGTACACGGAGCGGACGACTGGACTCGAGGAGTTTTGGAGGATATCTGTACCCACACATCATGTGGCACTTCCAGTGGACGGATCAAGGCTATGGCTTTACTTTTCAGTTGCTGTAATTTCTTTTCAGTTGTACTTTACTTTCAGTTTGGGTTTTTATTATGGCCTATTTACTTTTCCGCACTTACTGTTGTAACAAGTTTTTACTTAGTGTTTACTTCTTCTTGCTTGCTCTGTGGTGTTTGTTTACTTTACAAAGGCAATGCCATCCCTTTTTACCAGGAATTACGCCTTGGTGCTAGTCCCCAGCCCTTGGCCTATGGAAGGCGGGCTTGGGGTAGTCACGACACGGGCCCCGAGGACGGGGCCTGACAATATCATTTCAATTAAATCTTAGTGTTATATGTTAATAAATATCATGATCATATTATTTTTAAAAAATAAATTTTGGGGTTTCAAATCCCCCACATAAATAAATTAAACTCTCGCAATTATTTCCTAGTCATCAAGGATTAAATATTTAAAAATAACATTATTTAAAACCCTTATCATATAAATGTACAATAAAACTTATTTTAAAAAATGGGGGATGTGGGATAGATAATGGTTACCTGAATTAATGAAAATTAGGATCATTTATAAGGAGAATATTAATGGGATATTAAAATTAAATCATTGTGGACAAAACTGACATCCTTGGACTAATAAAGGGTGATAGAGAACATGGTCAAGAAAATTATAATAGTTATAAAACAATAAATCAATGATTTTTTAAAAGACCATCAATTCATCAAAAATAATGACAAAAAGATTAAACTTATTTTATTGTATTTTTCATTAATTTTAGGGATTCATTGAATGTTATGATGTAGATCATGATAAATTTTAATTACTTAAGTACATTATATTTCATATGCATTATATCATCCTTTGGTTTCTCTAACATGAATTTCCTCTTATAATATTATTATAAGAAATTAATATTCAATAAGAAATTTTTCATGCCTGAAAAACTAAAATTAACTTTTAAAATGACATAAGATCTATGATAGAATGAAAACACATTCTTTTTATCACTAAATATTAAAAAAATCCCATGTAGTTAATAAAATTTTTATAATATGGTGATATAATTAAATTAAAAATCCACAATATCCCACAATTCTCAACATAATTCATTCCATAAATTTTTAACCTGATGAATGCTTAATAATATGTTGAAAAATAGAAAACCAAAATTTTAAAAAATTTGATCAGACATTCATCCTTTGAAATCTTGAATTATCACATAATTTCTCATACTAATCATTTAAATTCATTGATCATATATTCTATTAATAATTATACTAACTAGAATAACCATAAAAACTCAATTAAGTAATATACTATTAAATATGTTATATAAAACAAAAAATAATATAATATTTTATAAAATATTTCCAAAATCAAATTTTCAAATACTAAGTATGTAGTTTCATGTTTATATTTTCAATCCCATTTACATCACCAATTCTAATAATATATTTATCAAAACAATATATTATTAACTCAATATAATTCTTATTTTATTTGTTATCATTCCCTTAATCATATGTCCTCCAAAAGGGTACCATAACAAAAAAAATCAATTCCGTGGTTGTTATTACCATTCCAAATAAATATTCATATTCATAAATAAAATAAACATCCGAATAATCCATTAATGATTCATGATTATTACATATTGAATGTGATTGATATAAAAAATCTATAACATAATACTGGAATTCAAATCTATAAACACATCAATTTTTTTCACATTAATTATTTACATAGCATTGGTATTTATTTGATCTAGAAGGTAATAATTGGAATAGTGAATTACACAAAATTAATCCCATTTTCCCCCACACATCTGACATTGAACTATAACTTGTACATTAACATAAACATCATTTTATGTCACCAATATTTTTATTTTTCATTATGAATTAATTATTCTATTTCCCATTTATTCTAAAATTTTTTTTTCTAGTTTCTATAATATAATTCTTGGATTGCCCTTCCCACATACCTGACTTATCAGAATTTGACTCTTCATCCCCATATGGTCTTCCTAAAAACCCATTTTTCAGCTATAAGTGCAGTCCAGAAACTAAACCATGTTCATGTTTTTAATCATATGATCTAAAAGATGATTAGTCATAGTAACAATTTTGTTTCATCGAAATAATATTTCATTTTGTTTTTCAGGTGGATAATCATTTCATTTTCCATCACATTTGTCGTTAGCTTGGCGTGTTTTGGTTCTATTCATTTTATAAAAAAAATGTTTCAAAATTGTTCTATATTAATAAAAGATATCTTTCATATAATAAAGAAGTATCATTCATTCCATGTCTGAATAATAAAACATTCTTACCAATCAATATAACATTAAGGGTATGTTAGGATATCCATGGTCATTACCAAAAAATTAATCATATTCACAGACTTATCACAATTGTTTTAAAAATAAATAAACAAAATCTACAAGGATTAACAAAAACTTCTCTAAAACCAACTATATCATCCTAATAATTTCATTCATAACTATTACCTCATTTCGGAAGAATTCTAAATATATAGAATTATAATATAAGAATGAACCGCCAAATGGTTTTGTAATTTGAAACATATACTCATAAATAAAATATTCATAATAGGTAAATATATTATACAATTAATTTTTTCATAAAATAAACCATTAATAGGCATGTCATACATAAAACAGTCTTCATAACTTCGGGAAAGGTGACATAAGAAAGGGGGAGATCAATTTCCAAGTAAAGGTAAACATGGGATATATGATTTGATGAACATATGAAATCATATAATAAGTGCATGACCTTATCAAACAATGGTCATATCTAGAAATTATTGGATCATAATTCTGAATCATGGGATAATAAATAACATTTTAAAAGATATTAATCATATGATTGAGAAATCATGTAAAATAAATCATGAAACATATGTTCTAATCATAATTATAAAATATTTCAATAAATTGTGTCACCATCATAGGAATAAAAACAAATTTATATGTCAAGGTAAAAAATTGATTCAATATAATAATAGTGGATCAACATTTAACATATTTTTACTATATCGTAAAGGATTAGATATTATTATTTTTTACCCATAGTGGAATAGGATACACTACATATTTCATAAATTTTATCAAGAATATCGACTTATTTCCCAAAATAGATCAAGAAATATTACTTTTTCAAATACTTAATGAATAATATATAAATTAATACTTAATCCATCAGAGGGATCTATAAATTTAGCTCTACATATTTTATAATCAATTTCATACTTACGTGAACCAAAAGAGTATATGACATTCAATATATCAACACAACATAATCCATTTAAATGAAATTATTTTCATTAATATTAACAAATTTAATCATATAATAACCTGTTGGAAATAAATGGGTTTCATAAAAATAGAATCCACATAACCAAAAAAAATCTACAGAAAGACTATGGATAGTGTCATTTTATCATATCTATAGTACGAAATAACTAATATCAAAGGATATTATAATTGATTAAAAATATCTTGAGAAGATATCTAAAAAATTTCATGTGGAAAATAATATTTTCATTTTTATATAAATTCCTTAACATATAAAAAATTGAAAAATATTATGGAAGAAAATTAAATTTAAAATAATAGTGGAAATTTTTTGGAGAATTATTAAAAACATTGTAGCATCATTATGGTGATAAATATTTATACATGCTGTGTCAGTTAAAACAATGATTTCATTATCATTTTTATTAAATTAAAAATTGTGTCTTTATAAAAGTAAATCATGATTTTTTAATATATTTTTATAAAAGTTAAATATATGTTAAATTTAATTTAAATAATCATAGATAAATCGTAAAAATACATGATTTATTTCAACCATGTAAAGGAAGAAAAATATTTCATATTAAATAGTAAAACATAGTCATTTAACCTTAAAAACATTCTTTCAATCTATTGTGTTTATAAAGTGTGGAAAATGAATGGAATGTATGTATTATATATAAATAATCATAGGATAATAAAAATTAATGTTAATTGTCATTTAAGGATAATATAATTTCTGCAATGTAAATACTAGTAGAAAAACTCATAAATTTTGGATTTAGATATAAATCACATAGGGCATTGGTAACTTTTGAATGGAAATATCATAATGAAGATAAGAATATATGGTTTTTTATATAATAATAATTTTCATGAGAATATTAATAAATTAAATTGTCATGTTTTATATATACTAAATCAATAAATCATGTGGTTAATGTGGCATGTGTCTCTTAAGAATAAAATTGCGACGAAAATACCCTACCTCAACTACCACTTGCATTAAAAGGTATCTAAATTAAATTATTATGAATTTCAATTTATTATAAGTTTATACTAAAAAAATTTATATATTTATAATATTATATATGATACACTTATAAAATTTCAACACAAATTTATTAATAATTTTGTATTAAAACCATTATTTTTTGTTATTAAATGTTTTTCCAATTTATGATTCAGTTCTAATGTTATTATCCTTGAACACTAATAGTGGTTACGTCATCTTTAGAATTTTAACCTTGCTGAAAATATCTTATATTTCAATATATATATATATATACATCCATAAAAATGTAGATAAATAAAAATGAATAAAATAATTCATGCAGATGGTAGGCCTTACACACGCATCCATGTTGTTTCCATTTCTCGATGGATGAAATAGTAAAAATTAATTAATAATTAACATTTATATAATAATATTAATATCAAAAATAGAATATATTTTTATTAATTACCTTATTATAACCATCAATGTAAAGTGGTGTTGAATAAGCACTTACACTCTTATTTGGATAAAATAAGTTGTATGTATCCATAAGTGATGGTTTCATTTTTTATTAGACAGAATGAGAGTGGATAATGGTTTTTCTATCATTTTAATAGCAATTAATTATATTTAATATAAAAAATGAATTTTTTTACTTAATACCACTTATATAGAGGATGAGGAATAAAAGATAAAAGTGAAATTGTTTTTTAAGAGTTTAAAAATTTATTTGAGAAATAAATTTTGGATTACACTATAAGGATTAAAGAGATGGTCATTAGGAATAATTTGTTTCTCTATAATGTGTTGTAGAATGATATGAGTTTATTACACTAGAGATTTTTAATTATCTAAATTATTAAAATTATAATAAATTGAAGAGAATTTTTTCCCTTTTATAAATTATTGGATGTGTATACATGGAAGTACATAATTTTTTTCATTAATATAAATTTTTTATTATTATTATTTAGAAAAATATATATATATATTTATGATATTATATCATTATGATAAATATATAAATCATCTACTAATATTTTGGGAACATTAATTATAATTTTTACCCATATCTCTTTGTTTTATCACCTATTATTCCTATTCAAAATTATGATAGGGTAAATTTTTTCTAATAAATATAAGTCAATAATGTTAAAATAAATGTTAGTGGAAAAAATGGATGATGGAAGATATTTTCATCCATATCCCATTCACGTGTAAAATGATTTTATTTTTAACTGTTTTAATTTATTTAATAAAATAATTTTTTTATAGATTATCACTAATTTATTTTTTTTTATTTTAATTTATATTGACATTAAATTCATTAAAAAGCATATGAAATTATAATAAAAACTTTTCAACCGTCCCTAAAATTTTTTATTCATCGGAAAGAATACATTTATGAAATATATTTCATCAAAATATTTTTACATTTTACATTATTAAAATAATTAATCTTATTTTTATTTTAATTGAAAAAAAATGACATCATAGTTTCATTAGAACAAAATTTAATTATTCAGTCACTAATTGTTTTTAAATATATAGATAAAAAAATATAATTTGTCTATTCAGTAAACATTTATAACTAATCATATCCTCTTTTAATACATTCGAAATTTTTTCAAAGATATTAATGTAATTACAGTAACATAATTTATTTATTATTTTAATACAAAAATACATTGGTAGTACTCAACAAAAATGAAAAAAAATAACCCCAAATTAAAATATATGACTTCATATGGTATAAATAAAATTAACCATTATTATTTGGGTATTTTTTTGATACATGTTAATCAATAACTTCTTTTAAAACAATATTTAACCCATTTTATCTTTAACTGTGACAATCGAAATTTTTTCCATTGTAACATAATTATATTGAAAAGATGGTTTTAATAAAAAATTTGAAATGATGACTCAAAATTTGGATTCCAAATTATTTTCATTAATTATATCGTTTGAGATAAATAATTTTTAATATAAGAATGCCAAATGTGTGAGAAATGGTTTTTGGGAAATCCCTAGATTTAAGAGTGAAAATATTTTCACATTGAAATAATTTAATTAATTGGTTTCCATGAATTTCCTAATTTAAATATTTACCAAAATAATGATTTTTGATTCTTTTTTGACGATCAAAAAATGTATATATTCATTAGACGAAGACATCAATATTTTTAGAAAATTATTAAAAAACACTATTAGATAATTTTGATATAATGATTTTAAAAATGAATTTCATTTTTAAAATATATTTTTATAATTTTTAAGGGTTAATTATAATTTACATTAACATAATTTAGAATAAAAAATTATTTTAGAAGAAAATGCATATTTTAATGATAAAATGACATTGCTTTTTTTTCATAATAATTAATAAAAACATTTTTTTGAGTTGTAACATTATGTTATAAAATGATTTAACTAAAATATCATCATCTTATGTTTTTTGATGATTCACATAACCCCTAATTTTATATTAAAAAGTTTATATTATGTTTTTTAGATAATATTTATCTTAACTTTTGTTTTCAAAAATTTATTTTTCATATAAAAGTGATTTTTCGTATGAGAGTTGAGGATTTAATTAGCTCAGAACCATAAAGTATAATGAATGACTATATCTTATTAAGATTAACATTGTTTCTCCAAAAATATTTTCAAGTGAGAGTAATATTACAAAACAGAATTACCTTTTAAAAATAATTTCCCACTCCATAATGTGTTAAGGAAGTAAAATTTTACAGTTAAACAATATCTTATGCTGGAGATTTATCATACACTATGTTGAAGTTATTTTATCTTATGAGATGATCTGATTTATCCTATGAAAGTTATATTATGATAAATAGAGGTTTTTGCTGATATCCAATGATGATATGGTATTGTATAAGCTCATATTTACTTAGATAATCTCTAAAAAATAATTTAATACCTTTTGAGAAGATCAAAAGAAGATTATAAATATATGTAAAGATCGGTCTTCATAACAAATTCAAGAAATTTTATGGTTTAAAAATTTATATGATATCTAACATATGCATTGCAAAAGCAATTCTATATGTGGAATGTGCTAATACATTCTTTTATTATCCTATATTATCATGATCACATAATTTCTTTTTTTACCATTATAATAATCATACACTCATTGTAAAAAACATATTAAAGGATTAGTTAATATGTTAAATATAATGGAAGATTAATCAACTGCATTCTAACATAAAGGGAAAATATAAACATGTACATATAGAAAATAAAATTGTTTGTAATGTGAATATATATTCAATCAGTTTCACTAAATATCATCTTGAGTTATATATTGATGTCTATTTTTATATCTAGTGGAATATTCATCAACTTTCAGTTTCTCCTTGAAACTGTGCAATGAAAATATTTTCTCAATGTTTCTATTTATTTTTTTGAATTCTATCTTAGTGTAAGAGAGTGTTTAAGGTTTCGTGTATGTATGGTAAAGGTAGAGCCTCTTTAAAATATCTTGTATAGTTATATAATGTGGAAACATAATGTACTCACCTAGGATCCCTGGATAAAGTTTTTGTTGTTTGAAAATCACCAAAATAGAAAATTAGTGTGTTGGTGGAGTGGTATAAGGGACTTTTCTCCAACAACCACTATAAATCCCTATATTAAATTTTTCATATCTACATATTATGATATTTATTCTATATATAATCCGATGAAGGGAATGGAAATTTCGTACCATGATGTGGGAGGTCAAATATTCATGAAATTTCTAAATAACTCAATTCACCCCCTCCTTATTGAGTTACTCTGTATTTAATTATCTGGGAAAACACATTATACGTTTATTTTATCATCTAATTACTCAAATTCAAACCCATAAATAAAATGGTTTGGTCATTTTTTATTAACCATATTTATAATACATCTAGATTCACCTAAAAATTTGTGTATCATGTTCATAAATATATCAACAATATTATTTATTTAAATTATATTTTTCAGGTTTTACAACCACTAATTATAATTAAAAATATTCCCTTACACTTTCACAGGACATTATAAATAACACAATCATATTTTAATATATCTGATCATGATATATTATTGATCAATTTTTCTCTATAAATGTCTTGTTATAAACATTGAAAACATTCCTATAATATAACAAGTGGTAAATTTGTCTTACCTGAGTAATCATACATTGTAAACCCCTTTTAAAATTAATTTGGTTGATAATAAATTATCTGAATAACACAAAAATATGATCATTAATAATAAAAATCAATTTAATAATTAATTTTAAATTTTAATATATAAAACACAGACATTATAAATATATAAAACATAATAATCCATGAAATTTCCAAATTATTTATTCAGTATTATTTAAAAATACAATTTAATAATAATCCCCTATCAGTAAGACCCTTCATTGGTATTTTATGAAACCAATAATGGGAATCAATGTATCATCAAAATCATGATACACTTTAATTTTAATAACTCCACAATTAATGTGGAACAAAAACAATGGAAGCAATGTGGCTCCTTGATTAAATAATTATAAGTTTCTTATATAACAATTTTTATTACAATGAAATACATGATTCAAAATCCAAGTGTCAAGGAGCTCTCAAATCGATGTATTGAAACAAAAATGGCATTGCCAATTATTGTAATCATGTCAGCTTTTATTAATACAACTATATTAGGTCTTAATAGAGACATTGAAATTTCTACAAACATCATACCTCAATTTAAAATAACCCTTTTCTTGATATTCTTCCCCTATATTCTCTAGGGTTAGGGAATAGGGAGTAACCATGGATTAAAGAAAGGAAATATGAAGGAGATGGAGAAGGAGACTCCTTCCATTATAATTTTTTCTAAATAAACTATAAATCCACAATAAATCTATTTTTTTGTAAGGTAGTCATCTTAATGATCCCTCATAAGTGGATGGATTTATTTTTTTAATGAGAGGAATTAATCCTCAATTAAAAAATAGAAAATGACCAAAATAGACACTTTAATGTTGATTTTATTTTTTAACCCATTTGTCTTTCAGACCTTGTAGAAACCATTAAAATACACATTTTCAAAAACAATAGTAGGTTATACAGTTTCAAATATTAACAATTTTCCACATACAACAAGTAATAATCTGTGGAAAAAGAAATATAATAAATATATAGACATAAAAGTGTCTTTTTAGACTCATAATGGGCATAGAATTATTCAATTTTGACTAAATACAAATAATAAATTCATCTTATTTCTCCATTATAGTTTATGAAAAAAATGATAACCAAGGGAAATGGAAATGATATCTGCAAAAGGGGAAAAATAGAATTCATTCCTCTCATATCCACTTAGAATCTATGAGGAAGTACATTTAGAGGATTGGATAAGGATTCTTACAGCCTTTTTGATCTTCATCCCATGTAGATGATGTGAGTTAGGGAATAATGAGATCTAATTTAATAAAAATCATTTTTTGTTCATAGTGGTAAAATCAAAAAATTAATACATGAATTTTCTTAGGTGTGGGGGTATCCCATTACATGGTATGATCACCTACAACCAGAAACACTGTAACATTTTCAATGTCATTTTGTATTGTGTCCCTACTCATATGTAGAATGAACGACCCCACTAGAAAATATGCTGAACACATAAGATATTATATAATATTGAAGAATAAAATGGGGTCATAATTATCCCTACAATTACAACATCTACCCCTAAAAATAATTTATTAAATAACGTATGACTAAAAAGATACAATATTTACACCTAAACAAAATATATGGGAGGATCAAGAATGATAAGATATTATTTAAAGTAATAGGAAGCTTATAATATGAAATAATTCCTCAAAATCTACAAAATCAAAACATGAAGATAATTATATATCCTCATGAAATACCTAATTCATAACCACCATCCATGAATCTCTATGAAAAGAGTGACCTAATATATGTTTATCTACCATTTACAAATCACCTAAAAAGGAGCAATAAAGAATATAATCCCCAAAGATAAAGGATATCATCAAAACAACATTTATCCATAAAAAATAATGATAAATCATCAAATATAACAATAAAAATATAAAAAAGTTGTGAATAAATATATATTAAGTATAATATAGAAATAATTATAAAATAAAAAATATAATTCTATAATTTGATATTAAAATAAAATTCATATACATGATATATTATTTGATATTTACTTTAATAAAAACTATACGAGACACCATACATAATAACTAAGTATGTGTCAATACTATATATATACATAAACACATATAGTTAAAACAATTTAGATAATGTATTAATTATATATATTAGAAAATATATTTTTCATTAATATTTAAATTTTATAAATTAATATTAAAAACATTTCTATTGTTTGAACCCTTTTTGAGATACTTTATTTGGAAAATAAAAATTTTAAACAATTATTCCCTCAAAATATATTTGAGTGAATGAACTTTTTGGTATTAATCATAGAATGGATTTAAAAATAATATTGGGGTTTGAATTTGATCAATTTATGATTCTTCTATGTTAAATTGATAGTTTAATATAAGATATAACTTTTATTGCTTATTAATTAAAATATTAATATGTTAACTACTAATGACAAAAATATTATTTGTTAATGCCTCCATAATATTATTTATAGTGTTATATTCTTAAACATATATGACATAAAAATTATTATAAAAATTATACGTAACTATTTATTTAACATTTCTATATAATATAATAAAAAACATATAATTATTTTATATATATATTTTTTTCTGACTACATCAAATAATTTATTTCCTTTTAAAGATAAAATTTGAAATTTCATTCCCAATGTACAATTAGGAGTCCACAAAGAAAAAATATGTTCAGAACATATAAACTATCTAAATTATATGACTGAATTTTTAATTTATTAATTTCAAATTAAATTACTTATTCTTATTTTAAAAATTGTCTACATAACATGGCAGTTATAATTGGGATTATAATAACAAAATATTGAACCTATATAAAATGTAGTTAATAATGGAGCTCATATTGTTTCAAAATATGAGAGAGTTTTTTATTTTTTCCATTTGTGTCTAGATGGGTTCAATGTTTGTGTTTGATATTGAAAAATAAAATTAAACTTGAATATAGATTTTTTTACATAGCCTCAAATATACCCTCAAAATAATGTTCAATCATAATTCCTACAAATAAATTCTAATTATCTCTCACATACTAGCCTAAACCTTAAATAATATTTTCATAATTGTGTTTTTAGATTAGAATTGTTTTTGAAATTATCACTTCACTCCCAAATATATCCTATATTAGTAATTAGAGACATAATATTACACTTGTATTATACCACCTCCCTCTATCATATGGTAAATATGAAAAAACTAGCAGACTTGTGTGTAACTTTAGATTAAGAGAATATAAATTTAAATAAAAAGAACAATTTATCTATTTATTCTAAATGATATCAAATACATAAATAAGAATGAATAAAAAATAATTGTTCAATTTAGAACATAATTCATTAATGTTTATGGGGTAAATATATTTGGCTCAACCACAATGAGTCTAGTTTTGCATCACTCATGAATTTTATAAGAAATTGAATGGTGAAAAATAAGTTATCATGAAAATATGTGTAGCGTTACCCATATAAATGAGTTAAAATAATTGTAAATAGAGCCTCATCTATTTTATTTAAGTAGATGAATTATGTGAAACGTTTAGTTTATTCAGTGGCTCTATCTCCCAGGTGAGTGTCATATTCATTTGCTTCTATTATGGTTTATTTATTTTCATTTTGAATCTTATTTATATAATTGAACAACACAAATTTCCTTTAATTTTTTTCATGCGTCTCGATAAAGGGTGGATTTTACTTTACGTTTCTTCATATAAAATCTTCAATCATCTAAATCACCCCAATCTCATCATCTCAATAATCTTATCTTGTGATTGTTTTATGGATCATTTCGGTATTATTTTACTTATTTATGTAGACCAATGAAGATAATTTTTAATTTTGAGTCATTCTTTTTGGGGGGGAATTAATATTTAAACTCCCTCCTCTAGATTATGGAAATTTACAAAGTCGTACGATCCAGATATGTCTAGTGATGTTCAGGAAAAGTCAGATGATATTTGTAAATACTTACATGACTATTTATAATTTAGTGAATACATCACATTTTAAAAATATTTCTTAACTAAATATACTTGTTCATAAATAGATAATTCATAGGAAGTGATTAATAAAATATTTATGCAATCATTGAAGTCTTAAACAATCACAGAGAAATCATATATTCTATAAAAAATTTATTATGAGCTTCTCATAATGTCCTACAAAATATGAACTATTTTTTTACATTTATCCTCATGACTATATTTCAATAAATAAATATGAACCTAACCATTTGTTTTTCTAAATTATAAAACCTATGAAAAAAATTACATTTAGTGTACGATTTTTCCAGATAATCCTTATTTGATTTAAAAAATAAATATAGTTATAAAAATTATTATAAAATTTTAACCAAATTTTTAAAAATTATGATTCAGTTGATCAATTAGATATATATATATTAATTAAACAGCAAGAATCAATATTAAATTTATTATTCACATTATCCTAAAATATTTACTAATTTATCAAAATTTAAGAAAAATAAAGTTGAGGATCCTATAAAATTATACAAAAAGTTTAACTTTTCTTCCCTTAATCAATCCTCTACAGAAATAAATGATTTTTTTACTCTAGTGAAAATAGTTTCACATCTACTCAAGTAAAAGTTACAATTTCATGAGGGAAAATATAATTATATTTTATAGAATGATGCTTTTTACAAGTGGATCCTCCATAAATATCTATCCCAAAAACTCATAGTTATAAATATTTAATTCACAATTTTTTAGTACTTTATTTAAAACATATAGATATATCATCATCCCCTTTATTATTCATGTTAATAATTCCATAAATTTCTCCACAACCATTCTGATTAAAAACATGTTTAATATTTTCCTACCATGTTTGTGTTAATCACTTATTAGATGAGGGAAAATAACCACCTAATTAAGCCATATGATGATAATATATTTCATTAGAGACTAATTATAATAATAATTTCATAGAATAAAAACTTGTTCAGTTCACTCTAAAGTCTTTATCGCTATTAGTTTATGATTAACTCATTGAAACATCTTTTTGTTTGAATTAATAATACTTCTATATCAGTTCTCATCTACTTGTTTTACACTAATATATATGATATATAAAAATATCATTTATAGAAGGTTTATAATGATCTAATTAATCAAAAACATTTGGTTACCTTTGTTGATGTTCAAATTTTCAATTTACTATGGTTATAATATCGGTTCTAATATGTTTCATTCTGTTACACACATTTACCGATTTTTTATATCAAATTATTCCATAGATCCCACTATAATATGGTTATATTTACTTAAGTAAAAGGTATGTGATATTTTTTTCAAAATAAATTCACATTATAATTTTATATACAATACAAAAAACTCATTGAAAATAATTTTATGATATACTATTTTCAACATACTTATAATGTCTTCTCCACCATAATTATTCTAGACACGACCACTATTTCATTTCAATTATATGCTTAGAAATTGATATCATGAAACTATATTCTTATTTTTGTAATTGTATAATTTAATTAAATAACCCCAAATTTCTATTTCTTATATATTAGTGAGGAATCTTATCTCCTCTATTTGGTTCTTTTTGAGCATTCTCATTAAATTGCATTAGTTACTGCCCATCTAATATGATATATTTTTTATTATTAACCTTTAATTTCAATTACACCCAATAATGATATATTAGTTATAGAAAATATTATAGTCTATTTTATATTGATAATTAATATAATGAGTTCTATCTCATGTGTACAAAAATATTTCTTACCAAATTTTGAAATAGTTTTCTAATTGTTTATTTTAAAGACATGCTTGGTTATTTTGTTTTAAAACAAGGAGTTATCATATGATTTGCTACTCAACTCCTCTAGCTACATAATTTTATGGTTTCTCTCCCCGTTATAAATATTTAATTAAAGGTTTATATTATTCACTTATAATTAGTCTTTCTACTACAATTCTATATGCATATGATAACCTTTACAAAAAAAATTATTCTGTAAGGAGATATAATAATGAGTATTTTATGGTAGGCCTATATTCTAGAGTTCATCCTCTAGCTTCGTACTATAATAATTTATATTTTGATTCACATCCCCTTCCAGGATAATTTTTTATTTTATATTGGATTCCTTATATTACTAATTGGTTTTTGGTTGATAGGTAGTATTTATATTATATTTTAATGAAGCTAGTTCCATTATTGTTAGAGAAATGGGTAAATTATTATTTTATCCTTCATAGTTTAATTTTTAAACACCTAATCTATAATAATCTTTCCCAAAACCATCCATAGATCATCAAGAATATAATTTTAAATAAAATAATAAATTTCAGGGACACCATAAGCAATACATTATTCATTCATTAAAACTGATATGAGATTCTCACCATCATGGAACCACATATCAAAGGCACCATGAGAAGCATGTTGTAGATATTACACACAATCACCATGCCTCCTATGTAATTATTCTTCAGTAATTATGTTCTATAATGGGATTCTAATGTTCGATATTTTATCCCAGCAATCAGTTGTATAATTTGGAATCAATCCACTAAACCATGATATATTGAGCCATGTCTGTATCTCAGTTTTTTTCTTGAGCATTAGATAGTTCCTGGTAGGTGAAAAAATTCCAAAAATCATCAAACATGATACATTTTGGGTCTAAAAATGGTATATATTCTTATGGTTAACTCTACAAATATTTCATTCTTGGACCATAAAATTTGTTATCCCATAAACAAATCAAAAACACCATTAACATATTAGAAAATGTTTCATATGTGCTAAAAATATAGAATCACATCCTATTAACACTGCCTAATGTATTGTGATGAATATTATCTATTAAATCATATTTTTACAAGAAAAATTATTTAAAAATTTTTGAATAAATAATGTTCATTTATAAAATAATATTTTTGTCTCATTCTATACTAAAATGAAATTATATCAAAATAACTTAGTAATGTAAATAAATTTTATTTATTATAAAATATAATAATATAATTACATTGTTTTTCTTGTGATGATTAACATTATAATGTTCAATATTGTCTACACATTTTTATAATGACACGGAAATTTGTAAATGAAATTTTCAACTTTTAATAGATAAAATTTTTATTATATAATGAAGTTATAGAAAATGCATACAATATTTTGGTTATTTTGGAATTATGTTTCCAACATCATTCAAATGAACATTAAAAAAATTCATTAATAACATATATTTTCTATACTTATCATGAAAATTAGTATAAATTCAAAAATATTATATAGGCTAATTGATGCATATGAAATAAGAGAGGGCATTGAATAGTATGGTCATACCTACCAATATTATTTATTAGACATTTAGAGGGTGATAAATTCATGTGGCATGAACCATGAACACTACCATGATAATATTAATCAATTGAATCATGATTGAATCCATTTTTGGTATTTTTTTGTGTTTATAAACATCACCTCCCAAATTATACTGTGATTTTCCCTATAAAACATTCTTATAGTGGATACACATCCCCTTTTCCACTCAAGGGTATTCACCTAGATGTATGTGTCCTTCATTAATTTGGTACATCCATTTATATTTCCCAATCTAATTAATCAAGGGATCAAAATTAATGAAATATTCTCTTTTGTTGAATAATCTATTTCAAAAAAAATTGCATGTAAATAATATGAATCTAGAAAGCAGGATCCGAGTTATGCAACCCTCCAATGCGCAGAGTAATATTCAATTATCATGATATTACATGTATTTTTTTATATATGTTTATCCTATTAAAAATATTATATAATTTCCTTATGGTATTCCTTGACTTATTATTGTCATATCATGTTTTTTTGTTTTTTCTACATTCCTATTTTCCATGATTTTACCATATAATAAAATATTTTAATGTTAATGTTTCCAATTACCCCTTATTTTAAGTCATATTTAAATTTATGATGACTAAAATGTATTACAGTAATCCTTTTATGATCTTATTATCCCCTTAAT
Organism: Viscum album; assembly: GCA_963277665.1. Classification (NCBI taxonomy): domain Eukaryota; kingdom Viridiplantae; phylum Streptophyta; class Magnoliopsida; order Santalales; family Viscaceae; genus Viscum; species Viscum album. The sequence continues at coordinate 736,314,187 of OY728147.1, read as the reverse complement.
ATTAATTAGAACACACCCATTTCATATGTACATCCATTAATTTTATCATGTACATTTAGAAGAATTAAAGAATTTTAAGAGAATGATTAGGAGGTTTAAAAAATCACTATATCCTTATTTTATTATATTATGTTATGTATGTATTTACCCAAGGAAACTAGGTCTTTATATCTTTTCTATTTTTTTATATCTTTCTTTATGTAATAAATAATGAATTAAATATGATAACAGTTCTGGGTTATTGTAGATGGTACCTAAAAAAAGATTAATTACTTTTAGAATTAGAATTAGAAAAAATTAGAGAAATCATTTATAATTGTACTAAACTTATGATGAAATACCTAAATTATGGTAATATATAGATTATGTGGTTTCTAAGGAACATATTCCCAAACTAGATACTGTAACATGATTTAGCTCTTCAATATTTGAACCTCAGGGTAATAACCCACACAAGGTTTCATTAGGATTTTACTCTGTTATCACCCGATGAATGAAAAAAGGATACATTTCATAAATAGTTTGACAGTAACTAGGTATATGTATTGGTAAATTCACAATACATATATGAATAACTATGGAGGTAAAAAATTGATTTAATTTTATATTAAAAAATAGATCACGAACAACATAGATTAAAATATAGAAATTAAATGTTAATGAAATGTATGTAATTTACCATTTGTACATTAATAAATCATAGTTTCCTTCGAATGTGTTTAATATTTTGAAAATAATTTATTATATTATGTATATTTTGTTTGAATGAAATGATTATTAGAAGAATAAAATAGTAAATGTTGGGTTTATCATATACTATTACGCATTAGATGTCCTATATGACAATAGTTCTATTCATTATTAAATTTAAAGAAATATTTGTATAACTATTTAAAAACAACCAAAAAAATTTGGAGTTGAGCTATCAGTTAAAATTTAAATTGGATAAATTATTTTATCAGTATTATATAATTTCTCCCCTATCCATATCTTCATTATTAACATCCCAAGAAACCGTCTAATACTTCCACTAAAAGGATGATATTTTAATCTAGGTTTGGATTAGCATTCCTTATATAGAGCTAGCAGAAATTTCCATAAGAAGTAAATCTCCCTTTGTAACATGAATCCCTCTCTATAGTATACTTGTGCATGGAGGATGGTAAATATCATTTGTACTATTCATCTCAACAATAGATATTATTTCCTTATGGAAAAATATATCTAGATAAAATACATAAGATGAAGGAAAAGATCATCCTTGAATCCATTCCTATTTAATTGAATCTTCTAATGTGTTCCCCAACAAATTGTATGGTATTCCTCCATTATTAGAGCTTGATTTCTAAATCAAACATATATTTTAATATTTTCCAATATCCAAAACGCTATATAGAAATTAATCTTTTGATCTCATTGAGCTAAATAAGAAACTGAAATGGTAATTGGATAAATTGGTTATATTCCAAAGTGCACCACTACAAGGTGTGCAAGAATTATTCATCAAGAATTATGATGGGACAACCGAGCACTACATTGATTATCAAAAGACCAATAAGATCATGATAATAGACTAGAATCAAATTTCACTAATTGATGACGTATTTAATCTTCAATGAGGATCACATCACTTCTCTATGGTGGATGATCATTAGAATATTATCATGTAACAGTGATGAAGGAGGACATGCTCATGGAAACATTTTATATAATGTTTGGCTGAAATTAGTTCATACTTATTCCATTATGACTAACTATTACTCAAGATTTCTTTATAGTCAAAATTAATAGGGTCATTTGGTGTTATCATAATATATTTTTGTTAATTTTTAGGGCTGATATTATCATCTAGAATAATTTTAAATAGGAATATATATAATATTTTAAAGTTGTACTAAAGGCCTTTAGAAAGTAAAACATGCATTAAAATTGAAACTAATTTGAGTTTTGGATATAGTAGGTAGAATTATCATTGAATGTTATCACCAACAAAGAAATATCTATAAACCATTTTAAGAAACATATAATTTATAGAAGGGTTAGACTAACCTCTATAATAGAGAACCATAGTTTCATTGCATTATCTATGTTCTATCGTTGATTTTTGAGAAAATCATCATGATTATCAAGGCCTCTGACAAAGATAACTCATAAGGTAGTGGTGAATTTCAAGACTAATGTATGAGATGAAAACATTAAAGACATAAATAATAAGATAATGTGTCACAAACGGTCCCAGTAGGGCCCGTGCCGTGACTCCCTAGGCCCGCCTCCAATAGGTCAGGGGCTGGTGACTAGCACCGAGTAGGCATATTACTAATCATGGGAGGCATTGCCTAAGTACCTGTACACACGCACACATCTCCAAGCCCACAAATGATGAAATTTAAAAACACTAAGGAATAAAATTCATTCATACAACTAAGCCAACCAATAGAGTAGGGTGGAAGGTAATGTACTAAAAAAATTGGGCCAGAATACAATCCCACAAAAATAAAAGTCTGAAAACATCAAAGTCCAAACTGTAAACACAAAAGGTACTGGGACTGTTGCTTGTAGCCGTAGAAACACCTCTGCCTGTAGGGATGTCAGAAAGCTCATTCATGTCCTGGTCCACCCAGGACTCTGTCAAAAGCCTGCCTGTCTGCACAAGACACGACATGTGCGGGCGAAGCCCATGAAGGGGTGAGTATAACAATACTCAGTATAGGGCCCCAAAAACCACAATTCAGTACACAAAGTAAAGGTATAGTCATCTATGCACAGTATATGTCTACAGAGAATATAGAACAAATAGGATATACAAAAAACCCAGACCCTTATTCTAGAGACAAGTCACAAAACTGCATACCCACATCTAGGTGATCAGTTTGAAAATTCCATGAAGCACTCATTCTGGGAGAACACACTCCATGAGTCTTATAGCTCTGAAGACATTTGTCTGAGAAGTACTGTTCGTCAGGACCCATCAATATAGGTAGTTACACTCAATACGGGAGACACACTCTTGAGTTGGAAGATTCTGATAGATATATTCACTCATTATGGGAGACATACTCCTGAGTGGGAAAGATCACGATACACATATGAGGATCACTGCTAGGGCCATGGGAGATACCGCGACTCATCCTGAATTAACATGATAGATAGAAGATCGATGCCCGGTGGAGTTGGCCACATCGATGTCGGACTCTACCTAGGGTTATGAATGGATAGAGTATCACGATCTGGGCCTCTCGAACGGATGCCTGACTCTGTCACAAAAAGTCATGCTGAAGGGATCATACTCATGTAAAAGGAAACAATGTCTGACCTTTAGGGGAACGAGAAAAAGGGGCACTAACCCACATGAAAGATGGCCATGATACGGTGAACAAGAGGACCAATCCGTTATCAAAAAAGTACATGACTTGTACAAACGTTACATGTCGTGTTGTATGACCCCGTGTACTGACCATGTACAATGTCCCGTGTCATAAGGCCGGTCCTGTAGAAAACTGAGTATATGGTGTGTAGTACGGTGTACACGTCATGTCCGAGTGACTCTGGTTGGTTCCGTGTATGCTGGCCATGTGCCCGTACACAGTCATCAACCTGTGTACTCCAACCCATGTAATCGTTACACGGGGTGTCCCGCGTTACCGGCCTCACCTGGCCGTGTGATGGACTACACGGTGGTGTAATCCATCTCGTGTATGTGTACCCCTTTGATACATTTCGAGTTCCACGTAGCCACCTCTTCCATGTTGTACACTCCATGTCACCTCAATCCATGTGGTCCAACCCGTGTTCATGTACTTTCCAAAATATCGTCGAGCTTCTGGGAAAGCCTAACACGCCGTGTGACCAGGGTCATAAGCTGTATGATTCCTCTCTGATGCTCGAAACCCTAGCCACTACCGCTAGTGCTACACTTTGTGTTCTTTGGAAGTGCACGCCGTGTATCCTATAAATTTCCAGAAACACAGACTTCCACCGTCATGCCTCCAGTGATACTATTTTCATCGATCCGGCCGTCCGATCACCATGAAACTACTAGGTTTTGGTTTCCCCGACACCACGAAGCTGATTCCGTTGTTTTCATACCTCTGATCAGCTCCTAAAACATGCAATGATCCATCTGCACGAATAAATCTCAAAGAACGACCCTTCCTGATCCAGTATGATTTGTCTTTCGATATCGTCATCGCACCACCGAAAGGTCTTTGGGGTGTCGATTCTTCAATTTTCGATCGTTTCATCGTAGTACGGATGCTCAACAACCCATTGTTCTTCACCCCTTGAAGAACGCGAAGAACGTTTGAGAGGAAAGAGGGAATGAAAATCCAATAAAACATCATGAGGAATGAAACTCCACCATAGTTCATCACAATATTGATCCGCTTCAATTATTAGTCTTAAACGGAGTAAGAATCAACAATAATAACCACCAGGAAGTTATTTCCCCAAAATCATCCCAATAAAAAACCCCTCGCAAGAACGTACAAATCTACGGATTAACTTGTTCGTGGTTGATCCGTGTTCGTCATTTAAAATAAAAAATGGTGAAAGAATATTTGAAATAACAACCCCTACCTGAAATAGGGATTGATCGCCAACGAATAGTTCATGCTACCTTTGTTTTCGAGATCCTCCAACCTTGTTGGTGTAGCGATTCACAGCTTCGATCTGTCTTCGTTCGTCGCCTAGAGTTTTCTCTAGCGTTTCACTAAATTTTCCACCAACAATTGATGTTCTATTTATCCCAATAAAAATGGAAATGTGATTTGAAATTAAATAATATGCTATGGTATTACTAAGTCCAACATTATATTCTTGATTCATAATGATGTTCCATTTAATTAGGGAAATAGCTGCCATGTTGCTACAGTGCAGCGGATGATTCCATAAAAGAAATAAAATAAAATTGTGAATTTATTTTATTTTATTTTACATAAAAGATCTGAAAATTAACTTTTTCCCTCGACCCGTTCCGGTCAGGTTTCAGCTCGTTCATTGGTAAATTAGTCTCTTTGGATGCAATGGTGCCCTAAGATTTTCAATCCGGGCATCCGTTTGGAAACTTCCTCAACTGCGCAGAAGAGCTGACTCGCATAACTTAAAAAATGTTTAAACCACCATTCTGAGAACACTGGGCCTTGGAATGATGTGTTTTCTTCACGCATGGTATAAAAATAATTCCATAAAATATTTTTAAAAATAATACATGGAAAATCCAAGACATTAGATTCTCGCCTCCTTGGGGCTTTACGTCCCCGAAAATCCAAAACAAAGGCTACTCAAAAGATGTTGGTACTGGGCATGGATCTGGGCCTCCCACTCCCACGTGCTCTCATGAAGATCCTCGTGCTACCACCGGACGTGCACTAAGTGAATTTATCTTCCGTGAAGGATCCTCTCATGATGATCCCCGATCTCACCTAGGTACTCAGAAAAGGTCCCTCCATCCTCGATGTCAAACTCACCCCATTCGATGACGTGTGAGTGTTCATGCACGTACCCCCTCATCTGCAACACGTGGAAGACATCATGTACCTGATGAAATTGTAGTGGTAGATATAGGTGGTATGCCACCTCGCCAACTATGCTCTGTATCTGGAAAGGCCCGATGAACCTCAGAGATAGCTTGCCGCCTCATCCAAATATCCATAGCCCTGATCATGGAGAGACCCAAAAAAGATGTGGTCTCCCTCTTAGAACTCCAGAGGTCTCCATCATATGTCAGCATAAGATTTCTACTGGCTCTGTGCAGTCTTCATCTACTCCCGGATGATCTGCACCTTCTCGGTGGTAGCTCGCACCAACTCTGGACCCATGATTATTGACTCTCTGGGGTCGGTCGGGCAAACTGGTGAATGGAATGGTCTCCCATACAAGTCCTTGAATGGTGACATACAAATTGTGGAGTGGTAGCTACTGTTTTACCCAACCGCCACCAGTGGTAAGTGGTCCTCCCAATTGCGACTGAATCCCAAGACATATGCTCACAACATATCCTCTAAAACATGAATGGTCCTCTCCGTCTGACAATCAGTCTTGGGTTTAAATGACGTGCTCATGTATAGTTGGGTGCCAAAATCCTCCTATAATCTCTTCCACAATATGAATGTAAAGAGGGCGTCTCAGTCCGAGACTATCATCGAAGGGATGCCATGATGTCGAACTATCTCTTGCACATAGAGGTGTCCCAAGCTCTCTACGGAACTCTATTCCCTGATAGATAGGAAGTTTGCTGACTTGGTGAGTTGGTCAACGATATCCCAGATGAAATCATGCCCCCAGGATGTTCATGGTGAACCTATCATGAAGTCCATCGATATTCCATCCCACTTCCACTTTGTAACTTCCATGGGGTGAGCTAATGCTGTTGGAACCTGTTACTCAGCCTTCACCTACTGGCATGTAAGGCATCAAGAAATGAACTCTACTACTTCCTTCTTTATGCCTTACTACCAGAACTGCCGTCAGAGATCCGGGTACATTATTTCCACTCTAGGATGTACCACCAAGGGGGATGTATGAAACTCCCTTAGGACCTCCTCCTCCAACTCCACCGGTACAACAGTTCATCCAATGAAAATAATTACATGCTCCCCACCTTGAAAATATCTATCAGAAGCATGTCCTTTGGATAACTGAGAACGAAAAGGCCACATAGTCGACATCTCCTAGTTGTACCTCCCTATCCCCTTGTTATAGTGGAGGGGAGAAAAACATCGACTGCAATTAATTTGTATCATCTCCATCCACGAAGGATAACTGCAACGCAGCTAACTGATCTATCGCCTCACTCAACAGTTTTGAGGTCGACCTCCCACTAAGAGCATCCGCCACCTTGTTCCCTTTCCCAAGAGTATAGATGATCTTGAAATCATAATCCTTGAGGAACTCTAGCCAATGTCTCTGCCTCAAATTTAGATCTTTTTGTGAGTAGATGTTCATGAGGCTCTTATGGTCATAGTAGATGATAAAACGCTCTCCCATATGGTAGTGTTGCCACATCTTCAATGCGAAGAATACCACTGCCAACTCGAGATCATAAGTCACATAGTTCTTCTCATTTAGCCTAAGCTGGCATGAACCATAAGAAATCACTTCCTACCTCTCCATCAGAACACAGCCTAGCCCTGTCCCTGATGTGTCGAAGAAAACTATATACTCAACCCCCCCCCCCCCCCCTTCGGTAATCTCAGGACTAGGGTGCTCGTCAAACTCTGCCTCATCTGCTCGAAATCCTAATGGCACATCACCGTCCACATGAAGGGTTTCCCCTTCTTGGTCAAGGCTATCATTGGAGCTGATATCTGGGAGAAATCGATAATTAATCTCTAGTAATATCCTACCATCCAAAAAAATCTATGCACCTCCGTCGCACTCTGAGGTGGCTCCCATGCTAACAAAACCTCTACCTTGTCTGGGTCAACATCTAATCTATCTGCTGAAGTGACTTTTCCCAGAAATTGTACTTCCTGAATCCCGAACTACCACTTTGAGAGTTAACCATAAAGAAGGTGCTCCCGAAGTACGTCTATAACCATCCGCAGGTGTCTCGTATGCTCCTCTTCTGACGTAGAGTACACAAGGATGTCATTAATGAAGACCACTATGAACCAGTCCAAGTACGGGTGGAAGATCTGGTTCATCAGTCTCATGAAAACTACAGTGGTGTTCATCATGCCAAAAGACATCACCAAGTACTCATAGTGACTGTAGAAACATCTGAAAGCCATCATTAGTATATCCTCATCCCTCACTCGTATCTGGTCATATCCTGGTCGAAGGTCAACCTGCGAAAACCACTCTGCCTATCTTAGATGATCGAAGGGGTCATTGATCCTTGGTAGTGGATACTTTTTCTTCACCATCACCTAGTTCAGGCACCGGTAATCTACACACATCCTTAGACTCCCGTCTGCCTTCTTGGAAAACAAGATTGGGTACGCCCAGTGTGAAACACTGGGTCTCATGAAACCCTTGCTCTGCAAATCCTCCAACTGCACCCTCTGCTCGCGAAGCTAATCAGGAGCCATCCGATATGATGATTAGGAAATCGATGTCATCCCTGGGTGTATGTCGATGCATAAGTCGATTTCCTGGTGGGGAGGTAATCTTGGAACATCTTCAGGAAAGACACCCTAATACTCCACCACTACTACTTGGAACTGGGAGCTCACAACATCCACTACTCTGAGGGAAAGGCTAGACAACTCATGATCGATTGGCTGCATCCTTCTATGCATAATCCCATTCTGCGCTACTTGGGTTTCCCTTTCTCTGACAAAGGAAAACCTCATTCCATCATGGCAGACACACCGCACTCTTCACCTAAAACAGTAAATATGGGCATGGAATGAGGATAACCAATCCACACCAAGAATGACGTCGTATGGACTCGATGCTAACACCAAGAGGTTCCAACCGAATATCTCACCTCCAAGGGTAAGATCACAAAGTCTACAATGGTGCATGATTGTCGAGAATCCTCCCGTAGGTGTCTCTAAGCGTAACGATCGAGTCAACGGTTCTACAGGAATCTCTAGGGTTCATAAAAGACATTTGGATATGAAGGAATGACTGGAACCTCTGTCTATAAGTATGGTAGCTAAGGTATAAAAGACACATATAGTACCTCAAATCATCTCTGGGGCCCCTGGGTCATATGCCTTGTCTGCATGCAGTTGACCCCGCCCCTGTCCCCCAGCTCCCTGAGCCTGGTACGGACCTCTTGGGGGTGGTGGTGGAAGTAAGTCAATGTATCTACCACCACCCGCAGCTCTCCATGATTCTATGCCACGTCCACCGCATGGCGGGTCTGTCTGGTCCACTCTTTGCCTCTGTCTCGGGGGTCCATCCACCACTTCCCTATCAGCAGCTCGATGGGTCAGGAAATCTCTAGCGAGATGTCCCCTACCGTCGCACACGAAGCATCGCTTCTCCCTAGGCTAACTGGATCCAGCCTGAGAGATCTAGACTGTTGATCCTCTGTCCTGGGTCCTCCTATGAGGCCTCACGTATCCAGATCCCTCTGTTTGACACCGTCCGCCTGCTCCCGGTGTCTATGCACATGTCTGCCTACTACTGACTATCGTCGGCTGACTCTGTTCCTCAAAGAAGCTCTCGATCACCAAGGCCCGCTCGAGCACTCCAGCATAAGTCTATTTTCATATAGGCATGACACTAGCTTGTATGTCCCGCTATAGACCTCGCTCGAAGGTTTGAGCTCTGATGTACAGATCCCAGACCATATCCATCTAGTACAGGGCGAGGTCGGTGAACCTCGATGAATAGTAATCTACTGTCATACTACCCTACTGAAGTTGGAGAAGCTCCTGGATGCACACATCTCTCAGCGTAACTGAAGACTACTCCTCCCGGAAGAGTCACTCAAACTCTTTCCACAAAATAGTCTCCTCGTCGTGAATCTGTGTGGTCATACTCCACCATCATCTGGTCGAACCTTGAAGAAGGTTCGATCCTAGGATCACCATCTGTTCTGTTGGTGTCCTCACTAGACAAAAAACTATGGTCACTGCCTCAAGCTAGTCATCAGCCGCCTGAGGATTGGGCTCTCCTCGGAACATGAGAGGTCTCTGTCTCTGGAACTCATGGAGCGCGCTAATCCTGCACTCCTTGGCGGTCGGTACTGCAGGTACCACGGGCAGTTCCACTAGTGGTGGTATAGCAGGTGCACCACAGGGTGGCAACGCCTTGGAGATTGGTCCCTATATCGAAGCCTCATCTCTAAGGGGGTCTTCCTCGTGATTGCACTGCTGAATCCTAGAGGGTATGTGTAATGGAGGCATCCTGTAATGGAAAAAGATGTACCATGGTCATTGAGTATATCAGGATAACTGACACAAGGGACAAAAAAACACCACCCATTACAATATGATTCATTTACCTTTATTTTATTTCCCTGATACTAGTGTTTTCATGTACTTGGTCAAAAATAAGGTTATCAATGTAATGGTGTATGGATGCGTCGGTTGTCGCACCAACATTGGAGTCTCTGGCCTGAAAGCTGAACATGAAACACTTAATACTATTTCCCTAAACTAGTTTTACAGACTCTTAGTCCTAAGGTAGAATCTTCCACCTCTGATACAACTCTATCATGACCCGTCCATGTGGGGCCCATGACATGACTCCCCAAGCCCACCTCGAATAGGCCAGGGGATGGTGACTAGCACCGAGTAGGCATATTACTAATCATGGGAGGCATTTCCTATGTACCTGTAAACACGCACACATCTCCAAGCCCACAAATTATGAAATGTAAAAACACTAAGGAACAAAATGCATGCATACAAGTAACCCAACGAACAGAGTACGGCAGAAGGTAAAGTACTAAAAGTAAACTGGGCCTAAATACATGCCCAACAAACAAAAGACTGAAAACTACAAAGTCCAACCTATATAAACCAATGGTACTAGGACTGCTTCTCAAAGACATAGGGATGCCTCGGCCTATAGGAAACTCATAAATCTTGGTCATGTCCTAGTCCACCCTCGACTCCATCAAAAGGCTGCTCGTCTGCACAAGACATGACACATGTTGGCAAAGCCTGTTCATGGGTGAGTATAACAATACTCAGAAGAGGACCCCAAAAACCAAAAAGTTGTACACAAAGTAAAGGAACATTAATCTATTCATAGTATATGTCTACAAAACATATAGAACAAACTGGATATACTCAAAACCTAGACCTGTAGTCCAGTGTCAAGTCACACAACCGCATAGCCCCATTCTAGGGGTTCAGTTCGAAAATTCCACGAAGCACTCATTCCGGGAGAACACACACCTCCAGTCTTATAGCTCTTATAACATCAGTCTGAGATGTATAGTTCATTGGGAATCATCACGATAGGTATTTACACTCATTTCGAGAGACACACTCATGATTTTGAACATTCTGATAGATAAATGCACTCATTACGAGAGAAACACTCTTGAGTGGGAAAGATCACGATACATATCTGAGGATCACTTCTAGGGCCATGAAGGATAAAATGACTCATCCAGAATTCACCTGATGGGTAGAGGATCGACGCCTGGTGGAGTTTTTCACATCGATGATAGACTCAACCTAGGGTTAAGAATGGATAGAGGATCTCGATCTGGGCCTCTCAGATGGATACCTGACTATATCATAGAAAGTCGTACTGAAGGGATCATACTCTCGTAAAAGGAAACGATGCCTGACCTTTAGGGGAATGAGAACAAGGGGAAGTAAACCATATTAAATATGTACAAGATACGATGAACAAGAGGACCATGTCGTTATCCAAAAATTACACACCATGTAGAAACGTTACACACTGTGTTGTCTGACCCCGGGTACTGCCCGTATACAACGGCCCGTGTTGTAATGTTGGTCGTGTAAAAAACTAAGTACATGGTGTGTAGTATAGTGTACACATCGTGTTCATGTGACTGGGTTTGGCTCCATGTACGCTGAACGTGTACCTGTACATGGTCATCAACCCGTGTACTCCAACCCGTGTAATTGGTACACAAGGTGTCCCGCGTTACCAGCCTTTCCTGGATATGTGATGGAGTACACGGTAGTGTACTCCATCCGATGTCTGTGTACCCCATGGATACACTCCGAGTTCCACGTAGTCGCCTCTTCCACGTTGTACATGCCACGTCTCTTAAAACCATTTAGTCCAACCCATGTCCGTGTACTTCCCAAAATACACTTCGAGCTTCAGGGAAATACAAACTCGCCATGTGACAAGGGTCACAGGCAGTGTGATTCCTCACTAACCCTTGAAACCCTTGTCACTGCCACCAGTGTTACAAGGCGTGTTCTTCAGAATTACACGCCGTGTATTCTAGAAATTTCTAGAAACGCGGACTTCCACCGTCGCGCCTCCGGTGATGCTCCGTTTGATGATCCGACCATTCGATCACCATGAAACTCCCAGTTTGTGGTCTCCCCAACACCATCAAGCCAATTATATTGTTTTCGGACCTTCGATCGGCTTAGAAAACATGTAACGATCCATCCGTGCTAATAACTCTCGAAGAACGACCCTTCCTGATCCTGGTCGATTTTTCATCCGCTATCGTTGTCGCACCTCCACAAGGTCGGTGGGGTGTTGATTCATCAATTTGGGATCGTTGCATCACAGAAAAGATGCACAACAATATTTTGTTCGTCTCCCCGGGAAGAACGCGAAGAATGCATGAGAGGAAAGATGAAATGAAAATCCAATAAAACAACATTAAGAACGAACCTCTGCCATCGTTCATCGCGGCATTGATCCGATACCATTAGTAGGCTTAAACGGAGTAGGAATCAAAAATAATAACCAATATGAAGTTATTTCCCAAAAATCACCCCAATAAAAACCATCCCGTAAGAATGTACGAATGTGCAGATGAGCTTCTTCATGGTTGATCCATGTTCATTGTTTAAAATCAAAAATGGCGAATGGAGATTAGAAATAACAACCCCTACCTTAAGAAGGGATCGATTTCTGACGAAGAGGTCGTGCTACCATCATCGTCGAGATCCTCTAACCTTGTTGGCACAACGATTCGCAGCTTCGATCCTTCGTCGTTCATCGCCGAGAGTTTTCTCCAGCATTTCTCTCAATTTTTTGCCAACAATCAACATTTATTTCATCCCAATAAAAAGGGAAACATGATTTCACATTCAAAAATATGATGTGGAATTAATGAGTCCAACATTCCATTCTAGATTCATTATGGCATGCCATTTTATTAGGAAAACAACTACCATGTTGTTGCACTGCAGCATATGTTTCCATAAAATAAATAAAATAAACATATGAATTTAGTTTATTTTATTTTTCTTAAAACGTAAGAAAATTAACTTTTTCCCTCGACCCGCGCCAGTCGGGGTTAGGCTCATTCTTAGGTAAATTCATCCCCCCAGACGCAATGATGCCCTCATATTTTTAATTTGGGAAACCATTTAGAATCTGCCACAACCGCGCACAAGCACCGACTCACATAACTTAAAAAAAGTTCAAATCACCATTTTGGGCTCTCTAGGCCTCGGAATGATGTGATGTCTTCGTGCCCGGTCTCAAAATAATTCCATATATTTTTTTAAAAAATAATACACAGAAAATCCAAGACAATACATAATCAATACACCAGTTCTCAAAATAGACACTTGTGGAGAAGTATTTTTGATCTATAGTGATTTTTAAAAAAGGGATTAAGATACATAATCATAAAGGATAATAATTTTTTATCTTATTCCACTCTCTAATTATAGAGTAATGAATATAACAACGAACATATGATCTAGAATTTGATATTGTAATCCTCGTGTTATATATTTAGTGACATTATCTATATAGAGGTAAGGGAGACAAATATACGGGAAACAAAATATTAATGTATATATTCACACAAATGAGGTCAATATGAAACAATGAATCAGGTTAGAGATAATTTAGAATTATGATTGTTCAATATATTATCATCTTATGATGGAGAACAATGTGGTAGATGTTCTGAGTAGAAAGGATATTGCAACCCTATCTATGATGATGTTTAAAAGGGATCCAATCTTCATAGAAATATAAAGGATAAAAATGGGAATTGAAAAATGACCTTTCTCGCACATTTCTGAAGTAACTTCTAAACCATCCATTCATAAGAGGATCAAAGAGGTACAAAATTAATTTTAAGAGCTAACAAAATGTTAGAGAATAGTCATGAGTTCAAGTTCACTAATTTATGAGTTACAATGATAAAAACATGAATATGTGTCCAATAAAACCAAATTTTGAATAGTGGACTTATGGATTATGAACATATCTCATCCTTCAATATAATACTGGAAATCGCAAAGATGCCGAGTGATTTGAGTATGAATATATTCTTGGATAACATGAAAATTGATATATCAGAAATTATATATTTGTGATCAGTATTCCTAAAATTAACATTTAAACAAAAAAAATTCAATGTGTATGGTACAAAAATGTCCCATACAAGTATATAAATGGGAAATATATCCATATAGTTCATTGTCGGAATCCCTAAGATATTTAATGACAATATCGACATCTAGAAGGTATTCACTCGCCTTACAAAGTGAAAGGATTTAATATCTATAAAGGATGATCTTTTTCCTAACAAATATGACAAGATATTCATATGATTAGTTTTTAGACAACATGGAGTTCAACTCTCCGTTATATCTGGTAGGGATCTAAATATTACCTAATGGTTTTGCATAATTTTATAGTATGAATTGGAAATAGACTAGAATTTCATTACTAATATTCACCCTTATATATACAGTCAGTCTGAGTGAACCATTTTTACTCTATAATACATTTTAGTATCATACTCAAGGTATTTATAAGGATTTTGGGATAAACACCTTCATCTAGTTGAGTTATCATATAATTTCCTTTCAAATTCTATCATACAAATCAATACATTATGAGATCATTACGGAAATTTTCGTTCAACTCTATCATGGCAGTAAGATCTAGAATATAAGCATTTTATTAGACCTAGTCGTATCTAAATCAAAATATACAATGATAAAAACAATAAAAATACTTTTAAATACTCAAAATTTTGACTGAAAATTGTTGTGTACAGTCATTGATGAGATGTCGAGTATGAGATAGGAGATCAGGTGTTTATTCATATAAAATTATTGAAGAATGTCATGTTTATTGCACATAAGAGAAATCATATCCAACTCTATATCATCCCCTTTAAGATACATGATTTCATTTATTTTTTATACAAAAAATTGTAACTCCCACAAAAGATATCCAAAGCACAAAATCAATTCCATGTATCCCTTTTGAGTGAATACATACTAGTCCCGTCACATGTACAGAGCCCTAAGGTGGTAACCTTGGAGAATGGTCCTTCATATGAGGAAAATATAGTGAATAACTTATATTATAGTTGTAAAAATTAGTGTAACAAAAACAATAACATATTTAATGTATTTTTTAGGAACTCTAGGTTTGAGGAAGAAATATGGGAACCATAATAAGTGATGAAACAAAATTACCATCATCAATTTTATTGTATGAAAAAATATTCAAGTGTGAAATTTTTGAATGGGGGAATTGTAATTATCCTATATTTAAAATATTAATACCCATTGTATGTTATTAAATTCATTATTAGGTAATGTAGTTTTACAAAAAACATTCACTACTATGGTAATTTTGGACTTATATATCCTATTGGATTTAAATAATTTCTATAAATATTATCTTAGGATAATAGATCAATAGTATAGTGACTGTTAATATTAATATATATTTATCTTTAAGATAACATTAAATTCACATAAATGGTAGAAATTATGATCTCGACCAATATAATCATCTATAATGAAATTCAATTATCTATGCTTCAGTGGAAGATAACAATACTATGATTTACTGTTGACTAAGAAAAAGCTGTAACTCAACAACTATTGTGTGGGTGAAACAGTTAATTATAGAAAATCAAACATATCACAAGTACGGGACAAACCATATTAATCTATCCACAATAATAAAGTATCATTATAACACACCTTACCTATAAGGAACATACATGTCTAATGAGGGATTATATATCTAAATACTAGCAGAATGTATTTGTATATATTATTATAATAAAATAATAATTACCTTTATAATATTTCATTTATAAATTATATTTTTAATTATTTAAGTGGTTATGTAAATTAAATTTTTAGGCATCAAAATGAAAACATTATGTTATGGATATTTATATTTTTAATTTAAATTTGTTTTTTATAAATTCAAGTAATTGGAAGTAAATGTTAGTCAATTAAAAAAATATTAAAAATATTTATATTCTTGAAAATGATAATAAAATTTGATAAATTCCAATATAATATTGCAGAGATTTGGAATAGTGGAAAAAATCAAGAAGAGGTGGTGATGGGGGCGCTCTAATAGTGATCTAGAGATGTGGAAATGGAGGCAGCCTAATGGTGATGGATGTTGAGTTTCTACCTCCCCCTAATGAGGGGGAGGTAACCCCACCACCCATAAATGGATCTTGGTATCATCCCTTCCTTTTATTTTTTATCCATGTCTTTATTACCTCTTTCCCTCATATTTATATTTTCCCATATGTCCCAGAACATTTTAATGACTTCCATAACTCTTGATCTCATCCTCAGAGTTCAATGAGAAATCATCACTTTAGAATCTAAATATAATAAAATTCTTCGAACAAGACATCCATCAGTGTATTATTTCAACCATATTATCTTTGGTACTTGGGAATTATAGTAACTACCAATAGTGGGTCTTCTCAACAAAAATCATGTTATTATTTGATTCACTATAGAGATTGACATGATCCAATCATTGGCCAGAGCCCCATGTATCTCCAATTTTTCACATTTCCTCTTATTCAGGTGGAATATCTATTTATATAAGAAACCTGATTCTCCAAATATGGTGATTTGGTTAATGTATCTCAAACTCACTCTACATTTATATAATCCTTATATTATTCATATTTTAAGGACTCTCGTTAGTATCTATCAATATTTTGATAGAAAAACCAGATCTATGTGCCATCCAATTTCTCCATGAATTTTCATTAAGGTTTATGTCTCAAGATCGGTAGCCAAGTATGTTTGGATCACTATTGGTGAGGAGTTATTCTATAAGTATAATATCATATCTGAATCATACATTAATTTATATTTTTACTGCAAAATAATGAGTTACTAGAGAGATATGTAAGAATGTGAGTATGACCAATTACTAGAAGATGGATGTGTGGATGGATGATAATAGATAGTATTTAGTTCTTGTTTCCACTAATGATCTGATGAAACTACCCAAGTTGATTGAAACAGTGATATAAAGGTGGTGTTAATTGGTCCACCAGAGGATAGGGATTCATTGAGGGTTCACTGTCACACTGGGATTGCAGTTGATTTATTTTCTCTAGATATAACATTCAAGGAGTAAAACATCCAAAACGGGTCATGAACATTTCTTGGGTCATTTAAAATGAACACATCCTATGATCAAATGGTTTAGGGAATTGGAAAGAATAGTATGGACCTAAATGATCAAATCTCGGGGGAAGGATAGGTTCATTAGTCCTCCAATGTAGTGGGAGATCTGCAAACACCATGAAATTCAAAACTTTTATACACTATATATCCCTCTATTTCTACACACCCACTAAAAGGGTGTTCAAAAATCCTATATCTAAATTATACTTCTAGTCATGTGTGGAGTGAAAATGGTGTTTCATTAAAAATAATAGCACAACATGGTATTTTTGTTTCCATGTAGAAGGAGAGCTTATGATTTGATGTTCATTAATGATTCCAGATGATAATAGTTCAAATCATGGGAAGGATAAATGTAGATATATGGGAAGTATTTATTCCAAAAATGAAAAAGATGGTTACTCAATTTAAGGGAGAAAAGGTTATTACTGAGGAATTGGAATGTGATGTTTAAACACTTTAAAGTGGTAAATAATCATACTCTGTATATTCTTTAGAGTACGAATAAGGTCAACATGCATTGATTACAATTATGTGTGTCTCAATGAATGGAAAGAAAGGTATTGTTTTGGGAAACATTTCATTTAAAAAAACAAAAAGTAAATAAAATAATACTCCAACCTTACAAAGCCTATGGTCACCATATTATCTATAAAATTAAAGATAATAGTGGCATGAGCTAGAGTAGACCTGGTGGATGCTCATAAATTTGGTAATTTAAGGGTGCTAAAAACACCTCCAGGTGATGAGAATGTTGGTCTGCTTCCTTTTCTCAACTAAAATGAAATTTTTTTATATGAATATTACAATATAAACCTAAAAAAAGTCGATACTGATAGAATATATGAGAGATCGATCCAATCTCTTAATGACGAGAAATCTGAGTCGATCAGAAAATCTAATCGAATATTGGAATGAAGAATCAATGAGGGGAAATTAGTTTAGGTGAATATATATAGATATATGAAAACATTGGAATACATTTTTAAGATCTTGTCGAAGAAAATCTTGATTGTTAGTTAACTTAACTGTAACATGGCTTATATAGGGTGAGTAATTCAAATATTTTAAGGATTTTAAATGTTTTTTTGCATTCATTTTGTGTTTAATTTACATTTTTGTGGAAGTTCTGGTTTCTCACTATTTAATCAAATGTTATATAGTAATAAAAAATTAACATTGGATGGAAAAATGAAAAATATATTACAATAAAAAATGATTTATTTTTGTAATAAGTCAATAATTTTAGTACATGATAATTCTTATATTAATTTAATAAATCAATTATTTATATGATTACTTTCATATAATAAATTATTTATAAATTTATATCCTTCAAATTATCAAATGGTTATTTTATTATAATTTTTGGATTTAGTCAGATTTTAGGGTGAAATTTAAATGCATTATAAATATATTGTATGTATTGTGACATCATATCACCCAAAAGGGATGTAAAAATTACATAAATGAAATCCATGAAATATATATATATATACTTTAAAAAATATAATTTTTAATTTATTTAATTAATATTAATAATCAATCTTTAATCCTCCCAAAACATATACAATATCATAAGGATAAAAATTATATTCATTTTGTAAATTAATAATTTCTACTTAACCAAGGTTATTATTTTTATGAATTTAGTTCTATGAAAGATAATTTAATAAAATAAACTACATTTTTTATGGAAAATTGGGAAAATAAAATGTAGTGTTTCTAGGAGAGATTATTTTATCATATAAATTCCAAACCTATGTTTGGAAATTGAGAAAAAAATATTCTCCCTTTTCCATAAATAACCACTCAACCTCTCAATCCACTTAGTCAAAACCCATTGAGTAAAAATTTACTGTTCATATTCTTCTATAAACACATCCTATCGTTTTCCCAATCTCTAACTAAAATCATATAATTATTTATAGTTTCCCTTATATAGTAAGGGATCCTCTCATCCACCTCTTTATCTATGAAATTTCTTGTATTGTTCCATTTTATTTCCATTTGTTCATGTTAGAATATGTTTTTACACACACCAATTATTATCCTTATGATTAAAATGTAATTAGAGACCACCTTCCAATCTCATTATCCAATTACAAGAATATTTATGTACCCCCATTATGTTTCCAAAGTTTTCATTTGATGTTTCAAGGTAAAATTTTATATAGTGAACACTTATACACATTTGTCCCCATGGTATTTTCACATTTGTAATTATCCTTCATTTATTTTTGAGAAAACATTAAATAACTCGCACTCCTTAATCATGGGATCAAAAGTTATTAAATAATGTTGCATGTTGTATGATCTATGTTTCACACAAATGCATGTCTATGATATGCACATAAGGAGTGGGACCCAAATTAAATAGCCATATGATGCATTGGTTAATATTTATTCTCATTATATTTTCTATTAGGGTTTATGTTAAGTTATTCTAATAATAATATGTTGTGAATTTGTTCCATTAATCATTGAATTATTATTATGATGTTATGTTTTATGTTTTTCCAAATTCATATGTTTTTATCTTGTTATCATCTTATACCATGTTATGATTTGCATGATGATGATTATAACGGCCATTATTTTACAATGATATTATTCATGAATAACATATATTTCTTCATCGTGTTTTCTTATCATTCCTTTATGAGGCTTTAGGGGTCACCCCTTTCTTATGTATATCCCTCGGATATTCACTGCATATTTAGAATAAGGATGAAATTTTAAGAGCATGTTAAGCAGTTTAAAATAATATAATTATACCTATGATTTATGTTATGATATTTAGTATATAATTAAAAAAGTTCAATGTGCATTTTTATCTTTTCGTTTTGTATAACTGCTTTCTATATTTAATAAATGTTGAAATAATTTTTATAAAAGTTATGGCTTGTCATACATGGTTACCACTTCATACAAAACAACTTTTCCCATGATTAAGAGAAACTTGTGGATATATATTGATTATGGCCCATTATTCAAATACCATGAAATAAATTAGTCATACTCAAAGGATTAGAGAGGTGTCTAGAAATAATTTATATCCCTTAAAGATATAGAGATATGTAATAGCTATGACATTCTCTTATAAACACACATTTTTTTATTATAATCTATTTTTCTCACAATATAACATAAATTTGGATGAATGCATTGTGTAATAATCTCTAGGTGATTTATTTATGATTTTAGAAATCATTAACTATGGAATTATCTTTATATACCAAATCTGTGGATTTAGTAAAGGTACAAAAATCGTGGTTAAATTTTCTAGAGTTATATCTTTATTTTGGAAGTGAAAAATTATATCTTCACCATGAAATCAACATCATACCATCAATTATGTTCCCAACACAAGATACCTCACTTCAACATAAATTTTATATTTTTTATCTTAAATTTATGTATATGAAAATATTATACAAAGTGATAGTGATCATAATCAGATATACCACTTCGAGAACACAAAAATAGAAAAAATGACACTAAAAATGTCTCATTTTCTAATTAGTAAGTGATTCTTTGTAATCTTATTTACATTATATCTCATTTGGTGGGCCTCCTAAGAATAATTCCCAACGGTTTTGATCCACCAAAAATAGATATTCATGAATCATCATTGTGTAATGTATCTAGAAAATAAGATATTTAGCTAATATTACATTTAAACAATGTCATCGTTCAAATTATAATTTGGATCTTTTATATTTTTTTTACAATATTTAATATATGTACCATACCTTTCAAATAGTATACGAATAACAATCAACACAATTATTATAAGAATGCATCATATAGAACTCTATTTATACATGATATGCTAATAGGAAGAGGTATTTATGTTGGGTCTTGAGAACCCATTTTCATAACACTCTAACTTTAATTGAAATTTTTTAACAATCATCTAGCTATATCCCACAAGTTATGATCATACATGTATGAGTTATAGATTTAGTCACTACGCCCACCATGTTTTCCTACTTTTTCAATTTTATATCTATCAATTCACTTACTTGGTATAATTTATATATCCCTTATACTTTCTAAAGTACTCATGGATATCATTGATTGATTCTTATCCAGTTATCCTATATTTATTTGATATTTTTCTATAATAATGTATGTATTTTAAATATAATATCTTCTATATGGACTATAATAATATATATATCCATCACTAAATTATATTTTATGATAGTCACTATTTTAATATAATCCAATTTCTCATATATGTATTCTTAGTTGTATTTATCGTATGTGACATTGGAAACAATTCTATATCAAATTGTTCTTTTTTTAAATACCTCATTAGTTTTTGTACATTATTTTAGTATATGAAACCATTAGATTAACCAAAGTAGATATGTTTTCCTAGAACATATATCTTTAGGTTTTATTAATTTTTATATGGATATATTCCGTATATTCATAACATTGAATAAGTATAAAAACACTTTTACATGAAAAATTAACACATTTTAATATGAATACTATGGTGCTCACACTGTCCTTTTATATACACCTATCATATTTTTAATTAAAAATAAATATTATATATCTGAGAATAATTTATTATTCCATAAATAGATATATTCCTTTTTAATTCATTATTTTTATTCAATTATTTCACCAGACCTCTATTTTTGTTCCATATAGAAAGCATTAGGAATGGTTGTTTTGTAATCCAATACCCAATATCAATATCATAGAAAAAAATATTTGCAAAGATGAATTATAATATATTTAAGAATAATTATTTAGTATCATTAAGGATACATTATTGATATTATCCTTATACCACCCATGTATAGTTTCTTTTTATGACCAACCCAAGAAATTTTAATAATTAGTGGAACTAACAAAATAGTGAGTTGATTTAGGAACATAGAATCCATATTCATGTTCATATGAAAACTTTATTAATTTTATGTTTCATAACATTTCATCCTCATATGATTAATTATTTTTATCATATATTATATTACCCTATGATGTGAATATAAAAAAACATTTTGATTCAAATCATCTAATGTAATATGTCTCTATAATAACTTATATTCTATTAGATCATGTTGAAATTGTTCCTATAAGAAATTATTGTTTATCTCAACCCTTGAATTTATTCAAGTTATTCTTTCTCCCATGTTCCCAAATATGGATTTGACCACTTTTTATTTAAATGTAGTCTATCACATAGTGATAAATTTTTTATCATTGGTATTTTTGAAGTTCTCTATGGACCCATAGAATAAATTAATTATATTAATTCTATAATTTTCTTGATGCTAGAATGTTTGATAATATATCCTTAAAAAATCATTAAATATAAACACATAGAGGATTACATAATTTATTTTTTCTATAACTCATATGATATCAATTTATCATAATAGTTTTCTATGGTTATCAGTAAGCATCTTGACATACAAAGCATTTCCTAAAATGATAATTAACGAATTTTCATTAAATAAAAGATTCACAATAAATCTTCCCTTTACATATATCACAAATATGAAATGTATACAAAAATTTGAGTTTATGATTAATTTTCCTTCTATATATTAATTATAGGGGAATTATTTTATGTCATTGTATTGGCCCTCTTTTTCATCAAATCTTATATCTGATAAAAACAAAACTATGAGTTTTGGAATAAATCCAACCATGTTTTTCAAATTCATTGATTGTTTGGTTATAATATTATTATAAGACACATTTAATAATTTCATTTTATATAAACAGAAATATTATGTACTTCAAACTTACATCCCATAATCATTGAATGGAATATCTTGAATTTTTTGAGTTTTAACAAAAAACCACATCAATAATAGTTCACAGAAATGTTCTTGAAATTGGTATAGAATATTTTTTCTTTTATCACCTATATCTATAAATTTTCTAGTATATAAAAATGAGTAAGTAAATGTGTGTATAAAACTTAGTAATGTTAATTCTAAAGATTCTAGAAATCATACAAGTAATATTCTTCATAGTTACATTCAATTTTAATTGATAATTAATCATTATTCAACTACTGGTTCATATTGATTATTTTATTCTAAATTCACTATTAATTTCCAAAGATTTGAGTATTAATGATCAATTAGCTGAGTATGAAACCCAAAAATATACATTCATTCCATAAAAATAATAATTAATATTTTTCTATTAGACACATGAAATAAATTTTTTTGTAATACTCGATAAATGTTCTTGTAGAATCATTCAACATAGAAAAATATATCTCATTTTCCACTCACTAAATATATAGGAATGAAGCTTACTCATAGAAATATGGAATTTAAATTAAATCCCATAAGGTTTATAAATTTACATAGTTCTTTTATTTCATAACTAATATGATGGACACATGTTGTATTCAATATAAAAACATTATAATAGAATTATCACATGAAATTATGAATATATAACATATAGAACACATGTTTTTGTAAATTATTTGATTCATTAAAATTTATCTTCTATTTAATTATTCTACCATATGGATAGAAAACAGCCTCATGTTTTGTGCTCTCCCTCTTTATCTATGGTATCGAAGGGAGTTATGATGGTGCATTTGGTGGTGTAATTTCTATAGTTCTTTTCAGATTTTTGTTATTCTTGTTCACTAGAAGAGCTCAAATTTCTATTCCTTTAAAATTTTATCATCTTGGAAATACATACAAAAAATAAATTGAATTATTTTACCTGTACAGTGTTTTTATTTTTAATGAAATAAGAGAAATTAGGTTATAAAGATAAAAGAATGAAATATATATAAAACAATATTTTTTCAACATAATTATAATAATAGTAAGCCTAGATATATTGTTATCTTATTTTACTTTGTATACAGATACTTATTGAATCTAATATAATATATCATAACAATCCATTCCCCAAAGTTCAATTTGAAACACATAAAACATTAATGGTATAATTATGATGAAATTATCTAATAAGTTATATCTGAATACTTTCATTAACACCATCAGTATCATCACAAGGTGGTGTAATAGGTAGTGTGTATTCCATCACATACAATTTCATTTCATTTCAAAATACTATATGATATTTCATATAATAATCTTGGGAATTTGTTTTGATTTGGATATTCTAATTTTCCAGTGTTGATCATTATGTTACTTTGGAATTATATTATATTTTTTGTACATAATAAAATATAAGTATATTTTTAACTTTATTTATATTATTTGTTATAAAAATATACATTTAATTTTATTAATTATATTACACTATTTTATAAATTCCTAAATTGACATAACAAATAGTTTATAAATACTCAATAATTATAGTATTCAAGGGGAAAATATCCTAAATCCTGTCTTCGTAGCTTGATCTATGGAATCACTACTAATCCAAGATTCATAGGTGGTATCATGGGATTCCAACCACATTAACATGTAACTGTTTGAACTATTTATTGGATTACTATGTTCTATAAACAATATCATTGATTTAATTGATGCATTGCCTCTAAAATTACAAAATATAGTGACATATAATTTTTTATGCCAATGTTAGTTATGTTTCCCAAGTACATTGATAATAACACCCCTAAATTAAGAGCTAATATCAAATAGGGTTATATAGAACAAAATACTGTTACATCCAAGATAAATAGAGAATATGAAATTTTCATATTTATTAATATTTGTGAATTAAATATTAATTTTACTTTAAAGGGTATGATATGATCAATGGCATAACCGACACTCAATAATGGGTTTCTCTAAGATCTTATGTTGCACACAAGTATAAGAACCCGTATCTTCATTTCAGGCAGGGATATTTTTTTAGGTATTTTTGAAAAGATGAGTATATAGAAATTTCATAAGTGCATTCCATTTACATAGGAGTACACAGGGTGTACCAGGTTGCTGCACGTATCTGTGTACGTCCTGTGTAACGGCTGAGTACAATTCCGAGTGGGGTGACCTAGAAACCACCTATAGTAGGGATCGGTAAAGTCTTATACACACTATGTATCGTTAAAGAACGTTCCATGTAATTTTATTTGTAATTGTTATATCCGATCGGGGCCGCGTCTCATCGATAGAATCATATTACTCTAGCGCCATCTCATCCTGGAGTGATGGATATCACTGATTCTTCTCTGATACCCCATTTCATTGCAGGTTCACTAAATCGATCACTGTCAATTGCATTGGAATAACATACTTGAGTTTTTCCTTCTTCTAGATCTGAAGCCCTCGAATCATCCTATATTGTGAGATAACTATAGTATAATGTTTTAGACGTTTTTGTAGATCTACAGCATTCTAGGTCGATCTAGAGGCTGATGTTCAACTATATAGATCTTACAACATCGACGTAGTTGGTTTGTGCCTTTTCCATATATTGTATTCAATTTATATGTGGAAGGATTTCCCAATACCATATTTAGGGTATTGTGTGTCTAAGAAATTTAACATGGTTATACATTCCATGACGTTTTTTCATGAGTCTTTGTTTTTTATTGTAAATAAGGTTATTTAAATTTATATGGTTGTGTTTTCCCCTATTTGATCCGATATTGGTTTCTGGGTCTAGGATTTTCTATTAGGCTGCTCTTTTTTCGATGTCAAGTGCTATTAGAATGGAGTGATATTATCTGAGATGCTTGTGTTATGCTTCGATTCTGTTTAGACAAGTAGTATTTTTTATTTACTTTGGTAGCTGATTATAGTTTGTGCATGAATTATTTACATAGATCAGTGAGAACCTAGTGTAGTGAGACCATAGGGGGGAATTTCTATTTAGGGATTCCCCTGAGTGTCAGTTGTACTTTTCACATTGTGAGACCATAGCAGGGTTAACATTGAGTGATCCCTCAGAGGGTCTATAGGTATCGTTATTAGACCACAGGGGGGTTGGCATTGAGTGGTTCCTCGGAGAGTCTGTAATTTATCATTAAAAGACTATAGGGGGAATTGATGGTGATTGCTTCCCTAGAGAGTCTTTGTTTTCACAAGACCAAATGTGATAGATTGTGTGAGATTACCCAGAGGGTTTTTATAACTTCTGTACAAGTTTAACTATATGTGTTTGGCTATGTGAACTTTCCGAGAGGGTTTCTTGTATTTTTTAGGTAAAATAATTGATAATGTAAATGAATGTAGTTGAATGTGTAAGACTGTTTACTTTTGATAAAATCCATTTTTATTACATATTTTTTAATATTTTCCTGTTATATATATATTCCCTGATATTTAGGCATAGATCATTGGGTGGTTTCCTACTAGGATTTGTATCACACACTATTTGGGTCATGATTTTGGTCCCAAATAGACTATATTCACACAGGTATAGGTAAGGGAAATCACCCTTCTATTTCTAGTACATGATTGTTGTGGAGATGGAGTGCATGAGACCTAGGTGAGGCTTATGATGATGTTGGAGATCATTTTTTTCCCTATAATTTGGTTGAGTACTGTATTCCATCATTGTAACTTGTTTATCTTATTTCCAAGATGCTGGAGACATGTATCATTATTTACATATATATGATGTAGTTTTTTATTAACATTCAGTCTCCCATGTTTACTTATTGAATCAAATTATTGTTTATGATATTGTTATATATTTGTTTCCACTGTGTTTCTCTACCAATGAGGGAATTGTTTCCCCACAATCACACCCAAGGCCCTCGCTGCTAGTCAACAGCCTCTTCCGTTCAGGGAAATATGCTTGAAGCCATGTGACCAACCAGATACAAGGCATAATTGGGATGCACCGGGAACCGGGATGTTACAAAGTGGTATCAAAGGATTTTATTTTCTTCTTTAGTTTACTACTTTAGGCCAATTGATATGGACAGGAAGGAATAGTATGTTGGTAAAAAATGGTACCCAGGATTAGCTAACTCGTGTACAGGGAAAAGCTAATTTACCACATTTATTGCAATTTTTCTGCTTGTTTAATTTTTTTAGTTGATTTGATTTCACCGTTGGGTGATTCACATGTATTGTGTTGTAACACTGATATTTTTTTGGTTCTATTTCTATTGAAACCCAATGAGATGAGGGTATGCCATCTCATGCATCATATAGGCACCTTCTTGAGATCACATGCCAAGCATTCTTTTCATGCTTTTTGTGGTGAATTATCAATTTCATGTTGTTATGATATATGTTGTGATAGATATGAATTCTATTGTGATATACGCCTTGATATAATATCTTCAATTTGATAGATTATTTACTAATATTTAATGATTCTTTTGGAATAATTCCATACTTTGGTCCCTAAGGAGTTATCCGCCATCTTGGATTGGAATTTGGGGGTTCATGTGATTGGTTTCATAGTTATACCCTGTGATATACATGAAGATGATTCCTAACATTGGTTCACAAGATGTATGGGCCTCCATAAATCATTATTTGTCACCTTACTATTTATTTCAGTGATTTTATGGGATTACAGAGTAGTTTATGAGAGTTATTATCTTGAAAAACCTAGAATACATTGTGTGTATTGATAAATACACACCATGTATCCTTATGTTTGGGGGGTAATAACATTTCATAGTTACACACCATGTACTTTATGTACTCGTCGTGTAGTTATTAATGTTGTAACTGGCTGTGTGGAAAAATAAATGGGGTTGGGATTTTTTTGGTGACACACATCATTTACTTGGAGTATACACTGTGTTTTGTGATCCGTGTATCCATCCATGTTACTAATGATACGGGTGGAGGAAAATTTGTGTGTACATGTCATTTGTAGGACACACATGCCGTAAAGAGTTTCCCAGGAGGGAGTCATGTATTTAGTCGTGTAGAGGAACTCATTATTGTGGGAAATGATGCAAGTATGTGCCGTTTCAAACAGGAATATGCCATGTGTATGAGGTGTTACATGGCCCGTGTTGGTAGAAGTATACAACCATGTAAAGGCTTAAGGGAACACATCGTGTAGGGGTCATACATGTTGTGTATCCATGTTTTGAGAAACATGAATGCTTTCTTTCTCTTGACCCTTTCCTAATAATCTATGTTTTAGTCCTTGAAAATCATGAACTAAGGTGTGTGCTTGACCTTGTAGAGTCATGCCATAGAGACGTCCTCTATTTCTACACTGGATAAAATTTTGTGATCAGACACCAGACATGATAGATCTCAGAATACCAACGAACCCTCCCACTGTACCCATCTTAGCACCAACTTTTGTCTTAGATATAGGTGTTGATGCATAATTCGAAGAGGGATTCATGAGGTTTATGCAGACATTCCAGGGAGCATGGCCTCCTGCCCTGTCTATGGAATAATTGATGTGGGTTTCTTAGTAGAAGGATCCTCCAACATTATTATGGAATTGATGATCTCAGGAAACTGGGTCATGGTTAGAAGCCATTCTATCTATCTTGGAACACACAAAGACACCTCCAGAGAAGAGGGTGAATCTCACTACGTACTTGTTTCCAGATTTCTTCAACAGATGGTGGGATGTGATATCTCTGGCAGAACTCCATCAAGATATTGAATGGGATGAGTTCCAACACACCTTTTACGACTACTTCTACCTAGAGACAATGAGGGTCGATCGATCCAGATAGAACGTAAGGTTAGAGTATGGTGCTCACTCGGTCATGGAGTATTCTTATCACTTCAGAGAGATGAAGCACTTCATACCCACTCTACGGGGTTATCATTTATTACTACAGAGGTTGCTTGAGGATGGTCTGAGGAATGACATCTGATCTTAGGTGACCATCTTCTGATTGACGACCATATCTTCATAGTAAATTAGGCACTAATCACATAGCGCAACCAGAGGGGTTATGGAGCTGTGGGCCCTGGTGGTTCAACATCTAGATTTGGTGATTCTCTAAATGATAATAGGATGTGATAGAGGGAGTATACATGTGGGAATCCGAGTATTGGGATACACCATCAAAGAGCTAGGTTGTATTCTTCCTGTGTGGAATGGGAATACATATGGGGACACATTGCTTGGGAGACCCAATTGTGTACAGATTAGGCTTCTATGTGGTTCATCTTCGGTGTTTCGATCAGTTTTTCTCCCTAGCAGTAGGTGGAAGAGTTTCTTCTATGACTCATCGTTTAGAATTATAACCACTAGATTATCCTCAGTCTAGTAATTAGAGTTTTTATGGCCATTCAAGTTGAGGTGGAGGTAGTGTTTGTGGTAACCAAACTCCAAGATTTCAGTGACAACAAGGTGGATCAACTCATGGTGGTCAAGTAGGGTCATAAGACCACGATAAATGTATGTATTTTCCAGTGCAGCTAAACCAATAAGATTATGAGTTTATGCAATCTATAGTTAGAGGTATGATTCTAGATGACTTAGTTTTAGCTTCTTCACTTTTCGATACAGGGGATCCCTATAGATTCATATATGTAGATGTTGTGGAGAGCCTTGGGCTCTATATCATTACCTCTATAGATATCTTGATGCTAGAAACTCCATTGCGGCCTAGAACAGATAGTGTATATGATTCCAAGGAGATCCTTCTTTAGTTTTTTGGGTGAAACTTTTTATGGTACCTCTATGAAATAGAGATTATAGGTTGTAATTACCTTATTGGAATGGACTAGTTGGTTCCCTTATAATAATTTGGTGACATATATCGTTGTAGGGTGAGTTTGATGTCACCATAGGGTGAGGCGTTTCTACATAAGGGAAAATGGGATGTTCAAGTGAGTAGAGATGACTTAAGCATTACGGGTTGAGAGGAGTTACAACCCAGATTTATAGTCAATACCTACATGACCAGGGGACTTCGCAGATGGATATTCTTCCAGTGGTGGATAATTTCATGGTTGTCTTTCTAGTGAATTTTTCATGTTTTCCTCTGGAGTGAGAGGTAGACTTTACTATTGAGATTATGGCAGGATCGACACCAGTGTCAATTCCTCCTTATAGGATGGCTACAGCAGAGTTACAGGAGCGCACGAAGCTGTTAGAGGAGTTATAGGAAAAAAGATTCATCTGACCCAGAACTTCTCCTTGGGGTTTGGATATCCTAATTATGACGAAGGTGGATGGTACCCTCCGAAATTTTGTGAATTATTAGAAGTTGAACTAGTTGATAGTCAAGAACCAATATCCCTTACTGAGGATTAATGATCTCTTTGATCATATTCGAAGAGCCCGGGTGTTCTCAAAGATTGACATGAGATCTAGTTATCATCAGTTGTGTGTTAGACCATCATATATACCTCATACATCCATGTATGTGTTATCTATATGAGTATGTGGTTCTACCATTCAGTCTCACGAACGCGCCTGTAGTATTCATGGAACTGATGAACCATGTGTTTCATCAATACATTTATTATTTAGTGTTGGTCTTCGTTGAATATATCGTAGTGTACTCGCACACTCGACACAACCATTATACCCATCTTGAGATCATTTTTACTACACTGGTAGAGTATTAGTAATATGCTAAGCTCTCAAAAATGCATCTTTTGGATAAACCAGATTCACTTTCTGGGTCATGTTATCTTAGAGATAGAAGTATCACTAGACCTATAGAAAGTGAGAATAGTAGTTTCTTGGGAGCATCACATGAACGTCATTGAGGTACCAAGTTTTCTAGTGGTGGCTGGTTACTACAGATGTTTTATACAAGACATTTTACACTTAGTAGCATTATTGATAGTCCTGACTGAGAAGGATGTGAAGTACTAGTGGAGAAATACTTGTGATTCGGCCTTTCAGGAGCTGAAAGGGAGGTTGATTTCCACACAGATACATGTTTTTTCAGAGCTAGGAGAGAGTTATACAATTTACTGTGATGCATCAGAAATTGGTATAGGAGAAGATCTTATGTAGGGGGAAGGACTATGTACGAGTCTCAGTAGTTGAGGACACATGAGAGAAATTACCATACACATGATCTTGACTTGGCTGTAATTGTTCATGCTTTAAGCTATTGGAGACATTATATTTGGGGAGAGCATTTTTTGGATATCACTAACCAAAAAAGTGTCAAGTTTATCTTCACTCAACGAGATCTGAATTTGAGAAGGTGAAGGTGGTATAAATAAATTAATTTCCTTGATTTTTAGAGTTCTTAAAAAATTGGGAAATGAAATGCAGTGGATGATGCGTTGAGTAGGAGGAATCAGATACAATAAGTTCATGAGGACAACAGTGAGTGGATGCTTATGGATCTTTTCTCTGAGATGCATTTGGAGTGGCATGATAGACAGGGGCAGGCATTTTTTTCATCTATAGTTGTTACCTATCATCTAATTGATTGAGTGAGAATGTGACAACTATATTCTTATAAAGGGCTAGAGAAATGGTAGAGTGTGTCAAAAGAGGATCATATTCCTTGACAGACTGTAGGTGAGGATGAGATCATGTGCTTCCATGGACACATATGGGTATCAACTTACATAGACTTGAATCTTTTGTGGGATTTTCATTCCTCGGTTTGGGTAGTTCATCCTGGTGTTACCAAGATGTATAGAGATCTACCCCATCAGTATTGGTGGTAGGGAATAATGAAATATGCAGAAGGTTTTTTAATGAGGTGTTCCACCTATCTGCAGGTGAAGGTGGAGCATCCGCAACCAGCATGGCTTTTGCACCTATTGACCATTCCTGGGTGGAAGTGTAATGATGTCCCAATGGACTTCGTGATAGGTTTTCCTAGGTTTTATTGAGGTAATGATGCGGTTTGTCTTGTCATTGACATACTCATGAAGGTTTCATAGATCTTACCGATCAAGGATACCCTCACTGTTGATGAGCTAGGAAGGTTGTAAATCCAGGATATTGTATGTTTGCATGAAGTTCCACACTCCATCATTTCATACATGGATTTCTGTTTCACTTCTCAGGTCTGGAAGTAACTACAGAGGGTTATTGGTACATAGGTATTTCTGAGTACAGCATACCATCCCCATACTGATGGACAGTCTGAGCATACAATTCGAGTGCTCTAGGAAATTATTTATGCATGCGTCTTAGATTTTTTTGGTTCTTTGGAGAAACAAAAATCTCTGGTAGAGATTAAATACAATAATACATTAAAGATACTATTCAGATAGCACCTTATGAGGATTTGTATAGTAGGCAATACCGATCACCCACATGTTTCATGGAAGAAGGAGAGGAAGCTATATTGGGACCTTGTCTTGTCTAGGATACCACATAAAAGGTGGAGTTGATTTGGAAAAGGATGAATAATGCACAGTCATGGCAGAAATCTTTTGCTGACCGACAATGATGACCTCTAGAGTTCAAGGGCGGATATTAGATTTTATTACATTTCACAATGAGGATGGGACATAGGAAGATTAAAAGAAATAGAAAGATTTAACCGAGATACGTTGGGCCATTTTAGGTTGTGAAAAAATTTCATTCCTGTTGCCTATCAATTTTAGTTAACTCATAGGTATTGGGCCATGCATGATGTCTTCCATGTCTCTCAACAATGATGTTACTTCTCAGAACCATATCATGTTTTCATCCTAAGGAGGTTGAGTTTGAAGTGGACACATCGTTAGAGGAGAATCCTATCCAGATTTTTGATTACAACATGAAGGTTCTTCATGGATAGTATGTTATTATGGTATGGATGTTGTGGAAGCATGGGTGAGTACTGGATGAGACTTTGGGGAGGGAGGCAGAATTGCAATTTTAGTGGTCGAAGCTGTTTGAGGATTCATATGTGTCTCTTTATTAGAGAAATTCGGGGAAAATTTGTTTAATGGGGGAAGTATGTAATAACACAGATCTTCATTTCATGTATGGATCTTGTTTTCGAACATTTTGAGAAAATAGTATTTTTTGTAAATTTTATAAGTACATGTCGTGTACTTAAAAGCACACATTGTGTACTAGGTTCTCGCGGGTAGTTTTGTACTGGATGTGTGACGGCTGAGTACATGGATGTGTGTGGAGACACAGAGACCACCTAACTTGTGGCCCAGTAAAGACATATACGTGCCATGTATCATTAAAAAACACACAGTGTATATTAATTTTTAACTATTATTTTGGAGTAGGGTCGCATCTCATTGAAATAACCATCTACATATGGTGCCATCTCGCCCAGGTAAGATGGATATCGCCGATTTTTCTCTGAGACCATTTTTTCTGTTTTTTCAACAAATCAAACACCATCGATTGCATTGGAATCACATCAGAGAGTTCATCCTTCTTCTAGAGCCACATCTCCTGATTCCCCCTACTTTGTGAGATATCCATTGTTGAAAACTTTAGAAATTTTTGTATATCTATGGTGTTCTACGCCAATCCAATGGCTGAGGTTCAACTATATTAATCTTATAATGTTGTTTTTGGTGGTTTTTTCCGTTCCATATATTTTATTTTATTTATATGTGCTAAAAGTTCCCAATACCCTAGTTTAGTGTATTTCGTGTTTATAGAGTTTATCATTGTTCTTCCTGGCATGCCTTGTTTTTTTTAGTATAGGTTTTTTATTTCAAAAAGGGTTATTTACCTAACTATAGATGTGTTTCCCCATGTTTGATCTAGTATTAGTCATTGGGTCTATGATTCCTTGTTAGGATACACTATTTTCCTTCATTAGTGCTTTTTGGATGGGGTGATATTATCTAACATGCTTGTGTTATGCTCTATAAGAAGTTTATCCAAGTAGTATTTATAATTTACATTGGTTGTTGAATATCATTTGTACATGATTTATTTACGCAGGGTTGCCGGAACCTGGTGTAATGAGACTATATGGGGAATTGATATTGGGGGTTTTCCATAGTGTTTGTTTTACTTTTCATGATGTGAGACCATAGGGGTGATTAACATTAAGTTCTCTCCCATAGTGTATGTAGCTATCGTCACAAGAACAAAGGGGGAATTGACATTGAGATCTTACTTAGAGAGTCTATAGTTTATCATTTGAAGACTACAAGGGGAATTGGTAGTGAGTGCTTCCTAAGGGAATTTTTTTCACGAGACCAAAGGGGTTAAAATATGTGAGCTTACACAGAGGGTTGTTATATCTTTTGTTTATGTTTAACCAGAGGGGTTAGGCTGTGTTAACATTCCTAGAGAGATTACTACATTTTTTGGTGGATAATCAATAATCTAAATGATTGTAGTAGAAACTATTGGACTGTTTACTTTTTAGTACTTCCATGATTATTAGTTCATTTTTCATATTTTCCTGATATATATATTCGCTGACAGTTAGGCACAAATCATTGGGCAGTTGCCTATTAGGATTATTCTTACATGTTATTTTGGTCATGTTTTTTTGGCCCAAATATATTATGTAATTATGAGTATTGATAATGTAAAGCGCTCTTCTACATCAGGTACTTGATTGATGTAGATCTGGAGAGCATGAGACCAAGCCGAGGCATGCGATGATACTGGAGTTTATTTTTTTTCTTGTACTTTTTTTCAGTTCTTTATTCCAGCATTGTGACCATTTTGGATGCCTTCCTAGATACTTGTGACATGCATCATTATTTATATATATAATATGAATATGTTTATTTACTTTCAGTCTTCTGTTGTTTACTTATTGTATGGCATTACTGTTTCCCTACTGTTATAAGTTTTTTTTTATGTTGTGTTACTCTACCAATGAGGGCATAGTTTCTCCACTATCACACCCAATGCCCTCACTATAAGTCAGAATCCTTTGGAATTCATTGAAATGTTCTTGAGGCCATGTGACCAACCATGTATGGGTCACCTTTTGCCACATATGTAATCGGGACGTTACAACATGGCTGAGTTATATTGAGAAAAATAATATTAAAATAATATTAATATTTTAAATTATAGTTAACGCCTACCTGTTTTATTTTCTATAATGAAAAAATCATACCATATTATGATTATACATTTTTGTTAAATGTCTTTACATTTATCCAATAAATTTTAGTGGCTTAAAATGAGAATGAATCAAATTTTAAGCATAAATACTCTAATATTTTAGAAAAGGTAGTGTTACTGCCTTTTGACGGTGACCCCTTTTTAAATATATTATTTTGCACTTTTATATATTCCATTTTAAAAAATTATCTTCTTATTTAGAAGTGGCACATAAAAGTAAACATTGGGTAAAATATTGATATTTTTCAAATAATGTTCATTTTTTAATGAATAGTGATAGATATTGCATTTTTAGTCAAAACTATCTTTTCATCTAATTTATTTATATGATTATATAGAAAATTTAATTGGTTTTAAAGTGTAATTAGATTATATTTTATCTGTTAATCAATATGTGGTCATTGTAAATAATTTCACATTGAAATTAGACATAACACATGTCAATCTTTTGGTAGTTTTTACTTCCTAAAACATATTTTTTGGTTTTGACAACAGGAAATAATTTTAAGATAATTTATACAACATCTGTGTTTTGAATTTGGAAAAATAGATTACACATATAGAATCCTGAGGTTATAATTATGGAAATAGTTAACGTTAATTTTTAGACAATATGTGTAGTTACTTTAAAAAATAATTTATTTAACATCGTTAAAGGGTAAATATGTTAATATGTTTTAAAAAATAATATTAATTTACCCTAACAAATATACTAAACCTATTGGATGAGATATTTCCGACCATGGTAATACATAGATCTATCTTAGGACCCCATGGAGCCACTTGTGTGGGAAAATTACATTTAATTACTTTTAATTTAATGTTATGGAAAATATAACCTAAACATTGTGCTTTTTCTAAAAAAAATTTATATGGGGTTATATAAGTGATACTTAAACAATAAATATTTATTATAATGCTAAAAATATTTCATACATCATAGTTTTTTATTTATAATTTATAAAGATTATATAAATAATATTATTTATTACACAATGGTGATGTAGTGAGTACCTTATAAATGAATGTTTTAAATTAATGACAATATAAAAATTAAAGTAAATTTATTTTAAAAATGTTTAGGCCAAAAATGAAATTTATGGATGGTAATTATTTATTATATTTTAATTAAATTATTTTTTTCAAATGAATCATGTTCTTATGAATTTTTATAAAATTCCTGATATGAATAATATAAAATTTCACATTAATGAGTTGTTAAACCAATTAATATTTTATTAAATGATATAATATACCTAGAAATAAATTATTACCCCAATTGACATATATTATGTCAAAAAGTTCATTAATGATCCATTTTTGTGTCTATTGGCATGTTACTATATCTATGGTAACCATATATTACAAATATAAAAGAAGACATGGTAAAAGTTAAATAATTTTTCTAAGGGGTCAAACAAATGGTATGGTTAATTTTGTAACCTAAAATTGTATAAAACCAATGGGATGATAAGATTTAGACCCATCCTTGTATGATCTTCTAAATATATTACTTTTTTGTATTTATAAATCTAAAATCAATCAATAATAAAATTATACATTCAAACATTCCTAAAGTGTCCCTCCTCTCTCTTATAAAAGGACACCACATCTAACCCTTACACACACATCTCAAGACCACTTGGATCATCAAAACTCTTACCAAATAATAACCCAACATCCCTTTTTCCTCCTATAATTATACTTCTAGGTAGAATGAAATTCAAGACAGCCCTTTTGCTCAAATTAAATGATGTTACCTGATCTGGGGGAACGTCTTCATTCATGTTTCTTTATATTATTTTTCCTTCTCCACTCATTAATATATATTTATAATATTTTTAAATAAAAACACCAGTATCCTAAATATACTAGGTTGTTTTTATGAGAAGACTCCGAACTACACGTATACACACCTTTGTATAATGGGTATATAACATACTATTTATATGGACGATGAACTACTGCCTCATAAAATGATGACTGTTCAATCTTCTCTTAACTCCTCTTATGGTTAAAATTATAATATAACTATAATTATATATGATACATATGACATTTATTTTATCTCAATTATACTATAATTATCTTTTAGAACATACATTTATTATTTTCATGTTGTATAAAAATAATATTTTCATTTTAGGAATGGTGGACTACTTCCCTCTCAAAGTGATATGACTCGCTCATTCTATACATGGAACATATAAATGATAAAATTAGAAAACAAATGTAAAATATTTTACATATATATCATACTAAAATTATTATATACATCTGTATCATTTACCTAAAATTCCATTAAATAAGAAAATGAAATGAAAGTAGCGTGCATGCGTACGTACGGTTTAACATCTCCTTGAACAGTGCATTTCATTTCATATATCCGAATGCTATAGACTATTATAAATACATATATAATGGATATATATATGATATATATGATATATAAATTCTAAATTTCATTCTGGAGATAATGGAAGTTTGACAACCTAGAGAATTTATAATTATAACTATTTCATTTTTTACTCCACTTCCGAACATTGAACAGATGTCAGATATGAACTCAAATAATTAACTAATTGTTATAACAATGTAACATGTATTTTTAAAGGAATAATTACTAGAAGAATGTTCTGAATATGGTTTAAAATAACTTAAGTTTATTATTAAGGAAATTAAATAACGAACGACTCAATTTGTACATGGGATAAGGGACATTGTGTCAGTCCCCTTTCACTGAATGATATTTTGATTTATACGCATCATTATTTTATATGATGTATAAAACCCTATGACATATAATTTAATTTAAATGAAATCATTTTCTTTGTAGTGTATTACTATAAGACAAAGGGAATGTTTTTTTTCTATTGTACGCAGTGACAATGACTTTTCTGCTGTCGTGATAATTATTTGATATTTGGCTTCCTATACAAGCTATGATATTTTGTAAAATAAATACCATATAGTATTTTACAATATTTAGTATTGAAAATGGTTTTTAAAGTTAATTTACTATTTCAATATCTTGAAAATATTTCTGGTTATTTCAAATAAAATTTTAATGATTGAAATATTGATATTTGCAGTCATTTACATTTGAGGATTAAAAAAATGGTTATTGGAAATTTGACAGGTGGTTTCACGATAAACCAAATTATAGGTGGTTCTGTGATAAACCATTGATGGATGGTTACATTATAACCTTCTATGCATTGGTGGTGGAAGTAATTTTTATGTCTATTCCATTTGTAAGAATGATTTTTGGAAGTCTACTTTTTGGTTATTTCATTTTAGTATGATTATGACCCAAAATTACCTTTTATATGTTATGTGTGATTTATATGGGTTTTATTGAAATATTTCGGTTACAAAAGTGTAAGAAATTATCTATTATTTAGTGAATATTATTTACTACTTCAAAAAATTTAAAACTCTTACTTATAATAATGGATTCATGGTCTACATGTTGTTTTGAAAAACAAATAGTTTTCATTCATTGTGTATCCCTTACTGATCTTCTTATGCTCATCCCAAGTTTTGAGAAATGTTTTTCACCGGACATAAAGTGGAATAGGGTCAAGGATGAAATCATATAAAAGTCATTCTATTTAAAACATGTCTCTAAACATGTTTATTTTGTTTTATTAGTATTTTATATAACGGATACTTAGTAGAAATTTCTACATGTAATATTCAAGTTGTTATATATATGTTATGACCTAATTCCCTAAATCAATAAACCTCAAAAGATACTTAATGTGAATTATTCTCTTCATTAAATTTTATGTAATTTTTATGGCTTGGGCCTTATACTTGGTATCAAAAGTCGGTTTATACAACTTTAATAGTGAAGATATTTTTATATTAACATCCAAAAATGTATTTATTGTATGATTTAAATGATATATCATTTGAAGATTACCAGGTTGATTCATCTAATAAATGTTTGTTCCGAATTGTTTCCTACAGGGGAAACATGGAAGCAGTGCTATGAAAGGATATAGAAGAGAATAACCTTCCAAATCAGAAACTTGAGATGGTTGGAATCAGAATTGAATAGTTTTCTATATTAATGGTGAAGTTTACGTAGGCTATAAATTGTGGTTGTATTCATGAACGAGATCAACCAGATCAACCCCAGAGGCACATGTCTATAGTGTATAGTTTCATTATTCAACATCCCCCATCATTCAACGGATCATCTAAACCTATTCAAGATGAAGGATGGATCAAAGCACTACAAAAGATTTTCGAAGTCATGGTTTGTTCAGAAAATCAAAAGGTTAGTCTTAATTTTTATCATTTTGAAGGAGAATAAGATTAGTGGTTGTTGATGGATAAAAATATTAGGGATAGCGAGGATATTGATTCTCTTGGATCAGAAAAATTCATAGGTATGTTTCGTGAAAAATATTTTCCTATGGGGCTTCGACTTTGGATAGAAAAATAATTCTTGTAATTGAGATAGGTGGATGACTTAGTGGCTACTTAAGAAGAAAAGTTAACTCAACCGGCAAGGAATGCTAAAAATTTCATCTGATATATTGATAGTAAAATAAATAAATTTCACTAAGGAATGAATCTTTGATATCAAAGAGAATTATCCTCTAGTGAATTCGGATGTTTTGAAAAACTAGTCAGATGTGCCAAGAAGGTACAAATTGAGTTTTATGATGATCATGTGTTCCATGATAGCATGTAAAATAAGAGGTCCATTTGGCAGGAAAAGGTAATTTATTGAACAAAGAAGCATGGAGGTGAGAAAATTAAATTTCTATCTAGTGAGAAGTGTGGTAAAAAGAATCCCGAGGAATGTCTCTCAAAATATGGAATGGGATTTCTATTGTGGTAAGACTATTCATATTAATCATAACTATAAGTAAGATGATCAATCATGCAATGAAAATTCAGCGATAATACGTTATAGTTGCAATTAGTTTGGGAATTATTCTAATGTGTTTCCAAAGATTATTACCCAAGGTGGAAACTAGACAGATGAAAATCGGAAGGGTGGGTAAAATTCTTTTTCTACTACTACAGTTTATGTGGGACAATCAAATTATGTGGTATCAGGTAATTTGATTAATTTTATTCATCAGATTATGCCAATGTAATTTTTGATTCACGGTCTATACATTCTTTCATTTCAGATACATTTTCATGTAAACATGAAATTCCACCTAAAGAAATGAATCCAAAAATTATGGTAAAAATATCTAGAGACAATTTTGAGACAAAAATAAATTATAATAATGTTTATACCCTTATTTTGGGAATGAATTTAACTAAAAAATTGTTTTTTTACACTAGAAGAGTTTAATGTTATTTTAGGATTAGATTGTATTTCTATTTACCATGCTAATATTCACTATAATGATAAAGTGGTTTCATTTCAGAAAGACATTCAGTTTCTGGAAAATAATGAACCCTTATCTTTGATAACTTATCAAGAAACTTAGAAACTTGTGAATAATGGAAATGAATGTTACCTTGAACATATTTCAGAAAATAAAGTAAGTGATTAGATTAATAGTGTTCTAGTAGTAAATGAGTATCTTGATGTTTTTCCTGATGAGTTTCCTAGAATTATACCTGATCTTCAGGATGAATTTACTATTGAGTTAGTTCCTCATGCTACGCTATTTTCAAATCCTCCATATCTAATTGATAAAATTTAACTTTTATAGTTAACTAAACAATTGCAGGAGTTTCTGGATAAAGGTTTCATTCGACCTAGCACATCTCTGTGGGGTGCTCATGTCTTGTTTGTCAAAAAGAATGATGGTTCAATGAGACTTTACATTGTGTTGAGTTTTGAATAATATCACTATTAAGAATAAGTATTATTTGCCTCATATCGAGAAATTTTTTCATCATCTCCATGGAGCTCAATATTTTTTAAAGATTAACTTGATGTAAGGGTACCATTAGTTGAATTTAAAGGAAGTATATGCTCTAAAGACTGCATTTCTTACTAGATATGGCCATTATGAATTTGTAGTTATTCCAGTTGGTTTATCCAACGCACCTACTATATTCATGGATCTAATGAATTTAAGCTTCTTTGATTTCTTGGATATGTTTTTTGTTGTGTTTATTGATGACTTTTTGGTAATTTCAAAAAGTAAAGAGGAACATGAAATTCGTTTAGTGGTTGTCTTCCAAACTATAAAATAAAATAAATTTAATGGGAAATTTAGTATGTGAGTGTTTTGGTTACACCAAATTTCATTCCATGGTCACATTGTCACCAAAAATGTCACAAATATTGATCCATATAAAACAAAAGTTGTTGAAGAATGACCAAGACCCCCAAATAGAACTAAGATTCGTAGTTTTCATTGTCTGGCCAGCTATTATAGAAAATTTGTTGAGAATTTTTCATGGTTATCTAACCTATAGATTGTGTTTACTGGAAAAGGTGATAAGTTCATCTAGAAAAAATAATGTGATGATTTCTTTAAGGAATTGAAAAAAAGATTGGTGAATGCTCCAGTTTTGTAATTACCTTCTAGAGATGGTGAATTTGTTCTCTGTGGTGATGCTACATTGAAAAGACTTGGTTATGTCCTAATGCGTAATGATATGGTAATTTCTTATGGTTCATGTCTATTTAATCTTTATTAGTTAAATTACGCAACATATGATTTGAAATTAACTACTACTATTTTTTCTTTACAAATGTGGAGGCATCATCTGTATGGAGTAAAATGTGAAATATATTCTAACCAAAAAATATTGAAGAATATACTCACTCAAAAAAACATCAACATGTGACATATGATATGGATATAATAAATAAAGGATTATGATTGAATTATTCATTACCATCCTGGAAAAGAAAATAAAGTGGACGATGCTTGGAGTCGAAAAAGTAATGCTACATTAACCATGTTACGTTAGGAACAAGATACCGTGATTAAAAATTTGATGAACTTTGGTATATAAGTTTTTGGTGTAGGAAATTGTTCTATTATTTCAGATTCCAGCGAAATCATCTCTATTAGAAAGAATTAAGCAAGCACATAAGAAAGACAGTGAGTTGCATGAAATGGTAGGGTTTTTTTGGAAGGGTATGTTCCATGAATTTAACATTTATAATGATTGTATTTTGAGATTTAGGAAGATATTATGTGTTCATTGTGATTCACTATTGAAGAAATATTTGTTTTGTGAAGCTCATAGTTCTCCATTTTCAGTTCATCCTAGTAGTTCTAATATGAATAGAGATCTTCGAGATTATTTCTGGTGGGATATAGTGAAAAAATATATTTCTGACTTTACTATGAAATTTTTAACTTGTCAATAGGTTAAAGTATAGTGGAAGTTATTGAATGGGATGTTTCAGCCATTACCAGTTCCAGAGTGGAAATGATAAAATATATCCATGGACTTTGTTGTGTGATTACTGAAGATATCTTGAGGTAATAATGTAGTCTAGGTTTTTGTTGATCGAATGAAAAAATCTACTCATTTCATTTCTATTCGAGATACTATGTCTCTAGATCAACATTCATGGTTGTATGTAAAAGAGATAGTAAGGTACCATGGAGTTCCCCTCTCCATTGTATCTGATCGTGATCCCAGGATTACATCATACTTCTTGAAAGTCCTTTAGAAGTCATTGGGTACTGAATTAAATTTTAGTGCAACTTTTTAATCCTCAATCAGATTGGTAGTCAGAATGAACAATTCAGATAATGCAATATATTCTTTGTGATTCTTTAATGGATTACCAGGGATGTTGGGA
The DNA here is from genome assembly GCA_963277665.1 of Viscum album. Lineage (NCBI taxonomy): Eukaryota > Viridiplantae > Streptophyta > Magnoliopsida > Santalales > Viscaceae > Viscum > Viscum album. The sequence continues at coordinate 736,271,557 of OY728147.1, read as the reverse complement.
CCAATATATTTGTTTGGTTGAGTTTTCTTATAATAATATTTTTCATTCTAGTATACATATGGCTCCATTTGAGGCACTATATGGGAAGCGGTGCCGAACTCCAGATTTTTGGGATGAAGTAGGTTAAAGAAAACTGATGGGAACAAAATTGGTAGAAGATATTGTAGATAATGTTCAGTTAATGCAGAAACACATGAGGATAGCTCAGAGCAGGAAAAAACGTTATGTGGATAACCAACGTAAGGATATTTCTTTCCTAGTAGGTGATCATTTCCTTCTCAATGATTTTCCATAGAAATTTGTGATGCATTTTGGTAGGAAGGGGAACTTGTGTATAAGGTTCATTTGACCATATGCAATCCTAAGTGATGTTGGCTCAGTTGCCTACATAGTGCTTGTACCTCCAATTTTATCCCATGTACACAAGGATTTTCATGTTTTAATGTTGAGAAAGTATATATCGGATCCATATCATGTTTTTAGTCCAGATATAGTTCAGTTGGAAAAGAATCTTTCTTATGGGGAACAACTAGTCTATATTTTTGACCGATGAGAGAATGTATTGAAGAAAAAGGAAATTTATCAGGTAATGGTTTTATGGAAAACCCATATGGTTTAATAGGCAACATGGGAATATGAAAATCCTATTAGGGATAAATACCTCCACTTATTATATATGTGAATAAATTTGGGATGACACAATTTCCAATAGGGTTAATAGTGTAACATCCCAGGTAAATAAAGAATATGACATTTTCATACGAATTAATATTTGTGAATTAAACATTAATTTTACATTAAAGGGGACTATACATTCAAAGGAATACCAAACATGTAATAATGGGCTTCTCTGAAATCTTATGTTACACACAAGGCGGAGTCATACAGATAAAAATAAAAATAATATAACAATATTATTTTAAATGGTAGTTAATTCCTAGATATTGTACTAGTGGTAATGGATAGAACTAACCATATTATTATTATACAAATTTATTGAATTTAATTACAGTTATCCAAAAAAATTAAGAGTATTAAAATGAGAATGAATCCAATTTTAAGAATAAACACTCTAATAATTTTTTATAGGTAGTTTTACAGCCTTTTAATAGAGAAGCCTTATTATTTTTTTCACTTTTATATGATACATTTGAAAAAATAATCTTCTTATTTATAAGTGGGACATAAAAATTTACTTTGGGTATTTTTTTGGTATTTTTCTGATAAAGTTTATTTTTAATGAATAGTGTAAAATATTGCATTTTAAGTCAAATCGACTTCTAATCTAATTTATTTATATGGTTAAATTGTTATTTTAATTGGTTTGAAAGTGTAATTACATTATATTTTTATAATTTAATCCGATGTTGGACATTGTAATTAATTTTAATTTGAAATTGGATATAAAAACATGTCAATATTTTGGTCATTTTTATTTCTTAAAAACACGCATTTTGGTATTCACAATAGGAATTAATATTAAATTATTTTTTGAAACTTCGGAGTTTTTAATTTGTAAAAATTGATTCCATATATAGAATACCTTGACCTAAATTATGTGAATAGGAAAATTTTGTTTTTAGGATTTATAAATAGTAACTTCAGAAAATAATTTATTTACCATGATTGAAGAGTAAATCTAGTAAATATAGGTAAAAAAATATAATAATTCAAATTTACCCAAACACATATCATATCCATATTGTTTCAGATATTTCTGACCATGGGAATCCTTGGGTCTATTTTAGGACCCCATGAAGCTACCTCTGTTTGAAAATGTCATTTACATACTTTTAATTTAATGTTATGGAAAATATAACACAAACATGTATCTCTATCTAATACAATTATTTATGCAGTTATATAAGTAATATATACTATTATAGATAATCATTAAAAATATTAAACTATTTCCTACATCATGTTATTTTTTTTATAATTTATAATCATCAAATAAATAAACTTATTTATGACACAATGGTGACGTAGTTATTACCTTGTTAATGAACGATTTAAATAAATGAGATCATAATAATAAAAATAAAATTATTTTGAATCATTTTATTCTATTGATGAATTTTATGGATGTGTATGACTTGTTCTGTTTGAATTAATGATTTTTTTCAAAGTAATTAACTTTTTATGGATTTTTTAAAAAGGATATGATATTAATAGTTTAAATATAAGGGCCCGACCATAAACATTACATAATCTTGAATTAAATGGATAATTCACATTGAGTTTCTTTTCAAGTTTAGTGTTTTATAAAATTAGGACATAAATATTACATTACATCGCAAAAATTAAAAGGTAGACACTTCTACTCAGTTTCCATTTTTTTCATATAATATAAACTCTTGAAAAAAAGTGTCATGTCTAGTTCCATGTTTTAGAGTGCATGACATTTCATTGATACCATCCTCAACCCTGCTCCACTTTATGTCCTGTGAAAAACATTACAAAAACATGGGATGAGCATAAAAATCTCAGTAAGGGATACACAGTGAAGGAAAACTGTTAGTTTTTTAAAACAACAAGTAAACCATTAATATCCATACGACCGAATTCCACGCATATCACTCAATGGAATAGATATACGACTGACTTCCATATCCAATGCATTGGAGTTTATAATGTAACCACCCATCTTGTCTTCTCACGGCACAACCCATCATTTGGGTTATCACATAACCACCCATAAAATTTCCTATTACAATTATAAAATCAAAACACATAAAATATTGGAAATATAGAAATTTCACTAATAACATTTAATTTGGAATCATAAGAAATAATTTCAACATATTGAAATAATAAATCCATTTTAAAAACAATTTTTAATACTAAAACACCCAAAAACACAATAAGGGATATAAGTTTCATTTTATAAAACAGTAAGGCTTATAGAGGAAGCCAAATAACGATTACGGTACCAGAGAGGTCATTGTCACTGCAAACGTTAAAACATTCCGATTGCCGTTTAGTAAAACTCTTTGTAGAATAATGACTCTCTTTGAATGAAAGAAATATTCAAAGAGTTTTATTATACACCATGTAAAAGAAAAAGGTACATATTATCGAAATATGCCTCAATGAAATGAGATTGAGACGAAGTCCCTTACATTGTGTCCGACTTGTCCCATTCGTTCTTTAATCTCTTTTAATTTGGATAAATCCCTTTGGTTTGAACCAAAATGAATTCTTGAAGTGCATTCTACCTAAGGTGAGGCTTTTAAGAGGAGGATAGGGATCTTGAAAGATCATTTATTCAGCTGTTGGATGATCCAAGGGGATTTAGAGGGGTGAGGAATGACAAAGAAGTGAGGGCTTTTTATAAGGGGGAGGAGGGGCTCTTTTAGAATATTTTCAAATATTATTTTATTATACACCTATCTTCTATTTATAAAGATCAAAAAATCATTAAAGATAATGATCGGATTACTAATGGTTGAAATAAAATCATCCTATAAGAATTGGACATGTTTTGGATATTGTTTTAATATTTATAATCTTATATATTTTAATCATTAATTAACGAGGTAAAATCATCACCATTATTATGTCATAAATAATTAAATTTATTTTATTTCTAAAAATTAAAAAAAGACCATAATTTAGGAAATAATTTTATATTTCAAAAGAATATTTGTAGTTGATAAGATAACTTGCATAACCCCATGTAAAAATTGATTCACTAAAATATATCGGTTTGTGTCATTTTTATCATTATTTTATGTTAATTAATCTAAAGTGTCATTATCACTCCCATGTGGCTCTATGGTGTCCGAAAATCGACCCAAAGATGCCCATGGTCATAAATGACTCAACCAATAAGGTTAGGACAACTGTTAAGGTATTTTTCTATTATTATAATATTATTTTTTATCTTGAATTACTTTATTTACATTTAATCGTCGTGGTAAATAAAAGTCAAAAGTTACTATTCACCAAAAATTATGTTCATCTTATTGAACCAAACATTAATTACTAATAACAGCCATGCATGTTGGATTTTCTAAATTCAATTCACAGAAGCGGTAAAATCTCAATTAAATTAAAATGTTAATTTTTTATCTACTACTATGTGGTTTCACTAGTCATCAAAAATCATGTTTTTCAGAAAAATAAAAAACCTTCAGCGTAAGATGTATTTGATATTCTGAATTTAAAAATGAGGTCTATTTTACCAAATTCAAAACATATAAGTTTCATTAATTAATTTAAAATTAATTCCCATTGTCAAAACAAATAGCATGATTTTATGAAACAATAACTATCAAAATATCGACAATTGTTTATGTCCACTTTCAAAGTGAAATTAATTCCAATGGCCAACATTGGATTAGTTGGTAAAATGTAATCTAATTAAATTTTAAAACCAATTAATAATATAATATAGCCATATAAATAAATTATATTAAAAGGAACTATTTTAAAAAATACAGTACTTTTTCACTGTTCATTAAAAAATGAACATTATAAGATAAATACAAAATATTTACCCAAAGTAAATTTTGATGTCCCAAATCTAAAGAAGAATTTTATTTTTTCAAATAGAATATATATAAATTACCAAGTCTATATTTAAAGAGTTTTCATAATCAAAAAGTGGTAAATTTCCCTTCTAGTTAATCTTAGGGTATTTATGCTTAATATTAGATTCATTCATATTTGAAGCCCATAAATTTTATGGATAAATGTAAAACATTTTACAAAAATGTATAATCATATTATAATTATTTATATTCATTCCAACCAATACAATGGCTAGGTGTTAACTAACATTTAATATAATATTATTATATAATTAGTGTGCAACATAAGATTTCAAAAAAACATGTTGTTGCGTATCAGGTAATCCATCGAACATATTGTCCCTATTAATGTAAAATTAATATTTAATTCACAAATATTATTAAATATGAAAATTTATTATTCCTTATTTACATGGGATGTTACATCCTTCCCCCTTTTAGGAATTACGTCCTCACAATTTTTTTCACTTATCAAATAAATGGGGGTATTTATCCCTCATATCATTTTCTGATTACCAAGTTGCCTATTAAACCATATAGTTTTTTCACGAAAACATTAACTGGTGAATTAACTTATTCCCCAACAATTTCTCTCTATAGTCATGATTCTGGACTGGTTTTTCCTCATAAGATAGATTCTCTTTCAACTAAACTACCTCTAGGCTCAAAACATGAGATGGATCTTGTATATACTCTAAATAATTTAAAACATGAAAAACATTGTGTACCTGGGATAAACATGGAGTTAAAGCCACTCTGTATATAACTGATCAAATTTTCTCTAGGATTTCATAAGGTCCAATGAACCTCAGACTCAAATTTCCATTCCTACCAAAACACATCACACTTTTCCATGGAGAACCCTTGGAAAAAACATGATCACCTACCTCAAAAGAATGATCCTTCCTCTGATTATCCACATTACTTTTTTTTTCTGAGCTGTTGTAATGTTTTTCTGAATGAACTGAACAGTTTCTATCATATCTTCTACCAGTTTTGGTCCCATCGGCTTCCTTTCACCTACATCATCCCAAAATGCTAGTGTTCGACAATGATTTCTATATAATACCTCAAATAGAGAGATCTGTATACTGGAATGAAAACTGTTATTATTAGAAAATTCAACCAAAGAAAGATGTTGGTCCTAACTTCCCTGATATTCCATTGAACAAGCACATAGTATTTCTTCTACGGTTTGAATTGTTCATCCTGACTACCCATCTGATTGCGGATGAAAATCTGTAATATAATTTAATTCAGAACCCAACGACTTCTAAAGGCCTTTTGAATAGTTAGAAGTAAACAAGGGATCACGATCAGATACAATGAAAAGGGGAACTCCATGCAACGAGACTATCTCTTTGACACACAACTAAGAAAGTTGACCTAAGGAAAAATTATCTTGAATAGGAAGGAAATGAGAAGATTTAGTCAACCTTTCAATAATAACCCATATTTCATTATTACCTTAAGATGTATTTGGTAATCCCACAATGAAGTCCATGGATATTTTTTCCCATTTTTACTCTGGCACTGGTAAACAATAAAGCATCCCTTTGGGTAACTATCTCTCGGATTTAACCTGGTGAAAATTCAAACAATTCACAGTAAAATCATAAATATCTCTTTTCATTACATCCCACTAGTAATACTCTCAATGATCTCTGTACATCATTGTGCTACCAGGATGAACTGAAAATATGAAACTATGAGCTTCATATAACAACTCATTCTTCAATTGTGAATCACAGGGTAGGCATAATATTTTTCTAAACCTTAAAACACAATCATTAAATATGTTAAAATCAGAAAACATACCCTTCAATACCATCTCTACCTTTTTCTTCATCTCATTGTCTTCTTTCTGCACATTCATTATTCGGCCTGATAGAGATGATTTCACTCGCACCTAAAACAAAACATAAGAATTTCTACACCAAAAACTTCTATACCAATGTTCATCAAATCAAAAACCAAAGGATATCATTCCAAACGTATCATGTTTAATGAAGAATTTTGTTTTAGACTCAATCCATCATCAACTTTAATTTTCTTTTCTGGGATGGTAATGAATCATGAAATCATAATCCATGATTAATTCAAAACATCTCCTATGTCTCATGTTCAATTATTTTTGAATGAATATATACTTCAAACTATTTTGGTCAGTATATATTTCATATTTTACTCCATACAAATGATGCCCCCAAATTTTTAAAGCATAAGAAATAGCAGCCCATTCCAAATCATGTGTAGGGTAATTTAACTCATGAGGTTTCAACTGATGTGAAGCGTAAGCAATTACCTGATCATTCTGCAAAAGGACACATCCATGTCCTTTCAATAAAGAATCACTATAAAGAAAAAACTCACCATTTCTGGAAGTCAGTGCCAAAACTATAGCATTCACCAATCATCTTTTCAATTCCTGAAAAGAAACATCACATTCTTTTATCCAAATGAACATAACACCTTTCTGAGTTAACAAAATTAGTGGGCTAGATAACCATTAAAAAATTTCAACAAACCTCTAGTAATAAACATCCAAACCAAGAAAACTACGAATCTCAGATATATTTGTCGGTATTTTCCATTCTTCAACAACATTTGTTTTAGTAGTATCAACAGTTATTCCATTTTTTGAAACAATGTGACCACGGAACAAAATTTGATGTAACCAAAACTCACAATTACTGAATTTTCCAAATAGTTTCATTTATTTTAAGGTTTTCAAGTCATACCTTAAATGACTTTCATGTTCCCCTTTAATTTTGTTATAAACCAAAATATCATCAATGAACACAACCAGAAACATATTCAAGAACTCAAGGAAAATTCTACTCATAAGATCCATGAATATAGTAGGTTAATTTGTTAAACAAAAAGGAATAACTAAAAATTCATAATGGCATATCTAGTACAAAATGCGGTCCTTGGAATGTCTACTTCATTTACTTTCATCTAATGGTACCCCGACCTCAAATAAATCATTGAAAAATACTGAGCCCTCTGGATTTGATCAAAAAAATCAGCGGTATGAGGCAAATTATACTTGTTCTTAACACTATTGTTATTCAATGCTATATAAACAATGAAAAGTCTCACTGAACCATCTTTCATGTTAACAAATAAGTCAAGAACAACCCATGGTGATGTGGTAGGTTGAATAAAAACATTACCTAATAACTCCTGAAATTGATTCTTTAACTCTAAAAGTTCAATTTGAGCCATTCGATAAGGGTGTTTTGAAATTTCATTTGCATCAATAACTAAGTCAACAGTAAATTCAACTTCTTGATTTGGTATAATACCAGGAAAATAACCAAGAAAAAAATCAAGGTACTAATTTACCACTAGCACATCATTAATCTCAACACTTCCTTTATTTTCAAAAATATGAGCAATGTATCATTGATTTCCATATTTTACTAGTTTCCAAGCTTCCTGATATGTTATCAAAATCAAGGGTTCATTCGTGTACACAAACTGAAAATCTTTCTGAAAAGAAGCTTTTTTAGCTCGACAGTCAATCTTATCATGATAAATAAAAATCCACTCCACCCCCAAAATAACATCAAACTCTACTAGAGTCAAAACAATAAGGATTTCCGGTAGATATATTTTTCACACAAGGAAATGATGGTTCTTAAAATTTCTTTTTGTCTCAACATTTCATCCACGATTTTTTACCATATGTTCAGGATTCATATCAAGAGATGTAATTCCAAATTTACTAGAAAACTTCATAGAAATGAAAGAATGTGTAGACCCTATATCAAACAACACATTGGCATAATCTGAAAAAACAGTGTGCATGATACTACTTCATTTGATGGACCAACATCTCCTAAAGTAGTTGAGAAGGATTTCACCACACCTTTCTTCTTGTAGTCTTGTTTCCTTCCCTCATTTGAGTTCTTTTCTAGACACTCATTTTCATAATGACCCATTTTATTTCACATAAAACATCTTACAATTGGCTTTTCATTGCATGTTTGATCATTTTCTTTACAGTTACGAGAAATATGACCAGACATACAACATCGGAAGCACTTCCCAAACATTGTTAAACATTCCCAAGGATTATTTTTACCACAGTTGTCACAAGATGGATATTTATTTTTCTTACCTCCGGGATTATTTGATGAATTCTTTCCCTTTTCCCACCAACTGTACCTCTTATTCTATTGTTTGTAAAATAACACCTGATCATCGGCAAACTCCATTTCCACCTTATCCGAATATCGAAAAGGTTTTTTCATAACTTTTTAAATCATGAGAGGATAATTCTATTTGTTATCGCGGCTTCAGTCCTGAGGAAAATTGATTTATCTTACTATCAAGATCTCAGATGAAATTTGTAGTATACATTGCCATTCGAGTGAACTTTCCTTCATAAATATCCATTGAGTCATCCTCTTTCATCAATTCCAACTACTTGTTCCCATACTAAGTTGAACCTCTTTAGGAAAATATTTCTCAAGGAACATACCATTGAATTCATCCCAAATAAGAGAATCAATACCCACATTATCCCTGATATTTTTCACTACTGACCACCACTGATCAGATTCACCTTCAAAACGATAAATAGAAAGACAACCCTTTTGATGTTCTGAAAAACCCATGAAATCAAAAAACTTCTCCAGTGCTTTATTCCCCCCTTCTTTTAGCACAGGGTCTGATGGTCCTCTAAATGATGGGGGATGTTGCCTCATGAATTGATCCACTACTAAAATGTTCCTTTTTGGTTGATATGGATGATCTCGTGCATGGATACCACCAACATTTATAACCTGAGTCAATTGTTCGATCAGTGCAACAAACTGTTCAGTTCCAATTCCGACAATATTAGTTTTCTGATTTGGAAGGTTGTCAACCTCCTGATGCCTTTCCAACATAGCTGCCTTGTTTCCCCGGCGGAAAACCATTCTAAACAAAAAATATCTTAGGCGAATCCACATGGTAATCTTTAAATGCTATATCATTTTTATATTAACAAAAATAAATTTATGGATATTAATTTAACAATACCCTAACACCTAAAGTTGTCTAAACGGACCTTTGATACAAACTATAAGGACTTGTCCTTAAACATTACATAATCTTGAATTAAATGATTAATTCATATTGAGGATCCTTTCAAGTTTATAGTTTTAGATAATTACTCCATAACTATTACATAACATCTCAAAAATTACAAGGTAGACACTTCTACTAGGTTTCCATTTTTTAAAAAATTTAAAACTCTTGAAAAAAAGGGTCATTTATAGTTCTATGTTTTAGACAGCATGGCATTTCCATGATCCAATCCATGACCCTATTTTACTTTTGATCCGGTGACAAACATTTCAAATACTTGGGATGAGCATAAAAAGCTCTGTAAGGGATACACAAATAATGAGAACTGTTAGTTTTTCAGAACAACAAGTAAACCATGAATACTTTATCATCAATAATACATTTCATCTATATAAAGGTGTAATTACTATTAACTAAATAAAAGATCATATCATACCCTTTTGTAACAAAACAATTACCCTAAAACCCTTAGAAAGAAAACATAACATATAAAGTTGACTTGGGATATAAACATTCTTAAGTGGAATAACCATACGGTCAACTTCCACACATATCACTAAATGGAATAGCCACAAGACCGACTTCTATACCCAATGAATTGGAGGTTATAATGTAACCACCCATCCTAGTTTATCATGGAACCAATCGTCATTTGGTTTATCATGTAACCACCCATAAATTTTCCAAGTACCATTAAAAATCATAACAAATAAAATATTTAAAATAAAAACATTTCACTAATAACATTTAATTTGAAATCGCAAGAAATAAGTTCAAGATATTGAAATAATCAATCCATTTCAAAATCCATTTTCAATACCAAAACACCCAAAAAATATAATAAGGTATTTTTTTCATTTTTGAAACCATTAAGGCTTATATAGGAAGCCAAATAAAGATTATGGTGGAAGAGAGGTCATTGTCGCTGCAAATGCTAAAAACATTCAGTTTGTCGTTTAGTAAAAATGATTCATATAAAAAATATTACCTTTTAATGAAAGTAAAGGTAAAAGAGTATTATTATACACCATGTAAAAGAATAAGGTTTATATTATCAAAATATTCCACAATGAAAGTAGATTGAGACGAAATCCCTTACCTCGGGTTCGACTTGACTCATTCGTTATTTAATCTCCTTTAATTGGGGTAACTCCCTTTGTTTGAACCAAATGGACTTCTTGAAGTGCCTTATGCCTAAGTTAAGTCTTATAAGAGGAGGATAGGGATCTTGATAGCTTATTTTTTCAGGGTTTGGATGAGCCAAGGGGCTTCAGAGGTGTGAGGTATGAGTAATAAGTGAGGACTTTTCATAAAGGGAGGAGGGGATATTTAAAAAAGTTTGCAAATATTATTTTATAATAAACATATATTCGGATTATAAATATCAAAACCCCATTAAAGATGAATATAAGATGACTAATTGTCAAAATATAATCATCCAATAATAAGTGTACATGTTTTTTATATTGTTTTAGTATTTATATTCTTATTTGTTTGAATCACTTATTAATGAGGCAAATATTTCATCATTATTATGTCATAAATAATTTTATTTATTTGATGTATAAAAATGTTTAAAAAATATCATAATATAAGAAATATTGTTAGATTTCCAAATAATATTTATAGTCGAAAAGATAAATTACATAACCCCATGAAAATATTGATTTACTAAAAGATATTTGTTTTTGTTATTTTTATCATTACTTTAAGTTAATCAATCTAAAGTGACATTATCACTCCCAAGAGGCTCCATGGGGTCCCAAAATTGACCAAAATATGACCATGGTCATAAATTACTCAAAAAATAAGGTTAGAAAAAGTGTTAATGTAATTTTGTAATATTATAATATTCTTTTTACCTTGAATTTCCATATTTACCTTTAACCGCGGTAAATAAAAGTCAGAAGATACTTTTCAACAAAAATTAGGTTCATATAATTGAACCATATTTTACATACTAATAACAATCATGTATATTTAATTTTCTAAATTCAATTCACTGAAGTGGTAAAATTTCATTTAAATGAAATACTCAGTTTTTTAACTACTACTAAGTGGTTTCACTATTCATAAAAAATTAATGTTTTCAGGAAAATACCAAAAATTTAGCCTAACCTATATATAATATTCTAATTTAAAAACGAGTTCTATTTTACCAAATTAAAAACATAAAAGTTTCCTTAATTAATTTAAAATTAATTCCCATTGTCAAAACAAATAGCCTGTTTTTAAGAAACAACAACTATCAAAAGATCAACACTTTTTAATCTCCAATTTCAATTAGAAATTAATTCCAATGAACAAAATTGGAATAATTTATAATAATATAATCTAATTACACTTTATAACCAATTAAAAAGATAATATATCAATATAAATAAATTAGATTAAAAGGCACTTTTGAATAAAACCATAGTATTTTTTCACTATTCATTAAAAAATGAACTTTACCAGAAAAATACCAAAATGTTTACCCAAATTAAATTTTTATGTCACAAATATAAAGAAGAATTTTATATTTTCAAATATATCATATTAAATGACCAAAACTATATTAAAAGAGGGTTCACCATCAAAACGTGGTAAATCGATCATTTAGTGAATATTAGAGTATTTCTGATTAAAATTAGATATATTCATATTTTAATCTCATAAATTTTACTGTATACATGTTAAAACATTTAAAAAACATGTATAGTCATATTTTAGTTAGTTCTATTCATTCCCGTCAATACAATGGTTAGGCGTTAACAACTATTAAAAATAATAATATTATATTATTAGTGAGGAACGTAAGATTTCAATGAAACATGTTATTGGGTATCAGGTTTTCCATCGAACATAGTGTCCAATTTATAAAGTGATATTAATATTTAATTCTCAAATATTAATAAATATTAAAATGTATTATTCTTTATTTACATGGTATGTTACAATAAAAATTGACAAAAATGAGTTTTTAAATCAATTAATACTTTATTAAATGATATGATAGTCCTAAAAATAGAATATTCGCCCAAATGATATATATAATGTTGAAAATGTCATTAATGATCTATTTTTGGGTATCTTTTCATTTTATAGTAACTATGGTAACCATATATTATGAATATACAAGAAGACGTGGTAAAAGTTAAATAAGTTTACCAAGGTTTAAAGCTATAAGATAAAGATACTTTTGTGACCTAAATGTGTCTAAACCCCATTGGTTGAAAGGATTTATAACAATATTTGTCTGATATTCCAAATATATCACTTTGGTGTAATGAGTATTTGAAATTCAATTAATAATAAAATAACACTTTCAAACAATCCAAAAGTACCCCACCTCCCTCTTATAAAATGATTGAAAGTCTTACCCTTACTCACACCTCTCAATCCCCCTTGGATCATCCAAAATCCTACAATATATCCTTGAAACATCCCTCCCTTTATTACTAGATTCTTTATCTTAGGCAGAAGGCAATTCAAGAAATCCCTTTGGCTCAAATCAAAAGATGTTACCCGATTTGAGGTAACGTCTTCTCTCAAGTTCCTTCCAGTTGTTTTTCCTTCTCCACTCCCTGTACTCTTATATTTATTTTTTACATAAAATAATAATTATCTTATATATACTACGTTATTTTTATAAAAAAATTTCTAACTTCCCTTACACACACCTCTGTTTAATGTGTATAGAACATACTGTTTTGGTGGATGGAAAACTACTACCTAACGAAACAATGATTGTTCAATCTATCCTACCACCTATTATAATAGAAAATATGATTGAAATATAATTATTTATGATATTTATGATATTTATTTTATCTATATGATACTATAATTATCTTTTAGAAAATACCTTTATGCTTTTCATTTTGTATAAATACGATAATTTCATTTGAGGAATTGCAGACTACCACCCCCTCAAAGTGATATGACTCATTCATTCTAAACAAAGAATGTAAAAATGATTGAATTAATTAACTTATGTAACATATATAACATAGATATTATACTTTAATTATAATATACTTATGTATCATTTTGTTTTCATTCCTTTACAAATGAAAAATAAATTAAAGTAGTGTTCATGCATACTTACGGCTTAACGTCTCCATGAACGGTGCATTTCAATTCTTATATCTACATTCTGTGGATTATTAAAAATACACATATATATATCTATGATATATTTGATATATATGATATATAGATCATCAATATCATTTTCTAGATAATGTAATTTTTACCACATGGAAAATTTATAATTATAACAAGTTCATTTTTTACTCAAGTTCAGAAAATTGACAAAATGTCCAATATAAACTCAAATAATTAACTAATTTTTATAGGAAGGTAATAAGTTATATTAAAGGAATAAAAAACTTTAAAAATCTTCTTAATCAATTATATTATAAATTATGTTTATTGTTTATGAAATTAAAGAACGAACAAGTCATTTCAGACACAAGGTAAGGGACTTTATCTCAATGTCCTTTCTTTGAGGCATATTTTGATTTACACAATAATTGTTTTTATATGGTGTATAAAACCCTTTAACTTTAAATTTCGTTCAAAGGGAGTATTTTTCTACTTATAATTTTACAAAACAATAGAGGTATTGTTTCTCTTTCATGTACGCAGTGGCAATGACCTTTTCACCGCTGCAAGCATTATTTGATATCTGGATTCTTTACAATGATGTGATGTTTTTACATGGAAAATAAATACCATATACCCTTTTTTAATATTTCGGTATTGAAATTTTTTTTAAAGTGTATTTACTATTTCAATATCTGAAAATTATTTCTTGGGATTGAAAATGAAATTTTTATGATTGAAATGTTGATATTTTCACTCATTTATGTGTGATGATTGTAGAATGGTACTTAGATATTTGACTATTGGTTACATGATAAACTAAATGATGGGTGGTTATGTTATAAACCATAGATAGGTGGATACACTATAACCTCCAATTAATTGGGTTTGGAAATCAGTCGTATGGACATTTCATTTGTAAGAATGATTTGTGGATGTCAACCATATGGTTATTCCATTTACGTATGATTATGTCCCATGTTATCCTTTTGTATGTTATTTGGGATTTCAATGGGATTTATGGTAATGTTTTGTTTAAAAAATGTTAAACAATGTGATTTTATTTAGTGAATAGTATTTAGTAGTTCATAAAGGTGAAAATTATTACTTTTGATAAAGTCTTAATGGTTTACATGTTGTTTTAAAAAACATACAATTTTCCTTCTTTGTGTATCCCTTACTGAGCTATTTATTCTCATCCCATGTTTTTGAATTTTTTTCCATAGGAAATAAAGTGTAATAGGGTCAAGGACGGGATCATATAAAAGTAATGCTGTTTAAAACAATAAACTAAACATGTTTCTTTTCTTTTAAGTGTTTTTTATTTTATGGATATTGTGTAAAAGATTCTACATGTAATATTGAAGTTGTTATGTATAAGTTATGAACTAATTCTCTAAATCTCTAAACCTGAAAATATCCCCAATGTGAATTATTAACTTAAATCAAGATTATGTAACACTTAAGGATGGGGACTTGTACAAACATTTGGTGTTTTTAGAACATAAGTGATATAATGCCTTATTGACATAATATTTACATGGAGAGATTTTAACTTTTGTATTGTTTGGACGGAAATATGATTCTATTTATCTTTACTCTTACTATGTGATGAAATCAAAACATTTAGAAAGAATAAATTTAATACATTCATTGCCTATTTTCATTTATTTTCTCTAATCATTCTCATTATCATTTCTATGTATTTTGGAATAATCCTAACAAACCAAAAAGTATCCATTCATAATAAAATGAACAAACAAAGAAATGATCATTGTATTTTTATACAGGTTGTTCCATAGAGTAAAAGATGGATCTAATAAGACCCTAAAAACACTTCTTGATCTATGAATTGACTTAATTTTATGTCACATTTTAAACTCATATTCATTCTTCATAGTTAGTTCCACACAATATCTTGGATGTAATTGTTTCATCGATACCTTTACTATTTTTATAATGCATATTCATGCATAATTAATGGTCACTTAAGATGAATTATTACATATTAGTAACTCAAAATATAAAATCATATAATAATATACGTTCATAGATTTATGTAAAATTCACAAATTGTATAAATATATATTTAATAACTAATAACAGTTAAATGGTGTCATTAAAACAATTATAATTTGATAAATAAATAAAAAAAACATGTATGGGATAGTCTCATCTCATTATCTATAAAAATTAAATAATATTTTATAATAAAAATTAAATTATTTAATATTAAATGTGAGGTTATTTCAAATAAATTTATATTACATAAAAAAATAATTTAATTATTGATATTTTCCACCACATAAAAAATATTATAAAATTGAAAAAAAATTATTCATCTCAAATGGAAAACATGAAGCCCCTCAGAGAAAAAGAAAAACAGTTTTTAAAAAAACTCAAAATGATTATTGAATAGATTTTTCTATTTGATTCCTTTTTTTTGTTTGATGCATCATTATTCGTATTATGATCGTATTAAAACAATATATCAAAATTCTATAAAATTTCATTAACATTTCTACATAAATAATAAAATGAAATATTTTGTAAAAATTTAAATATCATAGTGAATAACAAATCATGATAAATTGATATTTCAAAATTTTACATGTCTGTATTAATTTCAAAACATTTATTCTAGAATAACCATTCCCATATTAATTAATAGATCATAGTTTCATGAATTTAATTACCAAAATTTTGAAATTAAAAAAAATGATACCGAGTCTTTTAATCAATGTATATTTGATACAGTAATTATCAATGTGTCATTTCTGAAACTAACTAAGGGAAAGATTGTATAGATCTTCTACACATTCACCACATCTATTAGATCGGTAATCTTTGATTCTTAGGTGATATCATTGGAAATAAGACCAAATTATGATATCCTATCCACCATGGGAATAATTATTACTTTATATTATGAATAATGATCAATTTTGTTATTTTGTCACTCAATTTCTCTCCCCATAACATGAAATTGATATAAAAATAATATATAATTTGAAATTTTTAAAAAAATTCCAATAATTTTTTCTCATATAAAATCGATTATATACCTAGGGGTAACTCTTCGTATATTGTATTTTAGGTCCTTCTAAATAAAAAACATAAAAAACAGTAAATACACTAAATAAAAAATAATACATCATAAATGTAATAAATATTTAATCAAATTATTTTTACACTCATATTTCATTTCATTAATAACTATCCATTAACATAGACAATTCCTCACAAAAATATGTTGCAAACCTTCATGGGATAATATTCATTCATAAAATTAATTTTTCTCAAATTAAATTATATTATTAAATAACATAAGGATAACATTAATAGAAAATTAATTCATTAAAATTTTTATGAATGTAATTCAATTGATTTATTTTACTTGAAAACATTTAAAACCATACATTAACTATAAAACGTGTTCAGAGGAAACAACATCATAAGAACATATTCTATTGAATAGCTAGGGCTTGTGGATACAATTTTTTGTGTGGCCCTATATGCCAATATATCAATATCATTATGTCTCACCCATAGACAACGACTGCTATTAAGTAACACATCGTTGTCTTTATGGGTTAAGGATAAGTCAGAGATATGGAAACATCTTATGAACACTTGATGTGTAATATAAACTCTTTCTATCATGATATATCATAAAACAGGATGCACAAATCATTTCATCGACATTACATGATTTATTTCTTTAATGACCATTCAAAATGGTAATACCATTACCTATCATGTCCACGTATTTAATAAAGGTGAAAATATCCTAGATTTCAAGGCTTTAGATATCTCTTATTTTTTTAATTAAATAATAATGTATTGTTCATTCAATAATAGAAACAGAACCCTTGACATGCCCAATATAGGTGACATCACCACAGCTACATGTTACAGTTTTCATCTCACTTCAATGTAAACGATCAAATTATATAATTCAAAATTGATCTCATATAGATAGAATAATAAAAATACTCAAAAATTTGAAAACCAATGATAATCGAAACTCATGTTGATGTTAATGGATGGTCATACCCATAATCATAACTATTTTAAAAACCAAGTGCAATCTTCATGTGAAAAAACATCAATATTTACGAGTCCCCAACACCTTATTGTAATACTATCCTATGTGTCGTCAGTACGATGTATCAAGACCATAATACATATATTTAAGATTATTTTTGTTGAATATGGTGTTCTATAAATAAATTTTTTATTCATTATATTACTTGTATATTCAATGAAATAAATATAAATAAAATATCTTATTGAAATCTATTCATTATTCAGCATTAATTTAATGATTAATATTTTAAATTTCCTTTGGAATTGAAATAGCAAAAAAAATTAAAAATTTGATGAGAACCATTATATTCAATAATTATATTCCTAAATATTATTCTATGATCAAATAAAACTATATGATTGGAAACATCTTTTTTGTGAATAATATAACATTACATGTACGTTTATTTGATTAACTCTAATGTAGTTCATATATGGTAATCATTAAGAAACATCGACATGAGAAGGGACCCATAATTAGAACTTCCAAATGTTTGTGTGTCATTAGAAATTGATCTTATTTATTATCTATAATGATTCTTAGGATTTTAGCTAATTATTAATGCATTTAATGAATCTTTCACAATTTTGTGTTTTTCTAAATACTGAAGACATATGATCACTAGAAATATTGGAATGTTGGGTAAATTAGGAATGATGTGTTATTAACAAACAACTCAATGATGGATTTTTTCCATTGTATATTTCTAGATGTTTATATATCATCTCATTGATTGAAATAGAAATGTAAAATTATATTACCTTTACATAGATCCTAGAAGTGTTCCTTTCAGATATTCAAAGAATGATTTATCAAGAATGTTCATTTAGTAAAACATATGTTTAACCTTTTTGATGATATATTATTAAAGAGGAATAATATTAGATAGTTATCAAGTGTATTTAGATCTTACCATTGTGACATATCTTCTTACTCCATGGGTGCCTCAATGCATTTCAAAATTAGAAACTAATAATTATGGATTTCCCGCATAATTCCACTATTAAAGGGGCCTAGAGGGCTATACATTAAGTGTTTTCAATGATCATAATTAAATAATATATATAATTAATTATTTTAATAAATATTATTCTCTGGAAAGATAAGTAATATTCATTTTGGATTTTTTAAATTATTTCAAATATTAAATAAATATTAATTATTAGGATAATTACTTAATTATCCTAATATATAATATTTATATATCTCTTATTGTTAAAAAATTAATAAATAATTCTGTATTCCTTAATAAATAATTTATTTTAATGCATTAATAATAAATCATTATTTATTCGCCCGTCTTCAAGTAAAATATTTATTTATTAGATAAATAATATTTATTTAAATATTAATACATGAATTAAATAAATTTCTAGGAGGACGGGTGGAAAATATTTTATCTGGTAATAAATATTTTATTTACCATTTTGTAAAAAATATATAAATCATTTTATCTATTAGTGAATTCTAAGAAATAAGATGATTAAATTTATTTTATTGCATAGAATGAGGTTCTTTTATAGAATAATATCTTAATGATAGATTTTATGAAATTAATTAACTATTAAACCTTAACGGTATGTCAACAAATTCAATTAATTCTTATTTACAAAGAGGACAATCAAAATAATAATCATTTTTATTTATTTCTACCTCCTCCTAACATTTTGACAACACCAATATGAATAATAGGTATTCTTCTAATCATGAATGAAAGTTAATTAATCAAGGTGAAAAATTATAGACAACCAATAATCTATTCTAGAACCATAAATTTCATTTAAGTTGTTTAGAGATCAAAGGACCATGTGTGAATCTCCACTATAGGGGCACAACATTGATTCCTTATGACACATTGATGATACAACAATAAAGTTATAATGATAAAAAAAATCAATGATTAATGATCTCATGAATGAGGTAATCAATTTTCTTATGTTTTAAAATTAATTGAATGTTAACATGAAGAGTAAACTCATCTTATTCTTCAAATATATTAGACAGTATTCATTCAAAGAAATTTTATTTGACTTGAAATTCGTTGTCATTTATATCAGGAATTGAATTTCTAAAGGATCAAATAACAACATAGAATTGGGGTTGAATCAGTTATTCCATTTTTATAAGTTAAAAATGTTTTAGAAACATAACCCCTAAAATCCATGAAGATTTATTTCCTTGTTAACTTTTAGTAAATAACCATGCATGAAATAATAGTTTAGATTGTATGCACTATAATATTTAAAATATTTGTACCTAGTATGAGAACATAAATTTTATTTTTATGTCTTCTTCGTAATCATCTTAATAAATATTTGTTACCTTCTTAGAGTCAGTCTGATTTCTATTTCCCTCTCAGAGTCAACCCCATTTTAGGTTATTTATTAAAGTCATTATAATTTCTATTTCTTTCTCACTGAATCATAATTTTGTATCATTCTGAGTTAATCTAAATTCTATATTCAGTTAATCGACTTTATGTATCCATTTTTTGTGATTATAAAATTTTTATCCTTCTCAAAAAATTAAGATTGAATTTTCTTTATGATGAACTTACCATTATGGTGGAATCTCTATATTGTGAAATTGAAAATCATCAAACCTCTCCAACAATTCAAAAAATGATATTATCATGATTTTTTTATGATTTGTGAGGACATTATGATCAGTAAAGCATCATTTAAATTTATCTTGGATGTATGAAAATTTATAACTCATGAATTTACAATATTCTTTATAATTATTCGGTACTAATAATAATTATTCAAATAGAAACTTCATTCATTAGAACCTAGAATCATCTTTCATTCTATAAATAAAGAATAGAAAAAAATCAAGCAAACAACAATTTATTCCTCTGATACTTTTGGATCTGATTATCTGAATTTGAGCCAGATTAATCTGATGAACTAATTATGACGGACCTATGTCTGATTCTTTGGTTTTAATAAATTCGATCTGACTCCTATATAAAAATATGTTTTAATACAAAAAGGATACTATTAAAAAAATAAAAAAATATCATTTTTAAAATAATTTATCACAATTGTTCTTCAATATCTACCTTTGGATGTCTTCAAAACCCTTATTAATAACTCTTTTAAATATCATAATTTTTTTCAAAACTCATGTTTTATGAAATTATTAAAATCATTTCATTTCTCAAAAAAGAGTTTTTTGACACCACAATACTTGATAAATAATTTTTTTGATGGAATTCCATCCATCGATGATGAGAAAATCTTATGGCCATGTAAATAAAAACTCCCTATCACATTTATTTTACTACCACATTCCTTTTTTCCTAACATTTATTTTCCTCTCGCTCATTATTTGATTACCACTTCTTCATATTCATAAAATTATGATAAGTAAAAGTTTTTTAAAATGTATAATGTTATTACTTTATATCCTTCTTTTTCAACATATTCCAAAGAATGCTGGGGGTTCCCCTATCATGATTTTCAAGACAAGGGGGGATTCTAAACATGTTATTGCATCTTTAATTCTACTAACCATTATTTCATCATTTCTTTTGTAAATATATCAAAAATATAATTTTTTTTTGAAATGTATTCTAAAAAATATCAAATTGAAACTTAATCTTCTTTAATGTAAAACTTTATATCAATTTATTTTGATCGTGAATGTTGAACATGATTTTTAGAAAAAGATCAATTGCACTCTCATTATCACAAATGATCTTCAATGGGTTTGAAATGTTCACTTTCATGTATTCCAGCTGAACATTCAACCACAAACATAGATTACAATACTAAGATAAATGTTTATCCTAAGGATAATTTTATATCATTACAATATCCCACCCAATCAGCATTATTATAACCATTAAAAATCATCAGAATTTTTTTTGTATGACAACCCATGTAAAGTTGATTCTTTAAGAAATCTCACAAATAGTTTTTCGCCATACATATGTGATTATTTCGGATTACATTGATACCTGTCACACAAATTCAAAGCATACAAAATATCAGGCCTTGAGTATAAAAGGTAAAAAAGACTTCTTATTATCATTTGAAAGTCTATCTAGTTCTATTGTGTTCAAGAATCATCATTCCACAATTTTTTACTTAGTGAAATAAGAGTTTAATCTTCATTGGATTCATTCATCTGAAACATCTTTAGCAGTTCCCTAGAATACTTTCCTTGGGATAAGAAATTATATTTTTTATTCTGTTGAACATGTAATCCAACAAAAAAAGTTAATTCTACCAACATTGAAATATCAAAAAATTTATTTATTTACAAATAATTTTATTTAAAAAAATATTCTCTATCCACAATGAAAATTATATCATTATCATAAATAATTAAAATTAGAGTTCTTGAGTCATAATCACTCACAAACAAGTTTCTATCATCTTATAATTTATAAATGTGTAGCATTATCAAAAAAAAATCATGCATTGAATACCACTCTTGTGGTGATTGTTTCGGCTCTGACAAATCATTGTACGATTTAAATTTTTTCTTTTCATCCTCATCAAGTATAAATACACAATGTAGTTCAATGTAAAATTCATCTTAAATAACATAATTTAAGAAAGATTAAATTACATTAATTTGATAAACATTGTATTTATACTATGTATGAATAGCTAGAATGATTTTAATATATTCTAACCATGAAATGGTGAGAAATGTTTCAAAAAGGTCCACATATTTCACCAATTAATATCCTTTGCAAACTAGTCTTTCCTTGTTTTTTGAAACTCCTCAATGCGCATTCAATTTGTTTTATAAACCCACTTTTTTTATTAAATGTTTATTTTTTGGCCATGAAAAATTGTTCCATGTATAGTTCTTCTCAATTTTATATAACTATTCAATAATATAATCCACTGATCTTTGTGTTTAATAGATTAAAAAAGTAATTCTGGTTCATCTTTTGAAATAAGCGATGTCTGATTATCTAATCTCAACATCTTTTTGTTTGAACTGAATCTTTCTAATACCTAATTTTGTTTTCAGATTCAACAAGTTTTGGAATGGTAGGAGGTATCTAATTTTATTTCACTGCTAGAGTTTACTCATCACAAGATTATTTTGAATCTCGATAAGGAGGTTTTGAAGTACATTCACCATTAATTGAATTATCTAATTTATCTTCCTTAGCATTCTCTATATATTTCTTTAAGGAACATTCTTTTTCAATTACATTCACATAATATGTGACCACCATATTTTGTAAGTGTTTGTTCTCACATTTTTATCTTATTCCATTTGATGAATAACCCATAAATGTTTCTTCCTTATCTTTCTCATCAAACATTCCCAAATATGGGTTTTTGATTTTCAGTAATTATAGACATCAAAAACATTGTCATAAATCAATGAGTTTTTTTTTATTATACCACATTTCATAAGGAGTCTTGATAGATTATGGTATCAAAAAGAATCTATTTTGGACATGTAAACTAGTACTACAAGATATTATCCAATATAATTTGTAAAGTTTTTATTTTTCTAACATACATCTTCTTATTTCCAACAAACATATATTCCTTATTCCAACAACTTCATTTTTTTGTAGAGTATTTCTAGAAAAATACTAATTATTGATATTATACTTTAACAGATATGTTCCAAATGTATTACTATCAAATTCGATAAATTTATATATTCTCTTATTCTTTATAGAATCCCCGATTTCAATATGAACATATTTTCTAAAAAATTTGACCATTTAGATACCCTCTGACTTGTGCTTCAAAAAATATTTTGTCATTTGAGTGAAATAATCAATAAAGGTGATAAAGTATAAATCACACTTTTTCATTTATGTCTCATCTACCCACTAAAATAAAAATTTATAAGATCAATTGGTCTTCTAGACAGAATTTAAATTCTCTTATGACTTTTTTAGTCATCTTTTTTTCTATAATGGAAGATTAACAACATCAGGTATTGTTTTCAACTATAGAATATTCTGAACAACATCATCATTAGAATTTTTATTCATTTTTTTCTACACAATGTGACTATATATTTGGTGCCATAATTTTTTTTCATCTTCATCACTCATGTAACATGAGTTATTGAATTCTATTATTTTAAATAGATCTGTACTTGTTATTTCTCATTTTGTAATAAATTTTCCATCTTTCACAATTTTTATTATATAAAATCATTATAAAAACCGCAACTTTTACATCATCACACAGTTCACATAAAATAGTTGAGATATTTTTTATCCCATCAACAAAGAAGACTTCATTATATTTCATCTTTTTGGTATAAATATTAGTCGTTCTAATTATTTTTATTTTTAAGGAACTACCATTACCAAACGTAATAGTTCCTTTATCATGAATTTCATCTTTTATCTATATTTTGATATAACATATCATATGAGAATAGAAACCACTGTCAATTTTCAATGGTTTTTTTCATTTATGTTCTATTACATATATTTTTAACAACAAATGTTCTTTCCTCATAATTCTTTTTTCAGATTTCTTTTCTTTTCTCTCATAAGATTCTTTTTATAGAAAGATTTTCGAAAAACTTTCTGTATGATGACATAATTTATCACAGATTCCACAATCATCATCCAAAAATTGAAATTAATATATTATATGAATGTTTCTAACATCATGATAATTCACTTGTTCAACTATCTGTATGTTAGGAATATTTCTTATTCTCCTTTCACTGTTTATTCCTATTTTCTCAAACAATCTCTAGGTTATGGATATGTTGTGACATTTATTATAATATATGTTACCATAGATTCAAAAAACCATAAATAACTATAAAATAATGATTTTTGTAAGTATATTATATCTATTGAAACATTATTGAGTATGGTAGCTCTTATCAGCTCTAAAATACTCTTGACATGGACCCTCTTTTCCTCTGACTAGGTTTTCAAATTTTTTATATTTGATTTGTTTCCCACACCATTTCTCCACCAAAGATTTCACAATTCTTATTTTGGAACCTAAATTGTCAAAATAAGCAGATGATACATTATTTTTGGAAATGGATGATTTATTCCGATTTTGAAATTAGGATTTCTCAGTACCTTTAGAAGTTTTAGATTTTACTTTTGAATAATTGATGAAGATTTCCTACATATTCATCAACATATTTGTTGAATCAAGATGTTTTTGTTGAAACATTTTGGAATATTCTTCCTTAGATTTTATCTTTTTATTAGGACCAATAATCACCTTTCCCTGTTCAATAATTCAATGTTTGTAATAGAAAATCTCTTGAATGTATTCATCCTAATTCATGTTGATATCTTTTCTTCCATCATAATATTCTTCCCAATATATTTCCATTACACTAATTTCATTCTTGAGAGTTTGGTTTTTTTGAATTCATGCAACAAGTTCAAATCAGAGCTGATACATTCTATACGATTCTTCACCACCTTCTTCACTCATTGAGGAATTTTATTTTAAACCTTTTCAATGAAGGTAATGAATTATTCTGAACATTTCTCTTCATAATAATTGTTGTCATTTGATTCTGATTCATTTTTATTACTCAAAATACTTATTTTTCTCAAGTATAGTACTTCTTGTAACTTTTGGAATAAATTTATTATTTATCATTTTTTTCACTTCTTCTGTCGAGGTTTTCCACTGAAATCATCTCAATATTATCCAACATTCCTCGTAGGGAAATTTCTAGAAAATTTCTTGATTCCACCAAACTCAAAACATTTTAGGGGAAGATTTCCACTATACATTCTTATTCTTCTTATATTGTTAATGAATATAAGAGACATGCTTTTTTCATTCAATTCATCATCGACATTATCATCATAGTCACAATGATCAACATCTTCAATGTCATGAATTTTTTATTTTCTCATAGCTATGAAAGTAATATCATAATTTATCTTCTTTTTAAACATTGGTTATTTATTCATTTCATAAGTTAATAGAATGTTATTCAATTCATAAATAGATAAATAATCATTATTTTATGAAGAGGAAATTTTATAATCAAACCTATCCAGAATGTTTCTCATATGTTTCTTCACATTCATAGAGTCAGGCATGATATCTCTTAATCGCCTAATGTTACAAAAAATTTCAGTTATTATATTGAATTATTCATCAGTTAATTCTTTATTTCTCATTATGATGTTATCCTACATACTCTATCATATGTGTACCTTTGATTCATTAAATTTTGTATTCCCTTAAAAAACATTCCATCTTGCCCCACATGCTTTATGATGTTTTGAGACCCATTAACATAAGACAAAAAATTTCTTATAAAGTCATAATGATTTAATTTCTAGAATTTCCATAAATAATATATTTCAATTATCATAAAATATTATAGGTTAATATTTTCCAACAGGTGGAAAACCAATAGTAGTAGAATAATTAACATCGAGGACACGAAATTTTTTATAAGCAGTCGTCCAATTTTTTCATCTATAATAATTTTTTACATCAAATGGATGGATTCTAATGCAATTGATAAATTTTATATTATCCATGTTAATGATTCAGTAATGGAAATTCCCTCAGATACCAATTTACGTTCCAAAGGATGAACTAACAAATTATAAGGGGGTTGAATCAATTGTTCACTTTTTATATGTTTTAAATGTTTTAGAGACTAATCCCATATAACATATTACCATTTCTTTCCTTATCATGATTTATTAAATACTCATGCATGATATAATTGTAATGAAATTAAGTTAAAAAATATTTACACGGTTTAGCCTCTATGTGAGATCCTCAACCTTTCCATAGCCACTTTCAACAGCATATATAAATACACTACTATGAACATTTTAATTAAGAAAGCGTCAACTCCCAGTAGACAACTTCTATATCTTGATAGGAATTATTATACTGTAATCTATAATTTTACTAAACATTATTATAAAAAATTGTTCCAAACAAAATAATATTCTTTTTTTAATCGTCCCCATGATTTCACAATCATAATCATAATTCTTATTTAGATGGATCTGATATTAACAATTCTTTGATTCTATATCTGACTTTATCTATACAATGAGTGTAGATATGATTTTCACAATACAATTAGTCTAGATACAATTATCTCTATATGATGATTCTATATATGATTATCTTAATACAATGGAGACAATACAATGAACTCATTCCCAATATGAAAAACTCAAATTATACCAATATAATCAATATGATGTACCTCAGACTGATTGATATAATAATATCTTCTCAATACGATCTTCATTAATCTAGTAAAAAACCTCCAATTGTTCGATCCTCTTTATGATAGAAATTCCTACCATAACTCTTACAAGATTTATTTACTGCTCTAGCTTTTCTTGTACTGTTAGTGTTCTCCAATGAATGAATGGTATGTGGATTTATTAATAGTTGACAATGAAAACAATATTGGGAAAAATGGAAACATTCCCCACATACTCAAATCTCCAAATCTCCAAATATCTTTTTCATATATAACTCCAAAATTTACATCTTCAAAACTCCATTGAGTTTTTTTAAATTTATTCCAAGTTGGATTTCATGTTTGACCCCTTCATTTATGCCTAAAAACATATCGAATTTTTATTTTGACTATTATTTGTAATATGTTTATTATGCTTTTTCTTCCCTCATAGAGTCGGTCAAATTTTTTCCCTTATCAGAGTCAATATAATTTCTATTTCCCTATTAATGTTTTCTTGATTTATGTAACTGCCTCACTAAATCTGAATTCTGTATAATTCTCTATGAATCTAAATTCTGTATTTAGTGAATCTGATTTCTGAATCCATTTTTAAAAAGTCCTAATATTGTATCATTCACTACACATTAAGATAGAATTATCATTTCACTATAATTACAATTATGATGAAATATCTATACTACAACATTGATAATATTCAAACACATCCACCATTTCTACAAAAGATTTTATCATGAATGTTTTCATAAAATTTGAGAACTTTATGATCAGAAAAGCATTGTTTGACTTTGTTTAGAAACTATAAAAAATTTCTAACTCCAAATATTGAAATCGTATATCAAGGTTCATTAGTAAAAATAAGACATATTTGAAAAGAAACATATTTTTTTTTCAAATTCAGAAAGTTTTTTACTTTTATGAATTTGAAAAATATAGACATCAAACAAAAAAATTATGCCTCTAATTCATTTGTATTAAATTTTCTGAATTTGATGCACATGGATTAGATGAACTAAATCTGATAGACCTATTTCTGAATCTATAATTCTGGTAAATTGGATCTAATTCTTATATAACAAAAACATTCTTATGTAGAAAGGTTAGTTATCAAAAAAATATAAAAAACATTGTTAAAGTTGTTTATCATAAATTTCATCAAGAATGATCCATTGAATCAAATAAAATTAAAGTTGTTCATAGGCCTAATAATCACTTTCAATGCATTCAGAACAATCAATATTTGTCATATTAGTCAGCAAAAATTTATAGTTTTATAAATATAATTTAATTTTTATTTATTTAATGTTAGTTTTCATTTAATGTAATTAATTTTCATGCCTATAATCAATATATATTCATCATATCCTCAATACAAGATTTTATAATACTGATACAATAAAATCATAATGAAGAGCCTATAAAAAACTATTTTAGAGGTTCTAAAATGTTTGGTCAAAAAACAAAAGATTTCATGGTCAGTAGCAGCAGTTCACACCATGTATCCCAGATCATTCTATTAGGCCATTGTGTGAATTAATTTGACATATCATATCGTAAAAGAAAAATTGTGTATCAAATTCGCCACAATTTCTTCCAAGATTGGATGGAATACTTCATTTGTAATTACAAACCTTGTTATTAGGGTAAAAAATTTGTAACCCGTGCATTTATATGGTGAAACTTTTCATGTATAATACGAATCAAGTATTTATTTCACGGAAAATAAATATAGGCAATTGAGAAATAATTAGTTCACATGATTTATATAAATTATTCATGAATTTTACCCTAAAAATATACTTAGGGATATAACATCCCATCCCCTAGAAAATATCATAGACTTATAGTGAGAAGGATGCTCATCATGTTGTAAGATTACACACAGTATACCCAACAAGTTTATATAAAAAACTAAAATTAATTTATTTCTCTATGAACATAATCATTATGTGTTCTTCATATCATTTATTTTACTCATTCATTCTATATGATGTTTTTATTTGAATATATATATATACAATTAATTTGTGAATACAAATTCATACTATATTCCATTTATATTTATAATACATCATATAATTTTCATGAATTAAAATCATCAAACAATATGTTAATTAACACACATTTTGTAAACCATTTAGTGACTAAAAACACCATATAATCACATGATTAGACATTTATTTTATATTCCACATTGGTGAAATATATATGATCTCTATACGAGGTGAGTAGTTTAAACAGGTACTCATCGAGTTGCTTCTTTATACAAGCTTTGAATTTGTTATATTATATAAAGAATAATGTTAATTTACTAAATATATATAAAATAATAGTGGATGGGAATATCTTGGATATATTAGATAGAAATTAAGATTAGGTCAATTAATATGTTAATAGGATAATTAATAAGATTAAATCAAAAGTGTATTATCTTAATTATTGAACAAATCAAAATAAATGTTAACCGATTATTTTAAATATGTGTTCATTTTACTAGATGACAGTCATTACATTTGGTTAGTATTTATATTACTATTTTTTAAATATTTTTAGTTCATATATATTGTAAAATATTTTTATTAATTTAAATATATGGATAATGAGTCATCCCTCCCTCATTATTATGTATGGGCATGCGGGCTCATGGTTTCTTTTTTTCCACTTCTCATTCATTTTTCATACATTTTATGGTAATGTATGGCATCGACAAATATCATAGTCACATAGAGTTTTTCAAGTTATAGTTAAGGAGATAATAGACCTTGTAGATTTTTATGACAGTGGTGCAATGCTACAACTCATTCCTTGACCTGCTAAATTTTTTTTCCCCTTTTGCAAATAGTTTATTTAATTTCTTCTGAGTAACAAAATTAAATGACATATAACATATTCCGACCACATTTATATTCATTTATTTATATACCATGCATGGTTTATTTAATTGATATATGGATAAAATCAAAAAAAAGGAAATTAGATATGAAAATATTGCATTGAAATAAAATGATAATATTAAAATGTTTTATCAAGCTCTTGGTCATACATTTTATTAAAATACACATAAAAGTTATAATATTTTTATTTTCAAAAATTTAAAAAATGTTTAATTAGAAATACTCACGTTAATATTAAACTGTCGCACCATCCATTATCTAATTTAAGATTGTCCCAAAGTAAAAATGTTTGTTTATGAATATTTGTGGGACACTATTATTTATTTTGGGTTATAAACAATGATATTACGCCGAATTATCCAAACATATAATGAATATAATATCCATTTTCTGTAGAATAAAAATATAAGGAAATATTTGAGGAAATTGGAGTCATGACTTCTATATTTGTTAGTCCACTTATCAAATTAAGAGACTGCAATCCCTAAGTTGCAAAGACCACCAACATATGTAAAATTTTATAATTTTCATATCCTCTGATTCAATTATAAAAATGGAAATACGGATCTATTCCACTAAAAATACCTTTTTACATGACATTATGAGATTAATGGTGAGGGTCGTTGGGGCATTATAAAATAGAGAGAATCATAATAAACATAAAATTATTATGAGTAAAATAATATGCCATCTATTGTGTTTTAAATAATATAATATTACACTGTTTTATAATAATTAAATGAATATAAAAAACATATTCACTAAAATAAATTATATAAAAAATAATATTTTGGAACATTAATTCAATTCCAATAATGGATTAAATGTTTAGGAGTTGTGATGTTCCATGAAATGTAGTATTACATGCTAGAATAATTAATCTCATACCAACCTGCTAAAAAGGTGAGTGATTAGAAATTAACTATCTATGAGAATCACCTACGTGGTGCATTTTTTATTCAATGGTTTATTTTATAATCAATGTCTTATGAAATCGTGAAGTCTTATAATAACAACGATTCATATAAAATGTCTTAGAATCTCCATTATATTTATTATGGGATATAATGACAAGAAGTATATGAGATATATAAGACACTATACATGATTATGATTTTAGATAGTATTCATGTTGGGCCTCATGATCTCAAACATATTTTCTACATTGAGTATTTAGTGGTTCTATGGTTCAGGATTCCAGATTAATAGTATATTGATCTCATTAATTCATCAATCCCATTTGGATTCTCTAAAATTAATATTAAATAAAACTTGAAAAACATTTAAATTACTCTAGAAGATTATATATCTCAACATATACTCATTGAAAAGTATATAAAGCATGGGAACCATTCTATTCTTATAGTGAATAATAGAAAAGTCCATGAAGCAATCTTTAAGGCTAACTCCAAGTATAATGAATCATTAAAAAACTTATCCAAGATGAGGATAATCAATGGTAGTGTGTTTAAATAATATAATATCTATTTCATATGAGGGAATAAAGGCCACTATATGAAAATCACCACAATCTAAAATATGTTAGGGGACTCATAAGGTGTTGTGTGTGTGGATAATAATCAATATGTTTCTATGAAATGGGTATTTTTGTAGTGTTTTGTTCTTATATATGTATTCAAATACATGAACCAATTATATTCTAGAATACTTTTCCTTGTGTGGTAGACTTCTTAATACCAAATGTATCTAGACTATTAGTCATTTATAATATAAAATACAACCTAATGTTTTTTATTGAAATGATCATGGATTTGAATGATTTGTAATATGTTCCTACAGTCACCAAGAACATTATTATTCTACCCAAACATAATATATATGGATTTATGTTAAAATTTCAAAATAAGTGTTTCTTGTTCTATAAGTAAACAATTTTTTATTTTATGTTACATTAAAATTATGAGATTTACGTGTGGGATTACATTAACCATGTTATTTTAATCAATGATGAAAAGAGTTTAAATAACCCAAACACACACAAAAATAGTATCATTTGTTTAATCATGTACTAAAAAATGATTTTTCAGTATTACACAAATAATAATATTGGGATATATTTGAACAATAACCACATGGTGTATGTCATCAATTCTTTCATGGATGTAAAATCCTCATTTAATGTATTAGTGAATGGGATAAAATTATTCTTGATTTTGTCTGTACTGATGTGTGTGGACCATTTCCAATTCAATATATGTATGGGTTCAAATTCATAAAAAGATTTACTAATTACTTTAGTAGCTATGGGTATGTTTTCATAATGACACATAATTCATATTACTTTTTTAAATTCTAATAACATATAAATTCAGTTGAAATTATATTTTTTATTAATATAATTTAAATCTACCCAAAAATATGTGGATAATATTATAATAATGACTTCAATGATTATGTAGGCCATATATGGATTTTATCTCCACTCACATTCCAAATGTGCAACCAAATTGAGTGGTGTTTTTGAATGAAGGAACTACAATGTGTTTGATGTGATGAGAACGAAGATGATTCATGAAATACATCATTTATAATTTTTTAAATACACATTATAGAATCCATTAAACATACTGAACTATTTTCTAACTAAGTAGGAAAATAGTATTTTATAAAAACAATAATTTAGACAGAAATCCTCATTGTCAAATTTATGTGTGTGTGGTTTCAAATTTCTAATTCTGCAAACAAAAAATCACTCTGATGACTAAATGTATCATTACATGTTTCCATATGTAAGATATAAGGTATTAATTTTATAATAATTTATATAATAAAATTTTTATTATAAAATTATCATCTTTGATGAGTGGGATAAATTATCTCATGGGGATATTGGAAAATATATATAATTTTAGCAATTCAATGATTGGGATAAACAAATATCATTATATAAACAGATTCCCTAGATCCCCGTAGAAAAAGATGGTCATGAGACATAAAAACTATATTAGAGAATAAAATAGGATACAAAACATAAAATATATGATTTACTAGTCAGTAAAAATGTAATCTAATTATTAGTATAAAATAATATTCTCTTAACCTAAATGAAAGAAATATGTGTCATAGAAGATTTTAATTGGTATAAAGAAAAAAATATAAAATAAAATCCATGTTCCAAATTTATATTTCGATTTTCAAATATTATTTAGTGGATGTAAATACCATTTGATGAAAATGGGTATTCAAGGAAAAGATATACCTAGAAATGATATTATGTACCTAAAATACATTATTAATTACAAAAAGGGTCTAAAAAGCTTCAATGAATATAATATATAAAAAACTACATACAATTTACCATACAAAAATTGATCAGAATTATACATTTCATAGCCACATACAATAAATATGAGATTTAATTAATTTGATTTATGATATATTTAATTACTTGAATACATAAGGAATATATCTATATGAGAACACTATAAGGGTCATGATTTCAAATTATGGTAACAGGGTTTTAAAGGTGTATACTCCCACTTTCCGACTAATGAAATTATCCATTTCATGGAACATTAAATATTCTGTATCCATAATATAATTTAGTTTCACAAAGAATTTATGGGACCTTTGAGTATATAAAAGT
The DNA here is from genome assembly GCA_963277665.1 of Viscum album. Lineage (NCBI taxonomy): Eukaryota > Viridiplantae > Streptophyta > Magnoliopsida > Santalales > Viscaceae > Viscum > Viscum album. The sequence continues at coordinate 736,238,077 of OY728147.1, read as the reverse complement.
TTTATTCGGAAACAAATCATTTTTGTAATGGTGTATATAGATAATATACTACTTATTAGAAATTAAATACTAGACTATTGTCTATAAATGAGTAGTTGAACACATTTTTCTTCATAAATGACCAATGTTTAGAAACAAGAATTTTTTAGATAATGATTCATAATAATAAATCCATGTGGCTTCTTGGACTATGGGAATGTATGTTCATTGAAAAGACACTATAGAGATTCACGATTGATCTATCAAAGTGTGTATTGTTTAGAGTGAATCATGAAAATTAAATTTCCAAAAAATGTGGCCTTAATAACATAAGAAGATACATTGGATAGCATGGACTATATATGCATAATTTATTGTGTAGTAATATATGATATGTTATGTACTAGTATAGATGTATATTATACATAATAATAGGTCAGATGATATAATGACGAACATGGTGACCAACTGTAGATGGAATTCAATTCTATTCTTATATAATTAAGTCATACGACGTATATCTTCTTGATCTATTGAGGTGATGTGGAGCTAGTCATTAATATAAATTAGGATACTAGTTTCTATGAATATCAAGGTGATCTAGATTCATGATCAACATACATCATCATCCTCAATGGTTGTTCAAGGGAGATTTAATATCTCAATGTCATCATTGGTCACTAATTCTATAATGGAGACTGAGTATTTTATGGCTTTAAGATATCTACATAAGTGGTTTTCATTTTTAAACTATATCTATTATATTGACTTGGTGACTAGAATTATACACCCAATAACACTCTATTGTGATAATACTATAGTGGTGGAACTTGTAGTGGAGCCATGGTAATATCTATGGATGAATCACATATATCATAAATATAATTTATTATTTTATGATACTCGAAGTGGTGACATCTCATCAAGTAACATTTCCATGAATGAAGATGTGGTAGACCACATAACTAAATACATAACTCAACGTAATCATGATCATCATTTGATATTTAACATATTAAATTTATTTTAATTTTTATCTATCCCTATTGAGATTTTGGGAAGTAATTATTATAGAACCAATTGTTTTAAATTGTTTTTGATTTGTAATCATTGATTTCCATATAAATAAATTTATATACATCATATTTTTAATTATTCCAGGTGAAATTAATACAAAAATTTCCCATAATATCAATCACATTGAAATTGTAATAGAAATTATAAACTGAGATATTAACCTTAAAATACTATGATATTATTCTGAAATATTATTTAATGATGGGATAACACTAGATTATTAGAATTCTGGCCCCTATAATCTTGGTAAGGGATATTGAAATTAACCCATGGATTTGGAAAAGCATAGAAATAACATAATGAATGATTTTAAGGAAACTTGTTTGAAGGAGTGAAAATGGAAATGGAAAAAAGTCTATCTTTAAAATATCAATCCTTCATGGACTGCCACTCTGTGAGGAGATTCGCTTTGTGAGGAACCTAAAAACTATGTAGTTTGTTCTAGAAATGCAGAAAGACCAGTTCCCCATAGATGAAATCATTTTTAAATATTAGGTGGAAATACATACCACACAATAGTATTCTCTCATGAACTCAAATGATTCTCTAGTAAATAGAAGTCAACGGCTCCTTGTGAATGAATCGAGGTCAATTTCGAGATAGATGGATTTATCCGCACCACCATAGATGATGTCCTTGTACCCCTACTGACTAATTCATCCGCAGATCGTTTTTCTTCCATGGGCTTCCCAAAAAGATAGATTGTGACCTCATCTAAGATGATTAGCTATACTACTATCTAGTTCTCTGTATCTACATTAATAGAGTGACGGACGATTTTTAAATTATAGTTATTTTTAAGAGATCAGATGATTGTTTGATTGAAGAAGTCGCGCAAGATGAGAGCACAAAAAAAGATGGATCCATCTGATTATTCCCTACATGTAAAGCCCCACAGAATTGTGTTAAGGGGGAAAAAATCTAAAACAAATTATTATTATTTGAACTAATTATCTTCTATGCGAATATTCATCATGAAGATTTAACCCGAATACCTATTATCAAGGTAGCATCCCTCATAAAAAATAGTTTTTTAAGCATAACCCAACATCGTAGAGAAAATCGCTATGCTGACGGAATTGATGCCCACGTAACATCATGTTGTGTGGATGGAACGTGGCCCTTCATAGAAAATCGTTACACTGATCAAACCCAGGTTTTCATGCCACCATGGTTTGTGCACAATCACCCTACTTGAATAGAAATTCACTATGTGTAGGAAACACAATCCCGTGAAAGGATATACTATGCCGAATGGATAATCCATGTGAGCTCTAACCTCTCGTTCCATTCATTTCCTTCTATTTTCTTCACACCACTGGTAGTCCCTCTGAAATCCAGTCCAATGGAATCATGAATAATCTTCTCCCAAATCCACCGGATATATATGATGAGACCACCTTGTGCATCTACACAACCCTCTAAGTTTACATACCCATGGAAATCATAGTAACATGGGTAATCCTTCAAAAACGGTGGACCCTGTAATGTTCATTTGTTCACATTCCCATGGTAGCCTTGGTCCATACCAAATGTTAATCACATTATACTCCATGTTCAAGGGATCGAGGGGAACCTCTGGCCATTCCTTTCGATGAGGTCCAGTGTTGAACATTATTTAATTTTCCACAAAAACAATTTTAGGGATATCCTACTAAGGTAATCCCCTAGCCTTTCTTGCAAGAGGTGGAATTCATTATCCTCTTCACCTTTTCCTAGGATATATCCAGGTATCTTTCCAAATGCCACTATCCTAAATATCAAGACACGAGAGTAGACGTGCTATCTCAAATACCCTCTATAACACTTTGGACTCTGATACCATCATTCATCAAATGAAGTGAGATGTATGATCTTCATATCCACTGCCTCCTCTTATTTCTCACATTGAGCATGAATCACATGATCTTAGAGGTTGGTGGTGATCATGAAATTTGTAAGATCCCAAATAAATGGGACATCACTATAGATGTAATCACCAACATCCACTCAAATTGGCTTTCTTAGTAGATTTAATCCCAAATCAAATTTACTCAAACGGGTCTCCTAGAAGCTGTAATCCCAAATTATATCCCCCGTATGGGTAGATCCTTTAAATAATCCCTTATCATAATCCCTTAATAGGACCCATCCAACTTTTATGACCCAACTCAAACTGAACTGTGTGGACTTTGATTCCCATATAAATTGAATACGTAGGAATCCTTCCTATGGTCCAATTCCAACACACAAATCACCCTAATGTTTTGCAAGCTACATCATTGATAGGGTCACATACACCAATAAGTCCATATCTCTTCTACGTATCTTGGGCTTCAATATAGTATTTCCCAATACATCTTTTCAAGGTAACCTTTCACTTGGATGAATGTACCACCTGAAGTGAAACTACATGGTCGGTTCCTTTTCATATGACATTAAAAGTTGATGTGTCTATTAAAGAGACACTGAACTATGTGGTTCTAGTTCCCCTAATGAGGATATGTAGGAAATTCATCTTAGGGGTTCAATCATGGTATTGAAATAGCTCTCATCCCCTTTAGATGTTGATGAATTCTAGGGAGCCACCCCAAATGGCTAAAATCCAATATTTTCTGAGTGAATAACAAAATGATATCCAATTTATCCACAAATGTGTAAAATTGATGGAGAACCATGGATACATACATACCCTTCAATTTATTGAGATCCTCGGATAAATATTTATGATTCTGAACCCATTCATAAAAATTATCAAGTCGTTCTCTAGTGGTAACTCACAGAAACATTCATGGGAATGAGCCATGGATTCACAAACATATGAATATACCATAAATCAATATGAGTGTCCTAGAATAGTCAATAGTTCCCCCCAAAAAGGGTCACATGAGCACGATTTCACATTCTCATGGAAAATGTGAGTACTTAAATATTGTTATCAAAATCATCCAACAAAATCATTCCTTTGGGAAGATGGTTGATAAATCATGGATATTCGATTCATTAAGTGTTTCTATATCCCTGAGAAAATACATTACAGATTATTTGAAGATTCTATTCCTGATATAGATCAATCAAGAAAAACTCAATCTATGAAATCAATCGGTGATCCAAAGGTTTTTATCAGAAAAAAATGTGAAATCAATTGGAATCCTTAACCATGATGGAGATGTTACCCTACAATAGGCCATATTCACATTCCAAATGGGAATAAGGCCTAGAAAGATCATCAATTATACTTGTGGTCATAATTTGCTACTTTAAGGGAGGGTCCGTACCTTTCAGATTTATTTTAATAATTCTTCAAATATTATTTAAATATAATGGAATCCTAGAAGTTCTCATTCAAACATGTGTCAAAAACTGCTATAAGAAGAGGATGTTGTAACCCTCCTAAAATCTCCAATGCTGGGTAGAAAATACAATGATCTGGCTGTACCATCATAATATTATTCTTCAGATGTAGGAGGTTGCAAGACAGGCCCTCCAAACAATGAAATCCCACCATTCCCCCACCCAGTTGCTACCAGTTGTATAGAACCAAACAAATACACTAGCCATATCTAATCATTTAATGGGCCATTCATTACAATTTGGCAATGATTTTCTCCCTAATAATTGGGAGATAGGTGAAGTCGTAAAAAATGAATTCATCCCTACTGCATAGGGTCGCCACTGAAGGTCCCCAAACAAAATACATTTTTTTCCAAAACCATGGGGCACAATATCCCCATTCTAAAGAGGATATCACACCAAGGACTCCTGATCATGTACAATAAACACAGGTCCCCCAAAATGCTCTCCATGGGCGACAGACACATAATTAGAAATTGTTCATCACCCTGGTTCGTGAGGAGGAGATATTCCATGCTAATATCATGAAAAAAAAAGAATACATGTATTCATGATCTCTCTTCTAATGACTATCAAGAAAATACAACAAAATATTATGAGAAACTACAAATTCCAACCAATTATCTCCACGATCACCATGAAAACAGGGTGGGGAATTATATGCATATGAAAAACATGAGCTGATCTACACAAATAACATCATCTAAATAGGTTGGAAACCAAAATAAAGGCACATATCCCTTCAAATCAACATGAATCCCACAAGAAAAATATAGTGTTTTCCAAATATGGGAAGTGTAAAATTCCTACCCCCACTTATGAAGACCAACATTTAAATATGTTGGAAATCAAATACAAGTAGAGTAAGATTCTTGTGGATTTATTCAAGATAGATAGACAAATATAGTGTAAAATTAGTAAACTTGGATATATACTCTAAAATATCAAGCCTATTACCCTTATAGGATGGAAACAGAGAAAATAGCTAGTGAATCCCAGCTATAACTCAGTGGTTGACTCATTCTTCTACCATGAAATAGGAGGCCTACCAGCACCCCTTAGAAAAGCATCGAGGAATAGAGAAAACACATATTACTTCTCCATAATTGGAATGTGCATACATCACTATTTGAGCCAAATAAATATCTCAAAAATCTTTGAATTGATATAGGATCACACCTAAATTCTAAATCATATCTTACAAACCAATCAAAATTTAATAATATCTATGGAAATAGAAAGGCGTAGGGACACAACCCCATCTATCTAAGTGGTGTGAGAAATCCATAAGATAATATGGTCATTTCAGAGTATATCTTCTTCCATTCTTCATTAAAAGAGTGTCAACACTCAAATTCTATGATAAATGGACAATCGAATCGGGAAAAAATGCCCATTCCAACTAGGTTACATAGGTTTACCATAGTGGCCCCTCTAGTGCAGGCACATATACCTTCCATAAATCGTGATGCTCTTCGGTGTATCCTAGATGCATCATGGGATCTACTCATACTGAAACCCATTTATGAAAGACTTTACCAGTAGGAGGCTTCCCTAATCTCCCACAAGAGAGCACCCAAAAATAATTCTCACCAAAAGAAACTGGGATATGATGAGCATATTCATGACACTAGTCTACAGGAATATGGAGTTATTGATTCCACCAAACACCTGTCAATAAATATTTATGATCTTATAGAACCATTAAAAAATTTATGAAGTTATATTAGTAGGTTCGATGGTCCTCCCCACAATGTTATTACTAGTAGCTCCAAAGGTCTTCCTCCGTGCAGCCATGAAAGATCACTTTGTGGGAATGAAAGGATCAATTAAAATTGTCTATCTTCTGATTAGTGTCATGGTATCCAACCTCATGGCTACAATATCAAATTGAATAAAGATACTCTCCTTAATATTGTCTTCCATGATGGTCCTCTCTAAGGTATACCCTATAAGAATTCTTTCTCCAGTCAACATCAATCTATGATGGTAGTCCTTGCCATAATGGAACTCACTACAATGTCCTTCCCTATATTGACAGCATAAATAAAAATGGAAATCCTCATGTTGCATTCAATCCGAAATGTCTTTCTCATGATGCACTCCACAAAAATTGTCCTTGTGTATGGATACAAATATATGATGGTATTCCTCTCTATTATAACCCCACCGATGGAGTTCTTCCCCACAGTCATGTTCAATATCAGCATAATGATCCTCCCCTTGCCAAATCAAATACATGAAATCCCTCATATGATGAGGTGCTGGGAAGGATAGGGTCAAACATGGTATATTCTCTTCTAAGGATAAGGGACATCCTTTCTCAGGAAAAAGATGCATGGGTGGCATACTCATCTTTTGAGCCACCTGCATACCATTCACATATCAATGGGATCCATAGTACTCCTGATACATATAATGAGATCATAAAAAAGAATCCAAATCGGGTAGATAATGTAGTGTAATATCTGGATAAAGACAAAATGGGTTTGATACTTGTGAGAAGGCAATTATCCAACAATGATATCCCAGTTTTTTTATTCCCACATCAACGTCTAAATTATATTTACCAATGGAATTTTCATTTTAATTCAAACATATAATATATATAAATCTTTGTACAAAAATATATCACCTAAAAAATTATTTAACTATGACGGGCACATTGATAATTTTAGAATAATTGAGAGAGCATAGATATCAAATCGATTTCGAATACATCTCATCTACGAGAGGAAATAAACCTGAGAGGTGAAATAATGAACTTCAACATACCCACCTCCATGAATTGAACAAGTTGTGTTGCATTATCTGAAAATCCCTCTATAGTGGTAATATCTAGGGTTGGAGAGATAATAGAGATTTTCAATTGACCTCAATTCCAATTCAGCAGAAACCACTGGAAATGACATCTTGTAATGTCATTATCACAAGGAAGTGATCAAATGAAATTCATGTTTGGGAAAGGATTCATGTTATACAATAACCGACCTTGAGTAAGTATCAACAGAGTCAAGACCAATGTGATAAAACAACTAAACAACTCTTAATCAAGAAAATAAAGAACATTCATGAGGATTTTCTCCCAAGGAAATCCAATCAGCAAGTGTTGCTTCTCATAAACAAATTTTTCACATACCCACCTGACACCAGATATAGATCTCACCTGAATGGGAATGCATGAGATCAAGAGATAAGAAATAATAGTAGAAATGACTATATTATAGGATCATCCCCATTCCATTGGGATGGGGGAATTCTTAAATCTATATTCCCCTATAAGACTAATAAATCTAGGACGAGGCATACTAATGAATAAACTAGATCAACCCCGGATTTTAGGGATGTGGTCATGTTTTCCTCAAACACCCACCCATAAGACATCAGTATTTTCCTCATTTGGTAGGGTCAAAAATAAAGTGGCATCCCCATTCATCCTATATCATATTTCATTTCCCCAGAAGGGATACATATGAAAAATTCATATAAAGTATAACTCTACGTTACCCATCACCACAAAAACATGAACAGGACGCCGTAAGGGAATAATGAGATTAAACAAAAGAGTCTAAGAGACATCCTACCATTTAGAAGCTGGTAAGTCACCCAAAATGAATTACACATTAGAGAACGTTGTGGATGTCAATATTAGGGACCACTACAGAAATGATGCAAATACAAACGAATAGTGAAAGGATTTTTGTGCTCATTATCTGATCCACACCAAAACTAGAGGTGTTCATACCCAGAACCAGAGGTTCACCCAAAATTTGGGAGTACCCTCGACCAATCCCTCATTACTTAATTTGGGAATCCATAACAACCAGAAGAATAAAAATAAGATCACTGATGCTTCACATCAACCTCAAAATGAAAATGAGTCCTTGATGCTTGAAGAATGATTCAACTAGAAAGAGGAAAAAATGAAATAGTTGAGGTGAATCAACATATAGTTTCTCTAAAGAACCCTTCAGATGTAATATAATCCTAATTTTCCTATGGCAAATCCTCCACGTAAACTTGTATAAGGATTACCATATCAACATGGGTTTATCCCAAAGAATGGAGCAAGGCTGAAATGATCATACAAGATAGCACTAAGAACATCAATCTACCTGAATCCAATCCTAGATGTATATCAATATTTCCCTCAATTTTGGAATCAAATGGAATAGATTCAAGAAAATACACAAACGATACCCCTATTAGGGAATCTATCTCATGTACTGTAGCACCGACATGACGAATTTTCCCCCTACTACACCCAACCATGCACAGGTATAAAACAACACTCATAATGGGATCATTATTACCATTTCATTATTGATATCTTTATTGGAATCCGTGGAAGGATATCATTATTGGATAAAACCAAAACAGAAGCCTTTCCCTGATTGGGTGAGTAATGTTCCACTGCCACAAAATTTCAGGATTCCCATGTTCCTGGTTTTCAATGGATCAGATGACCCATAACAACATATAATGTATTATTCATATCATTATGATCACATGGTAGGAACACACTAGAAAGAAGGAGTAGTGAAACTCATATTCATCATGATAAACAAAAAAAATTTCAACCTTTCAATGGTATGATAGGTTTCCAACTCAGACAATAACATGTTCGAAGGATATCTGGCAGAAGTTCCTCTTATAGTTCAACTCAACATTTCCAAGGACAATTTAAAGGTACTTCCTGATGTTAAAGTAGTAGGAGAATGAGAGTGTCTTAGAATTAATTTTTAAATGGAATGTTCTGACATACTCTTGGAATCATCCACATCCCCTATATGTGATGCCTTCTATGTGCATCAATAACCTCTAAAATGAGCTAGAAATGCCACTAAACCTGGTGAAATATATAATTGGGTTTAAATATTTCTCTTCCATTTTATAAGGAATTGAATATTACATACATTGAAGTAATATCAAATCCTTGGTAACACCATCAACCCTAGAAAAATTAGTGGGAGGTGCTGAAGTGGTATCCATTAGCTTTAACCCGCCTCTGTGCCTACTCCATCATCAAGGCCAGCACCAAATCGTGTAGAACAACCTAGACATAAAGAACCACCCTCACCTAGAAAAGATCATTTAATGTGACCTAAGATAAATCAATTAGATAAATGAAGGAATAATGTTTACTCATTCTGATATGGCCAATCATTGGATACTTTGGAGCCTCTGTGAACTACAACTTTCTCCACATACTAGAGCCAAATAGGGATGATCAGGTTAGTCCAGATTATCGGACAAGTTTTTCTCACATCAACCAGATACATGGACATTCCATATATGAATATTTTATCTTTTGAATACCACTTGCATGTAATGATATATACATGAGATGTAAAACTAGGCTCACCACCTGAAAAGTGGCATGTGGTTCTACCACTGACCCGGTTGAAGGAGAGGAGTGGAAAAAAGTGGTTATCAATAGGCTGATGATGTTAGATAGTTTGATGACTCAGAAAAAAGTGAACCACGATCATGGAATATGCAAAAAATTGTTGAATAAACCAACTATTCCCTTGGAATCTCTTAATTCAATGCATCTGACAGACTCAGCCCCACAATCCTCTAAGACTGTACTATCAAGGAAGAAATTTTATGATAATGGAATAGGTAAAGTTCAAGAATATGATCCCATGTCAAGAGAAAATCCTTCTATGAAACTATCATATTTTATGCTAGTTGATCAGAAATCTCATCAATCACCCCACAAAATGTCACCATCAGAATAATTCAGTCATTTATTCTCATCATAATATGAGTAATTGATCCTCAGATCCAGTAATTTCATTAACATAGTGGCTACCTTCTCTAATGATGAATATGGATATGATCCCAAGTTCCCTGGACACAATTAGTGAACTATAGGATGAGGATGTAGAATCAAAGGATAGAAAGGATGAAATAGTCATTGAGAAAACCCGATTAATGGATTTACCCTAGCTCGAACCATTAATATTTGAAAACTAATAGAAGATCCATTCATTAGACCCAATAGGAACAATAAAAATTCTGTTTCCCCTACCATTAGATTCTATGGACCAATCATCTTGGAATATCCATAAGGAGATGAAAAAATATGCCATTATTCATGACGTGCAAGATGACTGAGTAGGCTAACCACACAAATCATCGAAGTACCTTAAACTCCTATCAAGATGGATAAACCATCCTCATCCAATAGTCAAGCCCCCAAACTATCAGTGAAATTGAATCCCCCAGTCTGGAAACAAAGGACAATAGAGAATAAGAATGATATTCTAAAAAATTTGGCATCAGTTCCAAGGATGATTTCAATCATGGATGCCATGAATTTTTCAGTAGATCTGAGGGACGAACATATATAATCTCTTATAATCCCTGATAATTTCATAACTTAAGTGACCACCACAAAAGTCTATCAGATAGAGATCGATCCTAAGGAAATATCATGTTGTTATCTCTTTTACAGATCCATATGAAGACACCATTTTTCATGGACACATCAACCCCTTTTATGTGTCTACCGGTATAAATGGAATCGATGACCGAAAAGCCTTTATTGAAATTGGATCTGGAGTTAATATCAACCCAATGAAGACACATCACTAGTTAGGTTGAAATGAATATAAAATGATGTCCTAATACACCAATATATTGGTCTATGAAAAAATATAATAGAATCCATTAGTCTAAATCAATGTGAAAAAATTGTTTAGAGACCTCTAAGCTGACATATTATTTCTGGTGGTTCGGAAAAACATGGCCTTTAACGTTCAGCTAGGATTTACTTGGTTTCATTTGCATGCATCAATTTCCTCATCATAATTTCATTTAATCAAATATTTTATTAATGGATTTGATGGAACATTTCATCTAAATAAATCTCCATTTGAATCTTCAGAGTCACAAAATATCTATGATGGATTGTAGAAGTAGTAGGGGTAGTAACCCTTGATTGGTTCACCAGTCTAAATGGTTCTGAAATGGTTCCCACCAACCCCTTCATACTTCTTGGTGAGTAATATGTAATTCATATCCATCACTTAGAGTGCATGAGTACATGTTTGGATGCATAATGAGAAATACCCATGATTTTAGTGATGGACACCAAGCCTAATAGTATATAAAAATACAATTGATCCTTAGATAGAGATGAATACTCAAATGGAAATTACATTAATCCACCTCATAGTTCCAAAATATCCTTCAATAAACCATTAATAAAGAGGAAAATGATTACAACAATCATTACCTCACTCTATCCTCTCCAAAAAATTCTCTGTTATTAGTCTATTAAGAAGAAGTCACCTCGGGTGCCAAATGAAAAAATTGAGAATTTTCTCTTAACAATGAATAGCTCATATTGATAATTTTTTCCCATATGAATTAGAATATCATGAGTAAGGAGAATAAGATTAAAAGAAAAAAGGCCATAGTGATTCACCTGCAGCACATGAGGAGGGTGTCTTTACCACCATTGATTAACATAGGAAAATAAATATTGGTAACGAAGTAGTCCTGTAGCCCACACTGATTAGTGTGACCATATATCTCAAAGGGAAAGATGTAAAAAACTCTTTTATATAGTGGAATTGATATTTTACCTATGAAAGAGTATATAAATTCTATTCCTGGGCCCTAAGGTTCCCACAAACCACATTTCCCTACTTGAAGACCTCTATGGATACTTGCATGCCCCTACAATGACCTACCACACAAATGTCACCAAAATAGACGATTAATTAAACATGACCATAAGTAAAAACATCATTTTATAGGTCTAATATCACCTATGTCTGTTCAATATAGTCCCTATAAAAAAGAGTGGGAAGATTAGAGCTGACATCAATTTGAGCGATCTTAATTGGCACATCGTGAAATTTGACTTCTTATTCCCAATCATATAACTACTAATATATGCATTGAAGGAATATCAAGTTATCACTCTCACATAAGGCAATTAATGATATAATAAAATCTGATTGGACCATGTAAATGAAGAATCCACTACATTCAGGACCCTTAGAGAGTATTTTCTAATAAGGTAATTCCCTTTGTCCAAAGAAAATGTTAGCACCACATATCAGTGTTAAATTAATCTCATATTCAATCCCTTATTAGGAATTTTATTTCAAGGATATATTTATGAATTCGTGGTTAAATCATGAAAATGATAAAACCACCTATAATATCATTAATTCATCTTCACATAAATGTGACAACACAGCATAAAAAATGAACCCTTTGGAATGTTCTTTCAGTGTTAGTATAATGACCTGAACTTTCAGAATGATAATTTTTCCCATAAAATGTTTTCTATATTATTTATTACTCATAAAAACTATATCCCATTGATAATTAATTGAGTATAATGGAAATGTGACCATTGTAATTTCACTATTATACGACCATTGCTATTTTATAAACATTGGTCAATATGTTCATTGGAAACAACACTCTTAATAGTAATTTTAACATTGTAATTATAATTATAAATAGAAATTATATTGGTTAATTAAAGAAAAAAGAATATTTGGTGGCCCCAGATAGTAGAATCAAGTTATATGAATCCCATTTTTCAGAGCTGAGGAAGGAGTTAGCATCACTGGGTTTTGTCAGAACTAAGTCGAAGTCAAACATCAACACATTAAGCTTGAATGAAATCACATTCAGGAGAATTTTGAGTTAGTGAATTCAACCACTCGAGTGATGTTAGTATAGCCTCCCCATGATACTATCACTATCGTTCACCTTACCCTTAGTTGAAATGTGTGTTTTATAATGGGTTAGGTTTTGAGGCCATAATTACTTAAAATGTAATCTTTTAATTTAAATAAAATCTTTAATTCATTATTTCCATTTTGATAATTGTTTTTCTTGAAATAGAGATGTAATTTGATAAATTCATTTTTCCGAAAAAATTTTTACTTTTCATAAAGATATTAAATATTATATAAACCTAATTTTTTATTAAATACTATTATAATAAAATTTTCTTATCAAAATACTCTTATATAATTTGAAGTGTTAATATTTTTATATTTTTTTCAAGATTCAAAATTTTTACTATGCATTTTAATATACATTTTCTATCCACTATTATTATTAAGAAATAAGAATTTTTATAGTTAATAATTAAATATATTATATTTAGATAATTATTATGAAAAAATAAATTTCATATTTTAAATCATAACATTGATATTAGGTTATAGTGAATTGATGATAATTTTATAAAATTCATTAGTTTTTCTTGAATAGTAAAATTACAGTTTGAGTTTTTTAGTTTGTTTAATGAAATCATAACAATTTCATAATGATGTAATGAGTAATATAAACTTATGGAAGCATTTTTTGGATTAAAATATTGTAATATTTTTTCCATGTGGAAAATTCCATGAGAAAATACCATGGGAAATACCATTCTTCTACAAATATCACTACAGAGATGTCCATGGAAATTAATATAAAACATCCTCACTATTTCTGTAAACACCCACCCATTTATCCATTGTATTTCATTATTAATTAGTTATACCTAAATATATGATCTTATTACCTCCCAAGTAGTCATACCATGTTTTCCACTAGCCCTCAATGTCCCAATCATTGATTTTTAGGAGTCACACTACAAGGTAAGGTAAATCTCTAATACTCTTTTTCTTTCAAGTTATATTTTAATTTGGTATGTCTTTAAAATTAAATAATATGTTATTATTCCAAATTTATTATATCTCATTTCTATATTGAGAGTCTTTTATGGAGGGGAGACCCTTTTCATGTCTCTTCTTAATTTTTTCTAGAACCATTCTTATAGCCATTATGTTTCCTATTTTACATCTCAAACTTTATCTATTTTGTCAATAAATTATTTTCTTATATTATTTGAATACCCAAACCTCTTTCTTAACTATGGGAATTCATGTAGATGATAATATGATATATTTAATTCTGTAACTGAATTACATGAAACCCTCCCTCATTTTCCTTGGCTTTAAAATGACAACATGGTCTTGTTTTTTTAAACTCTCAAAAACACCATGATTCGGATATGAATCATGTGTATTTTATTTTAAATGGGTTATTTATGAAATGTATAATTATGGTATATTTTCATCACATTAATTAATAAATATGAAGGGTTTTCCATGATAGTTCATCAATTAATTGGGTAACGAATTTAATCCCTAGAGTTAACATGTTTTACAATACCTTGGTGAATAACCTTGGAATTATTTATAACACCTCAATGATAAAAATTAGTTATATGATTCTGAATAACTAAATTAAATTTTGTTTCTAAATTTATATGTAATGAATCATGATCTTTTTGTTATGATATTACTCTTTTTTTATTTCTCATATATTTACGTCATTCCTCATGTTATTATTGATATTACTCAAGATTATAAGTAAACACTTTCCCTTATTTTCCCTTAGTTTATCTTATGATCTCTATTTCTTTTTATGTATTTCCATAGTTTAAGAGATGAAATAAATGTAATTATGATGAATCTTGATGAATTTTTTCATTTGGAATAGAATAATGTTTTATGTTTTCATATATAATATCATTTCTTTCCAAAAAAAACAAAACTTTAAAAGATCTTATATTTTTGTACAATGTATTTAAAATTTATGTAATATAAATTAAGGATGACATAGTTGGTATAAAATGAAGGATTAGTTATTTTTTAGAAATTAGTTTTTCAAAAAATATGGAAGAACCCAATAGAAAAGTATATATATAAGAAAGCTTTCATGAATTTGGTTAAAATAATAGGTATATGGGTTCTGAAGATATAAATCTATGACCATATAGGACAAAGTGGATGTTTATATGTTATTGATTTACCTCGGGTTAAAACCTAAAACAAAACTTTTTGACAGACTCAAATGGGAACAGGTGCCTGATAATAGGCCATTTTTTTCTCTTGTTTTGACACTCCTATGAGATATTTTTGGTTAATCACAAGATTTCAATGATCCATAATGGAGGATATATAGAAAATGTAATTTTTTATAAGTAATAATATATTTAAGAATAATATTTTATGACATAAAATACCTTTAAAATTATATTATTATTAAATGAACCATGTTTATCATTATGTTTTTTTCTGTTATAAAGTGGTGGGAAAACTATAAATCACATAAATGGTGAGCATAAAAGACCTGGAACTGATGGACTTCATATGGAATTTGGAATGGATAAATTAATGGGAATGAGGAACCACCTAACTCGAGTTATAGAAAATAACTTAAATAAACTTGAGATACCATATTCACCATGAAGGGAACAACTGTCAATTTTGTCTTTTATGCACCAATGACCACCAACATTTAGTGGATCTACCAACACATTTCTTATTGAATAATGCATAATCTCAATAGAAAATATACTTTTTGTAATTCGTTTCTCAAAAAAAAAATACAAAGTCATACTCTATGTATACCTCTTAGAGGGAGAAGCTGATCAGTGGTGGAAACGTATTAAAAAAATTAGGTAAAGAGGGGAGATTGAAGCTATGGATTAGGAAGTGTATAGTTTAGTATTCTTAAATAGGTATATCCATCATTAAATAATAACAAAAATGGAGAAGGAATTATTTGAGCGAAAGTGGAAGAAAAAATAATCTGTAGGAATATATGAGGTAAAAATCACATGACTTTCTCGCCACACCTCTATCATTGTCATGGATCCTAATAGGGATTGTTTGTAGATTATTTAGTGGACTAAGAGAACATTTATGGAAAATATTACCACTTGAGATTATGATAGTGATGATGAGATAGTGAAAAGTTCCATGAAAGACAGATTAGAGTTCAATGAGAAATAGTGGTCTCACAAATTGAATTAAAATATGTTATCTTTGGATCCAAAATCATGAATGAAAATTTACCATGAGAGGGGAGGAATGAAAGTACAACATTATAATTGAAAAAAATATGGGAAGAAGCATTTAGGGAATTTCAAGCTAGGTGGTTTTAAATGTTAAAATTTAGGATGATATGCCCATATTTTTATGAACTATAATTGTGAGGTGAAGCCACAACTTCTCAGCAATAAAGAAAAGGGGATGATGGTACATTCCATCCCTAAAGTCCAATGCTTCATTTGTGGAAATATTAGTGAATTTTCCAATCACTATCCAAATATGTGGGAAGTGGAGGAGAATGACCATCATCCACATCATAGGACAATATAGAAGGGTCAGTATCTTTCTACCCTGAAGGATGGTGTTGAAGCTCCAAATGATGTGGTGGAAGGTACTCAAATTGTTCTATCAAATCATGAATGTACATTAATTGATTTTAGTGCTATGAATTCCTTTATTTATTCAATGTTTTCAATGATTATAGAATCCATACCTCAACTTCTAGAAGCATAACTATTAATCAAGACTCCTAGAAGAATTATCCATCAACCAATATTGTATAGAAACTCTAGTATTCACTATTGCGAGCACAATTTCATCACAAATCAAGTAGTCATTCCCATGCAAGAATTCGACATTAAATTTGTGATGGAATGGATCAAAAAGTAAAATACAAAGATGAACTATAGAAGAATGGAAATCACATTAGTCTTAAATGCATATCCTAAAATTGTTTTCAAAGGAGAAATAACTAAACATGAGTTTTCTCTAGAAGAACCAACTGTATCCTTATTTAGGAATATGATTGGTGGATATGAAGAAGGAATTGAAAGATTACAAATAGATAATTTCCCATTATTTTGGAATACATTTAATTATTTCTTAAGAAGTTACTTAGGCCTCCCCCATAAATAAATGTAGAGTTTTCCATTGAACATATTTCTCGATCCTGTAAAATATCAAAGACCCCACATATAATATAAAATGTAGAGATGGAAGAATTAATGAAACAATTCCAAGATCCTTTGAATAAAGGGTTTATTCAGTGATGTGTGTATCCTTGGGGATAACCTGTTCTCTTGAAAAAAAGAAATATTGATCAATATGATTATATACTAATTATTAAGAAATTAATGGGATAAATGTGAAGAAAAAGTACCCTCTTCCTAGAATTGATGATTTATTTAACCATCTTTGGGGGGCTCAATTCTTCTCCGAGATTGATATTTGATATTTTTATCATCAATTGATGGTGAGTAAAGGAGATATTATAAATACAGCCTTCCAATTAAGATATGGATATTATTATTTTTTGAGGCCCTTTGGTTGACTAATGCCCCTTATCTTTTTATGGATTTCATGAATATACCCATTATGTACTACCTTGATAACGTTTTGGTAGTTTCTATTGATGATATTTAGATATATTCTAAAATTCATGAGGATATTCTAATGGTTATATTTGAATATATGTGGAAAGATAGGTTATTTAGAATGTTCAACAAATGTTAATATATTTTTCAACAAGTTTCTTCATTGGATAACATTGTAACACTGAAGGATGATAATTATACCTTGTGAAGATAACAGTTAGAGATGAGTGTCACCATCATCCAATAGTTACTGAGATTTGTAGTTTCCTTGGGTTAGAAATATATTATATGATGTCTATGAGAAACTTTTCACAACACTCGAATCCACTAACCATGCTAACTCAAAACTTCTTCAAGTTCATCTAAAAAATGATTACGAATATTGTTTCTAATAGATGAAGATGATGTTGGTTATTACACCCATGTTAACTCTACCCTCTATTAGAAAATGATTTTTTTATATATTCATCTATGAATTTGATTTGGTGTGTCCTAATGAAAAATGAAATAGTGATTTCATATGAATCTCAATAGATGAATCCTCATAAGCAGGACTATCCTACGCATGATCCATAGTAAGGTTGCATTTTATGCTCTAAATATATAGAGTCACTATATTTATGTGTTGAAATGTGATATATACACAGACTACCAATGTTTGTGGTATATTTTCACAAAAAAATAATTTAATATCAAACTAAGGATATGGTTGTGACATCTAAAAGACTTTGATTGTTCAATTCATTGTAACCCTTAAAAATAGAACAATGTCACTAATGCATTGTATAGGAAATACCATGTAGTGTTGGAATAGATGGAGATTCAAATAAATCCTTTTATCAAAGACATGATAAAATTGAACATGGTAATTTTAAGGAAAAGGACATCATCCACCCGATCCCAAATTATTTCTCAACCATCCTTAATATATATTATCAAAAAATCTCAAAAAAACATACTTTGTTATGTAATAAAATAGAGGATGTGATAAATTTGATGTTTCCTATGTTCAATATTGATCAAGAAGGTGTAGTGAAATTTTGTAAAATGATATGGGTTCCATCTATTCCATAAATAAATAAAGATATGATGGATGATGATCACTACTCCAAATCCTCTATTCATCTACGAAGCAAAAAAATTGATAGGGGCCTTCATGATCATTAATGGTTGGATAACATGTTAAGAGACACAATTGAATACTATAAAAGGTTCTTATTGTGTCATTAAGTGAATTCATAGTGACATATTTCTAAAGGAAAATTAAAACCACTACCTGTACAAGTTGGGAATTGGGATAATATCTCTATGGACATTTTCACTAGTCTCCCAAAAACATCCTTATGAAATAATATGATATGGTTTGTAGTGGACCATCTCACTAAGACTTCCAATTTAACTCTATATGGGATGATTTATCTCTTGACCAAATCTCCACAATATATGTGGAGGGAGTGTCATGGCTGCATGGAGTTCCACATTCTATCATATCTTATCATGATCCTAGTTTCACATCAAAATTATAGATAAGTTTTCAACATCCTTCAAATACAAAACTAAATTGAAATATATCCTATCACCCTAAAACTAATTTATAATCTAAATGAAATATTCATACATTTGAGTATATTTTGTGAATATGCTTAATGGAATTTAATGGTGGATGGGATCAACAACTCTCATTAGTTGAGTTGTCATACAACAGAAACATCCATTCAAGAATTAAAATGGAATCGTATAATACTCTATATGGGAAGCGGTGTAGAACTCATACTTGCTGGGATGAAGATGACGAGAGAATTCATCTTGGGAAGTATATTTTGAATGAGATAATAGAAATTTTCATTCCATCCAATAACACATAAAGGCTACTCGGTTTGGGAAAATAGCTATGTTGTCATCCATAAAAGGGAATGAGAGATTGATGTTGGTGACAAATTATTCTTTCAAATTTCACCTTGTAAGAGATTCGTTAGGTTTGGGAAGAAAGGGAATCTTATCCCCAAAAAAAATATCCCTTATGAAATCATTTAAAGCATAATAGTGGTGGAATATCCTTTTTCACTTCCTCTAAATCAAGATAATGTTCCTGATGTACTCGATGTATTTATCTTGATTTAGTATATACCTTACCCGTAACATGTACTAAATCCGAATATGGTACAACGATAACATGACCTTTTTGGTAAGGAGATACCAATGGATATCATGGACCATGGAGACATGTTTACACACAACAAGATTACCTACTCCATTAATTTGTTGTGGAGGAACAAAAAAGGTTAAAATCTATGTGGTAACCAAAGGAAATAGTGTGGCATAAATACCCACACATTTTAATTTCAAATTCCACAAGGTTAAATCTCATTGATAAAATTTCTAAAGGGGGAAGAATGTAATGACCCGGAATTTTTTAATAATAATTCATTCCTCAGAATGTGGGTTATATTATTTTCCACTCATCAAAACTATATACATTTAATAATAAAGAGATTATAATTGAAATGTGAATTTTGGGTTTTGGTCATTATGTGACCATTATTCAACAATAACTCTTGGTCAATATGATCGTTGGAAAAAATAATCTTGATAATAATTTTAATGTTATAATTAGTATTATAAATAGAAATAAAAATGGTTAATTAATGTAAAAAAGAAGATTTGAGAGACTCATATAGTATAATTATGTCATACAAAGCCTATTTTTTGGATCCTATGTAGGAGGCAGCATCACTAGTCTTTACTCTTGAATATGACCAAGACATTATTCAACATGTTAGATTGAATGAAATCTATTTTGGGAGAAGATCAAGTTAGTGGAGATTACTACTCGAGTTATGTTAGCTGATCTTCCACATGAGCCTATCACAATCACTCACTGTACACTTAGTTCATATGTTTTTGTTATAAGGGGTTATGTTTAAAGTGCGTAGTCACTTATTTTTTAATCCCTTTGTTTAACAAAAATTAGAATTTCAACATTACGATTTTAACAATTATTTTTCAAAAAAATATTGAGATGGAATTTGATAATATTATTTTTTAGTTAAAAATTGTACATTTTAGAGAGAAAAGTTCTTTAATAAAACTAAGGATTTATTAATTTAGTTATAATGAAATTTTATTATATTGAAATTATTATTTAATTACAAAAGATAAAATTATTTTATTTTATTCCATTGTCCAAAAAATTACATTTCATTTTACAATGAATTTTCTATCAGCTATTATGGGTTATATATAAAAAGTTTTATAGTTGGAATTTAAATTTATCATACTTACAAAATTTCATTTTTAAAATCGTAATTTTGATATTTAATTGTGGTAAAATTATAAAAATTTTATAAAATTATAATGTTTTTCATGAATACAAAAAATAATGTTTTAGTTGTTCAATATGTTTAATAAAAAAAATAATTATGTAATAATTATGTAATAAATTTTATAAAATGTGTTTTTACGCTTTTGAATTAAAATAATGGAATATTTTTCTATATTTTCTAATAAAATAGAAAAATACGATGGGAAATCCTAAGGTTATTCAAATACCACTAATGGGGAGTCTATGTAAATTAATAAAAACTCGCTGAAGTTTTTCTATAAATACAAAACCATATTTGAATTATAATTCATTAAAAATTAATTCTACCATAATACCTAATAGTATCACCTCATAGGGATTCCTCCCAAGTTTTCCTTAATTCCCTTGGGTCACGATCATAATGTTTTAGGAGTCACTCTACAAGGTATGGAAAATCTCCACATGTCTTTTCCTTTGAAGTTCTCTATTTATGTGTTATGTCTATAAAAGTACCATACAATGATATTATTTCTATTTTATTCTATCCCTTTAATTTATTAATAGTGTTTTATGAGTGGGATACCTGTTTCCCTTATCTTTTTTATGTTTTCTAAAATGATTTTATATAGCTGTTATGCTACTGATTTTACATCTCAAAATATCGTACTTTTGTCAATAAATTATTTTCTTTTATTTTCTAAATACCAAAAACCATTTAATTTTCAAATTTATTATAATATATCTCATAATTATCTATTTCTATCTACTATTGGCATACATTAAATCCACCTAGATATTTTGTGGGTTTAAAATGAAAAAATTATGTTGTTTTTAAGGATATTCTATAACACCATGATTCTGATGTTAATCTCATTCATTTTATTCCCTATAGGTTATTTATGAGCTATTTTATTATGATCTATGTCTATCAAATTAATTATAAAAAATTAATGGTGAACACTAATAGTTTTCCATTTTATTTGGTAAATAAATTAATCTCTAGAGATGATATATTTTTCAATAACATAGTGAAAAAGCTTGGAGATTTTTATAACACCTTATTGATAATACTTGGTGATATGTTTATGAACGACTCAATTTAAATGTTTTTCCACATTTACATGTTATAAATCATATTATTTTTATTATTTTATTCATCTTTTTCCATACCACATCCCTGTATGTAATTACATGTGTTTATATTGATATTTCTAAAGATTACTAGTAAATATTTTCCCATGTTTTCCTTTATTGGGACTTATTATCCATTTTGTTGTATTTGACTAGGTAAAAAGATGAAATAAATGTACAAAGGGTGAACCATTAATAATACTTTAAAGTGGAAGAATAAATTTTTAATGTTTATATGTATTATTTTAATTCATTCTAAAAAACTAAAAATAAAAAGACCCTTAATTTTTTGTAATATATAATGAAACATTATTAATAAAATAACGGGATTCCATAATTAACTCAAGGAAATTAATTGGCTTCATCATACACCATCATGAACTTGATGTAGGCCCAATGAAGACAAATTTCATCCTCTTCATGTCACATATTTTAACCCTAATAGAGTTGAGAGGGATTCAGTAAAACATGACCTACATTCAATGATTTAAATCCATTCATGAATGAAAATGTCTTCCCTTATTAATTTTGATGAAAAGGGGGTAGCATATCAAATTGACTGGTGAATTTAAGGAAGCATTCAATAGTCTTATTAATATAACTATTAATCCTTCAAGTTCTAATTCAACTAATTAATGTAATACCACTAATTTTTTGAGTGACTTCTGCCGAGTGACCATTAAGAAACTTCCATGAATAAAAGAATGACATCGATAGTGAAAACGACGTAAAATATATCATAAGAATTAGGATAGTTATTGTGACTTAGTATTAAAATATTTAAAAGATCTATCTGGCATAAATTATCAATGTCCATAAACTGTAACACCACTTAAGGCACCATGAAGTCCATTTGGTATCACGTAGTAACTAGATAAAGTATATTCTCAACTGACCAATAATGGCTAGATATCCGTCAGGGTGGGTGGTCATCATACAATGGTTCAATATAATGTTCATAACACAAAAATCTATCAAATTCTAAGGATTGGAAAATTATGTAGCAGAACACGCCATAGAAAAAATGATTCCATTAGTTGCTTAACTAACTGATGATGAGGTATTTATTATTAATGTAGACTCTCAAATATAAGAGATTCTTTTTTTGGTGCATATTAAATCCAAAAAATAATAAAGTATAAAGGACCCCAAGCTTAAAAAATTGGGGTAAAAGTCAAACTCATATATCTCAAAAATGCATTCCTATGTGACCCATTCCTACTATTAGAGGGGTGAACAGACAATGAAGCAGAGTATAAGGCTCTCATTACAAGCATAGATCTGTCTCATTTTATGAAATTATATAACATGAGGATAAAAGGGGATTCAAAACACCCCATTAATCAATTCAATGGATACAATGATGTCTAGATGGAGGACCTAATCCCTTCGACTTACCTCACTCAAGAACTGATGGAGGATTTACCCTCCAAGCTGATTTTAACTCATGTCCTATTAATAAAAAAGGAATATTGTGAAGCATTATCAAATCAAGCCATAGCTCTGGCTAATCTAGACTGGGATGAAATACTCCTCAACACTTCCCGCCGTTAGATAGAATTACCTTTCATCTAGGCCAATATGGATGAAATCAACAAAATTAGTCATATCCAGAAGCCATATGGTCCTACCACTAGCTGGATGACTCCCATTATGGATTTCACTAAGAAGGGAGAACTCCCACAAGATTGTTATGGAAGAGAATAGATCTAGAGACGAGCGATTATGTTTGTTCTATGTGATATTAAAACCCATAACTATTCCTGTATAGGAGAGGCCTTGATGGGGATCTTCTCAGGTGCATAGATGGAGAAGAGAAAGCTTCCATCTGGATGTAAGTGCTTGTCAGAGCATGTGGTCCAGATCAATTAGGATCCAATCCTTCACATAATATTTAGAGTCTTTGTAACTATTGGCCCACTATGACGTTGGGTTGTGGTAAATTCACTATTAAGTTTCATTCCTGTCATGTTAAGGAAAATTTCATCGCCCAAAACCTAAAGTTACATCCCAGTTTTATGTAATTAAGACCATTTTCCATATGAGGAATGGAAATTGTGGGATCATATCCTCCCACTAGGACCATGAAATTCGATTATATTCCCACAAAAACTGACTTCTTTTCCAAATGGGAAAAAGTTATTCCCCTCAAATTGGTTGGATAAAAAATCATTCCTGACTTGCTGAAATCCAATATCATCATTGGGTTTTGTGTACCTCATAAAATATTGATGGAAAATGGTACCAATTAAATATTTTCTAAATTGGAGAAATTATATATGTATTTTGGTGTTAAGACCAACCATTCATACAACTACCATGGAGTGTCCAACAAACAGAAAGAGTCCTTCAACAAGAACCTATCTAATGTAGTCAAAATGATGGTAGAAAGGGACTAAAAACCATGTCTGGAAAAGATCCCCCATTCATTATGGGTTTGATGGACCATTACCCACATCACCACTCAAGAAACCCCATACGAATTGGTATATGTGATGGAGGAAGTTCCACCCATCGAAGTTTAATTACACTCACTATGCATTGTAATCTATGATCATCTATCCATAAATGATAAATACAAGAATGACTCAATGAGTTGGTGGAACTGTATGAGAAAATATTTTGTACCGTGAACTATTCAGAAGTATAACAAAACATTAATGTACGAGCCTTCAAAAAAAAAGGCTCACCTATAGTCTTTCCTAGAAGAATAATTCATGATGGTCTTTCAAACTCTGAGGATACATGGAAAGAAACCAGAAAAATTGATGGTAAAGAGGGATGGACCGTACGTCCTACACAAGGTCTACTCCAGTTCAACATATTCCCTAATTTCAATTAATGTAAATCATATTACTGCTCTTACCAATGCAATGTTATTAAATAAATACATTTTTTATATAAAATGTGTGTTCAAATTGAAACATGTTAAACAGAAAGATAAAATTTCATGATCTCATAATGATAAACTACATGATGAAAATTATTCATTGTACGAAATTAAACTACATAGATGAAATCATCCTCATCATATAACATTAATTTTAATGGATTTAACCCAGATCAAATGACCATAAACTCTACATGTGTTCTATAACCTATGATATAAACTATGATTTATTCATCTCACCATGATGATGTTAAACTGTATAGAGTGCACTATTTAAATCAATGGTTCATTTCGAATGAGTCAGATCTATGTGGTAGAATGACGAAACTCCCATTTTCCTCTAAGTATATCTTTGAACCATGTGAAAGGTTACAATTAATGAACTACATATGACCGGAATCCCACCCCATGGGTTACATAGTGTTTCCTAAACATTTTTTCCTATCCCAACCACTCATATAAAAAAATCCCCCCTTCCAATGCATCTACCAAAACAATACAGGGAGTTTTTTCCAGATAATAATGGACATAATGAGATCATTTCCTATTAGATAATTATAGAATCATTGATATTATATCTTGTTCTAGAACACAAATGATACAAAAATTCATGGCATGCACCCTTGTGTACCACTATGTTTTGATTGAAACCATTTCTATTAAATGTTACTCACATCGAGCATAGCCCTCATGAGATAGGGAATTTCATGTGAGGGTTTCCCCTGAATGAACAAAGAGTAATGGTACATGAGTTTTCCATTATCTCATTCTAAGGATTAAACATGACCCCCCCCCCCCCTCGTGCGTGGGTAAGATAGGTATAAGGAACACACTATTAGATCTATGTGTGAATGGATTCCTACCGTCATGGGATACATAGATATTATAGTAATCTACATCTTGGCCCAGATGTAAAAAAAGAACACCCCTTCCCTGCGTAAGGGCCAGAATTTCATTTTGTAGTTCATAGAACTATGTCTGGATTGATCCTCATCCTAGAAAGAGACATAGTGGCACCCAAATATTCAAATCCAAGCCTGAAAAAAACATTGGATTGGAAGTAAAATTCCCCCATCCTTGGTAACATAATTCTTATATGGTATAATAATCTTTTGTCATCCCTTGATTCTCACACCAAGCACCGCTCTAGTGGGCTTATGAGTTTCGGTAGGGGACTACCTGCATGTTAATGGAATACCAATCCATATCCATGGTGATATAGTCCTAGTTGTAAGACCTAATAATGAACAATATGTATTTGGCCATCATAATAGGGAACCTATACACTTACTATATGATGCTAAACTATATGGTATGTCAAGAAAAATGTTTGGATTGATTATATGTATACCGAGATACATAGTGAAACATAGGCCTTATGCTCGTGTCCAACCAAAAAAATAAAAATTCCCACATCTTCTAAACTCAAATGAATATCTATGAAGAAGATTACTAAAATTGGATCCCACAGCAAGGACCTTTCACTATACCATATAACCCTATACACGAGTTAAATCTATGTGGGGAATTTCATACATTATTACAAATTTTGGTCTGGAAATTTATTGTATTTATGGGTACATCCTTTACATTTATCAAACTCATTGCTGTGGGTAACTTTTGATCGCATAGAATTACATGTCCATATAAAATAGAAGCACATTTTCCTTATGAATCCTTTGTTTGACTATTCATAATATGACCTAGTTTCCATGCATTAGTTTCCAAAAAAAAAATCTTGATGAAAAAAGGAACATTAATCCTCCTAACTGGATTTCTTATCCTATGTATGCTCAATGGATTCGAAGCCTCGTGTCAGTCATCCTAACCCAAAAATTCTTGGAACCATTGTTTAAAATTTCTTTCCCCATCACTTACTGATTAAACTAGCAGAACCTGACATGATTATCCCCTACTAACTTATGGTTTCTATGAAAATTTGATCCCACAACATGGCGTTAATCAATGTTGGAAATGTCCTCACTGTATGATGTTAAAATTAATGGAAAAAATGTTCTTTTCTCTAACATTAAACTACTTAACACCATGGGTTTATCACCTAAGATAACATCTCCTCCAGTATTTTTTTCTTACCATTCCAGGTCACTGAACTATTTACATCTTGATTGGGAAATGTAGAGATATCTATATTTTATATCTGGGTCTAGCCACCTCCCATGATAAAAAAATTCCCCCTTCCATGTGTATGGGTATGACCTATTCAGGTAACCTCAATATATATGTATGACATGATTCTTTCCCAAGAAATATATGTAGTATCCCTCAGACTTTCATCCTTGTCCAACAACCCCAAAAGTGAAATATGCCCCCAACATATGAGTTGGACCAACCCAACATACATTCAATATAGAAATACATATGGCTTTATTCCCATCTCATTGGCTAACTAGTAACACTCAGATCCTATGACCTATACACATCCATATAAAAAAATAAACATGACCCCTTATTTTCATGAAAGGAAAATCAGTGAAGGGAAATCCAAAACATTCCCTACTTGTAGGAAAATTTTGAGAATACTTTAATTTTAACTCATTCATTTCTGGTAAGATAGGTCATTTCCACCTAATGATATACAATATGAAAATTTTCCTAATCACATGTTGTTAAAGAACATGATAAAATTTCCTTGTTGTACAATGTTAAAATGCACTACATCATAGTGTTATCACCTGATACGAAATAACCTCTGACATTTGACTTTAACAATTCCATCATTAAGATAACTACATATGGATTGATTCATATTATCATTGTATAAATACTGACACCCAATTTTCATTCCTCAGTCCCATCAATGAAACAAAATTCCTCCCTTTTCCTACTCAGAAGTCATGCCTTTTTAGGGATCCGCCTCGCACATGAATGGATAGAATATCTTTACCTATTATCATGAAATTTATGCTTGGAATTACCCATTCATTTTCATGATTTCCCATTTCAAAAATCATACTCTATGCATGAAATGGCCCAAATCCTCATAAATATCCTTGACAATCATAAATGGATGGTTACTTTCTTGAGGACACATTTGGTAAGATATGTACAATATTCACTAGTGGCTCTACATATGTAAAACACAAGAAAATTTATGTTAACCAAATGCAAATTTGTCCCCAAGAGTTTCTTTTCCAACCTCTTTGCACCCCATTGAAATTTATTTTCTTCCTTACTCTCTGGTTTCATAAATCCCATAGATTACACTTTACATATTTTTACCCCCTTTCATGCTTGAAAATCATGGAGCATCCCCAGCCAGACTACAATGAAAAAAAAAATTGGTTTACCCCTTTGATAGAGTAAAATGAACATGAATCACAATTCTCAAACTTCCATGTCCTGTGATGTTAAACTACACCATGCTTCATCCCTCTTTCAACTAAGTAAAATTTTTATACGAGTCCAATTTCTATTAAAATATTATACAGATGCCTTGTCATTTTCCGAAATCATTCCATGAAAATTAAACACAATGTGGTCATACAAAATTAAAACAAATCCAAATTTCTATAAAATTACCTAGCCATTAGAAATGTAATATCACTGTCCTAAGGAAAACATTGTGTGACTATACAGAACATTCCCCAGTGGCTCTACATAATTTTCTCAAAAAGAAGGCCGACCACCAAAAGGAATATTTATCATCATGAGAGGAATTTATAATATTTGTGAGCCATATAGTGTTAGTACCCCATAACAAGTACAATACCTAGGAACTAATAAAACCAAGGTGATGAAAAATGCCACAATAATGTTTGAAAAATATTGGGATATCCTCAATAAATGCGTCTTAATCTGGGTCATCTCCCCACAATTCATGGTGAAAACTATTCAAACAAAATATCATTAATGTTATTAATGGTTTTTATGAATCAAATCATCCCACAAAAAGATACTTAAGACTCATCAGGATGAAAACACAAATGGGTTCCCTACAAAAAATTCATTTACCGGATTTCTAAACATACACATTGTACTATTTATGAAAAATATAGTGAAATGAAGAATTAAAGAGACAGAAAGTCTTGTTACTTAAAAACTAGAAAATTCTAGCATAAGAAAAATTAAATTTATACCTACTAAGCCCAAACAAAATTTGCTATTGGAAAAAAATTAGTGTAATGACTGAAAAGACAAAACGTTTTTAGGGTATTTTGATGTAATGTAGGAAAAGGTCAAACTATGCTCGATGATTCCCTTAGATCATGAAATAATTTGGAGTCTAATCTAAGCATTCATTTAAATTAGGATTTCTTATAAATTGGAATAGAATCCTCTTCATCCTGAATGGAACCCATTCTGATCGGTGGAATTTTTTGACTCTTGAAAACATTGCAAGGGAAATTGAAATTATCCCATGGATTTGAAAATGGAAGGAAAATAACTTAAAAAAATATTAAGAGAAAAAGGTTGGAAGTTTAGAAAATGGATATAGAAAAAAAAATCACAATGTATAACCTCTTCATGGAAAGCCCCTCTGTAGGGTGATCCACTTCACGAGACATCGGCATACATATAATTTATCAAGAGAAAGACATCATCGACTATTCACTGTGGACATAATCATCTTCAAAATGGAGGTGTAAATATATCACATGTACATGACATCCCCCATCAACTCAAATGGTTCATGTTAAAGGTGATGTCTTTATCTCCCTGCAAACAAAATGAAGTCGTTCACAGGTCTTTGGTGGTGATCCTCACCGTAGATGATGATGACCTTATGCCCCAACTGACTAAGTTGTCTACATACCATGTTTCTTCCATGAGCTTCCATAAAATATGGATTACAACTTCTTCTTAGATGATTGTTTATTCAGATATTCAGTTCCCATATCCCCTATAAATAGAGTTTCAATGTGATAAAAATTTTCTAATTTTATAGACATCGTGTGTTTGGTTGATTGAAAGTGGAACAAAAGATGATAGAACTACAAAATATGGACTCTTTGATGATTCCATGTAGGTAAATCCTATCCTCATAGTGTTAAGGAGGAGAAAAATATAAAACCAATTTGTAGTTTATGAACTAACAGAACACTGTGGAAATGTTCCCCATGTGGTTCCAACATGATTCCCCTTTAATAACAGAGCACACTACATAGAAAATAGATACGAGACTAGAAGCCTTCCTCACATAGTGAATTGATACACATATTGGACTCATCCCCATGTAGAATCATTCTTCATAGATGGAACATGGCCACACATAGCATAACAAAACTTAGATAAAACCCATGTATTCATACCACCATGGTATGTGGATGGTCCCCCTACCTGCATAAAAAAGCAATGCGAAGGAAACCTCATCCCGTGAACGGATATAAAATGTGGAATGGGGTATCCAAGGGTGTTCTACCATCCTGTTTTAGTCATTTACATAGGTTTCCATCACACCATTAGAAATCCCTCCACAAGACATTCCAACAACATCAAGTAATAGCCTCTCCCAAATCCCATACACATGTCTGTTAAGACCACCGGGTGAATCAGTGCACCCCACTGAGTTTACATTCCCATGGTAAGCAGAGTCACATGGGTAATCACAACAATAGGGATGAACCCTAGAATGTCCTTAAGTTTATATTCAAATGGTAACTCAGGTCCCAACCTTGGATACCCATATAAGCCTCCGCATTTTAGATATCAAGTATTGTTACCAGCCTTTACCTTCGATGAGGGCCAGTGTTGATCATTCATACCTTTTCCCCAGAACCAATTACAGGGAACTCTCACTATACTAAGCCACTATACATATTGGTGGGATGTGGAAATATATATCCTCTTCACCTTATCCTAGCATGTATCTTAGAAGATCTTCAATTGTGACTATCTTGGATATGATAACAAGATAAGAGACATATGCACTCAAATCCCCTATCACTCTTCCATAAAGAACTAGTACTATCTATCAATAGATGAAGTGTGATATGTGATCATTAGATCAACTAACTCTACTTATTTCTCACACAGAGCATGACTCATGAGATATCATAGGTTGGAAAAATTATGATATATCGTTTTTATAACAAATATAATTTTTTCATAGATTTTATACGAAACATCAGTTCAAATTGTCCTTCGTAATAGATGTAAGCCACAATCAAATTTCCCCAAATGGGCCTCCAACAAGGTGTATGCCCTGGTTAATTCCCCCCATTTGGTAAGCTCATATGAATGAGCCTCGATCATGATTCCATAATTTCACTTTTACAAAGAGTAACAACCAAATGAAATCAATCAATGGGGACATTGATTTCCAACATACTAGGATACGTAAGGGGGCCACCCTGAGGTATATTATTGACACCCTAATCACCCTAATGTTGTTCAGGCCACATACTTGGTAGTGTCACATTCACCCAACAGACCATATCTCTTCTGGGTATCTCATGATGCCTCTGTGTAAGCACGCACACCTTCGTATCTCGATAAACATTCACATGGATGTTCATGATTCATTACGTTAATCTACGTGGTAAATTCCTTATCATAGGACCATAAAAGGTGATGTGTCCAGTAATGTGAAACTGAATTACATGGGTTCTGATATCTCTCATGGGGATAAGTATGAATCCCATATTATGTGTTTGATCCATGTATCAAGACATCTCATTTCCCCCTGGATGACAATAAATTAAAGAGAGCCATCCCAAATGAAATAAATCCAACATTGTCTAACTGAAAACCAATTCATTTTGTTTTTTCCAGAAATGGGTAACATTGAGGTAGAACCGTGAACACATACATATCCTACCATCAATGGATAATCTCAGATACATACAGATGATTATGAACCCATTCATGATCATTAAAAATTTCTATTCTATAGGTAACCTATTGAGCCATTATTCAGAGAAATCCATGGATTAATCAACATTTGAACATTGTTTAAATATATAAGAGAGTCTCATAACTGGAAATATTACTCTCCCAAAGGGTGAGATTATCCCTACTTTCAATCCAATCTTCTAATGTGAGTTCAAAATTTTCATTGAAGAAAGGTCTTTAAATGAACACCACCCTTTAGAAATCAGGCCATGAGGCATGGATGTGAGAGTTTTTTTGGAGTTTTTATCTCTATGAACAAACCTTTTGGAGAAAACTTAATGATTATATGACTAATATAGATCGATCACACAAAACTCATCTCTCTAATCAATCATCAGGCCATAAAATTTCACCAGGTATAGGGGAAAATAGTATGTTAAATTTTATATCTTAGTAGTCATAAGTTGTTGTCACCTCATATCATTATGTATGAAGTTAATAATAATCCATATTAGAGGTTATGATAATATTTGTAGATGTAGTAATTCCACATGATTGGGTTTCATAGGATATTCCAGTTTGTGATAATTTCTAAGGGTCAAAAAACATTAAAATTATTATTTACACATTCCATGACTTGTGAATTTTGATTTATTTTTTAAAATGTGATGAAGTATAATTTCAGTGAATATGGTAATGTTGGTTTCATCATTAATTATGTGTTATTATTGAATAATTTGATGAAGAATCTATCCATTTCATCTGTATTGAAGTTGATGTCACATTATATTGATTTAAATAGATCCATCACATTAAATTCCATTTTCATTGTTTATATAAAATTTCATTCTATAAAATCAATTTATTATGTAATATGAATATAGGTTGATGTCACATGTGTTCAAATCCATTGAAGAGATTTCCAATAAAGGCATTATATTTCATAGTATGTATTTGTTTGTGGTTATTATTGTTGTTGTTGGAACATATCACATTTCTTTATTGGTGGCATGACTCATTTATAGATAGTGATCCTGGACATTAGGCATGAAAAACTAATGTAGCTATGATATAGGCTTAGTGGGTCACATAAAAAGGGTTTATGTTGATTTCAGTAACATATTATTTATATCTGCAAATTTTAATAAATATTATTCTACAAACAAAGATGAAATGCCTATTAATGAATTTTTAAAAGATCAAAAATATTAATTAAATATTTACCCACAATTGAATTTTTTAATTAATTAAATATATAATATTTATTTATATATTTTTTATAAAGTAATAAATAATTAATTTTTCATTAATAATTATTATTTTTAAAATATGAATGCTAAATAAAACCTATTTTCCCCCAATGTAAATAACTTATTAGATTATTTATTGAATAAAAATTTTGAAATATTTATTTGAGATTTTAATAAATTCTTAAGAGGATGGGAATACCAAATTTTTTCTGATGATAAATATTTAAAAAATGATTTTAAAATAATGAAAAATCAATGGTTTTGTAATTTTATTTAATGAAATTAAAAAATTTATTGTTTTATTCTATTTAATAGAATTTAATTTCGGTTTAATATCATATTTAGTGATATTTTTTAGGTAATGAAATATCAATCCCAATCCCTTCGTTTAAAAATAGAATGTCATTTCTTTTTTTGGATGATGTTATTCATTATGAACAGGATTCCTCTGTATTTCCTCCTCTTGATCTCATTATCTGAAGACCAAGAATAACAATAGATATTCATTCAAGGTGAAGCGAACATGAACCAAACAATGGAAACAACATAAGAATATATATCAGCAAGAACAAAATATTTCATCCGGGTTTTTTGTTTATTTAAGGAATATTTTATGGTCACCTCTAGAGTGGTTCTGTGTTTTTTTATAGAACACTGTGAAGATAAATCAGTCAATATTGAAATTTCACCATCATAAATAAAGAAATATCGAAGGGTCAAGGAAATATTTCTTCTTGTATTTTCATGTTCATTATAATTAAAAGTGAAAAAACATCCTCTATTTATTTTGGTAACAGAATTTGAATAATATATTCAGTGATTTTAGTTGGGAATGGAAGTCATTTTCCCATGCATTATGAATGATCCATTGAATCGGAAAAATATGGGATGGGATTAGTTTCAATATGCGCATCTATTATGATAGGGTACATAAACTGTCATATTATGTCAAGGACATAATTATTGATTGGATATAAAATAATCTACTAAAATGAAAAATTCTATAATAAAATTACTATTTAAATAGTGGAAGAACACTATAAACACTATTATGGTATGAATACATCAGGTAAAATTATTTGTATTGATGATAAATATTTTGAATGTATGGTTTTATTTGGGAATTGTGAACCCACCTTTCTAGTAGTTTTTTACTCCTTACTTCATCATTAATGATTCTATGGTTTTATTAAAAAAATTAGTCCTCGAGCACTAAGGATTTCCTATGGTATTCAAATACTAAAAAAGACATATGGTGACATAATGTGGATAAAATATTTTGAATCATCACTTATTTTCAAGGGATTTAATTTATTTAGAAACATAATCTCCTACTAATAGAAATTTGTAAACCCAAAAGAAATAGTATATATAATAATTAACTATATTCCATATACATTAAATTTTTCATATAAAATCAATGTTCATTGGTTGTCTTTTTTCATTTTTGAAACTCCTATATTATTTTTATAGATTTACATCATTCCTAAAAAATAGGCCAATCTTTAAAAATTATTGGCCAAAGAATCTGCATCTAAAACATTTTCAGTTGTTCTATGAGGTCTAAAATATCCCCAACATGAAATGTTATTGACAAATTGAGTCATAGAGTTTACAAATAACATATTTATAAATATTTTAATAAAAATATATTTATAAATTTTATACAATCATATACACTACATAATATTTTATTTTTGTTGGAATTTATTTAAAAATTTATGGTTAGAGATGAAGGAGGGTACCGTTGATGTGACTAAATATTCCCCCATTTTATAATAGCTACTTATATTTTATATTTCATAAATCCAACCCCATGGGAGAAAAAAATAGATGATTGTTTCTATTGGTATTTTAGCTTCTAATGTGTTGGGGAAATATACTCATATGGTCTGCAGTCATGTTCTCACATCCATTCATGTTCCTCATTGTTAAGAGAAATTTCTATCAAATAAACATTAATCATACCAATATTGGATTTATACTAGCTTTCTAGGTTAACTATATGATGGTTTTATAAATAAAATAAATAGTTATTCTATTTCCTAAAAAATATGAATGAAATTTATCCAATGGAAAAACAACAGAAAAGAACACTTCTATTGTTTTATATTTTATTAGATCCATTTATAGGGTATACAATATATAATATATCACATGGGAGTATTCATATTTGTTTTTGGGTAACACTTATCCTAATTGTTGTTTACAAGACTAACAAAATATATTTATGGGAAGATCCTAAGATGCTATACTAACTACATATAATGTGATTAGTCTTTATTAAGTTTATTAAATATGGCCTTACATTATTTATCAAATATTAAATCAGTTTATTTCTATATAAATTTTATTCCTAGGTAAATAAATTTTTAAAAAATAAATAATAATTTTTAAAAAACTCTATTATGCTTTAAAAATAATATATCATGTTTCAAGGTAGTGCGATAAACAATTAAAGAAATGATTTAACCTATGGACTTGTATAATTAAATTATTTCATTATAAATGATACAGTTTAGGACATTACATTTTAGGACCATTAACTGAAATATTTTCTAATCTTTAAAACCATGTTCATTTCAATGAATCCTTATAAATATTAATCTAAAATTTTAAGATATATTTCAAAAAATTTCTTTAAACTATATAGAAATATATAGATAACCATTATATCTAGAGTAATAGGTTATGTATGTGTTACATAATCACATATGATTAATATTTCCATGGAATTTGATATAAGACATATTATATCATTATAGTATGTAGTAAATAATATAATATTTTTTTTAGAAATGTGTTTTTTGATTCTAATAAAAACAATTGATATGTTTTTATCAATATGTTAAAAGTGGACGAATCTAAATTATTTAATTTGGAAAAATATAACATGATTTATATTTTATAAATATGTTTTAAAAAAATTCCATAAATTATATATAAAATTTATTTTTATTTTTTTATTTTTTGTTACAGAGACTTCGAATTTTTAGACATTTAAAAAAATAAGATGTTGTCATGTAATTATATAAAATTGTAATGAACTCTAAATAATTCAAGATTAAAATATATTTTCCAGTATTTTTAATTCAGAATTTTAAATATTTTTTTAAGAAAATATATTATATCGATAAATATCACTTATTACTATTATATTGAAAAAATTTATTATTATGTTAAAATCAAGTATCGTAATTTATTTTTACCAATTTAAATAATTAATAATTTTATTAGTAGAATGGATTTTCAAGATTTATAAATATTTTTAAACATTTTATATTATTTTATTACTTAATTATTCTTCCCTAACATGTTCACACATGATTTTTTCTTTTTTTTGTGACCCAATTTCAAAATGTGGGTGATCATTAGAATGAAATAATAACACCTTGAATTTAATATCTAGGACAAGTGTGGGGGGTTCCTACTCATACATTTAACGTTCTTATTTCCTAGCCTATATTTGAATCATAAATTATTGTATTATTCATGAAATATAACCGATTACTAATATGTGTTACCCATGTTGTGAAATCTATCAATTGGCACCATTCATCAATTTTTGTCATAAAAATTTATGATAATTTACATATCTTTTCCCAAAATTGATTGTTATATTATAGTTTAATTTCACATTGTTTTCAAATTTACAATTTATCATCATCTAGGGTGGTGGTATGTGTTTAGGTGTTTCCATATTTCCCATTAAAAATGACATATATATATATGTCACTATGAGATAAATTAAGAAATATATAGAATACATGCATTAACAAGACATGTCAATCCATTTTGGGTCACGTGACAATGTCCATTATGGTTCCATTTAATGTCATGAATCCATGATGGAAAATTTACCTTTTATAGGTCCTACATCTAGGATAAATGTTGGACCATTTGGTGTCATGAAATAAGAACTATTATGAATTATTATTTTAGTTGAAATGATAATGATAAATGTTTTGGGAATTAGATTCGTATGGAATGTACCACTACGTGGAATGGTCCTAAAATGATTATGGTGATAAATTCACATTATCAACCTGTTATATTTTTTTCCTACCAATTCATTGTTGAATTGGGATGGATGAATAGGATCTTGGGTTATAAGAACTAATTTTTAGGGTTGATACTGATACTAATTTGGAATACCATCTATATCATTAACATATTTATTAGAAATGACAAGGCTAGTAGGAAACCTAAATATTATAAATACTAGATAAGATAATCTGTTATGAAAATCTTGTACTGATAGTAGTTTCACTCATTAGACAAATATATGGATTCTCAATACTAAGAGAATATATTATTTAATGCATATGAAGTATCCTACCCACAAAGGTGGGAAAACAGAGGCATCTAGTACATGAGGTATGATTTTAATTTTAAATGGAATACTTGATCAAAGATAATAACAAAAAAAAATGAATGGTTTCTAAATCATTATTTCTACTGTCTTTTGAAGAGTCCTTGATAGAACATGATTTTCAGGGTTTTGAACTATGTGAAATGAGGTTAAACATTTTTTTTCGTTAATAGGAGGTTCAAAATAAATATGGAATTATTACTCTTTTAAATGTAAAAGTCTTGGAAAAATTAGATATGGTTTTTCTTAATTAAGATGATATCCATATATACTATGAGAAATTTCTAAACCATAAAACCGTTATCTTTATATCAAAATTGGTTTCCTTAAATGATATGAGAGACAAATACTTGTTACCTTATAATAATTAATCAATATCTCCTCCATAAAGAATTCATACTGGTTAATAAATGAGTACTCATAATGATTTTACATTGACCGACATTTGAATATTTATGTGGGAGGATAACATGTTGGATAACATAATGTGTGATACAAATAGAGTGTCGGTGAATTATTCTGAATAGTAATTTAGAATTTCCTTCAGCTATCATTTTTATTCAACATCACCCTCTCTTTTTTATATTCATAGATATAAATGATACATGGAAACATCACAATTATTAATGATGTCTGACAAATTTAATAATGACATCATCCTTGATGTTTTGGGATTATTATCACACATGCACAACACCCTTATTATTATCAAATGGAAATTATAAAATGGTGTGAAATTGAACCCCTAAAAGAACTAATAATTTACAATAACATATATAAAAGAAATGAAATTTTCTTTGAATAAAGATCACTGTTGAAGTAATGTCTCTTTATATAGAATCTATAGAGATATAACTTCTTATAATTAATATTATAGAAAAATCATAAAGCTATTATTAGTTTTTTTAATTGATAATATAATGTATCAGTTACCACAACTAAAAATTCTCAAGAACAATCTTTTCATTATTTCTTGTTATATATATTGAAATAACACCATGTCCAATTTATATCCAATAAAATTAATGAAATATCATTGAATTTTTGAAACAATGGTCTTTTGTTTATAACTTAAAAAATCATAGTCATCTACCTCATTCAATTTATCTTAATGAATTAGTAATTAATATTTCATGTGGTTAATTAAATACCATTTCCTAAAAATTCAAAAAAAACTATCAATTTCCCCATAAATATGAATTTACCAGAAAAAAATGTGTGTAATTATGAATACCCCCATGATGATCAATGATAATTATTGTTTTGATAGAAACTCAAGATGAAAAACAATATTCCAATATATGGTATACCTCATTATTTATCACAAATGTTCTTCTTGTTTTAAATCCTCATCACCATAATTTTATGTTTATAGTCTAACTAATTTTCAGGTAGAATTCATACCATTGTTCCACTATAGAGTGTCTATATTCTTCACCCCTTTATAAATGCACTAAAAAAATTTCTATGGTGTGATACTCCAATAATAATAGGATGAATCTCAACCTCAATTGTAATGTTTTATTAAATCAAGAAGAATATATAAAATAATATATATTTATTTATCATATTCCCATTTTAAAAAACATTATCAATATCAAAATATTTCTCAAAGAAAAATATTATATTAGGATCTTACAATTTTTGGCAGGGGCAAAAATACCATATAGGTAGAGAAGTGTCCTAGCATAAATGATGTATTCATTTTATAATTTTCACTAATGTAAATTTCTTCTAAACTGATGAAAATATGTGGTGGTATCTAAAACTATATTCTTAGTTCATTTATTATCCATTTTACTAAACTCAATTTTCTTTTTTAATATTTATTTGAACGATGTGACTCCAAAATATATTGGAAAAGGCCCTTGTTATTGATGCATAGACTAATCATCTTATGCATCCTAAGAAATGTCCTACAGCATACCACAATTTACTTTTTCTATTATTTCACGAACACTAAAATTTCATTTGGGTGAAACATGTTGAAAAACTCTTCTATGTGGGGATAAAATCCAATACATGAAGGATAATATCATTTTTTATTTTACACTTTTTTTCTCAAATTCACGACATAACATAGTTTGAAACAAAAAAATATTCAAATGATATCCATGGAATAATAAATACTAAAAAATAATATTGAATCATATTAAATGTGCATCATTAAATTATATTTTTTATTGTTAATCCCCAATGAGATCATTACTTTTTACATTAATACAATCTCATGAAATCATAACAATTTAATAAGAATTTAAAACAAATACCACATGATATTCAGGGTTTAATAATCCCCCCATTTAAATTTAATTTCATTCAAACATAATTTCTGTCTACCTTATTAACAATAAAACCACTAATTACATAATATAGGTCTAGACTCTAACCAATTCAAGGAACGATATCATCAAATAATAGTCATTAATTATATGCTAGGGAGCTTGAGTTAGAAATTTTTTTTGATTAAATCACTCATAAATATTTTCCCATAAAACAAATCCTCTAAAAACTATCAAATATTCGATGGAAAACAATAAAAGAGGCAATAAATTATTTTCCATACTATTTCATACACATAGAAAATGGAAAAATAAAATATATCCAAAAAAGTTAGAGTGGGTTTCTATTCTATAGACATCATCTCTTAAAATATATAAATAATATAGAATATATGAGGGAACTCAAAAAATCAAATAACTCGTTTATATGGAGTCTAATTAATTCAAATTTTCATCCTTATAATATCAAAAAATTTAGTTTTGATTTTCTTGGTAATAATATAAACAACCATTGGTTTATACTAAATAAATTCCATATATTGAAAATAAATATCATCCTTCTCCATTGGGAAATGGTAAATTATCTTAGTGTGTTCTGAAATTAATTATTATATGATATTTATTGATAAGATTTTGGTTAATCTATTTTCAAGAGACTATAATATGAATATAAAGTCATAAACCCTTGAAATAGTTCAACTATATCATCATTAATATCATTTTTGTATCTTCTAATGATGTAGATACATCTTCATCCTTTGTAGCACTGAAGATCAATGATGTTTTATTATATGAATGCAAAAAATCACTACATCATCCAATGGAAAATAATCCACCCTAAGTGGATTTCTTACAATCAACCACCCCTCATATTTAGCATAATTAATTCCTCTTGAATAAATCCAACATTAATAGTTATTAAAATTATATTCATTATATACATTTTTCAATCTCCTTTTGTTCCCAAATAAATAAACCAAGGATATATACACACAATTTCTAAATAACAATTACAAGTATTATTTTATCAAATAATTATTTATTATTTGTCTATAATTCTAAAAACATCATATAGAGACATTAATTGTCAGTAACTATAAATTATTTTATTTTCATAATATTGTAATAATTATTAATATTGGATTTGATATTAAAAAATTATTATTATTAATCCTTATAAAAGAATGTACTTTTAAAATAATATAATTATTAAAATGTTTTCATAAAATATTGTGTACTAAATTTATGTTTTTTAGATTATTTTTGTATTTCATAACTGCATTAATTTTTCACATATAATAGTCTTAATTCAAATGACTCCATTGGAATCTAATGTTTAACATAGCATTCTGCATATGTAATTTATTTTTAAGATATTCCCGGTGAATGTTATTTTGCAAGAATACTTTCCTTCTAAATTATCTTATAACATGTCTAATAGTGATTTTCTATTGTAAATTATTTTTTATTTTTATTTGATATTATTATTTCATACAAATATTGTTTAATATTATCAGATAATTTTTTATTACATTAGGATGATGTATTGATTAAAAAAAATTTATAGTCATTGATCTTGTATCAAATTTATTAATAATAATGTTCATCATATGGGAACAATTTTAATCTGAATTACAAAAAAGCTAAATTCATCTTTATTAAATATTGAAATTTTTTATATTCGATATAATTTTTATAATATACATATTAATATTTTAATAAGGTTTATTTATATAATTTTTTATCAAAAAAATAATTTTAGATTAATAGTAAAAAATAATGTATTTATATTCTGTATGTTTCATGAAACCATTATGTTTTGAAAATACTCACTAATTTATAAAAAAAATCATTTTAAAAAATTATTAAAATTATCAAAATAAAACTTGTTAAAATAGTAAAATTTATTTCCAAACCATTAAATTTACATAAAAAAATCCTATATTTTTATTTAAACAATAAATAAAGTAATATGAATCAAAACTATTTTATGTCATGATCTTAAATGTAAAATTAATCATTTTTTTCAAAGTCATGCCTATAGAATATAAACACCCACACCCCATCCATTTATCATCACTTATAACACATCCTTCCATTTAAATATGTACCAAAATATTTCATGAATATTACCATAAACATTTTTAAGACTATAATATAACAAATCATCCCATCATTGATGTTTTTATAAACATTTCAATTAAATCAATTAAAATATATTACTAATGATTCCCAATTCACTTCATCTATATTTTATTGAAATCCTTTTGTGTTAAACTCTTTTGATTACTCAATTTTATTATTTGATAATCTTGTACCAATGTAATTAACATCTCTTTGATTGATTATTAAAAAGCAATTACTCATTCCCTCCCAATAAACCCATTTCATAGTCATTAATTATGTCGAATTATGGGTTTAAGAACCCGTGTAATTCCATTTTAGTTTTACACTAGTATATATAATTAAATAAATAATTTTTAATATAAAAAAATGAAATAGTAGTATAGTTTTGATATAATATATTTATTAAACAAAATTATTTCTTTGTTTTCATATTAAATTCAACTCTCTAAGAATCATATTTTCACCATGAAAGTTTTATAATACTCAAGTGAATAATGATTTTTTACATTCACTTATTCCCATAAAACAATTTATAAATTTTTTAAATATATGGGAATAATGTTAATAAAAAAATTGAGTTATATTTATGATAATAAAATAATAATATAACAATTATAATAATCAAATCATTATTAAAAAATCCTAGCATTTTTAACCCTTTAAAATAATTTTATTAACATGTGCTTGTTGATTTGGAAATATTTTTATGAATGTGATGAAATATTTAACCCACTTACATATAGGTGGTAATTTCATTTCATATTTTTTGAAAAGTATTTTATTTATTAGAAACATATATGGATTTCTATGTCTCAGGGTTCCTTTGAATGTATGTTGATGATGATATTCCTAACTTGACCAATTTTTTAAATATTTATTTTGTCAACAATTATTATTAAAACAACCATGATAACATGAAAATATCCATCAGTAAAATTATACATATATTTTAAATTATTATATAGTAAATTGGAAATATATTATTTTTCTGGAGACAAAAATTATTTCTAATATAAAAATGAGGTTGGGTGTGGAATTTTTTATCAATTTTCGAATGATAATGGATGGATGGTTGTGAAAGTTATTCATTATGAAATGTTTTTATAAAGATTAATTGGAAATAACTAATGGTTTAATTTTTAAATATATGATTAGGTAATGATTTCAATTATTATATGAAATCATAATTGGTAATGGTGATATTATAATGTATAACTTTGCTATATAAGGTATTAGGGTTTCGGGATATTCTGAGAATATTTATAGAAGAGGACCACAAGGAATATCTTGT
Organism: Viscum album; assembly: GCA_963277665.1. Taxonomy (NCBI): domain Eukaryota; kingdom Viridiplantae; phylum Streptophyta; class Magnoliopsida; order Santalales; family Viscaceae; genus Viscum; species Viscum album. Next base: position 736,195,006 of record OY728147.1, on the reverse strand, counting down.
TAATAGATTCCAAGAAACATCATGATATCAATATATATAACAAACATGTCTTTATAATAACATGTTTCGTGTACAATGGTAAATCTAGATCAAATGAAATTTTCATCACATTTAATGAACTTTTTAAATTATATTAATTCGTTTGAAAGAGTTAGTGATTACAAAGAATTGTATTCTAATAAATGGAGGACTATTTGTAATGAATTAATGAACATGAAACAAGAGGATGAGATATTTCATAGTAGATAAGGATATGTAATATATAGATTATTTTTTCTGATGTGGAGGAAAAATTAATTTTGAGCAATTTCATATTGAAATAGAAAGGTTATCATTAAAGTGGTCAAATAAATTTCATTTGAATAATAGTTTTTCATAGCAAGGAAAATAATAGACACATGGATATGAAAAACTACATTTTTCACATTAAATTTTTTTATGGTATTGTGGTTTTGGGGTCAAATGAAATAGGGATCATTTCTTTACACACCCTTGAATGTGAATTTTTTATATGAAAAATAATTATGTAAAATATGGTATAATGTAAAGGTCACAAAAGAATGGGTTTTTCATATAACATAAGAATTATTATGTAACTCCCTAACTCAGATCACGTGAATGTAACATGAGAGGGGGATGGTGGGACACCTTAGGTACACCTTCTTATATATAATAGGAAATTTAATTTTGAAAATGTACTAGATTAGGTTACAGGTGACATTGATTTCAAATGAATTTCACCATGTTATATTGGAATCTATTGAGAATTTAACAGGACTAGTCTATATAATAGATATATGAACAAATGATAGGCATAAACCATGATTTTAGAGGTTCCCCACAACAATGAATAATTAAGAAGTAAATAATATATATTTTACAATGATTAAACAGAGTAGTGGTAGAAGGTACAAATGGAAAATGTAATCAAATACATAAATAGTGGCAATAATGGCCTGTTAATATGCATAATAAACCATAAAAATAAATACAATATCCTTTATCTCGACTCACATGTTTTTACCTACAAAATAAATGGCTCTTCACCCTACTATACCAAAAATAAATGTCAATCTCCGAGAGATGCCTATTACTAAAGAAAACATGAAGGACTACCCATATACATCGAAAACATTTTTGGGTATACCGGTAGAGGGTGTTTCTAATTACCAATTATGATTCTGTTACTCTCCTCAACACATTTAGTACTTTTATGATTAGATTTATGTGAGTCAGAATAATAATAGAGTGCTAGTTATGAACGTGGAGCACATTCTCTATGATAGAGAAACATATGATTCTTATGAATAAAAATGTCACTTTCCATCACATGGTAACTATTACATTATAACATGAGACCCAAATACATCATTTAGTGTGGAAGAGAATTCAAATCCCATTACATGACTCGGTATATAACCTATATCTTGGGATATGGTCTTAATATTATTCCTAAACACTTCCCTCTAACTCTTGGTATAGTCTTATAAAAAATCCAAAAGTCATAAATAGTTACCCCATGCCACTATGTTATTCAATTTATGTTCTTATACTACATGTCATAATGTCTCATAAAATCTCCCTCTCACATAGGGTTAGGCTTCAAAACTTGTATTTACCATTACAATATCACTCACTGTGGGGTATTGTATACTATATTTTTCTATAACCTATCACTATGGTTAAGGTCCTATATATAACCTTTACTACTATCATCTCACTCAGTATTGTTTTGTATATCACCACCTGGCCACTAACCTCCCACTTAGTGTAAGACCCTATTTCAAATCCTGACTACTACCCTATCACAAAAGGAAATTTTATATATCATATCATGACTATTACCCTATAAATCATACAGGGTTTCTATTTCACATCATTAACACTACCCTATTATCCTGGGGAAGGTCATATATCACATCTAACCTAATACCCATCCACTATAGGAAGGGACTTATACATCATCATGAAAAATACCCTATGTCACAATTAAATGTTCAATATCATATCCTAACCAATACCCTCTCACATATTATATGGTTATATATCACATCATAACTACTAAAATATCCCTCACTATAAATTTGTATACAACATATAGACCAATAACCTATCACTTATATAAGGTTCTAATATCTCAACTTTATTACCTCCCAATCACTTAGAGAAATATCTCATATCACCTTGAAATATCCTCTCTCACTAAGGGAAGTACACAATATCATTGATCTTATTCCATATCAAAATAACCCAATGTTCCCTCAGTAAGTACATGGTTATGACCATTAGTGTCAATATATTATCAGAAAATTATTAGGAAGTATGACATAAACAAGAAATATAGAGATGTCAATGACTAGACCTACGTAACACCCAAATCACAAAACAAATACCTATATGTCTGGACCATAGTATTCTCTCAATAAATCCCCTGTTATGTACCCACACTATCAATGTTCAATAACTATAATCTTTAGAGAATTAAGGATTCACCATCAAAACAAATAATCCAACCCATTTAGTCACACATGTCTTAATCAAACCTAAACAACTCATTCCAATAATTGTCTATCTATGCAGATACCCCACCTCACCCAATTAACGTAGGAATGGTTTTATTGAACCCAATATATTTTAACCTTATCTACACACTATGGGATAAATTTCATGAATTATTACCCACCTGAAAATATTAATACTGAAAACATAACATTATCAATTAAACCCATGCAACCTCATATAAATTTTAGATCATGGTAATATATTTATATAAAATATTTAATCATATTGAAAATGGAAAATGAAACTATAAAATCATAATTAAAAGAAATAATAATAATAATAAATTTCGAAAAAAATAAACTTCATTAGGATTTTATCAATAGAAAAAATTTAATGCCAATACCTTTTGTAATTCACATAAAAAATTCCAAATAATTTTTTTAAAATTTTTTATAAAATGACTCATATATCATATTTAAATATATTATTCCGCTCGCTATAATCCAAATTAAAATATTATTTACAAATTTATTAATTGTTTTGAAACAAAATTCAAAATTTATATCCTTTAATATTTTCATTCACCTAGAAGATCCCTTTGGAACCAATTATATTTTTCTCAAAATATCAATTTTTTAAATTCTCATTTATAGATGAAACCCCATTTACATTTAAAATCAAATACACACCACTAAGAAATTCATAATGATTTCCACTGGTACTCATTCAACAAAAATGACACCCCCAAACTATTTAACGTCTTATACATCCGCAATTTATAATTATTCCAATGTGAGTCTATCCAAACTTATTATTTGAGACCACAAATGTGATGTAATTTGGCTGAAACAACCATAACGATTAAATAAAATAATTACCTAATGATTTAGAGACTTAATAATTAAAAGGCCACCAGCATTGATTATCAATCCGTAAATAGATCCAAAACTCATGTAGACTTCCTCGACATCCACAATCACTTATCTCATTTATGAATACCCTATATTACATCTGATATATCATTAGTAATAAAAAAATACCATTTCATAAATGACTCCAAACTCATTAGGAGACATAAAATGACTCAATCCATGGGCAACAGGGTGACTTCCACTCCAAATAAGAACATTTACCTAAACTATAGGAAAATAAAATTTATTATATAAAACATTTAACAATGTCCCATAAAATTATAGACATCCCTAAATAATTAAATTAAATGATAAATATTTGTCATTTTTTTTGGTAAACCTAGTGTATTAATCATCATATGATCTACTGTAGAGAATCCAATCAAAATCCAAGTCATAGTGTCTCAATTTCAGTTAATCCAAATAAATTCACATAAAACCCAAGAATTATGGTACAAAAAACATCATCATGAATAATAAGATAATATCAAATAAATAAAAATAAAAACATTCCATAAATAGTGAGGAAAGAAACATTAAATATCTAAGGATCAAGAAGGTTTAGAGACAGAAGATGAAGGGGAAGATACTCTCATCCACATTCAGAAATGATATTTAAAAAATATAGAACACCGAATAGACTTTGTTATTTGAAATTAATAAAATTCAAACTTGGGTTTTTCCAAAACGAATTTTTTACATTTATATAGGGTTATTAAATTCTATATTAAGTTTTACATATAAAAACCCTTACATATTACCATTGTGTATCATCTAAAAACCCTATCTTATAAAACCTTACATATCATTTACCTTTCCAAATTCAAATATACTAGGTTTATAAAACCCTTACAAATCATAGAGTATCACTATATGCATGTCATAGGGAAACTAAACACTTATAAATTTCTCCATTATATTTTAACCCTCATATATAAAGGTATATTTCTGTATCAGAGTACATAAGGTATTTATAATAGTCTTAGACCTATAATCACAAATCTAGTGATAAAATCATTAACATTTTATTTCTATTCTGATTAGGATATATTTGACTCATATATTTCCACAAAATCATGTCAAAATAAACATGAAATTTTTTATTATATACATTTTCATGCACCATTTATGATAAGAGTTTCATAAATTAGGAATAATAGATAATAACTTGGATTCATTAAAAATTATTTCATAATGATATATAATATCTTGAACTATACCCATATTTTCATATTCTATAATATATCATCAATATCATCCATTTGTAAAACTTTTATACATAATTAATTTAACTACATTCTGGATCACATAAGGAATAGGAAACCAAAAAATGGTGAGATTAAATTCTTAGTTAGGGTAAAAATTAGCATTAACCATTTAAACATTGTTGTTTAGAATAAAATATGAATAAAGATAAGATGAAAAAATAAAAAATCATATGAAAAAAATAATAGAAATCATAACAATGAATACCTAGATAATTAAACATGAAATATGGAATAATCCTTTAAAAATGAAATAGTCATCAGTATGTGTAATCATAATCAATGTGATTTAAAACATCATCAAGGGAATTATAAATACTAATAGCAGGAATAAATAAAACATGTTGGTATCTTGGAACAGTATTTTCATAACATTTATTAATCTAGTGTATGAAAAAACAAGAGCCTCATTAAATACATTGGTGATACCCTCCAACAACTTCCTCCTACATTCCTCTAAATACAAGTAACAATAGACAATTCATCTCGGGTCTGTATAGGCACGCCTATTTAATAATCTATATTGGGATAATCTAACACTCTTTGTATACAACCATAATATAAGACATATTATTCTCACCTAGATCTATATTGGTGCACCCATCATATAAGAATGTACAAGAATAATAAATAAAAAAATATAGATCATTATTTATATCATAAAACACATGTAAATATTCATTATTATTTTTATAACATAATTAAACCATGGAAAATAAATGGATTACTTGATGATATAATAAAAATATTATTTTCCTGTGAAAATAAATATGTTCCATAAAAAATATGTAAAACGTTATTATTCTATTTAAAAGAAACGATTTCCCTATAAATATCATTTAAATAAAATTAATCCATATTGATAATTAATTAGGTCAGTATCGTCATAAAATATCACCCATGGGGAATAGGTAACAACAAGGGTTGTTGATGTTCATCAACAGAGATACCATTAAAATATCACTAAACATTTTTTGAAGAATATATCCGTTTCATTTTGGAAATGAATTATAATAACTAAAATATCACAAAATATTGTGAAATTAACTTTCATTTAAAGCTTCATGATCACATATATAAAAATATAATGAAAGTAATTGACATGGAATTTAGAAAATATTTTCATGTTATAAATGTCAAAATAAAAAATTCACTGCAAAAAATTCTCAAAAACTGAGTCAAATGTGATCCATTTGGGTAACATTATGAAATATCATCTTAAAGTTTATAAAATCCGGTCAAAATCATAAAACATTATTTAACAAATAATTAATTTTAATAACATTAAATTTTTTTAAAACTTTTTAAAAAAAATTGATTTGGAAGAAAATGATAATTGACCTAAAAGATAATTCAAGATCAATATCACATAGAAAATACTTTAATGATGTTTCTTCAATCATTATGAGAGAAAAAAGAAATAAACATTTGAAAAACACTAATATACATATGATAATAAAGGATGTTTTATTTAAGAATATAATATCACAATATTTCCTATAAAAAACCTTGAACATAAACTACTATGAATGAAAAGATATAGTGACATAAATTTTTTTCCACTTTGGTAACACATCAATCAAAATCCCTATGATTGAATAAATTCAAATAAATTGTTAAATATCATAAAAATATGGACAATGATTATATAAGTTGTTAAAATATTATTATATACACATCCTAAAAAGCAGAGTCCCAGACATTGAACATATGATAAAACATATCTTATAGACCTATGATTTTATCCATAAACCATTACATAATCTCACATGAAAAAATCATAATATCTAATGTTATCTAAATTGTACTCTGATACCTACTCTAACAACTTTAGAGTTGCACTCCTGAATCTAATTCTAAAATAATAAATAGTACATTTATAACTTGGTAATAATAAATGTGAAAAAAAATTCCATTGAAACATTACAAGATAAAAATGATATTTATGAACTCCAACCTAACCAATTACCTCTTTAGTATAGAGTAATAAGGTATTATGAAAAACACTAAACTACATGGACTCATAAAAAAACTTGTGAATAAATTTAAAATGTATCTCCCACTATACCAATATTTTCATATTCTACAGTGGGTCATCAATATAATACATATGAAACCATTCTATAAATAATAAATTTTAATTCATTATTGATGACCCAAGGAAGATGAAAGATAATTTGGGTGAGCTCAAATTCTTAGTAAGGGTAAACAAAACATTAAAAATTAAATGTAATTAGCAAGAATAAAATGACAATGAGGGTATTATTACATAATAAAACAACATGAGAATTAAATTAAATAATTAATACAATTAAATACATAGATAATCAAACATAAAAATATGGAATAAATATTTAACAAGGGAACGAGTTGTCAAAATAAATAATCCTGATCCATGTGATTTTAATCTTGTTAAAGTAAATCCTTAAAACCCATAGAAATTATTGACAAACCTTGTTGGTATCTTGGAAAAATATATTCATATCCTATTTTAAAAACTAGTCATACATAACTAAATAATAGTAAAATAAAAATAGGAATCCCTTCAGAAACGCCCTTATTTTTTACTATAAAGAAAATGAACATTATCCATTGTATTAGAGTTGAATCTAAGTGTACCCATCATATAAGCTATATCGTGGTCACCCAGAATTATTAGGCACACCCATCCTGTAATAAATATCTTGATCTTATAATAAAATATAGTCATGTAAATTATATAACAATGTCTACTAACAATAAATAAACTACATATAACTTTCATTTCATCGTAAACCACATTGAATTAATAATTTTTCATTTCATAACAAGATTAAACCAAAGAAAATAAATGGGTTCCATTAAAATGTTTTTAAAAAATTATTATCCCATGGAAATGAAACGGAATTCCTAAAAATATCATTTAATCATAATTAACCCATATAAAATAAATGATTTACATGAAAATATCTTTAAAATATTATTAACAAGTAGAAAAGAAATGGGATCCCCATAAAACACTTAGAAAAAATATTATTATACATAGGGAAAGTATTAGGATGGTAACACTAAAAAATATACACATTATAACATATTTAACAACTTAGATTATTAAATTGGATGAATGAAAGGTTTCATTAAAATATAATTAATACATTTTTGAGAAAAATAACATTTTCATTTTGAAACCCAATTCTGAAAACTAAACATTAACAAAATATTATGAAAACAATTTTCTATGAAAATAAAATTATAATAATATATATTAAAAATTATGGAACATAATGGAATTTATGGTGGGAAAATATATTCATGTCATAAATGTAAAAAAAAATATTGTTTACAAAACATATTGAAAATGGGAATAAGAATGGTCCAATTTCAGAAACATTACTAAAAATATTTTTTAAAACATTTAGACATGGGTAAACAATAATTTAAAATTTATTTATCAAATTATTAGTTCTAATATAATATAATGTTAAAAAATATAGATATCATTATATTGGAAGAGAATGATACCCGATATAAAAGATAAAATTTGATCTATAATAGATACAAATGACTTTATTGATGTTTCTTCGATCAGTAAGTGAGGAAATGGAAATTAACATTAGAGAAACATTCAAAACCAAAGGATAACTATATATATTTTCTAAATAATGTAATGTCACATTATTTTCTCCAAAAAACAATTAACATAATAAATCCTAAAATTATTGATATTATAACATTATTCCATTCTCACATTGGTAACCCCTCAACAATTAGACCCATAAAATAATAAAATCAAATGAAATAGTAAACATAATTAACATAAGGACATTCATGATAATAAATTTCAAAAAGAGAGTTTATATACCTCTATAAAAAAAGATACATGCATATGACAAAGAGACGTCTTAATAAATGGAATCTGAGAGGATTCACAATTATAAAGATTATGTCACCCTATTGAGAGATAATAAATATATATATTATTCGTAACCAATGTAAATCCGAATACAATGAGGTAAAATTTATAAAATTAAATATTATATTTAAATTCACTCAAAATATAAGAATAATAAAGACAATAAAGATTAGTTATATCCCAGTGAACTAATATTGAGGTATGAAACCATTTACTACTTGGTAAAATTAAAATCAAATCCCCTAGAATTAAATAAATAAAATTAAGACATAAAATAAAATTATTGATGAATTATTAATGATATTCCATATAAAATTGGATGTATATACACAAAAAAATAAAATATGTGGTGAACATGTAATATGTATCATGAAAACAAAACTGAGATTAGACAACCTTACCACGTGTTTATAACTTCCAAGCATGTCATGTAAATCTTATGGAAAAAAAACTATAATATACATTATTTCTTAATATCCTTTTCCAGTATAAATATCTAATACTTAAATCAATTATTTAATTTTTTTAAGGAAATATTTATACACTTTATAAGTTAACGCTATATCATGAGTTTTTAGGACGCTCGGTGAATTATTTTTAAATTACTTTGCAGTGTTGGCTATGGTCATAGTGGTCATTGTTTTAAAATCACAAGAATAATAATAATGAAATATATATCAAATATTATATCGAGAATTATTTTAATACAAATAATCGAATATGGTTATGAAAAATGAACAACATTATAGTTATGGAGACGATGGATCATATATATGCATTTGTAACATTTCCATTTATAGATTATCATTACAGAAATAGGGTAATTAATATTTTATCATAGATAAATTTAAATCGCATCATAAATAAAATAGTAATTTTTTAAATAAACATATATATATCATCTATATGTTTATGGAAATTAATATCATTTCTCATCACCTTGTGGAGGTGGTAATCCACATATACACATGAATGACATTACCGTCTTACTCTAAATTGAAATGTAAGAAAATTGTTGAAATATAATCTATTAAGAATGATAAATATTTCATAAAGATATTAATTATATCATAAATATCACATATATTTAATAAAATCATCCCTATTAACATCCATGTTAAATTGTTAGTCAAAAATGAAGCACATTTTTTCGCTAGGCGGTGGTCCCTTATACACACCAGCAATGTTATTATATCCCAAATGGGATGTAAATTAAAAATTTACATTTAATATAATAATAAAATAATTATAATGAATTTATAACTATCGTATATATACTTTTAATACATCATTACTTTAATCCATTTGTTGGGATGATGGAAAACTAGTGTCACTAGTTCGTGAGGCGGTAGTCCACTATATATATTAATGATTATTCAGAAATCTATTTAATTGAAGAGTAGTTTGATTTATGATTTGTACATTAAAAAAATAACTTATCATTATAATTGAGAAAATTTATGCATATATTCATAATTTTAAATGGATTTAAATGAGGTTTAATAGTCATTAAAATAAAAAAAATGTTAAGGATTTTATATCTTTTTTAGAGAACCTGTATAGGTAACCTCCAAAAGGATTAAAAAGAACAATCTATGGGTATAATATAGTATATTGGTCAGAGGAATGGAATTTAGGATGGTATTTGATTATATATTTTCTGGTAAAATATATTTGGAATGTGTGAAGTAGAGAAGATATGGGTTGGGATTTTATACATGGGGAAATTAACTATCATAAAAACTACTGAAAATATCTCAAAAGAATCCTAAATGATAATAACATTTCCATGATAAAATTTTACAAAACACCATAGAATATAAATTTGGAAGAATTTGATTTAAATATTTCCATACAATAATATTTTCTCATATTTAATTGGAAATTATTACATTTTCTTTTTAGATTAACCCCCAAAAAATTTATTTTTACCTTACCCGTGGAAATTTATTTTTAGTGTATTACTATTAATTATGACAAAAAATTATTTTAAACTTATTATATAATATAAATTATTATTATTAAATATATTCAAACTATATACCCAATTAAATTCACTATTTTCAAAAAAATTAATTTAAAATTAATCCCGTAGACATATTGAAATTGCTGGTTCTAATGAAGTGTATTTTCATTCAAATAATGATTTTATAATATCTCTACGGTTACTAATAATCATTTTATGATTCTCAATTAGTATTTATATATATATAATATATAAATTTATCTATAATAATTTTTTTAATTATTGGTTCCTTTGGTTATATAAAATGTATAATCCCTCTTATCTTTAAAACAGTTTCCCGGATAACACTTTTTAAACCATAAAAGGTAAACTTATAATAAAATATAATTAGAATTAGAATTTAATTTATTTTAAAAAATATAAATAAATAACATGTATGTTACATGAAATCATATTTAAATGATAGTTGGATTTTATATTTATTAATTAATTTCAAATAAATTATTGTTTATAAAAATCAATATCTATCAATATTCACTAAAGAATCCAGATTTTCCAAAAAAAATCCAAAACAATAACCTTATTAAAATTTTGATATGATTAATTAAATTTTAAATTTACTTTTATAAAATATTTTTATAATATATATTAAATATTTTTAAAATATATATATAAATTAATTCAAAAAAAAATTTGTGGATAAAAATATAAATAATTTTAAGAAAACATATATTTGATCAATAAAATGTCATTCGTAAATATTTTTTGATTAATTACTAGGAATTTATAAACAACACATATTTTCTAGTTAATATATATATTAAAAAAATTATACTATTAATTCATTCTAATTTAATGTCTTGGTTATAGTGATTATATATTTTACGGGTCATTTAAGCTCGGTGTTGCTTGTCAAATACCCAATCCAAAATTGTTTTATTTTCAAAAATAACAATGTGTTAAAGTTTCATATTATCTTTATCTAGTAGAAGCTGAACCATAGTTTGTATATATGTATCATAGTGTTCCTTTTATTCACTATAGTGTTAAATTTTATTGATTTCCATTTCCATAGGTAAACATTATTGTACTAAAACATAACCCGTATGAATCACAATGTTACATCTAATTAGCCTTATGTATCACCATATGTACCTTCAAACATGCATTTGAGAAACATTATGCATGATTAATTGACCATTTTAAATGAATATGTACCCTTACTCATGATGATCTTTAAATAATTATAATTAATTATTTTTTCATCCATCAATACCCTAATAAATAGGGATCCTCACACATAAAAGTTATCCTTTATGTATCTAAGGTTAACCATTACATATAACACAACCACAAGTATTGATATATGTAAATTTATCTAAAATAAGAATAAAACTCCAAATATTGTATAATTCAACTCTAATTATCTCTAAAAACCTCTTAGGACCCTAAACATAGAGAAATTAATTTTAATGTTATGTTTTTGATATCACTATTACAAATCATTACCAAATTCTATAGACTCCCCCTGATATAGGAACAAAAATTCTAATTATCAAAAATATTCACCATTCAATAATAAGTTATATCATTAGAAAATCCACACCATAACATATATCATCCCCATGAAAATATTTTGAATTTCAACCATAAATCCAAGACTACCTCAATCCTTAATTAATTACTATCTTACAATGATAAATCTCAAGAGGTCGAACAATAATTAATTTTACAACTCTAAGAATAGACACTTACTATTCACCAAAAGACCCATTACCCAATTCCTAATGCTTCTTTTAACCAATCCATGATCATCATCATCTCCAAATAACTATTTCTCCAAAACACAAACATCTATGCTCTTAGATCTAGAGCCATTCAAGAACCTAGATTTTAACTATCTTCAAAATCCTAGGACAATTCCTAAACCCAATCATTAATCTCAATGTTCATATTAACAATAGAATAAAAAATCTAAAATGAATATGATAATACCCAATAAAATAACCAAATACCATTTTCTAATATTATCAAATGTATATCCCCAAGATAGTAATATACTTGAAAAATCCAAATAAAGCTGTCCAAAATATGTAACCATCAAAAATCACATATTAATGCTCAATCCAATCATCAAACATCCATCCGAAAATCAAATATTGAAATTATCTTTTGTAACAAACATATTATACAATATTAATTAATAATTAAACAACATAGGTAAATCAAAATCAACCATATTCATGCATCATTTACATTATCTAAATACAAAAAAAATCAATCCTTTTCACCTTTTTAAAAAACCAAAATGCTTCCAAGAATTTTTCACCCAAGTGAATCCCAAAATATATAACAGCCCTACTCTATATTTCATATTTAAGTGTAATGGCCCGGACCCTCCTGGCCCATTACTTTTCCAAAAGTGAGGCTCCACCAAAATAGTGGCACTGTGAAGGTGACACTTTGATGGTGGAACCGTAACGGTGGCACCGTGACGGTGGCACTGTGAGGGTGACACTGTGACGGTGGCACCGTGAGGGTGACACCGTGATGGTGGCACCATGAGGGTGGCACTGTGACGGTGGCACTGTGTCCCCTCGCTGAGCGTCTCGTTCTTTCTTCGTCCAGTACCTGACTTTTCCGCTCTCGCAATGTTAGTTTCGACGTAAATAAATTCTATTACTCCTTTTGAAACCATTTAAAGCCCATAATTAATTCCTAAAAATCCTGAGAGACCTCCATGTGTAACTGCCCAACCGCGTGGTCAACCCACGACCCCCGCTCCTTACGCGGTTTCGCGTTCTCACCTCAACCGTCCGCGGCTCATATAAACTAATGGATAGCTGTGGTTTCTCCTTCCCTCGATCGCGGCTTTTCATGAAACAGCTTCTGGTGCATCGGGCGCGTCGCATCGTTATCCGTAAAATTCCGCACCAGGCCTAAGCGTCGATCGTTGATCAAACAAGTAGGGAATTTTTCCTTCGTCTCTCTCTTTTGTGTATCATGCGGGGTGGGAGTGTTTCGGTTCTATAGAATTGGATAAACCAGACCTAAATGAAGATAATGAACCAGATTCTATAAAGAAATAGGGGGTTGTGATCGATGTTGTTGTTTATATTAAAATCATCTTTCTGAGTTCTGCTGGCTTATGCGTTCTTGAAAATCGAGGTCGTTGGTGGTCGTTGTTTGTGTACTAATTTACCCCTCATGGTGTTTAAAATGGATTGTTCCTAATTGTAAACTCCTGCTATGAAAAGTAAACTGGTTATTTACGTATATTCGGCTATGTAAATTGGAAGCACCATGATCGACCCTTCTGTGATAACCCCGGTTAAGACACATGGAATTGAAATCAGGGAGTGTGTTATGTCGTTTAAATCTGAAAATACCGGCATGGCCCTGACTTTTATTGGTGGTGGTAGTTTGTTGTTTTCTTTTACGGGCCGATTGCTGGAGATGAGGGAGGGGATGGGATCCCTTGTCTTTTTTACTTTCGGTGGTTTTGTGTTCTAAGACCGGGTGGGTACTTGTTTATATCACGAATTGGGGTGGGATCCTCTGTTGTTGAGAACCGGGTGTGGGCGTTATTGTTGATGCTTGAATGTTTACATTCCTGGACTTGTGCCTATTCCTACTAGTTTCCCAGTAGTGCTTAAACTTAATTAAACATTATCACTAAACTTGAAACAGGAATGGGAAAAATGGGTTTTGTTGGCGAGAGTCGTGACTTGTGACTTGGACGCAGTGGTGTTGTGTTCTGTAGGCTGGTTAGAAAAACCTAGGCATTGGGTGAGTGCTTGTTACCTATACTTATACTTTTAGTTTTTTGTTTCTTATTCGCGCCCCACCAAAGTTGAGCACTTAGTTCCTAACACCCCTATTTCATGTGGGAGGGTGTTTTTCCCAACACTATTCTTAGTGGCTGGTTATTAGCTCCTTTTCTGCTCCCTTTCCCAGATATCCCAAGTATCTTCGGGCAGGCTGTGATGGCCTGAGGTCCATTATTATCCCAAGAACCTTCAGGCGGGGTAGTGTGGTGGTTGGCCAGGTGTTTGTGGCAAATGGTTTCCCAAGTGTCTTTGGGATGAGGCCCAGGTGTCTTCAGGCGTGGCAGTAGATCCTTTAGCCCAGGTTTCTTCGGGCGTGGTGGTGGTTGTTCTGGCCTAGGTGTTTGCAGGCATGGTTACGTGTGACAGTTGTGGCCCAGGTGTGTGCGGACGGGATTTGGCAGTGGGACTGCGTGTGGTAGTTGTGGCCCAGGTGTGTGTGCGAGCGGGTGTGGTAGTGGGACTGCGGTGAGAATGGCTGGTTTGGTCTGATACGTATGATGTCTCAATAACCAGTGGGAATGGGGCGTGGGGTACCCAAACATCGATGTGCTCTGATTATATATTTTATTTTACTTGCGTTATTTGGGTAGTGTTCCTTGGTGAGGCTTGGATGGATAGTTTACCTTGTTAGGTGTCGGGTTTACTTCATTTCTCACGGGACTTTAGCACGTTCCCACACTTGTGCATGAGAGTCTTTGGTTTTCCCTACTGAGTGTACTTGTATACTCACCCTACATATATAAAACTGCTTTAAGGTTTCCAGGAGGACTTTGGGGATCGCGCAGGACCTTGCTAGCTCGGATCTTTGGAGCAGTGGCAGTTGTCATTTTTCTTTCTTTGGTACATTCCCTTATAGTCACCTTCTGTACTTGTGGTTTTTACTTTTGAAACATGTATGTGGGAATGGTTTACTATTTGTTTTACTTCTCTTTTACCTTGGTGTTGTTGGGTTTCATCATCTTATCTCCCGATCCAATAAAACAAAAAAAGGGGTAATGCCTTCGATTTTTGAGAAATTTCTATACCCATGGTTCTAGTCGCCACTCTGGGACCTATTGAAGGCGGGTCTCGGGGGTCATTATCTCTCCTTCAACATAAGGAAGGAAGGGTCTGGAAATCTGCTGACTCTTCCCTCCTTTTGGTGAAGGAGGGTCGTGACAGAATGGTATCAGAGCAGTTGTGGTTGAGGGATAGGATGTAGTCTGGAGTTAGGCACAGTGAGGATTTCATGGGATGGTAAGGCAACAATGTTGGGTGTCCTTGGCACGTGAATTAGTCCAGGGAAGACCGTCTAGGACACGGGATTTTAGGGGGGCCCTGTGATCCAATGCAAGGACTCTAGACCTACCAAACGACCAAGTTAGGCCACACTGGTTGTAGGGTAGAGACCCTAGGAATGGTACATGCATCCTAATGACTTGTGTTCTTGTGTTTCTGGGATGTCTTTGGAATTATGAATAAATTAAAATTTTTAAGAACTGTTAAGATCGATATTTTGCACTACATGGGCTTAGGAATTCCTTTTTTACCTTGCAGCTATGGCACCTGGAAGGAGACCATGTGTGGTACAGGCGATCGAGGCCCCGGAGACTACTTTGGCTGATCGGCAGAGAGCTGATCGAGAGGAAGAGGACGACCAGTGGCAGAAGACTATTTGGGCCTTCCAGCGACAGGCCCTCGAGATGTATGAGGGAAACACCTCCGACATGAAGACTGAAGGCTGGCTAGAGGAGCTAGTTATAGATTTCGGCCTGATTCAGGCCCCGGCCGAGTACCGGGTTCTTCTGGCCGTTAGCCAGATGAGGGGAGCGGCGCGTCAGTGGTGGACACTTTACTTGGGGTAGAGGAAGGAGACTGAGGTGTCTTGGGCTGATTTCGAGAGGGAGTTTCGGGCGGAATTCCTCTATTCGACGATGAAGGCGGAAAAGAGGCAGGAGCTACTCTCCCTCGAACAGGGGAGTATGTCCGTGAGGGAGCTAGGGATCAAGTTCAAGGACCTCCTACGTTTTTCTCCGGACCTCTTTCCCAATGAGGAGTCTCGGGCAAGACGTTTGGAGGAGGCGCTCCGACCCTCCCTCCAGTATGTTGTTACCCCCTTTACCCTGCTGATGTACTTGGAGGTCCCGAAGAAGGCCGAAGTGGTGGAGAGAATGCATGCTCTAGGAGGTGTGTCGTGAGAGGGGATCCAGCTGGGACCATCAAAGGGGAAGGCCATCAGCACCAGGCCTCCAGCGTCAGGACCCTCCAGGTTCCGACCTGCAGGGAGCAGACCGCAGCAGTTTCAGTTTTGATCCCCCAGCCCTCGCCCTTTTCCTTTGGGCCCAGGACTGCGGTGCTTCATCTGTGGGAGCCCTGGACATCTCTAGAGTCTGTGTCCCGACTGGGTGCAGTACATCAGTTGCAGTCATCCCTAGCACCAACCTTAGCAGCAGCTTCCAGCCAGACCTTTCCAGCAGCAGCAGCAGGGGCAGCGAGCTCCCGCTCCTCCGAGGGCAGACGTAGGAGGAGGAGGCCGACCTCAGGGTGCTCCACAGGGACCTTGACCAGGGCGTGTCCGGGGAGGTGGCTGACAGCCGAGGGGGAGGGGCGTTGGGCGTGGACAGTTACATGACTCAGAGGCAGCAGTTCCAGCAGGGCCAGAGGTTGTTCGAGGTACGATCAGTCTGTTTAGCACTTTTGCTTATGCTTTGTTCGATACCGAAGATTCTCAATGTAACAGCCCAAGATTTTATAAAAAAATATTCTTTTTAATGTCTTGTGTTAGGAGCTTGCACAACACGTATCCTTGACTTGCCTTGCATTACACGCAATCGCGACCTTCCTCGATAGCATGTGTAATACGCAATACCGAGTTTCACTAAACAACGATATGCTATTAAAATATTATTAAAACTAGCCGGTATGAATAGTAATAACCTCTTTTTAAAATTCTGTAAATCTTATTTTTCAAAATGAACTTCATTTTTGGATTCGGAGTATCGAATTTAGCCTATGGTGAAATTTTGGTACATTTCGGATAACTTTCATATTCTGATGAATAGTGAAAATTACTAAATTATAATTAAAAACAACTTTTTTAATCGAAATAATTAATAGTGATAAATTATTAATTTGAGTGGTTTTAAAGTATATTTAGAATATTTTTTTACAATTTAATACAATGTTGGTCATTGGATGTAATTTCACATTTAAACCAGACATAATCAAGTGTCAATCTTTTGATAGATATTGTTTCTTAAAAACACGCTATTTGTTTTAACAGCGGGATTTAATTATAAAATTAATTAATTCAAATTTTATGATATGAATTTGGTAAAATAGACTTCATTTTTGAATTCGGAATATGAAATATAGCTTAGGATGAAATTTTGGCATTGTTCTGAAAAACATCAATTTTTGATTAATAGTGAAACTACTAAGTGGTAGTTAAAAAATTAATTTCTTCATAAATCTTAATTTTACCGCTTCTGTGAATGGAATTTCAAAAATCCGAGAGACACGGTTGATGTCAGTAAGTAAAATGTGGTTCAATGAGATGAAAATAATTTTTGGTGAATAGTAACTTTTTACTTTTATTTACCACGGTTAAAAGTAAATAGGGTAATTAAGGGTAAGAATGATATTAATATTACCCTAACACATGTCCTAATTCTATTGGACAAGTGTATCTCGACCAAAAACAACCTTAAGTGTAAAATATTATCATTTAGGCCCACTTGGATTAGATTAGGACATTTATTATTATTTAATTCAAAGAAGAGTTAAAAGAGTTAAAATCAAAGTTTATTCACTAAAACATTTTTAATATGGGGTTATACATAAGATAAATTCGACTATAAATATTCGTTAGAAAGCTAAAAAGATTTCCTATATAATTATATTTTATTTATAATTTTTAGACTTTAAATAAATTAATTTATTTATGACACAACGATGATGCAGTAATTACTCTTTTAAGGAAATATTAACATAATTGATGTTATAAATACTCAAATGAATGTAATTTGAGACTTTTTATGAATTACACTAATTTTTTAGGTTACTATGATATATTAGTGTTTATGTAATCAACTTGTTTAGAACATATAATTCTGTTATGACTTTCACAAAAATCATATATCAAATAGTGTCAAAATTGACACAAAATAGTTTTTAAATCAAATATTATATTATTAATTTTTATTTTATTCCTAAAAATCTAAGGTTCGGCCAAATGACTTATATAAGGATATATGTATTAATACTAAACAATTTGGGGTTCTTTTGGCATGTTATAGTAAGTGTATTAACCATATAGTGAAAAAAAACAAAAAGACACGGTAAAAGTTAAATTATTTAACTTAGAGTTAAATCTAATTGATAAGGTTAAAATAATACCCTAAACTTGTCTAAATCCTATTGGTTGATAGTATTTCGACCCATCACCACTTTATCTTCGAAATAAGACCCTTTGTAACCATTATAAACTGATTTTGACTTTAATATAAAATAATATTTTGAGATATTCCTAAGGTGCCCCTCTCCTCCCTTATAAAAGGACACCTCCTCCCCCTCCTCCTCACACCAATTTGAGCACTCAAGCTCGGCCAACCCCTGCCAAAATCTCTTCTCCACTTCCCTAGAAACATCCTAGAGGTTCTTGTCTTCCTCAAAGACAAATTTTAGTTCCCTAAGAGGAGGTCTCCAAAAGGCGCTTCAAAGAAGAGATAATTACCGTTACCAATTCTTTCATCTTTATTTCTTCTTCCACTTCCTCTTCTTAGGTTGTTTCATTATGAAGTAAAAACATCAGTATCACTCATATACTGATATGTTATTATATGTATGAAACAACCCTATTTCACCATCTATCTATCCTACGGAAAAAGAAATCACCGCGCGTGCGTACGTACGGAATACCGTCTCCACGCCGTGGTGTAATCTATTTTCCACCACCACCTTACATGGATGGGTATAATGGTGTAAAGAATAAATATACATAGTTATTAAAACATCATATTGATTCTGATATATTGTATAATCCACTCCAATTCAATTCAATATTTATGGAAATGATATCATCGCTCGTGCGTACGTACGGACTACCGTCTCCACGACGCGATGAGATTCATTCTCCATGTTAACCATTTAAGAATGATTATAAAGTATATATAAGAAATAATAATGAAATATATGACATTATAAAGCTACTGGATTTATGTATATATATATATATATATGTATGTCATCTACTTACTTCCATTCAAGACAATAGGGAAAGGAAAACAGCGTTCATGCGTACGTACGGACTACCGTCTCCATGAACGGTGTTTTTCATTTCATTTATCTATCTATTATATATATATATATATACTGAATATATATGATATATAAATCTTATTTTATATTCTGGAAGTAATTAAATCATGATATAAGTAATAATAATGTCAAGAACAACAAGTCAAAACACCTACGATAAAAGAAACGATTTTACCCAAAACGCTTCTTTAACATGGAATTTACAAAAGAACGGGTAATATAATGTCATAATTGAACCATATATGATATCATAACAATGAATATGATTCTGTAATAAGTCAATGACATTATTTAAACCATTATACAGGAGCTTCGGACACGTACAAATCAAATCGGACCTAAGGTAAGGGAAATATCACAATCTCATTTCTATCCGAGATTATTTATACTTTGTAATTTACTGGGATGTATTTTATCATCCACATCCATGTTTCCTCAATATGTAATATTATTTTCATCCACCTAATATTTTTTTAAATCCAATATTACCCTTTGGTGAGTTTTTATTAAAAGATATTAAAGGAATCTTTTGTCGTTTTTCGTACGAGGTACTTTTTGACTTTTCCGACAAAAGTGCGAAGAATGTTTTTTTTAACTTATACGGCATGAATGGATTTTTAAAACATTATTTCCAAGAAACTTCCTTTACAAGTTTTCAAGTTTATTTTTAATCAACTTCTTTTATTTTAAAGTTGTATGACATGTTATGAAAGGAAAAATGTTTTTGAAGAAGAAAGGATATTTTCCTCAAAAATGGAGTTCAAGTGTTTTATCAAAATTATTTTCCATCTAAGATAATAAAGGGTTATGTTTTTATCCCTATTATTAAATTGATTTGATCATGTTGTGATGGAATTATTTTTATGAATTCCTTTATCTTATATGAATTGATTTATGATGTCATGATGTTTCAAGAATCCCATTTTTATTACATGGGTTATGCAATGATGTATGATTTATGATTTTGTGGCACACATAAGAAAGGATTCATTATGAGATGGGTGGGACCTATATCTCCCTCCAATGCATTGGGTAAAGATTTTATATCTCATGAGATAGACATGGCTGGAATGGTAGGTTATACAGGTTCAGTGAAACAGGACTGAAACGAGGGTTACTCGATTCAGAAAGGGACTTTGTCCACTAAGATAGTCTTGGCAATGAGTCTTGACTATCAAGAAATGATTCTCTATGATTATGTGTGTATGACACAAAGTTTCATGTTTTAAGTTATGATTATTGGGATTACTTTTTCACTGCCATGATTTATCCCATGATTATGAAATTATGCTCTCTTTTGCAGGTTATGATTTCCAAAATGTTATGTTCTTATGAATATGATGTGATTGATATCTATTTTGTTTACCCTTACTGAGCATTTGAGCTCACCCTTTTATGTTTTCTTTTCCCCAGGATATAAAGAAAGGTTTTAGGTAAAAAAAAGGAAGATGTTTATGGGAGATTTTGAAGATCTTTCACCACGATTAGAAGATTATAGTCCGAGTTTCCAAAGACACTAAACTATTATGGTCCTTGTGTGTGTGTTTTTGTAATGTACTAAGTATTCCGCAAAAGTAATGTAATGTCCATGTATGTCAGGCTTCAGGTCTCTACAGTTGGTATCAGAGGAAAGGTTTAGTCAACCTTTGGAAACTAGGATGCGAAAACGTTAGTGAGATCCCTAGAGATATTTCTAAGGTATGTCTAGGGATTCCCCTAAGGATTAGTATACGTATAGGATATAGTCCTAGAACTATGGAAACGATATTATATTAAACCAAAGATGTTAGATATTTAAGTTACTCCCCCTTTATTATGATTTTTGACTCTCACACTATTCTTTTTGGGTTTTAGAAAACGGATGGAATCAAGATGATTCACGATAATGGAGGATATGATGGACAATGGAATGATATTCTTCATAATGAAATGGGATTTGGAAGTCCAAACATCATTATTATGCCGAATCAGAAATCTCATAATATGATCAATAAAGTAAAATTTGGTAAGTTTCCTGACTCGGCTAATAAGAGAAAGATGGAGTTTCATGATGATCATAGAGGAAAGAAAGTTCAATTTCCCCTATGTAAATCATGTGGGAAGAGGCATCAAGGATAATGTTTCAAAGGAACTGGAAGATGCTTTGGGTGTGGAAAAGAAGGACACAAAGCAAGTAAGTGCAAAGGAAAAGGTTCAGTTTACACCATGGATGAGGATAATGGTATTGCTACGACATCAACAATGGTTAAATGTTTTAAATGTGGAATGTACGGGCATTATGCAAACCAATGCCCTAAGGGAAAGTCTCATGAAGATAATCAGTATGGTCGTATGGGAAGTATTTATGTGGATGATGATGAAGAGACTACAAATGATATGTGAGATGAAAGAATTGTTGAAGCTCGGTCAATGGTTTAAGAATGTAGTGGAATGATTACATGTTTATCA
Organism: Viscum album; assembly: GCA_963277665.1. Taxonomy (NCBI): domain Eukaryota; kingdom Viridiplantae; phylum Streptophyta; class Magnoliopsida; order Santalales; family Viscaceae; genus Viscum; species Viscum album. The sequence continues at coordinate 736,172,894 of OY728147.1, read as the reverse complement.
TGTGTAATGTTGTATAAGTAATCTCATGGTACTATAGAATAAAGAGACATGTAAGGATTGTCACACTGTTGTCTAATTAATGTTACCAGTATCCATGAAAGGTTATTCAGATATTTTTGGAATGTAGATGATATGCGCATAATGAAGGGATAAGGAGAAAATTAAATGTTTGATAGTATTCATGAGCTCATGATTGATATAAGGACTAAGTTTGAGTATATAGAATTTTGAGGATTTTGGTATGTGAAAAGTGTTAACTTTTAACTGCATTCATGTTTTTCATTAAGGTATTCAAGAGAATACACGATTAAGGACTTTGAATGTTTGGAATGTGACCAACAAAACATATCTTATGATATATGGGGATCGATGATGGTGTTAAATCTCTGGTAATCATTTTCACTATATTATGAGAGTCGACTGCAGTATTATGGATAAGCCTAAAAGATTGGAATGGATTATGTTGGACATAAGTTAGTATTGTTTGTTTTTTTGATATTATTGATGGGATGTTATATAGTTTTGGAAAAAGGACAACCTGCAGGATGGGCGACAGCCCATCGCTTCGGACAAGGCTGTGGGAATCGAACCCACAACCGAAGTGCGACTGGCCTTTATCGCCTACCACTGGCCTACAGGAAGTCCCTGTTTAGTAGAAACTAGTTTTATTATATTAAGAAGTATGATATATGAAGTATAAGTCCATTTTAGGAACCATATATGATTAATCTCACTATAAGATCGACTTATGCATATAATTTTTGCTAACCTTTTGTTTGAGACAGATGGAATGACCCGTCATTCTATCACATGATCTGCTAACACTTCATGAATAACAAATTCAACTTCATTTATTTAAGAGATGAAGTGGAAATTGTTTAAGGCACGAACAACAGTGAGATTGTACCAAAATAAAGTAAGTATTTATTCTAATTCAAATTTTCAACTTTAGGGAAATGATCATGAAAACCAAAAATGTTGTCCTAGTGATCTTATACCTGATGAATCGGATGGTACCTTAGATCGTCACAAATTTATGGATTTGTGATTATTGGCTTTTCCATAGCCATGTTCTCTACCACTCTCCATCATAACATGATGGTTAGATTTCTCTTCCATATCCATATTTTCACCTATGTGGAAACCCAATGATTAGTTTATTTGGGTAACCGTTACGTTTCATACTTTTGTTTTTAAAGATTGGTTTTGATATTCCTTTTTACGATGTGGGTTTCTATTAAAGAAACTTTCAAATAGTAAACCATTTATAACCCCGATGAATTTCGAGGGCGAAATTCATTTTAAGGGGGGTAGAATGTAACAGCCCAAGATTTTATAAAAAAATATTCTTTTTAATGTCTTGTGTTAGGAGCTTGCACAACACGCATCCTTGACTTGCCTTGCATTACACGCAATCGCGACCTTCCTCGATAGCATGGGTAATACGCAATACCGAGTTTCACTAAACAACGATATGCTATTAAAATATTATTAAAACTAGCCGGTATGAATAGTAATAACCACTTTTTAAAATTCTGTAAATCTTATTTTTCAAAATTAACTTCATTTTTGGATTCGGAGTATCGAATTTAGCCTATGGTGAAATTTTGGTACATTTCGGATAACTTTCATATTCTGATGAATAGTGAAAATTACTAAATTATAATTAAAAACAACTTTTTTAATCAAAATAATTAATAGTGAAAAATTATTAATTTGAGTGGTTTTAAAGTATATTTAGAATATATTTTTACAATTTAATACAATGTTGGTCATTGGATGTAATTTCACATTTAAACTAGACATAATCAAGTGTCAATCTTTTGATAGATATTGTTTCTTAAAAACACGCTATTTGTTTTAACAGTGGGATTTAATTATAAAATTAATTAATGCAAATTCTATGATATGAATTTGGTAAAATAGACTTCATTTTTGAATTCGGAATATGAAATATAGCTTAGGATGAAATTTTGGCATTGTTCTGAAAAACATCAATTTTTGATGAATAGTGAAACTACTAAGTGGTAGTTAAAAAAATTAATTTCTTCATAAATCTTAATTTTACCGCTTCTGTGAATGGAATTTCAAAAATCCGAGAGACACGGTTGATGTCAGTAAGTAAAATGTGGTTCAATGATATGAAAATAATTTTTGGTGAATAGTAACTTTTTACTTTTATTTACCACGGTTAAAAGTAAATAGGGTAATTAAGGGTAAGAATGATATTAATATTACCCTAACACATGTCCTAATTCTATTGGACAAGTGTATCTCGACCAAAAACAACCTTAAGTGTAAAATATTATCATTTAGGCCCACTTGGATTAGATTAGGACATTTATTATTATTTAATTCAAAGAAGAGTTAAAAGAGTTAAAATCAATGTTTATTCACTAAAACATTTTTAATATGGGGTTATACATAAGATAAATTCGACTATAAATATTCATTAGAAAGATAAAAAGATTTTCTATATAATGATATTTTATTTATAATTTTTAGACTTTAAATAAATTAATTTATTTATGACACAACAATGATGCAGTAATTACCCTTTTAAGGAAATATTAACATAATTGATGTTATAAATACTCAAATGAATGTAATTTGAGACTTTTTATGAATTCCACTAATTTTATAGGTTACTATGATATATTAGTGTTGATTTAATCAACTTGGTTCGAACATATAATTCTGTTATGACTTTCACAAAAATCATATATCAAATAGTGTCAAAATTGACACAAAATAGTTTTTAAATAAAATATTATATTATTAATTGTTATTTTATTCCTAAAAATCTATGGTTCCGCCAAATGACTTAGATAAGGATATATTTATTAATAATAAACAATTTGGGGTTCTTTTGGCATGTTATAGTAAGTGTATTAACCATATAGTGAAAGAAAACAAAAAGACACGGTAAAAGTTAAATTATTTAACTTAGAGTTAAATCTAATTGATAAGGTTAAAATAATACCCTAAACTTGTCTAAATCCTATTGGTTGATAGGATTTCGACCCATCCCCACTTTATCTTCGAAATAAGACCCTTTGGAACCATTATAAACCGATTTTGACTTTAATATAAAATAATATTTTGAGATATTCCTAAGGTGCCCCTCTCCTCCTTTATAAAAGGACACCTCCTCCCCCTCCTCCTCACACCAATTTGAGCACTCATGCTCGGCCAACCCCTGCCAAAATCTCTTCTCCACTTCCCTAGCAACATCCTAGAGGTTCTGGTCTTCCTCAAAGACCAATTTTAGTTTCCTAAGAGGAGGTCTCCAAAAGGCGCTTCAAAGAAGAGGTAATTACCGTTACCAATTCTTTCATCTTTATTTCTTCTTCCACTTCTTCTTCTTAGGTTGTTTCATTATGAAGTAATAACATCAGTATCACTCATATACTGATATGTTATTATAAGTATGAAACAACCCTATTTCACCATCTATCTATCCTACGGAAAAAGAAATCACCGCGCGTGCGTACGTACGGAATACCGTCTCCACGCCGTGGTGTAATCTATTTTCCACCACCACCTTACATGGATGGGTATAATGGTGTAAAGAATAACTATACATAGTTATTAAAACATCATATTGATTCTGATATATTGTATAATCCACTCCAATTCAATTCAATATTTATGGAAATGATATCATCGCTCGTGCGTACGTACGGACTACCGTCTCCACGACGCGATGAGATTCATTCTCCATGTTAACCATTTAAGAATGATTATAAAGTATATATAAGAAATAATAATGAAATATATGACATTATAAAGCTACTGGATTTATGTATATATATATGTATGTCATCTACTTACTTCCATTCAAGACAATAGGGAAAGGAAAACAGCGTTCATGCGTACGTACGGACTACCGTCTCCATGAACGGTGTTTTTCATTTCATTTATCTATCTATTTTATATATATATATATATATACTGAATATATATGATATATAAATCATATTTTATATTCTGGAAGTAAGTAAATCATGATATAAGTAATAATAATGTCAAGAACAACAAGTCAAAACACCTACGATAAAAGAAACGATTTTACCCAAAACGCTTCTTTAACATGGAATTTGCAAAAGAACGGGTAATATAATGTTATAAGTGAACCATATATGAAATCATAACAATGAATATGATTCTGTAATAAGTCAATGACATTATTTAAACCATTATACAGGAGCTTCGGACACATACAAAGCAAATCGGACCTAAGGTAAGGGAAATATCACAATCTCATTTCTATCCGAGATTGTTTATAATTTGTAATTTACTGGGGTGTATTTTATCATCCACATCCATGTTTCCTCAATATGTAATATTATTTTCATCCACCTAATATTTTTTTAAATCCAATTTTACCCTTTGGTGAGTTTTTAGTAAAAGATATGAAAGGAATCTTTTGTCGTTTTTCGTACGAGGTACTTTTTGACTTTTCCGACAAAAGTGCGAAGAATGTTTTTTTTAACTTATACGGCATGAATGGATTTTTAAAACATTATTTCCAAGAAACTTCCTTTACAAGTTTTCAAGTTTATTTTTAATCAACTTCTTTTATTTTAAAGTTGTATGACATGTTATGAAAGGAAAAATGTTTTTGAAGAAGAAAGGATATTTTCCTCAAGAATGGAGTTCAAGTGTTTTATCAAAATTATTTTCCATCTAAGATAATAAAGGGTTATGTTTTTATCCCTATTATTAAATTTATTTGATCATGTTGTGATGGAATTATTTTTATGAATTCCTTTATCTTATATGAATTGATTTATGATGTCATGATGTTTCAAGAATCCCATTTTTATTACATGGGTTATGCAATGATGTATGATTTATGATTTTGTGGCACACATAAGAAAGGATTCATTATGAGATGGGTGGGACCTATATCTACCTCCAATGCATTGGGTAAAGATTTTATATCTCATGAGATAGACATGGCTGGAATGGTAGGTTATACCGGTTCAGTGAAACAGGACTGAAACGAGGGTTACTCGATTCAGAAAGGGACTTTGTCCACTAAGATAGTCTTGGCAATGAGTCTTGACTAACAAGAAATGATTCTCTATGATTATGTGTGTATGCCACAAAGTTTCATGTTTTAAGTTATGATTATTGGGATTACTTTTTCACTGCCATGATTTATCCCATGATTATGAAATTATGCTCTCTTTTGCAGGTTATGATTTCCAAAATGTTATGTTCTTATGAATATGATGTGATTGATATTTATTTTGTTTACCCTTACTGAGCATTTGAGCTCACCCTTTTATGTTTTCTTTTCCCCAGGATATAAAGAAAGGTTTTAGGTAAAAAAAAAGGAAGATGTTTATGGGAGATTTTGAAGATCTTTCACCACGATTAGAAGATTATAGTCCGAGTTTCCAAAGACACTAAACTATTATGGTCCTTGTGTGTGTGTTTTTGTAATGTACTAAGTATTCCGCAAAAGTAATGTAATGTCCATGTATGTCAGGCTTCGGGTCTATACACTCAATCCATTTTTGCACCCAGTCTATCCCATGCCTTGGGTCTAGATACTGAGAGACTCCCAGTGCCCCTGGTGTTGTGCACAATAGTCAGAGGTCAGACCAACTTGTTGTTCATTTTTCGGGGATGTAGACTGATGATAGGGCCACATCAGTTGGTTAGGGATCTTCTTCTGCTGTAGATTCAGCCATACGATGTCATCCTAGGAATCGACTGGCTATTTTTTGTGTGTGCCTTCATCGACTGTTTCCGAAGAAGGTTGGTGTTCTCGGACTTGGACGGCCGGCGTGTTACCTTCACCGGCGAGCGGAGCAGTCCGAAGGGAAATAGGAGAGGGGAACTTCTCCTCTCTTTGTTGACATAGCATACAGTGGAATCAGTTGATACTGAAATGGTTGAATTGCCAGAGATTGTTCGTGAGTTTATGGATGTCTTCCCTGAGGAAGTAACGACTCTACCCCCTCGGCGTGATATCGAGTTTGGGATAGACCTGCAGCACGGCGCTTGACCGATCTCGATGGATCCTTACTAGATGGCGCCTTCAGAGATACGGGTGTTGTGGATCCAGATCGACGATCTGATGAAGAGGGGTTATGTTCACCCGAGTGCGTCACCGTGGGGTGCTCCAGTCTTGTTCGCAAAGAAGGAAGATGGTGGTCTCAGGTTGTTCATTGACTACAGGAGGCTGAATCAGGTAACGATCAAGAATCGCTACCCTCTTCCGAGGATAGATGATCTTTTCGACCAGCTGAAAGGGGCAGGATGGTTTTCAAAGTTCGACATGTGGTCTGGGTACCACCAGCTGAGGGTGAAAGAGAGTGACATCCCGATGATGGCCTTCAGGTGCAGGTATGGACACTTCGAGTTCGTAGTCATGCCTTTCGGTGTTACTAACGCCCCGGCTGTGTTCATGGGGATTATGAACTCCATCTTCCGAGAGTACTTGGATCGGTTCGTGGTTGTGTTTATCGACGATATCCTGATCTATTCGAGGTCAGAAGAGGACCATGCAGAGAACCTAAGGACAGTTTTGGAGGTCCTCCGACAGCCCCAGCTCTATGGGAAGTTGTCGAAATGCAAGTTCTGGACATGAGAAGTGCACTTTCTCAGGCACATAGTGTCTGACCAGGGGGTAGCGGTCGACCCAACAATGGTTGAGGCAGTTTTTTCTTGCGCAGCACCCAAGAATGTGGCGGAAGTCTGAAGTTTCCTCGGGCTGGCAGGTTACTATCGGAGGTTTGCACCCAACTTCTCCCGAGTTGCGGCCCCTTTGACAGCCCTGACCAAGAAATACCTGGTTTTCGTGTGGAGTGATCAGTGTGAGTCAGCCTTCAGCTATTTGAAAGAGAAGTTGGTTAGTGCCCCAGTGCTGAGATTACCAGAAGAAGGGGTGGCTTATGAGGTGTTCTGTGATGCTTCAGGATAGGGCATGGGATGCATGTTGATGCAGCGATAAGGGGTGATCTCTTATGGGTCCAGGCAGCTACACCCCCATGAGCGTAATTACGCCACCCACGACCTGGAGCTTGCAGCGGTCGTTCTTGCACTAAAGTTATGGTGGCACTGCCTCATCGGGGAATGCTTTGTAGTCTTCACGGATCACAATAGCCTGAGGTATATCTTCCCTCAGTGGGACATGAACTTTCAACAGCGGAGATGGGTGGAGTTCCTCCAGGATTACGACTTTGAGATCTCTTATACTAAGTGCAAGGGCAATGTAGTAGCTGATGCCTTGAGCAGAAGGACGCAGAAGGATGCGGTCCGAGAGTCGGTAGATGCCTGGAAGGTAATGGAAGAGTTGGCTGCCTTACACCTAGATGAGAAGATGGATAGCGGCAGAGGCTGCCTATATCAGATGATAGTGCCGTCATCTCAATTTTGACAAGTGGAGGAGTCTCAGTGGGGAGACCCGGAGTGCGAAGTGATATGTGACAGGGTTGACCAAGGCAATGCTCCGGAAGGATGGACAGAGGATGGTCAGAACCGGATGCTTTTCCAGAAAAGGTTGTTTTTTTCAGGAGTGATGCATGGCATGGTTCTCAATGAGTTCCACAACTCACCCTTGGAGGTACACCCAGGAGTTTCCAAGACGTACCAGGGTTTGAAGAGGCAGTTTTGGTGGCCCGGAGTGAAGCGAGCAGTGGTAGAGTTTGTGGCCAAGTGCATAGTGTGTCAGTAAGTGAAGCCTGAATACCGAGTTCCAGGCAGCCTACTGCAGTTTCTAAATGTCCCCGAGTGGAAGTGGGACGACATCTTGATGGATTTCATCACGGGACTACCCAAGGATCAAGGGGGATACAATGCCATCTGGGTGGTAGTGGGCAGGTTGACGAAATCAGCTCACTTTCTGGCAATCAGGGAGTCGAGTGCTGTGGATGCTTTGGCACGAAAGTACATGGATGAGGTGGTGCGGTTTCATGGAGTTCCGAGGTATATAGTCTCGGATAGGGATGCACAGTTTACCTCGTGAGTCTGGAGATGACTGCAACATGCGTTTGGCACCCAGTTACGCCTTAGCACTGCTTTCCATCCCCAGACAGATGGACAAACAGAGCGCACCATCCAGACCTTGGAGGATATTCTATGGGCATGTGTTCTGGACTCAAGAGGATCATGGGTACGACACTTTCCCCTGGTATAGTTCTCCAACAATAATAGCTACCACTCTACCATCGGTATGGCCCCATTTGAAGCCTTGTACGGGTGGCCATGTCGTTCACCTATGTGTTGGGATGAAGTAGGAGAGGCAGGCATCCTTGGCCCGGAGGTGGTGCAGAACACTACAGAGAAGGTTCAGCTCATACGGAAAAGGATGAAGGCGGCTCAGGATCGACAGAAGTCGTATGATGATACCAGGAGGAGGCCCATGGAGTTTGAGGTTGGAGACCACGTGTTCTTGAAGGTCTCCCCTCAGCGTGGGAAGCGGAGGTTCGGCAAGGGGATTAAGATTTCTCCTAGGTTCATCGGACCCTTTGAAGTGTTGCGGAGGGTCGTCGAAGTGTCTTATCAGCTAGCGTTACCACCGCCGCTACTAAGGATACATGATGTCTTTTATGTGTCCCAACTCCGTTGGTATCTGCATGACGATTCACACGTCATTGATTGGGGTGAGTTGGAAATCAAGGACAACGTGACCTTTGCAGAGAGACCAGTGATGATTGAGGATCGCAAGGAGAAGGTGCTTCGTGGGCAAACCATTCCCTTGGTTCACGTGTTGTGGAGACATGGTGGGATTGAGGAGAGTACGTGGCAGAGGGAAGCACAGATGCCTACCCAGTACCCAGTGTTTTTTAAGTTTTGTTCCTTATTGCACCTGTTGTGATAGAACGTTTTGTATTTTGGCTATGAAATGTACTGGTTTCCTTTCCTCTGATTGAGTGTGAAAAGCCTTGGCTATAGGGGAGGGGAGAACCCGGCCCCTAATCAAGACGCATTTAGGTGGATTCGATTAAACCCGTGCAGGCGAGTCAGTGCCGCCCAAAGTGGATAATATTTTGACATGGGGAGAGGAGACTCCCCAACCCACATGCCTGGGCAGTTTGGCATGATATGTTTCTTGGTTCTTGATAGAGAAGTGATTTTGGTTAGCATGGGTTCACTTCTAAGAGGTATCTCTCAAGGTGGTTGTTCGGACCCTCTCCTTCCTTATTGGTTTGTTTTGATCCTCGAGGACGAGAATCGTTTAAGAGGTATATAATGTAATGGCCCGGACCCTCCTGGCCCATTACTTTTCCAAAAGTGAGGCTCCACCAAAACAGCGGCACTGTGAAGGTGACACCGTGACGGTGGAACCGTAACGGTGGCACCGTGACGGTGGCACCGTGAGGGTGGCACCGTGACGGTGGTACCGTGAGGGTGGCACCGTGACGGTGGCACCGTGAGGGTGGCACCGTGACGGTGGCACCGTGAGGGTGGCACCATAACGGAGGAACTGTGTCCCCTCGCCGAGCCTCTCGTTCGTTCTTCGTCCAGTACCCGACTCTTCCGCTCTCGCAACGCAAGTTTCAACGTAAATAAGTTCTTTTACTCCTTTTGGAACCATTTAAAGCCCATAATTAATTCCTCAAAATCCCGAGAGACCTCCGTGTGTAACTTCCCAACCGCGTGGTCAACCCACGACCCCCACTCCTTATGCGGTTTCGCGTTCACACCTCAACAATCCACGGCTCTTATAAACTAAGGGTTAGCCACGGTTTCTCCTTTCCTCGATCGCGGATTTTCATGAAACAACTTCTGGTCCATCGGGCGCACCGCATCGTTATCCGTAAAATTATGCGCCCGGCCTAAGTGTCGATCGTCGATCAAACAAGTAGGGAATTTCTCCTTCGTCTCTCTCTTTTCTGTATCATGCGGGGTGCGCGTGTTTCTGTTCTGTAGAATTGGATAAACCAGACCTAAATGATGATAATGAACTGGATTCTATAAAGAAAGAGGGGGTTGTTATTGTTGTTGTTGTTTATATTAAAATCATCTTTCTGAGTTGTGATGGCTTACGCGTTCCTGAAAATTGAGGCTGTTGGTGGTCGTTGTATGTGTACTAATGAACCCCTCATGGTGTTTTAAATGGCTTGCTCCTAATTGTAATCTCATGCTATGAAAAGTAAATTGGTTATTTACGTATATTCGGCTAAGTAAATTGGAAGCACCAGGATCGACCCTTTTGTGATAACCCCAGTTAAGACACATGGAATTGAAATCATGGAGTGTGTTAAGTCGTTTAAATCTGAAAATACCGGCATGGCCCTGACTTGTGTTGGTGGTGGTAGTTGGTTGCTTTCTTTTACGGGCCGATTGCTGGAGATGAGGGAGGGGATGGGATCCCCTGTCTTTTTACTTTTGGTGGTTGTGAGTTATAAGACCAGATGGGTACTTGTTTATATCACAAATTTGGGTGGGATCCTCTATTGTTGAGAACCGGGTGTGGGAGTTATGGTTGATGCTTGACTGTTTACTTTCCTGGACTTGTGCCTATGCCTACTAGTTGCCCAGTAGTGCATAAACATAATTAAACATTATCACTGAACTTGAAATAATAATGGGACAAATGGGTTTTGTTGGCGAGAGTCAGGACTTGTGACTTGGACGCATTGGTGTTGTGTTCTGTAAGCTGGTTAGAAAAACGTAGGCTTTGGGTGAGTGCTTGTTACCTATATCTATACATGTAGTTTTTTGTTTCTTATTCGCGCCCCATGCAAGTTGAGAGCTTAGTGCCGAACACACCCATTTCATGGGGGAGGGTGTTTTTCCCAACACTATTCTTAGTCGCTGGTTATTAGCTCCTTTTCTGCTCCCTTTCCCGGATAGCCCAAGTATCTTCGGGCAGGCTGTGATGGCCTGAGGTCCATTATTAGCCCAAAAACCTTCGGGCAGCATAGTGTGGTGGTTGGCCAGGTGTGTGTGGCAGGTGGTTTCCCAAGTTTCTTCGGGATGAGGCCCAGGTTTCTTCGGGCGTGGAAGTAGATCCTTTAGCCCAGGTGTCTTCGGGTGTGGTGTTGGTTGTTCTGGGGTAGGTGTTTGCAGGCATGGTTACGTGTGATAGTTGTGGCCCAGGAGTGTGTGGGCGGGATTTGGCAGTGGGACTGCGTGTGGTAGTCGTGGCCCAGGTGTGTGTACGGGTGGGTGTGGTAGTGGGACTGCAGTGAGAATGGCGGGTTTGTTCCGATGCATAGGATGTCTCAATAAACAGTGGGAAAGGGGCGTGTGGTACCCAAACATCGATGTTCTTGGATTATATATTTTACTTGACTTGCGTTATTTGTGGAGTGTGCCTTGGTGAGGCTTAGGTGGATAGTTTACCTTGTTAGGTTTCTGGTTTACTCCTTTTCTCACTGGACTTTAGCATGTTCCCACACTTGTGCACGAGATTCTTTGGTTTTCCCTAATGAGTGTAATTGTATGCTCACCCTACGTATATAAAACCGCTTTCAGGTTTCCAGGAGGACTTTGGGGATCACGCAGGACCTTACTAGCTCGGATCTTTGGAGCAGTTGCAGTTGTCATTTTTCTTTCTTTGGTACATGACCTTGTAGTCACCTTCTGAACTTGTGGTTTTTACTTTTGAAACATGTATGTGGTAATGTTTTACTTTTGGTTTTACTTCTCTTTTACCTTGGTGTTGTTGGGTTTCATCATCTTATCACCCGATCCTATATAACAAAAAATGGGTAATGCCTTCCATTTTTGAGAAATTTCTATACCCTTGGTTCTAGTCGCCACTCCAGGACCTATTGAAGGCCGGTCTCAAGGGTCATTATCTCTCCTTCAACTTAAGGAATGAAGGGCCTGGAAATCTGCTGACTCTTCCCTCCTTTTGGTGAAGGCGGGTCGTGACATTATGAATGATTTATTACATTAAATTTCACATAATAAAACTCATAATATAAGGAGCACTAGTGTCTTTGTGGTGTATGAACATTACCTAACAAAATAAAACATGAAATAAAACATATTTCATGAAAACTTCTTTGACATGACCAAAACACTAATTTGTTCTTAACACTACATGGGATAACCTAATGACACATATAATACAGGGGTGAGATATAAAGATTAGTAGTGGATATAAAATGGAATAACATGAGGATAATACTACATGTTATAAAATTCATATAAATGAGTCATTAAGGAACATGAATAATAAGTCATGTTATAAAATGATAGTCAGAACATGGAAATTTATAAACAATGTAAAACAATGCATCATAAAAATAATTCACAGATAAACCAGAAATACATAATAGTGTAAACATGTCTTAGAAATTAATCAGGTAAACCCCTATCCAAACATGATGTATCATGATATTAAGCATTACCAACTTCATTTCATCGCTATCAGGGCACACCCTTCATAAACATTTCAAACTCATTATTATGTGTTCCACATAGATCAAAAAAAATGGATTCATTCAACACAAAAATATTAACAATCTAGAAATGTAGAATACATACATATATGTCTATAATCAATACGTTTATGTGAATTTAGGTGAATACCCATGGTAGATAAATGGGTAAGGTATTCACTACACAATTATTTTGTCATGGTAAATCATGGAAGCATAACAACATTATATAGACATCTTGAAAACGAGAAACAATGATATAAATGGGTCTCTCATAATTTAAACAAGAAATGGATTGTAATGGGACATTGAAATACATTCCCCAACATTAGTAATTTGAAAAAAAGGTGTAACATAACAAATAATCTTTAAAAAAGTGGAGAAAGCAAAAGAACTATGACTATATTTTGGCATGGTAAAGGGTGTACATAAAGGTTCTTAGGTGGGTTAAATGAAAGTGAAATAGTATATCATAATTTATAAAATAAGTGTAATGTATGTAGAATACGTAATATTGTATCCCATCATAATAAATTGGGAATTCAAAAGGCATTATAGAAATTAATTACTTGATTAAAAGAGAAGAGAGGGAATCACTTACAGCATTCCAGAATAGAAATGGCTTTTGTGAGTTTATAAATGAGGGGGAAAAATTATACCTAATAAAAATAACAACAATTGGATAGTATTTTAATGATTTCAAATGACTAGAAATACAAAAAAATGAAATTAAAAGAACTAATCTCAAATAAGGTTCTTGAATTCTATGCTGAATATATGAACCACTTACTTGGATGTGTGACTTGAATGGCATGGGAGAGGATTATTGGGAGTTTGGATCTTCTTGGAATGACTCTAGTGAGTAGATTTTAGATAATGGAAGAGCTCCAAGGAGTTTTAGTGAAGAGAAAAGATATATTGGGTGGGTTTATGTAGGTTTGGATGAGGATTTCTCTTTTATTTGTGGTTTTAGACACTACATAATAAAATATTATAAAACTAAAACCATCCCATTGTTTTTCCCATGGTTTCTAGAAAATGGCACTATTATACATTATTTTATGAGTACAAGAGGCAATGATAAAAAAAATATTTTCCTTTTTTATGCGGATGTGAATCCCTCTTTTGCATAAATTATTTTAAAATCATATAATATATTATAAATCTCATAGGATTCACTTCTGTATTATAAATTAAATCAAATAATCATAAAATAAAATTATTTTAATGGATGAAAATATATATTTTGTCTAATATACCATTTTTTTATTATGGCATTATTTTGATATTATGATTTCATAAATCACATTGTATATTTATACGGTATATAATTTTTAACCAAAAATCAAACTATCAATTTTTTATTAATATTTTACCATTAGATAATTTCAACATCATAATTAAAAAAATAATATTCATTTTATCTAAATAATTTTCTATATATGTGAATTTTATATTTTAAAATAAAAATAGGCATTTATTGAAAAGTGACGGGTATTTTGACATTACGTGTTTTCGAACCCTAATAAAAATTGAATTTGAAATAAAAAAATAGATGATCATTTACACTTAGAAAAATAATTTAATAATAAAAACATATTAGAATATTATTTATTTCAATGAAATCCACTAATTAATCCCAAAAAAATTTAACCAAAAAGACTATATCTTCTTTAAAAATATTTTATAGATTTATATTAATAGAATGAAAAATGTATTAATGATTCTATAAAAAATAATATACATAATATTATTTCTAGGTACATGACACATATACCTCTATTACACTGTTATATCCACTAATAGTAAAGTGCGTGATAGTGGGGATTTCAATGGTTCATTTGGTGATTATTTTTTACGTCGTGTTCTTGATGAGATGACACGTATCCTATAAATGGTGTCTCTATTTCTTTAGTTTATCGGATCATAGATTGGTATTGGTCTATGGGAAATCCCAAAAATTATATCTCCCTCTAAATCTCCACTAAATGGGCTTCAGAGTGTAAGATCCTACTGGGTGAGGTCATCACTTCTTATGTATATGCCAACAGAATTTGTAAAAACACTATATTTATAATATTCATGTGTTTATTGTTCTATTTTTATAATATCAATGGAAATGATATGTAACTGTCATTTAAAATCCACATGGATATAATAAATTAAGTTCACATTTTTTCTATAACCATAAGACATTAAATGAAATTAAAGGTAATTTTATTCATAAATGTTATGGTCATTTCACCCACCCAATGAAATATAACATGTGATATTTTATTTATTCACACTAAAAATACATGGATAACTCTGCTTCCTTTCCTCCCCTTATTCCCACATTGATTTATCAAACATGTGGCTTCTCTATAGCACCATGACAAGGAGCATTGTCTTATTTCATAGAACATTTTCTCTATGTCTATGATCTTTACCGACTACTCCTCATAGTAAAGGACATTATCCAATGATACCGCCTCTATATTAAGTACATGTGATGGGTCTATTATGTACATTCTTAATAGGGATACAAGGAATACATAATGTACTAGAGATAGATTTGGTGGTAGTGCTAGTCAATAGGACACTACTCCAATGTGATAAAGGATCTTAGAAGGTTTGATGTACCTTGGACTAATATTTACCTTCTTCCGAAATCTCATCACTCTCTTCCCTGGAAATATTCATAGGAATACCAATCTCCATTATGAAATTATATTCAATGTTAATGATTGTTAGTATAGATATTTTTTCAACTCTAAGAAGCTCTGCTATTATACTGGATGGTCATAACCTTCATTTCAATTTCTTCAACCATTTCCAGACCTAGAAGTTTGAGCCCTCCAAATTTATCCAAACTGTATGGTGTTCTGCACCTCTTCCCATAATGAGATTTATAATGGGACATTTGAATTATCAAATGGAAATTGATTTCGTAAGAGAAATCTGCCAATGAAATATGTTGATGCCATCCACCTTTGAATTCCATTGAGCAAGCTCTAAACATATCCTCAAGTGTTTTCATAGTTCGCTCAGATTGTACATTAGTTTGAGGGTGACAAGCCATACTAAATTTCAGCATTGTGTCCCAAGAATCATGGATACTTATCCAAAATATAGAGGTGAATATTGGATATCAATTAGAGAAAATAAATTGTGTTACTTCATGATTCCTTACTAAATATATGATGTATATCCGTCTCATTTTATCCAGTGATAAATCTAATTGAATCTCATTGAAGTGTTCAATCTTTGTAAGACGATCAACAACAACCCAGATACAATTTTCCCTTGAATGTCTTTGGATTTCTAGAGACAAAGTCCATAGTGATGTTTTCCCATTTCAATGTGCATATTGGTAATGGTTGCAACAACACCTTAGAATTATGTCATTCATCATTCACTTGCTGACATACCTGGAATTTTGACAAATATTCAGCGATCTCCTTCTTCATGTTATCCCACCAATATTACTCTTAGAGATATTGGAATGCCTATGTGTTTCCTAGTTTAATAGAGAATGATGAAATATGTGCATCATCTAATCATTCTTTGTTTAAATAATTATTTCATGGAACAAAAAGTATTGAACCAGATCACAAAATTACTTCTTCATTTACATTTATGTCTATCAATTTCTATTTTATGATAGTTTCCACATCCAGTGAAATTACCACATTATCTTTTTGAGAATCCTTTTTCTATTTTAAAAGAGGGAAATGATAAATATTTTGTGAATGGATTGACTATACTTATTTATTTATGATTATCATGTACCTCTTCATCAAGTATAAATAGATCAGATCATCTCAATTCTCATTAGTGATAGAATTGTTCAGTCATTTTTACATAGAGAATCATCCCCCTTGTTCTATTTCTTAAGATGATGGTGGATTGAGAGTTCATAATCCTTGATTTTATATCACAATTTTTATTGGTGCATATTTATATCTTTCGGTGTGAATACATATTGGATCCTTTTTTATCTCTATATACATCACACATCTCCCCCAAGAGAAAATTCCTCCAAATTTTTAATGCAATGATCAATGCATTTATCTCCATGTCGTGTGTGGGATTATTTTGTTCATGAATTTTCAAATTCCTTAACCCATAGGTAATGAAATTGTTATTTTGTGTCCACAAAAATCTCAATCCCTTCTTTAAAGAAATACTAAAAATTAAAAAAGGTTAACCAATTATGGGTAATATGAGCATAGCGGCATTGGTAATCCTCTTTTTTATCTCAATGAATATTTCTTCACATTCATTATTCCAAGAAAATTTGACTCAATTTTGAGTTGTCTTGGTAATAGGCTTTAGAAATCATGAGAAATTTCCCAAAAATATGTGATAATATCCAGCTAACCCAAGGAAACTATTGATATCTATCATGGATGGTTTCCTCATACATCCCTATATTACATTTATCTTTTATGGATCTATCAATATCTCAATTATTGTGATGATATTCCCCAGGAATGATAGTTACTTAAATTATTACTCACACATGCTGTAATTTTTAAATATCTTCTCCTTTCACAATTTCTATAACATAGTTCTCAAATGCTCCTCATGCTCCTTCTTGTTTTGCATTATATTAGAATATCATCTATACAAACTAGTATAAAATTTTCAATTAATTTTATAATGACTCTATTAATCAAGTCCATGAGGATTTATTGAGAATTAGTGAGTCTGAAATGAATCACTATAAACTAATAGGGCCTCTAACTTGTATGAGATGTATCCTTGGGGATATCCACCTTATTCACATTTACTTTGTAATATCCCAACCGTAGATCCTCCTTGGATAAGTATTATCTCCCTTGTATCAAATCAACATGTCATCAATTCTAGAAAAATGATAGTAGGTCTTTATTGTGATTTTTTTATCTCACGTTAGTCAACAAAAAAGATTATTAACCCATCCTTCTTCATGATGATGAGGACTTGTGCACCCTATGGCGAATCACTTGGGCGTATAAACCCTTTATCAAGATTTTCCTGTAGTTGTTTATTTACCTCCTCATGTTCTACAACATCCATTATCTATTGATTCATGGATATTTGAAACACCCTAGGTATATGTTTAATCAAAAATTTGACTTCTTGTCTATGATGAACACCAGGAAATTCCTCGAGAAACACATCATCATATTCCCTAAAAATATTTATGTCTTCAAGGAAGTTACTTTACATAGAATCAATCATTTGGGAAATATATTCTTTCTAATAAGGAAGTAATATCCAGGATTGAGATGGTTTTTCTAAAGAAGTTTCATATTTCCCTTGAACTTGTTTAGAATCGAGGTTTGATTCACTATTTAGAGAGTGATTTCCCTCTTGTGGAAATTTATGTTGGCATTATATTGGGAAATACAATCCATGAAAATAATTGAATCAAATTGCACCATGTAAAGTATGAAAAGGTTCTCTGGGAAGTTCTATCCAAATATTGTGATAGAGAGGGGTTATATACATCGGATGTAGTGATTTCACTAATTTTTGTTTTCACCAACATCTTTAATTCCATGCTTTATGGTGGTGTTTAAATAGTTCAACTAAATATTAATGATATAAAAAAATGTGTAGAACTATGGAAGATAGCCCTACCATTCAATTTTTTATTATGGTCTCATTTAGATTACCTCAACTATCTTAGGGAAGATATTTTAAAATCAAAATTAAACACATAATGGAGATTACAAGGACATTAATGGGATAATATTTAAATTACATTTATCTTCTTAACATGTTATTTTATAAGAATAAACATATTTTATCCATGATATATACTTCATAACATTTATTATTGTGGGTATTATTATTCCTTTAATAATAGTTTGTAATAATTTTATGAATTTACAAAATAATATCCCTCCAGAATGACAAACAAGGTGAGTAGTAAGGCTCATTATCGTATACTAGCTTACCCCAAGGTAATCCCAGAACAACATTTCAAAGTTGTCAAACCTATGTAAATTTATTCCAAAACCACATCCACTTTTATTATCAATATGTGGATGTATTTCATTGAAAATCCACTTTCCCTATACTCAAAATAATTTAGTGATGTTATCTTATACTTAGTCATATCCCTAAAATATTTCACTAGGTTTTTCTAATCCTAATCCAATAATTACTATACATATCCTCTGATAACAACTATTACAATCATGATCTATATTTAATATTCAGTTAGGACTGATTATACAAAATTTCACTTAATAATACTCAAAATCTTTAGATTTATGGTGACATTGGAATTTAGTAACACTATATAACAACTTAAAAAATGTAATAAATCATCTATATTGAAAACATCATTTAAATGACCAAAACATTTCTTTGTAATTAACACTACACAGGAAAATGTGAGGAAAAACATAGAAGGTTTTGAGAAATAGAGCCATGTAAGAGAGTAAACATAGAATAACATGAGTATTATAACACATCAAAGATAAGGAATATCAATTAATCATAAAGGAACATGAATAATAATAAATGATATATGAGAATTATCAAATCATGGAAATGTGGAAAAACATAGAACACTACATAATAAACATATTTTATTAATAAACTAGCAAGAGTTAATGTAATTTCTTTCCCATAATGGAATCAGGTAAACCCTTATACCAATATAAAATTTCATGATACTATACATTTCCCAATTCATTAGAGTACTATCTAGGAACACCCTTTATAAAAATATAAATCTCATTATTAAGTGTGCCACTTAAATCATATAATATAGATTCATTCAAAATAATGATTTTAATAAATGATCTAGAATGTGTAATAAATACATGTTAGTTACCAATAAATATTTTCATGTGTATAATGGTGAATACCCATGGTAGATAAATGATTAAGGTATTCACTACACAATAATTTTGGAATAGTAAATCATGGAAGCATAACAATATCATATAGACATTCATAAAATGGGTTAATGAGATTGAATTGGGTCTCTCATAACATAAACATGAAATTTATTTTATGGGAGACATTGAATGAAGTTCCCCATGATATTTAATTGGAAATGGAAGGCGTAACATAATTAATAATCATGATGGATGAAAAGAAAGAAAAATTACATTTACAAAATTTCAGTATGGTACGAGGTGTATGTAATGATTCTTATGAGGGTTAAATGAGATTATAAGGGCATGTAATAATTTTTATAGAAATTTTAATGTATATTGTATTGTTAATAATGTATCAAAACATAGGAAAATGTGAATTAAAAAGTAATAACATTAATGAAGTGCTTGATTAAAAGAGGAGAGAGGGATTCCTAAAGGGAATTCTGATAGAGTAACGACATAGGTAAGGATCCAAATGAGTGAGAATAAATGATCCCTCATATTAATAACATAAATTTGACCATATGTTAATTATTAAAACTGAATGAAATTTAATAAATTGAAATTAAAAGAACCAAACTCAATTAATTTACTTGAATTCCAAGGTGGGGAGATGAATCCATTACATTTATTTGTGACTCTAATGGCTTAAGAGAGGCTTCATGGGAGATTGGGACAAATTTAGAGGACTCTAGGAAGTATAGGGAAAGGGTGGACGATATTCAAGGAGTTTGAGTTAAGATAAATTAGAGATTGGGTGGGTAGATATAAGAATAGAAGGGGGGTTTCATTATTATTTTGTTTTTGGATACTACATAATAAAATATTTTCCACCAAAAACCATGCCATTGGTTTTTCCCATGGTTTATGGATTATGGGGTGCTATAAACTATTTTATTAGTCCATTGGTCGATATAATAAAGTATTCCCTTTTCTTATGTGGAGTTGAGCAATCATTCAATGAAATGAAATTTAAAATCATAAAATATAATATAAGTCTTGGAGGATACACATTACAATTTATTGAATAACTAAAATAAAAATAAAATAATGTTATTTTAAAGAAATAAAAATATTTTCATGATGATACATTTTATTCTACTTATTACATCATTATTGTGTAATTATGATGTCATAAAACATACAGTATATTTATACAGTATTTAATTTTTACCCAAAAAAATGATTGTCTGAGAAAATTATAAAAAAAATAATCATTTGATAACTTTGAGATCCTGATAGTAAAATTAATATTTGTTTAATCTAAAATATTTCAATATATGCGAATTTTCACTTTTATAATTAAAACGGACATTTACTAAAAATTGATGGATTTTTAACAATACTTTTTTTTCAAACCCCAATAAAAATTACATTTGAATTCATAAAATTTATATGATAGTTTATATTTAAAAAATTATTATAAAAATATATTTTATTTAAATTTTATTTATTTAAAAAATAAATTAATGCATCAAAAAAATATTATCCAAAAATAATTTTTATTTATTAAAAATAATTTATATAGTCAGAATAATTGGAAGTGAAATATATTTATCATTCTATACAAAATAATTTACATAATTTTATTTCTAGGGTCCTGATAAAAATCACATTTTTACCCTACTGTATTCCCTAATTGTATGGTGTGCAATGGTGGGGCTTTCATGGGGTTTTTCAGTGAACATGGTTTGGATCGTGATCTAAATTATCTTGAACTTCTCTGGTAAATGGTTTCACCCATGCTCCAGTTGTTGGATCTATGCTTTGTCTTAGTATAGATAAAATCCCAGAAATGTTATCTTCCATAAAGATTTATAAATGAGCTACATAGGGTGCGATCATACTGGGTGAGTCCATCACTTCATTTTTCTATTCCAAAAGGATTTGTTAAAACCCTAAATTTATTTTATTCATGTGTACATTGATCATTGAATATATTTTAAATTACAAATGTACTTGACGATCATTTAAAATTAAATTTAATATTATAAAAAATGTTCACATGTTTTTTATATCCATAAAATATTAAATAAAAAGAATTATAATTTTATTCATAAATATTCAGGTCGTTTCAAAATCTATATACTACACTACCATTTCATTAAAAACTAATTTTGTAATCAAAAACCAGTTTTAAGAACCTTTTTCCTATTATTTCCACAATACCCAAAAATATGAAAACATTTTAAAATAATTGTACCCATTATCAATTTCAAGTATAACTAATTTATAAAATCACTTCACACAAGCATTATACCACAGTAAAAGTTTACTTTTTAAAATAATTTTTTTAAGAAAAATTAATATTTCAAAAAATTATTTCCCAATCGATAAAAAAAATGTCACAATTGAAATTCAATAAATCATACCCATATACTCTATATTATTAAATCAACCCATATAATTCTTTTATAAGTATTTTAATAAATTAAATGTTTATTTAATTAATAATGGATCTAAATGAGGGAATTTTTTAGAAAACACAACCTATAAGATTGTTCGTCCTTTTATAAGAATGGCATAGTCATGATTCATAATGAAGGTAATTATCTCATTTAGAATCCCATTAAATCATCACTGGTCACATCCATCCTACATTGGGTTCCTTGGTCCAACACCTTTTTCATCATAAAGTTACAAATTATGAATATTTACATCCTATGGATAATGGGGTTTTAACCAATTCCATTCTGGAAAATAGTTACACTGGTCTACCTCCCATGCACAAATAATCTAACACCACCTATAACAAATAGTTTCCTTACCAAAATAATGCTCTAATATCATTTTGTTGCACCATAGAATGGATCACTCAAATTAAACTCAAGAGGGGTAACTGTAAGACCTTAAGAATTATTACATGAATATTATATGAGTTCCACTACAAGTAAGGGTAGTAAATTGTCATGGGTAGACTATTCCCTAATAATTAATACTCTATAACCAAACCTGAATTTATAAAGAATTTTATGATAACTATTTTTTAAAAAAAATAAATAAAATGTGTGGAAACTTCATATGATCTAATAGGGACCCCATGAAATAGAATATAAATGAATTAAATTAAATATAGTATTCATCAAATAAACATATCATCAGAAGGAAAAATACACAAGAAAAATTTCATCAAACAAATTTAGAGGGGGGACATCAGTTAGTACATGAGAATAACAAGAAAATATTTAATAATAATGTCTTATACTTAACTCGCCTAATAATATCTAATAAATTATTATACTCCAAAACGATCTAGAGTTGAATTATATTTCACCATACAAGAGATACCTATTCTTTATATAAATGAAGAGGCTCTACCCATACGCATTGAAACTCACGTATTGTACGCATATTGGGATGAGTCTAATGAACTGGTGGGATTCTTATGCTCACATTAAAATGTTGAGTTATAATATTATAATTTATATATGCATAAAATATAATATATATTCAATCATTATCACAAAACAAACTCATATAGAAACATCACACAGTATGAACATAATATGAAACATGTGAGATCATCCATTTACAACTAGGGCCCTATTTGAACCTGACCCAACATTATTTAGTTTGTACTATAAGGAAATTAATATCACATCACAAATCCCAACCCATATAAAATCAATTATGGTATATTCCTATATCTGTATAAAAAATACTAAACCTGCTAAAATAATGTTGTAATATCATAAACTGATGTTATTGTGAGTATGTTACCACCACTCTCTAGTTTTGGATAGGTATTATGTCATTAATTACAATGTTTAAAATAATGTACTTCTCACTAAGTGTTAGGGTACATACCTATTATTGACTATAACAAACCATCCCAAGTTTAACCAACATGCCACTCAATCTAGCTCACCATAGGTCCTCAATAATTCCTCAAGGAACTCCATAGGCTTTCAACAAGTGGATAGTGATTGTAAGGGGCTATGAGGGGACTATACCCTCTATTTAGAGTGAAAAAATAGTGTACATAAAAACAACATCCACAGGGATAAACGTTTTAGTACCCATAATAAATAACTGAAATTGAATCATGAAATAATAAATGTAATATAGTTATAAATCATACAAATGATCAAGAAAAAAATTCAATAGTCAGTTCTCCACTAGGATGTTCACATATTTAAATTAATCATACTTTAATTAAACAGAAAAAATATGTATTTAAAACACCAATCAAAACCAAATACTATTTCTCCATGATGCTCCTGCTACACTATACTGATCTTGAGACACCACATTAGTAGATCTTCTCATTCTAATAACACAGGTATTCACCCCAATTCATCACAAAATCGATTATCCAACCTAAAAGAAGACATCATGTCCTAATACACAATGAGGAGAACATATAATGGTAATAAATAATTCATAGTAGGACACCCAAAATAGTGAACCTACAAATCTCTTTTCCTATCAAATGAATTCACAAGTGATATGCCCATCCTGGAAGAAAGCTAACAATAGTGGGAATAAAAGAAAAAACTACATCGAAGGGAAATAAACACATAGAAAATAACTAACCACGAGTTTTATTCGGACAGTTGAGGTAAATGTATCCTCACTATTGAAACTAATAGAGGATTTACAAAATAATGAATACCCAACTCAACGATAAATGCTAATTCCCTTAGATATATAGTAGAGATATAAGACATATATACACATCAGACATGACTTCAAAACCCCAGCGAATGTAGGAATAAAAAACCACAAAATGCATATATTGGGATCTAGGGCACTAATTGCAGGATCAAAATTTGTGGTAGAATCTCCCATCCTAACTTCTGAGATCATTCATGTACTGGAATTCCTATAGAATGGGTCATCCACCCCCCCCCCCCCACTCCCCAACCCCCCATGTACCCATCAGATACATCACCCTATAGTATCCATCCCCAGGGACCCAATAGATTTACTATATATGGGATCCATACACAAGGATAAGAGAACCACAATAAACATGATAAATAACATCTATATAAAAATATTAATTAATGTGAGTGGTTCACTCATCCGGATCTTCCATTAGCTCTATATGACCATCCATTAATAACTAACCAATGTAGGTGTGGACAAGATCCCAACCCCAAGTTTCCCTCCTTATATCATATTCTAAAAAAGACTATATATCAAATATAAATAAAATGATTAATTTA
Organism: Viscum album; assembly: GCA_963277665.1. NCBI lineage: Eukaryota > Viridiplantae > Streptophyta > Magnoliopsida > Santalales > Viscaceae > Viscum > Viscum album. The sequence continues at coordinate 736,148,501 of OY728147.1, read as the reverse complement.
ATGTGGGATTATCCACTACCCAACCTCCCTATCCAAATAGATAATTTAGAAGCATCGATAAAATCGAGACCAACAAATCATAAGTCCTATATCATCACTATGATTCTTATTATACATCCACCACAGGTTCTCAAGGACTCAAATTAGTAACATAAAAAACATAGGTATCCTATAGTTCATGGGGTCACAACATATATTGGAATCTAAAGAGGGACTCCCCTACATCACCAAAGCTATTGATCCATACCAATCAATAGATCCATAACTTTCCCAATGTATATCGTAAGAACATAAAAACCATATGATGGGTTCCTCTAAATCATCCAAATACATGGGAAATTACCAATGTGAAGACATCCCATACATCCCAAAGTGGCCCCCATTGATTCTCAATCCCCAACACACCAAAAAAGGGGAATCTAAAAGAACAATCCCATATATATGGGAATTCAATATGGTCCTCAAGACCAAATTAAACAAAATATACCCTCAAATGAGTCTCCCAATCCAAAACCATAAATGTAATATCATAATTCTTAATATCCAACTATGGAAATAATATAACACTTGATCAGGATACTACCCATTGGGGAATCCTTTAATGTACCTAAATATCATCTCAATAGCACAACTACTCCCAATTGTAACTACAAACACATGGTTTTTCCCATACAAAGGAGTCCAAATACTTAGTTATCCTAAAACATAAAATCTAAACATGAAATGTGTTAGCCTTGAGAATCTAGTTATGTGATTATTTGAAAAAATATAATACATCCTTAAAGATACTTCTTGATCCTACCATATAAAATATATTAAGAATAACCTAAAGAAACATTGCCCCGAATTCATAATCCATGCTAACCAAAGTCCTCAAAAACCTCACCCGTTCCTCATATCTTGCAACCTAACTAGTCAAGGGATTCTAAAACCAGAAATCAAAAAATACTCTTAAAAACAATCTCTCATAAAAAAACATATTCCAAATAGACCCTAGAATATGAAATGATTCCACTTACAATATAAATAAAAACAACTATGATGTAAATACTATGATATCTAATTATAGCCTCAAGATTCAAATTCAGAAAAACTACTAGATTTGGGAATATAAAATACATGTTCTTGGAGTACAATGTTTGTAACCTTAAGTGTCCTTTACCAAGTTCCCTAGGCCACTCAACATATACAACATCCATCTACGTTGAGTGAATCTATCACATAAGATGTGTAACAACACATGGGATCTTTATATTGATACACATACTTTTACACCACTTTGGTATATATTCATTAATGGTGTGCACCCCACATGGGGACTAGTTGTGTACTTATACAGGGCCAAGTACCTCTGCATGTTGTGTCTTTATGAGTACTCATCCACACCCAAATACCTCTACCTAGATTTTACCCTTATGTAAATATAGTTTATTCCCAAAAATATCCTCTACCCAAAACACTATAAACACATTCCATGTGTTTTATGAACTACATTCCTTTTACACAAACTGAAACACATGATATCCCCTCAAAAGCCACTTATCGAACCCCATGGTGTCCGCAAAACCCCAAAAAATAATTAAAACATTAAAATTACTAGTATGTGATGATTTTCAATAAATAACCTATAATATTCCAAACAATAAGTATAAATTATTGAATCTTCATCAAATTCATGATTCTTAGCTGCCACATGATGATCCAGTTTTGCCTAAGATTCAAAATGGTGACTCTCTCTCTCGCACTCTCTCTTATCTACCTCTCCCTCTACCACTTCAGGGACACCAAATATGTGGGGATTCTTCCTTCGTGACAGGATAATGGAGAGAGAAAAAATAACTGAGTAAAATAAAAATAATATAATAAATAATAAATAAAAATAAAAATAATATAGAATAAAATAGGCCCTTCTTTAGTGCTCAGTGTAATGTTATGTCGCGCCTAGGAAAATTCACCATATCAACATCAATGGATGTTATAAAATATCAATATGAAACTATTTTTAAAAAATGTTACTAAAGTAACATGAGAAAATAAATTAATATATAATTAATTAAATATTAAATATTTGTAAATATTTTTTAATGGGTTAGACTTCGAGTAAAATATTTTCCTAGCAAAAACACCCTATTCTCTGACCAATATAGTTGATTGAAAATTTATTTGACATTATCTTATAGGATAATTAACATTATCCTTGAACACATTCAGGAATATGAAGGTGCAATTTTCCCCATATTTTAACAACCCTTAATGATGTGGGATATCAAAAACTAAACACTACTAATGATTATTTCCCCTAGAACATTGGTTGAAAACCAAAATCCATGCTCTCACCTAAGCACTGGAACAACACACTTAATCTCGAACATCCCTGGACTGGAAAAATAGTGTATTCAACCCTCTACCCACATGAGTGACATTAATCCATGACCAATTTGATGATCTCCACTATAGAAGTATTTTTGTAACCACCCATCATTCTAGTATAAAACCTTCCAGACTATGAAATATCCATCACAAAAAAAAATTATAGGTATGTCCAAACCACTCAAACATGAGAACCATCATGATAAACATAACCTTAAAATTAAAAAATACATAAAATTATGTCCATAAAAACTATCTACATATGGTGGAATCCCCATCAAAATAATTTATATAAAATGCTGCATAATGTTCAAGAAGTATCATGCCCATGAATGAAAACTACTAAATAACTAGGATAACAAACCTAAACCACTAAATATTCTCTTCAAATTAGTTATTTCAACAAAATATATCACACATGAAACTCACTTTCAAAATGATACATCTCCCACATTCCATGATCTACCACCTGACCACCGTCCACTTGGATGTCTGCCCAAATCCACAAAGTCCAACATGACTTCTACTGAGTGACCTAAAGAAAAACCAAAATTGAGTAAGACCGGGATTATATCCAAATATTTCTTATTAAACCATCCTAGAGATAAGAAATAATTTCATTCTTCAAATTTTCAATCACCTAGAATACTCATTCCAAACCACATAAAGTTGATAAAATACCTCAACAGACCCACTATGGAAGAAAGTATACTCCCACCCAAGCTACCCGGGATAATAACAACTCATGCCTCACTTCAAGACCTAATAGATTACATGATCCCAGAACATCTCCCTCTAAGTGAACATGAACATTGGAATTTTAGGGAACCACTACTTTTTGGAAACTTGATACCAAACCAAATCTCTCTCGTTCATCATTTCCGATAATGAGCCACCGAAATGTAATCTAATCCCACTAGAAACTTTATGATCATGGATTTTCACTCTATTATTGATCCCTTAAATTTGGGTGTCATTATCTATTATGGACCTAATATGGATTTTAAATTATTTTTTGAAAGCCTCAGGGGTGTCTGGGGATTTTTCAAAGCCCGAAGCCTCATTCTAGGTGTGAAAAGCATTGGGTGCATCGTTAGAGTAAACTGTGAGGGGAATACCACATTGATAGTTTTAATCGTGAGGGGTGGGATAGAGAGTAGAAAGAGGGTGTATGGTTTTCCCTATCTATTCCTTTTGGTGTGCATAGATGTGTGAAAATTACACACCAAATTTTAGAGGAGTTTCATATGGTTAGAACACGGGTTGATTAACTATTCATCCTAACCGTATGGGTGCCCCTTCCCTTCAGTAGACCATGAAATTTTGGCGCATGGTTTGGGAAACTGTGTGACCAAACCATGTGATGGATATTTTTTGTGAGATTATTTTTTTAATTAATGATCTGCTTAATTCACAACCCACCCTATTTTCCATTTCTAGTGAAGGAAATCCTTCATTTCAATTTTCTCAGAACTCTATAATCCTATTAAAATAATTGATATCATGCACTTTTCCATAGTCTGATTCAATAATTTTTCATCACATTGGATATATACGGGTAAGATATTAATACCATTTTAATCAACCACTTTTCTTCTTCCTATCTTCGATGCTATTTAGATACAGGATCATATGGATAATTTTTAGGGAATTGAACTGTTATTCTCATATCATCCAATCTATGGATAAAATAAATGATATTACTGGATGAGGAGAGTTATATGAGTATAAGGTTGGTTCTCTATAACTCATACCTTATGTTTGTCATTTTATAATTTTTTGTGTGGTTGTGATTATTTAATTAGGTCTTTCCTATTAAATTAATACTCTTTTATTGTAGTCATTTCAAAAAATTTATAAGAAATATTCCATATAATTTTTTTATTATGGTGTTTTACTCTCTCAATTATGACCACCCCTTGTATAGTTATTTCTTCAGTTACACAATAAGACCATGTTATTAATGTTTTGCCAAAGTTCAAGTGTGTGGCCTTACCATGCTAGAGGTAAGCCCCATGAATTAGTTAAATTTTTATTTGATAAATGTGTAGTTACCTGTTTTCACCACACTCAAACTACATACGATATGTTATTCACTTTATTAATCCCTATTAATTAGAAATGGAAGTTATATTGTATATATACGGATTTAGATAATGGGTTGTAATTGAATGTCTTGATTTCACATCTATAGAACCCCTTTCTAGGTTTAATAGAAGTTATTAGAGTGAACCATATTATATCGTTATGACTCAAATGAATTGTAAATGGTTTCATGTCTTGATATGCCTTATCACTTGTAGGAAATGCATGGAATGAACCCTTAAATTGTAAAATGAATAATTATTATATGAACAATTTTAATAAATGAATCTTTTATAAGGTTCCCAGTTTAATATAACACATGAAATCATTATAGGAGTGGTCGAACTTGAGATTGATTTGGGGTTCATAAGGGAATTCCTTAATGGCTTATGGACACCATTATGAATCAAGGATGTAGGATTCATTGATTGATACCGACCTTGGAACCAGATCCTAGTATATCATTGATGCCTGGTATGACACTGTAGTATCCCTTCTTTATAATTATAGGATTCCTTGGATATAAACCTTGGATTCTGCATGGATTCTACAAAAAATTAGGTTCCTTGGATACATCATTGGTCATGTCCATTGTTTATTCCATTTTACCATAGATGTTTTAGTTAGAAATTGATAGATTACTCTACGGTGGAATTCCTTGAATGATGATCCTTGGATTACACTCTTATCCCTATAGTCAGGTTGTAGTTACTACAGAGTTACATAAACTTTATTTGTACGTTTAATTGGTTATTACCTTGTAACCAATTCATTATTAAAGTCATTGTGGATTCCTTTATATCCTTTTGATCCTTCAATATTACTAACATATCTTATTTTTAGTAGTGTTATTACCTCACATGAGATATTTATATAAACTAGATCTTAGTTAATTAATGAATTGTTAATAGGTTTAGATGCCAGCCAATTGTGGAAGAAGGTACTTGTGTATTTACACAGTAGTACTACATTACTTTAGCATATACATGCTTTCACAATGTTTTAGTTTATATTAAACAGAAAGAATATTATTGATATTTTTGGTGTTGGCCTAATGAGATTTATCTCACACCCTATCTGGTAATCCATTTATACCTGGGAAGACTATATGTATGCAGATATTAAAAAGGCCAGTGCATTGCTTTAGACACTTATTTGATTTCTTACTTAGGATGGAGTTGGTAGCATATGACCAAGCTATAGCTTAGGTTGTTGGGGATAGTAATTTGGATTCCATTTTATACTTTTCAAAAGAATTTGTTTTATTCTTTTTTGGATCCATTTTTTAATCTTATTAGATACATGAAATATCATCATCATATTTTTTTGTATGGGTATCTATTGTTTCATCTATTTATTACTTTAGTCTCGTTCTGTTCTATTACAATCTATTATATTTCTTATTCTATTCACCTATGTTTCTTACATGATCTATAAAGATAAACTCTATTAATGGGGGAATATTTTCTCAACAGACGCAACCTAGGCTTGTGATACTGGCCACTAGCCTATGTCATTTGGGGAGATATGCTTGAGGTCATGTGGACCACCAGGGTTTGGGAACCCTTAAAGGGAATCTAGTTATAGGACATCACAAACTAGTATTATAGGAGTTTCATTCATTCTTTAATACTTGGATATAATATATTAGACAGTATTAAAAGATGGAACATGGGAATAAGTTCATCTTTGGTGTCGAAATCCCATGTTTGGGGTAAATAGAGAGTTTCATTATTTATTGTTGTTTTTCTAATTTCCCTATTACTGATGATATCATTTCATTTTTTGGTGACACACATGTTGTTATATATTTATTATTTTTATTATTATAATTTTTGATAATTTAATTTCATTCTTGACCCGATAATATAAGGTCATGGATAATTGTTACATGCATCATTATAGGCACCTAGAATTCACATGTCAGGTGTATTGTCATTCCATATATGTTCATTTAACTCCTTGTAGTTCATGATGTGTTTATAATTATTGTGTGATCCTTGTTTACGTATTATTAGCGTTCATCTCTTTTGATGTGATTTAGTGATTGAATATATCAATTTATGAGTTGTATGGGCCCTCATAGGTTGGGATGAGTAATTTTATAAGTCAAGTATCATGAATTATAATTTTAATGGTTATTGATATAATTGATAAAGAGTATGAGACCTCATTCATTGGGATGGAAAAACCATTTTAAATGAATATTGATATATGGAAATAAGATAATTCAATCATCAAATGTGATACATGGCTTATAACGAGAAATGGTTTTCAGTAAATGATGAGGCAAGGTATAGTTGACCCTTAATTTATTGGAACACCAATAAAAAATACTTGAGAACATACCAATAAATGTCCTTATAAGAAAATGGTTGGGTTATTATAACATGTATAATATTCCTTTTACTTTCATTCATATTCTATTAGAGTTTCTAGCTATTTTCATTGATCTTTTTCTAAGGAGTGTGCTTGGAATTTTTAGACCAATGTGACAACGACATCCTAGTGTCATGTTCTAAGAGGGTTTTAATGACCATACTCCATTCATGGTATGCCTTGAAAAACTATTATTAGATAAAATAGTTCCATTTTTTTAACTTCATATTGTACATGATTAGGGAACAATGGTACAATATAAAAATATTTTCCTATGTCTGATCTAGTCAAGGAAAGGTTCTCAACATATTTCACCTACGATGGATGATCTAAATTGTGAGTTCCAATAGCAATAACCTCTTACATTCTCAGGGGATAGAGGCACATAGCCTATTGAGTCTGGTATAAAGGCCTCATTTTCTAACATTGGTCATATAGAGATTCTTAATTATAGGAGGGTATATAATGCTATTTACATTTTGTGCAATTCATCCAAACATATGTGGGGTGTAATTACACATGTCAGTTTCTATCATGAAATGGTATAGACTAACGTTCGAACAAATTTCCATGAAAAAATCATTCCCAAGATGATGAGAGTAGATAGAGAATGAGTGTTCATGCATATCAATCAAGGTTTCATGATAGTTATGGAATATTTACCATGTTTTACTGATATACAATTCTTTTCACTGCTCCATGATGGTGATGATATTTTGCCTACAAGACGCCTAAAGGATGCGCTTATCTATGCTATTCATATTTTGGTGAATTAATTTTCACCATCCTACCTAATCTAAGATAGATAGAAAGGCTCTTACCGGTGATTTAAACCTAGGATAATGAGGCTATACTATGAATATAAGATCAATACCACTATAGGATGGTAGTTACTCTGATAGCATAAATCGATCCTTCGGGGTTTCTCATCAAGGTAGTAGTATCCAGAGTACCCATACAATTAGATCTATTTAGTTTCATTAGTGTGGATGATAGAAGAACATAAATCCTCAGTGTGATAGATACCCTCCAGATTGTTGGGAATGAATCAATTTTATGAATCTATAAATATTCTATCAAACATGTCAATTAGATTCTATTGGAAGATGTTCCAAACCTACTCGAACTTCCTAGGAAAATTCTTTTACGTCGTGCCAGGATGTGAGTTGGAGTAGCACTATCAAGACTGGTCGAGAATGAGGTTGTGTTCAAGGTTTCTAGGATCTTGATTAGTAGCAGTTCCAGTAGATATTTTTTAACATGTTTTCCCACCTGTAGCACTGCATTGTGGATCAAGTTAGTTTCATGAATTATAGCTGATACCAAAGGATCATGTTGCAAGACCATCTATAGTATGAGGTACTATTGTAATAAATTCTATTATATAATATATTTTATTTTATATAGGTTATTCATACTATTTATCTTTATCTATCAAGGAGATACTTGTGGTTGAAATACGGTATTGATGTGGTGTAATGACACTGGATACACCATTGGGAATATTGTTTAAGAGAATACATTATGCAAATGGTTGTCCCCCTGATGTATGAAATTACCCTTTCATGTGTAACCTCTTTATTATTGAAATTATATCCTTCAATATCATTATATCTATGAATTATTTGGTTCTATATCACATATATGTATACTGATATCACAAAAAGGTATCATTTACATCTCCATAGGGAATAATTTATCTACATAAGAGTGAGTGGGATGTCCAAGATAATAGAGATGGACCTAAGGATAATGGGATAGGTGTAGTTGCTTTCCATATTTCCAATCTCCTCGCAGAGGATCATTATTTATATTGTGATTTATTCACATCAATTCTAGATTATTTTAGAGACCCTTTTACAATGATTTTAACAGTTTATCACCTGAGAGATAGGTAGAGTTTATGATTGAGCTTTTTTTGAGAGTAGCTTCAGTGTTCATTCTTCTATACATGATGGAACCTACTGAGCTCCATTACCTCAATTGTTAGTTATAGTATATAGAGACCATAGATTTTATATAGACCGACAATTCCTCTGGGGTTCACTAATGCTTTTCACCAACAATTTTGATGGGAACCTTCAACTATGCATGGATTACTTATGGTTAAACAAGCATATGGTCATGAACTTGTAAATATTTCCTTAAATATATGGTCTCTTTAACCAACTCTTAGATGATATGGTGAATTATAAGATTGACCTATGATTGGGATATAATCATGTCTATGTTAGGAAATCATACATACGTCATACAATATTCTATAGCATATATGTTCTATATTAGTACCTCATTATGTCGTTTGGTCATTCAAATGTAATAGGTGTTTTCATGGAATTAATGAATATGTTTTTTCATCCCTGTCCAGATTCATGTTTTCATATTATTTAGGGGAGACATCATAGTGTATTCTCACACTCGTACCAACCATGATAATCACCATCAGATCCTTTTGAATACAATTAGAGGGAATTATTTTTAATATGAGATTTCTATGTTCTAAACGTGGATCTAAAATGGTCACTTCTTCGGTCGTATTATCTTAGAATCAAGATCTTACCCCAATGAAGGTCAGTTATGTGGTTTCTTAAGATCATTACCAGAATGTATTTGAAATACTAAGATAATTGGGGCTAGAGGGATATTAGAGTATTTTCTTTTTGAACTTATAATGCCTTCATTCACCTCTTAGTAGTCTAAAAATGAATGGTGTTATGTTCATGTGGTCAGAAGAGTGAAAGAAATCCTTTTGGGAAAAGAAATGAAGGCTTGTCTTCACACCAATTATGATTCTTCCAAAGGCTTACAGAGGATATATATAGTGTTTTAGGATACATCTGGGATATGGATGGATACATTACATATAAATAAAGATAGATTCATTTCATATAAATCTTGGAAATTGAGACCTCATTGGAGAAACTACATGGAACTTGAATTTGAACTTGCAGTCATTGCCGATAACCTATATTACTAGTAAAAATATCTTTTGGGTGAGGTCATTGTGTAGTATATTTTCCAAAAAATCCTCCAATATATCTTCACATAGTTTTAATTTAATCTCAGACATAGAATATTGGTTTAATATCTTCTATCCTTTGATTTTAAGATTTCCTATAATCCAAGAAGGGGAAATGCATTAGTAGATGTGTTGTTTCAGAAATGTCAGGAACATTCTATACTAGAAGCCAGTGATGAATGGAGATTTATGAACCTATTATATGAGATAAGTTTAGGGTTTTATGGTAGTAAATTGTAGTCCTATCTCTTATCTTTCATAGATACCTCCTAACACGAGCAGAAGGTAAAGTGGAAAAAATTCAGATCCTGAGGGACTGATTCTCCATGATAATCTTTTGAGGATATGGAATTCCTCTAAATTTTTTCATGAAAAAATACAACCCCATGAGTGTACATGGATATTTATGGGATTATACAAAAATGATATAGGAGTTGAATTAGATGTCTCATGCTTCTTAGTAGTACAATCATCCAATAATCTCTAAGATGTATAATGATATGTGATTCTAGAAATTATTGCATGGGATGAAACTTGAGATAGAAGGCTTTATCATAAAGAGTCCCACCTGTCAGTCGGTGGAGGTGAATCACCAACAAAATTATGGCTTCTTATAGACTTTTCTTATCCCGAAATAGAAACAGAAATATATTTCCAGGGACATTTGTTTTACCTAGGTCTCCTAGGTTTCATGACTCTATGAGGGTAGTCATTATCGGACTGATGAAATTAGCCCACTACATTCTATTTGGAATACATTATCAGTTGATGAGATATAAATAATTAATGTATACAAGGTCATCCAACTACATGAGTTCCATAATACTATCACATAAGATATGTACTATTGTTTGAATTCATGGTTTTTGAATGGGTTGTAGATATCTATGGGTCCATAGGTGATTCGGAGCACATCTTTTCACCCTCAGACCGATGGAAAATAAAAACGGACTATACACATTCTAGAGAACATGATCTGGGAATGGATCAATTATTTTTGAAGTTCTTTGTAGAATTATATCCCACATTTAATTTTTTTTATAATAATAAATTTAGAAGAAAATTGTAATGACCTGAAATTTTGAATAAATCTTGTTTCCTGATTTTGTGTGTTATTTTATTTTTATACTCAACAAAATTGTTTCATTTGATAACATGAGTATAATTAAAATGAGACCATTGGGTTTAGACTGTTATATGACCATTGGTCAATATGACCGTTGGAAACTAAATGTTGTGATTATTGTCTCTAAATACAAGTGATCTTGGTTAATTAATATAGACAGAAGATTTGATGCCCTCATCCAGTAGTCTTGGGCCAATCGAATCCCATCTAACAGAACTTGGGAAGAAGGTAGCACCACTGGGCTTTTCTCTGGACCAAACCTAAGCAAATCTTCATCATGTGAAGCTATAATGGAATCGTCTTCGCGAGAAGTTCAAACTGATAGAAATTACTACTCGTGCGATGTTGGTCGAGCCGCCCTCAAATTCTCTCACATTAGCACACCTTACACTTAGGTCATATGCTAGGGTTATATGGGGCTATGTAAGGAGACCGTAACTTCTTTTTGTAATCCTTTGAGATAAATAAAATTTTGATTTATTCTTATGGTGATTTTTGTGAATTTTTAAATGTCCGGATAATTTTTGGATGTATATTATTAATGAATTTTGGAAAAGGGATATTTTAAAATATTTATGTAAACCATAAATAATTAATGATGTGTAATAATTTTCAAAAAAATGGTCTTCTAGAAATGTGTTCAGTTAGAAATTTAGATTCTAATAAGATCAACTTAATTTTTTGTGAATAGTAATTTATGAAAAGTGATTTTACGCTTTAGATTAGTAATGTGACCAAATGAATTAGTAATATCACCAAAAGAAAGTATTAATATAATATAGGTACCTTGATCGAGTAATGTGATTCAATAAAATAGGTAAATAACTATTTCCGAAATTATTAGTCATGTATTAGTTTTTTTCGGTGAATAGTGTTTTTAATTAAAAATTAAATCAAAAATATTAATAAAACTATTTTTATAAAATGGGCATTATTTTTGAATCCAAAACATCGATATTATGTTAAGGTAATTTTTTGGGATTTTTCTGAAAAAAAAATCAATTTTTGGTGAATAGATTATTTAATTAAAAATTAAAATAAAAATATTTAGAAAATTATTTTTATAAAATGGAGGTCATTTTTTAAATCAGAGAATTGATATTTGGTTAAGGTGAAATTTTGGTATTTTTCTGAGAAAGTTGAATTTTCAGTGAATAGTAAATATACAATTTTTAAGTCACGAGTGTTTAATGACATCATTAAATGATGTATTAAGTATTTAATCAATATGGTAAACTTATGAATAGTAAGATAAGGTATGAGGTGTCACAAGTGTCCAATCACATGGGGAAATTCCATGTGCAAGCCCATGGTTTTTCCAATACCACCGATGAGGTGTCCCTTGGCAATTAATGCCTTGTCCCCTAACGTTCCCTATAAATACGAAGCCATTCTCTCATTCTTTCAATTCCAAAATAATTCTAAATGAATTTCTGGTCCCCTTACCTTCCAAGAAGCCCTCCCAAGGTGCCTTCAAGCCCCTAAAGTTCCCAACCTTCGAGTTTTAAGAGTTTTGTTTTAAGGTAATGGATCTGACCTCTCTCTTTCTTTCCAAGTACTCTCTTTTTTGTCATTTCTTCTATGATACATGTTATTATGTTATGTATGATATTTAATATTCATCCTAATTTCCTTTTCATGTTCATATTATGAGATACCCCCACTTTCTCCCATCATTTCATTTTATTAATGTTTAAGGGGCGCTGTTAGGCTACCGAATTTTTAAGGGATTCTTTCACCCTTCTCATTTTTCAAAGTTCTACTTTCATGTCAATACTTTCATGTTCCTTTTTATTATGTTGAGGTATGATCTATATATCTATCATACTGACCTTTTAAATGATTAGAGACCCTATTTTATCTCTTCAATTCATTTTTTGAAGTTTTAAGTGACGTCGTTAGGCTGCCGAATTTTCATAAGAGAAATCTTATTTCTGTTTTCCTTCCATGTTTTTCATTTCATATGGTATTTATGTCAAATTTCATTACCATGATCTTATATAAATTATATTATATCCCTCTAATGTTCTTTGGATCATTTATGAGTGGGTTACCCATGTCTCCTCTCTTTTCAATGTTTTCTAAAACCCTATAACATAGCAGTTATGCTGCAGAATTTTCGTATCAAAATGTCTCTCTCTTTTTCTCAAATAATTTTATTTCATTAAGTGAATACTAAAATATCATTCTTCTAAAAGGGTATTCACATATATATCAATATGTAATATTTTAAATTCTGGTATTTACATGCATGAGACCCGCTTTTCTTTTTTCGTGGGTTTAAAGTGGCATAAAGATCATGTCTTAAAAGCATTTTTTAAAATGTTAAGATTATGAAATTAAACCCATTTATTTTATGCTATATGGGTTATTTATGAAATGTTTATGATGATATATGTGGAACACCTGATAATAAAGATAAATTTAAGGGTGTGCCCTGATAGCGCTCCAATGAATTGGGTAATGATGTAACCACTAGAGATTACAATTTTAACGATACCTTGTGGAATAACCTTGGTAATTTCAAATGACACCTTGGGGATGGACCATGGTGATATGTTCATGATTTTCTATGTTAAATGTTCTATCCACATCTTCAAGTTATGAAACATGTTATTTTATTTATGATATGCATCTTGATTTCATTATCATGCCTTAAAGTTCTTTTTTCATGAATTTGTTGATGTATTTCAAGTTCACATGTAAAATGTTTCCCTTGTTTCCCTTACTAGGCCTTCTTCTCACCCTTTCCTTTTATGTATACTCCCACGTTATGAGATGATATAATGAACTTAAAATGAACAATGAAAAAGCCTTTCATGTGTTTAAGAATAATTTTTTATGTTGTCATGTATTATGTTCCCGGTTTCCAAGACACTAAACCTTAATGATCCTCGATTTTGTATAATGTAATGAAAGTTATTGTGATAAAAATTTGGGGTTCCATAGTTGGTATCAAAGGATGGTTAAGTTATTTGTGGATATTAGGTTATGAAAACTTTAGAAATAATCCTATAGAAAATTTTAAATTTAGGAAATCTTCATGGTATTTTGGGGGGTATTGAGTAAGTGTCTTATCAAACAAATGCATCCCTGTCTGGATACGACTAGGTAGACGTGGCTCTAGAACAGGTTTATATAGGGATAAAACCCGAAAACACCGCTTTGGCCTACACTCGAATGGGAACTGATACTCGACAATGGGTCTTGCTGCACTCTTGGTTACGACACTCCCGAGAGATATGCTTTGGTAAATTCATAATCTTAGTATGAACCATTATTAAAGGAACAACGATAAAATAAAATAAAGATTCACTTAAGAATATATGATCATGGATAAACTAGATTGGAACATAGGGGATCCCAAGATTGGATGTTCTTTTATTCTACAAGTTTATCCTTCTATGCTTAAAGTTTCCTTTTTATGATTATTGGCTAAGCATTTAAGCCCCCTAATTATACTTTCTTTTCTTAGTTAATGGCAGGAAATGGAAGAACATGTCCCAAGAACCAATGTGATTGGAAATGTGACGATTGCCCTATTAATATGATAGAGATGATGAGAGGTCAAGTTTAACATGTTGTGATTATTCCAAGCTAGCTATCAAAAATCACAATTAATAATTGTTACCTAGTTGAATTCCCAAATTCATCAATGAAGAAGAAGACGAAGTCTCAAGGATGTTCATCTGATAAAGTTGATAAGGGAAAGAAGACCCAATTTCCGTTGTGAAAAAGCGTAGAAACTGGAACCAATGAAAAAGTCACAAAGGAACCGTGAGATGTTTTCAAGTGTGGGGTAATAGGGTATAAAGTAGCCAATTGGTCTAAAAAATGGATAATGTGAGGAATAGAGATTCTGTTCGATCTAATGTACCTTATACTTTTCAATGTCATAAATGTGGATAAGTTGGACATTATCTGAGGCAATGCTCTCTTTGAAGGGATGAGAAGCATGATGAGCATCAACAATCTTCAAGGAAAAGGGAACAATGCAAGTCCTAGATGAGATGGATCATGATGACTAAAGTACGTGTAATTCCTTCACAATAATTTTGTATGTCATGTTGTATTTTAGTTCATGCCCTATGATCATATCTATAATTTTTTCTAAGAACATAGAGTTACTAGGTAATATGGTTTTATATCATTATTGAAAACATCTATTGTTATGTACCACATGTTGATGTTGTGAATCTGTTCTTCTTGAAAAAAAATATGATTAGGGGATTAAAAGATGGTTATTATTTTGTAACACGTTCACTATTTTGGGATCCCTATATGATCGAGGTAAATAGATTACTTCGGTATTTTCATTAAGGAGTAATGGTTAACATATATTTTGAAGAACCGATGAATTTAATGTGAACTTACAGTAATTTAGGTTACTTATGGAAATAATTAACCTATCTTGTGGAAAATATGTTTAGGTTAGTTACATTTATTATAAGATGTGAGGAGTGATTGATGTTGTTTAGAGATGAATGATAAAGTTTATCTTGTAAGACTATGTTATCAAATCCTTCTTTTATGTGGGTTTCAATCTTAGTTTGGTTTATTTTGACGAATTTTAAGGACATTTATTTATGGAATGGTCTATGATGAACATTTTGTAGTACCATGAAACATTGAAGATTTAAAGTAGTTTCTCTTCCTATGGGGTTTTTTTTTGAAGAGTTGTTTTATCTTACCCTTTCTATATTCGGGATAAATGTTTAAAGATATATTATTATAATTCTATGGATTACATGATTCTCTAGAAGATAATTCTTGTTCTTTTATGAGACCAAGTATTTTTGAATGCTCATCGTTTGGAGAAAAGATTAGTCTTGGTAGAAACTTATTAAAGGGTAAAACTCTAATTGAAGATAAGTATATTTCCTTGTGTTCTTATTCTATGTAGTAAATGAATACTTCAATATTATTAAAAGGAATGTAAAACAAAAACAATGTTGGTTTAAGTTTCCTACTCAGTAATCGAACACCGTTTAATCCATCACAAGTTTGTGATTTTCTGGTCATTAACTTTCTCTTAGACATGTTTTCTATCACTCTCCATCAGAACTTGAACATTTATTTTCTCCTCCATATCCATGTTTTCCTACATGGAATCCTAGTATGGGTTAACTTGGGTGACTGTTGTACTTCCCTTTATTTCTTTTAAAGTAATATTGTTACTAACTTGTTTTCTGATGTGAGACTTTCAATGAAATTTCCAAGCCCAATTTTAAAAATTGAGAGGACGCAATTTCTTAAGGGGGAAGATTTTAATGACCCGAAATTTTGAATAAATCTTGTTTCATAATTTTGTGTGTTATTTTATTTTTATACTCAACAAAATTGTTTCATTTGATAACTTGAGAATAATAAAAATGAGACTGTTGGGTTTCGATTGTTATATGACCATTGGACAATATGAACGTTGGAAACTAAATGTTGTGATTATTGTCTCTAAATACATGTGATCTTGGTTAATTAATATAGAAAGATGATTGGATGTCCCCATATAGTAGTCTCGGGCCAATCGAAGAAAATCTAACAAAACTTGGGAAGGAGGTGGCACCACTGAGCTTTGCTCTTGACCAACCTCAATCCAAACTTCATTGTGTGAAGCTAGAATGGAATCGCCTTCACGAGAATTTTGAATTGATAGAAATTACTACTCATGCGATGTTGGTCGAGCCACCCTCAGATTCTATCACCTTAGCACACCTTGCATTTAGGTCCTATACTGGGGCTATAAGGGGCTATATCAAGAGACCTTAACTGCTTTGTGTAATCCTTTGAGATAAATAAAATTATGATTTCTTCTTATGGTGAAGTTTTAGAATTTTCAAATGTCCGGATAATTTTAGGATATATATTATTGATGAATTTTGGAAAAAGTTTATTTTAAAATATTTATGTAAACATTAAATAATTAATGATGTATAATGATTTTCAAAAAATGGTCTTCTACAAATGTGTTCAGTAAAAAAATTAGAGTCTAATAAGAAAAACTTAATTTTTGGTGAGTAATAATTTATGAATAGTGATTTTACGCTTAGGATTAGTAATTTGACCAAATGGATTAGTAATCTCACTTAAAGAAAGTAGTAATATAATATAGGCACCTTCATTAAGTAATGTGACTCAATAAAATAGGTAAATAACTATTTCAGAAAGTATTAGTCAAGTATTAGTTTCATCAGGTGAATAGTGTTTTTAAATTAAAAATTAAATTAAAATTATTTAGAAAATTATTTTTATAAAATGGACTTTATTTTTGAATTCAGAACGTCGATATTATATTAAGGTAATTTTTGGGGATTTTTCTGAAAAAAATTGAATTTTTAGTAAATACTGAATTTATTTAAAAATTAAATTAAAAATATTTAGAAAATTATTTTTATAAAATGGAGTTCATTTTTGAAATCATAGCATCGTTATTTGGTTAAGGTGAAATTTTGGGATTTTTCTGAGAAAGTTGAATTTTCAGTGAATAGTGAAAATACAGTTTTTAAGTTACGGGTGTTTAATGACATCATTAAATGATGTATTATGTATGTAATGAATATAGTCGACTTATTAATAGTAAGATAATTTATGAGGTGTCCCATGTGGCCAATACCATGGGAAAATACCATGGGCAATCCCATGGTTTTTCCAATACCACTGATGAGGTGTCCCTGGCAATTAATGCCTTGTCCCCTCACTTTCCCTATAAATACCAAGCCATTCTCTCATAATTTCCATTCCAAAATCATAATAAAAGAATTTATAGTATTCTTACCTTTCATGGAGTCCTCCCAAGGTTCCCTCAAGACCCTCAAGGTCCCATCCTTCTAGTTTTAAGAGTTACGTTTTAAGGTAAGGGATCTGACCTCTCTCTTTCTTTCCAAGTACTCTCTTTTATGTCATCTCTTCTATGATCCATGTTCTTAAGTTTTGTATATTATTTTATATTAATCCTACTTTCCTTTTCATTTTCATATTATTAGATACCCCCTCTTTTTCTCATCATTTCATTTTATGAATGTTTAAGTGGCATCGTTAGGCTGCCAAATTTTTAAGGGATTCTTTCACCCTTCTCATTTTTCAAATTTCTACTTTCAAGTCATGTCTTTTAAGTTCCTTTTTATTATGTTGGGGTATGATATATATATAAATCATACTGATCTTTTATATTATTAGATACCCTATTTTATCTCGTCAATTCATTTTTCGAAGTTTAAGTGACGCCGTTAGGCTACCGAATTTTCATAAGAGAAATCTTATTTTTGTCTTCCTTCCATGTTTTTCATTTCATATGCTATTACTTTAAAATTTCATTACCATGTTCTTATATCCATTATATTATTTCCCTCTACTGTTTTTTTGGATCATTTATTAGTTGGTGACCCATGTCCCCTCTCTTTTCAATGTTCTCTAAAACCCTATAACATAGCCGTTATGCTGCAGAATTTTCGTCTCAAAATGTCTCTCTTTTTTTCTCAAATAATTTTATTTCATTAATTGAATACTCAAATCTCTTTATTCTATAGGGGTATTCTCATATATATCAAGATGTTATATTTTAAATTCTGGGATTTACATACATGAGACCTGCTTTCCTTTTTCTGTGGGTTTAATGTGACATAAAGATCATGTCTTAAAATCCATTTTTAAAATGTTATGATTATGAAATGAAACCCATTTCTTTTATTATATATGGGTTATTTATGAAATATTTATGTTGATATATGTGGACCACATGATAATAAAGAAAAACTTAAGGGTTCTCCCTGATAGCGCTCTAATGCATTAGGTAATGATATAACCACTAGATATTACAATTTTAACGATACCTTGGGGAATAACCTTGGAAATTTCAAATGGAACCATGGGGATGGACCTTGGTGATATGTTCACGATTTTCGAAGTTAAATTTTATAGCCACATATTCAAGTTATGAAACATGTTATTTTAATTATGATATGCATCTTTATTTCTTTCTCATCCCTTAATGTTCTTTTTTCATAAATTTATTGATGTATCTCAAGTTCACATGTAAAACGTTTCCCTTGTTTCCCTTACTGGGCCTTCTGCTCACCCTCTCCTTTTATGTATGCTTCAAGGTTATGAGATGTTGTAATGCATAGAGGATTAACAATGAAGAAGCCTTCCAAGTTTTAAGAATAATTTTTCATGATTTCATGTATTAAGTTCCTGGTTCCCAAGACACTAAACCTAAAAGATCCTCAGCTTTGTATAATGTAATGAAAGTTATTGTGATAAAAAGCTGGGATGCCATAAAAATTAACAGGGCTATTATTGTGGCACTTTAGGATAGTTCATGGTGTGCACTTTTATGCTCGAGATAGGCGGATGAGATATCCCTTCTAGGTCCTCATCTCTTACAAGAGACTTTAGATTTTGTTTACCTAATCAGAAATTATATGTCTACTGATCATTTTAAATATAAATATTATTCTAATAACGATGAAAGTCCTCTAGAGTTTTTCGTTGGGGGTCTTTTTTTCCTTCGATTATCACATATTATTGTTTATAAATGGATGTAAATGTAAGGGAAATTTTCACCAAGATCTGTCTTCTAGTATAATATTATAAAGAGAGTCATTCTGGTATCCTATAATTTTATACTGCCTCAAATTTATCATCCTAGGTATTATATTTTCTATGTATCTTTGATTCTAAATTATCATGTCAGCCCATATCATACATTTCATCTCGATGATGTGGATCTAGAATCCAATGATTCAATTTACTTGTATCCTCTTCACATCATTGACTAAAGAGTAGAGGATATCTGAGGCCAATCAGTCGCTTCAGTATAGGTTCCATAGAAGATCATCCATGTATCAGATAAAAATTGGGAGTATGAGGGTGAAATAATATCCAAGTGATTAGAGTTTTTCTCAAACATTGTTTCCCCATCCTTTGAAGTTCAACTCTGGTATGAGTTTCTTTTAGGGGTATGACAATGAGAAACTAGTTTTTTAATCATGTATCACATAAGACATGGGAGTATAAGGGTGAAATAATATCCAAGTGGTTAGAGTTTTTCTGAAATATTGTTTCCCAAACCACGGAGGGTGAACTCAGGTATGAGTTATTTTTAGGGGTATGCCAGTGTGAAACTAGATTTTTACTCAATTATAGATACTTTAACATTTTTTCTAATTATTTATTATAGTCCTAATAAGGATTCATAATTAGTTCATGAAAGACTCGGTGGTCTCGAGGGAATGATCAGAGAAATGGATCCCAGTTTTAGTGGTGAAAAAGACATATCACATGGTTTTCATAAGCCATATAAGGAAGGCCACATAGTTAGTTTTAATCATGGGGGAATGGATATAGAGCAGTAATAGGACATATAGTTTTCTCTAACCAGGTAATTTGGGTTATAATACTATGAAAAAACTACTGGCCAAATTATTGAAAACATTAATATGGTTGGTGCACAATATACCGAACCATGTGGCCTAAATTTTTATGTGCCCCTGCCCTTTAGCATAATGTCCATGATTGGGGCATGATTTTCCAAACCATGTATCCAAACCATGTGAAGTCCATATTTGCTTGAAAATGTGGTTTTTCACTTAATGTTATAAATATGTCACAGCCAATCCCTTTTTTATAGAGAATCATCCCCTTCCATTCTATCTTTTTGTAACACCCCCAAATGATAAAGGGTTAAATGACTAAATGATATGACTCATGTCAACAAGGTGAACCTTCCTTTTCGGGAGCCTACCTGATTAGAACTCCATAGTTAAGCGTTCTTGGCTTGGAGTAGTGATCAGGATGGGTGACCTCCTGGGACATTTCATAGGGTGTGTGTAAGTGAGGACAACACACAGTGGAAAGGACATGTGTTGGCCTGTGGGGATGATCATAAGTCAGATAACCCATTCAGGCACATGGGTGGGACCTAGGGTGGGACCCACATGTCTTCGGGGCAACTGGTGGGCGGGGCCCGGTTGTCACTTTTGGTATCAGAGGTGGTACCCAGCCTTAAGTGCGGTGCACTGCCTGGGTTGAGATATAGGGCCCACAACGAAGGCATTGTGCTCTAAAGGGGGGGCGGGTGATTGTAACACCCCCAATTGATAAAGGGTTAAATGACTAAATGATATGACTCATGTCAACAAGGTGCACCTTCCTTTTTAGGAGCCCACTTGATTAGAACTCCACAGTTAAGCGTGCTTGGCTTGGAGTAGTGATCAGGATGGGTGACCTCCTAGAATGTTTCTCAGGGTGTGTGTGAGTGAGGAGAAAACACACTGGAAAGGACATGTGTTATCCTGTGGGGACTATCATTAGTCAGATAACCCATTCAGGCATGTGGGTGGGACCTAGGGTGGGACCCACGTGTCTGCGGGGCAACTTGTGGGAGGGGCCTGGTTGTCACTCTTTTGATACCTCTTCAAGCATATTCAAGGAAATAATATCAATCATCCATCTTAAGACTGATTTTATGGTCGTTTTTCTTTTTGGATCAACGTCAGAAATATCTTAATTTATTTTTAATCATTCTTTGTTCATATTCCTATAAACGATTCTATTTAGATGTAGGATGATATGCCATATTTTTCTAGATTTTATAGGTTCATTAGATCTCGTCCAATCCATGTCTAACTAGAGGTTGATACAGGATTACAAGAGTCATATTAGTATCAGGTATATGGTATATAAATCATCCCTCAAGTTTTGTTTTTTTATAAATTGTTATTTGGTCATGAAAACATCATTGGGAGTAATTTTTTAAATTAAAATGACTTGATTAAGGACCTTAGAAATGTGTTCTAATACCCATCACATTTAATATATTCATTATTAGAAGTGATCCCCTTAACGAAGCCCCCCTATGTATTATGAATTCTTTAGTTTGTACTTAAGGGAATGTTATGAATTTTTACCACTTTTCAGTGGTGAGGTTTGATTCATCTAGTGATAATTCCCTCAAATTAAATCAAGAGTGATTTGAAATATGGATTTTACCATGTTTTCTCCTAACATGACACACATTATGTAAGTTCTTCAATTTATTAATAACTATAAATTATAAATGGAATGTATATTGTATATTTATTTCTTTTCCCAATTGATGTAAATTGAAAGGATCTATTGCAAATTTGTAGCACCACATTCTATGACTAATGGATTCTATTAGAGTGAACCATATTAAATCATTATGGGTCAAATGAATTGTAAATGGTTGCATTTATTGATATACATTTTTTCTTGTATGAAAGGAAAAGAAGGAACCATTGAATTATTAAATCGAATAATTATTTCATGGCCAAATTATTTAAATGAATCAATTTTAAAGTTCCAAATTGCATATGATCTATGAGATTATGATATTAGTGGTAAGTCTTGATTTAAATTTTTGATTTCTAAGGGATTTACTTGAGTGCTCAATGATTAAATTATGATTCAAGGATGTTGGATACCATGGATTATACCCACCTTAGAAATCGATCATAGTCTATTAGTAGATTCCTGGTATGAAACTATATGATCCCTCCTTTACTATTATAGGGTGTTTGGATACATTTCATAGAACCATCATGGATTATATCTACATGATGTTCATTGGTTACATCTTTTCTTCTAAAAATTTCTCATCATGTATTGTGTTAGATGATTTCCTAGGACTCAGTTGGATTAAAATATTGTTGAATACCATAGAAGATTATCCTTGGATTACACTCTTTCTCCTACATACTAGTTGTAGTTATGACTAATATGGATACCCTTGAGATCTTGGTTTCCTTAGACGCTACCTTGGAACCACTTCAATAATAATATCATCACAGACTCTTTATAATGGCTTGGATCCTTCATTATTACTACCATATCAATCTTTTTGTGTGGATATTACCTCACATGACCTATTTTTATAAACAGAAACATATTTAACAAATGAACTGTAACATTTTTTGACACCAACCAAGGGCTCAAGAAGGTACATGGGTATATACATTACTATACTACATTACATTTATGTATACATTCTTGAAAACAATATATTTTATATTACATGAACATTTATGTTATAGTCACCATTGGTGGAGGACTAATAAGATTTATCTCACACCCTATATGGCCTCCATTATCACCCAGACAGATTATATGTTTGCAGGTGTTGACAAAGAGTAGTGTATCACTTCAGATAGTTCATTTCATGCTTTCATAGGATATAGACAGTAGCAGATTACTTATAGATAGTTTGGGATTCTAGGGACAGTTTCTTATTCCATTTTACTAATTTTTATAGACTTTATTCTCTCCTACTTTTTATCTATGTGTTCCAGTTTATTAGATATATAACATATAATCATTATATTTTTTATATATGTATTATATGTTTCAAGAATTTATTACTTCATTCTGCTTCTATTGTGTTTTCATCTATTATATTTTTTATGTAATTCACCTATTTTTCTTACATGATCTATTGTGATACACTCTGGTAATGAGGGTATATTATCCCCATATACACACCATGACACTCACTATTAGTAGGTAACCTCTACTATTCTTGGATATTCCATTGAGTTCATGTGTCCCACTAAGCTCGAGGAACCATAATATGGCATCCAGATATGGGACATTGCACATCCCCCAATGGATTCCAAAATCCCTCAATGAAGGGAATACATCTCCAACACCAAAAAAACATTATCCACATGATCTATAAGAAAAATAATTACAAATATATTTATATATATATATATATTTTTTAAGTTGAATATAATTCCACTAATTATATATATATGAGAAATCACTCTACAAGTTCATGCTGACACAATAAAAAACTAAACCTCTTTCATGAGCTAGACAGCACAAGTAGACATATGACTTGTGAATCTGAAATGTCTAAAATGATGAGTGAACAGTGGACTTTTTCCCATTGTCTATGTAAAAAACCAAAATACACTATAAATCTTCATACCCTATTTCATCACAATAGTAAAGATAACAAACTTGTAAAATTTGGGTCCAATAATAAGGAATGAAATACCCTAGAAACATTAACTTCTTATCAAAAAATGCTTTCATGACACACCAATATTATATCTTCCACATGTTATGAAACATATAGTGAACACCTCTCAACCAAATATCAAAATCATAAGACCAAAATCTTATGATAAAATTTTTGTAACAAACCCAATGGGGGTGAAAAAAAATTCCACCCAATATTTCATGACATAAGTCCTCAAGTGTGCCTCCAAAAACACCAGATGATTTCAATGAGTAGAGTAGTTATGATGGATATAGTGGGGATATTATACCCCTATAGGACCCTGGAACACCCTATGAGGGGGGTGGTGACTCAAGGTGTTAACAGTTTCATTTAAATATATTGATATTTTTTCATCCGTGGTATTAAAAATTTAAACCTATATGATTCAATCATTCTATAATCAAATGATCATATATAGTGAAACAACACAACAATTTTACATTGTTTGAAAATAAGGGATAGTCCAAGGAGTATACATCGATAGTATGTTGGTCATACATAAATCCACTAATATTAAATATTTTTAGAATATAGATATTTAGGAATAGCTATTCTGTGACAGTAACACTACCTTTAAGGATATTATGGATAGCACACTACCTTATTCAAAACACTTCTGTCGAATCCCCCTAGCTCACATCATTGGGTGAAGTCTTACTCGGTTTAATGGCTTGAAGGATTCATTAGTAGATTGGAATTTAACTCTTTTTCAATGATTATAATAGGAAACTTATTTCACCATACATCTATGTTGATTCACTTGATATCCCTAATCACTGAAATTATATATTCAAGAACTACTAGTCTCATTACTCATGAACATTCATGCAAAACTTGTAATTATATGCGAATTTTGGATTTATCACAAAACACAAATTTTACCCAAATATTTTATCTCTCAGAACCAGAACATGGGTACTATATTGTCTAGGTAGTCATATGGAACACTCTATAGAAATTTTTTACAATTAATAACACTTTTGTTCATAACTCTTTGGCATGGAAGTGCCACCAGATATTCATGGGAAAAGTTACTTTAAATGATGGAGTGGATACCTATTTATAAACACATATGAACCGATTCTAATGTTCCTATCACACCTTAACTTCTGTAAGTAAATCTATTTTTTACATCCTATTTGGTATGTATGATTCTTGCACTAAGTCCACAATATAAAGAATTCATGAGTCAAGAAAACTCATCTTTCACACAATTTCTTTTTTTTTCATGTAACTCATACCTTTTCCAATTTTTTATGTGATTGTACCTAGACATAAATTGCCTGAATGTTTTTTATTCACCCTCAAACGTGAACATAAATTATTTTTTCTAAAACAACATTCTTCATCCACCATATTTTGGACCATAATAATTTTGAAAAAACTCTGATAGAAAGCTACTTTTGCATTGAATCCATTTTCACTATAAAAACACTTATATATCAATATCATTGATAAAGAAATTGTGGATTGAAATGAATGAAAACTAGACTCTATATCTTGCTTCCATATTTAAATGGCCATTATTTTTACCAATCTCCCTCATTAGGTTTAATGGAAATCTTCTAGAAAAATTCCATAATGCACAATCCTCGAAAAAAAACCAGAAATACAAGAGACAACTCATCAATCACACTATGTCTATCTGAGAAAAAATTGGCATAGAAACAAATAGAGGATGAATGAATTTGTTTCTAAACATTTTTAATGCTTAAATATGACCAAGTAAATCTCTAATAAAAATTAGTTATTTCCTCATAACATATAAATCCCATTTTTTTACGAAATCATTGCATAGTTTTTCAAAATCGTGAAACCAGAAAAACGTAAAAATGTGAAATTTCTCTATCATGTTACATCCCTTCATGATAAATCTCATCGAATCAATATTAATACTTGCATAGATATAACCAAACACGCCATATATTTTATCTCCCCAATAAACCATCTTCACTTCCACAGACAGATAAAATATGTTAACACAAATGTGGGGAGGGGACTCTCTGTAACCTCCTCATTTCTTGGGAGGAATATGAACATTGAGTTTCAAATAATTTTTCCCAACTATAAATTCAATTAATAGACTAGTTATAATTTCATCCACATGGTCATTAGTTTTAACATGAATAGTTTTAATCACTCCTTGTTCAAATGTTTCTTTCACAAAGTGATATCTGATCTCAATATGTTTGGTATGAGATTGTTGAACTGGCCTTTTCATATGATAGATAAAACACTTTTTATCACTGGGAATTAACCTTGGTAGTTTTTCCTCTTCAAAAATATTAGTCAATTGTTTATTCATCTATAATACCTGAGTATATGCCTTTCTAGTAGATATATACTCTACTTTGTCAGTTCTAAAGGATGTTTTTTTTCTGTTTCTTACTCGAATATCCCATAGAATTTTTTCCTATGAATAAATAATCAACACTTATGTACATTGTACCAGCCACACCTTCATACCAATTAGTATAAAAAATCATATAATTCATTATATCATTTTTTTGTGATGTATAAGTGATAATTTTGTAAACCTTGAATATACCTCATGATTTGTTTAATGAATTCCAAATTATATTCCTTTGGATTAAATTGAATGTGTGCAGATAAGAATGGTTCCAAGATGGTATTATTCAATTTTATTGTCATTTATAATAATATTAAAATGATTTTCCTAAATAACATGGAAACCACATAAGTCTCTTTAACATGAATTCTATGTTTTTTCCCAACCGCAATCAAAGTTGAAATGAGTTTGGAGTCATGCATGGTAAATTTTTTCATTAGAACCATGGAATATATTTTAAGATAAATGAAGATGTATCACTTCATCTGAATCACCTATAGCCCCAAAATGTTTGCGAGATAACTAATCATGGAAATTTCAAATTTTTATTTACAGTGATAACCAGATTATGCCACTAAACATTTCATTAGTTCAAAAAAGATAATATCATTTACATACACAAAAACCATAGACTAATATTTCTAAGAATTCATTACGTATATATTTTTTTATGCACCACCTCATTTATATAAAAGATTCGTGGGATAATTATTGAGTCCAGAATATCGGGCTAATATTGGATGTTATATAATATAGAGTGCCTTCTTTAATCTAAAATCCTTGATTTCATCACTTCCTATCAGAAAACCCATTGTTTCTAGATATATACTTCTACATAAAGACCACCATTTAAGAATTGTTTTTTAACATCCATATCAAAAAAATTGTACACTCTTTGAATCATCAGGTATTCAAATAGCATGTTTGATTCCTGTCTAACCACTGTAGAAAAATTTTCTTCAGCATCAACAACATCAATCTATGTATAGAATTTTCACACAAACTGTGGGTTAATTATGATGACATTTCCATGCTCATTGTTTTTTTAAATATTCTCTTTGTTACAATCACATTGTGATTTTTGTGTCTCTTAACAAGATATCATGTCCAGTTCTTGACAAATTGATCCAGTTATTTATTGATGGACATAACCCCTGATTCATCCTTTGTTTTTTCCTCAAATTTTTTTGGTTCTACAATTGATTAAAAGGGTTAATGTGATTAATTCATTTTTCTTTTCATTATTGGTATAGTCCAATAACCAATTATGTTGGATTGATTAATTTCTTCTCTTCAATTTCTACTTTGAGGTTTTGATGTGAATTATTCAGCAATGGATTACACATGTAATTAGTCTTATAAATTATTATCATTCAGTGGGATCATATTTTATTATAAAACTTCAACTATTTCTACATTTGAATATATCATATGGGTTGTGAATCTACTATCTAAAATCAATGTTATATTATTCATTCTATATTTTAAATCTATTTCTTCTAGGTTATCATTCTCAATTTTCTTTTCTTACTTCCATGAGTTACTTGATTGAGAGGAGGCTAAAGGTGGACTTTAATATATCATTTCCATATTAATGGGTTCATCATACTCATATTTTTCATCCATATGAGAATACATATTCTTTATAGAAACTCCACCAGGTTGGTGTGTCTTGAAATGACTCTGAGTTCTGTAGGTATTGTTCCAAAACTTCTTCTATATTCAATGACTATCATGATGGCTGTAGTTAGTAGAGTGAAAAAATATCCATACAAACTATATCTTCTATATTACAAGGTATATGGTCTCATTCTCTTTTTTTGACATCTCATTTAATCCCTATACAAATAGCTCCTTTACACTTAAAATTAAGATAAGGCATGTCCCAAAAATACAAATAATTGAATGACCAAAAGAGTAAATGTCTTCTCACTTTATTTCCTCCTCATCAACCCTTATTTATTCATATAATTTCTCTTCATATTTTCTCTAGAAACATAGTGATTATTTTAAAATTTCTTTTTGGTTTCTTTCAATATTTCCTTATTGGAACAACAAGTTCCTTTATGATATGTGAAACCTTCCTCTTACCATATTTTAGCTCATACTATTTCCATATTTTGATGTTTTAGTATCATAAAAAAATCCACCTTTTCCCAAAAATTTGAGTATCTGATCATTCATGACCTTCTCTGCACATTAAAAACAATATTTAGCTCTTTCTAAAAGCTCTACATCTAATAATTTTCCAAGCAATTATTTTTTCATTATTTTATTGGGTATTTATTCAGTTTCTATTTTACTCCTTCGAGTTACTACTTCTTGTTCATATCCCACAACATTATTATACTTTTCCTCTAATCTATATGTAAAGTTTTTTTATTAAAATTTCCTAAATTTCAATAATTTTCATAAATTCCCCACTATCATCAGAGCTTTAAAGTTTTTTCCAATGTTTGTGTTCCCTTATTATCAATTTACCATTTTTTTCTTTAAGATGATCAACATACTCTAATGACTCCTCCAGAATGACTCTCAATTTATGTTATAGTTTAATTTATTGAAATTATTATTACGTGAATTCACAAGTTCTACCTTGAGATCAAAAATAGAAATCAACTGGTTGTCTTTATCTTTTTATGGTTCTATCTTTTAAACTATATTAATCATGGATTATAGGATTTCATATTTATATTTTAGTTTTGTATCCTCCAAAAAACCACTACTATATTTTTCTTCTTTACATAAGAAACTATTTCTCTGAAATTTCATTCTTGGTTTATGGTCTTCCATTTGGAAGAACCTTTTTCAAGGCTTATGTATGATTTCTTCTTCACTTTCAACATCATAAAAATTCTCGACCATTGAGAGGAAAGATTCCCTTCTCAACCAAACCAAAATTAATCCAACAGAAGATTTCCTTATAATCTCTACTTACATCTTGTGAATTTCTTGGAAAAAAGAGAAATAAATTCTTCTTCATCATTATATTCATTAGCAGTTTCTATGAAAATCTCTGATTTTTTATAGAATTGAATGAAATTTCCTTGATTACTTGATTTTATTAATCCTATTGTTTGATTATAATTTAATAATTTATTATGATTTTTAATATAAAACCAATAAAAATATTGGATACTTATATTTCCTCAAGGGTTGACACTTTTGGACTATAAAGAGATGGATTCCTTATCAAGTTATTCTTCAAAATATCAATATCTTAATTTTATAAACCATTCCTCAAGTTGATCCCACACCATTTTTAATTTTGTAAAAAATAAACATTTAAATCAATATGCATTTTAAGATAATGAAACATATTTTCAAAATCATGGATTTTGGCCTACCTCAGTATGTTATCGCTTCCATATATATTTTAAAGTTTCTCCCACATAGTCTTGGATAAATCTTAACTACTCACATTCATGTTTATTTGATCAGATATAGTTATACAAAGGGTATTTTGTGATTTCTGGAATATTCATAAAGCATGTTAATTTATGATTCAATCATAGATATTCATGTCACATTAGTGAGCTGAATCCCCTTTGAAGTGAAAACAATCTATTACATCTATGGAAAAATAGAAGATATATCATCTTCTTATTTGATATGTAGATGTTTCTTCTATAAATTAGGTGGACTCCACTAATTTAAACTAAATTATCCATGAATAAATAGCACACATTTAACCTAAATAACTTTTTCTCTCTAATACCACATATATAACACCGGAACACCTAAAAAGGGGAGGGTTAAATTAGGGTTTCCACTTCTTATTTTAAATCTATTGACCCTATTCCAATGTTGGTAGGAAAATTTTAACCCTATTTCACGGAATCAAGTAGTAATTAAACATTAATATATAGAGTGACAACACTAAAATTTTACTTGTATCACCGCTAAGGGCTAGTATATAGAGCATAAAAAAAGAGTGTTTCAGTCATACCTAAATCTTTTAGAACGCTCTAGTTGTGGAATATAGAATTAGAAAAATATTCATACTATTACAAGAACACTACCTTTAAAATATTTTAGGGATATCACAATTCCTCCTTCAGAACACTTTCATCACCTCCCCCTATCTCAATACATTGGGTGAATTCCTACCCAGTATAAAAAAATGAATATTGAATTGTTATATTATATTTTATTTTTATGTCCTCGATTAGTACTAGAATGTACATAAACGTTATATTTGAGTTTATTTAATTAAAACCTCTGATAAAAAAAATTGATATTTATAAACTACTAGTCTCTCAACTCAAGAACTTTCAAAAAACACCTATAATAGCATGTAAATTTTTTATTTTTCACACAGGATAACATTCATGTAACCCTTATATTTCATGCAACCCAGACATCAGTTTCACTTGGTCTTGATAGAAAAAGGTAACACCATGTGCTAAATTTTTACTATAAAAACTCATATGTTTGAAATTATTTTGTGCTGTATATACACCAGATATTAATTTGAAAAGTTACATCAAATAAAGGTGGTATCCACCAATTTATATACACTGATTTCTCTGAATGTTGGTTCTATGAGGACCTTTCCCTCTATGTGAAACCATTGTTCTGACAATTTATTTGACATGAATGGGATTTTTGTTCTTTACACGAAGTGAAAAATTCCTGATTTGTGAAAACCTATCTTTATTTTAATTTCCCCTTTTTCTTGCAACTTATGAAATTTCCTAATTTTGATGTGATGGTCCTAATACATCACTTTTGTTCAATTTTTCCTTCACCTGCATCTATTTAGATAAATAACTTTTTATAATCCTACAATCTTCATCATCTAAATATTGGAAAATAGAAATATGGAAAACACTAGGAAACATAACCACCTTTAGCACTGAAGCCATATACATCATAAAAACACTTGTCTTGCATACTCTTTGATCAGTCTATTGTAGATTGACAAAAAACACAGACATTAATTTGTTTCCATATTCCACATGTAACAATACTTGGTTCTTACA
Source organism: Viscum album (assembly GCA_963277665.1). Classification (NCBI taxonomy): domain Eukaryota; kingdom Viridiplantae; phylum Streptophyta; class Magnoliopsida; order Santalales; family Viscaceae; genus Viscum; species Viscum album. The sequence goes on along the minus strand of OY728147.1, from coordinate 736,117,166 downwards.
AACCTCTAGTCAGAGTGAAATAATATCAAAAATAACCTAACCATCAATAAGGATAAACAATAGAGTAAACATAATAGGTAACAAAGAGAGAATAATGAAAAAATTTAATTAAATGAAACCTACTATCATTCAGAAAAATAGGCATAAAAATTATAATAGTCCTTCACCCTATTGGATGACCACATATACAAAATAGAAATACATAAAACAAATACAATATACCATACTCAGGAAAAACACATAATCAGTCTCCATGATTCTTGAGCTATACTAGCTCAATAAAAAGACACCGGAAGAATGTACCTACTCAATCAAGAAACATTAGGATTTTTCCGCATCCATCATTTAAGCAATGATTAAACCTATAAGAAGACATCAGTTACATTTGCACAATCAGATACATGTACAGTGGTGTGAAATATATCTCATTTGCCCACCCCCAATGGTGAACCTATAAATACGATGTAATAATATTTGTGTGAAAATATGATATTCTCATACTAGATAAATACTTATATATACTATCATTAAATAAATAACTAAATAAAAAGTCAGAACATAGCATATGAAAAAAATATAATCAAGGATTCTACCCAGACTCCCTATGTAGATCTACCTCTACTTGAGCCCCAATAAGAAGATATATATCTTGAAGTAAACCTAGCCACATAAAATCCAATGAATCCTCAAAATAAACTAGGTAACTCAAAGATGTCTACAAAATAGTCATTAATTTCAATCACAAGGGAATAACAATGGTCATCCATGACTACTATATGCATCTACTGGGATCTATAAATATGATTGCCTGATCCGAACTAGAGACATGAACTACCCTCTATATAGGTCTTTAATGTCCTATAAGTTGTATATAATGACTCAATATCTACCATGGACCTACCAGATATACCTCTATAGGGGTTCTATCCACTTTTATAGAATAGATTAACTATAAAAAGGATTCATAATTAAAGTCTAGGAGAGGAAAATCTTTCGAAATGGAAAAAATAAAAGGTATTGTGACTCGTAATCTTGAGGGGTTCATTCATTTAGAAAAAAAATTTCCTCCGTATGAATGTAATATAATATCTATTTAAAGGATTCTAAAGGCAATAAAAATTAGGTCTCATTACTAATCTATAGTTTCCCTTGTAGCTAATCCTCTATTAGTTTTCCTAAGAAGAAACAGTTCCAAATATCACTAAAAAAGGCCAAAATTATGTCTTTTAATCCACCAGCCGACCCTGTCATCTAAAAATCTCAACCATAATCACTGATCAAATCACATCCTGTAATGAATGTGCCTTCTTTCAACCCCCTCAACCTTAACATCCATTAAATATATACAATTGTATCTAAATGACCCATCTAATGGCTAACCAAAACATGGGGTTCCTATAGACCTTAAGGTCCCAACATAAAGATACATCCATATAGGGATTCCCATTATGAACTCAATATCATAATATATTCCCTTAAATATATCCATAACCACTATAAAGCCATATAAATTTATGTTGGAGCCAGAAATTATTTCATTATAGCCCTAAAGGTGATTGGATGTTGGCTATAGTATGTCACAATGTGATATACGGGTGTCACATCATGAAACATTTTCCCTTGTCCAACATTGTTACTTTAATTGGTGGTGGGAAGGGTATATAATCCCCATAGATACTCTCCCCATCACAAGTCCTTTCTTTAGGGGGTGACTGTGAGCCGCCGTGGTGGAATGTGGGCCCTGTAGAAGGAAAAACCCATGATATAGGGAACTAATGTAGATAATATTATGATGGAGGGTCCTTTATCCCCAATCTAGGTCATGAAATTCATATAAAAGTGGGTATAAATCCTCTTATTCATGGGTAATGAACTTAGGGTATATTTATAGAGTCCCATATGAATGCAGTGCAACACTATAGGTTAAGGAATGATAGAAACAATTTGTCCGGATGTGACATCTTGGTGTCACACCCGGACACCTTTTCCCTTTTTACAAATCATTGTTTTATGTGTTTTTGGGAATGGTATATAAATACTAGCATTCATATCCCAATAAAAATACCTTCTAGATGGGGATGATAGTGCATAACCATAGTGGTAAATGATCCCTACTGAAGAAAAAAACTTTGAGGTAATGAACCAAAGTGGAAAATATTTTTATTGAGGTTATAACATCCCAAATGTCGTTCCGATGAAAATATGTCCCCATGTGATGGGTTCTTCTAGTTCATAAAAAATCTTAGGACAGTCTTAGTGCATACACATATTGAAAATCCTTCAAAGGCCCTAATTGAACCTCGATCTAAAAATGCACTAAAAAAGGGGATCCAAATTAACAAACCGACCAACATAAGAATTAAATAGGGTCCTATTAACCATATAAATAGTAGGAGAAGCTAGGAATTAATCTAATCACAATCAATAAAATTCCATAATTTTCAATAGCTAACTATGTAGATCATTGATCACAACCTCAACAACTAGTCCACAAGGTCATAATCAATATTCCCTTAGAGTCATCTCAATAGCTCAACGACACCAAGTCATAACCTACACCACATTCAATAAGACACTTCCAATGCCTCTAGTATCTCTATTCTTAAAAAACCCAAGAGTTAAAACATAAATATTCTATCCTCAAGAAACTGGTGCAAACATGAATGTATAAACTAATATCTCTTTAGAGATATTCATCAATCATATCATTTAAAATATATCTAAAAACCTCAAAAAACATTAATCTAAAATCCATAATGAATTCTAATTAAAAATCTCAAAACCATCACCCTTTCCTAAAATCTCTCATAAGAATTCTTCCAAAGGATTATGAAAAAAAATATCAAATAAATCATCTAAAATATTTCCACCAATCAAAACAACATCATGACAACCTCTAAATTTTATATGGATTCTTCCATAATTTTTTATGTGAAGAAATAATTGTAATGGAATAATCATAAGTCTAATTATGATATCAGGGTAAAAAATAGTAAAATAATCTTGGTAAATTATACTACATGATGTGTACTTGGGGAACACAATTTCTTACCCCATGTGTCTAACCAGGTCAGGTGCCCCGGGTGACTTGAAATATACATGACTAAACTACATGGTTTTTACCAGCAATACATGGTGTGTTACCTTGCATGGGTCATACTGTTTTGTACCAAGAAATCTACACAACCAAGGAATGCATGACTACAAGGCATACACCCCACAATGATACTAACCTTGTACTTTTATACAGCCATGTAACCCTACATTGGGTGTCTGGCTGAGTAATCATACACACCCCAATCCCAGTAAATTTTTTATTCCCCCTATTATAGGGAATTTAGTCTAAAAACCCTCCCCTTCTTATATATGGAAGAAATCATAGTGTGTGTTCCCTAAACTATGCACCATGTACATGACTAGAAACGGACTAAAGTGAATGATTTATCTCTAAGAACCTCAGATCGACCCCCATATGGTCAACCAAAAACAGGACAAGTATTACAAAATTTAAAATAACTATGAAATGTAGATTTAAAATGATAAACATAAAACGGGTCAAACAATGAATGAAAATCACTAAATCATCTATCTGATATGTGATCTATATTTTTCTCAAGATGAGATGGCATGACCTATGTACCGTGATGGTGCTTCCCCCCTACTCTTCCTCCATCATCACTCATTTTCCCCTCATGGATGATGAATACCTACATGGTGTGGAATATTTTATGTGAGGAGATAAATGTGGAATGGGAAAAAATAAGGAAAAAAATATGAATAAGGAAAAATGAAAAGAAAATAAAATAAAAGATGAATGGGCTTAGTCCTCACCCCTGAAACAAGGTTATTTCTCAAATCAGAACAATCCCAGATTCCCGAATCAACTAAAAATATAGAATCTCAATCTGATCCGTAAAATAATAGATACATATGAATGATAAGGAATTAATAATTTTTTATTTTACTAATTTAAAAATAAATATTTTTTGAAAATTCAAACTAATCATATTTCCTCCAAACACTTTTCCTAGTGAAAATTCCCTATTCTGAGAAAAGTAGAGTGGTTGTAAATGTTATTCAAGATAAACATACAAGTTTACAAGACATCATTAACATAAACATTCACGGGAACACATATGTTTAATATTTCTTTTGTTTTTACCACATGTGATGATGTGGGTCATCACATTGACCACTACCCTCTCACATAGGGCAGAGTCTCATATCACATGCCAACTAATATGATATTACATATTATAATATCTCATATCACCTCAAAAACACTTTTCTCTCACTCAGGTATTGATCTTATACCACCACCAAACCACTACCCTGTCATTTAGGGTAAAGTCATGTATCATATCTTGACCATTGCACTCATACTCTATGATGGTTCATTTATCACATTAGGATTGTTACCCACTCTTCAAGGATTGTTCCCATATAAAATACTAATTACTCCCCTCTCACTCAATGTTGTGTCCTTAATCACATCCTATACACTAACCCATAAATTAGGTGGAGGTCCTATATCACATCCAAAACACTACCCTTTCTCTCAGGGGTAGGGTTATATATTACATCCTAACCAATACTCTCACCCAATGTAGGGTTTGATATCTCTTCATACCACCTAAACTTTGTTTAGGGATACCCTGATATCTATGATCACAAACCATCCCATCAAACCCCACATTACAATAATTTATGTAATGGTATTGACCATAAAAATCAACATGTGAATAAAAAAACAATTAAATGATCAAATAAGAATCCACATTAAAAAGGAATTCCACTATCTTAATATAACATACCATGACCACTAACATAATAGGGATATCTCATAGTACTACCCTAAAACCCCCTCAAGGTTTATAAGTCACTATCCTTAAACATTACATAATCTGGAATTAAGTTAATAATTCACATTGAGGATATTTTATGCCTTAGAGTTATAGAGAATTAGGTTGTAACTATAACATTAAGTTTCAAAAATTACAAAGATGACACTTATACTCTATCCATATTTTTTCATAATTATAAAACTCCTTAAATAAAAATGGAGTCCTTTTATTGATAAAAATCTTCTTGAATTATTCCTTTCTCTTTCCCTTCTTTATACCATGTGATTATTTTAAAAAAACATGGCATTAGCATAAAAATATCAGTAAAGGTTTTAATATAATGAAAGAAAACATTGGTCCATAATTACATAAAAATCAATGACATCATACCTTCCAATCTTTAACATACCCCAAAAAATAATATATTTTAGGAATAACACATGGGAATCATAAATCATAAAGGTAACTTGTTGAATAAATAACATACATAAATTATAGTATTCATGGATACACAGTGAGTTACGTTTTGAATACCCATCATGGTATATTCCCTAAATCTCTTAGGCGAAACATCAATGTTTAACTCCATTGCATTACCCATTTCATTAGAGAGCTATTTCCGTCTCACCCACCCTAGGGTTATCATGAAAGCACCCGTATATATATACAATTCCCATGAACTATAACATAAGTCATAACATGTAATAAAAGAATAATGGAATGATAACATTTCTACATTGAAATCACAAGATATCATTTCAAGATATTTATATAATTAGTTCATTTAAAACATTCAAAAAGAAGAGTTTTGAATTAAATTGTCCCACACCACATTGAAAATTTTGAAATGATTTTACACTTTAAAAAACTCTTTTTCATATAGATAAATCCTTCAAATCATTTCTAAAACAGGGACATGATTGATATGAATTTAGAAATTTAAATCTTTAAAACATTCAAAATAATGTTTTAGTTAATGAATCCTATACCACATGAGAAAATCATGAATAAAATCATTATATAATAACAAAAAAGAAAAATATAAATATCATGAGAATATAGAAATTCATGATATAAAATGTCTAAATGGTTTTATATGCACCTTATAGGATAATAAAGGTGAAAAATATCAAGATATGCCTCAATGAAAGGAGATTGAGATGTTGTCCCTTACAAATATTATATCATTAGATTAAAGATAAATAAATGACATTTTTATTTGTGAAATATATAAATACAATCAATTTAAGTTTATATTAAGTGTAATAAAATATGAGGTCATTCACACATGTTCATATCACGACATAATCAAGAAGTATAAGTTTATCCCAAAGATTTGAAATTTGGTTAAGAAGTTCCCTTACAACCATTTGGCAGCCTAACCGCGTTACATACAAATTCATAAAAAGAGTTGATGAGATAAAAATTTGTCTGTCATACCATGGACATAAAATTTATTTTCAATGAGTATATATAAGATCATATCCCGACATAAGAATGTGGAAATTAAAAGACATAACATAAAAGAAGTCATTGCATATAAGAGGAGGGTGAATGGTTCCCTTACTGATTTGGTACCATACAAAACATACACCACATGAAATAATAATCATGAAATGAATATTTAAATACCCATAATATAATATATATTACACAATTAATTCAATATTGGGATGTTCATACCCCACACAAATGGAAAAGTGGCAAATAGAGCATGAATCTCACGTGAATAAAAAGTGAGATGAAAACCTATTACCTCGTGTTGGACATGAATATTTATTTCTTTAATCACCGTAATAATAATCTACAGTTAATTAATACTTGCATAAAAAATTAAGTTTATTATTCCAATTATGTTACTTATTATTATGTTATAAACATTATATAATCAATTAAGTTAATAATAGTCGTTTGTCGATATATGGTACTTGAGTCAAAAAATGAACTACTTATAATTGAAAGTTATTGATGTGGTAAAAATTACATTATCTTAAAATGATATTCATGATTTATATATTATATATATCATATATATCTGGTATATATGTGTATTTATAATATTATGTAACATTTTTAAATAATAAATCAAATGCATCGTTCATGGAGACGGGAATCAAACCTACGCATAGACACTACTTTCATTTCTATTTCACATTTAATGGAATGAAAACATAATAATACATAGGTATATTATAATTCCAGTATAATATCATATATAATTTCATTAACACCATCCTTTATACGTTCCACGTATGGAAAGAACGAGTCGTATCACTTTGAGGGGGTATTATTCCGCACTTCCTCAGATGAAATAATCGTATTACCCATTATGGAAACCATAAAGGTATGATATAAATGAAAAATACAAAAGAATAGAGAAAATATAAATGTAATATATTTCAAATATATATATTTCCATAATAATGGCCACCATTAGAGGAGGTCTAAGATAAGTAAACAATCATCATTTCATGAGGCAGTAGTTAGACGTCCACAGAAACAGTATGTTCGTATACATTAGATGGAGGTATGTGGAGGTGTAGTTAGAATAATTCTCAAAAAAAAATTGTATATTTATTATAATGTTTTGTTATAAAATAAAGTAGTAATGTGATTTTAGGGTTTGGAGAATAAAAATAAAAGAAAATAACTTGATAGAAGACGGTACCTTTAAATCGGGTAACTCCCTTTGGTGTAAACCAAAATGATTTCTTGAAGTGCTTTATGCCTATGATAAGGAGTCTAGGTAGACAATAGGGATATTGGGAGCTTTTTTGGGTAGATAATGGATGATACAAGGGGTCTTGAGAGGTGTGAGTAAGGCTTTGAGGTTATGACCATTTATAAGGGGGAGGAGGGGCCCTTTAAGAATGTTTGAAAATATTATTTTATTATAAACAAAATTTCTATTTAAAAAGGTAACCAAATCATTAAATTAAAATATAAGGTGATTATTTTTATAAAAAATCTCATCAAATTGGTTTTATAATGGTTTAGGGTATAAAATTAACCTTATATTTTATCTTTAACATTTAGTTAACTAATTAAACTTTTACCATGTCCTCTTGTATATTTATACTATATCGTTATTATATATACTATCGAATTCCAAGAGACCAAAAAATGGATCATTAATGACATTAGTAACATCATATATGTCATTTATTTGAATCTTACATTTTTATGACTATTTATTATTTAATATAATATTGATTTATTTAAAAACTCATTTCTGTCAATTTATAAACCATTCATATCATGACTTTTAAAAAATATATATAACAACCTGATTATTTTAAAAAACATTAATTAAATTATTACTAGTTATAAGAATCCATAAAATTCGTGTATGTCATAAAATCTAACAAAATAAATTTATTTTTATATTTATAATGTCATTTATTTAAAACATTCATTAATGAGGTAATCATTACATCATCATCGGGTCATAACTAAATTTATTTATATGATCTATAAAAATTATAAACAAAATACCATGATGTAGAAAATAATTTTATATATTCAATGAATATTTATAGAAAACAATATCACTTATATAACCCATTATAAAAATGTTTTTACTAAGAGATATATGTTTATGTTATATTTTCCTTAACATTAAATTAATTTTTATAATGTGTCATTTTCTCTTAAAAGTGGCTCCATGGGGTCCCAAAGTCGACCCAAGGATACCCACGGTCTAACATTTATTAGCCAATATGGATAGGAAATGTGTTTGGGTAATTTAATATTATTATAATAAAAAACATTTACCCTTATTTACTAGATATACTTTTTAACCACGATTAATAAAATATTTACTGATGTTATTATTCATAATGTCTAAAAATAAAAGTTACCTATATACACATTTTGAACCTCCTAATTCCAAATATTTAATCCATTTTTTCAAATTTAAAACGCAAATGTATCAGAGATTAATTTAAAATTAATTTCGGTTTTCAAAACCAAAAAGCGTGTTTATTAGTAATAATAACTATGCAAAGATTGACATGTGATTATGTCTACCTAAAAAGTGAAATTACATCCAATGAAAAAATTTGGATTAAATGGAAAAAATATAATCTAATTACACTTTAATCAAAAATTAAAAATGTAATCTACCCATATAATTATATTTGATTAAAAACAAGTTTTGAATTTAAATGTTTTATTCTTTAACTATTCATCAAAAATTGATCTTTATCAAAAAAAATTACCCAATGTAGATTTGGATGTCCCTCATCAAAATAAGATGATTATTTTTTCAAATTTAACATATAAAGGTGAAAAAAATAGATTTAAAATGGATACTCCATTAAAAGGTGTTAAATCGTCCTTTTAAAGAGTATTAGAGTATTTATGCTTATATTTTACTTCATTAACATTTTAAGCCACTATATTTTATTGGATAAATGTCAAAAAATTTATCAAAAATGTATAATCATATTTTAGTTTGTTCTATTTATTCCCTCCAATATAATGGCTTGGATTTAACTACCATTTAATATAATATTTTATTATTATATTTTTTTAGTATGACACATCATTTTGTGAAACATGGGATTTCATAAAAACCGATTGTTACGTATCGGGTACGCCATCCAACATAGTATCACGTTTAAAGTAAAATTAATATTTAATTTAAAAATATTAAAAAATATGAAATTTCATATTCTTTACTTACAGGGGATGTTACTTCCTTCCCCCCTTTTGGGAATTGTGTCCTCGCAATTTTAAAATTGGGCTCAAAAACATCATTGAATGTCTCAAATCGAAAAAAGAGTAAATAGAACTATCAATATAAAAGAAAGAGATTGAATTAAAAAGGTCACCCAAGATAACACATAGTAGGAATCCATCAAAACATGGATACAGAGGAGAAACTAAGTGTCATGTTCTGATGGAGGGTAATAGAAATAATGATTAGGAGAAAGTTAACCATCAGAAAACCACAAACTTATGAGAGGTTAAACAGTATTTGGATTCCTAGTAATAAATGTAAATGGACAAAGTTTTGGTTTTAAGTTTCATTTAATAAATTTGGAGAATTTATATAATTCATTTACTAAGTACATAAGTAAATATACTTAATTTTCAAGTAGATTTTCATCCTTTAATAAATTTCTACAAGAAACTAATCTTTTCTCCATACGATGAGTATTCAAAATGTATTGGTCACACCTGATGTACAATAATCAGATCTAGAGAGTCAAATAATCTATAAAAGATAAAAAATATATATTTCCCCTGTCTTTCGACATTAACCAAAAACAAAAAAATTAGTACAAGATCATATAAACCCAAAAAAGGATAATGCTTTATAAATATAAATATTGTTCTTAATGCCCAAAATTCGACAAACAATACCCAAATTTCAGAAAAGACCATTCAATAAAAAAATATCCTTGAAATTCCTCAAATTAACCCAAACTATGGTTGAAACCCAAAACTCAAAAAAATAAAATCACATAGTCTTCCATGGTAAATCTTAACATTTATCTCCAAATAACATCGAATACTCTTAAAGTCTCAAACTGAAGAGTAATTCACCAAATAAAATATTCTCCTGGAAAGGTAAATCATTTACATAATTTATCCAATTTCTATATGTCCATAATAAAAACATAGATTCTTCTAAAATATAATTTCATCCATTACTCTGAAAATGAGATCCTATGGTATTCTATTTTCCTTAATCATATAGTGTTCCCAAAAGAGCAAACATCTTTCAAAATAACCTTTATCACTTAATCAACAAATCATTTTCCTATACTAAGTATATTTATTTGATAAAACATAAGTTCCCAAAATCAAATTATTCATGATACATAAAAACATCTAACTAAAAATGGTTTGTCATACTAATTAGGTACATCACGTAGTCCCAATGGTAGGTGACAAATCCCAATTTCACTTTGGTCTCGGGTTCGATTCCCATAGCATTGTCCTACGTGATGGGTTGTCACACGGTCTGTGTGTTGTCTTTTTTCAAAAAATATTAAATTTTATTAAAATCCCAAAAATGAAACAAATTTATCAAAACTAACCATAATATATTTTAGATAAAAATGTAATCTCATACCTCAAACTTTCATCCCAAAATGTAATAACCTATAATTATCTACAAATCAAGGATTATATAAGCCGAGAATGTTCTTCATAACTATATCCCTGAAAAAAAAGATAATTCTTGCTTGAATATCATTTTCACATATCAAACATTATGTTTACACATAGTAGAAAAAGTATTCCAATGTAATCACTTCATCAAGTGAGCCTTAATACTTTATGCATATTATCGTCCTCAAATCTAGCATAACTCTTGAATCCTGTATATTAAAACTTCTTACTCATTCAACTTTCTTAATGATCCATTAAACATTATTTCCCAACTTATTCTGTAATATGTATTTCCTAAAAACAAAATCATGGATCATATACTAAGATTCGATAATGTCAAAACATTATCTATAAAATAATCCAAACCAATCATTGGTTATTGTCAGTTTCATCATCCTCAATTGAAATGGGATTACGTATTTGTAAGAATATATTTGTATGGTTGTATTGATCCCATTCTCGAACCATCTTCGTAGGACATCTATTTCTATAATAACTATGCACACCACATTTAAAACATTCAATTTATCCCTTAGTAAAAATTTATTTCCCTTTCCTAGAATACACTAGAAGCATCCTTTTTTCATGGCAGTTTCTTGCTGTATGAACTTCATTACCACATCTATATAATCTTACCATCCCTCTAAAGCATTTTCCTAGGGGTTTTTCCACATCCTTGACACATAGGTTTTTGAATATACATACCTCTATGATTATTACCTAAACTTTCGTAGGGATTTGTTTCTCACATTTACGAGCACTTATGAAAATTACCATGATTCATGTGGTCTATCATGACTCAAGATAGTTGGTTGAGAATAACCAAAATTGTTCTCATTGAGTCTCTCATTTCAATTGGTTTATTATTAATAATACCGTCACATTTTTGTTCACATCCATAATTACTTTTTTACCTACTAGATCCATCCATTTACTTAATCCAAAAAGGTATGTGTGAGTATATCAGTAAAGTCATCATATTATATCTTATGAGGAGGGTAAACACTAAGATATAGTTATTCATGTTATCTTAAAACCATTATGTTTATCTAAAATAACTACGACTCTTTATAATATGCTAACTATTATGGTTATTTCACCTATGCTTAAATAACACCCTAACCTCTAAAGTTATCTAAACTGAACTCTGATACCAACTAAATACCCCAGGCTTAAACAATACATAATAATGAATTAAGTTAATAATTAACATTTAAATTACATTTAGGTTTATAGTTTAATAGAAGTAGTCTGTAAATATTATATAATGTTTCCAAAATTACAATGTAGACACTTATACTATATAAAAACATTTCACAATAAAAAACTCCTTAAATAAAACTAGAGTCCTTTTCATGGTATAAATCTTCCCGGATTATTCTTTTCTCTTACCCTTCCTTATACCATACCAAAAACATTTCAAAAAAATTTGATGAGAATCAAAAGCTTAGTTAGGGTTATAAAACAAGGAACGAAAACATTATTACATCAATAAATAATAATCAAATTAATCATACTTTTCAATCTTTATCATACCAAACAAAATTATAAGTTTAATGAATAACACATGGAAATCATTAATCATAATGTTAAATTGCAGAATCCATAAAATACCTATATTTTATCATTAAAAGGGATATAAAGAGTTATGTTCTAAATACCCATCATAGTATATTCCCTAACTCTCTTAGGAGAAACATCAATATTTACCTCCATCACATTACCCAATTCATTGTAGAGGTATCATGGGCTCACACTCCATAGTTGTATCGAGGAACCACCCATATACAAAAATAATTTCCAATAACCATAACATAAACATAACATAGTATAAATGAATCAATGAAATATAACATTTCCACATTGAAATCACAAGATATCATTTCATGATATTGACATAATCATTTCATTTAAATCATTCAAAAAGTAGAGTTTTGAATCAAAGTGTCCCATACCAATTTAAAAATTTTGAGAGTATTTTACACATTATAACTATCATGTCCTTATTAAGAAATCGTTAAAATAATTTCTAAAACATGGACATGAAATAGAAGGATTTGAAAAAATAAAATCTTTAAAACATTTAAAACGATGTATTAGTTTATGATTCATTTACCACTTCAGAAAATATTGAATAAAAATAATTAAAGAATAACATCAATGAAAACTATAAATAGAATTAGAATAAATAAATTCATGATATAATATTTAGAAATAGTTCTATATACACCTTATATCATAATAATGGTGCGCAATATCAAGATATGCGTCAATGAAAGGAGATTGAGATTTAGTCATTTATAAAGATTTGATCATTAGATTAAGGATAAATCAATGACATAATTATGTGTGGAAAATATAAATACACCAAATATAATTGTATATTAAGTTTAAAGAATCATTTTTCATTCACACATATTCATATCATGGAATAATCAAGAAGTAGATGTTTAACCCAAAGAATTGAAATTGGGTTCAGAAGTTCTCTTACAAAAATTCGGCAGCCTAACAGCGTCACAAAAAAAAATCAGAAAATGAGTTAATGAGAGGAAAAAGTGACTATAATCACATGTAAATAATATGTACAACAATAATGATATACAATAACATATAAAAACATAATAACATGGAAATTAAAATACATAACATAAAATAAGTCTTTGGCTAATAGAGGATGGTGAAAGGTTCCCATACCAATTTGGTAACTTATGAAACATACACCACATGAAAGAAGGATCATACAATGAATATTTAAACACCTATAAATTAAATTATGTTAAACAATGAATATAATTATGGTCAGTAAATACACCACAAAAAGTAATTTTCGGCAAATATAACATTAATATCACGGGAATAAAAAGTGAGATGAAAACCCCTCACCTCGTGTCCGACATGACTCGTTCTTTATTTAATCTGCTGAATATTAAACTAAAGACACTTTATAATTTCTTAAGAACCTTTTTCATGTTTTTTATTACTTTAATATTACTTATAATCACATTATAAACCTTACATAATCATATAGATTAATAATAGTGATTTTGTCGATATTTAGTACTTGAGTCAAAAATGAACTTCTTATAATTACAATTTGTCCATGTGGTAAAAAGACCATTATATACAACATTATATTTGTGATTTAGATATCATATATATCATATATAAATCCAGTATATATATGAATTTATAATAGTATATAACATTTGGAGATAAGAAATGAAATGCACCGTTCATCGAGACGGTAAGCCGTACGTATGCATTAACACTACTTTCATTTCAATTTAATATTTAATGGAATTAAAACTCAATTATATATAGGTATATTATAATTCCAATATTATATCATATAAAATTTCATTAACTCTATCCTTTCTACATTCCACATATGTTAATAATGAGTCATATTACTTTGAGGGGGCAGTATACAGCACTTCCTAACAGAAATTATCATATTTACCCATTATTGAAACCATAATGGTATGATATAAATAAAAAATAAATAATAATAGGTAGAATTGAAATTTAATATATATAACATATAAATATAGTTCTATCATAATGGCCACCATGAGTGGCAGTAGGAGATAATTGAACAATCATCATTTCGTGAGGCAGTAGTTCTCCGTTAATAAAAACAATATGTTAATATACATTAGATGGAGGTGAAAGGAGGTATAGTTATAATGCATATCATAATATAATCATAGTATATTTTGGATAGTATTTTGTTATAAAATAATGGAATAAATATTTTTTAGGGAGTTGGAGAACGAAAATAAAAAAGAAAAGAACTTGAGATAAGACGTTACCTTTAAATCGGGTAACTCCCTTTGGTTTGAACCAAAAGGATTTCTTAAAGTTCCATATTCCTATGTTAAGGGATCTATGTAGAAGAGAGGGATGTTGGAAGCTTATTTTCACAGTTTTTGATGAACCAAGTGGTCTGCAGAGGTGTGATTATGGGTTAGAGGTGATGGATTTTTATAAGTAGGAGGAGAAGCTCTTTACCATTGTTTGAAAATATTATTTTATTATAAATTGAATTTCTATTTGAAATGGTCACCAAATAAATTAATTCTAAGATAAGGTTATTATTTATTGATATACTATCATCCAATTTTTTATAAAATTTAACGGCATAAAATTAACCTTCTTTTTTAGCTTTTACCTTTAGTAAACAAACTTACCTTTTATCATGTATTCTTGTATATTCATATTATATGATTAATATATTTATTGTAAAATTCCAAGAGACCCATAAATGGATTATTAATTAAATTATCAATATCATATATTTCATTTGGCTTAATATTATATTTTTAGTTCTATTTTATCAATTAATAAAATATTGATTGATTTAAAAGACCATTTATGTCAATTTACAAACCATTCATATCATGTCTTTTAAAAAATCTATAACAACTTGATTCTCTCAAATAACTACATAAAATCAAAGATAAAAAGTTATAATCATCAATAAAATTCGTGTATGTCATAAAAAGTTTCAAATAAATTTATTTTAATATTTATAATATCATTTATTTAAAACATTCATTAATGAGGTAATTATAACATTTTCATTATGTCATAAATAAATTTATTTATCTGATGTATAAATATTATAAATAAAATAAAATGATCTATAAAATCCTTTTATCTTTATAATTACTATTTATAGCAGAAAATATAACTTATATAACTTCTTATAAAAATTGTTTTACAAAGAGATATATGTTCTTGCCATATTTTCCATAACTTTTAATAAATTGTATTAAAGTGTCATTTTCACTTACAAGTGGCTTCATGGAATCCCAAAATCGACCCATACAATCCCAAGGTCAGATTATTATTATGAAATATGTTTAGGACACATGTTAGGGTAATTAAACATTATAATGATAATATTTTTCTACCCTTATTTACTAGATTTACCTTTTAACCATGGAAAATAAAATATTTGCTGAAATTGCAATTCATAATGTATAAAAATAAATGTTACCTATTTACAAAATTGTTACCTCATGATTAAAAATATGGAATCAATTTTTCCAAATTCAAAACATAGAAGTGGAAGAAAAATTAAAATTTATTCCCGTTATCAAAACTAAAAATAACATTTATAAGAAATAATAACTATCAAATGATTGACACGTGTTTATGTCTAATTAAAAAGTGAAATTACTTCCAAAGTCCAAAATTGGATTAAATGGTAAAAACATAATATAATTACACTTTAAACCAATTAAAAAATAATTTTTTAACGATATAAAAAAATAAGATTAAAATGCATTTTGGAATTAAAATGTTTTTTTTCAGTATTGATCAAAAAAAGAACTTTATCAGAAAAATACCAAAATTTACCCAATATAAATTTTGATGTCCAACTTATAAAGAAGATTTTTTTTTTCAAATTTAACATAAAAACTGAAAGAACTATATTTATAAAGGGTTCTCCATCAAAAGTTAGTAAATCGACCTTTTGATGAATAGTAGAGTATTTATGCTTAAAATTGGATTCATTAAACTTTTAAGCATCTAGATTTTATTAGATTAATGTAAATACATTTAACAAACATGTATAGTGATATTGTAGTTAGTTTTGTTCATTATAGATAATAAAAAGGCCAGGGGGTAACTACCATTTAAAATAATATTATTATATTGTATTTCTTTTTAGTATAATTCAACATTGTGTGAAACCTGATATTTCTAAGAAACCCATTGTTACATGTCTGGTACACAATCGAATATAGAATTCCCATTAAAGTAAAATAAATATTTAATTCACAAATATTAATAAATATGAAAATGTTAAATTCTTTATTTACTTGGGATATTACATCATTCTCCCCATTTGGGAATTGCGCCCTCGCAATTTTATAGTTGACCTCAATAATATCATTTAAAGTGACACATTGGAAAAAAGTCAATACAACTAACACTTTAAAAGAAATAAATTTAAGTAAAATGGTCACCCGAGATAAAAAATACTAGGATTCTCAAAAAACATGGATATAGAGGAAAAAATAAGTGTCAATTTTTTATGGAGACAGGAGAAAGTTAACCCCCAGAACACCACAAACTTGTGATAGGTTAAAAGGTCATTGGATTCCCAGTAGAAATAGTAAATTTACAATGTGTTTGTTTCGATATTAATTTCATAAAAGTGGAGAATTTATTTAATATACTCACTGAGGAAAAAAATAAATATTCTTACTTTTCAAGTAGTGTTTCTTCTTTTAAAAAATTTCTATCACAAACACATATTTTCTCTAAACAATGAGTATTAAAAATGACTTCGTTACACCTGAAGCATTAGAATCAACCTCTAAAGAAACACATAATCCTCAAAATATGAAATATATATTTCCCCTATATTTATACATTAAACAAAACCAAAATTGTAAGAACATGATAAGATAATCCCCAAAAAAGAATAATAAATTATAAAAAAATACTACTCTTAATCCCCAAAATTCCAAAAAAACAATCCCCAAATTTTAGCAAGAAATAATAAATAAACAACTATCCTTAAAATTCATCAATGTAACCCAATATATGATTGAAACCCTAATCACAAAAGGATTTAATCACATAGTCTTCCCTAGTAAATCATAACATGTAACTCCAAATAACATCGACTACTCTTAAAGTCTCATACTGAAGAGTAATTAACCAAATAACATATTTTCGATGAAAGGTTACTCGTTTCCATAAATAATAAATACTTCTATATTGTAACACCCCAAGAATTCATAATGTGTTATTTCTTCAAAATAAATCAATAACTTGCACTACACGCAACACCGAGTTCAATTGCACCATGACTTACCAAAAAGCCATTCAAAAGAGGTTATGAATAGTATTAAATAAATTTTAAACTTTATATAATCTTTATAATTTTTCCATATTATGAGTATCTTAGACATAATGCAACAACAAATTCATTTTCAGTATTACACTTTTATCAACTTTTAATAGTGAACCCTTTTTAAATACAATATTTTAAACTTTTTGACTAAATGGGGAAATCAAAAATTTAAAATGAAACATCCCAAGCTTCCACGGTACACTTTCTTTGAATAATACAGTAGCGTGTGTTGTACGCAACCTTGAGTTTTAACAGACACCATAACCAATCAAACTAGCCGTTATGAATAGTAATACCTACTTTTCAAAATTATATATATTTTATATTTTAAAATGGACTTCATTTATGGATTCGGAATATCTAATTTAGCCTAAGGTGAAATTATGGTACTTTTCGGATAACTTTCATATTTTGATGAATAGTGAAAATTACTAAATTTTAATTAAAAACAACTTTTTTAATAAAAATAATTAATAGTGATAAATTATGAATTTAAGTTGTTTTAAAGTATATTTAGAATATATTTTTACCATTTAATATAATGTTTGTCATTGGACATAATTTTACAATTAAACCGAACATAAACAAGTGTCAATCTTTTGATAGTTATTATCTCTTAAAAACATGCTTTTTGTTTTGACAGCGGGAATTAATTTTAAATTAATTTCTGCCACTTCTGTGTTTTGAATTTAGGAAAATGGATTCCATATTTTGAATCAGGATGTTCAAATTGTTTAAATAGGTAACTTTTATTTTTAGACATTTTGAATAATTACTGCGGTAAATATTTTATTTACCATGGTTAAGGGTAAATCTGGTAAATAAGGGTTAAAAAATAATATTATAATAATACTAAATTACCCTAAAACGTGTCTTAACTCTATTGGTTGATACATGGTCGACCATGGGCATCTAAGGGTCGATTTTGGGACCCCATGGATCCACTTGTAAGTGATAATGACACTTTATTTTAATTAAGTTAAAATGAATACAAAAATGACACAAGCATATATCTTTTAGAAAAACAATTGTTAAACAAGGTTATATATGTTGGATTTTAGATTATAAATATTCATTAAAAATATAAAAAGATTTACTACATAATTATATTTTATTTATAATTTTTAGACACTAAATAATTTATTTTATTTATGACACAATGATGATGCAGTAATTACTAAAATAGTGAACAATTAAATTAATTGATATTATAAATACCCAAATAAATAGAATATGAAACTTTTAATGAATTAAAATAATTTTATAAGATAATATGATATATTATTATTTATTTAATTTACTTTTTTAGAAGTAATCAATCTGTTATGAGTTTAAAAAAAATCAACTATTGAATAGTGTCAAAATTGACATAAAAGAGTTCTTAAAACAAATATTATATTATTAATTGATATTAAATTCCTAAAAATCTAAGGATCGGCCAAGGGACTTATATCATGATAGGTTCCTCATTAATGGACCACTTGGGGTCGCTTGGATGTATATAGTATGTTTATTAACCATATTATATAAAAATACAAAGAGACATTGTAAAAGTGAAACTAATTAACTTAGAGTTAATACTTAAAGATAAGGTTGATATAAGTACGCAAACCTGTCTAAATTCTATTGGTTGAGTGGTTTTCGACCTATCCCCACCTTAACCTTTGAATAATCAACTTTTGAGCCATTATAAACCGAATATGAATTTATTATAAATTAATATTTCTAGCTTTTCCAAAGGTGCCCCTCACCCCTCTTATAAAAGGTCACTCCTCCTTCTCATTTCTTCACACCGTCAAAGCCGTTTGGTTCGGCCAAACTCTGCCCAAATACTCTCCCAACTTCCCTCACTACAACCTAGGGGCCTTAGTTTGATCAGAAAGCCAACCTATGGAGCCCTTTTGATCAAATCAAAAGAAAGAACCCGAAGAAGAGGTAATGATTTCACCACCCTTTTCTAAGTTCATTTCTTCTTCCACTTATTCTTCCTTTGTTGTTACCATTATAAAATAATAAATCCAGTATCATATATATACTGTGATGTTATTATAAATATGGTACAACCATATTCAGTATTCTATCCACCCTTTGAATAACATGTCACCATACGTGCGTACGTACGGCTTACCGTCTCCACGTCGTGGTGTAATTGTTATTCAATATAATATTATTTGGATGGGTATAATAATGATGTTTAACTCATGTAAATAATAAATATAACATGTTAAGGATTATTTATATATGATATACCATCCATTTATATATTATTTTAATATCAAAAGAATGATATTGTCGCTTGTGCGTACGTACGGACTACCGTCTCCACGAACGCGATGAGATTCATTCTCCATCGTATCCATTAAAGTATAATTATCATTTGATGATTTAAAAAATGATGTTTAAGGAATTGATATCATTCTGGATATGAATAATATAAAACCTATCCTTTACAAACATGTCTTACGTAACAAAACATATAAAAGAAAACAAGTAAGTTAACACCCGAAACAACGATAATACTAAGATATTATTATCAAATCAATATTAAAAGATCATATATGATATCATATTAATGTATATGATTATTGTATAATTTAATAACAATTATTTCACCATTATACAGGAGGTTAACCTACCCCAACCAAGGAAAAGTACAAGGTAAGGGATTTTCTTATCTCACTTTCAATTCCGTGAGATTTCCATTGTTCGCCACTAAATTATTGAAAGTGGTGTATTGTGTACTTCCATTTGATATATATTATCATGATTCTCTTTATATTAATGTTATTCTATAAATAATTTGGTGGTTATTAACTTTTGGCCATATGACTCATTTGATTAACTTGGTAAGGGGTTTTCATCTCACTCATTATTCTCGTGAGATTCATGCCATATTGCCACCATTACCTTTTGTGTGGTGTATGTACTGCCAATAATTATATTCTTTGTGTAATACACTCTAATTTATGTGTACTTACATATTTATTGTATGATACCTCTTTCATGGGTTGTATTTTTCAGAAGTTAACAAATTGGTAAGGGTTATTTCACAATCTCTTCATTATCCGAGGTTGTTTATACGTAATAATCTACTGGGATTTCTTTATCATCCACATCCATGTTTCTTCGAAATGTATTTCAAAACATATTTATTATTTACAATAATATGGGTTAAAGTCATTTATACCCTTTTTTGACTTTTTATAAGAGGTTTATAAAGGAATCATTCCGTCGTTTTCAAAACAAGGTCCTTTTTAACCTTTTCGACAGAATTAAGGTAAGAATGTTTTTTTAACTTATACGGCGGGTGCGGCTATTTTCCGCTATTATAAATTCCTCAAAGCTTCCCTTACAAGCTTATAAGAATATTTTCAAAGAAAATGTTTTATTTTATATGGATCTAAAATGATTTCAAAATAAAAGGAGATATTTCTTTAAAAAGAATTTTGATTTCATCAATGTCAACATCCGTTGATGGATTTTAAGATTATTTGATGTTGATTTATTATGATACAAAACTTCTATATTGTATTGAAGGTTTTGTGATATGTTTGACTGTGGATGTGCTATTTTATACCATTCATAGTTTATGGTGAAAGTATTGACATTTCGTATGCTTGTTTTAATACGAATGTTTATGTTATGTTTAAACCTTTTCATATGGGAATGCATTGGACTTAATATGTGACGGGTGGAGCCCGCTATAGCTCCTCGATGCATCGGTAGGTCTCATGAGACAAACTAGTGTCTTGGCACAAGGCCTTGACAAAATCTTATTTGTAGTCTTGGTACGAGGCCTTGACTATTTGGTTATGATAGTCTGGCATTATGCATTCCAACATTATGAAAGTGGTTATTGATTTTTGCATGTGATTATTCAATTAGTTGAATATCCATGTGAATAATTAAATGTAATTATTTCATTTTATTTATGTCGTACCATGTTTAAAGTTCATGTTTGAAAGGCTTTTGTTTTAGTTTTACATTGCCTTAAATGTTTATTCTTATTTATGAAAGTTTCTGCTATATTGTTATCCTTACTGGGCATTTGAGTTCACCCCTTTTCTATGTTTTATTTTTCCCAGGAAGTGAAGAAGTAAATTATGAATGACCTGGAGGGATATTATGTGGGGATATGAGTGTGGATTATGGAGACATTATGTTGTTGTAGTATTTTTTCATTTTATGATGTAATGTAAAACTTATGAATATATCTAGTGTTTCCAAGGCTACTAAACCAATCGGTCTTTCAGGATTTGATCTTTCTTGTGTTTATGCCAATGTTATGTAATAATGCACTGACTCTGGGTAACTAGGGTCGGGGCGTTACAGTTGGTATCAGAGGAAGCTTAGTACAAACCTTGGAAACTAGATTTAGATAAACTCTGATTAGAGCACGTAGACCTAAGATGAACTTTGAGGATTAGTATAGAAGAACTTCCTAGAATTTTGATATTGTAGGGACTTTGTGAGTTTTCCGAGCAATACATCCCTGTCTGGATACGAGCAGGTAGAGACGGCTCTGGCACAGATGTACCTAGTGGTAAAACCCGAAAACACCGCTTTGAGCTAGACTCGAATGGGAACTGGTGCACGACAACGGGCCTTGCTGCACTCTTGGTTACGACACTCCCGGGGGATATGCTTAGGATAACTCTCATTTTCCTTACAAATCATTATAAAGGGTTTATGAGAATATATTTCCTCAAAGGAGACATTTTTATGATTATGGATTATATCCATAAACTATTTAATTTATGTTATGTGTTTTACAAGTTTGGGATTAGGTATTGTTATTCATAAACTAATCTAATGTATGCCATTGTTTAGAAATGGCGCCTAGTAGAAGGAATGAGAACTCTAGCAATGCACATGTTACAAAGAGAAAGAAGGATCATATATTTTATGGTCTTAAGCCAGATTTTACAAGAGAAATAGTCTCGCATGTATTATCGTCATATGAAAAAATAATATCATGTGTTGATAAGATAAGTAAAGAGTTTACTGAGTCCTATGGATTTGAAGGGAAGCAAGAGAAGAAAAGGATGGAAGAGAGAAAGATGGATAAAGGTAAGAGGGAAAAGAAGAATTTTCCCATATGTGGTAACTGTGGAAAGAAACACCCTGGAACTTGCCTGAAAGGAATGAGAGTTTGTTATAAGTGTGGAGGAAAAGGGCACAAAGTACGTGACTGCAAGGGTAATAAAATGGTTTTAAATGTACAATGCTTCATTTGAAAGGAGTTTGGACACTACACGAACCTATGTCCCAGTCATCAGACTATGCCGCAAATGATGTCATTGGATAATAACCAAGTTATGATACTACCACAGATGAAGAGGAATGATTAGAGTTCTTATGTTGATTATGTCAATTGAGTGTTGTATCAACAATGTACTTGTTATAATAATTATGGAGTATATAAGGATTGTACTGCAGTACTATTTCATTAAGGACTTGAGATTGTGTGGAACAAAGAAAAGTGACTCAATAGCAGGATAAATTTTTGGAAAATATATGGTTCAGAGAATGATAAATCATAATATGGTTCTGATACCGAGGTAGTGATTTTAGAATAATACATGATTGATTTGGATAAATTATATTGGATATTCTTGACTACCTTGAAGATGATTAATGATTTGACTATTCAATCATTGTTGGGGTTTAAAAAATTTTTGGATTGATGAAGTATATCCAGCATTCTATATGGAATAAGGGAGAATGAATGTAATCAATAAAAATTATGGTAAATCAGGATGTTTCAGTGTATTAAAAGAATACATGATGAAGGTATTCATATGCTATTACGGGGTAAAAAGGATCTACATTATGTTTACCTTCCTTATAAATGTTGGACTGTGAGTTTGAACAGAAGTATTTTGGATAGTTCTAGTTTGGATTATTTTGGATTTCCATAAAAGGACAACCCGGAGGTCGGGCGGCAACCCGTCGCGTCCGGCAAGGCTGCGAGACTTGAACCCGCAACAGAAGGGCGACACGGGTGTATCACCTACCACTGGCCCACGAGATGTCCTGGATTAAATAATGTAGTTTTTATTAAAAGATCGTGTAGATTAATTATAAATTCGTTTATTTTGGAACCCTATACGAATAGTGTAAATAGAATTTTTTTATATTCTATTATCTTTTAGAGTGAAAGATGAGTTTGTGGTAGAAATTTATTAATGGATAAAAAACTAATTATAAAGTAAGTATATCTCCTTATGATCTTATCCAATCTCATAAATAAATTCCTCAACATTAAGAAAAGAAACTTAGAACAAAAATGTTTTCCTTGATGATACCTTAAATCATCACTAAATTATGGCTTTGGGATTGTTAGCCTTTTCTTAGCCATGTTCTCTACCACTCTCCATCAGATAATTGATGGTTAGATTTTTCTTCCATATCCATATTTTCCTACATGGAACCCTAGTATGTGTTATTTTCGGTAATCTTCATACTTTCGACTCTTTATTTTAAATAGAGGCCTCATTAATTCATTTTTCGATGTGGGATTTCAACTAAGATATTTTGAAACGTCAAAAATGTGTTATCCTAATACCCTATGTTTTCTTGAACCGATGGTATTTCAAATCATCATAGATTGATGAATTTAAGGACCTCAATTTTACACTTGTTTGTGATTGATGACCTCAATCACTAACTATAAATATTTACGTTTTTCCTCCAATTATATGTCTCTAATTGCCACCAATGTTCTCCTAATCGAGATCATAATTTGGTGGTGACCCTTTTGATTTCTCTTTTCCTCATATTAAGACTAAATTTTAGTAACCCAATTTCCGATGTGGGTTTTCCCACAAATATATTATCTACTTTCAACCTTTTATTTTCGACGAACAATTTCAAATTACGAGGACGCAATTTATTGAAGGAGGGGAGAATGTAACACCCCAAGAATTCATAATGTGTTATTTCTTCAAAATAATTCAATAAGTTGCACTACACGCAACACCGAGTTCAATTGCACCATGAATTACCAAAAATCCATTCAAAAGAGGTTATGAATAGTATTAACTAAATTTTAAACTTTATATAATCTTTATAATTTTTCCATATTATGAGTATCTTAGACCTAATGCAAGAACAAATTCATTTTCAGTATTGCACTTTTATCAACTTTTAATAGTGAACCCTTTTTAAATACAATATTTTAAACTTTTTGACTAAATGGGGACATCAAAAATTTAAAATGAAACATCCCAAGCTTCCACGGTACGCTTTCTTTGAATAATACAGTAGCGTGTGTTGTACGCAACCTTGAGTTTTAACACACACCATAACCAATCAAACTAGCCGTTATGAATAGTAATACCTACTTTTCGAAATTATATATATTTTATATTTTAAAATGGTCTTCATTTCTGGATTCGGAATATCGAATTTATCCTAAGGTGAAATTTTGGTACTTTTCGGATAACTTTCATATTTTGATGAATAGTGAAAATTACTAAATTTTAATTAAAAACAACTTTTTTAATAAAAATAATTAATAGTGATAAATTATGAATTTAAGTGGTTTTAAAGTATATTTATAATATATTTTTACCATTTTATATAATGTTGGTCATTGGACATAATTTTACAATTAAACCGAACATAAACAAGTGTCAATCTTTTGATAGTTATTATCTCTTAAAAACACGCTTTTTGTTTTGACAGCGGGAATTAATTTTAAATTAATATCTGCCACTTATGTGTTTTGAATTTAGGAAAATGGATTCCATATTTGGAATCAGGATGTTCAAATTGTGTAAATAGGTAACTTTTATTTTTAGACATTTTGAATAATTACTGCGGTAAATATTTTATTTACCATTGTTAAGGGTAAATCTGGTAAATAAGGGTTAAACAATAATATTATAATAATACTAAATTACCCTAAAACGTGTCTTAACCCTATTGGTTGATACATGGTCGACCATGGGCATCTTTGGGTAGATTTTGGGACCCCATGGATCCACTTGTAAGTGATAATGATACTTTATTTTAATTAAGTTAAAATGAATACAAAAATGACACAAGCATATATCTTTTAGAAAAACAATTGTTACATAGGGTTATATATGTTGGATTTTAGATTATAAATATTCATTAGAAATATAAAAAGATTTACTACATAATTATATTTTATTTATAATTTTTAGACACTAAATAATTTATTTTATTTATGACACAATGATGATGCAGTAATTACTAAAATAGTGAACAATTTAATTAATTGATATTATAAATACCCAAATAAATATAATATGAAACTATTAATGAATTAAAATAATTTTATAGGATAATATGATATATTAGTATTGATTTAATTTACTTTTTTCGAAATAATCAATCTGTTATGAGTTTCAAAAAAATCAACTATTGAATAGTGTCAAAATTGACATAAAAGAGTTCTTAAAACAAATATTATATTATTAATTGATATTAAATTCCTAAAAATCTAAGGTTTGGCCAAGAGACTTATATCATGATATGTTCCTCATTAATGGACCACATGGGGGTCTCTTGGATTTATATAGTATGTTTATTAACCATATTATATAAAAATACAAAGAGACATTGTAAAAGTGAAACTAATTAACTTAGAGTTAATACTTAAAGATAAGGTTGATATAAGTACCCAAACCTGTCTAAATTCTATTGGTTGAGTGTTTTTAGACCTATCCCCACCTTAACCTTTGAATAATCAACGTTGGAGCCATTAGAAACCGAATATGAATTTATTATAAATTAATATTTCTAGCTTTTCCAAAGGTGCCCCTCACCCCTCTTATAAAAGGGAACTCTTCCTTCTCATTTCTTCACACCTTCAAAGCCTTTTGGTTCGGCCAAACTCTGCCCAACTACTCTCCCAACGTCCCTCACTACAACCTAGGGGCCTTATTTTGATCATAAAGCCAACCTATAGAGCCCTTTTGATCAAATCAAAAGGAAGAACCCGAAGAAGAGGTAATGATTTCACCACCCTTTTCTAAGTTCATTTCTTCTTCCACTTCTTCTTCCTTTGTTGTTACCATTCTAAAATAATAAATCCAGTATCATATATATACTGTGATGTTATTATAAAAATGGTACAACCATATACATTATTCTATCCACCCTTTGAATAACATGTCACCATACGTGCGTACGTACGGCTTACCGTCTCCACGTCGTGGTGTAATTGTTATTCAATATAATATTATTTGGATGGGTATAATAATGATGTTTAACTCATGTAAATAATAAATATAACATGTTAAGGATTCTGTATATATGATATACCATCCATTTATATATTATTTTAATATCAAAAGAATGATATTGTCGCTCGTGCGTACGTACGGACTACCGTCTCCACGAACGCGATGAGATTCATTCTCCATCATATCCATTCAAGTATAATTATCATTTGATGATTTAAAAAATGATGTTTAAGGACTTGATATCATTCTGGATATGAATAATATAAAACCTATCCTTTACAAACATGTCTTACGTAACAAAACATATAAAAGAAAACAAGTAAGTTAACACCCGAAACAACGATAGCACTAAGATATTATTATCAAATCAATATTAAAAGATCATATATGATATCATATTAATGTATATGATTATTGTATAATATAATAACAATTATTTCACCATTATACAGGAGGTTAACCTACCCCAACCAAGGAAAAGTACAAGGTAAGGGATTTTCTTATCTCACTTTCAATTCCGTGAGATTTCCATTGTTCGCCACTAAATTATTGAAAGTGGTGTATTGTGTACTGCCATTTGATATATATTATCATGATTATCTTTATATTAATGTTATTCTATAAATCATTTGGTGGTTATTAACTTTTGGCCATACGACTCAGTTGATTAACGTGGTAAGGGGTTTTCATCTCACTCCTTATTCCCGTGAGATTCATGCCATATTGCCACCATTAACTTTTGTGTGGTGTATGTACAGCCCATAATTATATTCTTTGTCTAATACACTCTAATTTATGTGTACTTACATATTCATTGTATGATACCTCTTTCATGGGTTGTATGTTTCATAAGTTACCAAATTGGTAAGGGTTATTTCACAATCTCTTCATTATCCGAGGTTGTTTATACTTAATAATCTACTGGGATTTCTTTATCATCCACATCCATGTTTCTTTGAAATTTATTTCAAAACATATTTATTATTTACAAGAATATGGGTTAAAGTAATTTATACACTTGTTTGACTTTTTATAAGAGGTTTATAAAGGAATCTTTCCGTCGTTTTCAAAACAAGGTCCTTTTTAACCTTTTCGACTGAATTAAGGTAAGAATATTTTTTTAACTTATACGGTGGGTGCGGCTATTTTCCGCTGTTATAAATTCTTCAAAGCTTCCCTTACAAGCATATAAGAATATTTTCAAAGAAAATGTTTTATTTTATATGGATCTTAAATGATTTCAAAATAAAAGTAGATATTTCTTTAAAAAGAATTTTGATTTCATCTATGTCAACATCCTTTGATGGATTTTAAGATTATTTGAAGTTGATTTATTATGATAAAAAACTTCTATATTGTATTGAAGGTTTTGTGATATGTTTGACTGTGGATGTGCTATTTTATACCATTCATTGTTTATGGTGAAATTATTGACATTTTGTATGCTAGTTTTAATACGAATGTTTATGTTATGTTTAAACCTTTTCATATGGAAATGAATTGGACTTAATATGTGACAGGTGGAGCCCGCTATAGCTCCTCGATGCATCGGGAGGTCTCATGAGACAAACTAGTGTCATGGCACAAGGCCTTGACAAAATCTTATTTGTAGTCTTGGCACGAGACCTTGACTATGTGGTTATGATAGTCTGGCATTATGCATTCCAACATTATGAAAGTGGTTATTGATTTTTGCATGTGATTATTCGATTAGTAGAATATCCACGTGAATAAGTAAATGGCATTATTTCATTTTATTTATGTCGTACCATGTTGAAAGTTCATGTTTGAAAGGATTTTGTTTTAGTTATACATTGCCTTAAATGTTTATTCTTATTTATGAAAGTTTCCGCTATAATGTTATCCTTACTGGAAATTTGAGCTCACCCCTTTTCTATGTTTTATTTTTCCCAGGAAGTGAAGAAGTAAATTATGAATGACCTGCAGGGATATTATTTGGGGATATGAGTGTGGATTATGGAGACACTATGTTGTTGTATTAGTTTTTCATTTTATGATGCAATGTAAAACTTATGAATATATCTAGTGTTTCCAAGGATACTAAACCAATCGGTCTTTCGAGATTTGATCTTTCTTGTGTTAATGCCAATGTTATGTAATAATGCACCGACTCTGGGTAACGAGGGTCGGGGCGTTACAGTTGGTATCAGAGGAAGTTTAGTACAAACCTTGGAAACTATATTTAGATAAACTCTGATTAGAGCACGTAGACCTAAGATGAACTTTGAGGATTAGTATAGAAGAACTTCCTAGAATTTTGGTATTGTAGGGATTTTGTGAGTTTTCCGAGCAATACATCCCTGTCTGGATACGAGCAGGTAGAGGCGGCTCTGGAACAGATGTACCTAGGGGTAAAACCCAAAAACACCGCTTTGAGCTAGACTCGAACAGGAACTGGTGCACGACAACGGGCCTTTCTGCACTCTTGGTTACGACACTCCCGGGGGATATGCTTAGGATAACTCTCATTTTCCTTACAAATCATTATGAAGGGTTTATGAGTATATACTTCCTCAAAGGATACATTTTTATGATTATGGATTATATCCATAAACTATTTAATTTATGTTATGTGTTTTACAAGTTTGGGATTAGGTATTGTTATTCATAAACTAATCTAATGTATGCCATTGTTTAGAAATGGCGCCCAGTAGAAGGAATGAGAACTCTAGCAATGCACATGTTACAAAGAGAAATAAGGATCATATATTTTATGTTCTTAAGCCAGAATTTACAAGAGAAATAGTCTCGCATGTATTATCATCATATGAAGAAATAATATCATGTGTTGATAAGATAAGTAAAGAGTTTACTGAGTCCTATGGCTTTGAAGGGAAGCAAGAGAAGAAAAGGATGGAAGAGAGAAAGATGGATAAAGGTAAGAGGGAAAAGAAGAATTTTCACATATGTGGTAACTGTGGAAAGAAACACCCTGGAACTTGCCTGAAAGGAATGGGAGTTTGTTATAAGTGTGGAGGAAAAGGGCTCAAAGTACGTGACTGCAAGGGTAAGAAAATGGTTTTAAATGTACAATGATTCATTTGAAAGGAGTTTGGACACTACACGAACCTATGTCCCAGTCATCAGACTATGCCGCAAATGATGTCATTGGATAATAATCAAGTTATGATACTACCACAGATGAAGAGGAATGATTAGAGTTCTTATGTTGATTATGTCAATTGAGTGTTGTATCAACAATGTACTTGTTATAATAATTATGGAGTATATAAGGATTGTACTGCAGTACTATTTCATTAAGGACTTGAGATTGTGTGGAACAAAGAAAAGTGACTCAATAGCAGGATAAATTTTTGGAAAATATATGGTTCAGAGAATGATAAATCATAATATGGTTCTGATACCGAGGTAGTGATTTTAGAATAATACATGATTGATTTGGATAAATTATATTGGATATTCTTGACTACCTTGAAGCTGATTAATGATTTGTCTATTTAATCATTGTTGGGGTTTAAAACATTTTTGGATTGATGAAGTATATCCAGCATTCTATATGGAATAAGGGAGAATGAATGTAATCAATAAAGATTATGGTAAATCAGGATGTTTCAGTGTATTAAAAGAATACATGATGAAGGTATTCATATGCTATTACGGGGTAAAAAGGATCTACATTATGATTACCTTCCTTATAAATGTTGGACTGTGAGTTTGGACAGAAGTATTTTGGATAGTTCTAGTTTGGATTATTTTGGATTGCCATAAAAGGACAACCCGGAGGTCGGGCGGCAACCCGTCGCGTCCGGCAAGGCTGCGAGACTTGAACCCGCAACTGAAGGGCGACAAGGGTGTATCACCTACCACTGGCCCACGAGATGTCCTGGATTAAATAATGTAGTTTTTATTAAAAGATCTTGTAGATTAATTATAAATTCGTTTATTTTGGAACCCTATACGAATAGTGTAAATAGAATTTTTTTACATTCTATTATCTTTTAGAGTGAAAGATGAGTTTGTTGTAGAAATTTATTAATGGATAAAACACTAATTATAAAGTAAGTATATCTCCTTATGATCTTAGCCAATCTCATAAATAAATTCCTCAACATTAAGAAAAGAAACTTAGAACAAAAATGTTTTCCTAGATGATATCTTAAATCATCACTAAATTATGGCTTTGGGATTGTTGGCCTTTTTATAGCCATGTTCTCTACCACTCTCCATCAGATAATTGATGGTTAGATTTTTCTTCCATATCCATATTTTCCAACATGGAACCCTAGTATGTGTTATTTTCGGTAATCTTCATACTTTCGACTCTTTATTTTAAATAGATGCCTCATTAATTCATTTTTTGATGTGGGATTTCAACTAAGATATTTTGAAACGTCAAAAATGTGTTATCCTAATACCCTATGTTTTCTTGAACCGATGGTATTTCAAATCATCATAGATTGATGAATTTAAGGACCTCAATTTTACACTTGTTTGTGATTGATGACCTCAATCACTACCTATAAATATTTACGTTTTCCCTCCAATTATATGTCTCTAATTGCCACCAATGTTCTCCTAATCGAGATCATAATTTGGTGGTGACCCTTTTGATTTATCTTTTCCTCATATTAAGACTAAATTTTAGTAACCCAATTTCCGATGTGGGTTTTCCCACAAATATATTATCTACTTTCAACCTTTTATTTTCGAAGAACAATTTCAAATTGCGAGGACGCAATTTATTGAAGGAGGGGAGAATGTAACACCCCAAGAATTCATAATGTGTTATTTCTTCAAAATAATTC
Organism: Viscum album; assembly: GCA_963277665.1. NCBI lineage: Eukaryota > Viridiplantae > Streptophyta > Magnoliopsida > Santalales > Viscaceae > Viscum > Viscum album. The sequence goes on along the minus strand of OY728147.1, from coordinate 736,085,320 downwards.
AATAACTTGCACTACACGCAACACCGAGTTCAATTGCACCATGACTTACCAAAAATCCATTCAAAAGAGTTTATGAATAGTATTAGCTAAATTTTAAACTTTATATAATCTTTATAATTTTTCCATATTATGAGTATCTTAGACATAATGCAAGAACAAATTCATTTTCAGTATTGCACTTTTATCAACTTTTAATAGTGAACCCTTTTTAAATACAATATTTTAAACTTTTTGACTAAATGGGGACATCAAAAATTTAAAATGAAACATCCCACGCTTCCACGGTACGCTTTCTTTGAATAATACAGTAGCGTGTGTTGTACGCAACCTTGAGTTTTAACACACACCATAACCAATCAAACTAGCCGTTGTGAATAGTAATACCTAATTTTTGAAATTATATATATTTTATATTTTAAAATGGACTTCATTTCTGGATTCGGAATATCGAATTTAGCCTAAGGTGAAATTTTGGTACTTTTCGGATAACTTTCATATTTTGATGAATAGTGGAAATTACTAAATTTTAATTAAAAACAACTTTTTTAATAAAAATAATTAATAGTGATAAGTTATGAATTTACGTGGTTTTAAAGTATATTTAGAATATATTTTTACCATTTAATATAATTTTGGTCATTGGACATAATTTTACAATTCAACCGAACATAAACAAGTGTCAATCTTTTGATAGTTATTATCTCTTAAAAACACGCTTTTTGTTTTGACAGCGGGAATTAATTATAAATTAATTTCTGCAACTTCTGTGTTTTGAATTTAGTAAAATGGATTCCATATTTGGAATCAGGATTTTCAAATTGTGTAAATAGGTAACTTTTATTTTTAGTCATTTTGAATAATTACTGCGGTAAATATTTTATTTACCATGGTTAAGGGTAAATCTGGTAAATAAGTGTTAAAAAATAATATTATAATAATACTAAATTACCCTAAAACGTGTCTTAACCCTATTGGTTGATACATGGTCGACCATGGGCATCTTTGGGTCGATTTTGGGACCCCATGGATCCACATGTAAGTGATAATGACACTTTATTTTAATTAAGTTTAAACGAATACAAAAATGACACAAGCATATATCTTTTAGAAAAACAATTGTTACATAGGGTTATATATGTTAGATTTAAGATTATAAATATTCATTAGAAAGATAAAAATATTTCCTACATAATTATATTTTATTTATAATTTTTCGACACTAAATAATTTATTTTATTTATGACACAATGATGATGCAGTAATTAGTAAAATAGTGAACAATTAAATTAATTGATATTATAAATACCCAAATAAATATAATATGAAACTTTTAATGAATTAAAATAATTTTATAGGATAATATGATATATTAGGATTGATTTAATTTACCTTTTTCGAAGTAATCAATCTGTTATGAGTTTCAAAAAAATCAACTATTGAATAGTGTCAAAATTGACATAAAAGAGTTCTTAAAACAAATATTATATTATTAATTGATATTAAATTCCTAAAAATATAAGGTTCGGCCAAGAGACTTATATCATGATAGGTTCCTCATTAATTGACCACATGGGGGTCGCTTGGATGTATATAGTATGTTTATTAACCATATTATATAAAAATACAAAGAGACATTGTCAAAGTGAAACTAATTAACTTAGAGTTAATACTTAAAGATAAGGTTGATATAAGTACCCAAACCTGTCTAAATTCTATTGGTTGAGTGGTTTTCGACCTATCCCCACCTTAAACTTTGAATAATAAACTTTGGAGCCATTAGAAACCGAATATGAATTTATTATAAATTAATATTTCTAGCTTTTCCAAAGGTGCCCCTCACCCCTCTTATAAAAGGGCACTCATACTTCTCATTTCTTCACACCTTCAAAGCCTTTTGGTTCGGCCAAACTCTGCCCAAATACTCTCCCAACTTCCCTCACTACAAACTAGGGGCCTTAGTTTGATCAGAAATCCAACCTATGGATCCCTTTTGATCAAATCAAAAGGAAGAACCCGAAGAAGAGGTAATGATTTCACCACCCTTTTCTAAGTTCATTTCTTCTTCCAATTCTTCTTCCTTTGTTGTTACCATTCTAAAATAATAAATCCAGTATCATATATATACTGTGATGTTATTATAAATATGGTACAACCATATTCAGTATTCTATCCACCCTTTGAATAACATGTCACCATATGTGCGTACGTACGGCTTACCGTCTCCAAGTCGTGGTGTAATTGTGATTCAATATAATATTATTTGGATGGGTGTAATAATGATGTGTAACTCATGTAAATAATAAATATAACATGTTAATGATTCTGTATATATGATATACCATCCATTTATATATTATTTTAATATCAAAAGAATGATACTGTCGCTCGTGCGTACGTACGGACTACCGTCTCCACGAACGCGATGAGATTCATTCTCCATCGTATCCATTCAAGTATAATTATCATTTGATGATTTAAAAAATGATGTTTAAGGACTTGATATCATTCTGGATATGAATAATATAAAATCTATCCTTTACAAACATGTCTTACGTAACAAAACATATAAAAGAAAACAAGTAAGTTAACACCCGAAACAACGATAATACTAAGATATTATTATCAAATGAATATTAAAAGATCATATATGATATCATATTAATGTATATTATTATTGTATAATTTAATAACAATTATTTCACCATTATACATGAGGTTATCCTACCCCAACCAAGGAAAAGTACAAGGTAAGGGATTTTCTTATCTCACTTTCAATTCCGTGAGATTTCCATTGTTCGCCACTAAATTATTGAAAGTGGTGTATTGTGTACTGCCATTTGATATATATTATCATGATTCTATTTATATTAATTTTATTCTATAAATCATTTGGTGGTTATTAACTTTTTGCCGTACGACTCAGTTGATTAACGTGGTATGGGTTTTCATCTCACTCCTTATTCCCGTGAGATTCATGCCATATTGCCACCATTACCTTTTGTGTGGTGTATGTACTGCCCATAATTATATTCTTTGTGTAATACACTCTAATTTATGTGTACTTACATATTCATTGTATGATACCTCTTTCATGGGTTGTATGTTTCATAAGTTACCAAATTGGTAAGGGTTATTTCACAATCTCTTCATTATCCGAGGTTGTTTATACGTAATAATCTACTGGGATTTCTTTATCATCCACATCCATGTTTCTTCGAAATGTATTTCAAAACATATTTATTATTTACAAGAATATGGTTTAAAGTCATTTATACCCTTGTTTGACTTTTTATAAGAGGTTTATAAAGGAATCTTTCCGTCGTTTTCAAAACAAGGTCCTTTTTAACCTTTTCGACAGAATTAAGGTAAGAATGTTTTTTTAACTTATACGGCGGGTGCGGCTATTTTCCGCTGTTATAAATTCTTCAAAGCTTCCCTTACAAGCTTATAAGAATATTTTCAAAGAAAATGTTTTATTTTATATGGATCTTAAATGATTTCAAAATAAAAGGAGATATTTCTTTAAAAAGAATTTTGATTTCATCTATGTCAACATCCTTTGATGGATTTTAAGATTATTTGAAGTTGATTTATTATGATACAAAACTTCTATATTGTATAGATGGTTTTGTGATATGTTTGACTGTGGATGTGCTATTTTATACCATTCATAGTTTATGGTGAAATTATTGACATTTCGTATGCTAGTTTTAATACGAATGTTTATGTTATGTTTAAACCTTTTCATATGGGAATGCATTGGACTTAATATGTGACGGGTGGAGCCCGTTATAGCTCCTCGATGAATCAGTAGGTCTCATGATACAAACTAGTGTCTTGGAACAAGGCCTTGACAAAATATTATTTGTAGTCTTGGCACGAGGCCTTGACTATGTGGTTATGATAGTCTGGCATTATGCATTCCAACATTATGAAATTGATTATTGATTTTTGCATGTGATTATTCGATTAGTAGAATATCCATGTGAATAAGTAAATGGAATTATTTCATTTTATTTATGTCGTACCATGTTGAAAGTTCATGTTTGAAAGGCTTTTTTTTAGTTATACATTGCCTTAAATGTTTATTCTTATTTATGAAAGTTTCTGCTATATTGTTATCCTTACTGGGCATTTGAGCTCACCCCTTTTCTATGTTTTATTTTTCCCAGGAAGTGAAGAAGTAAATTATGAATGACCTGCAGGGATATTATGTGGGGATATGAGTGTGGATTATGGAGACATTATGTTGTTGTATTAGTTTTTCATTTTATGATGTAATGTAAAACTTATGAATATATCTAGTGTTTCTAAGGCTACTAAACCAATCGGTCTTTCGAGATTTGATCTTTCTTGTGATCATGCCAATGTTATGTAATAATTCACCGACTCTGGGTAACTAGGGTCGGGGCGTTACATATATTCCTAAAATAAAAACATAGATTCATCCAAAATAAAATTTCAACCATTACCCCAGAAATGTGATCCCATAGTATTCTATTTTCCTTAATCATATATTGTTCGAAAAAGATAATATATCTTCCAAAATAACTTTTATCACTTAATCACCAAATAATATTCATATAATAAAGATATCCATTTTATAAAATATAAGTTCCAAAAATAAACATATTCATGATCCCTAAAATCAAATAACTAAAATTAATTAGTCAGGTACATCACATAGTACAGTGGTAGGCGATAGATCCCAATCGCGCATTGGTTTTGGGTTCGATTCTCGTAGCATTGTCCGACACAACGGGTTTTCACATGGCTTGTGTTTTTTCATTTTTTAAAAACTAAAAAAATTATATAATTCCCAAAAATGAGATAAATTTCTCAAAAATAAGCATAACATGTTTTACCACAAATGTTTTCTCATACCTCGCATTTTCATCCAAAAAATTATAAACTTATAATTAAATAAAATTCATGGATCATATAAACCAAAATGGATTTTTATAACTATATCCACCAAAGAAGATATAATTATTCCTTGAATAACATTTTCACGTATCAAAAATCACGTTAAAACATACTTGAAAAATACTTCACTAATAATCCCATCATCAAAATAGCCTTAATACTTTTATGCATTTTATTGTCCTAAAATCTAGCATAACTCTTGAATCCCTTATATGTAGACTTATTACTCATTGAATGTTGTTCATGATCCATTAACAATTAGTTCACAACTAATTTCATAATACTTAATTCCTACAAACAAAATCATGAATCATATTCTATGATTCAACAATGTCAAAACATTAGCTAAGAAATAATCCATACCTTTCATGGTTAATTGTCAATTTTCTCACCCTCAATTGGAATGTAATTAGATATTAGTAAACATATATTAGTATGGTATTGAGGATACTATTCCCAAACATTCTTCATAGGACATCTATTTTTATAATTATCATTCACAAAACATTTAAAACATTCAATTGATATCTTGAAAAGAATTTCATTTCCCTTCCTAGAGTCAACTGGACGCATCTGTTTTTTCATCAATGGTTTGTGCTTTATGACCTTTATTACCACATGAATAGAATATTTATGTCCCTCTGAATCATTTTCCTAGGTGATTCTTTCCACATCCTCGACACATAGGTTTTTTAATATACTTACCTTTATGATTATTACATGAACATTCGTAGGGATTTTTTTCTCACATATACGATGCCTTATAAAAAACACCATGGTTCATGTGGCCAATAATTACTCCAGATAGTTGGTAGAGAATATAAAGAAGAGTTCTCATTGAAGATCCTATTTAATTCTATTTTTTATTCAGAAGACCATCATAGTTTTATTCACATCCATTATTACTTTGGTGCTTTCTAGATCATGACATTTATTAAAACCAAAAATGTTGGTGTGAGTATATTAGTAAAATCCTCATATAATTTCTTATGAGGAGGGTAAACACAATGTTATAGTAATTCATGTTATCCTAAACTCATTAAATTTATTTAATATAACTATGAATCTTTATAAAATGCTAGTCATTATGGTTATGTGACTTATGCTTAAATAACACACCAACCTCTAATGTTATCTAAACTGACCTCTCATAACAACTATAATGCCCCACCCTTAAACATTAAATAATGTTGAATTTATTTAATAATTCACAATGAGTATCTTTTCAGGATTATTGTTTTATAGAATTATGTTGTAAATATAACATTACATTTCAAAAATTAAAAAGTATACACTTATACTCTACCCAAATTTTTTCGCAATAATAAAACACTTTAAAGAAAACAAGAGTCTTTTTCTTGATATAAATCTTCATGAATTCGTCCTTTCTCTTACCCTTCCTTATACCCTGTGAAAAATATTTCAAAAATTTGGGATCAGCATAAAAATTCTTAGTATGTGTTATAAAACAAGGAAATAAAACATTAGTGAATCAATGCATAAAAAACAATGAAATCATATATTTCAATCATTAATATACCATACAGAATCATAAGTTTTATGAATATCAAATTGAAATAATAAATCATAAAGGTAAACTGTGGCATCTATAACATAAATACATTGTATTTTTCACATCTACATAGGGTGTTACTTTTGGAATACCCTTCATCGTATATTCCCTAAATCTCTTAGGAGAAACATCAATGTTTTCATCTGTCATGTTACAAAATACATTGGAGAGCAATATCGGGCTCTCCTGCCCAAGGTTTATCATAGAACAATTTGTATATGAAAACAATTCTCAATAACCATAACATAATCATAACACATAATAAAATAATAACATAAGGAAAACATTTCCACATTACAATCTCAAGATATAATTTCTATATATTGACATAATCAGTTCATTTAAAACATTCAAAAAGATGTGTTTTTAATCAAACTGTCATATAATAGTTTGAATATTTTGAGATGATTTTACACTTTAAAACACTCATGTACATATAAATAAATCCTTAAAATCATTTCTAAAACATGCTCATGAAAAATAAGAATTCAGAAATTAAATCTTTAAAACATTTAAAACAATGTTTTTGTTAAAGAATCTTTTACCCCTTCAGAAAATCTAGAAAAAAAATTAAATATTATCATAAAATAAAACAATAAATATAATGATAATTTTGAAATTCATGATATAAAATATCAAAATTTATGTAAATACACCTTATAAAATAATAAAGGTGCACAATATCAATATATTTCTCAATGAAATGAGACTCAGACGTAGTCCATTACATAGATTGTATCATTAGATTAAGGATAAATCAATGAAATAATTATGTGTGGAAAATATAAATACATAGAATATTGTATGATTTCAATTATAAAAAAATCATATGTCATTCACACATATTCATAGCACAACGTAGTCAAGATGTAGAAGTATATCCTAGAGAATTGAATTTGTGTTAAGAAGTTCCCTTTCAAAAAACCGACATCCTAACAGCGTCACATAAAAATTCCAAAAATGAGTTGATGAGATAAAAAGTGTCTCTAATCACATGGACATAAAATGTAAAAAAATAAGGATATGTAAGAACATATCTAGACATAAAAATTTGGTAATTAAAATATATATCATAATAGAAGTCTTCAGCTAAGAGAGATGGGTGAAAGTTTCTCTAACCGATTTGGTATCTTTTGAAACATACACAGTATGAAATAATAATCATAAAAATAAGATGTGAATACCCATAAGTGAAATTATATTACACAATTAAAACAATCATAGGTACTACATACACTGTACAAAAGGAAGTAGTGGAAAATATATCATGAATCTCATGGGAATAAAAAGTGAGATGAAAACCCTTTACCTCATGTCCGACATTACTCATTATTTCTTTAATCTCATGAATAATAAACTAAAGTTAATTTATAATTTCTTAATAACCTTTTTCAAGTTTATTATTCCTTTTATATTAATTATTACCACATTACAAACATTACATAATCATTTAAGTGAATAACAGTTGTTTTGTTGATATTTGGTACTTGTGTCAAAAATGAACTTCTTATAATTACATGTTGTCCATGTGGTCAAAAGTAAATTAATCCCATAATGATATTAATTATTTAGATATCATATATATACTATATATACAGTATAAATATGTATTTATAATATTACATAACATTTGGAGATAAGAAATGAAATTCACCGTTCATGGAGACGGGAAGTCGTATGTACGCATGAACGCTACTTTCAATTCTATTTGATATTTAATGAAATAAAAAAATAATGATAAATATGTATATTATAATTAAATTATAATATAATATATAATGTCATTAACTCAATCCTTTAAATTTTCCACAGATGGCATGAATAAGTCGTATCGCTTTGAGGGGCGGTATTTCGTACTTCCTTAAATAAAACTATCATATTTACACATTATGCAAACAATAATGGTGTCTTATAAATTAAAACTTCAGAAGAATAGAGACAATATTAATTTATGATATATCACATATAAATGAATTTCCATCATAATTGCCACCTTGATAGGCGGTAAGAGTTAATTGAACAATCATTATTTCGTGAGGTAGTAGTTCGTTTTCCATAGAAAAAGTATGTTCATATCCATTAGATGAAGTTGTGTGGAAGTATAGTTCTAATAAATCTCATAGAAATATAATAGTATATTTTTTATAATGGTTTTGTTTTAAAATAATGGAATAAAGAGAGTTTAGGGGGTTGGATAAGGAAAATAAATGAAAAGAACATTAGAGAAGACTCTAACTTTATATCGGGTAACTCCCTGTAGTTTGAGCTAAAGGAATTTCATGTACTTTATTATGACTATGTTAAGGTTTATAGGAAGAAAATAGGGATGTTGGGAGATTATTTAGATAGTGTTTGGACAAGCTAGGGGGTCTTGAGAAGAGTGAGTAAGGGTTAGAGGTGATGAATTTTTATAAAGGGGAGGAGGTTCTCATTATGAAAGTTTAAAAATATTATTTTATTATAAACTAAATATATGTTTAAAAAATACTAAAACACTATTAATTATAAGATAAGGTGTGTATTTTTCAAAATCCTCTCATTAAATTGTTTTCAGACAAGTTTAGTGCCTAAACATAACCATATCATTTAGCATTAACCTTTAGTTAACTAATTTAACTTTTATCATGTCCTCTTGTATATTCAAACTATATGGTTGATATATTTACTATAAAATTCCAAGAGACCCTAAAAATAGATAATTAATTATATTAATAACATCATATATGTCATTTGGACGAATATTAGATATTTAAGACTATTTTATCATTTAATAAAATGTTGATTGATTTAAAGACTCATTTATGTCAATTTATAAATATTCATATCAATACTTTTACAAAAATCTATAAAAACATTATTATTTCAAAAAAAAACTACATTAATTCAATGATAACAAGTTATTATCATCAATAAAATTCGTTTCTGTCATAAAAATGTTAAAAATAAATTTATTTTAATATTTATATTCTCGTTTATTTAAGACATTCATTAATGAGGTAATCATTACATCATCATTGTGTCATAAATAAATTTATTTTTATGATCTCTAAAAATTATAAATAAAATAACATGGATTAGAAAATATTATTATATTTCTAATGAATATTTATAGTCAGAAAAATATTACTTATATAACCCATTATATAGTAGTTTTACTAACAGATATATGTTTATGTTATATTTTCCTTAACCTTAAATTAATTTTTATAGTGGAATTATCAATTACATGTGGCTCCATAGGGTACCATAATCAACCAAAGGATGCCCATGATAAGACATATATTAGACAATAGGTTTAGGACTCATGTTAAGTAAATTTAATATTATTATATTAATGTTTTTTACCCTTATTTACCGAATTTACCTTTTGACCATGTTAAATAAAATATTTACCAAAGTTACTATTCATAATGTCTAAAAATATCAGTAAAATATTTACACAATTTGGACATCTTGATTCAAAATATAGATTAAATTTTTCCCAATTCAAAACACAGAAGTTGAAGAAATTAATTTAAAATTTATTCCCGTTGTCAAAAAAAGCGTGTTTTTATGAAATAATAATTATCAAAATATTTACATGTGTTTATGTCTAATTAAAAAGTGAAATTATTTAAAATGAACAACATTGGATTAAATGTTTAAAAAATAATCTAATTACACTTTAAAACCTATTTAAAATATAATATATCCATATAAATAAATTAGATTAAAAGGAAATTTTGAATTGAAATGCAATATTTTTCATTATTCATCAAAAAATGAACTTTATCAGAGAATGAAAAAATGTTGCCCAATGTAAATTTTGATGTCCCTATTCTAAATAAAAATTTTATTTCTCTCAAATGGAACATATAAATGTGACAAAAACTATATTTAAAAATGGTTCTCCATCAAAAGGTGGTTAATTGATATTTCAAAGAATATTAGTGTATTTATTCTTAAAATAAGATTAATTCACATTGTAAGCTCTAAATTTTATTGGATAAATGTAAAAACATTTAAAGAACATGTATAATCATATTCTAGTTAGTTATGTTCATTCGTGCCAATACAATGACATTTTTTTAACTACCATTTAAATAAATATTATATTATCATATTTGTTTAGCATGACTCAGCCTTGTGTGCAACATCAGATTTTACAGAAACCAATTGTTGTGTGTCGGGTAAACCATCAAACATAGAATCCCCTTTAACAAAAAATTCATATTTAATTCAAAAATATTAAAAAATATTAAAATTTTACATTCTTTATTTACCTGGGATGTTACAAGGTTCACCAAAATATCCATCTCTATGTACCTAACCACTTAAAAGATTATAGATTCACCATAAAAACTCAGACACTTTCTTAATAGGTAACCCAAGCCTTAGTCATTCCCAAGTAGGTCTGTCTAGGCCTCATTTACCCATGATTATATCCTGGAATACCTCTAAAAAACTAAATGTTTTTTTGTCAAACCGTATCCATTTTACCCACCTCTACCCTCTAAGGGGTCAATTATATCAATTTAGACCCACATGACTACTTTAATACCAAAAACTGATTATTATTGTTTCAAATAACACACCAGTATATATATTTTTCTGAATATTGATAGATTCCTGTGCAATTTATTATAATCATTCAACATAAACAACAAGACCAACAATCATAATATGAAACACAAAAAAAAAGATCTTTAAAAAACCATTTATTTCCCAACTAATGGCAAGAAATGAAAAAAAAAATTAAAATTAATCCCTTCCAACATTCCTTTGAAAACATATATGAATACTCATACCAACAAATTTATAATCTCATCACATGTATTCCTTACTCACTGTAGGATTTCTTCCAAAATCCTAATGGAAACATTATTTATAAATATTCTATTTGTTACAAATTACCATATCAGTATCATAACCTAAAATATATCTCATTAACCTTGATACTTTACTTTTAACAATTTCTATTAGAAACCATTTTCCTAAAAACCTGATTAAAAAATAAAAATCTATAAGGGATAACCTATTTACCTTGACAATCCAACCGAAAACATCAAAAAATTAATAAATATATTGATAAACCATCATTTGAAAAAAAAAGTATAATAATGAATCATTTAACAAAAATATAATCATGTTGACTATTACCCTAATACAAGGCCATCCGATTATATGGTTTAAGATCACAAAAATCATGAATCGTTGTGCCGATAACAATAATTGATGCATAAAAAATTACCAAATAATAAAAAACAGTGTAATATGAATTTCATCCACCTCAACTGTAGATTCATAAATCAATCCCTAGCTCATAATAACCTTCTCAAATTCCATGGGAACAAATATCATAAATATAATCAATTATTTTCTTATACAACGCATTTAATAATAACAACACATCACAGAAAAAATGATTCAAAACTCATCATGTGACATAAAGGCGTCAAAACCAATGAAAGAGGTTTGGGTCCATGAATAAATTACACCAAAACATAAGAAACAAATGGTCCAAATTCATACATAATACATTCATTAATATCACCCAAATTGAATAAAATTTATATATTTTTATAGGAAATAGTATACCTAACTATTTTCTAACAAAACCTAATGTGTTCATCCTCTTAGGATCTCCTATAAAAAATCTAACTAAATCCCATTTATGTCAGCCTAATTCAACCATCCTACAGGGGAATCAACATAAAAACCTATCTTGGAGATACAAAAAAATATTAGCTCAAAAAAGGATATATCACAATATAATAAGAATAAATTATTCCATTATTGTCGAGGAAAAAAACCATCAATCACTATGGGTCAATCAGGTTGAAATGGGGATTAAGAAGTAGAATTGAATCCTAGACTCCCCTATTCAAATATTTGAAATTTTATTAATTCCAAAAGGGTTTTCCCATTGAAAATCACAAAAATAAATTTCCTCCCTTATCCTAGGGATGGATGGATCGTTTCCCTCGCCATGGGAAATTGTTGATCAACCCTTAATTCTCAAGAAAACGTTATATATTTCTTGTAAAAATATTTTTTTATCTATACATATAAACCACTATAAATCATATAATTTCCCATTTTCGAATAATCTAGGATTGGATAACCCTTACGATATCATATCGTACGAACATATATATATCACAAATATACATAACACTTAACAAATTATGCATTGTAGGGAAACCCATATATACTTTGGTAACATTACATATCATTGTTCCATAAAGTCTTATAGCACCCTTATATATCATTGGTGACTAAGATCTAAACATTAAAAATGCTCTGTAAAAATTAATGCATAAAATGGTTTACCCTTATATATTACATTTATTATAGATAAAAAATAACATGCTAAGAGTTAACCCATGTGTTTCCTAGAAATACATCTGAGTAAACTTACCAAGAACCCTTAAAACCATTATTCATGCACTGAAGAACCCATGTCATTAAGGATTGTTCTATATTCAAATCATCTAGACCCTACTTCTTGATGACCATTACAAACATTAACTTATCCTTTTTTATAACATTTGGACCCTTAGGCATGAGGATCCTTTTACATCATAGAGTGAGTTGTTATATATCCAAGTCCATCCCATGCATATCATAAAACCTTATGTATTAACACATTATCCTTTTTCCATTCCATACCTATAACTTCAAAACATCATTATTTCATCTTTACCTACCACTAAAAACCTTCACAACCTTTTCATATATCTATAGATATGTCTTATAGGTGTATCAATTCTCATAATTCTAATAAAGGTACCAATTATTAAAATTATTCCTACATGAAGAAACAAATTCCAATTTCACCTAATTTTAAGAAATATTTATTATTATTGGTTATTAAATTACATAAACCATATAAGAATAATTGTTCTGTCTGTTGGAATCATAAACGTTGTAATTTAATCACATAAGGTTACTTTTAATGGGTGCCTATAGAAGAACCACATCATAGAGGATAATATTTTGTGTGGCATATTTTTTATAGAGTTACAATCAATAAGAGAAAGAAAGTATGGTTAAAGTTATTTGATGGAAATTTTTCTAATAAATCATTGTACCATTTTACATTATGCACCCTGACATACATAGTTCAATATAGACCCCAAAATAGGCATTCCAAGTAGAGGAAAATATTTCTTTTTGAAAAACTAGAGGTTATAAATTAATTTCATTACTTATAAATCGGTTAAAAATTATATGGTTATAAAATGAAACTCATCATTCCTAACAGAGTCCAATTATATCTATTTTATTAGATATGTTTTAATGTGATTATTTTAATTTATATAGTTTTCAGGATATTTAGTATCTTGAATTTGAATTTCAGATATCATTACTAAATATGGTTAGAGATTTTTGTATAAATGGAATGTTCATAAAATAATATTGAGATACATAATAAGAGTTATTAATAGGTTAATGAGAACATAGATTAATAATTCATGTACATAGAATCTCGGACATTGTTTTATATTATATGGGTTTAGGGATCATTTATTATTATGTGATATTGTTAATATTTGTTGAATTATTGATTATGATGAGAAAATATAAATTATATACTCTAAAGGATAGGATGAACTTGAGAGATTAATAATTTATTATAAATAATATTTTGTGTAAAAATATGACTCATGGAATGTTTATCAGCATTCATAAGTAGATCTTATTGGGGAAAGGTATAATAAATATATTGAACATAATTGATACGATTGAATAATTCTATTGGAAGAACAATTTTTTATGTTGTGGAAATTTTATATTAGAATATAATATTTAAAATCTTCATAAATGGTGTTGAAATGTCATAATTTAGAGAATAGACATATCATGTGGAGATCAATGTCACATCATATTTTATAATGATGTTGTTGTATTTAGTGTAATGTAAGTTGATCATAAAGGTGACCTTTTTATTCATAAAATTTTATAACAATTACCAGTCTATAAACTAACATCTTCTATAGAAGTTCATAAATAAGAAAAATGGAGTGACGTATTATTGGAATATAATTATTCCCAAAATCATTTCATATTCAGTGATCCATGATGTGTACTGATGTCACCAAAATCTTGCATACATAGAAAAAGTGTGTTTATGGATAATTTTTTGCACAGAAATAATAAACTGATTGTATGAACCTTATATGCTTCCCAAATTTTGGTTAGCTATGTAAAACCGTAATTTTTTTCGTATTATGGTATTTATCCTTGAATATCAATGATTGTTTATACGTGAATAAATTTTATTAAAAATATTAACATTTTTACATGGAAACACTGTAACATGATCCAAAAAATATAGAGTATCATGAAATAAAAACATGGTTTGGAAACACCTTGACTCACCTCACCCCCAACCCCCTCTTTGGGTTTGTCTCAGGTTATACAAAATTGTACCATATAAAATCGGTTGTACTGTAAATTTAAAATGCCATATTTTACATGTGTATAATTGAGGTTATAAAACATATGGTTTTAATGATAATATAAACAATATTTAAAAGAAGTTATTTTCTAGTAATAAGAATAATTTCATGTTATAATAATCGGTACATGTTTTATTCACTCATGATATATATCTAATTTTATGTTTTTGTAAAGGTGAGATGGAATTATATTTCATATGGAATAAATATTTTAAGATTTAATATCATGTTAATATGGTAAAAATGGATTATTTAGAATATAGTTTATTATATTTGATATATCAATAAAATAATTATATATATATATATATGAAAGTGTTCTACGGATATGTAATTATTCTAAAATACATGAATCAGGATATCATCAAATATTATGTACATGAATTAGTTTATAAATATTACATTATATCTAATGTAAATAAGGATATTAATAAAAGGTAGAAATCCATTATAAACATGGATATCCATCTTGATGTTATTAATCATGAAATTATTAATTTATCTAATTTTTATAGTTTTGTGAAATATATATTCAAAATAGTAGATATAAATTTCCCAATTGATATAAAAAGATGTTTTTATTTTGATGATGATCTGATAACATCAACATTATTTCAGTAAAATGATTTTTAAAGTAGTGATCATGAAGTGATAATGGCCTTAAATTATATAGTTCATAAAATGTAAATGTTATACAAAGCTGATTCTTATTTCATAGAAGCATTGTCAAAGGAAAATTATATAGTCAAAAAATTAGAGAATACTTTTAAATTATAAGTTTCGGTAATGTGTTCAAAAAAAATAATCAAATAGTTATTCTATAAGAACATTCAAATGAGTTGAAATATTAAATTCCCACTGAAAAGGATTTTTAAGAAATTGTGACCCATTTCAAATTACAACATGAATTGATTGTAAAATCTAAATGAGAACAATTATTTGGAATGGATCCATGTTTTCTCAGTTTATGGAGAATGATTGGATGGTCGTGGATCTAAATGAATTTCTATTGGACTTGAAGTGAGTGAATAAGGTTGAGAGTCCCACCATATTATCTTCAATAAGTGAATGTTATAGAGATTATTAATAATAAAATAAAGAAAAAATATATATTCTTACTGAAAATGGATAAAAGATATTTGGAATAATAATGATACTTTTTTGAAACATATAAATACACAATTAGTGACTATTTGAATGCACAAAATATCAAAAAATGTTGAAGGTCCATGATAATCACATATTAACCATGGAATTTCTTAATGGGAAATTGATTATTTGGGAGGTGTTCTATTTTTGATAAACATCAAAATATGGACTGGTACTAAAACTGTAAAATTAGGTTCCAAAATAAGATCCCTTAGTCTTGTGGAAAGAAAGGGAAACATATAGTTTGAATAAATGCCTGTTTTAAATAAAAAATATATTCATAGTGTTGGATTTTTATAATGAAAAATGGAAAATGATGACACCTCAATAATAAATGTTAGTATATTTACATAATAAATCATGTAAATAAGGGAATCAAATCTCGATATTGAAGTACAATTCTAAGAACCACTAATAGAAAAATGAAAGATAATAAAATATTATTTTACCAAGGATTAATAAATATAAATTATTTATTATATGCATTAATTGAAAAAATAATGAGTTATGATTTAGTAGTTTTATCCATACCTATACAATGAAATAGTAGAATACTTGGGGTGTTTCCCTTTAATGGTGATAGTGTAATAAAAAAACATAGAGATGAAGCATTAATCGAAGAAACAATCATTAATGATATTA
This sequence comes from Viscum album, assembly GCA_963277665.1. Lineage (NCBI taxonomy): Eukaryota > Viridiplantae > Streptophyta > Magnoliopsida > Santalales > Viscaceae > Viscum > Viscum album. Next base: position 736,068,586 of record OY728147.1, on the reverse strand, counting down.
TTCTAACAAATGATTTAAATACCAACCCATCTAGAGAAATCATGTTCTATTATATATATATATTTTTTAACATGTGTCATTATATGGATAAATTTTTCACAAATTCATTGATATTAATCAAATAGAAAGTGTTTATAATAATTAAAATCAAAACCCATCTACATGGGGATGCGGAAAGAACCTCTAACCATAAATAGTAATTTATTTGTAATCATATATGAAATTATATAAATATAAGGGAGAAATATAGTCTATATATTCTATTTATTAAAATTATATCAATTAATAGAAATAGGTGGATGAATTATAGTTATAATAATTATATTAATAGTGTGTAAAATAATACATTTTTTTGAATTTTGTATTATGAATGTCAAAAAAACGTGTAATAAAATAAGTTGATTTATAGAGATAGAGAATAAAAAATTTAATAATTCTAATATTCATATAGGGGTAATGATATTTAAGAAGTATAAACCTAATCTTTAGTTTTAATATTTATCATTTTTTAAAAAAATTCAAGTGGTATTAAAGATTACATTATTTTTCAGATAGTGTCAACACCAACACAATCCAGAAGAGATATCTTGTTCCCATTTTAAAAATAAATAAATAACGTTTTAGTAATTATAATATGAAGAATTAAAAGTGGTGTAATGACTGATTTCATCTGAAAAAAGTGTCAAAACTATATTAAAGATTTCAAATTTCAATTAACCGTTTAATAAATAGTGTAAGACCCTAAAGAAGAAAAATAAGTAGAATAGATAGATGTAGAAGAACCTACATTCATAGATAAATACATGTAGATTTTTTTATGAAATAATAATTTGAAATAATATTTCATTGTCTATGATAGTAGTGATTTATAAAAGGGTGTTTTATAACCTTAAATTGGTATCCCAATTCTGAATTTTTCCCAATATTTAGTGTCATGATATCTACAAATTAAAAGGGGAGATTTTTATGAGAATTAAAATACTAGTAAGCATCACCAAGGAATGCAGAATCATTGTAATGTAATGAAGTTCATGGATATAAAATGGTATCACAATTTTATCATGAATAAGTGGTGAAATTGGTTATGTAGGTGTTATAACTCACAAAATTTTTTAACTATTACTTATTTACATAGATCGTTTCGTATGTGTGATCAAGATGACATGATGTATTATTTTGATGGAATAAAATTTCTAATATTACATGATATAATTGATTTATGTTTTTAACAGATACTTTAATAAAGTTATTTTCCATGCCTATTGATTCCCAAACAAATTTATGATTATGGATGAGTTGATGATTTAAATATTTCTAATTTCATTGTAATAAATCCACTCACTAAAATTACATATGATGAATTTTACTAAAAGTGAATGTGAGAAAAAAAATTCACAATGAATGATTTTTTAATGTAACTCATATTTTTTTATGACCATCAAAAATTGGTGGAATTCAACTAAATTACTGAATGTGAAATCTTTAAATGTATGGGTTTCCAATAGGTATATTTATAACTCAAAAAACCTATTTTCTTTTGATGAAGTAAAATTGACTTTTGTTTATTAGAAGTGAATGAAAGTAGATGTTCATTCTACTATAATATAAATGTTCTTAGAGTAACAATGATATGATGATATCTCTTTTAAATATAGTATAATATTAGTATTTAAAATGTGGTAATGAATCTACTGAAGATATCTCAATACCATTTATCAAAAAATGGGATTGAAGGGATGAAATATCTTATGATGTTGAAGGTTATTCATTTTATTAACAAAGTGGTGGATAGAATCCCATAAAATTGATATTATTTATGTGACATGGATTGAAAGAGAAAGGGGGATAGATTATCTCAGTATCTTGATAGTTCCTGGATTTAATAATTAAGTTGTCAAAAAAATCCAAAATAGAATATTATTGAAGCTATGAGGTTGTATGTTCATTTTTTTACAATTAGTAAAGTTTAATGATGATTAACAGTAATGTAGGTATTGTGTTACCCCAATTCCATTAGATGATTTTTTTTGTAATCATTAAAATAATTATTTGTTTAAGATAAGGTGAAACGATGATTTTTTATATAACGTAGAACCATACAGGGTTATAGTGATAAAATAGTTCATGAAATATACATATATGGGATTTTATATTTAGTTTATTCAATGACATTAGGTTGAAGAGTAGAAAAATGAATCACTAGTGGAGGGATGAAAAGAGACACCATGTTATCAATATAGATCTAGTAAATATATTGTAAATATCATCATTGAGATACAATGTGATGTCTAACTCAAATAAAATTTTAATGTTGTTTACAGTTTTGATTCAAGAATATTTTGGGTTTAAAAATAGTTGAATCTTATAAATAATTATCATGATATGAATGTAATATGTTTAGTAATAGAAAAACATTATAATTCACGATGACAGTTTCTATTCATTATTATATTATGAAACTTATTATATATATGTTGTGGGATTTTAAGAATCCATTTTTTCAGGTATTATTTTTTTTAAAATGGCTATGTTATCTTGGGCATGGAAGAAATAATTCCAAAGGCATAAGGTGTTTTGGTCTCTCGATAGATCATGAAGAACTAGAGATATGGAAATGGGTTATTTTCCATTATGAAATGCATTTTGGTGCATTTTTTGGTCGAATTATAATGCGATATAGGGATCCAATTCATTCCATCGCCTTGAAAATTGTTTTTTACAATTATATATCCATATAAAACTGGTGATAGAAAATATCTCGTAATAGAATAAATTTTTAAAATCATGTAAAAATTATTAGACCTCCCCTCATATTATTTTATATATATATATATATAATAAATTTCAAATAGATGGAGGAATCTTTTACTGTTAGAAAAAATGGGTTGCTAGATCAGAACCACATGATGGTGGATGATGTTTTGAGTAATATTTTTCTTCTATGTATGAAGGGAAAATGGTTATGAAAGCTTAGTGAATTTTTTTGAAAATAATTTATTTTAAAGGAAGTTAATTTCATGGAATTGGAAGAACTATTCTTTATTCATTCTAATTGAAATCCGAAAATAGTTGTTTTTAGTAGAAGACTTGTTATTGGTTATAAAATATTAAAGGTTATAACTAGATTTGACGATTTGGAACTCCGTTAATAGTGTAGGGGTTATGGGATTAACATTACCAGACAAGAAGGCCTTAAAGGGTAATAATTTAAAAAAATCATCATAGGGATGAATTTAATGTAGAGTTTGTTCTGGGTAGTAAATATTATGAATTTGAATTATAATTTCAAAAACATGACTAAATTTACAAGGACATATAAAAAACAAAAAAAGTGTAATATTATTTATAAAATATAAAGAAACACAACAAGAGAGAAGTGGACGATCAACAATAAAATAAATAAGAATCAACATACAATGTATAATTGATGAATATGAATTTGTTAAAGAAGAAGGAATCATTATTTTTGAAGTGATATTATTCATATTTTTTATCTTATTGAATATCAATTGATAATATAGAAGACCGATTATAATTATTAGGGTGATCTTAGATGATTGATCAATTTTTTGTATCTAATTGTTTTAGGGAAGATTTCTTAGTGAATTTAAATCATCATAGGTACATTCATATTATTTCAGTGGATAATTATTATATGATAATTATTCTATATAAATAATTTATTTTAAATTTTTAGGGTATTTTTATTGAAATACTATATTTAAACGCTTATTTTATATAGTTTAAATAATCATGTTTAGGGGTGGAAGGCATTATGTGGAGAGCCACGTTTCATAATATACTTCAATGATGGTGGACTATTAAGTATAGCTTATACAGATCAATAAAAAAATTTCAGGTTGAAAACTAAGAATATTCCTATATGTATATACATTGATATCTTCTTTTCATGTTTCTAGATAAATATAAAGGATTTATCATTCATAACTAGGGAGATATTCCATAAAAGTTTTTCCAAACATTAATCCATGGTGACATGTGACTTCACCAAATTAATAAATCCATCAAAAATGTGTGTTTAGAAATAATTCTCGGTAATCATGGAAAATTTTGATTATATAATCCTTGGATATATTATTCTCTAGATAAAAAAATTAAACAGAAACATGTTTTAAATTGTTACATTCCAAAATTAATGATTGGGATTGGTCACATTGTGTGAGAAAGTAACTAACCTATATGTTGAACCCTTATTTTTATTTCCGTGAGAAAAATATATAAGAGTGAGGTTATTGTGTAAAATAATAACATTAGTTTATAAAGAACCTAATTCACCTCCAACATTTCACAATGTACCTCTCAGGTTCCAAAAAATCCCTTCAAATTTGTTAATCTTCGTTTTATTCCTTGCATTTATAAAATACATTAATCATATCAAATTCAACAGTATAACACTTCGTTAGGATTTATAATAATATCATTAACGCCTATAAGGTTAACCTAAAATAAAATCTTACATAAATTTAAGAGATATCAAAATGGAATCACTAAATAAGTGGATTAAATTACTAAAAATATTTTCACTACTTGGTTTTTATAAATATTCATTCAACATCATATTATTGATTAGATAAATAAAACTCTATAGCGTTTTCAAATGTGATGGTCAATATAAAAACCAATAATAATTTAATCATTAATTTACAGGGTTTTAGTTCAAAACTAATGGAAAAATCCATGGGAGGACATGTAATTATCCATAACCATAAAATTCACAAGATTCATTATAAAAATACATCAAAGAGAGCTATATACTTATAGTAATTTCAAATGAAGTCTTCTATACTGATGTGTGTTGTTATATATATTCAATGGAAAAAAATTCTATAAAAAATAAAATAATAACATATACACCTTATTTGGAATATTTAACCTTATTATATTAATTATAATCACCTATGAATTTTTATATGCATATAATTAAACCATTAATATTGTAGAATATATATTTTTTACACATATCCCCACCATAATTTTTAGAATTAAATATTAACCATATATAACATTTAAGTAAATTATTTATTTTAATTATGACGTGTGTTTATACATAAGAATCATTATTTATTAATGAAATAATGATAGAAATAGATAATACCACTACTTTATACAAATAATACATATCAATATTTCATATATAAGTGGTCAATAATAAATTTTTGTAAATTAGAAAACATGAAATGTATAAGGCCCCAGCCTTAAACCTTACTTAATCTTGAGTTATTACAAGATTACACATTGAGGATCTTTTCAGGTTTAGAGTTTTAGAAAATTAGATCATGAAACTTGCATTACATTGCACATTTAAACAAATTGGTTACATAAAAGACGGTATTCATTCTTCCCATCAATGGGAACATATTTAAAATATAACATGGATTCTTTCTTGACACATCCTTGACACTATCATCACATCATGTACCTTTCCCTTGACCTGTGAAAAACATTTCAAAAACTTGGGATGAGCATAAAAAGCTCAGTAAGAGTTATAAAAATATGGAAAGGAAACATGGGTTCATATATACATTAGAATGAAATCACACTTTACCCATAAAACATAGGCATATCAAATCATGAATAAATCATAGAAAACATAAGACATAAAGGTAACTTGAGGCATTCATAACATTCTTACGTAGGGAGTAACCTTCTTGGTTACGTTTGGAATACTGATCACAGTATATTCCCTAAATCTCTTCGGAGAAACCTTAACGTTTCACTCCTTCGCGTTACCCAATGCATTGGAGAGCTATATCGGGATCACCCGCCCTTAGTTTATCACGGAACCACCCATTTTCATAACAATGCCCAAGAACCATAACATAAATGTGTCACATAAAACATGCATAAAGGAAACATAACATTTCCACATTTCAATCACAATATAACATTTTAGTATATTGAAATAATGAATCCATTCAAAAAAGAAACCATTTCCAAAACAATTTTAAACATTTAATAAAGAGATTTTTGAATCAAAGTGTCTCATACCACCTTGAAGCATAAAATTTTAAACCATTAATATCCATATAAATAAATCCTTAAAACCATTTTGAAGACATGGATATTAATAAGAACAAATAATTAAAACATTTAAAACGATATTTTGGTTAAAGGGGTTTTACAAAAATTAGAGACACATGAATACAATAATTGAGGAATAAAATTTAGTCAGATCATTATAATATTATGAGAATAAATGGATTCCTGATATAATACTCCAAAGGACAGTATATACACCATATAAGAGTGAATTGTTGCATAACAACAATGAACCCTCAATAGAAATGTCAAATGTGATGAAATCCCTTATAAAGAAGGTATCCTTAAATTAAGGACAAATCAATCTCAAAAATATGTGTGGAAAATATAAATACACCCAATATAAGTGGATATTAAGTGTAAAACAATAAAATGTCATTCACACATATTCAATGGATGACATATTCAATGACAACATGTTGAACCCAAAGAAATCGAAATTGGGTTAAAAAGTTCCCTTGACAGCCTAACTGTATCACATCAAAATGAGTTGATGAGAGATAAAAAGAGTATCTCATCACTTGGATATAAAATTTACATCAATAAGGATATATGAGAACATATCCCAACATAACAATATGTAAATTAAAAGACCCAACAAAATAAGTCTTTTAAAAAAGAGGAGGGTGAAAGGTCCCCTTACCGACTTGGGTATCTTTCAAAACATACACCACATGAAATAAGGACAATAGATAATTGAAGTAAATACTCACAAAAGAAATTATATTACACAAAGAGTAGAATAATGGTCAGTACATATACCACTCAATGGAATTTGTGGAAAATGTAGCATAAATCTCACGGGAATAAAAGTGAGATGAAAAATCCCTTACGAAAACTCGGCAGCCTAACGACGCCACATAAAATTTCTGAATATGGATTGATGAGATCAAATAGGGTATCTCATCACATTACAATAAAATTCACAGCAAGAGGAATATAAAAGAACATCCCCCAACATTACAAAGTGGAGCTTAAAAGAAGTGACATAAAGGAGAGTACTTAAAAAGAAAGAGAGAGGTTAGATTTCTTACGAAAGTTCGGAAGCCTAACGGCGCCACTCAAAACTTCCAAAATGGATTTATGAGAGAGAATAGGGTCTCTCATCACATGAACATAAAAATTACAGTAAGTGTAACATAAAATAGCATCCCAACAACATGAAATATGATCTTTAAAAGGAATGGCATAAAAGTGTGTACTTAAAAAGAAAGAGAGGAGTAGGATCCCTTACCTCAGGTCCGACTTGACTCGATCGTTATTTAAGGACCTGAATAATAAACTTGAGTTAATTTCTATTTGCTTAAGAAACTTTTTCAAGTTCATTATTCCTTTCACTTATTTCCATGTTATAAACATTATGTAACCATTTATGTTAATAATGTTTGTTTTGTCGATATTTGGTTCTTAAGTTGAAAGTGGACTTCTTACAATTACATGTTGTTTGTGTGGTCAAATGTTCATTATATCCAGAATTATATTCAAGATTTGGATATCATATATATAATATATATCCAGAATATACATGTATTTATAATATCACATAATCATTTAGAGGAAAGAAATGAAATGCACCGTTCATGGAGACGGTAAGCCGTACGTACGCATGAACGCTACTTTCATTTCTATGTCGTATTAATGGAATTAAAACTATATGATAGGTATGTATATTTTAATTCCAGAATTATATTAATCATTTAGATGTATCATACATCATATATATCCATTATATATATGTACTTATAATAGTACATTATATTTTGAGATAAGAAATGAAATGTACCGTTCATGGAGACGGTAAGCCGTACGTACGCATGAACGCTACTTCCATTTCTATTTCATATTTAATGGAATTAAAACATAATGACACATAATAGTATTTTAATTCCAGTATGGTATCATATATAATATTATTAAATATACCCTTTATACGTACCACATATGGTAATAACGAATCAAATCACTTTGAGGGGGCGGTAGTCCGCACTTCCTTAAATGAAGATATCGCGTATACCCATAATGGAAACCATAAAGGTATGCCCAAAATATAAAATACATAAGTTTAAGGAAAACATAAAAATATTAAATATCATATATAAAAATAGTGTCATCATAATGGAAACCTTTGAAGGTGGTAAATGAGTATTGAACAATCATCGTTTCGGGAGGCAGAATTTCGCCATCCACGGAAACCGTATGTTCATTAACCATTTGATGTAGTTGTGTGAGAGTGTAGCTCGAATAAATCTTATAACAACATCCTAGTATATTGAATATACTGGTGTTGTTACAAAAGAAGTAAATAAAAAGAGTTTATGGGGTTGGAGAAGCAAAATAAAACAAATGAACATGAGAGAATGAATTACCTTTAAAAGTGTAACTCCTTTTGATTTGAGCCTAAAGTCTTCCTTTGAAAGGATTCTTCCCAAATGGAATCCTGTAGGATGAGGAGAGGGATGTGGAGAGAGTAAATGGGCAGGGGTTGGCCGAGAAAAAGGCTTGAGGAGTGTGTGAAATGAGGTAGAGGTGGGGGCCTTTTATAAGAGGAGAGGAGGGGAACTTTTGGAAAGTAAGAAATATTAATTTATTTGAAATTTTTTTTCGGTTTTCAAAGGTCCCACATTGATATAATTCGTGGATAAGCTGATAAGGGTTCGAAATCCACCCATAAAATAAGTTTTTGACTTGTGTAGTTCATATATATTACATTATCTTTCCATTTTATTTAAATCGTTAAATAATGAGGTCATCGCTGCATCATCATGATGTCATAAATAATTTAATTTATTTTGTGTCTAAAAATTATAAAAAAAATACTATGATGTAGGAAAGCTCTTTCTCTTTCCAATGACTATTTATAATCAAAATTCTGATCTTTATAACCCCATGTAAAAATTGTTTTCGTAAAATATATGATGTCTGTGTCATTTTTACTTTTACATTAAATAAAAAGTTATTTATGTCATTTCCCAACCAAAGTAGCTCCATTGGGTCCTCAAGTTGACCCATGGCTTGTATTGGTCGGCCATGACACAACCAATGAGGGTAGGACATGTTTCAAGCTCATATTATTTTATTAAAGCATTATGTTTACCTTAAACTACACTAATTACCACTAATCGCGATTAAAAACATAATAAGTTACTATTCACCAAAAAATTATTTTTATCCCATTCAACCACATTTTACTTCTTAATGACAACCATGTATGTCGGATTTTCAAAATTCAAAACACAAAGATGACATAATTTCATTTAAACGGAAAAATCAGTTTTTATAAGTACCACTTAGTGGTTTCACTATTCATCAAAAATTGAAGTTTTTCAGAAAAATCCCAAAAATTCACCATAATCTATATTTGATATTCCGAATTCAAAAATTAAGTCTATTTTACAAAATTCAAAACATATAAGTCACATTAATTAATTTAATAATTAATTCCCGCTGTCAGAGCAAATAGCGTGTTTTTATGAAACAATAAGTATCAAAAGGTTGACACTAGTTTAAGTCTGATTTCAAAGTGAAATTAATTCCAATGACCACTATTGGATTTAATGGTAAAAATATATTATAATTTCACTTTAATACCAATTCAAAAGATAATCCAATCGTATAAATAAATTAGATTAAAAAGAGGTTTTGAATTAAAATACAACATTTTACACTATTCATTAAAAAAATGAACTTTATCGGAAAGATACCAAAAATTTACACAAAGTAAATTTTGATGTCCCCATTCTTAAGAAGAGTTTTATTTGGTCCAATAGAATTTATAAGAGTGAACAAAACTATATTTAATGGCGGTTCGCCATCAAAAGGCGATAAGTGAACCTTTAGTGAAAACTAGGGCATATATGCCTGAAATTGAATTCTTTCCGTATTTTAAGCCTTTATATTTTATTGGATAAATGTAAAAACATTTAAAAACATGTATAATCATATTTTAGTTATTTATATCTATTCCCTCCAATACAACGGCTACATGTTAACTGCCATTTAAAATATTATTATTTTATTATTAGAGTGAAACGTAAGATTCTCAAGAAACTCGTTGTTGCGTATTGGGTACGCCATCGAGCATTAAATCCCCTTTAAAGTAATATTAATATTTGATTCAAAAATATGGATAAATATGAAAATGCCATATTCTTTATTTAACTAGGGTGTTACATCCTTCCCCCCTTTTGAGAATTGTGTCCTCGCAATTTAAAATTGAGCTTGGAAACATCCTTCAAAGTCCCACATCGGAACAAGAGTCGGTAAAACAATCACTTTAAAATAAAGAAAGATAAGTACAAAGGTCACCTAAGTTAACCCATACTAGGATTCCAAGTATGAAAATATGGACATGGAGGAAAAGAACAAAGGGTCATGTTCTGATGGAGAGTGATAGAAAACATGTTTATGAGGAAGTTAACCACGAGAAAATCACAAACTTGTGATGGGTCAAACGGTATTCGATTCTCCAGTAGGAAAAGTTAATAGACAACTTTTTTTTAAGTTACTTTTTATTGAGTAATTTATTCATAAGGAAACATAATCACTTAGCATGTTGAGTTTCAACTTTTACTAGATTTCTTAATCAAACTCATATTTTTTTTCCAAAAGACGAGTATTTAGGGAGACTTGTTCGCATTAAGAGTACTATAATCAACTTCTAGAGAATCACCTAATCCACAAAAGAGAACTATAAAATTTCCATGTCTTCAAACCTTAACCAAAACTAAAACCAAAAATTTTACTACAAGATCAGATAATCCAGAAAAGGATAACCCTTTAAAAATACAATCTATGCTTAATCTCCAAAATTTGTCCAACAAAACCCAAATTTCAACGAAGACCATTAGATAAACAATTTGTCTATAAAATCCTTCATAGTAAACCAAACTACGATTTCAAACCAAATATTTTAAGGATTTAGTCACATAGTCTTCCAAGTTAAATCGTAACATTTATCTCCAAACAACATCAGTTGCTCATAAAGCCTCACATTGAAAAGTAATTATCCTAATCAAATATCCTCCATGATAGGTTAATCATTTTCATAAATAACCCAAAATCAACTTACTCTTAATTCATAAAATCATATAACTAAAAAGAATCAGTCAAACAAACCAGGTACTTCACGTAGTCCAGTGGTAGGCGATAAATACCAGTCGCACTTTGGTTGTGGATTCGATTCCCGCAGCTTTGTCTGACGCGACGGGTTGTCACACGGTCTGCGTGTTGTCCTTTTTCCAAAACAAAATAATTCTTAAAACATTCCCCAAAACGAGATAAAATATTCAAAAATAATCATAACATATTTTAACCTCAAGTTTATCTCATTCCTTTCATTTTCCATCATATCATAGAGTAACCCATAACTACCTAAAAACTAAGGATCAAATAAACTCTAATGGTTACCTTTATAATTATTACCTGAACTTCCATATCGATTGGTCATCTTGTACATGATGCATTACAGAACATACCAAGGTTCAAGTGGTTGATCACGACTCCTTGATAGTCGGTTTAGAACAACCATGAGATTCCTCATTGAATCCCCCATTTCATCCAGTCTCTTAATCTGAGAACCACCACAGTTTCCTTCAAACCTGTTGTCTCTTTGGTTCCTGCTAGATCCAGCCAATTACTAAAAACAGAAATGTCAGTGTGAGTATATCAACAAAACCATCATGTAATAATGAGGAAGGTAAACACTAAGATATACTTACTCAATCACTTTATCTAAAACTAGGACTCTTTTTGAAATCCTAACCATTATGGTAATGTCACTTATGCATAGAGAGTACCCTAACCTCTAAAGTTATCTAAACCGACCTTTGATACCAACTATAAGGCCCCATCCTTAAACCTTACTTAATCTTGAGTTTTTACAAGATTACACATTGAGGATCTTTTCAGGTTTAGAGTTTTAGAGAATTATATCATGAAACTTTCATTACATTCCACATTTAAACAAAGTGGTTACATAAAAGACAGTATTCATTCTTCCCATCAACGGGAACATATTTAAAATATAACACATATTCTTTCTTGACACATCCTTGACACTATCATCACATCATTTACTTTTCCCTTGACCTGTGAAAAACATTTCAAAAACTTGGGATGAGCATAAAAAGCTCAGTAAGAGTTATAAAAATATGGAAAGGAAACATGAGTTCATATATACATTAGAATGAAATCACACTTTACCCATAAAACATAGGCATATCAAATCATGAATAAATCATAGAAAACATAATACATAAAGGTAAATTGAGGCATTCATAACATTCTTACGTAGGGAGTAAACCTCTTGGTTACGTTTGGAATACCCATCACAGTATATTCCCTAAATCTCTTCGGAGAAACCTTAATGTTTCACTCCTTCGCGTTACCCAATGCATTGGAGAGCTATATCGGGCTCACCCGCCCTTAGTTTATCACGGAACCACCCGTTTTCATAACAATGCCCAAGAACCATAACATAAATGTGTCACATAAAACATGCATAAAGGAAACATAACATTTCCACATTTCAATCACAATATAACATTTTAGTATATTGAAATAATGAATCCATTCAATAAGAAACCATTTCCAAAACCATTTTAAACATTTAATAAAAATATTTTTGAATCAAAGTGTCTCATACCACCTTGAAGATTAAAATTTTAAACCATTAATATCCATATAAATAAATCCTTAAAACCATTTTGAAGAAGTGGATATTAATAAGAACAAATAATTAAAACATTTAAAACGATATTTTGGTTAAAGGGGTTTTACCAAAATTATAGACACTTGAATACAATAATTGAGGAATAAAATTTAGTCAGAACTTTATAATATCATGAGAATAAATGGATTCGTGATATAATACTCCAAAGGACAGTATATACAGCATATAAGAGTGAATTGGTTCATAACAACAATGAACCCTCAATAGAAATGTCAAATGTGATGAAATCCCTTATAAAGAAGGTATCCTTAAATTAAGGACAAATCAATCTCAAAAATATGTGTGACAAATATAAATACACCCAATATAAGTGGATATTAAGTGTAAAACAATAAAAGGTCATTCACACATATTCAATGGATGACATATTCAATGACTACATTTTGAACCCAAAGAAATCAAAATTGGGTTAAAAAGTTCCCTTGAAAGCCTAACGGCATCACATCAAAATGAGTTGATGAGAGATAAAAAGAGTATCTCATCACTTGGACATAAAATTTACATCAATAAGGATATATGATAACATATCCCAACAGAAAAATATGTAAATTAAAAGACCCAACAAAAGAAGTCTTTTAAAAAAGAGGAGGGTGAAAGGTTCCCTTACCGACTTGGGTATCTTTCAAAACATACACCCCATGAAAGAAGGAAAATAGATCATTGATGTAAATACTCATAAACGAATGTATATTACACCAAGAGTAGAATAATGTTCAGTACATATACCACTCAATGGAATTTGTGGAAAATGTAGCATAAATCTCACGGGAATAAAAGTGAGATGAAAAATTCCATACGAAAACTCGGCAGCCTAACGGCGCCACATAAAACTTCCGAATATGGATTGATGAGATCAAATAGGGTATCTCATCACATTACAATAAAATCTACAGCAAGAGTAATATAAAAGAAAATCCCCCAACATTACAAAGAGGATCTTAAAAGAAGTGACATAAATGAGAGTACTTAAAAAGAAAGAGAGAGGTTAGATTTCTTACGGAAGTTCGGCAGCCTAACGGCGCCACTCAAAACTTCCAAAATGGATTGATGAGAGAGAATAGGGTCTCTCATCACATGAACATAAAAATTACATTATGTTTAATATAAAATATCATCCCAATAACAATAAAGATGATCTTTAAAAGGAATGACATAAAAGTGTGTACTTGAATAGAAAGAGAGGAGTAGGATCCCTTACCTCGGGTCTGACTTGACTCGATTGTTCTTTAACTTCCTGAATAATAAACTTGAGTTAATTTATATTTTCTTAATAACCTTTTTCAAGTTCATTATTCCTTTCACTTATTTCCATGTTATAAACATTATGTAACCATTTAAGTTAATAATGTTTGTTTTGTCGATATTTGGTTCTTAAGTCGAAAGTGGACTTCTTACAATTACATGTTGTTCGTGTGGTCAAATGTTCATTATATCCAGAATTATATTCAAGATTTGGTTATCATATATATCATATATATCCAGAATATACATGTATTTATAATATCACATAATCATTTAGAGGAAAGAAATGAAATGCACCGTTCATGGAGACGGTAAGCCGTACGTACGCATGAACGCTACTTTCATTTCTATGTCGTATTAATTGAATTAAAACAATATTATAGGTATATATATTAATTCCAGAATTATATTAATCATTTAGATGTATCATACATCATATATATCCATTATATATATGTACTTATAATAGTACATGATATTTTGAGATAAGAAATGAAATGTACCGTTCATGGAGACGGTAAGCCGTACGTACGCATGAACGCTACTTCCATTGCTATTTCATATTTAATGGAATTAAAACATAATGATAGATAATAGTATTTTAATTCCAGTATGGTATCATATATAATGTTATTAAATATACCCTTTATACGTACCACATATGGTAATAACGAATCAAATCACTTTGAGGGGGCGGTAGTCCGCACTTCCTTAAATGAAGATATCGTGTATACCCATAATGGAAACCATAAAGTTATGCCCAAAATATAAAATACAGAAGATTAAGGAAAACATAAACTTATTATATATCATATATAAAAATAGTGACATCATAATTGCCAACTTTGAAGGTGTTAAATGAGTATTGAACAATCATCGTTTCGGGAGGCAGAATTTCGCCATCCACGGAAACCGTATGTTCTTTAACCATTTGATGTAGTTGTGTGAGAGTGTAGCTCGAATAAATATTATAACAACATCCTAGTATATTGAATATACTGGTGTTGTTACAAAAGAAGTAAATAAAAATATTTTAGGGGGTTGGAGAATCAAAATAAAACAAATGAACATGAGAGAATGAATTACCTTTAAAAGTGTAACTCATTTTGATTTGAGCCTAAAGGCTTCCTTTGAAAGGATTCTGCCCAAAGGGAATCCTCTAGGATGAGGAGAGGGATGTGGAGAGAGTAAATGGTCAGGGGTTGGCATAGCTAAAGGCTTGAGGAGTGTGTGAAATGAGGTAGAGTTGGGGGCCTTTTCTAAGAGGAGAGGAGGGGCACTTTTGGAAAGTAAGAAATATTACTTTATTTGAAAATTTGTTTCGGTTTTAAAAGGTCCCACATTGATATAATTCATGTAGAAGGTGATAAGGGTTAGAAATCCACCCATACAATAAGTTTTGGACATGTTTAGTTCATAGAGTTTACATTATCTTTCCATTTTATTTAAATCGTTAAATAATGAGGTCATCGCTGCATCATCATGATGTCATAAATAATTTAATTTATTTAGTGTCTAAAAATTATAAAACAAAATACTATGATGTAGGAAATCTTTTTATCTTTCCAATGACTATTTATAATCAAAAATCGGATCTTTATAACCCCATGTAAAAATTGATTTCGTAAAACATATGATGTTTGTGTCATTTTTACTTTTACATTAAATAAAAAGTTATTTATGTCATTTCCCAACCAAAGTAGCTCCATGGGGTCCTCAAGTTGACCCATGATTGTCTTGGTCGGCCATGACACAACCAATGAGGGTAGGACATGTGTCAAGCTCATCTTATTTTATTAAAGCATTATTTTTACCTTAAACTACACTAATTACCACTAATCGCGATTAAAAACTTAATAAGTTACTATTCACCAAAAAATTATTTTTATCCCATTGAACCACATTTTACATATTAATGACAAAAATTTATGTCGGATTTTTGAAATTCAAAACACAAAGATGGCAAAATTTCATTTAAATGGAAAAATCAATTTTTATAAGTACCACTTAGTGGTTTCACTATTCATCAAAAATTGAAGTTTTTCAGAAAAATCCCAAAAATTCACCATAAGCTATATTTGATATTCTGAATTCAAAAATGAAGTCTATTTTAAAAAATTCAAAACATATAAGTCACATTAATTAATTTAATAATTAATTCCCGCTGTTAGAGCAAATAGCGTGTTTTTATGAAACAATAAGTATCAAAAAATTGACACTATTTTAAGTCTGATTTCAAAGTGAAATTAATTCCAACGACCACAATTGGATTTAATGGTAAAAATATATTCTAATTTCACTTTAAAACCAATTCAAAAGATAATCCAATAATATAAATAAATTAGATTAAAAAGATGTTTTGAATTAAAATACCACATTTTACACTATTCATTAAAAAAATGAACTTTATCGGAAAGATACCAAAAATTTACACAAAGTAAATTTTGATGTCCCGATTCTTAAGAAGAGTTTTAATTGGTCCAATAGAATGTATAAGAGTGAACAAAACTATATTTAATGACGGTTCACCATCAAAAGGCGATAAGTGAACCTTTAGTGAAAACTAGGGCATATTCGCCTAAAATTGAATTCTTTCCGTATTTTAAGACTTTATCTTCTATTGGATAAATGTAAAAACATTTAAAAACATGTATAATCATATTTTAGTTATTTCTATCCATTCTCGCCAATACAACGGCTACATGTTAACTGCCATTTAAAATAATATTATTTTATTATTAGAGTGCAACGTAAGATTCCCAAGAAACTCGTTGTTGCGTATTGGGTACGCCATCGAGCATTAAATCCCCTTTAAAGTAATATTAATATTTGATTCACAAATATGGATAAATATGAAAATTTTATATTCATTATTTACCTAGGGTGTTACAAAATGAATCAGTGATGTTTCTATATAGAAATATTAATTTTATTTTAAGTATATATCATTTATTAATGGAACATATTTTCATTTTGTATTTCATATACTCAAACAACCAACTAAACCATTCTGAAAATATATAATTAAATTTAAACTAAAAATATTCCTACATACATTATTTAACAATGAAATAACATTTAATTTTAACAATTTATCCTCTAATAACCTCTTAATAACCACATATATGTATAATGGATTTCACAATTTAATTCTATATTGTTCTAAGTAAAAAAATTAATGCCTCATCATTATATTATAAAAATATTTTTTTTATGAAAACCCTATTATTTAAAAACTATTCCTCATTGATTACAAACCAATTACACTACCTTGGTAAAAAAAACTCTTTATAATAACAAATAATTTTAACTTATTTGTATGAGTAATTAAGTGAGATTTCGATTTCTTAGTGGAAGTCACACTTTTTTTGGTTAGAATAAAAAACACCCATTTGGTTTCTCTCTATTTTGGGAACTGGGTTTCCACTAAAAACCTATTGGGTACGTACTATTTTTCTCTTATATTATCTTTATCGAAACCTTCCAAAATTAATGATATTTTTCATATTAACTTATATACATCACAAATAATTTTATGAACCTTCTATTAGAGATTCATAAAAACTAAAACATTTCTATTCACATATGGTTTATTGTGTTCTATTGATCAATAATAGGAAAAAACCCTCCAAATATATTACATTGAATTATAAATTAGTTTATTTGAAAAAAAAATATCAATAATTTATTTCATTTATTTTTATCACCATTTTTATTATCTCGTGACCTACATTTTTTCAATTACAAAGAGATGGTAGATTTAAATAATCTGGAAAATGATTTAGAAAAATAGATTTTTCATGTCTGTTTATATTATATTTCATAATTATGTGATCTTGTATTTAATATTTATATGTCATAAATTTTAATATAATACTAAAGATGAACAACACTATTATTTCCATTGTCAATCTCTATACTATAGGTTTTTATTAGCGTAAAGTATTTAGATATCAATAAGGTTATCATCTAGTTAGTTATATAGTGTAAGGTAATGTGATTAGTGAATATAATGGATGGTATCTAATGGAATATGACATATTGAAGGGGAAGAGGTCCTATATATATTTTACATATAAAAATAGAATATGTTTTTTAAAAAACATCACGTAATGATCATTGATGTGGTAAATGATCCAGGATTGGGATGGTGTATGATATTTACATTCTATATTATTTCATATATTTTTTGATATTATTATACCACATTCATTAATAACATAAAATATAGTCTATTGGATATATATTTTGGTAAAAAAGTTTCATATACCATTAAAGGAATAAAACATTGTAAGGTCAAAAGTCATTAGATCCCTCTCATTGAATTTTCAAAACAATAGTGGTATCATGGGGGAGTTGGGAGTCATCATTGAGGATAAATAATAGTTATTATCCATTAAAGGTGTCAAAACACACTTTTATTGGGCATTGTGTTGGCCTTTTGGTGGTTTTTTTTTGTTTTGAGAATGAGATTTTTGTATTTTCACCAAAGTTTTCTTGATGGGTGTCTATAAAACTAAGTCATTCGGTAATAGGTTTTATTGTGGTCAGTATTTTTCACGGAGAGGTATCCATGTTAAAAAAGGGAACCATTGAAATGGTAAGTTTATGGGCATGTCTACTTCTATACAAGGATGTTATAAGAATGGATATTCAGGATATTCTATGAGGTTTAAATGTGTAGACCACCAAATTAAATTGTTTGAAATGGTATGTGTTGGGTGCCTCTTATATAAAACAAGCATCATAAAATTCCTAGAATGCCTGAAATGGTGGAATAATGAGTTTTAATGAGTTAAGTGGTAAATGAATATTTGAAAAAAGTAATATAAGGGAAATTATTTCAATTTCATATTAATGATGAGGTAAATCCATTAGTTTCTTTCTATGTCATGGAGAGAGTCCATGGGGACCAATAGGGCATTCAAATTTTCTTTTAAGAGTATCATGGTTTAATGTGTGGTGGTGGTTAAGATAAATTAATTGTAATTTTATTAAATACATGAATCAATGGTTTAAAACATTTCAAATGTGATAAATTTAAATATTTCTATGTATGTTGGCATTGTGGTAGTTTTTTGTTCCAATATACGATCATGTGGGTGGGGTATCAATTGAAATTCCCGTAAAAATTGATGTATTTATCTTTTATAATTCAATTTCCCCTATTTCCCTTGGAACCTTAGAAGAACTCTATCACCATTACCCTAGTAAAATTATTTCACATTTAGAGTCTAAACTCTTTTATATGTTATATTTAGTGCTCTTAATTGAAGTTATTTTTTTCAACATTATATATTTTTTATCTCATCTGTGAGTATTCTTTGAGAGTCAATTCTTGGGGAAACATTCTGGTGAGTTCTTTTTTAATTTAGTAGGCATTGATCCTTATTTCAATAAGTATGATTTTTTGGTTCGTTCAAATCTTAATCTAGGTAGGTTATTCAAAACAATTTCATATAATTTATGAAAATTTTAATATTATCATTATTTTTATTATTTGGGTGATTAGTATGAATTTTTATAACATAAAAAATAAATAATTAGATAGAAAATTGATTTTGGAAGTGATGTGAATGTTCTATTCAAAAATTCTTCTATTTTTTTAGTTTTATTTATTCTTTTAAATATTTGTTAAGGGAAATAGGAACAACAATGTAGTAACAGGCATGATATATTAGTAATCTATGGGAATAAAGTATAGTGAGAACCTAAATATTTTTTAATAATTTAATCCCCGTAAAATTAAATAATTTGAGTTTATTTTACTATTTATATGGTCACTATTTGTATATTTTACTATTTTATTTTAAAAAACTA
Organism: Viscum album; assembly: GCA_963277665.1. Classification (NCBI taxonomy): domain Eukaryota; kingdom Viridiplantae; phylum Streptophyta; class Magnoliopsida; order Santalales; family Viscaceae; genus Viscum; species Viscum album. The sequence goes on along the minus strand of OY728147.1, from coordinate 736,048,734 downwards.
AAATATTGATATTTATTCCCAAAATCAAATTTTAAATTTTATTTATAACTGAATATCATAATAAAAAATATTTGTTTCAATAATTATGAAATAAATTGATTTGGGAATTGAACCATGATATTACATATTCTTAGAATCACGGTGGTTGTTATTATGTGGCATGTTTGGTTGGGAGTATTTGGTATATTATTGTGGCCAGAATATAGTGTGGTAGTGGTGATTTGGTTTCATTAGAATGGATGTGGTGGGTTGGGTGGTTATATTACAGTGATTTGGCCATTTATTAACGTTTTTATATGGTATGGAATGAGAAAATAATGAACAAGATATTTGGTTTTCATTAAATACGTCATGAAAATATATTAATGAAATAAATGTGGTTAGTACAATGTAAATTGTGATTTTAATTAAACTCCTGAACATAGTGGGTAGTCATAATGAATTGGTATATATTCTATGTATGGGTAATGGGTTTAGTTGGGTTATATTAGGTTGTGGTGGTCAATGTTGTGTGTGAAAGTATTTTTTAGAATATAATAAGGTATGCTAGTGATGTATTGGGTGGTATTAGCTTTGATAAGATGTGGATTTTTTAGAATTGGACAATCTATAACTATATATCCTATTATTTTATTTTTATCTAAATACAGTCACACCAGAATTAGATAAACTAACCAAAAAACAATTTTTCAAGGTTCTTCATTTTTTCAATAATATCTAGTTAAGTGAATATTGATGTTCAGATACCTCTTATTATTGACACTCCCTTTTCCAATAGTTAGTGTCAAAGTTAATGGTGATTATTGATGAAAAAGGAAGATATTATTTGAAATGAATGATGATGAATACACAATTGGTGGTTATGCCCGGTGTTATTATTATTTATTGGGATTATTACATGTTAATTCATGGGAATGCGGTTTTTTCCTTCACGTTTACAGTACTATGATATTCGAAACATATAAAATGGTGACATGCACAACAATTGGTTGTGTGGTTAAGGATATGGAAGGGACATTCACATTTTGTTTGATGTCGATGTATGAGAGTGAAAATCTAGGGATAACATGTAATGGGCTGAAAATTATAATATTATAATGATTTTTTGTTCGTGAATTTTTCGTGATAATTGGTGAGTATTAATTGGTGAGTATTTTAATGAGTTGTCGATCGTGTAGGTTCTTGTTGGATATACAACATGTACACTAGAGAATTAATCTAATTTTATAATTATTAATGTGTGGTTTAAAGTAGGATACTACATATTATAGATCTCATGATCACACCAATATATAAATCAACATATTTTGGTAATCCTGATGGATATTTTGACAGAGATGGACCATATTATCTTATATATGGAATGTTTTTGTTGGTGTTCTACCTAGGAGTATTTAGGTTTTTTTGGGGGATTCGTGTATTTTATTTATTTAAATATGGTATTTTATTATCATGGTAACTTGTATTATATTATATTATGTTCAAATTATTCTGGACACCCATCTTTTATCATATCCTTAGCTCCATATATTATGGGTATGGTCTCCCAATCTATGTTCTATATTCTTTGTGATAGTCACCAAACATTTACCTATTAAAGGTTTTCTCCAAGGGTCACTCTATTTATCTTCAATTTTCGACAATAAAAGGTACCTTTGGGGGAGAGATTTTGTAACACCCCGATATTTCATAGTATGTTGTCTCTTCTATGAAATTCAATTATTTGTGTTACATGCAACACCGAGTTTGAGCGCATCACAACATACCAAACTAGCCATTCAAGAAGTGGTTATGCAAATTATTAACTAAATTTTGAATTTTATATACTCCAAATAATTTTAGAATCCATACTATTTGTTTCTTAAACGTAATATAAGAACAATTTCATTTTTTCAGATAAAAGAAGTATTTTTCAAAAAATACAATTTTACCACCTTTTAATCATTAATTTTTTTTAGAACCAATATTTAACACTTTTATATATTAAATTCAATGTAATTAAATTATTCTTTAGTATCATGACATAAAAATTTAATAGGGATAAATTTGTTTTACTTTTCGGATAACTTTCATATTTTGATGAAAAATGAAAAATACTAAATTTTAATTAAAAACAACTTTTTAAAATGAAATAATTTATAGTGATAAATTGAAATTTTTAATGTTTTTAAAGTATAATTAAATTATATTTTTTTCATTTTATATATGTTAGTTCATTTTAAGTAATTTCACAATTAAACTGGACATAAAAAAATGTCAATCTTTTGATAGTTATTATTTCGTAAAAACACGTTTTTTATTTTTAACAATAGGAAATAATTTTAAATTAATATTTGTCACTTATACGTTTAGAATTTTGAAAAAATAATTCCATATTTGTAATCAGGAGTTAAAATTTGTGTAAATAGGTAACTTTTATTTTTAGACGTTATGAATATTTACATCAGTAAATATTTTATTTACCTTGGTTGAAGGGTAAATCTACTAAATAAGGTTAAAAAATTTTATTATTATTATATTAAATTACACTAAAATGTGTCATATTCCAATTGGTTGATACATTTCCAACCATGGGCATCCTTGGGTCCATTTTGGGACCCCATGGAGCCACATGATAGTTATAATGACACTTTATATTAATTTATTTAATGTAAAGGCAAAAATGACATAAACCAATATATTTTAGTAAAATAATTTATACAAGGGTTTATATAAGTATTATTTTAGACAATAAATATTAATTTTAATTCTGAAAATATTTCCTACATCATGGTATTTTTTTATAATATTTAGACATTATATAAATAAAATTATTTATGACACAATAATGATGCAGTGTTTACCTCATTAAAGAATTATTTAAATAAATGAGAGTATAAAAATTAAACCATTATCCAAAACCTATCCAATTATTATTGGATGATTTTATTTTCATAATTTTTCATATTATATTCTACCTTAACCGGTTTTGGACCTTTAGAAACTGAAAATCATAATATAATAAAATAATATTTTCAAACATTCATAAAGTTCCCCTCCCTCCCCCCTTAATAAAATCCCTCACCTCTAACCCATTTATCACACCTCTCAAGCCCCTTGGATCGATAAACCTCTAACTAATTAATCTCAATACATTCTTATCTTCCTTTTAGAAGCCTTAAATTATATATAAGGAACTTCAAGAAAGCCTTCTGGTTCAATCAAAAGGGAGTTACCCGATTAATCTCAAAACATTCTTATCATCTCATCATAAGTTCTTTTCTTTTATTTTACTTCTCCAACCCCATAATCTCTCTTTATTACATTCTTTTAAAACAAAACCTGTATCCTCAATATATTATGTTTTTTATGATAATTTTCTAACTACACTTACACACACTTCTATCTAATGTGTATAGAACATAATGTTTCTATAGACGACAAACTACTACCTCACGAAATGATGATTGTGTAGTCTTATACTACCTCCTCTTATGGGGTCCATTATGATGTCACTGAGATTATATATTATATATATGATATTTATTTTATCTATAATATTTGGTAATTGTCTTTTATAGAATACCTTTATTTTTTCATGTTGTATATATATGATAATTTCATTTCAGAAAGTGCGGACTACCTCCCCCTCAATGTGATTTGACTCGTTCATACTATACAAGGAATGTATAAAGAATGGTGTTAATGAACATACATAATGTATATAAAATATTATATTATACTAGAATAATAATATACCTTTGTATCATTTGATCTACATTCCTTTTGAAATAAAAAAAATGAAATGGAAGTAGTGTTTATGCGTATGTACGGATTACCGTCTCCACGAACGTGATGAGATTCATTCCCAATCGTAACCATTCAAGATTAATTTTCATTTGATTATTATAAATAATATTTAAGAACATTATATCATTCTGGATATGAATCAAAAACATTCTATCCATAACAAACATGACTTATGTAAAAAAACTTATAATGGAAAACGAATTAGTTAAAACCTGATAAAATGATACTACTAAAATATTATTAACAAAGAAATATTAGAAGATCATATATGATATCATATTTATGTATCTGGTTCTTGAAATGTTTAAGAAAAATTATTTAACCAATATAAAAGATATTATTGTACCTTCGACAAAGGAAAAAATCAAGTTAAGTATTAATTTTACAATCTCTTTATTATCTGAGGTTGTTTTTACGTAAGTAACCATTAGGACCTATTTATCATCCTCATATGTTATTCTTAAAAATGTATTTTAAAACCTTTTTACTATTTACTAAACTATATTTAAAATTCATTTACACACTTTTTTGACCTTTAATAAAATGGTTTGAAAGGAATCATTCCATCATTTTCCAAATATGGTACTTTATAACCTTTTCGACAAATTAAGGTAAGATTGTTTTTAACATATATGGTGGATGTGGTTATTCTACACCATTATAAACCCTTTTAAGCTTCCCTTACAATATTATAATGATATTTTCAAAATAAATATTTTATTTTATAATTACATGACTTTTAAATGATTTAAAAATAGAAATAGATATTTCTCTCAAATAATTCTTATTTCATCTATGTGAACATCATTTAATGGATTTTATAATTGATTGAAGATGATTTATTATGATACAAATCATCCATATTCTATTGAAGGTTTTGTGATATGTTTTACTATGGATGTGTAATTTTTAAAACATTAATGGTTTATGGTTAACATATTAACATTTTGTATGCTAGTTTTAATATGAATGTTTATGTTATGTTTCATTCTCTTCATATGAGGAAAGAAATTGAATTTGGAAGTGATGTGTGTAGCCCTCTATAGCCCCTCAATACATCAGTAGGTATCACGAGACAAAACTAGTGTCTTGAGACAATGCCTTTAAAACATATGATTTGTAGTCTTGGAACGAGGCCTTGACTATGTGGTTATGAGGTTCGACATTATGAATTCCATCATTATGAAATAACCTATTGATATTACATGTGATTATTAGACTATTAGAGTATCTATGTGAATAAGTAAATGGAATTGATTAATTTATATTTTCCATATTCTGTTGAAGTTCAAATTTAAATTCCTTTTTGTTTTATTTTTATACATTGCCTTAGTTGTTTATTCTTATTTTTGAAAGGTTACGCTATATCGTTATCCTTACTGAGGATCTGAGCTTACCCCTTTTAATGTTTTATTTTTCTAAGGATGTGAAGAAGTATAATATGACTAACAAGCAGTGATAGTCTAAGAGATATGAATTTGGTAAATGGAGACAATTGTTTTCTATTTTTTATTATATAATGTAATGTAACATTCTTGTATTTAATCAATTTTCCATGATTGCTAAACCGATCGGTACTTCGAAACATGATTCCTTGTAATGAAGAAAATGTATTAAAATAATTCACCAACTCTGGGTAACTATAGTTGGGGTGTTATAGTTGGTATCAGAGAAAGTTTAGAAATAACCTTGGAAACTACATTTCGAAAAAACTCTGATTAGATAACATCACCCTAAGATAGAATTTGATATTAATATAGAAGAACATCCTAGATTTTTGGTAATGTAGATACTTTTTGTATTTTTTATGAAATACATATCTATTGGGATACGAGATGGTATAGGTGGCTCTGTAACTGAAGTACTTAAGAGTGAAAACTCAGAAATGGTGTTTCGGGCTTGACCTGGGATATCCTGGTACACCACAATGGGCCTTGCTGCACTCTTGGTTACAACAATTATGGGGGATATGATTTGGATAATTCACATTTTTATTACAAACCATTATGAATGATTTAGGAGTAAATATATCCTCAAAAAACATTTTTTTATTATTATAGATTATATTCATAATCATTTAAATTTACGTTAGATATTTTAAAATATTGGAATTATGCATTTTGATTCATAAAACTAACCTAGTGTATGCCATTTTTAAGAAATGGCACCCAGTAGATGGAATGAGAACTCCAGCAATAAAAATTATCCAAAGAGTAAGAAGGATCATATATTTCATGGTATTTATCCAACATTTAGAAAGGAAATAGTAGTCCATGTATTATCATCATATGAAGAAATAGTATCACATGTTAATAAGATAACTAATGAATTCTATGAGTCATATGGCTTTGATAGGATGTCGGAGAAGAAAAAGATGGTAGATATAAATATGGATAAATGGAATAAGGGAAAAAAGAATTTTCCCATATGTGATAAATGTGGAAAGAATCAACTTGGTAAATTCTTGAAGGGAATGGGAGTTTTTTATATGTGTGGAGAAAAAAGACACAAAGTATGTGATTTAAAGTGTAAGAAAAAGCTTACAAATATACAATGTTTCATCTGCAAGGAGTTGGTACACTACGTGAATAAATGTCCCAATCATCAGAGTATACCACAAATGATGTTGTTGGATAATAATCAAGATATTAAATTACCACATATAAATAGTAATGACTAGTTTTCTTATGTTAATATTAATTAATTATGTAATTGTAGTGTTGTATCAAGGATGTATTAGTTATAATAATTATGGAGTATATAAGGATTGTACTGTAGTAATATTTTATTAAGGATTTGAGATTGTGTGGTACCATGAAAAGTGACTCAATAGCAATTTAAACTTTTTGTAAAATACATGGTTGAAGGAAATATAAAATTTAATATGGTCCTGATATTGTGGTATTGATTTTGGAATAAGATATGATTGATTTAGATAAATTATGTAGGATATTATTGACTACATTAAAACTAATTAACATATTTTTAATTCCATCATTGTTGATGATTAAAACATTTTTGGATTTTAGGAGTATATCCAGTATTCTATGTTTTATAGTAGGAATAATGAAGTATATACCTATTCAAATATGGTTTTCTAGAAATTCATTTTATTACCACATTTTATGAGAATACACGATGAAGGTACTCACATGTATATTATGTGACTTTCCTTATAAATTTTTGATTGTGTGTTCCGATAGAAGTATTGTGGATAAGTATAATGGTTGGAATAGATTATGTTTAATATTGGATTCTATTGTTAGTTTAAATAATTTATTGATATTATTTTTGGATTGTCATAAAAAGGACAACCCAGAGGTCGGGCGACAACTCGTCACGTTGGGCAAGGTCACGAGACTTAAACCCACAACTGAAGGGTGACAAGGGTAATCACCTACCAATAGGTTACGTGATGTCCTACTTTGTATAATTTAGTTTTTTTAAATAGTCTGACAAATGAAATATGAATTCGTTATTTTTTAAACACTATACGATTAGGATAAATTTATTTTTTTTGAAATCTATTATCTTTTTGATTGAAATATGATTTTGTGGTAGGAATTAGTTGAAGGATGAAACTCTACATTTCATGTATCTTTTATTCCTCTTATTATATGAATAAATTAATTCCTAAACTTTAGGGAAGGTATCTTAAAACCAAAAACGTGTTATCCTAATACAGTGTGTTTTGTTAAACTGATGGTATTTTAAATCATCATAGATTGATGGATTTGAGGCCTTCAATTTTACACTTGTGTATGATTGATGACCTCAATCACTCCCTATAAATAATTACATTTTTCCTCCAGTTATGTGTCTCTAATTTTCACCAATGTTCTCATAATGAAGATCGTAATTTGGTGGTGTCTTTTTCATTTATTTTTCCATCTTCTTAAGACTAAATTTCATTAACCCAATTTATGAAGTGGGTTTTCTATAAAGGTATTTTCTTATTTTTAACATATTATTTTAAAAGAATAATTTCTAATTGCGCGAATGAAATTTATTGAAGGAGGGGAGAACGTAACACCCTAATATTTCATAGTACATTATCTCTAGAAATAAATTCAATAACTTGTGCTACATGCAACATCGAGTTTGAGCATACCACGACTTACCAAACTAGCATTTCAAAAAGTGTATATGAATAGTATTAATTAAATTTTGAATTTTATATACTTAATATAATTTTATAATCCATATTATGTCTTTCTCAGGGATAATATAAGAACAAATTCATTTTTATCAGATAAAAGATGTATTTTTCCAAAAATACAATTTTACCGCCTTTTAATATATATCCTTTTTAAAAAATATATTTGACACTTTAATGTATTTACTTTAATGAAATTAAATTATTATTTAGAATCATATGATGAAAATTTAGTTTGGTTAAATTTTGGGAACAATTCTGATAACATTCATATTTTGATGATTAGTGAGAAATACTACTCTGAATGGCCCGAAGGACTTATTTTTTATTTTTATTATAGATAATACCCATTTTAAGGGTTGAAGGGGAACCCGTACAAGACCTGTAGGCCCAAGGAACAAGGCCCAACATGACCCGCAATACATGACCTGAAGGCCTAGAGCCATACCATGCCCATAACATGACCCGTAGGCCCAGCCCACTAGAACTTCCCCTCCCTAGTGTATTGCATCATTGATCACCTTAGCTCCCCACCTTACATTTCTGATCGGCTAGCATTGCCCCGTACAAAGATGCACGGTGCCTGGTCACAATGGCTACTATCATACCCTCTCATTCTTCCAATCCGGTTAGCTCTGCATCTGGTGGTTGCTACTTCAGTTTCTCTGATCCTATTTTGGGGCATGTTCTGTGTGAACTAGGCTACTCCATGGTCTATGTGACCCAAAGGCCCTAAGGCCCGAAGGCCTTTGATGACCCGAAGGCCCTGGAGACCCGTAGGCCCAAACTGGTGGCTCGAAGGCCCAAATTGGGTGAATAGTTCTGGCTACTATAGTACTGAAAATTAACTGCTACAGTAACTTCTACAGTAGTGCTACAGTACTGTTACAGTGCCCCAGAAATTCATCTCCACCTAATTTTGAACTCGGGTCTCTTGGATGCCATGCAGGAGCCCTTACCTCTCGGGTATGAGCTCGTTGGCAATAGTGATAAATACTAAATTTTAATTAAAACAACTTGTTTATTTGAAATATTTTACAGTGATAAATTATACATTTTAGTGGTTTTAAAGTATCATTAGATTATATATTTTTCATTTAATATAATTTAGGCCACTGGATATAATTTCACATTTAAACTGGACAAAAACAAGTTTCAATCGTTTGGCAATTATTATTTCTTAAAAACACGCTTTCTATTTTGACAACGGAAATTAATTTTAAATTAATTTTACCACTTATGTGTTTTGAACTTGGGAAAATAGATTTCATATTTTGTATCAGGAGGTCCAAATTGTGTAAATAGTTATCTTTTATTTTTTTTACATTATGAATATTTACATCAGAAAATATTTTATTTACCTTGCTTGAAGGGTAAATCGATAAATATGGGTAAACAATTATTATTATTATTGTATTAAATTACCCTTACATTTGTAATATTCCTATTATTTGATACATTTCCGACCATGGGCATCATTGGGTCTATTTTTGGACCCCATGGAGTCACTTGAGAGTGATAATGACACTTTATATTAATTAATTTAATGTAAAGACAAAAATGACATAAACAAATATTTTTTTGTTAAATAATTTTTACAAGTAGTTATATAAGATATATTTTCAACTATAAATATTTATTTTGAAGATAAATAATATATCATACATCATGATATTTGTTTAAAAATATTTAGACATCAAACAAATAAAATTATTGATGATACAATAATGCTAGAGTGTTTACCTCACTAAAGAATGATTTAAATAAATGAGATTATAAAAATTAAAAAAAATATCTTAAACATGTCCAATTCTTATTGGATTATTTTATTTTGAACATGATTCTCCTTATCTTAAAATTTAATGATCTTAGAAATATTAAAACCCTTAAACAATTATATAATAAAATAATATTTTCAAACATTCCTTGAGTGCCCCTCCTCCCACTTATAAAAATTCCTCACCTATAACCCATTTCTCACACCATTCAAGCCACTTGTCTCATCCAAACACTTCTTAATTAAGTTTCATAAACCCCTCTCTTCCTCTTAGAATCCTTACCTTAGGCAAAAGTCACATTAAATAATTCTTTTGGTTCAAACCAAAAGGAGTTACCCGATTTAAAGGTAACATCTCCTCTTAAGTTCTTTTCTTTTATTTTACTTCTACAACCCCCTAAACTTTCTTTATTCCTTTATTTTATAAAAACAGTAGTATACTAAATATACTAAAAAAAAATTATTTTAATTATTTAAATTAAAATTACACACACCTCCATCTAATGGGTATATAACATGATGTTTCTGTAGACGGTGAACTACTGCCTCACGAAACGATAATTGTTCAATCATCTACTGCCACCTCTTATGGTGGACCTTATGATAGTATTGTAATTATATATGATATTTATGATATTTATTTTATCTATAATCTAATTTAATTCTCTTTTATAGCATTCCTTTATTCTTTCCATGTTGTATATATGTGATAATTTCATTTGAGGATGTGTGGATTGGCGGACCCTCTAAGTGTTATGACTCATTCATACCATACATGAAACTTATAAAGGATGGTGTTAATGAACATTCATAACTTAAATAAAATACTATATTATACAGTAATAATAATATACCTAGGTGTTATTTGGTATTCGTTCCTTTTAAAATTAAAAAAAATTAAATGGAAGTAGCGTTCGTGCGTACGTACGAATTACCTTCTTCACGAATACTATGAGATTTATTCCCCATTGAAACCATTCAAGAATAACTTTTTTTTAATGATAAAAATAATATTTAAAAACATTATATAATTATAGATATGAATCAAATACATCATATCCTTAATAAACATGACTTATGTAACAAAACATATAAAGGAAAATGAATTAGTTAACAGACGAAATAATGAATCTACTAAAATATTATTAATGAAGAAATATCATAAGTTCATATATGATATCATATTAATGTATGTGGTTCATGTATAATTTAAAAACAATTATTTAACTATTATACTGAAGGTTAATGTACCCTCGACCAAGGAAAAGTACAAGGTAAGGGTTTATTTCACAACCTCTTTGTTATCTGAGGTTGTTTTTACATAAGTAATCACTGGGACCTCAATATCATCCACATCTGTGTTTCTTAAAAATTTATTTCAAAATATATTTAATATTTACTAGAATATGGGTTAATGTCATTTATAACCTTGTTTTACATTTTTTTTAAATGGTTTGAAAAGAATATTTCTATCATTTTTCAAATAAGGTACTTTATGGCCTTTTCGACAAATTAAGGTAAGATTGTTTTTTTAACTTATCCGGTGGGTGTGTTTATTCTCTGCTGATATAACACCTTTGAAGCTTCCCTTACAAGATTATAATAATATTATCAAAACCAATGTTTTATTTTAAAATTAAATGACATCTAAATTATTTCAAAATATAAAGAGATATTCCTCTCCAAAAAATTTGATTTCATGTATGTCAACATATTTTAATAGATTTTATACTTGATTGAAGTTGATTTGTTATGATATAAATATTCCATATTTTATTGAAGGTTTTGTGGTATTTTTTACTATGGATATTTTATTTTTATACCATTCATGCTTTATGGTTAATGTATTAACATTTCATATTCTTGTTTTCATACGAATGTTTAAGTTATGATTCAACCTTTTTATATTTGGAATGCATAGGACTTAGTATGTGATGGGTGGATCCTACTATATCTCCCCAATGCATTGGTATGTCTCATTAGACATACAAGTGTATTGGCATAATGCCTTAAAAAATCATATTTTTAGTCTTGGCATGGGGCCTTGACTATGTGGTAATGATGTTCGGCAATATGAGTTCCATCATAATGAAATTAGCTATTGACATTTAATGTGATTATTTGACTACTAGAATATCCATGTGAAAATGTAAATGGCATAATTTTATTTATCTTTTCTATATTCTGCTGAATAATATGTTTAAAAAGATGTTATTTTATTTTTATACATTTCATTAAATTTTTGTGCTTATTTATGAAAGATTATGCTATATTGTTATCCTTACTGAGCATATGATTTCAAACCTTTCTATGTTTTATTTTTTCAAGGATAATAAAATGTAAAATATTACTAACCTGTAGGGACAGTCTAATAGATATGAATTTTTTCAATAGAGACAATGTTGTTTTTGTTTTTAATTTTTTAATTTAATGTAACATTCATGTATATAATCAATTTTCCAAGACTGTTAAACTGATCGGTACTTCGGGACTTAATTCCTTGTAATTATTCCAATGTATTAAAATAATGACCTGACTCTGGGTAAATGGGGTCAGGGTGTTACAATTGGTATCATATGAAGTTTATAAATAATCATGGAAACTAGATTTCGAAAAAAACTGATAATTGATCATTACCCTAAGATATAATTTGACCATTTTTGTAGAAGAACATCCAAGAATTTTGTTATTGATGATATTTTGTGATTTTTTGAAGAAATACATCCCTGTCTGGATATGTAAAATTAGAAGAAGCTTTGGAACAGGTATACCTAGGAGTGAAAACTCCAACATGGAGTTTCAGGATTAACCTAATGTATTCGGGTACACAACAATGGGCCTTAATGCACTATTGTTTTCAACACTTCTAGGGGATATGGTTATGATAATTCACATTTTATTTACAAGCCATTATGAGGGATTTAAGAGTAAGTAATTCCCCAGTGAAAACATTTTTTTTATTATTTTATATTATATGCATATTCTTTTCAATTTATGTTAGGTATTTTACATGTTTTGAATTATGCATTTTGGTTCATAAAACTAACCTAGTGTATTCCATTGTTTAGAAATGGTGGCCAATACATGGAATGAGAACACCAGTAATATGCATGATCCAATGATTAATAAGGATCATATATTTCATGGTATTAAGCCCACATTTAGAAAGGAAACTGTATTCCATGTATTATCATCATATGAAGAAAGAGTATCATGTGTTAATAAGATAAATAAATAATTCTCTGAGTCCTATGGTTTTGAAACGAAGCACAATAATAAAATTATTGTAAAGAGAAATATGGATAAAGGGAATAAGGGAAATAAGGATTTTACCATGTGTGATAACTGGGGAAAGAATCCCCTTAGTAAATTATTAAAGGGAATGGGAGGTTTTTATAAGTGGGAAGAAAAAGGACACCAAGTACTTGATTTCAAGGGTAAGAAAAAGGATTCAAATGTATAATGCGTCATCTAAAAGGAGTTGGGACACTACGCGAATCAATGTCCCAATCATCATAGTATAACTCAAATGATGATGTTGGATAATAATAAAGTTATGATATTACCACATAAAAAAGTGTAATGACTAGTTTTCTTATGTTGATATTAATAAATTACGTCATTTGAGTATTGTATCAATGATGTACTTTTTATAATAATTATGGAGTATATAAGTATTGTACAACAGTACTATTTCATTAAGGACTTGAGATTGCATAGTACCATGAAAAGTGACTCAATAGAAAGATAAAAATATTTGAAAATACAAGGATGAAGGAATGATAAACTTTAATATGGTCTTGATACTGTGGTATTGATTTCAGAATAAGAGATGATTTATTTGGATAAATTATATTGGATATTATTGACTACATTGGAACTAATTAATGTTTTTTTATTCCTTTATTGTTGGTGATTACAAGATTTTTGTATTTTTGGAGTATATCCAAATTTCTATGTTTTACATAAGGAATAAATAAGTACGTAGATATTCAAATATGGTTTTATGGAAATTCATTTTATTAACAAATTTTAAGATAATACACAATAGAGGTATTCACATGTATATTATGTGACCTTCCTTATAAATTTTGGACTCTGAGTTTGAACATAAGTATTGTAGATAAGTCTAAAGGTTGGAATATATTAATCTTGATATTTGACACTATTGTAATGGTTAAATCATTTCTTGAGATTATTTTTGAATTTTCATTAAAAGGGCTACCCGAAGGTCGGGTGACTACCCGTCGCATCTGGAAAGGCCGCGAGACATGAACCAGCAACTGAATGGTGAGAAGTGTAATCACCAAACACTGGCTCACATGATGTCCTAGTTTGAGTAATATAGTTTTTTTAGTATTCTGACAAATGAATTGTAAATTCATTATTTTGGGATCCCAATATGATTAGTACAAATAGAATATTTTTGAATTTTTTTATCTTTTGGAGTGAAAGATGAGTTTGTGGTATGAATTATTTGAAGGATGATACTCTACATGTCTTGTATATTTTTTTCCTATTATTCTATGATTAAATTAATTCTTAAACTTTATGTAAGTGATCTTAAATCCAAAAATGGTTTATCATAATACCTTATGTTTTGTTAAACTGATTATATTTTAAATCATCATATATTCATGTCTTTGAGGCCCTCAAATTTACACTTTTTGGGGTTGATGACCTCAATCACTCCCTATAAATATTTATGTTTTCTCTCCAATTATATGTCTCTAATTTCCCCCAATGTTCATTTAATCGCGATCATAATTTTGTAGAAACATTCTCATTTCTCTTTCCCTCTTATTAAGACTAATTTTATTTAACCCAATTTCTGATATGGGTTTTCCACAAAGGTATTTTTTTATTTTTAACCTTTTATTTTCAAAGAAAACATTAATATTGTAAGGACAAAATTTATTTAAGTTGGGGAGAATGTAACACCACAATATTTAATACTATGTTGTCTCTTTAAAATAATTCAATAACTTCTGTTACAAGCAACACCAAGTTTGAGCGCACCACGACTTAACAAACAAGCCGTTCAAAAAGTGGTTATGAATAGTAGTGACTAAAATTTGAATTTTATATTCTCTATATAATTTTAGAATCCATACTATGTGTTTCATAGACATAATATAAGAACAAATTCATTTTTTTAGATAAAAGATGTATTTTTTTTAAAATGAAATTTTACCGCCTTTTAATGGTGAACCTTTTTTAAAACCAATATTTGAAAATTTTATATATTAAATTTAATAAAATTTAATTACTATTTTTTATAAGGACATAAAAATTTAGTTTTTATTAATTTTGGGTTCTTTTCTGATAACTTTCATATTTTTTTGGATAGTGAAAAGTACTAAATTTAAATTAAAAACAACTTTTTAAATAAAAATAATTTATAGATATAATTTATAAATTTGAGTGATTTTAAAGTATCATTAGATTATATTTTTATCATTTAATATAATTTATGTCATTGGGTGTAATTTAAAATTAAAATTTAACATAAACAAGTGTTAATCGTTTGATAGAAATTATTTCTTAAAAACACGCTTTTTTGTTTAAACAACGAGAATTAATTTTAAATTATTTTCAACCACTTCTGTGTTTTGAATATTGAAAAATGGATTCCATATTTTGAATCAAGATGTTAAATTTTGTAAATAAGTAACTTTTATTTTTAGACATTATGAATATTTAATTCAGTAAATATTTTATTTACCATGGTTGAAGGGTAAATCTAGTAATTATGGTAAATAACTACTATTATAATAATATTAAATTACCCTAACATGTGTCCTATTCCTATTTTTTGATACATTTCCGACCATGGGCATCATCAGGTCAATTTTGGGACCCCATGGAGCAACTTGACAGTGATAATTACACTTCATATTAATTAATTTAAAGTAAAGACAAAAATAACATAAACTTATATCTTATAGTAAAAAAACTTTTACAAGGAGTTATATAAGTTATCATTTTTAATATAAATATTCATATGAAATCTAAAAATATTTCCTATATTATATTATTTTTTTATAAATTTTATACATCAAATAAATAAAAATATTTATGACACAATAATAATGCAGTGTTTACCTCATTAAAGAATGATTTAAAAATGAGATTATAAAAAATAAAACAATATCCAAAACCTATCTAATTAATGTTAAATTATTATATTTCAAACATTATTCATATAATATTTTATGTTAATGAGTTCTGGACCTTTATAAACCTAAAATCATATATAATAAAATAATCAATTTAAACATTTCTGAAGTGCCCCTCCTCCCCCTTATAAAAATCCCACACCTATATCCCATTCCTCAAAACTCTCAAGCCCCTTGGCTCATCAAAACTATGCCGAATTAAGCTCCCTACATCTCTATATTTCTCTTAGAATCCTTACATTAGGTATAATGCACCTCAAGGAAGCCTTTTGGTTCAATCCGAATGGAGTTACCTGGTTTACCGGTAACATCTTTTCATTGGTTATTTTGATTTATTTTACTTCTCCAACACCCTAAACTCTCTTTATTCCTTTATTTTATAAAAAAACAGTATCCTCAATATACTTGGTTTTTTATAATATGTATTTGAATTACACTTACACACACCTTTAATAAAATGTGTATTGAATATAATGTTTCGTTGGACGACAAACTACTGCCTCACAAAACGATGATTGTTCAATCTTCTACTACCACCTCTTATGGTGGCCATTATGAAAGAAATAAAATTATATATGATATTTATGATATTAATTTTACTTATAATATTCATTAATTCTAATTTATAGAATAACTTTGTTCATTTCATGTTGTATATATATGATAATTTCATTTGAGGAAGTGCAGACTACCGCTCCCTCAATGTGATATGACTTGTTCATACAATACATGCAATGTATAAAATATGGTGTTAATGAATTTAAGTAACATATATAAAATATTATATTACACTGGAATAATAATATGCCTATATAACATTTGGTATTCTTTCCTTTTAAAATAAAAAAAATGAAATGGATGTAGTGTTCGTGCGTGCGGACGGATTACTGTCTTTATGAACACGATGAGATTCATTCACCATCGTAACCATTCAAGAATAATTTTCATTTGATTATTAAAAATAATATTTAAGAACATTATACGTTTCATGATATAAATCAAATACATCATATCAATAACATACATGACTTATGTAAGAGAACATATAATGTAAAATGAATCAGTTAACACCCGAAACAATGATACTACTAAAATATTATTAACAAATCAATATTAAAAGATCATATATGATATCTTATATATGTATGTGGTTATAGTATAATTTAATAACAATGATCTAACTATTATAAATGAGGTTAAAATACCCTTGACCAGGGTAAATTAGAAGGTAAGGGTAAATTTCACAATCTCGTTATTATCTGAGGTTGTTCTTACATAAGTAATAATTGGGACCAATTTATCATCCACATCCGTGTTTCTTAAAAATTTATTTCAAAACATTTTTACTATTTACTAGACTATGTGTTAATGTCATTTATACCTTTTCTTTACTTTTTATAAATTTTTTTGAAATTAATCTTTCCGTCATTTTCCAAATAAGATACTTTATGGACTTTTCGATAAATTAAGGTAAGACTGTTTTTTAACTTATACGGAAGTTGCCGTTATTCTCGGCTATTATAAAACCTTTTAGGATTCCCTTACATTATTATAATAATATTTTCAAAATAAATTTTTCTGTTATAATTACTTGACTTATAAATGATTTTAAAATAGAAAGATATATTTCTCTCAAATAATTTTTATTTTCATCTATGTCAACATCCTTTAATAAATTTTATACTTGTTTGAAGTTGATTTATTATGATAAAAAGCTTCCATATTGTATTGAAGGTTTTGTGATACGTTTGACTATGGATGTGTTATTTTTATACCATTCATGGCTTATGGTTAACGTATTTATATTTATTGTACTTGTTTTAATATAAATGTTTATGTTATGATTCAACCTTTTCATATGTAGAATTCATTGGACATAGTAAGGGATGGGTGGAGCCCGCTATAGCTCTCTGCTGCATTGATAGGTCTCATGAGACAAAAAAGTGTCTTGTCACAAGGCCTTGAAAAAATCTTATTTTTAGTCTTGGCACAAGGAATTTACTATGTGGTTATGATGTATAGCATTATGCATTCCATCATTATGAAATTAGGCATTGATATTACATATGATTATTCGACAAGTAAAATGTCCACGTGAATATGTAAATGGAATTATTTTATTTATCTTTGCCATATTATGATAAAGATTAAGTTTAAAAGGATTCTGTTTAAGTTTTATACAATGCCATAAATTTTTATTCTTATTTATGAAAGTTTCCACTATATTTATATCCTTACTGTCCATCTAATCTCACCCATTTCTGTGTTTTATTTTTTACAAGATGCGAAGAATTATAATATGAATGACCTATAGGGATATTATAAGGAATATTAATGTGGTAAATGGAGAAAATTTTATTGTTTTTTATCATTTAATAATGTAATGTAACATTCATGTATGTAATCAAATTTTCCATGACTCCTAAACTGATCTATTTTTCGAGACTTTATTCCTTGTAATCATGCTAATTTATTAAATAATTCACCAACTTTGGGTAACTGAGGTCAGGGTGTTTCTGATTCAGATGGATTTATATAAATAAAAATGGTTGATAAATAATATATATCAGGGATAAATAATCAATCGTTAGAACCACATGTGTTGGTTACACAATAACAATAAGTGAACTAAGTGTGTGTTGTATACAAGGGAAACAAGCCATGATATGGGAATTTAAGGCCCTCTATGTTCTAATAGAGGACATTAATAAAATAGAAGATATGTAGTGAAGTTATGTGCCTTTTTTTGAAGATTTATAAGAGAGGTTCATTTATTATGATTTATTATTATTGTGTTTAAACAATGGTGATTTTTCAAAATAAAAAAATCAATAAAAATATATTAATTTTAATAAAAAAATTCCATACCATCAAGATTTGGAATTTCTTCTCTCTTGTAAACATTTTTGTTCATAATCTCCATAATGTAGGAATGGTGGGGGAGGATTGTTATGGTAATTATGTTTACAATATGAGGGTAAAACAAGCTAAGGATAATGAGTTGTGGATGAATGTTTTTTTTTCTTTCTAACATTAATTTTTGGCAATGTACGTGGGTGATATTCTCTAAATTTGTGATAAAATACTGGTAAAGGATCAATAGATTGAGTTGAACTTTATTTTCTCCAACACAAACTATTGAATTTTTTTGAAATATTTTTTTATGATACTTTTTTACCCTTAGTATTATATATTCTATCATAGAGAGTAGAATTTATCATGTCTCGTGGAATGATTTCTAGATGGAGTTATTTTTGGTGCTTAAATCTTTTATGGGAATATAATTGAAGTGATAAGAGCTTCCTTCCCATTATTATGGGATATGGATCATGTAAAATACCAAAAAATATGTTTATTGACCTTCTTTATTTATCCTATGACACCTTTCCTAATGAGGATTCAAGATATCAACTACTTGAGGTGGTGTTTCTCCAATATAACTCATAAGAGTTCATTTAATTTACATTTCCAATGTAATTATAGATATAGAATAAGTTCAAGGTGATTGATAAGATTCATTATTAAGGATGATTAAAAAATGATTTAAGAAATAGGAGACTCACAATAATTATATCATTGGGTTTAGGATCACTAACATTAGGGAATTATATGTTCCAATTTTCTAGGAGTTTGTCAAAACGTATTTTATTTAATTTCTGCAGTTCCAGTAGTACCCATGAATATACCAGGAAATGTTTGGTATTTTATAATGATTTTAAATATCACATTAAATGGTGATCTAAGTTCCAAATCATGAATTAGGGTTAGTATGGTATGGGTGTTTGGGTTCTCTTCTAGTCTCAACACCATATTTCTCATAGGTACTTACAGTAATCATTGTAGTTGTTATATCTTTATCAGTAAGGGTGGCTGTATTATTTTCCTCAAATATGATATGGATTTTTTTTGTAGTCATCCTAATTATGTCCTTCTCCCTGAGTGAAAAATAAATATATAATATATATGGAGGTGAATGTATTCACGTAAATTTAGGGGTGGGGTAACTATTGGGTGGTTTAATGTCATAGGAGTGCCAAAAAAAAATGGACCAGTGATCGTTTAAGGTATAATTTGATTTTAAAATATAATTTTCTATAAAATATTTTATTTATCATAATCACATAACTCCATCGCACCTTCCTTGTTATTTCTTTTGTTAATAATGGTAGAGACACTTCTATTTCCCCTAGTGTTGGATTTGGTAGTTTTGGGTTAAATTATTTTGTTTAATGTATGATGGTGTTGTGAGTTATTGTACTATAATCATCAATCATTATTGGATATTATTGTTTTACAAACGAAAACCATTAATTTTATTCCACAAATTGTATTAAGATTTTTCTATGTGTGTAGTTATAAATTTATCCCAATTTATTATGGAATTATATAGTTTATAGGTCTGGTATACGGTATTTGTTTCCATGAGATATGATAAAATGGGATATATGTGTTTATATTTCTTATTTTCACAGTTAATATCATTTTTAATAGGTGCGATATAGGTCTATATAGTGATTTTTTATTTGGAATTTTAAGAGTTTCCATATATTTTCATATATAATTTTTTATTCTAACCCATTTATGTGAAAATGATGTTTTGGATATAAATTTAAATCAAGTGATTCACCAATTTTTATGGTTATTCATCATATCAAACCTTTTGAGCTTCGAGAATTGAGAATCTCTGTCATTGATTTCATGTAGATGGGATTCTACCAACCCACTGTTTCTCCCTTGCATACTTCAAGGTTGTTTTATAAGTTGGTGGAGGGTGGTTTGAGGTTATGTTTGGATTATTAGTTGTTAACCAAGAAACTATCAAGAATCTTTATCCCCTTCTAAGAATAGATTATTTTTTTAACATATGTATCGAAACTATTGGTTTCTAATGTACAAGTTATGTACTAGGAATTTCCAAATGTGTTTTAAATTGGAAAACAACCCAATGTATTCATTTTGGTGTCGATAAAAAATATTGAGTATGTGGTTATGTAATTTTGACTCATGAATACAACATCTATGTCTATGGGAAACATTTTCACCATGTTCCATGTGCACCAAGAACAATTTCGGGACATGTTAGTTGTCAAAATTCCCAAATACTTATAATTATAAGAGGATAATATAGGGAACCTATGATCTATCTTATTGGATCTCAAACACCACTGGCTCTATATAATTTCTTCTAAATAAATATTTTGGATGTGTGGGATTCACATACATGGACAAGAACTTTTTTATTATAGGGTGGTAGTCGGTCCACTAATGATTGAGGTTCTTATTTCATGGAATGTCCTGTAGAATTTAATAGAGTTTGGTACCTTAATTTTTTTCAGAACGATATTATAGAAGGATCATGGAAATTTATAATTGATACATGTCCCCAATGATAAACTTTACCAATATGGTTTAGGATATCATATGAACTAATCACTGTTATGAACAAAATGACTACATAAAGAAGTATTTGATTTTGGTTTCCATTCTCTAACTTCTATAAGATAAAGTGACATTTGATGTCATGTAAAGTAATTACATATATTATTAGGGTGTGTTATAATATAGAAGAGGGTAGTGATATCCTATGAGTATTTGAATTTATATCCCCATGGGATAATCTATGAAACTAATTTCCTTGTTCAGTAGTTTTTTTTTTCTCTAATTTTTTAATGACATTAACAATTTATTGAGTGATTTTTTGATTCCATTCATCAAAAGTGCTTGAGGTCTTCCCTATCTCATTGGATCCTAGAAATAGTTTAAAAATTTCTATGGATTTTCTCTATGAATATATATTCATGATTATAGATACCCCTAGGGATGGAAATTTTGTTACTGATTCAGTGAGAATAAAATCATTAGAGATGTTTTCTAAGAGTCTACGGATGAATGTAAAAGAACATGTGTGATACATACTATGTACCCTATGAAAAATAATTTGTATAATATTGAATATGTATACCATATATTAATTATATTATACTTTTATGGTCAATGGAGGAGTGTCATATGGGATATTTGGATGTTGAGGTAGTGAAAGACCATAATACTCATATATATTCCCTTAAAGAATGGTTAATGGATGAGAATCATTAGTTGTAATTATAAGGAAAATTAATAATATTTTTGATGATGTAGGAAGTGTTCCTTTAAGAATTACAAGTATATCCTCTATTAGTGTATCATGTTTTTGATAAGATGTATCATACACTGAGGAGGAAAGTTTATTATCATTGGATAAAGAGGTCAGTAGTAAATTCAATATTGTGGTTTTAGTTTTATACCTTATATTTGTTGATTGTTGAGTTTTTGTAGTTTTTTTATGCATTTTTTGTTCTTGTGTGGACACAGGTGACATATCAATGAACATCGTCATCAGTCTACCGCGAGCTTAAAGGGGGTGTGAGGATTTTGTGTGATCTTGGATGTATGAATGAAATAATCCAATTTCCTAAGGATTAATAAATTATTTTTAAAATATCATATAGTGAGACTATATATGGATGTGATAGTTTTGTTCTATATGGTAAATAAGGATATTATTTTTTATAATGATCCTAATTTTATAACATGTGTGTGGGTTGTTCTTCAACGTTCTTTCTGCTCCTAGTTACACTATTTGACAACCTTATGCATCTATAAGGATGTGAAAGAAAATCAGACTATCCAGACTATGTAATATTTGTTATGGGATTGTATCTTCATCATTTGTGAGTGTTATGAAAACAAATTATCCATTTCTATAATGATCATTGTGATTCAAGAGTGGTTAAAAAAAATCATAGGATCAGTAGAAGACCTATATTGATCAAAGAATGAGATCTTTTCAGTTTAATGTTAGACATCATGTTTCCTTGAAGGTTTATATTCACCATGGGTTGAAGTGGTTCTGCAATGGGAGTAAGAAACTGCCCAGGTTTACTAGGACATTCAATTTTTTACTAATTATTATATTTCTTTGTGTATTATTTATACATTAAATAATATATGTAATATATCCATAATTTATTACATGTGTCACAAAACATATAATAACTTCATGATTACTCTCACATGATTTTTTTGGGGTGGTTGGATGTCGATGATGATGTTACAAAAATAGAGTGTCCAGTCAATATCATTTATTGTCTACAGAAGGGGTTGTGTGGTTGATTTTTTCTATAGATTCATCTTTTTAGGTGGCAAGGGATCTTATATGAGGATACATTGGAATTTTATTCATAGATTCATGCTCTATATATGGAGTTCTTTGATGTAAAAACATTAACAATTTCATGATATGTTTATTTGATGTACCATTAGAATTTCACTAATATATGATATTTTTTATACATTTTATGTTTTTGGGTGTCGATATTATTTTCATCATTGTTTGAGAGCTATCCCCTCAAGGAGTAAGGATTAGGATGTTGATATTTCATGTTTATGAGATCTTTCGTAATTATGTTTTGGTTTTTTTGTTATTTCATCATCCATAATATATATATTAGGGTGGGGGAATTTTTAACCGCTTTTAATTATTTTTATGGATATATTATGTTATAGATAATGATAGTTGTTTGATATATATCTAATGTAAGGTTTCGGTTCTCTAGGACACTCCCACTATGTTTTCCTTGGACTCGGAGGAATCATGATAGATTTTATAGGCATACTAAATGTAATGTATGAGTTCCAATACATTCATATATTCCCAGTGAAATGGTATAGGGTACGGTGTTCATCGATTTTAGTTTCTTTTGAGGATTTTGCATCAGTTTTTTCCATTACAATAAATTATTTTTTACGTGAGTCCATAAAAAATTATTTTTCAATTTTATATGAAACACAATTAGTGAAATTCTCATGACCATTAGTGTTTTTATGGAGTGGTCAACCTTTTTGAAATGTTATTCATTGAAATAACAAGATAAATGGAATATAGGCACAAAGATGAGTAAGTATTTTGATTGGTGACTTAAAGGGTTTTCTCTATTGGAACCAAGAAGAACACCACATTGTTTTCATTAGCATGGTGATTTTATATTTCCTCTATTGAATAATTGGTATACTAAAACAACTAGGTCTCAATTAATTGAGGGATTCGGAGTTGTGGTGATCTTCGAACATTAGGTAGATAGAATTATAGTGATTGATTATCATCACGCTATATAAATTTTAATTTTTATGTTAGTCAACATGGATTTATTAATTATTTAATTGGAAGAGGTCTAGTTTTCCTATTATACATTTGGAATCCATTTTTTCATTTCATGGTGAAGGATACGGTGGTGATAATGATTCTTTAATGGGGGTTTTAAAATGATCAATTCCAAGTGGGTTTAATATTTTTAAAACATGTAAAATTCATATCACATTCATTTAAAAAAATTGATGTTTTTTATTCCTATATGTTGTGGTGGGGGTGGGCTTGTCAAAAATTCCCAAAAAATAGAGGGACGAATCTTCTATTATTTGAATTTTCTTCTTTCCCCTTAAAACCCTTGAGGAAACCTATCTCCCTCACCCTCTTAAATTCTATTATTTTATTGTTCTTATACTCCTTTAATTATTGAAAAAAACCTACTATATTTTTAGATATTATCCCCTTTATTATTTTATATTTATATGGGTGGATTTTCATTTCATGAATCATCAATTTTTTATGGTGACACTTTTTGGATAGAATCGGATTAAGTTCCATCCAAAGATGATATTTCTTGACCATTGTTTCATGCATTCTTGTGTGGTGGTTCTTAAAACAATGAATTGTGGTAGAGGATTCAATTTTCTCCTTTTTTTAAAATTGTAAGATTATAATGTTTTTTTTCTTTGTGAAATTGGTATGAATTATCATAAGAAGATCCACAATTTGAATGAAAGAAAATTGACATGCAACGTGTATTTCATGTTTTTTTATATATTATTATGTTATTTCATGTGATACTTTCTCATGTATATATTTGGTAAGAAACAAAGGAATTACTAAGTAATAACATGGAATATGGATTAGTAATCTATGAAAATTAAAGGTGTTGTGAAACTAAATATTCAGTGAAAAACGAATACACCTTATGTTAAAGAACTAATGTATGTTTCCCTGTTGATATTAGACCCATTATACTGTGATTTTTTTTATTAAATACATTAATGTTGTTTTGTTTAAACACCATAATCACCTCACATAATATAAATATAATTGGTGATAATAATAGAAAGGTATTTTAAGTAAATATTCAATTGAATTAATATAAAAACTGGACCATGATATTATATATTCCAAGAAATATAGTTATTTTTGTTATAGCTCATGTTTGATTTGTAGTATGTGTCATGTTGATTTAATTATAATATTTCAAGGTAATGGTGAAGTGGCTTGTCTATAAAGGAAGGGGTTAGTTTGATGGTTATATTCAGGTGATGTTGATATTTATAAGTGATGTTTCCTGGTATTTAATGGGAAAATAACTATCCTGATTTTGGTATGTCATTAAATAATGAATGAAAATTTCATTATAATAATAATGTATATAGTATATTGTAAATTTTTAAACTAGTTAAACACATGATATTACCATGAACTCATTGTGAATTAATGTGGTTGATATCTATTTGGAATGTGGTTAATTCTAATTTAGTAGGTGTATATGGTATGTAGTTCATGTGGAAAAAGAGTGTGACTTATTTTGGGGAATAGTAATGATATTTTAGTGGTTTTGGTTTTAAATTTCTATAACATTTCTTGGATAGAACTTTGTCTGAATATCTAAATATTTATTTTATAGTGATTTTAATAGACATCCCACCTAGTTTGGGCAACCATACCATAACCATATTATTTTAGGTGCATGGTTTTTTTACTGAAATTCATGTTAGTGAGTAACGAGGTATTTATAACCCCACATCCTATCTATCCATTTGATAGTGATGTGTGAAATAGTTGGTGGTGATGCCTGATTATTGTGGAAGATGTTTTAAGTGATTCAAAAAGATAAGGAAATAATTTGTGGTGATTCTTGGTGGTAGTTTAAATTAATAAATATTTTCAATTCCATGAGGTAGTAATGAGTTTGATAAAAATCATGTTCATGATACCTTACAACTCCATACTTATGACATAATGATTTTGATGAAATGTGGTTGTTTGGTTGAGGATATACAAGGCATGAGAAAAAGATGATTGATGTGAGGGAATGAGAGGGGAATCCCTGTGGGGAAGTGGTTGTAGAGATCCATTCATTATATTCGTCATTATATTTTGTTTTTTCATTTTTTTATATTACCCGTTGTGTAATACTTAGTGATGAGGGGAATGAGTAGTTGACCTTGTACGAACTTCTTAGTTCAAATACAACTTCACTGGGGAATTAGTGTTAATCAACCATGATTGTATGAGTGGTCCTAATAAGTATCCTAATGGGTATAAATTTTATGATTACCATTGAATATATATGCAACTCTTTATGTAATTTTCAGGGACATGGTGACTGATATAGACCATACTAGATTGTATGTGTAGACTTTTTTGTCAGTTATTCCTCTCAGAACACATTCATTACATTATATTTTTATGATATTATATTAACCCCATTTAATGAATTATGTGACATTATTATAATGTTATATTGGTTTATTTTATATAAATTGTTATTTAGTTTTATTTTTCTTGTTTTATCTAGAACATAAATTTTTGTATTGAGGGTAATGTCTCTCACTAGGGGTTTTATACCTTTGGTACTAGACCCTAAACATTGGTCTATTGGGGGGAAAGTTTTAGGGGGAAACCTCCAACTTTATTTCAATCCCTGGAGGGGAACCATTGATGGAGATGATTACAACATGATTTATATGTCAATTGAGATTGACCTCAATACCTCATAACTACGATCAAATTTACAACATGAATTATTCTCATAATATATAATTGGTTTTGTTTATTTGAGTTAGTTAAATTTTTTTGGAATGTGTTAGTTGTTTTTTATGAGCATTCATATAAATATGTCATATATTTTTATTCAATTTTATTCATAGAAAAAATATCTTCTCAAATAACATGTTCGATTATTGGTTTATCTTATGAGAGGTGAATTATATTAAGAATTATACATAGTTTATTTCGATATTATGTAAAAAATTTAACTGTATAATGTTATAATGGGAATGGTATAGATTAATACAAAGTAATATCTCTTATGTCATGGTAATATATCATATATATTACAATAAACAACATTTATTGAAATTTATTATTGACAGTTGTTTTAAAATTATTCAACACATAAAAAAAATTCATGAATTTAAAATAATATTTCATTGAGAGGTATGATTAAATATTCATGTAATCAATGGATAAATCAATTGATGGTGAAGAACCATAATATGGTTCTAAAATATTGACCATTTTTCGATTATTTTTAATTATTTAACAAGGTATAAAAGAAAAAAAATAGGATATACAAATAATTAAATTACAATTTAGGATGATTAAATTTTCAAGATATCATTATTTTGGACTTTATAGACATTATTATTTTTTTAAAAGGTATATAGAGTTATTAATTCTCCTAGAAATTGAATAGGAATTATTTATTAGGCCACTAAATTGTATCTTTATAGTGTCATTTTGAATTTATTTTGTGACATTATTAATCACATGACATTCATCGCGGGGTATATGAAAAATATTAGGATGGTTTTTTAATTACTATATAATAATTAGTTGTATGATAATTTATTAATGTGTTATTCTCAAATACAAGAGGTTCAATTTTAGAGTATATTTTATCTCGACCCATGGAATTATGGAAGAATCACTAATAATTAAGGCCATTATTTCTTAAAATAAGAATAATAAGGTAACTATTTTTATTGGTATCTCTAGTATCATATGTTATTATAGTATTTTTATGCTCATTTTTTATCCAAGTGTATCTTATTGTTAAACCTTGCCTAAGGAATTTTCATTATTTTTTGTTGATTAAGAGGTGTCATTTAGCTTTTTCAAGTTTCAATTAGAAATGATTATGTCCTCAAATTAACAATATTCGTGAATAAATTCAACATTATATGGTATATTATTTTTCTAATCAATGATATGGTTCGACATTGAAGAAAACATGAGTATCCATTATTTATAGGTATATATAGATAAGTATTCATGAGTGTACCTTTTTTACAGTTGATTTGAAATATAAAAAAATTGAATCATTAAATATTTATAAATACAGTTATTTCCATGTTAATTTTTTATTTTTTAAATAGATTATAAGATCATGGGATATATCATCTCCAAATGGGACAATAATCTAAGCTAGTGAAAATGATTGGTTTTCAACCAGATTATTAAACTGAGATAATATATACCCTAGGAAAGGTTAATGTAATTATTGATTATATGAATTAAAAGACATATATAGATGTTTCCAAAGAGGTGAGTGAGGATATATAGATAATTAAACAATTAAAATTATTTTATCATGATATAGAATAGTTTGTTAGTGGAGATTTTCTATATATAATGAAAATTAATTCTATCTTTATGGATTAGTTCATTGATACATTTTTAAAATATTATTATATATTTTTATGGTTTCATTTTATTATTTTTTGAGATTATAAAGCAGATAGCTCAACAGTATAGAAGTAATGTACTATGTTTCATGAAAAGTTAAATTATTTTTAGAGAATGTGTTTCATACAATATAATCAGAAATATACCAAGGAAAAGATAATATATACAATTCCAAGAGTAATTTTTTGTGTCTCTTGGAATAAAAAAATTATTTTTATAGTTTTTAAAAATATTTATTACCATTTTATATCATAAATATTTTTAGTGAATTTCAAAATTATTTTTACAATCTAGATGAATTATAAAGTTGATTTGATGAGATGTTTTAATCAAATTTATACAGAAATTAGAAAATAATTTTATATATTATGGTTCAATTTGGGTTCTTATAGATTAATTTATGGAGATATACCCTTTCTCATTGATTAAAAAGTATTTTCTAGTTAAAATTATAATATGATATTATGTTTCATAAATAATGAAATTCATTTAATTCCATAAATTTTCATAACTAATTATTGTTATAAATTTACGTTTCACAAGAAGAGAAAACTGTTTCTTGATTTTAAAATGCATGGGGGATTGTAGGATGGTCCCTCACTCACCTGGTTTCTACCTTATGGCAACTTGATTATCCTCTCCCTCTAAGGGTTTCGTTCCATTCTTGGTGGCACCTCACCTTTCTCCCCCAACATCTATCCAACCTCTCCTCTCTTAGGGTTCCCTTATTCACCTCTATCTTTAGGTTTCTCACTCACTGAGACTTTCCTCTTTCCCAGTTTTTTCTCTCATGTTGAAAAAATTTCCTCTTGGTGACCTCCCATATTTCATCATCTCTTGGGGCTCAATTTAGGGTTTAAATCTAAGATTTTTATTAGAGTTTATATCTAGCTCTTTTTCTCTTTCAGTGAATTTTTAGTGTGTTCTAGGTTTCACTTTATGTCTCAATGTTCTATTCCATAGAGGAGTTTGGCCACAAATTTTTCTAATCTAGAAGTTGATCTATACCTTTATCCATATACCGATTATATAGTGGTCTCTCTGTTGCTCTAGGATGTGAGTTCGAGTGGTTTGGTGTCTCGTGGTGTGTTTTTGTTTGTAGGCCCTACAATGATGATGATAATGGTTTCCAGTTCATCTTTCTAGAGGCCATATTTCACATGCATTACTTGGGTTTCTAGGTTCATTTCACCCTTATAGGTAGGTATGGTGATTCTATGGAGGCTATGGGATGTGTATGTGCAATATGATGGGTGTCCATAAAGCTGTGACTGGTGATTCCATTCATGGGTTTCTTTTGATAATGGGGAAGTTATTTTTGTTCTTTTTATGTGTTTTGAAAATCTTTATGGGGATGTGTGTTCTTACGATATGCGTGGATAGGAAGGTGAAGGTGCAATGTGATTTTTCTGTAAGTCAGTGATGAAGTGTCCATCAGTGTTGAGCGATGTGAAAAAAAATGATTGTGATGGATGCTCATGCGATGACAACAGCAATGATGAATGTATCGGTTCCAAGTTGTGATGGTTATAGAGCTGACAAGATTTTGGATTTGTTGTCGGCTAAAACAAGGGAAGGTGAGTGAATAAATGTTTATGTGAATCAAGGTAGCTCTTGAACCAACTCATAATGATGATGGCTAGAACATGGTATGTAAAGTAGCTTAATGTCATTTAATTTTGAATTTGAAATTCCTAGTGGTGTGTTGATATGGTTCAGAAGAAGTCAGATGTGATGTTAGTCTACTTAAATTTGAATGTGGTGATGTTTTTTAAATGTGGTTCAGTTTTTTGAATCTTGTGATGTATGGATAACACATTCACTTAATTTGATTTCTAGAAAATATCAAAAAATGAACTTGGAGTGATTTTAACATGTTATTATATATGGATACATTAGTTCCTTTATAGGAATATTGAAATTAAGATAGTGTGATTAATAAAATAAAATGTATATTGAGAAAATACATTATAGAGATTCACATTTCAAAATAAGAGTATTTACCATTGGTAAAATTTTCATATATTAATTATTGTCATCGTTTAACCGAATTTTTCATTTAGATCATTATAAGATCTATAATTGTATTCACCATTATGTGTGGACAATATCAATGTTTCAATTTTATTAATAAAAAACATGAAAAAATACAACAGATCGTGTAGAGATAATAAATATTTATTTAAGAATTTCACAAAATAGTTGCATAAATAATAAAAAATTGAGGTCGAAACAATTATAGTTTATTACTATAAAATATAAAGCCTCCCAATAATTCCAATAAATGGTTTCATAAAAGTTTAATGATATTATTGAAGTCCATTATAATATTTTACATTTATAGATGTATTGGTGAAGTACATTATATCTTAGTGCTTCTTCCATGTGTAGAGATAATTAATTTGGGATTCAATGTTTCTATGCATGGAAAAAATAATCCTGAATCATCCGATGTGATTGATTCAATTGATATTGGTATTTAAAAGTACTCCATAATTAAATATTATCCAACAAATATTCAATATCATAAAGAGAGTTTTTTGTGGTTTAGTTGTTAATTTTTTAATAATTATTTACATATATTGTGGAATTAAATAAAGAAATTTGGAATGGTATTATCATATGAATGTTCAATAACCTAAATTTATTTAATATATTTCAATTATTTTTGAGATGATTTTTTTTTATATATTATTTCAATATAATGGTATTTTTTTGATATTATTCCATGTCTAGTCATTTTTATGTGTATCTATAAAAATTTTAAAGGATGAATAATTTTTAATGTGGGGAGTATAAACAGACATGAAAATCACTTCATTATATTTTTAAATTGTTATGGTTATTTTCATCACATTATATTTGAAGGGAAAGATATTAGTTTTATTAAACTAGATGATATTGAAATTATAATTTCATTATATCATTTTTCTAAAAAATTAGGTTTTTTATCCTACTATATGACTCCAATAGGAATCTATGTTGGTTGAATTTTTTACCTTATATTTATATTTAATGAAATTTTATTTTGATAATTTTAATTAATAAATTTTATTTTCATATCACACATTTGATTTATAAAATCATTTTAGTTGATTTATATGATTTTATTTTATCATCAAGAATTAAATTATATGTTTCATAAGGACATTAGGGGGTTTCATTGGTAGATCAATGATTTTATAATCATATAATTTACATAAGGAACTATGTAGTGGTTAATGTTGTGATTTAGTTGGGGTAAAAATTATTCTTATGTCTTATAAATTTCATGAACCTGATTGTATAGTTTGAGGAAAGGGGAACTCTCGGGTGAATTGTTCAATTCATGTTTTGGCCAACAATGATGATATACCATAAGGCAAATTTAAAATAACATAAAAAGTAATATTTTATTCAAAAAAATTATTGTTTGTGGATTCCCAAATAATTTTACTAATAAATCATTTTTATATCTTATTAATCAAAAAAATATCATTTTATTGGAGACATATTGATTATATCAATATTATATTATTTTCAAGTTGAAAAATAAATAAATCTATGGTAACAAAAAAATTTCTTGGGAATTATATGTTATTATTTAATGGTCACATTTCAAAGTATTTTAGATTGATTTTGTGAGAATTAAATTAATTTTTTATTTGATCATGTTAAAATTTTCTGAAGTCAATTTTTAGGGATTTTATGTAAATAGTTTATTTCTCATATAATAGTGAGAATTTTTGTTTTTAAAAATTCTATCACTATTATCAAATAATTAGGATATAATAATGAATTAATTGGTTGACAAAAAAATTAGAAATTATATATATATATATATATATAAGTTGTTAAATAAAGCAATATAACTGTTATTTTTATTTCAACAAAACCAATTTTTATCATTATAGTATAAAAGTGGTATTTTTTTCTAATAAAAATGATTTAGGTTTGTTTAAATATGTAATCATAATATTAAACTTTTATTATTAGTTTAAATGATAAATAAACATCCTTTCACTAATTATATACTAAAAAAATGTATATTAATTATTACTATAAAATATTTTCTTGTAATTTCGTTTTTATGATTAAAATGAATTTTTAAAAAAACAATTATTTGGATTTCGAGTATTTTTTTAAAACTATATTTAATAGCTCTATAAATTAAATCTTATAAAATGGAATTTATATTTGGGATCATAATTATAAATGTTGGCAAGAATTTTTATTACCTTTTTTAATTAAAATACTATTACCGAGGTAAAAAAAATTCACCTTTGTAGAGGGTAAATTTGGTTAAAGGGTTAATACTATCAGATAAGGCCCAGAAATATTTTCCCCAATCTTATCGAATGAGTATATTTTGACCAAACATATCTCCTACACTAAATTTTTCTAATTTTTAGCACCTCGGGACCAGTTCACTAATCTGTTACTGAAGCTATGGGCCTCTTCATATGCATAAGGCTGTTAACAATTAGTTAGGGCTAGTGGTAATATTGTGGGGAGACTATACCCCCATCATTATAGTTTATCACAATTGTGTAATTAAATAATAATTATAGGAAACATATATATTTAACTTCCTAGTAATAAAATAATCGATAGAATACAAAACTAGAATAAAATACGTTATCATATAATAAATTATAATTATACCATTTTTTCTAACAAAATAAATATATGAGATATAGAGTAATAATAATATATATAATTATTTAAAAATAGAAAAAATTCAAATTATAACTCTAAATTAATCATGAGAATATACTTTATCATCTTCTTCTGTACAACATCCATGTTTGGAAAATCAAGCATCCTAATATAGAGTGTCTAGTTTTTTGGAGAAAAACTTTGGTAGGATAATGAGTTTTTAGTAATGTAACATGAACATTTGGAATCAATTTAACTATAAACATTGGTTGGGTGACCTGGTAGAATAAAAAAAGTAATTATAGGGGAATAATTTTTATATTGGGGATTCTCTATTTCCATTGTAAATATGTACTTAAATATTTTAATAAATGACATGGAAATTGAATTATTAGAGGGTCTTTATTAATATCCTAACTTCAGGATAAAACCATTCAGTTCAGTCACCTAAAATTTGTTATTAAATTCTTGGAATAAATCAAAAATAAAGGTAACGGTATTCATATGAGTTTAAAATTCCCTGAATGTAGTAGTTGGTATTATTCTATACAACTAAAGTGATGTCATCTTATCGATGGGAAAAAGAGTAAAAAAATTATGATAATATACTCACAAAACATCCATTTGGATCCCAGAAGATAACCGGATAGCTACTAGTATTTATTTTTTAATCATGGGTAAAAGGGTCATTTCCCCTTTTTCCTTAATGATATCCCCACCTAATTTTTACACACATTCAAACTAGTGTAATTCCTCACTCACCTCCTCCACCTCATATTCTTCTCCCATAGATGTAAATACTTGGTTAATTTTCAGATTCATGTGTCGATAGATGCCTCGAATTAATAAAATTAAGGTTACACATCTTGATTTCATTTTATTCATGTTTTATTTCACTTTAATGTTGTGTTTTTCATAATTTTAAAAATACGGTCTATTTTAGGGAATTTTATGGTTTAATTATTTTTTTGGATTCAAGATAAATCATTAGACATTTTTGGATGAGTGGTATTCTCTATACATAAGGTTTTTTTTCTCTTTACATGAACCCATAGTATTTTATATTTTTCACCATGTTTCCATGGTGTGGACATATCAGCTTCGATGAACTTGGATTTTTTCAAAATTTAATTATTTGGTTTTGGTTTTTCATTGAAATATGCCTTTTTTTAAATGTTTTTATTATTATTGAAACTATAATTACAACTATACTTTGCATGCAGATGAATTAACCAAGATTTGGATTAATATCATTAAATTCAAAATTAATATTTAAATGTTTTTGAAAGGAATGTTTTTGTTGAATCAGCGGTTGTGCAATGAAAATCCAAAAGCATTGATAACTATAAAAATATTTTTTAAATTTAATCTAATGAAACAAAAAATATTAAATTGCAAATGATTTTAATTAAATTAATTAGTTAAATATATAAAATTGAATGTGGAATCCAAAACATGTATTTGGAGTAAGCAATGAAAATAATGTCTAAGATGGAGTAAAATTAATGTGTTTATATAATAGAATAGTAATGATTTTATATAATGTAATGTTAGGAAATAAATAACTTTTCCTATGGTTGGTAATTAGATAGAAATTATCCAATAAGAGGAAAATTGGTGTTTTTTCCATGACTAATTTAATTCATGATAGAAAATGCTTGATCTGATATTAATGGTTTCAAATTGAGTTCTCATTGATGTGATTATGGGTTGGAATTCCTTGAGAGGATTCCTTAGAGTCTATATAGACCTATATATGTTTCTATTTTCTGAATAGAGACCTAGTTTCCACTT
Organism: Viscum album; assembly: GCA_963277665.1. Lineage (NCBI taxonomy): Eukaryota > Viridiplantae > Streptophyta > Magnoliopsida > Santalales > Viscaceae > Viscum > Viscum album. Next base: position 736,013,851 of record OY728147.1, on the reverse strand, counting down.
GGGGACTTGTATGAATTCCCTAATGTGACAAAACCATTGAATTTTTAGTGGTAGGGGTAGTTGAATTCCTTAAAAAACACATTGTATTTATCATCGAATCATTATCATGAATTCCATGGGGTGGATTCCCATTATTTTTTGTTAATGTGTATATTTCTGTAATAACACTACTTAGTGTTGTGGATTCTATGATGTACCTTGGAGAATGTCATAGGACGATCTTCCATTAATTGTCTTGATTATTTTATTGTTAAATACTTCAATTTTAAGGTAATGATTACCATCAAACCATTATTTTAAATGACAATGATGGTTCATTATAATTATAAGATAATATTAGATCATAGGTATTCCAAGGGTCACCCCCCTTTAATACACTATGGTACTTATTCAAGGGGAATGAATTTTTGAGCCACATATATTTCATTATGTTATTGTGTTTATGGTTTCCTAAGTTGTATACAATTGTACCAATTAACCAATATCCTAAATTATGGATATAGATACAATGTATCTATAATATATGGGTAGTTCAGTTCTCAAATGTCATTGAGGACCTTGTAATTAGAGGTTTAGTTTTTTCTTTATATTAGTTTCATAGTAAATTAATTTTTAATTAGCAACAGTTCTACATGAACTTGTTATATAAGTAGGTTATATTTGGGTCACATTGGTGGTTTTCTACAAATATTTACTCACAAACTTTTTAAAATTCAATGGAACTTTGGTACCCAAGTACAATTTTATATATTTTATTTTTCTACTTAAGAAAATGGATTTTTTAAATGATACATGGTTTTGCATGCTTGGATAGGTTTGGATAATGGGACTATATAGGAATCACTATTTTTTGGAATGAGATTATATTAGTTTTATTATATAGTTTTATTTCTAATTGTATATTATCTCCCATGTGGAATACATCATGAAATGTATGGAATACCAATAATTATAGATTTTAATACTATCATTTTTTATTGGAACATTCTAGGTTTTATTTTTGAAGGTTATTTTAATTGGGTTATATGTTTTATATTATCTCATAAACTATAGAGATCATAATAATAGGTTACAATATTAACATTTTATCCTCAATGAATCATGATCTGAGTCGGTTGCCTTTGGCATATGGGTAGGTGTTCAATTGTTCGTGTGCCACAATGGCCCATGACAATTGTTCAGTGGAAAAAATTTCAAGTAAATACAATGATTTTATGATTCCATATTAACTATCTAAAGAACATAATTTATCATATGATTTGAGTTGAAAGGATAATGTATCATTAATGATGACATATTTATGACAACAATAAATAAATAATTATTTAATAATACTAGGATTGTAAATTTTCAATAGAAATCCATTTAACTTTTTTCTTATATGTCAATATAATAATCCTTATATGAAATAAATAAGATCACTAATAAGTAATATCAAGGTGTTAAATGAATTATATAATTGTTAATGGAAGGATTACTTCTCATGTTTAATATTGATTAAGATGGTGTTTTATGATTTGAAAGGAGGAAATTTTAATGAGAAATTTTTAGTTAAAAATGATTTTTTGAATGAATCTCATTGATCTCCACATTACATTCAACCAGGAAGAACTATGATGTATGGGAATCATTGGGAATATTATTAGTTTAATTAAATAAAAAATGATATTTTTTATTTTACTTCGAAATGTTTGACTTGTCAATAATTTAAATATGAATGAGAATAACTGAATGGGATAAATCAACTATTTTCAGTGCCTAAATGGATACGGTAGAATATATAAAAATATTTCATGGTGAGATTACCAAGGACCTAACAATTTAAAAATGTGATTTGGGTTCTTGTGCATCAATTGATTAAATGTTTTAATTTTTTTATAATTGATGTATTATTACTATATATAAACATGAATGACACTACCTAAATATATAGTTAGGTTTAAAAGAGTTCATCTCTCTGTTATATCTAATAATGACCATATATTTTCACCTAGTTTTTAAAAGGAATTTAAAATTCATTTTTTACTGACATGTGTTTCATTACAAATATTTACCCTCAATATGTTGGGTAGTTTTAATGGAGTGTCCAAACATTGGAGTATATACATCAATATTTCTCACTGAATTATCTAGGATGTTCAAATTAACATCATTAATTTGTGTAATTTTATTATATAAATTATTTTCAATTGAGTATATAGATTATATAATTCTTGGAAATATATGAAAAATAGTGTCAGAGTGCGGCCTGTTGGGTTGATGTGGAAGATAAAATATTACTGGGACCAAATTTTTTATATGATTTGCAATAATGGTTAAAAATTATTATGTGATATATGTGGATGTATCATTGGAGGAAAAATATTCATGATAATATCATCAAGAAAAGTCTTTCTCTTATAGTAGAATAATATGTTCATCTAAAAATATATACATGAAAATGTGTATTGTTTTATATTATAAAATAAAAATTGTATCTATTTTTTATTTATTTTTATTAAATTCTATGTAAATTTGGTTTAATTGAAAATTGAGTAGCCTTGTGTAATATTTTATCTATGGTATATATTTTTTTTCATGTTTCTTTTTTTTATAAAAATATGTACATGGTTCATCTCATGTTTTTGAGACCTGAAGTAGTTTAGCTTAAAGATTGTAATTCTTTTGAGGAAAATGTATGTTTGATCCTTGATTATATAGAGTACGTGTTTCACACTAACATAAATAATCAAGAAATTTTATTTGTAAGAACTATATTATTGAACAAGAAACTAGGTAATGTAAAAAGGTTATGAGAGAAAAATATCTTTATCTCTTTGTTAATGAATGAAATTAAAATGATAAAAAAATTATGTATATAAAATATTTTAACCTAGGAAATGTTAAATGAAAATTAATTCCATGTCTTAATAATTTTCATAATTATATTTTTTTCATTTATATTAATTTTAATAATTTTATATGAATTTTTTGTCAAAACCCCAATAGATTTATTCTAATATAAATATTTCCGTGAATTATATTATTTTAATTAAGATTTATATTTATTATTTGTATAACTATAAATCCATTAAATGGAAATAAATTTTTAATTTATTATATAAAACATATTATATGGGTGTTTTTTGGGACTTTTTAGAAATATTTCTTTTTTAGCTTAATAGTGAAAAATATCGAGCACTGGATGAAGATGTTCTCAGCAAGATATGTGTGGGATAAAAATGATGGGGGTAGCCTATAGTGGTGGTAGATGAAGGGGATTTTTTCCTTTTAGGATGTAGATGGAGGGTGGTGACCTTAATATATTGATTAGGCCCCTAAAAGTATGCTAATGTGGTCCACATGGAGGTGGTGCAGGCCAAGCATGCTAGATCAAAATTTGGGCTGATTCCTAGGCATATGGGCCACAGTTCTTTAGATAATTACTGGTCATAGTTTCTCTTAATCCATTGGTAATGGGACTATGATTAATGTAATTTAATTCCCATTAAATGAAAAAAACTAGAATTTTATTTATTTTATACAAATATAGTTCTATGATAAACTCTAAAAATAATAGTTTAAAAAAAATTTATTTAAAATATATGTTTTATTCTAATAAAAATAAATTATTATAATTTTAAAGTTAAAAAAACTATTTTTGGCCATTTTTAACGAATTTTATATTTTATTATAATAAAAACAATTTTTTCTCTTTTCTTTTAATCAAGTAATCATATGGTACCAGCATGTTTTAGATTAGTTTCAATGACCCTGAAAACTAATTTTTTAAATTTTAATCTAATAAATTATATATATCTATAAACAAAACTATATCTGGAATAAGTCATTTTTATGGTTAGAAAGTCATTTTCTTGAAAAGTATTTTTTTACACTACACAAACTAGTTTTAAACTTTTATATGTTTCTAAATCATGAAATTTAATATTAAAAAATAAACATCTTATTTTATATCACAATATTAAAATTTCATAGTGAGTTCAATTTCATTTTTGGACATAAATAATAATTATCATTGTAAATATGAGTCCCCACTATTGGGTGTTAAATAAGTTAAATGGGATGAAACTACAACATAAGGTCCAAAATTATTGTCTATAATCTTATTGATTGATTTTATTTCAATCGAACATATATCATCCCCTAATAATGTCCATTATTGAAATAAAATTAATAAAATAAGACTATGGTATCACATTAACACATTTAATATCAACATTAGTGACACTCTCCACACTTATAAAAGGATCCCTTCACCACTTACTTATATAGACACATTTAGCATCATTTCTAAACAAATATCAATAAAAATACCTATTCAACTATATTTCACATGCCCAAGTTTTCATATTATAAAAAATGACCAAACTAATAAGGCTGATGTTATATTCCAATGGAATATATCTAAGGGGGAGTTAAAAGTCTTAACTGATTTCCGTTAAATTTATTTCTTCTTCCAGATTATAAAAATCTATTATAAACAACATAATATAATTTAATCATTATCATTAATGTTCTTAAATTATATAATGATTAATTAACAACTATTTATGACCTTTATTACATCCAATTGATAATGCAAATGTAACATGTACTTATATGAATACTACCACCTCTGTAAAATGACATAGTTAATTTTCTCAAAACATAATCACATGGTTCATGATATAGAGATATTTAATTATTATGTATTACAATTATTATCTAATTATGAATCTATAAGGAAGAACTATTTTAAAATTTCCTTCGATACTATCTATTATAATATGGGTATGTTGTTGTTCATTGGTCTGAACTATGACCTCCATAAAGGGACATATTTCATTATTCAGGGCCACATTACATGGATAGTTCTATTAGGATTATTAATGTATAAAAACAACAACTATAACATGACTAATATTATGGAGATTATAGAACCATGGACCTTTTTTACCATGGTGGAACTATATTATTTGTTTTGGAGATTATGAAACAAACAACATCATAAAATCTATTATAAACATAACATATTTTGTTACTAATAAAACATGGTAACAATGAGATAAAACATTAATGAAATAAGTTACAGAACATTAAAAAAATATATTATGTATGTAAAAAGTTATATTATTTTATTATTTAAGAGTGTATAAATTGTATATAGTGAGTAGAGACATGAGGTCATAGATTATTTATTATAACATTGAATATATTTTTTCCTTTAAAAAATTTGTCTTATATATTAATATTATTTATATGGTATAGATAATGATGTCCTCTATAAAATATGTATTATTTAATTTAATTTTAAACTAACTTTTACTTATATTAAAAAGTATTAAAATAGGAATATTTATAATTTTTTCCTTAAAGATCATTTTTTTATTTCATATAAATATGTAATAAGATGATTTATAATCATATATAACATGATATAATTTTCCTTCCATCATGAAATCTGTAATTATATTTCATCAAGATCTTATTTTCATAGTTTTAGAAATTCAATTCAATTTCTATTATTTTGGGGAATTTTTCCTTTTTAAAGAGTTATTGAAAGATATAAATATCCATCTTATTTTTTTAGATGCTTCAAACATATTTTTTTATTTTTGATTCGAATGAGTGATATGTTTAAAATGGAAAGAATATATTTTTATTTTTCCTGTAAAATATATTTGAAATAATAGATAATAACATGTGGGCTCTTAATATATACCTTAAATAAACTATTTAAATATTTATTATCCATAGAAATGAAAATTGTAACATGAATATCATAAATTATTTCATTATGGGTAAAATATGAGTGAGAATTCATTTTATCATTATGTAAATTAGGTTCTATAAAACTCACTATTTACTTCGTAACTTCATGTTCTGGTCTTCTCACTTTCGACCATTTTTATCTCCCAATGGCGGTTCTTTTACTGCTAATTCTTCTAATTTTTTATTCAGAATGGGTCTCTTAAAATTAAAATTTTTTGATAGATAACTATATTTTCTCCCCATTTTCATAGTCATGTTTTCTAGGATAAATAAAGTTAATTCATGGACTTGATCTTGGACATACATTTACCTCTACTTCTTGGCCCCCTTCAATATCATTATAAAAATATAATGATTTGAATTCCATGAAAATATGAGATGGAAAAAATTAAACTCCTATACAAATAATTTTTTCATTCAAATAATTTCCTTCGGTGAATATCACACTTTTAAATATCACCATATCATCATCATAATTTTTGACCTTAAACCATTGTAAAATCCTTCTTGAATTATACTCAAACATTTCATCTCATTATATTTATTCTTGTTTTATATGTTCCACACCTTAATCTTATAATTCCATTATTACATTGAATATTCTCCCAACATAAGTCATGTTCTCTAGGTGGCCTCCATATTATATACCTTTACATAGTTCAAACATGGGATTGCTACATATTCTTACAATCAAATAATTTCTTCTAACTTTTGATTTAATCAACATCTATCGTCCAATGTTTTTTACATCCACTTATATGCACATACCTTCTCGATTCATAATTATCATCTAATCATGTCAACACTAAATCATTATTCTAATTGATTTTATCTTTGATAACTGGTTCTATATTCTAGATATCTATCTTCTATAAAATAATATTTTATTTATCTCATATCTCTATTTTTATTATTAAAATTATACTTGAATTTTATATGCTAATTTGAATATACTTAAAGATAAATATTATAAACAATTGAATTTATTAACTTACTCAATATTTCATTGGATCATTATTGGTCATTTTAGTTAAGTGTTTTTCTTTTATTTAATGAAGTCAATATCATAACCTGAAATAGTTCTTTTGATTCCTTCATTTGTTTGGGGTCCTCCATCACAAATTCTTTTATAGATTCTACTTCCAAACCCTACTTAGATAATCTATTTATTAGATTCCTAAAACTATAGATGTTTTTGGTTATGAACATTTATTATAAAGTAACATTCTAGGTAAAATTCAGAATTCCATTTTCATTATATCTTCCAATGGTACTTCACATCATGAAGTTATCTAAATTATTGAAGGAACTATTTTTAAATTATTTAAGATTAAAACATAGTAAACATATTAATATAGAAATGTGTTATTCTCTTCTGATAATCTTTATATCAAAAAATGTCACTAATTATTGTACAATTGTTTTTCCTCTTGGAGTGCACTCTTTAAAAGATGATCTATCATCTTCTGAATCATTCTTAAAGTCTTTAATCATAGTGTCTAATGAAAAATACTTCATCGCCTAAAATTTTTATAGATAGTTCGTCATTATCCTTACTCACTAAATAATCTTCATTGTAATATCTTTTCAACTTCTATAAGTATATCATTCATCTATGGTGTTCCTTAATTCGATAGTTCATCCATCCATAGTCAACTTCTTTAAATAGATTCATCTATATATTATTTATGTGGAACGTCGTCCAAAACATCAATAGGATAAATTATCTCTATTTTTTCTTCCATATATAGTTGTTTGAATGTTTTGATGGGTACTAATCCCATATTATGTTCTACTAAATCTATTTATTTTTAAACACCCCTAAAAAGCTTCTACATTACATTAATATACTCATTGACCTATCTATAAACTATTCACAATAAAGACAATATTTCATCATAAATATTATATGGGAACTATAATCTCACCAATTAGATTATTTTCAATATCGTACTCTCATTAATGTTAAGGATATTTCTCTCTACCATATTGACTACATGTACAAAGTCATTTTTATCTCCATATTTTTAAAAAATTATTGAGGAGATTATTTTCTCTCCCCCTTAATTATCTACATTTAATGCCCCACTTATTGAAATCTTAGAGAGAGGGGGTAAATTGGTAAAAAAAATTACTTCATGTTAATAAAATAAAGTGTAAACATAAATTCTATGAAAAAATGATAGCACCAATTTTCATAAATTATTTGGTCACAAATCAACTGAATCTATTTCTACGTGATTCATGCATAGTGTATAAAATAAGATTGATTAACTCATTTATTATTAATATAAATTTAAAATAACATATGATTCAAATATTTTTCAAAAAAAATTAGATAAATGTATTATAGATTTTAATTCAATATACATTCATGCACACATCTCATAAAACTGATCAGAATCATTCAATCCTATAAAAATATTAGGTTTATATACCATTGTATGATAATCATTAATTTTTCATCAACAAATATATTTTTCCCATTTTCAATTCAAACTTCATTTTTATTGTAAGGATGTGAGAATATAAAAATGAAAATTAAATATTACAGTATCATCATTTCCCTGGATTCTCACTATCTAAAGATTCATCTTCATTGTCTAGTTCTTATTACTTCTAGAATAATGATCATTGCATTAGTGGTCCACATAAATTACATAACAATAATTTCACTTTTCAAGAAAAATACAAGGATCAGTTGTAAATATGGTGAATATTTTGTTTTCATAAAGTAGAGAAAGGGATCCAAGATATTTTTTCCAGTTTAGAAACACTGATTGCATTATCTCTGTTTTTCTTTATCCCTTCAAAATTGTTTTTCCATGTAGTGGTCATCATGGGAAGCATAGATTTCATACATTTAACTTTTATTTTAACATAATTTATGGATTTATTATTAACATATATATTCATGGAATAAAAATACTTCTTTGTTATGCTTCCAACCTCCTTGATATCATCAACTAATTTAGTTGTACATCAATGAAAACATTTTAAATATTTTCAACATTCTTTATGTGATGTTATTTTTTACAGAACCAAATAATCCTTTCAAATGTAGTTTACATTAATTTAACAACTAATCATGTCTAGGTTAAATTGTAATGAAATTTCTTGGATTGTTATCATTTAACTTATACCATACCTATGATTATATATCATTGATCATGTAACTATTCAGAAGTAACTTCTGTTAAATTCATCGTCATCATATGACCTTTCTTCCAACATTGCAATCCACATGTTCCTTTCTCATATTGATTATCATTATTTTATTATGTGATATCTAATAAATTTAAAATTCATAGATATTTTCATCTACCCATGAATTTTCATATTATTTCCCAAAAGTATCATATTATCTAGGGAATGATATCTTTTGAAATGTTATTCTTTTATGAAACCTTCCATGTATCTCATAATTATATTCACCACAATGTATACTTAAAGTCTATCTTCCTTAAATTTTCCATTAAGTTATTTTGTCTCTATCCACTAACATTTTCTATGTTGTTTTTAGTAATATAAAACATTAAAATTACATTACCAAGGCCACTTCTTACATAACTTCTGAAAAAGTTAATATATTCAAATATATTTCATTTCAACATACTTTTCTTCTTTTTATATGGTTTTGAATACTTATTTTATTTTACATTAATTTTAAATTTTATCCCCACTATGTTTTCCCTCTTTTCTATTTAATTTATTTTCATATAATTCCATCAATTTATAACTAGGTGTTCTAACATTATACAATACCAATAAAATATAAAAAACATTATATTATTCCTTTTTTTATATATCTTAAATATTATATAGTTCTTTAAAAATATTTATTATAAATATTTACATTATTCTTATATAAATATTTTGGGGAAGCCATTCCTTTTTATTCTATAAAGTAAATTATTCAAATTAAGTGAGTTAGTGTATACAGATTCATCAGATTGAGAACATAACATTTTTTCATATTATCATAAGATGATTCTTCTAATAAATTCATATTCATCGTACCATTACTTTGAGTCCTTTTGGAATTAATTATTTATTTTGTATCTTTTTCATTAGTAGTTTTCTATGTTTTTTTGTGAACATTCACTATGAGCATCTTCATTATTTAATTTTTTATTTCTAACTCCATGAAATATTTGGCATTTCATTATTTAATTCTTCAAGAAATCACAATTTATCATCAAATAGAACATTATCATTTTATATATTTTATTCATTAAATTAAATTAACTATATCATGTAATTTTCATGTTCCTTTACTCAATTATTCCTTGAACTCCATTTGAGTATTCTTAACATCAATAATTTTTTATTGGTATCATTTCGTGCATGTAGAATTTCATAAAAAACTACAATTTTAACCACATTTGAAAAACATTATTACTCCAATAATTCATCCTAAAGGATGAATATTTTCTATGGATTTAATAGCTTCTTATCCTTTCCCTCAATGTGTTTGGATAGAGTTTTACATTAATAGAACATCTTCAATATTTCATTACATGCATCAAAAATATTTGATTCTTTCAATTATTGTTTCCCATGTATCCCCATCATATATAAAGGAATATAAGTAATAACGTCAAAAAATAAACTTTTCATATATTATTTTATTTTAGTTCAACCATATTTAGTTGAATCAACATACTCATCCTACAATAATGATATTAATGTTACTCTTTTGGATAATAAATTCTAATAGTTTCATAAAAAATATTACAACTCTCATTAACATACAACAGTGGTGGATCATACTATATATTTCTAGATTATATATTTCACTAATTCAATTTTTTTCATTTGATTCATCTATTTTTTATAAACAATCATATTTTTACAATATAGAATAAATTATGTTTTCTTATGTTTATTAAAAGTATTATTATATTGAAGATAAATAAATTCATCAACATCCCAAAATATTCACATAATATTAACTAGTTAAAAATAACTAATAACAAACTTATATATCCAAAAATATGAATCATTCCCTATGATACCATTTGATATTTATAGATGATCGTGTAGTCACCCCAATAGAGGTGTGAATTTTGGGTTATAATAATTTTACTGAGTCAGTTCAACAAAAATCATTACATTAACTATGTTGGTTAATCATCTATTTTTGGTTAATATATATATATATATATATATCATTAGATACTATTCCTAACCACTCTTACCTTATGTTATGCAAATAATGTAATGTAAGAATTAAATATGGATTTTTTAAAGGATTGGTAAAAAGGAGAACTCTTCTTCTAATCCGAATATCCATTCAATATAAAAATAAACACTACACATTACAAGTGTTGTAGTAAATAATCACCTTAATCCCTCAACATCCACTACACAATCATACATGGACATGTAATACACCCCATACTTTAATCCTCCTCATAAATTTGTAATATACACTAGTCAAAATATCTTAAATTCATATTGTTTTTTATTCATGAACCACAAATAATTGAGCAATATTCCTAGAGTACCTCATGGATGTTACATAATCTACCTTATGATAATTAAAAATACTCAAAAGTAAAACAATATATATCCTTCTTCTTGTTGAATAAAGTTTTTTTAATTCTCATTTTTTCATTTAGAAAAATGTTCTTATGAAACTCACAATGCCTTTAAATTCAACATCGAAAAATCTATAATTTAGGGAATAAATTCATTCTAGCTTTTATCCTTTTAAAAAAAATCAAGTGAAATCACTCAATATTTTAGACCTTCAAGTTATGGTATTGTAAACTTTTACCATTGTGGTAATCCAATGAAATTTTATGTACAATTTCACCCATGAATTTATTATTATGGAACTAAATCTTTATATTTTGTAATTTTTTTGATTTATAATTGAAGTGTTTTACCATTTTTATATATACATGATTCCTATAATGGATATTTGGGATATTTGGGATTCAGATTGAATTTTTAACTAACTCAAATTCTTAAATTTATAATATTCATTGTCATTAAAAATATCTCAAGATTTTTATTCCAATAAAAATGTGTGAAAATAATATTAAACTTATCAATATATTTTTTTATAAATAAAAAACATCCATTATGGGAATATATGTATTTGAATTAAAATCATAGCATCAGCACTATATATGACATTAAAAAATTGTAAAACCCATATATTGTTCTTCTATAACATTTTAATCCGATTCTTTTCATTTTAGTTATTCATTTTCCTCTAATTCAAATATAGAATCCATAAAATCGTTGAAAATACGCCTTACATAATTCATGGGATTTTAGTGGACCCAATATAATCCACTGTCATTTAGTTCGAACCTGGGCTTTCAGCATCTAATTCTAATGGAATCTTCTCTTCATACTTCCAATAAGCTTAGCCACCAGCTTCAGATGATCTTTCCTTATGATTATCTTGAAAAAAATTGTTATTATCTTCTCCTTATAATCAAATAAATTGTGAATTTTTATTCCAATTAATTATATCATAATCCTCTAGTTCTACCATCTAGATAAATATCTTCCAAATATTCATCATCTATTTATTCTCAACTATTTATTTTTTATCATTCATGTAACACCCCAAGATTTCATAGTAAGTTATTTTTTAAAATAATTTAATAGCTTTCACTACACGCAACACCGAGTTCGAGTGCACCACAACTTAACAAAATAGCTGTTAAAAAAGTGGTTATTAATGGTATTAACTGAATGTTGAATTTTATATACTCTCTATAATTTTAACCACCATATTATCTATTTCTTAGATATAATATAAAAACAAATTCAATTTTTCTGGTAAAATATGTATTATTCAAAAAATGAAATGTCGCCACCTTTTAATGAAGAATCATTTTTTAATCCAATATTTGACACTTTTATATATTTAATTTGAAAAATATAAACTTCTTATTTAGAAGCGGGACATAAAAATTTATTGTTGGATAAATTTTCTTTTCTTTTCTAATAACATTCATATTTTGATGAATAGTGTAAAATACTAAATTTAATTGAGAATAAATTTTTTAATAAAAATAACTTTTAGTGTTAAAATTAAAATTTAAATTGTTTTAAAATATAATAAGATTGTATTTTTATCATATAATTCAATTTTGGTCATTGTAATTAATTTTACATTTACCAGAAAATCTCAGCCATAGGTAAATCCTCTGACCATTTCTTAAGAAAGGAAAACAATCACTGAATAAGCACAACATGTAAGAGAAACTTATTACATGTCATAAAAGTCATACCCCTCGCCACACCCAGGATATAAAACTTCCTCCAAAGTAGCTGATTCCCATTTAGAGCTATCATAGTTCTTTAGGCCCTTCACATATTTTCGTCTGAGATTCAGTTTCTCTAAGGATGACAACTCCTTAGAGGATTTCCTGACAGAGGACCTAGTTGACACCGGCTTTGGAAATTCATAAACCTTCTTCATTCTTCTTTTAACTGGGGGAGGTTACTAATTTCCAAGATTTTTCTTCCCATCCTTGACAACATCACTAAAGGGAGGCCTTGCCAAATCACAAATATTTTCTTTGTCACCGTCTGATCCATCCCCCCATTTTCCAGCAATTTCCATCTCTTGGAAAACAGCAGTTAGGATCTGGTTCTGCTCATATTTCCCATTGATATCAATCATAGCCAAACACCATGGAGACTCCACAAAATCATTACCAACATTTCACTCCTTCCTTAAAACATCCTCTTTGAAAAATATTATATTGTGACCTCCATTCATTTGATGTCACCCATTCAAATCCTCATGCCCCAATTCCGGAAAACGGTTGCAAGTATCAAATGTAATTTGCAAACCACAATCAGAATTTGGCTGCAACTGAGATTCAATAATATCTGGACAAACATGGGGTACATCGTGGGCAATCCCATCAACTACACTCATGGCCAGATCCCCCTCCTTTTTCTCAGTATCACCATCTTTGATCATCCCACTATCAACTGTAATCTGCAAACCACAAGTAGAGTTCAACTGGAGCTAAGGATCCTTAACAACTGGACAAGCATGTGGTTCAGCCAAGCTCAATGCTATCTCCCCCCCTCCTTATTTTCAGCATCACCAGCCTTGAAAATTTCACTATCAACCTTTCCTACAGAAAATTGACCAATAGGATTGTTACCATGCTTCAACATCTCCCCGGAGGAAACTGGCATGCCCACCTTGCCTCCAGGTCCAGCACTAGGACTGGCCTCATCTGTACCTCTTTGATCCACACTATTATGCCGTGACAAATGATATTGTGGCTTGTGTGTACGTACGGATTGTGGTCTCCACGAACACGATGTGATTTATTCCCCATCGCAACCATTCAAGAATAATTTTCTTTTTATGATTAAAAATAATGTTTAAAAACAAAATATATTTATTTATTTGAATCAAATACATCATATCTATATCAATCGTGACTTACATGACAAATATATTAAGGAAAATGAATCAGTTAACACTAGAAACTGTGATACTACTGAAATATTAATAAAAAATAAATATTATAAGATCATATATGATATCATATTTATGTATTGGGTTCCTGTATAATTAAATAACAGTGATTTAACTATTATATATTATTTTAATGTACCCTCGACTAAGGAAAATTACATGTTATTTGGTTTTCATCACACTTTTCATTCCCGTGAGATTCAGGCTATATTTGACACTATTTCCATTTGTGTGGTGTATGTATTGCCAATGATTATATTATTTGTGTAATATAATTTAATTTATGGGTATTTACATCTTTGTTGTATCATAATTATTTAATGGGGTCTATGTTTTATAAGGTACCTAATCGTTAAGGGAATTTCTAATTTTAGTCTCCTCATAGGGTTTAACGCAAACATCATTAATTATTTTACTCCAAGACACTAGTGCAGAAAACGTTATTTAGGATGGTTATTTTTTATTTTTAACATCGGATTGTGACCGACGTTGTTACAGTAGACATTATTAAACATATTTTTTTACATTGGTTATTTTACAACTGACATAAAAAATATAAATCTGATGCGTTTTCCACATTGGTTGATAAAAAACCGACATGGAAAATGCTTCAGAGTCATTGTTTATTATGTCGGTTATTTAATAACTAATGTGGTATATAACCTTTCGCGTCATTTATTATATAACCAACAACATAAAGCACTCCTCCAAAGCCTTTATCGCATCGGTTATTTTTATAACCAACGTGATAAACGTGTCTGGCAAGAGGTTTCCAAGTTCGGTTATATAATAACTGACGTAAAAACATATCTACGACATCGGATATAAAATAACTGAAGTACAAACTATCCATTCCAATTTATTAGGTCGGTTATGAAATAACCGACATAAAAACCATTTCCCTTGAAGTTATTTCATCGGTTTCCAAATAATCGAATCTAAACCTAATACCAATGCATTTTTTACGTAGGTTATTTTATAACGGACGTAAAAAAAAATTTAAAATAAAACCGAACCACTGCTATACTCAACCAAATTACCTATAAAAAAGAAAAAGGTTAGCTAAAACAGACCAGAATAGACCAGACCCCCCCCCCCCCCAACCCACCCCACTAGACATCCTCCACCACACCCCTGGACACTCCCCCCACCCCTGGACTGCCCCCCACACCTGGATAGCCCCCCACACCCCTGGACAACCCCACCACCCCCTGGATAGCCCCCACACCCCTGAACCCCCCCCCCCCCCCACCCCCTTGTATACCCCACCACCTGGACAGCACTCCCACACCCCTAGACAGCCCTCTCACACCCCTTAAACACACCAAAAAGTTACCAAAAATAGACCAGAACCCCCCCCCCCCCCCAAATAGACAGCCCCCACCACACCCCTGGACACCCCCCCCCCCCACCTCACTAGACACCCCCATACCAAAAACAGACCAAAACCCAACCAAAACTAGACCAGAACCGTCCCACCCCACTAGACAGCCCCCACCACACCTCTGGACACACTCCTCCCACACCCCTGGATTGCCCCCCACCCCCACCCCCTGGACAACCCATTACACCCCTGGACACCCCCCCCCCCACCTCACTGGACACCCCCAGACAAAAAACAAACCAAAATCCGACCAAAACCAGACCAACCCCCCCCCACTGGACACCCCCTAGACATCCCCCCACTCGCCTAGACATCCATCTTGCCCTCCTGGACACCCTCCCACACCACTGGACATCCCCCCTACCTCACTGGACACCCCCAGACCAAAAACAGACCAAAACTAGAACAGAACCACCCCACCCCACTAGACTGCCCCCACCACTCCCCTGGATACCCACACACCCCTGGATACCCCCTCCCCCTGGGCATCCCCCAAACCCTTGGACACCCCCTAGAAATCCCCCCACTCACATAAACATCCCTCCCACCCTCCTAATACCCTCTCACCCCACTGGACACCACCCCACCACACCCCGGGACACCCCCCCCCCCCCCCCCCCCCCCGCCACCCCACTAGACACCCCAGACCAAATCCCAACCAAAACCAGACTAGAACCCCCCCCCCCCCCACCCCACCACACTGGAAAGGCCCCACCACACCCCTGGACACCCTCCCCCCCACACCCCTGTACCCCCCCCCCCCACCCACCCACCCCCTAAACTTCCCCCCACATTCCTGGACAACCCCCCACTCGCTTAAACATCCCTACCACCCTCCTGGACACCCTCCCACCCCACTAGGCAGCCCCACCACACCCATGGACACCCCCCCACCTCACTAGACACCCCCAGACAAAAAACAGACCAAACCCGGACCAAAACTAGACCAGAACCCCCCCCCCCCCCCACTGGACAGCCCCCACCACACCCCCGGACACCCCCCACAACCCCTGGACACCCCCCACCCCTGGACTTCCCACACCCGCTGGACAGCCTCCACACCCCTGGACACCCCCTGGACATCCCCCTACTCACCTAGAAATCCCTCTCACCCTCTTGGACACCCTCCCACCCCACTGGACAGCCCCCACCAGACCCCTGGACACCCCCCCCCCCCCACCCGTAGAACCCCTCCCCCCCAGACCAGAATCCATACCAGAAAATCCATCATAAGTAGACCAAAACAAGAAGTAGAGAAAAATTAAACATTCACATATATATCACTTAAAACATACAATGTCAACATAAAAAACTGAATCCAACCTAAACAATAACCAAATATACAATTACAATGACAATATTCAAAATTACATTTTACACTACAAACAACTAAAATTCAATCAAACCTGTAAAATAATTTGGCTATTCCACTTGTAAGTGTTTGACGTCTTGAGAACTATAGGGTTGAGGGTCATTGAATAGCTAATAATTAAAAGGATAGTATTTAACATGAATAATTATTAAATAAAATGAAATATTATGGAAAAGTTTAAAAGTAAATCTTACCACGTCAAAGTTCAAAACTATATCAGTTGTTATTATTTCATACATAAATCATAAAATATAATATCCTCATTCGATGACACCTTCTTATTCATGAAAATTATGTTTTAATGAGTGTAAATTAAATATATTATTTTTATGTAATAAATCAAAAGGTACAAATTATAAATTGATATTTACCTTTATATTTACATATTTTATCTTCACACTCCTTTTCTTTGTGTTTTTTCGAAAGTAGACCCATCCCCGGTTAGAAAATAATATGAATGGGATAAATTTAAAATTCAATATAATATATAAAACTATTGAGGCATTGAAAAACTTACTTTTCCAGAATTTTCATAAAACATTCCCGCACATCACCATGGACAGAGAATATCCAATAAAGTGTTTTGTTTATTGGGAAAAAACACCTAGCATCCAATGATCACTGATAAAATTAAATTTAAGTTTAGTGGTTTTTTATGTTAAATGAACTCTTTGATAGAGATGTGTTTCATACGTCTCAAAAAAGGAATCATCCAACATTGTGTGACTATATTCTGTTCAAGTCTTTCATCAATATAAAGCATTCTTTGTTCCTCATCCAATGAACGTGCTTTAGGGGAAATCAAAAGTGGGACCATGAATCCATATACATTTGTCTGTTCATTCTTCTAAAAAAAATTATAAAGATACTAAATACAAAATAGACATATGATTACATTTTAATAAATATAACGCATGGAAAAGGTGTTATGACTTATATGGAAAGAAATATTCAACACGTTGATTCCCAACATATGTCTAGTAACAAGATCCATGATATCAGTTTTCACAATCCCCACAGTTATTCCAAGTCCACAAACAAGAGCTTCCATTGGAAACTCATAATGATCCGCCAACAAATTTGAATATCTTGACAACATGTCAAGACTACAAGATTTTGTATCTGATGTCATAGTCATTTGTCTTTGTTATTGTCTATACAGTATTTCTTTACATTTGAAGTATTCCTGTAAAAATAAATATAAAAATATATTAGTTTTCAAATGATAAAACAACATTAATAAAAAAATAAAATAGAAGATATAACATACATTCCTCTATGGTAATGAGTCAATGAAGTATGGATGTCCAAATTAAAAAATGTATAATACTATGTCCAACTATCGTCACCTCATCAATAGGTAATGGTACTCGAGCTTATCTATCTATAATATCTTGTACAGTGACCCTATGATTCTCTACCTATAATTGTTGATGATGAATTGTATCTCTTATACAATATACCAACCCATATGCAACTATATGATGTTGAGGATCATCAACCTACAACTAGAAATAAGTAGGAAGCTGTGACGGAGGAGTAGGATAAAAAATGGGGTCTCCGGGCTGAGGAGGGGTAGTGGGAGCTACTGGCGGAGGTGGAGGATAAATAATGGGGTCTGGAGGGGGAGGTGGAGGAGTGGGAGCTGCAGTCTGAAATTGTCTTTGCATGTCTACAAACATAGACTATACCGACGCTCTAATCTTTTCCCCCATCATCGCATTACTATTATGAACTTTAGCCTCCAAGGATTCTATTTTTTTTATAAACACCCTCAATGTGAGAAGTTGAAGAACATGGAAACTCTTTTCTTACCGATACACCTACCGAATATCCTCATACACGTCCAGGATGTTAGGGCTTTCCCAATGCTGCAGATAAAATATCTTTCCACCCAGAAGCTGTAAATACCCCCTGTGAGCTCTTCTCAACAAGATAATCCTATATTAATTAATTGAAAATTTATGTAATGATTTAAATTATATGAAGAAAATAGTTAACTTAAATAAATAAAATAGATATCTTAAAATACACTCAGCTACAATTTTCGAATCTTCCGAAAGATATTTCCTTTTTCCCCATCTGATCACTCTTCCATTTTTCATGTCTAGATGGAGGGGATGGAGGGGCCACCTCTCCAGATCTTGAATACTCAACTGTTAATTTTTGTAATTTTTCCACCATCATTTGTTCTTCCAATAATGTATACCATCCACGAGATAAACTATGAGGATATACATTTTTTGAATGGATATCCTAATAAGATTTCCTTGTTTGCTGTAAATTAAGAATACGAAATGATTAACAAAACATTAATTAGATCATTTATATAATAAATATTATTAATATTTACATATCCCTTACAAAAAATGAATCTTTTATTCTAATTTCAACAAACTATATCCATGTTTCTTCATCTATGAAAGGATATATATGACATGAATTATCATGACTCCTATGACCAAAAATTAAATTAGATGTGATGGTTGATTTGAAATCCCTCCATCTCCTGGCATCCGTCGATATGTATTTCTTCTTGACTCCTCCAGTGTCAGGAATATCAAATTTCATCTTATAAAGAAGAGGTTAAACATATTATATATATACTAGAAACAATTAAAGAATAGGAAAAAAATAGCAAAAGATCTTACCAAAATCATCTCCCACAACTGAGAGATTATCTCTTTGCCCGCACATCTCCAGTCGTTGAACAAAATGCTTACTTTTCATCTACCCTGAGTTGGTACAAAACTCTTAAAATATTTTGCATTTAGACCTCTAGGAATTTCATCCTCATCAAACTCAATCAGTATCCTCTGATCCTGCGTATGGGAAAGTGATAATTTTGGTAAACGTGGGCACCCATGTTTACCAACTCTTGAACTCTTTGTCATAATGGGAGCACATGAGGAAGATTAGGGAACATCAAGAGGAGCATGTGAATGTTCCTCCCTAAAGGTATGACCAATATTCTCATCTCCAAAATCATGTGGTTGATCAAATAATTGATCTATCATTATCCTTCAAATCAAATAAAAAAACATTAGTTCACAAATATACAAATTCAAATATTACAATACCACTATAATTCGAAAATAGAATACTATACTATGTTACGTAATAGTAAACATCGTTAATATGGTATGAATTTTAAACAATTGTAAAGATGGTAAGGATGGTCAATATGGTAAACATGGAAAACATGGTAAATCTGGTAAACATGGTAAAAATGGTAAATTCATTGTCACTAAACAAAAATAAAAGATATATAATTTATGTAATGGTAAACATGATAAAGTAAACTTAACAAAATTAAAACAAACAAAAACTTATACTTATTTTGTTTTAATACATGTTTTAATAAAGAAAAAACTTATAATATCTAACATTTTATGAAAATAATAAATATAAACAAGAAATAAAAAATTGTTACCTATAATTTTAGGAATGTACGAATGGATTTTTTTCCAAAATTCCTTCGTCATGATCGTTCCTTATGGCACAAATCATGTCTTCAACCTGATCGTCATTATGAGTTGTTAATCATTACATAGAAGTAGGGATCTAACATATATCAGCATATTCATCAAGTTCATACTCACCAAAATATTTTTTCCCTTGTTAAATAACATCCCACTGCACATCTAATTGATCTACTATATAAATTTTTTTTTGTAAGTGATTCCATTATAAAAGAATCAGTTGTGTCTTCCAATCTATTCTAATTAGCAACAGTCATTCCAAATTCATTGTGTATGACCCTGTTGTTACTGATAAACCATTTACATTTAAAAACATGAACATTAATTTTAAAGTAATCAACCTCTCATATACCTTCAATCACTCCATAATATGCACTTGATGTAGAAATTGTGTTTTTGTCCATAGCAATCAAAAAATGCATTGCTTATGAAAACACCAATAGACCACTATTCTGAACTGTACTTCTATTGTCCAGATCTTTCATATGAAATGTATAGCTATTAATGTCATAACCGGACCATGTTATCACATTTAAACATGAACCACCCACTATCCATTTTAATGTCTCTGATACATATGATCTACCAAGAAAGGTCTTCTTAAACCATGAAAAGAATATTTTGTTGTGCTCATTCAAAATCCACATTTCTTTCTTCTTTGGATGACATTGTTTCAACTCATTAATATGCAATTTCATATACGGTTGAGAATCTGTTATTTTATTCAAGATGTATGATTATAACTTCTTCATCTATTTAGATGACAATAATTTCACTTTCAATCCATGAATCCCCTTTCACTCATTATTAACATGTTCATGTTGAAAAGGAGGAAATACTTTGTGCTGATCCACAACCAAGTACCTCGTACAAAACTCTGCAACCTCCTCAGAAATATACTTTTCAATAATGGAGGTTTTATGACAACATATATTCTTAACATACCCCTTTAATATTTTCATACACCTTTTAAAAGGATACTGGAATATAGGTCGTCAATGCTTTATTTCTCGAACCAGATGAATCATTAAAAGCACCATTATATCAGAAAAAGTTGGAGGAAAATACATTTCCAGTTGAAAAAGTATAAAAATTGAATCCTTTTCCAAAATGTTCAAAGCATTCACGTCAATCACCTTATTAGAAATTTAAGTGAAAAATAACACAACTTCATTATAGCCTTTTTGACACGGATGGGCAATATTCCACGCAATGAAACTAGCAGAAGTTGTTTCATCATGACATGACAATCATGATATTTCATACCTATCAACTTCAAGTCCTTCAATGAGACAAAAAAATTTACATTTGATGAATAACCTTAAGGCACATTGATATCATGAAGACACTAACAAAAGCTAATTTTCTCCCTCTTCGATAATGTATGACAATATGGGAGAAGAAATGTTTGTCTTCCATTAGGAGTGGGAGAAAAATCATAACGTATTCCCATTGATAGTAAGTCTAATCATGCATTCAACCCATATTTAGTATTTTTTTTTAATATCTAACAATGTTCCAATCAAACTATAATTGATATTCTTCTCCACATTCATGAAAACAATATTATGTATAACTTCATGATATCTCCAATATGGTAGCTCAAAAAATATTGACCTTTTCTTCCAAATATGTCTATCATTACCAAATTCTTGTGTCTGTCCAATTTTCACATCAAGGTTTTTCACCCTCTCAAAATATAGATCAGGGGATAAATTTTTTGGGGCAATATCAAATTCTTTTGATCCATTGAATGCCTTTTTTTAGTTTTCTATAAGTGTGATCCATAGGCAAAAACATTCGATGACCCATCTAGAATGTTTTCCTCCCATGATGCAATTGACAGTATGAAGTCTGTTATTCCCAAATTGGACATGCTTTATTCCCTTTAACACTGTATCGACACAAATTTCTATATGCATGGAAGTCATTCATAGTGAAAAAAAAGCACAACATGCAGTTGAAAATATTCCATTTTATAAGAATCTTACACCCTAATACCATCCTCCCATAAAAGTTTCAAATCATCAATCAACAGTGTCAATAATACATCAATATCATTGTCGGGTTGCTTCGGACCAGAGATCATTATACTCAACATGAGATATTTGCGCTTCATTCAAACATCATAAGAGAGGTTGTAAATTACCAATAAAACATGCCATGATCTATATGTGCTACTGAGGGTTCGGTATGGATTCATTACATCTGTGCACTACCCTAGTTTGAAATTTCTAATTTCATTTCCAAATGTAGGATACTACTCATCAATTTTCTTCCACTGTGGACATTCATCTAGATGATGTATGTTTCCATCACATAACCGTTCATCAGTATTCCATTGTAACCTTTTTCCATCATTTGAATTAGAAAATAAATGTTTGAAATGATGAATTATAGAAAGATACCAAAATACCTTTGAAGGGATCTTTGTAATCTCTACATCAACATGTGATTTATCTTTCACCTCATAATGTGATGTCCCACATTTAGGACACTCTGACAGAAATTTATATTCCATCCAATATATCAAACAGTCATTCAGATAGGCATGTATTTTCTTGTATCCCAATCCCATCAGGCATAATACTATCTTGGCCTTATAATGTGAATCTGGAAGATCATTATCTTTTGGAAAAATATCTTTCATCAATTGTAGTAGCTCTGTAAAACTTCTATCACTCCAACCATGTTTCCTCTTCAGGTAAATAAATCCTAACAATGCAGAAGAAATCGTAAAATTTGTACAACCAAGATATAATGGTTTCTCAGCATCACCATATTGACATGAAACTGTCGATTCTATCTCAATTTGTTCTGCTGCAATATCGTGAATCATTTCTTCAATTCCATTAGAGTCACCATCTTACGAATCTTCATCAGCAGTGACATTCCATCCAGTTTCACCATGCCAAATACAAGGGCTATAACTCGGATTAAAACCATGACAAATCAGATGATCATTTATCTTTCTACTTTTTAACTTCTTCATATTCAAACATTTCAGGCATGGACAGAAACAAATATCACTACATGGAACAATACATTTAGAAAATTCCAAAAATGCATCAACACCTTCCTCATATTCATTTCCCATTCGATGTGCCATAATCCAACATCGACTCATTATTACCTATAACAAATATCATGATTATACATCTTTTTAAGAAAACACTAATATATGTTTATATGAAAAAAATAATAATTTGAATGTAAAACAATTATGAAATATAAAACAAATCTTTGTGTATTTTAAAAAAATATTCTTGAATATGATTTTAAAAAGAAAATATAGTTATATATAAAAGTTTTAAATTCATCAGGGATCCTTTCTTCATAAGGTTCAAAAAGAATACATCCTGGGGCATCAGGATACCAAATTCACCCTTTCGTAAAAAATAAATATTACATATAAATATTAAAATATGTATACATTCACTACTGAAAATTGCCCAGATCCTAATGATTTGAAACCTCTGGATATCCCCCACCCCTCTGGACAGCCCCCCACCCCTTGGACACCACCCCACCCCATGGACATCACCACCACCCCTCCTGGACACCACCTCCACCCCCTACCCCCTTGGAAACCCATGTGGACACCCCAACCCCCAAGACACCCCCACCACCTTCGACACCACCCCCACCCCCTTGGACACCCCCTGGACACCACCACCCCCTTCGACAACCCCCCCACACCCCACTGGACAGCCCCCCACCCCTGGACATCCCCCCACCCTACTAGACAACCCCCGTCCCACCCCCATGGACACCCCCAACCCTCCTAATAACCCTAGAACACATTGATTACTATTAAACCATCAATTTAAAAATGACCAAACATCCCTAATAATAGAAATAATGAAGAGGAAGAATTAGTGGACGAACAAGGAAAAAAGAAACAAATAATAAATGAAGAAGAACATGGAATAAGTAACTTATTTAATGAAATTCCTTGGAATCCAAGAAAACGATGGGGCCTCCAATGGTTATAGAAAATTGGAGAAAATGGATTAAACCTGAGAAAAAAATCAAAATTAAAATAAAAACTCAGATGGATAAAATCACAGTTTAAAGCCTATCATCACAGCACAATGGGGTTAGGATGACTGCACATCTTTGAAAACCACGACATGGTCTCCCAATAACCCATAATTCTCTCATAGTCAATGTATGGTCAAAATATATATAACCAAATAGAATTATATTGCAACACCCCTCATCTTTTCATAATGATTCAATCCTTAAAAATCATAGTGTAAACCTCAAACATAGACTGTACCAACCCCCTTGGACATCACCCCCCACCACCTTGGACACCACCCCCACCCCCATAAAAGAAACTAATAAATTATAGCCTAATATCCATGAAACAATACAATCATCATGTAATAATCTCACAAACCACGATGCAATAGTCAATCCCAACAGGAAATTATCCTCCACCCACTTGGCCACCACCCCCACCTCCTTGGACACCCCCTGGACACCAACCCCACACCCTTGGACATGACCTGGACACCACCACCCCCTTGGACAGCCCCCACCCCTCTGAACATCCCCGCCCCCCCCCTGGACAACCCCCACACCTCTAGACACCCCCCCACCCCCTTGGACACCTTCCACCCCTCCTGGACACCACCCCCACCTCCTCCTTCCTTGGACACTCCCTTGACACCCCCCCAGCCCTCTAGACAGCCCCCCCCCCCAGACAACCCCCCAAACCCTCTGGATAGGCCCCACCCCCTTGGACAGCCCCCACCCCCTTGGACAGCCCCCACCCCCTTCGACACCCCAACCCCCACCCCCTTCGACACCCCAACCCCCACCCCCTTCGACACCACAAGCCCCACCCCCTTCGACCCCCCCCCCCCACCCCACACACCCCTGGACTGCCCCCCCCCCCCACCACCACCACCACCACCACCACCACCACGGACACACTGGACACCCCCAACCCTCTAGACATCCCCCAAACCCTCTGGACACCACCCCCACCTCATTGGACAACCCCTAGACACCACCACCCCATTAGAAATCCCCCCCCCCCACCCCTCTGGACAGCCCCCCACACCTCTAGACATCCCCCACCCCCGGGACATCCCCCCACACCTCTAGATAGCTCCCCCCCCCCCTTCAACACCCCCCACAACTCCTAGACACCACCCCCCACCCCCTTCAACACCCCCCACAACTCCTAGACACCACCCCCCCACCCCTACCCCCTTGGACACCCCCTACACACCCCAACCCTCTAGACAGCCCCCCCTGGACAACCCCCCCATACACTTTGTACAGGCCCCCACCCCCTTGGACAGCCCCCCCCCCCCCCCCCCGAACCCTATGGACAGCCCCCAAACCCTCTTGACAGCCCCCACCCCTCGTGGACAGCCCCTGAACCCCCTGGACACCATCCCCACCCCCTTTGACATCCTCTACACCCTCTTGGACACCCCAACCCCTTGGATATCCCCCACACCCCCTGAACACCACCCTCACCCCCTTTGACACCCCCTGGACACCCCCACCCAACTGGACAGCCCACCCAACCCCCCTGGAAACCCCATCCCACTTGCACAGCCCCCACCCCCTTGGAAACACCATGTACGCACACACACACATGATAGAACAGAAAAAAATGTAAACATGCATGATATCACTTCCATAGGTTTATCTTACTAGAAAATAATTTATCATGGTATAGATGAACACTATGAAACTGACCATCATAGAAATACCAATGAAAAATAACATCTCAACAAATTAGTTTAGGTTATCATGGAAAAAAACTGAAAAGGAGTCGTGTGAGGATTACTTGAGTGTTCTAAGTCGGCCTGATAGATCTGATAATAATAAATATGAAGAATGATGTTGGCAGAATGATTTTGGGGGGTACGACTTCGATGAATTGATTCTAGGTTTTCCACGTGAGAGAGACGAGTCACAGGTCACCCGATCGAGGGAAACAGAATGACTGTATACTGGGTACGATAAATCATTTAAAATATTTATCATGTCGGTTATTTAATAAATGTAGTCATAAACTATTTTTTTAATGTTTATAACATCGGTTATTTAATAACCAATGTACAAAACTTTTTATCACATCGGTTATAAAATAACCGACATGATATATGTTGCTTTATACCGATGTGATAAATTGATGAGATTGGGTTTATCACATCGGTTTTTTTATAACAGACATGGTAATGTGATGAGATTTCATTTATCGCATAGATTATAATATAACTGTCATGATAAAGCTTCAAGATTTCCTTTATCACATCAGTTATTTTATAACCAACGTGATAAAGCACGCCAGATTCAATTTTCACGTCGATTCTACAATAACCGACATAGAAAAGCTAATCTCCATATATTTAAGGTCGGTTATTTTATAACCGACGTAAAATAAGGATCCTAATTAATATATCACATTGGTTATAAAATAAACGATGTGATATATCGATCATTAATTTTTTCCACATCGGTTATATAGAACCGATGTGAAAAATGCCAACTTGTTAAATATTTTTTCCACTAGTGAGATTATGTCTGAAATCACTATTTATTTATTTATGTAGAAATTTACACTCCCTATTTTTTGGATATACATTTAATACACATAATCACTCCATTGATAAATTCCCAAGTTATTGATATGATCTTGATAAGATTAATCTTAACTCAATTTCCATTCATTGATTTAAACATCTGAATCATCGGTGTTGTTTTTTCTGGAATATGGGTGAATGTCCTATGAATTATTTACACATAATATAAAATAATACCAAGAGTATTTATATTTCTCACAGATATTTATGTAATTTATTTGTTTTTAATCTAAGGATACAGTCTTTATAATGGATTCCATATAAATTTACATTCCACTGAGACTTCATTGTTGTTATTCACCAATTCGCTTTCATATGGTGTATATACTATCTATTGACATATTATATCACAAATCCCTTTTTTTGCATGATATTATAATGTTTTTATTACCTCAATTATTTGTATTCAATCATATCTCTTATGGTTAGGAACTCTAACTAAAACATCATTTTAAATGTTTTAATGATTTATTCTTCAGAATATTTCTCCTTAATGTCCATGTTTTAAATATGGTTTTAAGGATTTATTTTTATGGACATGAATATTAAAAAATTAAAATTCCCTTTAAAATTTTCAATGTTTGATGGGATAATTTTATATAAAAATCTCTTTTAAAATGATTCTTGATAAATTGTGCTACTTTTAAATTTTTTCATGAAGAAGGGTGTATTTCGCTCAATTAGTTTTACTGATTATTTTCATCTATGTCAATATCATTGATTATATTTTATTCTCGATTGAGGTTGATTTATTATATTACAATCTTCTATATTGTATTTATTGAGTTATTTTTTACTTTGAATGTGCTATTTTTATACCATTCATGGTTTGTGGTTAAATTATTGACATTTCATATGAAAGTTTTAATACGAATGTTTATATTATGTTTCAACCTTTTAATATGACAAATGTCTTTGACTTAGTAAGTGACGGGCAGGGCCTGCTATATCCCCTTGATGCATTGGTAGGTATCATAAGACAAACTATTGTCTTTTCACAAGGATTTGACAAAATTCATAATTTTAGTCTTGGCACAAGCCCCTGACTATGTGGCTATGATGTCTGGAATTATGCATTACATCATAATGAGATTAGCTATTGATATTACATGTTATAATTGAACTATTAGAATATACATGTGAATAAGTAAATGGATTTATATGATTTATCTTTTCCAAATTATGATAATGTTTATGTTTAACAGGCTTGTTTTTTAGTCTAATGCATTGCCTTAAATGTTTAAGATTATTTATGAAAGATTTCTCTATTTTCTTTATCCTTACTGAGCATCTAAGCTCACCCCTTTCAATGATTTATTTATCCCTAGATATGAAGAAGTATATTATGACTGACTTGTGGGGATAAGATAAGGGATATGAGTGTCTTCAAATGAGACATAATGTTGTTGTTTTTCATTTCATAATGTAATGTAAAACTTATGTATGTATCTATTACATATAGGGATACCAAATTGATCGGTCTTTTGGGATTTTATCCCTTTTGATCCTGCCAATGTTATGTCATAATGCACCGACTCTAAGTAACAAGGGTCTGGGATTTACAATTGTTATCAGAGGAAGTTTAGTACAATCCTTGGAAACTATATTTTGAAAAATCTTGATTAGAGAACATTACCCGTCGATAGACTTTGAAACATTGTATAGATTAATACCCTAGATTATTGGTAATGTAGATATTTTGTGGATATTCCATGAAATACATCCATGTCTGGATATGATCAGGTAGAGGTAGCTCTGGCACAGATGTATTTAAGGGTAAAACACAAAAACACCACTTTGAGATAGACTCGAACGGAAACTGTTGCATGATAATGGTCCTTGATTCTTTCTTGGTTATGAAACTCTTGGGGGATATGCTTTGGATAATTCACATTTTCATTAGAAACTAATTTGAAGGATTTTAATATAAGATGAGAATAAATAACCTTGGTTAATACTAAGGAGTTATAGATTTAAAATAATGCGTGATGATATTCTCTAAATGATTTTATGACTATTGTTACTGAAACTATGATTTATTCTTCTAGTCAATGGTAAGATTATAAGGATGTCATAGTAACATTGAACATGATGTGAAAGGTGGTCATGATGGTGGAAATAAGAAACTAAATTTAATGCTGATATGCGTGAAAGATATCATGGTCATGTCGAAGCAGGTTTCCAAAAATCTGATCTGAAACATATACAATTACCAACCCTCACACTCAACAAAGAAGGGAAAGGTAGAGAATGAAAAGAGCTCCAGCAATGGAGATAGTGGACATAACAAAACTCAATTTCCATCATGTAGTAAATGTGAAAGGATACACCCAGGAAAGTGTCTCAATTAAACAAAGAAATGCTTTATGTGTGAGAAAGAAAGACATAACGTAAATAATTGATGAGGAAAAATGAAGAGTACTACGAAAGAAAATAAAAATGATCCTAAAAATCCATTTACGGTCATTTTCTATAAATTTAGAGAACCTGGGCATTACCTGGATCAATTCCCAATTATATAGGATAATCACTAGGTCAGTGAAGAACATATAAGGAAATAAATGGATGGATAAATGTTTAAAAGTATTAATACTCTTTGTTGATGGGATTAAATTGGAAGAAATTTCTATTATATATGTAACACTACACTTTTTTATGTGAAAATTTTATTTGAATAAGATTTATCTTTTCTATGTGGATATAGTTATAAAGAACCATTTGGGTTTATATTATCCTTCAATTTGAGGAAATTATAAGTTATTAATTTTTGTGATGAAAATGTGAGGTATGAGATAACATTTGTGGTTAAATTATTTTATGGTTATTTTGAGGAATTTGTCTCATATTGGGATTGTTATAAAATATAGTTTTTGAAAATGGACAACACGAAGACCATGTGACATCCTATCACGTCAGACAATGAAATGGGAATCAGACCCATAACAAAAGTGCGACTGGGATTTATCACCTACCACTGGACTAAGTGAAGTCCTCAGTTAGTGTGACTAATTATTTTTAGTTAAATAATTTTATTGATCAATAATAAGTTGATTTGGGATCTTATATTTTATCAAAAGAATATACCTATTATAGGATAATGATTTGGTGATTAAGTGATAAATTTTATTTGGGAAGACGTTCACTCTGTTGGGAACAATATATGCCTAAGGAAAACGGAATACTATGGGATTTAATTTGAGGAGTAATGGTGGATTTTTATTTTGGAAGAATCAATGTTTGTTATATAGGTTCATGTTATTAATGGAAATGATTAAACTATAAGAGAGAATATGTTATTTAGTTCATTAAAATTCATTATGAGACATTAAGAGTAATTGATGTTATTTGAGGATAAATGCTAAGATATATTATGAAAGACTGTGTCATTTAGTTCATCAATGTTTTGAATTTAAATATTAGTTTGGATTATATTTAAAGATTTTAAGGACAATTATTTATTGAATTGTAATTATTGATCTTTGGGTACAGTTAGTTGAATTTTAGAAATTAAGATTAGTATTTATTTCTATAAAGGATTACCCGTTATGGGGAACATATGATCTTGTACTAAACATTTTGGTTTTGATTAATCTATAAAGGAAAAGGAAATAGATATTTCATCCTTTGTGGATTATGTGATTCTCTATAAGTTGATTCAAGCACTTCAGGTGTGACCCAGTCATCTTGAATACTCATCGTTTGGAGAAAAGTTGGGTTAGTGGTAGAAATTTATTAAAGGATGAAACATTAATTGAAAAATAAGTATATTTCATAATTTTAATTATCAATATCATAAATTAATTCCTCAACATATGAAATTGAACTTTAAAAAAAATGAATGCTGTTCGTTTACTTTTCCTACTAAAAAACTAATGACTGTTTAACCCATCACAAGTTTGAGGTTTTCTTATTGTTAAATTTATCATGATCATGTTTTCTATCACACTCCATAAAAACATAACAATTTTTTTATCTTCCAAATCCATGTTTTCTTGCATGGAATTTTTTTATGGGTTATCACGGTGGACCTTTATACTTCTCTTTCAATCTTTTAAAGTGATAGTTTAATTAACACATTTTTAGATGTGGAACATTAAATGAATTTCCCAAGAACAATTTTAAAATTTCGAGGAAGAAATTTCCAAAATAGGGGGAGAATGTGACACTAAAAGATTTCATAGTAAGTTATTTTCATTAATGTAATTCAATAGCTTAAGCTACATGCATCACCGAGATTGAGCTCACCACGACTTACCAAACTAGACTTTCAAAAAAAGGTTATGAATATTTTTAAATTCAT
This sequence comes from Viscum album, assembly GCA_963277665.1. Classification (NCBI taxonomy): domain Eukaryota; kingdom Viridiplantae; phylum Streptophyta; class Magnoliopsida; order Santalales; family Viscaceae; genus Viscum; species Viscum album. The sequence continues at coordinate 735,982,475 of OY728147.1, read as the reverse complement.
TTTGAATTTTATATACATCCTATAATTTTAACATCCATATTATTTGATTCTTAGACATAACATAAGAAAAAATTCACTTTTTCAGATAAGAGAATTATTTTTCAAAAAATGCTATTTTACCACATATTATTACATAACCCTATTTAAATAAAATATTTTACACTTTTATATATTCAATTTGAAAAAATAAACTTCTTCTTTAGAAGCAGGACATAAAAATTTAGTTTGGATAAATTTTCGGTGATTTTCTGATAACATTTCTATTTTAATGAATAGTTAAAATACTAAATTTTAATTGAAAACAAATTTTTTAATCAATATAAATTATATCGTTAATTTATACATTTTAATGGTTTTAAAGTATAATTATATTATATATTTATCATTTAATCTAATTTTTGACATTGGAAGAAATTTTAGATTTTAATTGGACATAAACACATATCAATCTTTTTATAGTTTTTACTTCTCAAAAACCCGCCTTCTGGTTTTAATAATGGTAATATTTTCTTAAAATTAATTACTAAATATTCTATGTTTTTAATCTGGTAAAATTAATATAATTTTTGAATTTGGAATATCAAAATTATCTTTGGGTAATCTTTGGTATTTTTCTATGAACATTAAATTTTTGATGAATAGTGAAAGCATTGTGTTATTATTTAAAACCGACTTTTTATTTAAATAATTACATCTAATTTAAATTTATTTTAAAGTCAAATAAGATGAATAAAACTTATATTAGTCCAATATAATTCATTTAATTCATTTGATAATGAGATTACATATATAAAATTTTATTGAACATTTTACCGTCTTTTACACACCTTCTAGGCTCATTTGTAAATTTTCATAAAACAAAATTTTACTACTTCTGTGAATTCAATTTAAAAATTATAAGATATAATGTTGACAGCATTATGTAAAATTTGGTTCAATAATATGAATATAATTTTTGTTGAATAGTAACTGTTGAATGTTTTTTACCACGGTTAAAAGTAAATAGGGTAATTGAAGGTAAAAATAATATTATAATTACCCCAAGACATATCCTAATTCTATTGGATAAGTGTATTTATAAAAAACAATGTGATAAAAATATGAATCTTTTTCGATCCCCTTGGATTAGATTATGACATTTATTATATTTTATTCTAAGAATGTTAAAAGTGTTAAATTAAAATTTTAATAACTAAAACATTTTTAATATAGGTTTATTAATAAGATAATTAGACTATAAATATTAATTATAAATCTAAAAATATTTCCCACATCATTTTTTTTATTTATAATTTTATAGAATAAATAATTAAATTCATTTATAAAATAATTATGATGGAGTAACTACATTATTAATGAAAGAGTAAAATAATTGAGGTAATAAATATTAAAATAAATGTAAATTAAGACTTTTTATGTCATCCACGAATTTTCTAGGTTAATATGACATGTTATAGTTTATTAAAAAAAAATTCGAATAAATAATTTTTTTATTACTTTCCCAAAAACAAAATACTAAAAAGTGTCTAAATTGACATAAATGAGTTTTTAAAACAACTATTATTTTATTAAATTAAATGAAGGTTTTGGGCACAGTGGAAGCACGCGGGTGGATGTGCCCACTTAGATTTTTGTCATTAGCAATTATTAATCCGAGATCAATATGACGATAAATGCTAGTCTCCATGGATCGAATCACAGAAAAAGACAAAGAAGAAGGTGTGTCCCGGAACCACAAACAAGGATCGTTACAAGTTTATTATAATTAATTTAATCAATTGAAAAGAAATACCTTTTGGGTGGTCTTTCTTCATTGATGGTCTTAATCATGTTCTGATTTGATTCATCATTGCATCGCAGAAGCCATGTGTAGACTTCCTCTAGCGGTGATCCACACGTGTACCGCGTATCTCGGGACGTCGCCAAAGGAGTCTCCGGGTGCTAGTGTGGAGAAACCTTTGCTTGCGTTGTCCCCCTTAGATCATCTTGATCTGATTGAATATGATCTCTCTCAGTATTGATAGCGTTCTTGGAGGAATAGGTTCTTTCGGCCTTGAAATAATTCTCCATATTTGTTGTGGACAACGATTCTCTTAGGTGTTGGAAAAGAGTTGGGGTTGTAAGGATATTTATAATCAGGTTTGAGGTTGTAGAGTTATGATAATAAATAAACATGTTACGCGTTTTATTTATTTTATTGGCTCTTATTTAAAACCCCCATGTTGAATAATTAATTCCTTGAAATGCGCCCACACTGATTATAATAAATATCATTTAAAAAAATATTATATCCTCAAAATCCCGACTAGAAAAACTACAGGGCATGTGTTAATAAATATACGGCGTGTACTTGTTTTTCATTGAAAACTAAACGGAGTGTATATTTAATGTACATGGCTTGTATATATTGTTTTCATTTATTCATTTCCTTTTCATATAGAAAACTACACAACGTGTAATTATTAATACATGGCGTGTACTTGTTTTTCATGAAAAACTACACATCGTGTAATCTTTAATCCACGACGTGTATATCTTTTTTTAATTTCCTTATTCCTCCATCATCAAAACGATTTAGGATTCCTTGAATAATTATTAAACCACGTATGGGAATAATATTTATTCTACTTGAGATACTTGAATACACTTAGTGTGTGATCCTCTAGGCCTCTTTCTTGTTGGCATTAGGCGAGCTTGCCTAAAGTCCAAGATTACTATCCAGCAATGGTTAAAGGAACCAAAGAGAATGAAGTTGATGCCACATTGACGTATCACCTCATATGAACACTTACTATGTAATTTAATCCCTTTGTATAGATACCTCATCATGCAGGTTTCATGGCAGTGTCATAAACCTATATGCTTGATCTATCGTTCTTTGACTACCTGAAATAAACTCGTCATTCACAACATCACCATGGAATTTAATGCGACAGTTATATTTCAGTCAAAGGTCTGAGATATCAATATCCATAAATGGAAGGTAAAAATCCTTCCTCGACTTATCCATTAATAACATGTCACTCGTGACGCACCCAACGTACCCTACTTCCCGGCAATTGTCTGTGTGACGGTTTTCGTCAGTAAATCTAAGTGTGTGATTCATGACATGAGTTAATGATAATCTTCTAGTCTAAGGACTATTACACATGCTCATAGATAGGAATTTATGATGACACCAAGACATGAGGAATTTCTACTGGCTGGTTTGTTCTCATAATCTCCAATCATTGAGATAACCAAGTGCGAACTCCATGAGAGAGAGTCTCGTCTTCTTACGAGTACTCTCACATGACGGTCTGTATACTATGTGTCCTATAATAGTATGTCATCTAACCGTAGAACTTTATTTAAGAATATTGTTATAGTATTTCAAGGTTCTCATCATAGTGGGGATCTTCCATGACCTTATCAATGCAACAAATATTCAAGGACATTATTATATTATAGTCTTGCAGAACAATGAACAATATATAATAAGTTAACATTCATGTAATCAAAGTACAAAACAGTTGGTTCTCGGGACACCAACTATTACAAACTCCCATTTGGACTAGAGACTACTACCTATGAATTTTAGTCCGCTAGACCTCACATGATGATCATGTTTCTGCTGAGTCAAGGATTTAGTCAAGGGGTTTGCCACATTGTCTTCCGTGGAAATACTTCTCACTGAAACTTCACCTCTCTGAGAAAAATCCCTCAAGAGACGATACTTCCGAAGTATGTGCTTTGTCCGCTGATGTGACCTTGGCTCTTTAGAATGTTCCACCGCTGCAGTATTATCACAATAGAGTGTTATAATATCTTTACTTCTCGGTACTACATCCAACTCTTGGACGAAGCTTTGCATCCATACTGCTTCTTTAGCTTCCTCAGAAGCTACGATATACTCGGACTCCACTGTAGAATATACCACCACACTTTGTTTTGAGCTCTTCCAACTCACTGCACCTCCATTCGAACTGAAGATATATCCAGTCTACGACTTCATGTCATCTTGATTAGTCTAGAAACTAACATCTACATGTCCTCTGATGACTAGTTTCTCATCTCCTCTATAAACCAGGAACATATCCTTAGTACACCTTAGATACTTAAGGATAGTCTTGACTGCCATCCAATGGTGGTCTCCTGGATCATCTTGATATCTCCCTACCGTACTTAATGCATAAGAAATATCTAGCCTCGTACATAGCATAGCATACATGAATGACCCAAACGTAGATGCATAAGGGATCCTTTCCATTCTCTTTCTTTCCTCATGTGTCTGATGACACATTTTCTTGGAAAGATGAACACCATGTGACACTAGCAACAATCCCCTCTTGGATTGTTCCATACTGAATCTTTTCAGTATCTTGTCAATGTATGTACTTTGACTCAGGCCCAGTATTCTCTTGGATATATCACAATGGATCTTGATCCCAAGAATGTATGCTGCCTCTCCCAAGTCTTTCATGGATAAGCATTTATGCAACCATGCCTTAACTGACTATAAGATAGGTACTTCTTTTCCAATTATTAATATGTCATCAACATATACTATTAAGTAAAATGACTTCACTTCCACTAATCCTATTGTAGACACAAGGATCAAAATCATTCTTAACAAATCCAAATTCCGTTACAGCTTCATCCAAATGAATGTTCCATGACCTTGATGCTTGCTTTAATCCATAAATAGATTTCTACAACTTGCATACCTTGTTGGAATCCTTTGGAGTCACAAACCCTTCAGGTTGTGTCATTTAGACATCTTCTTGGAGGTTCCCATTAAGGAATGCAATTTTGAAATCCATTTTCCAAATTTCAATGTCATGGTAAGCGGAAATGTCCAATAGGATTCTGATGGATTTCAGCATCGCAACTGTTGAAAAGGTTTCATCATAGTCAATTCCTTGATGCTGTCTAAAACCTTTTGCAACTAGTCGTGCCTTGTAGGTGCTGACTTACCCCTCCATGTCCAGTTTCTTCTTGAATACCCATTTATTACCAATAGTCTTTACATCAACTGGAGGATCTACAAAAATCCAGACTTGGTTTTGGTACATGGAATCCATTTCCGAATTCAGGGCTTCTTGGCACTTGGCAATGTCTGTGTCTTCAACTGCTTCCTTGAAGGTAAGAGGATCATCATTGTCCACCAATAATGAATCACCATCCTCGGTGACAAGAAAACCATATCGTTCTGGTTCTCTCACATCTCTCGTACTCCTACACAGTTCTAATGTCTCTAGAATAGATTTTTCTTCCACGGGGCATTGTGGAATCTGTTCTTGTACCAACTCATGTGTATCTTGAGCCTCGACTTCATCGAAGTCCATCTTTCTCCCACTATCTCTTTTAAGGATTTTATCCCTCTCAAGGAATATGTTGTGTCTTGCCACTGTAACATTTTTGTCTGAGGGGTTGTATATGTAATATCACTATGTTTTCTTGAGATATCCTATAAGGATACACTTTGTACCTCAGGGTGCAAGTTTGTTACCTGAAGAGGCCTTAAAAAATGCTTCAATACCTCACACATGTAAATTCGATAACATGGCTTTGAGTCCACTCCATAAATCGTATGGAATACCATTTATCGATTTAGTTGGTACTTGATTTATTATGTGTGTTGTTGTTTGTAATGCATATCCCTAAAAGGATAATGGAAGACTCGCATGACTCATCATTGATATCACCATGCCCAATAGGGTGTGGTTCCTCCTTTCACTTACACCATTCCACTATGGTGTGTATGAAGGAGTGAGTTGAGATAGAATCCCAAACTCCCGTAAGGAATCAATGAATTCATGATTAATATATTCTCCTCCTCTGTCTGAGCGAAGATTCTTTATCTTCTTACCAAGCTGGATCTCAACTTCATTCTTGTATTCTTTGAACCGATCAAAATAATCCGACTTATACCTCATTAAGTGGATATATCCATATCTAGTAAAATCATCAGTAAAATTTATGAACTATGAGAACCCACCCCTTGCCTCGACTGGAAATGGCCCACACACATCTGTGTGAACTAATTCTAGAAGCTCATTAGCTCTTTTACCTTTCCCAGTAAATGGGGCTTTGGTCATTTTTCCTTGTAGACATGCATGACATACACCAAGTGGTTTTAGTTCGAAAGAATCTAAATAACCATCTTGATGTAATTTTGTCAAACGTTTCTCATTGACATGACCTAGCCGGTGATGCCAAAGTTGGGTGTGGTATGAGTCATGTGAATTAACTTCGTCATCGATTTCCATTACTTGGTTTGTGTAGTCTAACACATAAAGGTCATTATATAAATGTGCCCTACCAAAACAAATGCTATCTTTATAAAAATAGCAACATCCACTTCCAAACATGAAGATGAATCCATCAATATCTAATCTGGATACTGAAATAATGTTTTTGGTTTCAGAGGGTACATAATAACATCCTTTCAAAACCAAGACCATCCCATTAGGCAATGTGAGGTGGTAGTCCCCGACAGCTACATCATCAAGTCTGGCGCTATTGGCTGCTCGTAGATCTACCTCCCCTCGATCAATCTTCCTGAATCTACTTGGTTCATATAATTGGATATATATGTGAGCACCAAAAGCAGTATATAATACCAAATTAGTAGAAACAGATAGATTTAATTCGATAATAAATGCACCTGATGCTTCCCCTTGCTTCCTTGGCTGGGTGTATTTTTTCTTCCAGTGGCCCTTCTTGCCACATGCGAAACAAACAGCATCTTGTTCCTTTGCCTCCCCTTTGATCTTTCTTTTCTTGGAAGGCCTTGAAGAAGCTTTGGGCTTAAAGCTCTTCTCCTTCCCTTTCCTATTATTCACCATGAAGACAGATGGCTTTTCACGCTTCATGTCAATGTCTACTTGGAGAATAAGGACAAAAAGATCAGACATAGACTTCTCAATGTTGTTCATGTTGAAGTTCACAAAAAAGTTAGAGAAGCTTTGGGGGAGTGATAGAAGAATGAGATCGGTGCCCAGTTCTTCAGGGAGTTTAAACCCTAGAACCTCCAAGCGCTCAATGTATCTGATGAGCATGACTATATGAGGCCCAGCAGGGGCACCCTCTCCAAGCATGCTATGGAATAGAGCCTTGGAGATCTCAAACCTTTCCTGTATTTCTCTCTACTGGTATAGACCACGGAGGTGCTCGAGCATGCTGTAGGCATCCATGTCTTCATGAGACTTCATGAGCTCACTAGACATAGATGACAACATTAAACATTGAACGTTGATAGCGTCATTCAAATGTTGATCATAGACCAGGAAATCTTCATCACTCGCCCCTGGGGAAGGATAATCAGGAAGTGAGGACTCCATCACGTAAAACTTTCGTTCATGGCATAGGATAACCCAAAGGTGCCTAAACCATTACTGAAAGTTACTACTAGTGAGGATATTGTATTTATCCAGAATTGATCATAGAGAAAAGGTGGTTGACAAGTTTGTCATATTGATTCTACAATTTAAAAGAGAATATTTATTAGTACATTCTTGATTATATTTTATGATAAATAATAAATGAATTAATTAATTCTCCCACTATTTTATCAAGTCCCAATGGCCCTCACCATTGAACTCGGAATGTCCAGTTGCTTTGACATTCTAGTGGAAAGGATCCATATTCCCCTTCGCATAACCCCATCAAGGGTTGGTCACGCTATTTAAAGGTATTTAGGTAGGCAGGTCTTTGCCAACTGTGAGCTTACTGTTCGTTGATCTATTGAGTAGAATCCCCAATCCTGAAATCCTTACTCGTATTTCCTCAACTGTTGCCTCTAAAATTACATCATTTATGTCAAGGGATACTTCTCTTGATGTAATATGGTTAAGTCAACTTGAAACCTTTCATAAGGGATTCCTTTATAAAAGTAAGTGTCCCAACAAGGGTTGGTCAAACACATATTTTTATTGAGTCTTTCCCTTAATCATGTAACGGAAGGCTAAGTCTGAATTAATATGGAATTGAGGGTTTTTAATCCTTTATTAATAGTTTTTTATTATCACATGCTTGTTAATAATAAGTGATTCTTGTTTAAGTGATTAACCATGTTCTGATAATGTTTACGCATAGTCTATTTTTTATTTTATTCCATCATTTCATGCTTGTTCATTTTATTAACTATGTGATTGTGACAACACATACATAATAAATAAACCATGCAATTTAGATAGAAATAAAATAATATGGCATGATCATGAGCTTCTATTGGTTAGCTTATCTAGCGGTTTGATAAGCTAACCTGGACCTAGGTAAAACACCTTGAACCTAATGGTTCATGTTTTGCAGCTCCCACCTATCCACCTTTGTATCTTCTTGGGTTGGTTTTGCCTCAGCTTCAGATTTAGAACCATATCCTATGGCATGGTATATCCTCCATTTACATGGGTCTACATTACAGAAACCATGGGCACGCATGCCCTACATTTTATTGGAAGAAGGATCACAGGACAACAAATTTAAATTAAACAAATTAAATGAAACCATACACACATACAAAGGGTCTCTGGTCTAGCTCATGATCATCCCTGCAACGCCATTTACGTATATTTAAAATTCAAATTCTTTTAATCGTTCATTCATTTAAGATAAGTCACGGTCGAATTCAATTAATTATGATCTTATAATTGATCAATTATTTATCTTAAATTACTTTCTGAATTTCCTTGAGATTCTTATCATCCATATTCCTTGTATGGGTCTTTTTACATTGGAGGAAACCTAGTGAAATTTAATTTTTGGAAAGTACACGGCATGTACTTTATAATTACGCCGTGTGTATTTCTTTTCACCTTTTATCCAAAGTGCATGTCGGGGGCTTTGGTGTGTTCTTTGTACCGTGTAAATTTTGGATTACACGGTGTGTACTTCCTTGTTATGCATTAACCGGCCTGTAGATCCCGTGTACACGGTACACGGCTTATCTTTGTACACAGTTTCACCTAGGCCTGAACGGACTACATGGCGTGTTGGTCCAACATACATGCCGTGTATTTCGGTTCCACGCACCATTCAATTCTGGTCAACATGGCATGATTAATACATAGGCCTATTCAAATTACACAGCATGGTTTGGCGGACCAGTGTCGGTTCATTGAACCTAAGTACATGGTGTGTAGTTTTAATTTCACACCCTGTAATCTCGTGTTTTACAGACAGATATAGCGGCTCCTTCAGATGAGTTCCTCATTTTTATTTTAATCAAAAATTAAAATTATAATGTAGTTTCTGTGATATGAATCGAGAAACGAAGGAGGAAGAATATATCTCATTTATTTAGATTAATAGAACGATATATTTCGAATTGAATCAAATATATATGCGTAAATTATCAATGAAAATTAAATAACTACAATCAACATTGTAACCTCGCTCTGATACCATTTGAAGGTTCTGGGCATAGAGGAAGTGCACCGGTGGATGTGCCCACTTGGCTTCTGTCATTAGCAATGATCAATCCGGGATCAATACTATGATAAACTCTAGTCTCCACGGATCGAATCATAGAAAAAGACAAATAAGAAGGTTTTTCCCGAAACCACAAACAAAGATCGTTACAAGTTGATTATAATTAATTTAATCAATTGAAAAGAAATTCATTTTGGGTGTTCTTTCTTCATTGATGTTATTAATAACATTCTGATGTGATTCTTCATTGCATCACAGAAGACAAGTGTAGAATTCCTCTAGCGTTGATCAACACGTGTACCTCATATCTCGGGACGTCGCCAAAGGAGTCTCTGGGTGCTAGCGTGGAGAAACCTTTTCTTGTGTTGTCCGCCTTATATCATCTTGATCCTTTGTAAAATGATCTCTCTCAGTCTTGAGAGCGTTCTTGGAGGAAGAGGTTCTTTCGGCCTTGAAAGTATTCTCCAAAGTTGTTGTGCACAATGATTCTCTTAGGTGTTGGAAGAGAGTTGGGGTTTTGAGGATATTTATAATCAGATTTGAGGTTGTAGAGTTATGACAATAAATAAACATGTTGCGTATTTTATTTATTTCATTGACTCTTATTTAAAACCCCCTATGTCAAAAAATTAATTCCTTGAAATGCTCCCATGCTGATTATAATAAATATCATTTAAAACAATATTATATCCTCAAAATCCTGACTAGAAAAACTACACGGCGTGTATTAATAAATATACGGCATGTACTTGTTTTTTATTGAAAACTACACAGCGTGTACATTTAATGTACACGGCGTGTATATCTTTTTTTCATTTATTCATTTCCTTTCCATAAACACAACTACACGGTGTGTAATTATTAATACATGTCATGTACTTGTTGTCCATGAAAAACTACACGGCGTGTTATCTTCAATACACAGCGTGTATATCTTGTTTTTCATTTCCTTGTTCCTCCATCATCAAAACGATTTAGGATTCCATGAATAATTATTAAACCATGTATGGGAATAATCTTTCTTCAACATGAGATACTTCAATACACTTAGTGTGTGACCCTCTAGGCCTCTTTCTCGTTGGCATTAGGCGAGCTTGCCTAGAGTCCAAGATTACTGTCTAGCAACGGGTCAAGTCAGCCAACAGAAAGAAGTTGACACTACATTGACGTATCACCTCATACAAAGGATTACTGTGTAATTTAATCCTTTTGTCTTGATATCTCATCATGCAGGTTTCATGGCAGTGTCATAAACCTATATGCTTGATCTTTCGTTCTTTGACTACCTGAATAAACTCGTTGTTCAAACCATGGCCATGGAATTTAATGTGACGGTTATATTTAAATCAAAGGTCCGAGATATAAACTTAAATAATTGGAAGGTACAAATCCTTCCTTGACTTATCCATTAACAACATGTCACTCGTGACGCACCCAACGTACCCTACTTCCCGCCAACTGTCTGCATGACGGTTTTTGTCATTAAATCTAAGTGCGCGAGTCATGACATGAGTTAATGATAATCTTCCAGTCTAAGGACCATTACACACGATCGTAGATTGCAATGTCTGATGACACCAAGACATGCAGAATTTCTAATGGCGGGTCTGTTCTCATAATCTCATATCTTGGAGATTACCAAGTGCGAACTCCATGAGAGAGAGTCTCATCTTCTTATGAGTACTCGCGCATGACGGTCTGTATACTATGTGTCCTATAATAGTATGTCATCCAACCGTAGAACTTTATTTAAGAATATTGTTATAGCATTCAAGGTTCTAATCATAGTGGGGATCTACCATGAACATATCAATGCAACAAATATTCTAGGAAATTATTATATTATAGTCATGTATAACAATGAACAATATATAATAAGTGAACATTCATGTAATCATAGTACAAAACAGTTTGTTCTCAGGACACCAAACCTTACATTAAATAATAGTCCAAAATATCTAAGGATCCTCCAAAATACTTATATAATGATATATGTGTTATTAATTAACCAATATTGTTTCTCTTGGAATTTAATATTATCTTTATTAACGAATTATTATAATTATACAAGAAGACATGGTAAAATCTAAACTATTTAACTAAGAGTTAAATCTAAAAGATAATGTGAATATTATGACCTAAACATGTCTGAAACCTATGTTTTGAGAGGTTTTAGACCCATTCCCACCTTATTATATAAATAATTACATTTGGATATATTATAAATCAAAATGTATTTTATAATAAAATAATATTTCAAGTTTTTTCTAAAGTACACCTCACCTCTGTTATAAAAGGACACTTCCCATTCTCTCAAATTAACACCTCCAAATCCATTTTTCTCGGCCAAACTCTACTCAAATGTCATCCCAACTACCCTCACTTGAACCTAGAGTCTTTACATTGATCATAAATCTAACCTATGGATCCCTATTGATCAAATCAAAATGAAGCACCGGAAGAAGTGATAATAATTTCATCCCCTCTTTCGAAATTTTTTTCTTCTTCCACTTCCTCATAATTTTTTGTTTCCATACCAATATAATAATTCCAGTACCTTCTACAGGATGTTATGTTATTATGAAAAAGGTTAAAAAATACTCATTATTCTATCCATCATATGATTGACAATGTTACCATACGTGTGTATGTATGGCTTACCGTCTCCATGCCGTGGTGTATTTTGTTATTCAACACTTCATTATTTGGATGGGTATAATAATGATTTATAATTTATTTAAATTATAAAAATAACATATTAATGATTAATTATATTTAATATATCATCAATTTACATATTATTTCACCATTAATAAAATGATATAGTCGTTTGTGCATATGTACGGAATATTGTCTCCATGAACGCAATGAGATTCATTCCCTGTCATAACCATTCATGAATAATTTTTATTTTATGGTTAAAAATAATGTTTAAGAAATTAATATCATATTGTATATGAATAAAATACGTAATATCCATAAACACATGAGTTATGTGACAAAACATTTAATGTGAAATGAATTATTTTACACCTGAAAAAATGATACTACAAAAATATTATGAACAAAAAAATATTAGAAGGTAATATATTATATCATATTTATTTATGTAATTATTTTATAATTTAATAAAAATTATTTAACTATTGTAAAATAGGATAACATACCCTCTACTAAGGAAAATTATAAGGTAATGGGTTTTCGTCTCACTTTTTATTCGCGTGAGATTAATGCTATATTTTCCACTATTTCCATTTGTGTTGCGTATGTACAGACCATGATTGTATTAATTGTGTAATATAAATTAATTTATGGGTATTTACATCTTCATTTTATTATCCTTCTTTCTTGGGGTGTATCTTTCGTAAGATACAAAATCTGTAAAATAATTTCTAATTTCAATTTCCACTCATTGGGTTATACGCAAACTTCATTGGTTATTTTACTCCAAGATTACGTTTGAAATCACCTTTTATTTATTTATTTATTAATTTGAACTCCCTTTTGGTGGATATAATTTTTATACACATAATCACTCCATTGATAAATTCTCAATTCATTGAACTAACATGATAAAATTAATCTTGACTCAATTTCCATTCCTTGAGTTTAACATCCAAGTCATTGGTATTGTTTTTACAAGAATATGTGTGAATGTCCTCTGATTTATTTACACAAAATATACAATCATTATGAGTGTATTTATATTTTTCACACATAATTTTTCCATTGATTTGTCCTTAATCTAAGGATACATTCTTTATAAAGGATTTCATGTCAATTTTCATTCCATTGAGTCTTGTTTGTTGTTATGATCCAATTCACTTTCATATTGTGTACATACCGTACTTTGACAAATTATATCATTAATCCGTTTATTATCCTAATATTATAATGTTTTTCTTACCTCAATTATTGTTATTTAAGCATATATATCTTTGTTAGTAACTCGACCAAAAATATCTTTTTAAATGTTTTAATGATTTATTCTTATAAATAATTCTCATTAATGTTCGTGTTTTAAAAATGGTTTTATGGATTTATTTATATGGACATGAATGTTTTAAAATATAATTTTTTTTAAAATTTTAAAAGTGGTATTGGACACTTTGATTTAAAAATCACTTTTCAAAGGCTTCTTGATAAATTGTGTGACTTTTAATTGTTTTCTGGAAAAATGGAATATTTCTCTCGATTAGTTTTTCTGATTATTTTCATCTATATCAATATCCTTTAATGTATTTTATTCTGGATTGATGTTGATTTACTATAATGAAATCGTAAAAATTGTATTGAATGAGTTATGTTTGACTATGGAAGTGATATTTTTATACTATTCATGTTGTATAGTTAAAGTCTTAACATTTTGTATGCTAGTTTTAATAGGAATGTTTATATTATGTTTCATACTTTTTATGTGAGAAATGAATTCAACTTAGTAATTGATAGGTTGGGTTCACTATATCCACTCGATGCATTATTATATCTCATGATACAAACGAGTGTCTTGGAACAATTCCTTGACAAAATTATTATTTGTAGTCTTGGTACGCAGCCTTGACTATGTACTTATGATATCTGGTATTTTTCATTCATTAATTATTAAATTTGCTATTGATATTACATGTGATTATTAGACTAGTATAATATCCATAGGAATAAGTAAATAGATTTATTTAATTTAACGTTTCCATATTATTCTGAAATTTATGTTTAAAAGGCTTGTGTTTCAGTCTTATTCATTTCATTAAACGTTTATTCTTATTTATGAAAGTTTACTCTATATTGTTATCCTTACTGAGAATATGATCACACCCCTTTTTATGTTTTATTTTTACTCAGATATGAATATGTATATTATGAATGACTTACAGGGATATCCTAAGGGATATGAGTGTGTTCAAATGAGACATAATGTTGTTATTTTTTATTTTATAATCTAATGTAAAACTTATGTATCTATATAGTACTTCCAAGGCTACTAAAATTATCGGTCTTTCCGGATTTGACCTCTTGTGATCATTCCAATGTTTTTATAATAATTCACCAACTTGGAGTAACTATGTTTGGGGAATTACAATTCAATTTATACTTACATATCTTATGACACTTTATATTTTCATCAACCAACTTTTATCAACAAATGATTTTTAGGAATTCATATTAATTATATTGGATAAAAATTCATATTTCACCAAAGTTATGTTATTATAATAAATAAAAAACATAGTAGGGTCCAATTTAGTTCTTATGAAATAGTTAGTGATTTAGGATTGTCATTCAAAAATCCCAATTCACCCCCCCCCCCCCATTCAAGAATATGGTTTCAAACTTTTGAACACAGTAGTATTTTTGGATTATGAATAAGTTTCACTAAAAAATATTTTTTATATAAATATATATATATATCATTCAATTTATTTTTTTGTGGTTATATAGTTCATTATTTAACCACATTTATCACAGCAAACCTCTTTAAAATTTTATGAATTAAATTCAAGGAATCTATGAATTCTTATTTTAGTTACATACATAAATTTGTCCTATTTTCTTCAACATCACTAATTTCAATATGGTGCTATTTACTTTGGGAATACATTATTCAAATGATATCTAATATCCTTGGGAATTGTCACAATTTAATTCAATATTACTATTTTATTTAATTTACTTTTTTTACTATAAATTTGGTTGACAATGTTCATTCATCCTAAACTAATCAGATATCTTCACTACTACTTTCATTAATATTCTATAAGTTTATTTTCGTAAGAAACCTGTTTTTTATTCCTGTATGGATCCTTTAATTTTATGTATAAATCACTAATTTGGATAAAATGTGGATTCCTTTTCAGTTAGTAATGATTTAAGGGGTGTACGGGTCATGTTCGAAGCCTAGAACACATCTTTTTAGAAAATCTAGACAGGTCACACGGTTAGTGCATGGTTGGTGCATGATTTAGCTAACTGTGCAGATTGAAATTTCCAGAAAGAACCACTTCACACGGTTGTTCGTGACCATGTGAACTAACCAAGAAATGTTCCTTTCATCCCAGGTAAAAGTGCATGTTGGGCAAGGTTCGTCAAATTGTGTGTAAAAACTGTGCAACAGTCATTTTTCTGGGTAATTTTCCATTTTTTTCCTTTATAATATATTAGAATACATCTTACCCCCTTATCCCTATTTCAATAGGATCAACCTCAATTTTTCTAATTTTGGTTTAGTTGAAATATCTATGGTAGTAATCAAGAGATTTCATTCTCCTAAGATCTGTTCGAGCTTTCGTTTGTCCCGATGGATGTGAAACGATAATTACTCTATTCCCCTATAACCACTCTCCCTCTCTTATTCACTCAACTATGTTATCAATGTATGATTGTTTCTCTATTTTTGTTAGATATATTCTATTCCAAGCCAAATAAAAGGACAATATCGAAGGATAAGTATTGTAAAATTCTATGGTGGGAGGTCTGTAACTCATCCGAAATGTTCATCGGTTTTTGAAATTGTCGTGTGGGGTACACCAATTTCATTGGGTTAGACTTGTAAAATTTATATGGAATTATTATAATCATAAAAATCATATGGTAATTATCTTTCCAAATATGTGATTATTTATTTTCAGTTACACCCACAACTCAATCCTTTACTTGTTGAAGGTTATGCCATTATTGTTATATAATTTTTTGACATGTTTGTTCCACTGTTCGGGTGTGCCATTTCCTGACCATTGTAAGGGTAATTTTATATATATTAAATGGAAGGATTTATATTTTTATTGGAATAATTGAATGTAGCATGTATGCTCACCACCTAACTAGCCTATGTTAAGTGCTTCAATTGATAACTAAATGTAAAATGTGAATTGGAATGTATATTAAGTATATGACTTGGCCTTAAATGTAAATGAATAGTAGGTTGTACATCTAAATCACCCCTGACCACATTAATAAAAGTTAGTGTAATTAACCATGAATATAGAATGTTCTATATATAGATTAAATGACCAGATGCATGTTATTTGACCTTGTCAAACTAATTAAAGGATGGTCTTGAACCGAATGACTTTATTAAAATGTTTCATGCTTCCCAATCATATCATGCTAATTAAATACAAGGCTTAAATAGAATGAAATATTACATGAATTAATATATAAAAAAGAATGGTCTGACTCAATCTATCCTTTGATTCTGATCATATAATTCCATGAGCACTTGGGAACCCCATTCCAATTCAAGGATAAAGATTTCCTACGTTCATACTCACTTAGATCATGATCATTTTCTATTATTTGGATGCTCATTATGATATTGTAGTACCTATTACATATCATTATAGGATTCCTTAGATACACTCCTTGGATATATCGTTGACAAGTAGGTTCCATGGTTACAACCCATAGGGGCCTATCTCTGATTGGTATTGTTTTACCTTGGATGATCACATTAGATTCAGTAGGAACCACATTGTTTAATGCCTTGGAACATGATCCTTGTATTACAATCTTAACCATTCCATGCTATAGTTATCTCTGATTTGGAGACCATTGAGATCTAGGTCTCCTTAGTTAATACCTAGAGACTATACTATTTACATTATTTATGCATGCTTTCACACCATTTGAGGTCTAGGTCTAGGTCTCTTTACGTATTAGAACCTTCTCTATTATTAACATGTGGATTATTTATAAAATGGTAATAGTGAAATAATAAATTATTGTTATGTTCAAACACCATTTGAGGGATGAAGAAAGTTCTTTTTTATTTAGCTACATTTTACTTATTTACATTATTTATGCATTCTTTCACACTATTACATTTCCAATACACATACCGGATGTTTTAGACACTATTGGTGGTGGCCCACTAAGATTTATCTCACACCATCTCTAGGAATATTTCATTTCCTTGAGTAGATAACATTGTTTTGTGTGTTGACAAAGAGAAGAATATAGCTTTAAACACATGAATGGTTAATTTTTAGGAATAAGCTTAATAGTAGATGACTAAGCCGGAGCTCTAGATTCTTGGAATTTTCTTTGATTCCATTTATACTTATGTAGAACTTGTTATGCCTCTAATCTTATATCCATGTTTTTTAGTTTTCTAGTAACATGATATATCATTAGTTGTTTAATTATATTCTTTTAGTTTCAGCTATTGTTATTTTTGTTTCTATTTTCTATGTGCCTTCTGTTTACTTATATTTCTCTATGTACATTTCTAGGTTTACTTTCACCCACTTAACAACACTTTGGTAATGAGAGAATTATCTCCCCAAAGACACACCATAGGCTCTCGCTACTATCCAGTAGGCTCTGGTGTTTGGGGTGATGCACTTGAGCCCTTTTGGCCCTCCGAGATCGAGGAACCTGTTAAATGGAATCCGGGTCCGGGATGTCATAATAATTTATTTATGACATTTCTGATATTGATAGTTCATCCATAATGAATTTCGTTCTTTAAAAATATTTTTCTCAATATTCTTATGTTATAACATCATTTGAGATATACATAAAAATATGTATCTCCATATCATCTATAATTTTATTTTGTTACAATCCTCTAAGGGATTATCATTATGCATTATGTTATTCCGAATAAAAATATTATCAAACACCCATCATATGATTCATAATTACATCAAAATACCTAATAAATTTATAAAATACATTGAAAACAATAAAAATAGACCATCATCAATATCGCATGGTAACTATACATGGGTAGAGTGATGATTACTTCATCCTAGTTTTTGGTAATGAGTTAATGCAATGGTATTTTGGAGTTCCACTATTAGTGTTCATAAAAGATCTTAAGGTGACCATAATGCTGATGTGATCATATAATTTAACGAATAATTTGAGGATATATGTATTGTGACATTTTAAAATTGATATTTTTTGTATTTTATGTATTTCACTGTGTGATTGGGCTACCATGGTCTTTTTTGGGGAATTTTGATCGGTATTTTTTTCTACTACTAAACTAATCCAAATACATTGATCCTTTAGAGAATTAAAATATCATTACAAAATATTTTTTTGATGTCTCTATTTTTATTTTGAGGATTTATTTTGAGGGCTTGTATTTGTTTAGCTAGAGGTGTTTTAGTTTTTGAGGCAAGAGAGTATGTTCCAAACAACATAGTATGAGTCACTTTTCCTATTAACATATATAGTTTATGGTGTAGATATAGTTATATATTTGTCACAAAAAAGATATTTTTTTATTATTGTAGTTATTTTTCAATATATGAGAATAAAATAATTCTTATTTATTGGGACCTTATGAGGTTTGATGAGAATTGTTTTATAATCTCATTTTAGTGTGGGGTTAGTGGTGGAAATAGAACTATAGATTACTGAAGTCTTCCTACTCATGAGTTATAGGTGGAAATGGGTTTAACTCTTGGTCTAATACCATATTGGTTTTTAAATAAAATGAAAGGGGTGTGTAGGTTTGTGAAATTATAAAGAATGGACAGAATGTTTGGATGTTTTTATTATATAAAATGTTTTTTATG
Source organism: Viscum album (assembly GCA_963277665.1). NCBI lineage: Eukaryota > Viridiplantae > Streptophyta > Magnoliopsida > Santalales > Viscaceae > Viscum > Viscum album. The sequence goes on along the minus strand of OY728147.1, from coordinate 735,963,534 downwards.
AATAAAAAATCTTTGTTTGAATTTATAGAAAATATATTTTTAAAATTAATTTTCTTATAAATAATATTAAAAGGATGAGTGTTTTTAAAAATATATAGTTTGTGGGAATTATTAGGGGTTTCATACTGAGAACTATTAGTCACCCATAACACATAAATACCGATAAGATGGAATATTATGTGAATAATGATATTGATAATATAAAGGAGTCCTTATTCTATAAAGATGGGAAAGAAAAAAAAAATTGAATATATAGAGGTTAAAGGATATATTAATGATAAGTGGGTAATCATATTTTTTTGAGATATATGAGTAATTTATATGAACCACGTTATTCTTGCAGTCATGTTATTGGACACTTCATCTTTTTAATTTTTATAATTGTAAATTTATAGTTCATTATGATTTTGGTTATTAGTGATTCATATTTATATATTTCTTCCTATGTGTGGGAGAGATATTTTGGATATTTTATTATAAATTTGGATTATTTTTCATTACATGTGTTTTAATATCTGAGTCATGGGTACCTTATGAGTATATTTCTATAAAATCACAAAAAGGGGTTGTAAAATTTATTTTATAGAAACAAAATCCTTGATTATATTTTATCAATTAAATTAAATTTATTGCCACACTATAGTGACTAGTGGGTAGAGATATTGGTTAAGTAACATTTTTATTTAGTGCATGTATTGGGTTTGGGAGGCTAGTTTTGTTGGGGTTCTTCAAATAATATCATTATTTTTTCTTAGGATGTAGATATGGATATGTTTAATGTTTGAACCCATGTATTAGTTTTAAAATGATATAGACATAAAATTTATAATAAAAAATCAGTCACTGAAAAGGTTATGAATAAAAAGTGGTTATATGACCCCTTATAATTAATTTTTTGATGTTATGGTAGTTTTTCCCAAATTAAATAACCATTCTCATCTTGATGCATTATATAAACATTCATAGATTAAAAATTCAAAATGTAGTCATGGTTTTGAGAAAATATTTGACATTTCTACGGAAAATGTATTTCAAAATAGATTGAAATAATCTTATTTATTTTAAGAAATTTGGTTATTTGAATCAAGGTATTATACTATATGGGTTATGTTATGTAATTTTTTTCTATCTTTATATAAATCCCATTGGGTTGGATTGGGAAACAACTATAATGTGTTTTCAAGGGTGCGTCTTTGGTGATGTTATGGGAATATTTTGTTGGTTTGGGATCCATAATCTTTTTTATAGATTAGATAAATGATCATTAATTAAGAACTATAAAAAACATACAACAAGGAGTCCTATTTTTAATTAGTTAAAGGAACATTTGGAGAATATATTTCCTAATGATACATAATTAGATAAAAAAATATCTTATATATCAGTATAATTATTATATATGATGAGTATGGAGGTGTTCTATTAGGAACCCCATAAAGTATACAGTTTTATATTGTTTTAAAGTAAAAAATATCTCGTACATTGAGGGATCATGAGTCTAGAATTGATTGAGTAGTGGTAAAAGAAAATCCATTATATTTTTCTATTCTAGGATATTTATTAGGATGTGAAAATAATAATTTCTATATAAAATCATGATAGAATCATAAGTGAGTTCTAGGATAGGATCATAGAGGCTATGTAAAATGAATGGATTACTTAGTAATGATTTTTAAAGGTTTTTCAATCAGAATATATACATTAAAAAAATTTTGTTATCAATGATTATAATGCTATTCGACATAAAATAAAAATAAAAGGAAATTAATAAATATATTATAAATATTATTTTTTCTATTTTTTTCATTTGGGACATCTTTGAATGACTCTTTATTTCTTTGTGGATTGATTTTGGCTTGAGAAAATAAATCCAATTACTGGTGATGATATTAAAACTTATATTTTTTTGTATGAATATCATTTTCATTACATATTTGTCGGTCATATTTTGATACATACTGTTTTAAATACATTATATAAACAACGTAATTACAATATGAACCATTTATTACATAAATATAAAATATTACATATGAGAGAAAAAATAGTTCCAAAAAAATGGAAAAAATAAGTTAATAAAAAGAATTAAATAAAATTAAATTAATATAGTAATATATAGGGTTCTGGTGTTTTATAAATGTAAAAATCGTGAATGGGAATTATAAAAAAAAATTATTAATTATATTAGAATTTTTTAAATTATCTACTGATAGCCTTTATTAAAAACTATGTGAAAAAATGCATTATGATTTAAGCAGTGTATATAAGTTTGTGAATAAACATGGCCATTAGAAATACTTTTGTTAGTGTAGCACCTTAAACGATGGAATAATAAAATAACTAATATGACTACATATTAGTACATGAACTTTTAAATGTTATAAATGTATAATTAAAGTAATAAACATTGTGTTCTAATTTATATGAAAATAATAAATAAAATTATTTTGGTAATGTGACATATCTTTTAGAATAAAACCTTTTTATTTTAAAATTAATTTATATATTTATTTTTCAAATGAAATAAATTCATTTCAATGAAATGGATAAAAAATTATGAGTAAATATGTAAACCAATTTCAACATAAAATTTCACATATTTTTATTAAATATTCTATATTTTAAATTAATATTGAAATACATTATGAAATATATTCCATAATTTATTATTCAGAACTAAAATTTATTAGTTAACTAACATTTTTAAAATGATAATTTTCATTCCTAAAATCTATGAAAAAATTTTTTATTGAAGAAGGATATTTTATGGGGTTTGGAAATATTTGACATAATACTAAAAGACTTTTAAATTTATTGGGGGGTTCATAAATATTAAATTCCTCATAGTTAAAAATTTGTAGTCGAAAAATATATTCTATATTTATAATTGAAATTTATAATTTTGGTTAAGGTGAAATGTTGTTATTTTTTAAAAAAATAACATAGATAAATTATTAAATGGGTATGTATGATTTAACAATTATATGATGATGATATTATCAAGTAAAAAAACCTCTAAAACGTGATCATTAAAATGGTTCAACAATAAGAGAGTGAAATATTAATAATATTCATATAAAAGACTATTATTTCATGTATTAGCCTTTAATTATTTTTATATTCTATATTTTACCTAAAAATTCACCTCCCATTCATGTATGAAATATCCCTAAAGAACAATACTAAACCAATATCAAAATTTTTATATTTACCAAAAATAGAACATATATCTATCGTTAAGAATATATAGAGTATTAGAGAGGTTTTGATAAGAACTCAATATTATCCTTCAAGTCATATTACATTAGAAAATTAGTAATCATTATGAAAGAGGTAACTCCCTATCATTTGAAGTGATTTTATTCTTCATCTAATCTATTATTTTTAGTTACTTATTAATCTTTTTATGATAATTAATTATTAAATATATAATATAAAATCTTATTTTACTACAAAAAAATTATTTTATAGTATTTTGATGCATCCCAAATTTGAAAGATATCCTCTCAATAATGAAACATCTGATCATATTTATATTTTATTTTGTTTCTACCATGATACATTCATGTATTCCAATATGTATTAGTATATCACTTTTTATTGTTTTTATAGGAATGGATCAAGTTCTGTAGTATATGTAGACAATTATAAATTAACAAAAATGAGTTCTTTATGATTCCATCATATCCCCCATTTAGGTATATGTGTGATGTTTTCATCACCTTGTCATATGAAGATTTTTAAAAAATATACTAAAATATGATTTACACTCTTTGACTCATTTTAGGGATTCGGTCAAGAACATATAATAATTCTTAATATGATGGAAATTAATTTTCTATGGTTATTTTTTGGGTTATATTCTTTTTTTCATTATATTTATGACATTGATGGTATTTATAGATATTTGAATCATTATTAATGGAAGATAAAAGGTAGAAAATTGATTGTCAAATAATGAGTTTTGTTCATTCCTGAGGGATTCAAATCCCCAGTTCAACTAATCAAGGTTAGCTTCAACAACCTCACTTTTCATTTATTTAGACATAAATTTCTTTTTCATTTTCTATGATTCTAGGTAACATAAATATACTTTCTTCATCTAATATTAACCAATCATATATTTTTTTATCTTGGGTGTAAAATGATATTGATATGGATGTATATCTTCAAAAAAGATTTATCCATGTGAATATATCTGAATGATTCTATCAACATGTTTACTATTAAGAAATACCCCTTAAATATTTTTTATACCATCAAAGAGTCAATCATTCCCCACATGTCTACTAATATCATTTTTCATGGATTCTATTGGATATCTTATCTCTGATTCTGTTGAAAAAATACATAATTTAGAAGTCTATTAATATTTTTGTGGAATCTCATTTAGATTTGAACAAATAGAAATATTTGTGTTCCCTTATATATGGAAGAGAATTAGTGGAGGGATATAAATAAGATATAAATGTGTTGGATAGTATTAATTAGAATATTTCACTTTTTACTACTCTTACTTTGGTTTTAGAAGAATATTTTTTATTATTATACTGAATGACTCACGTTATTTCCAATTAATAACATCAAAAACGGGGTCAATAAGATACCAATCCAACATTTTTCTATAATGATGAATCTAATGTTTATAAATTCAATGAAATAAATCTTAAGGAAACTCATTTATAATAATACTTTCATAATAAATATAGGGAGAATCAATCAGAGAAAAGAAATATGTTTATTTTTTCCTATGAATTCAATGATTTGTTAAATTTTTAAATGGTTTATATTACATAGGTTTTTTCAGTGAATTAATGGATTCGTGATAAATATATTTTATGTTAGGAACTAACTGTTGAGTATAAAAATTTTAATTTTAGTAAGGATTTTGTTCAAACATAATCACTTATTAAAGATAAGATTGATAATATATAATGTCAACTCAATACTAGTAGGAGAACCCTTTTGGGAAAATTAATATTTCTCATTTTTTTGTAAATATAAATTGATATTACATAAAAATTATTTTTGTATTTATCATCATTTAGTGACTAGATCAATCAACAATGATATTTAATCCTGAAAACAATTTAAAAACAATAAAATAAGATGGATTTGATAAATTCTTAACTCCTAAAGTTTATTTATTTATGATTTTATATATGTAATGTGTCATTAAAAATTCTGTTTGATTCCATATAATGGTATTTGAGAAGAAATTATGGGATAAACACATAAAATATACATGAAATTACTCAAATAAATATAAGGTTTGGTTTAATAAGTAAATAATCATTCTTAAAAGGAGGAAAAACATTAATGGGATTATCCTAGATAATGGATTATTGGGATAAAGGAAATGATGGAATAATTTGAGGATAGTCTCTCAGAATGGTTTGATATGGACATAAAAATTTATTTTTGGTTGTTTCTCTTAGATTCAAAAAAAATCACATTTTATTTGTGTCATTCCCGGACCCCAAAAACCCTGGAGATGGTGTGTTTATAAAAATGGTGTGTAATTTTTTTTCACAAAATGGAATGCTGAATAATTCCACATCATGTTCCATACGGAGAATATTTGCATTTTAGGATCTGGAAAACTAGATACAAATATTACAATTCTTCAAAACTAAATGGGAAAAGACACCACAAAGAAAACACTACAAAGTATAACTCAAATATACTAAACCTGTAAAAAATTTAATTGAAAATGTAGGGTGATCATACGAATTCCCAGTATGGGTTTTGAAAATAGATGATTTTTCAAATAAAAAATTTTGAAAACATTCCTATTAAAATATTCAAAAAAATTATTAAAAATAACTATTATACATAACATAAGAGTTTTCAAACAATTACCAGTGAACACTTTAAGGAATATTAACAGGGCTACAATCAACGACATTCCAATCCTAATAATTTTTGTACAAAATTCATGGTGTGCATCATATTTAATAAATCATGAAAGGGTGTAGGTAAAAAATTTACACATGGAAAAAGTACATGATTAGAGTAGAACATAAACAAGGTCTTAATTAATTTATCACATAAAATTCACATCATAAAATATCTGGAAAACTACCATCATTTCTATTAATGTTTAGGTGATGGGTGATGAATAAACATCATGTCTTGTGTATTTAATTCATCTTATACTCATAAGTAAAATCTCTTAACCAAGAATATTATACTATTCAGATATTCACATGGCTAATTAAATATTTTAAACATAATGAGGGAATGTATATTGGTAGACAAGTCAAGTCCCCATGAAATGACCTAATTTGTCTCATTAGAACTATTGATGCATCGTGGGTTTCATTAATTGGTCCCCAACCCGTAGGGATTTCATTAACTAGTCCCCAACTCATTATACACTGAGTCTTATACAATTCTCATATGTATAAATGTTTTTATAACAATGTTTCCCATACCACTTTCATTTCTTATATTCATTATCATATTCAAAGTGTCCCATACCACCTTAAATAATAAATATATTTCTCTTATTCAATGTGTCCCATGACAATTTGAATAATGAAATTTATAAATAAGTGATAATTAAATTATAGAGTGTTTTATTTTATAAAATAATTTTTTTTAAGAAAACCCTTTCTCCATGATAGTTAACATTTGATGTATAAGAGTACATGTTTATGAAATCATTATAGACATTACATGCTCAAATCATAGAATTGATAAATGAACTTAAATAAAAATAAGCATTCATAATGAAAATTAATCACGGATTGAATACCTAATATGTTTAAACATAAAAAAAATATTTCATGTGATATATTTAACTCATAATTTTCTAAACACCCATTACTTTCATGTTTATATATAAGAATAAAACAAGGATTCTTCCAACTAGATAACCTAATGTTATAAATTGAAAATCATGAAAATCAACCCCACAGCTTATTAACATGACTTATACCATTTATTAATATGAAAATAATTGTGTAATATGTATATACAAAAAGTGATTATAAAGCCTTTTTATTACTAAAAAAATTCTAAATTGATACTTGAAAACCATTCACACTTCAAAACACTTGTTATGTATATTTATAAACATTTGATAACCCATGTTAATATGAGGATCAAAGCATATACATATATATATAATCTTAGGTATATAAGGGTTCTTCATAAAAACATAATAATCTAATAAATAATTTATGTATACTAAAAAAGCATTACTTAATAAAAAGTTAAATATATAAAAATCATAATGTAAAACTAAGGGTTTGTTTCATAATTAAATACCTATATATATGTTAGAATTCATAAATCAACATAAAACATCATGATACCTATCATGATTCACAATCATTATGAATACCATTAAAGTAGAAGTTCTTTTTCCTTAAATAGACAAAACTGGCATGGTTTTATGAAGAACATATATATACATATGTGTATATATGAAGTGAAACTAACGTTAACATAATACCCTTGAATTATTTAGATGACAAGAACATCCTTTAAAACCATCCATAAAAATCAGTAGGTTTTATGAAAAATAGTATATATATATATATATATATATATATGTATATAACCTTCAAAAAAATTAAAGTACAACGCCAATATAAAAATGAAAACCCTTACATGGATATAAGAACATCATTTAAAATCGAAAATTTCCATGAAAAAGTCATCCATGAAAACTAGAATGTTTTATGATAAAACATATATATTTATATATACAAACTTTTTGTATAATTATAGTAAATTTACACACAAGGATATTAGAGAACCCTTACATGGATTTAAGTAAGAGATTGAGTTGAGAAGATGTTAGGGGAGGTGCATTAAAGAAGAAAACCATGTAGGGTTCTCGATTCAAGATAGTCATATATATATTGTATATAACAAATATTTTAAGGGATAGTTGGAAGGGATATGAGGTTGTTTAGTTTACATATAAGACCGAGGGCGTCGGTCCTATGGAAACGATAACGATAAGGGGTGACCATGGAGAAACAGGTGTCATGGGAATGGAAAAAAATGAAGAAGGTGGGTTTAGTGAGATCTTCTATTGTCGTTCATGAAAGAAGAAGTTGAGGAGAGGTGTGGAAAATATTGGATGGTTAGGATTAACCAGGCTTTGGCCTAACATTTTTATAGAGTCCATAGGATTTTGAAAGGGTTGGATGGGCCTGATTCAATCGCATCCATGATCGGATGGCTGTGAGGATGCACGGAGTGGGATCATGAACTCGATCAACAAGATGGCTAAGATTTTTGTGATAAGCGATCTGATTGCTGAGGGAACTCCCGTGGATGAAATTAAAACCCCACATTGAAATGGGGATGCCTTTTCACTGTATTATAAGAGTAGATTTTCTAAGGATGGATCCATAAGCTCTCCCCCCTCCCTGGTACCTCCCCGTATCATCTCTCTATGGGTGCACATCTGCGACGAACCTATTCTATTTTTCCATCCTTCACGATGGTGGGACACCTTGACAGACCTATTCATGTGCCTCGCTTGGCACTCACGCACACACGCATGCCCACACAAGCGCTCATGCCCTCATGCAGGCACCTTCATCTGGCTGGGGAGCTAAGGCCTGACCGCCCCACTCCCTTGTGAGGGGTGCGAGTTTTCTTCCCTGGATAGAAAGTGTTGTTATAGGGTGATATTTTTTTATTTAATGTAAGAATTTACTTCTATAAAACATAATTAAATATAAAGATGTTTAGAAACCAATGGACATAAATTTTTTCTTATGGTTATTCAAAACCCTCAAATCTAATATTTACATTAGTCTTCTAAACATTTGTGTTTTAACAACATCATACTTGAAAATATAAAATCAATGTTTAATATGTCAAATAAGAAATCCCACACTAGTATTATATATTTATAATCCAAAACATATTTTTATTTAAAATCTTGTTTCTATTCATATAAGGATGAAAACATTTAAAGGAAACATTTTAAAAAATTTGAAATACATAATTCAATCGATATAGAAAAAATAATAAAAACAACCACAGTCATCAATTTCATTTTCCCAAAGTATGATTTTAAAATCAAAAATGTATTTATTTGTACCAAAAACCAATATGTAATAAGTGTGTAATTCTCTTGGTATTTTCATTAAAACACAAGGGTTATAATTTCAAATATATTTTCAATTTTAAAACAATATCATTTCTAAATCTAAATAAGATTTAACTACAGAAATGTTTAAATATATAACTTTAATGCATACATAAAACACTTGGAAAACTGAATGTACTTAAAAAATTAAAATAAAATTACCTAAACACCCAATAGATAAAAAACCTTATGACCTTTAAAACACAAATGGTCAACTAAAGACTATAAATGCTATAAAAAGTAAAAATAATAGTCATGTATATCCAACGATCAATAAGAAACATATAAATAAAAGATTAGGGTATTCCAAAGTCAAAACAACTTGGAGAAGACGGTGCTCATTTTACCCTTAATTCTCAGTTAAGTCGTCATAGATCTGGCTATAATTTTCATCATAGTGGTTGACCCAAAATAATTCCATTATTTTATAGGGATTTTTTCTATTTTGTGGTCTCCCTATGGTTTTTATAGGTCTATTAGTAGGAATCCATGGGTATTAAGGTTGTTTTGGTCCTATTGAAATGTACTCTTTTTCAGTGTTTCATTGAATAAATATGTATTGTGTTTATTTTTAAATTATTGTTTTGGATAGTACAAATATTAAATAAAGTAAAACCATATAATATTATTATTACACCTGAAATAGGTTAGATGTGTCACATTATCCCCACCCCCTCAATGAATTTTTCCCTCTCAATTATAACTTACTCGAAAACTTTTACCAACAAAACCATACAGACTTCACACCCAAGGTCCATTCACCAGGACAACCACTATGGATAGGCCACTGAAGACCTATAGTGTATTCCTAGGGTAGTATTCTACTTCTCAACTTTTTGGTCCAAATACACTGTGAGTAGTTAGGGTCAAACCCATACATAAAACACTCAGCCTTCCAAAGAGATGCATGAGAGGTGTGGTTGTTGGAGATTAGATAGTGGACTAGTTATATATAAATCCATTGACCTACATTGTTCATGAATGATTTGATTCTGTAGAGTTCCCTATACATACTAAAACTCATAACTTGGAATAGGTAGGTTTCTCTATGGTCAACATCCATTGTAGCTTCTTGAAATTTTCCTTTAGCATGGTAGTTATCAACCAAAGTGAAACATATAATGGGACCATTGTGATATTTTCCTCTTTTACTACATTATAAAAATTTTGTATTTGTAATATTTTAATAGAATATTTTTTCCCTTGGTAGAGAGGGATAATATTTGGGTGGTTCGATACCTGGTGGAGTTGTTTACAAGACAGACATAAGTTTTCATAGGGCTAGTATTCTTTTGAACACGTATTGACAGTTATAATCTCTATTAGTTTTGAAAGAATTTAAAAGAGGTTTGTGGGTGACCTCTCAATGTCCATATAAAAATATTTTAATAGGAAGTTATCAATAAAGCATAATTTTTTTTAAAACATAAATTTTACTTCACAAATTCTCATTTAAGTACCAAATTGTAAAACATAAAATTATCCATTTAAACAAGGTTCATAAAACTCAAGGTGTTACATAACCATTCACTCCCTATCATAACTAACTGGTATGGTTTCTGATATCCACCATGATTTCCCATCATAGGTCCCACTAGAGAGGACGATTCCCCCAGTTCACGATTATTCAGATCCCTAATGCAGTTCCAAACCCTTCGATCTCTTTGGTCTAGATGTAGCATGGAAAACATGGATCAATCATGTGTAGACATCTAAATTTATATGATTTCAAATAATTAAGTGTATAAAGCAATAAAAATTTTCATAAACTTTATTTCTATAAAATAAATGGGAAGATTGGTCTTCAAGAATTTTGAAGTCCATAACTTGACAAGAAAGATCGTAGGTCAAAATTTGACAGAGATACGCTGCTCAGAGATCCCCCTCTTGTGTAGCATATCAGATGTCCTCTACGTATGAATAATTATCGGCTAGGTTGAATCATTAAAACAGACCCTCAAATTACATTCCCTTCTGTGTGTAGAATGGAAGTTGAACATGCATCATAATGAAATATTCGAAGCCTGATCCATGGTGGGGTTGAAGTACATGAGGAGAGTTGGATACACTGTACAAGTGTTTACATGACAAAAAAAGGATTTAAAAAGACTCATATCCTTTTTAACATGACTTGGAAACTATAGTCTCTAAAATTTAATTTGGAAGAGACAGAAGGCTTGCTTCGTCTGGTATATGAAAATTTGATGTAAGAATTATAATTAGAAAGAAATAATTAAATATTTATTGTTATTCTAATTTTCCAGAGTTGAATAAACGACCTCTGAATCCAACTTTCATGCCCCGACCCCCGAAACCCTAGAGCTGGTACGTTAATAGACATGGTGTGTAAAAAAATTAAAAAAAACAAATAATGAAGGAAAAGTACCCTCCTCTTTCCTCCACACAAAAAAAATAATTTTTTATTGGCTCATAAATTACCGTATACCTTAATTAAATCACAACCCATGTTCTATAGGCCATTGATTTATTATAAGACCAAACTATGAAGGTTTTTTGTGTACCCCTTAAGAGGGGTTTTAAATAAGAGGTATAGTTCTTAACCAAGCATTTTGTATTATTTATTCTCCATCCACTTTAAATTATTATTAAAACAAGATAAAATAATAAAATTATTTTATTAAATATAATTATATGGTATTATGATAATGGGATAACCTATATAAATATTATCTTCCATAAAATGGTAAATTAAACCATTTTTTGTGTGTGTGGTGAAGTGTGGCCTCAAAAACTGATATAATTCATTTTACATAACCACCCAAAACATTGGGTTATAATGATGTATTTTAAGTACATATGATATCCATAACATGTTTATCATTTTGAAAATATAACATATCATGTAATTTCATACTTTTTGACTCACTAAAAAATTTATAACATTGTTCATTCATAAGTGTGGACTACCACCGCCATGAAGCAATGTGATTCATTTTTCATCACCTCATAGAATTAATTATATATATTAGAATATTTTAATGATTAATATGGTACTTATGATATAATTATATCGTAATAAATATAAATTAATACTTACTTTATTTCAATAATCATCTTTGAAAAATGGAAACATTAGTCATATATATGAACGACCTACCATCTCTATTTTTATATAGTTCATTTATCATAACCATTATTTATGATGGGTTTTAAATGTATAATTGATGTTTAAATATGATAATTATTTCATTATTATTATTCTGTATTTGATGAAATAATGCATACTTTGACCAGGGAAGTCCCACCAAATTCATTTTGGACTTATGATATGAATAGTATCAAATCATATGATAGGAATTAAATATAATAATTAATCTATATTTGTAATAGGTAAAAAACGAAATAATAAAAATGAAAAAAATAGGAATCTATGTAATTAATATAATTTTATTATTTAGAAATACAATAAACAAATATGACAAGTCATCCTCAAATTAAGGAACACTATTTTAAAAAATCCCTTTTTTATGGTTCTATTCTAACACTTTTTATTCCATGTTTATATTATTAAAAAATAATTTTTAAAATTATAATATAGGGAAAAAATAATTAAATGGGAAATTTTATCACTTTTTTAATTTATTTATTCGGTGTTTAAAATTAATTTTTTTTACAGATTCTATACAAAAAGTTTTGAATTTTTTTACAAGACAAAAGGAATTTGATATGTTAATGTATACGGCAACAATGAATTTTTACACCTCCAAAAAATTATTTTATATTTATGTTAAATTATATTATTAAATGTTATATATATAGATAAACCCTCCTTCACAGTGTTCTAGTTATTTTAAAAAAATGTTTTAAATCTTATTTGAAATTTAAATATCCAGAAATGGTTTCTTATAGATGTAAGGAATATTTTATTACTATAATGATGAAAATTCATGATTCATTGTTTTGTGATATTTTTATACCTCTCAGAAATTGTTTATGATTTTTTATGGTTCCATTTTAATCAATATATATGTGGATATATTATAATGTAAGGATGGGTGGTTACATTTTTAAAAAATGATTGGTGGTTCTATTATAAACTAATGATGGGTGTGTCTGTGATATCCCTTTAATTAATTGGGTATGGTAGTAGAATATATTAATTATTAAATTTGTAATAGTGAAAGGGAAATTATTTCCCAAGTTACCTAAATATTTAATATATTATTTCTATGTTTTTATGAAAATATTTTTATTTCCCATTTACGATATTGGACTTCTATTTAAATGAAAAATATTTCTCCTTTTAGGTGTAAAACATATAGCTTTTTGAAAAAAAAAATTATAAATTTATCATGGAAAAAATTAAATTCTTATGAGTTTTATTTTTTCCTTTCTTTTTTTTATGAAATATATTAATTAAATCATTGTTCATAAAAGATGATTTCATGTGTAAGAAAATATTTATTTTGAATCTCATAGATTATTTTGAAAAATAAATTCTTTTATATGTATTCATTGAATAATGGATGTTTTCATTATTCAAAATTTTATCCCTTACAAGTAATTTTTTTATAATCACACATTCTCAAATCTTCTTCATAATAATTATGAAAGTTTTATAGAAAATAATAAATCAAGATAAAATCCTTGATGTTTTTCAGCAAAAAAAATCATGTTTCCATTTTAAATTTATATATTTTATGAAAAATATGTACTGTGTAGAAGTGTCCACATTGTAATATATAATATACTTATGAATTATTTGTGAAATTATTATCAAAAAAAACTGAAAAGATACTTGGAAACTCCATAAAATTATATCTTGACTAAATACATTGGATTATATAACATTTTTGGTCTGTTCCTTAAAATATTTTTCTGAGTAAATGTTTAGATAATTTTATAGGTTAGTGTAATATATGTAAATACAATTATAAGACTTTAATTTATATTAATCATGTTATAAAATTTGAATATTACCATTTTTCATCATCTAATCTAATTTTGTTCATAATGATTTTCCATAGAGGAAATATGGATGTTATAATTGGAAATAATAAAGTGGAAAATATCCATCAAAATCAGTAACCAAAAATGTTTCAAAATATAACTGAGTAGTTTTTTATTATGATAGATTTTTTAATGATGGTCTTAAATGATTGTGACATCTCTTATAAATATAATGAAGATATACCACATAGGAACATCAAGATAATAGGTCATTTTAAGGTACATCAGCCTCTCAAATCCTTTTCATCATCTAAATTATTGGTAGATATGGGTTGAATTAATGATTTTGAGATTATATTAAATTTCATGAGTTATTTGGATCAAAATAAGGTAACCAATTCCATTTAAAATTTTGAAGTTAAAGTTTACCAATGGTGACCGATGGTTAAAAATACTAAATAATGAGAATATATTTATTCCTTAGAGTGGGATGAATTTATGAATATTTTATTTAAAAAATATGTTCTTAACAATGTTCAACATATGATAGATAATCAATTCTTGTAATTAATTCCAACATATGATTATGTAGTGTCTATTTGAGAATAAAACATCACCCTTATGTCATAGAATGTAATAAATTTTATAAGATATCTTTATAGTAAAATGATTCATTTTTATATAAGAGAGATTCCAAAATATCAAAGGAAATTATATTATAGTGATATTAAATTTATAATAAAATCGATTCACGTTGTGGAAAGGAAGTAATTGAGTTTTTCAATAGTCTTTTTTAATAAAAGAAGCAGAAGAAAATTTCTTGTTGGAAAGAAATTAGGCAGAATTCCTTAAATAAATATCGAGGTATGAAAATAAAGAACTCCTCCTTTGATAATCATGGTAATAGACACCATGGTGAATGTATGATGAAATTATAAAAATACTTTCCATGTGTTTATATTTGGAATATAGATCATGATTGAAAAGAAATGGATCTCAGTTATGATAAGACTGATAATTAAAAGCCATTGGTGTGATGTTTTAATTTTAATGACTTCGTAATTCTTTCTAATGTGTGTATGAATATTTTTCATCAGGATTGAAATCATTATAATTGGAGGAAAATGGTGTGACAAATGTATTTCTATTAAAATAGTTGATGTTTTCCCATTAAATGATGTAGTGACATGTATGATATTGGTTATTCAATTTATGATAACACTCTATTTGACTGTAGATCTTCACATTAATTTATTTATGTGAAATTTAAAAGTAAATTTGGAATATCATGTCATATATTTAAGATAGTGATTTTCATGAATGATATTTGTGGAAATATTAATGGAACTATGATTTATTAGAATCTTACAATTGTTCTCAATTGAATATTATTTCCTACAATTTTTTTAACCTTTCAGGATATAGCTTGATACTATTTTGGGTATGGATTGAATATTTTTCATTACCATATTAAGATATATTTCGTAGATAAAATGTTTTTTTGAATGATTTCATACAGTTTTTAACCTTTCAATATGTGGATAAATTCATTAGAAATGGTATTGAATGTTACATTTCTCATATTGTTGAAAAGAATGAAATTTTTAAAATTATTGATTTCCTAGTAGTAAATGAATATATATTTTTTCATATAATTTACCTAGTGTTATTCTAGATCGATTGGATGTGTTTACTATTAACTTATTTTCTGATTCATATACTATTTCAAAATATACACACTGAATGGATCAAGTATAATTTATCTAATCAAAAAAAAATCTTGAGTTTCTAAACAAAGGTTTCATTCATCCTAGTACTTCACTATGGGGTTATCCTTTTCATAGGAAAAAATGGTTATATGATTCATTCCATTGATTATAGATCATTGAATAACATCACTATTAAAAAAGTGACATTTTCTTCATAAAGATGATTTTTTTTATCTGCTCCAGAGAGCATTCAATTTTTTATTATCCATCTTAGGTCATTGAACCATTTATTGATAATGAAGGGGGAAGATATTCCAATGGAACTTTTTTTTACTATATTTTGGAATTATGAGTTTCAAGTTATTACCTTTGGATTGTATAATGAACAAGCTAGATTTATGGATCTTATGAGTAGATTTTTAAATGAATATATTAATATTTATATAGTGATGTTTATTGATGACATATTTGTATATTCTAAAGGGAATGAGGATCATGGAATACACAAAAAAAAAATTCCAAACTATAAATGATGAAACGTTATTTGGAAAATTTAGTAACTAAAAATTATTAATACAAAAGAATTATTTATTTTGACATATTATTTATAATTATAGAATATCATTTTACCCCATAAAAAAGTTTTTTAATAGTTACCATGATATAAACATTCATTTTGGTTCATAGTTTTCATTTATTAGAAGGTTATTATAGTGTATTTGTTAAAAAAATTCTCGATTTTCTAGCCCAATGTTTAAGTTAATT
The DNA here is from genome assembly GCA_963277665.1 of Viscum album. NCBI lineage: Eukaryota > Viridiplantae > Streptophyta > Magnoliopsida > Santalales > Viscaceae > Viscum > Viscum album. The sequence continues at coordinate 735,947,028 of OY728147.1, read as the reverse complement.
CAAAGAAGAGTAAAATTAATCTAGATAAATTAATGTGATTATTATTTTAATAACTAAAGAGAAGATTGGTGATTGATCCATTTTTTAAATTACCTTATTATATTGTGAATTTATCACATACAATGATGCTCTATTGATGGGAAGTGATTGGGTCCTGATGCAGAATGATCAAGTAATTGATTATGTTTCATGTAAACATAATGATCTTGGGTTAAATTATAATACACATGATTTTAAATTTTGTATTGTTGTTTTTGGTTTAGAAATTGGGATGCATCATTTATATGGAAAGTGTAAAATATTAACTGGTAAAAAAATTTAAATAATATTTTACTCAAAAAGTGTTGAACATGAGGTAGAGAAGACAACTAGTACATATCAAAAATTATGACTTGATGATTTATTACCACTTGAGAAAATCAGACATAGTATATACTACATTGATTCAAACTGATTGTGCATCATTAATAATGCTATATTTGGAATATGACACTTTGGTTAGTCAATTTGTAAATTTGGTGTTTGAAAATTTCCATGAAGGAATATCCTTTATTTTTTAGGATTTCAAAAAATCATCTTTGTTGGAAATAATTATGAAATATCACAAGGAAGACCATGAGTTACAAAAAAATATAGAATTTTTCAAGAATAGTTGGTTGACTGAATTTAACATTTTAAATGAAGGTGTTTTGAGATTTGTAAAGATATTATTACATTATAGGGAAACACATTTAAATAGATAATTTTTGAGTGTATCTTATATTACACAATTTATAATTAATTATGGTTTTATGAAGATATATGCAGTCTTTTGTGAGTATTACTAGTGGAATATGAGCCTCAGTTGGTTTCAATGGAAAAATAAATTGATGAATTTTCCATTAAATGTTTTAATTATCATTAGTTCAATGTTTAATGGAAATTTAGTAAAGAATTATTCAACCATTAAAATTCTAAAGTCGAAATGGAAAAATATATCCATTGATTTCACTGTGAGATTTCTAGACACATCTTTATTTTATTATTCGATTTGGGGTATAATTCATTTCTTAACTAAATATGTTTATTTCCTTCATATTTGAGATATTATGTTATTATATCAACATTATAAATTATACCACCTTGAGATAATTAGGTTTCATGGAGTTCTCCCTATATTACATTTGATCATGATCCCTAATTAGCTTTTAATTTTTTGAAAGGTCCTTCGAAGTCATTGGGTACTGAATTAAATATCAATACTAATATTCATCCTCAACATCATAGATAGTAAGAGAAAATGATTTAAATCATGGAATAAATGATTAATTATTTTCAAATGAATTAATATTTATTTTGGTATAAACATCATTCATTAGTTCAAATTTCTTATAATATTGGTTTTCATTCATGTTTACAGATGGTGCCTTATGATGCATTATATGGAATGTGGTTTCAAACTCCAAATTTATTGAATTATATATGAGGAATAATATTTATTATACTAAATTTGGTAAAGTAAATGGTTCATAAGGTAATGTTGAGTCAACAACATATGGGAATGGACTATAGCATATAGAAAGGTTATGTGGATAATCAAATGAATGATCTGTCTTATATTTCTGTCGGTCCAATTTTTCTGAACTTTTCTCCATGGAAATGGTTTATATGTCATGTTAAAAAATGGAATATATATTTGGTTCATGTTATAGAAATAAATACTAGAAAAAATGGATGAGTTCCCAACTACGTGGCGTTTCATCACTGTTTATTTCAGGTACATAATGTATTTCATCCTTCAATGTTAAAGAAATATGTACCTAATTCATCACACATTTTGATTCCTAAAATAGATCAGTTGGAAGAAAACCATTCTTATATGAGAAAAAAATTAGACTCTGGAATATAGATATAAATTGTTTTGGAACAAGATAATTATTTAAATTATGGATTTTTTGAAACAATATTTATGAAGAAGCTACATGGAAAAATTAAAAATCTATTAGAGAAAGATGTCTATAGAAAAACTGTTTTCCTTACATAATAATTGCCAGATTTCGAAGATAAAAAAAATGAAATAATCACACTAACAAGATAAAAAGTTTTATAATATATGGAAAAAATAGGACCATTCCAAACATTAACATAATAAAACATGAACCTTTAATTAATTACTTCTTCTCTATATTCATATTCACCCTTGTGTTCTCATTATTACAAGTATTCACCTGAAGATATACATCGAAAGACGGGGTTAAATATTATCCCATTAAGAGGATGAATAAGATGCATGTAACATGGGTGAGCATAATCATCACTATAAAATCCTCATAATAATAATGAGAGGAAGAATTAGATAATGTAATAAAATGTGTCAATGCATAAAAATTAATCAACACGTCTTAGTAGTAAACTGCCATAAATAATTGCTAACAAATATAGAATAATGTTCACTCATATTCCACTTTATATAATTGAATATATTACATTACCCAATTCATTTTATCTTTATATAATTATGGGTCACCCGACACATCACAACATTTAAATGTACTATATAATTCTGAGTGAACTCATCACATCATAACATTTACATTAGCATGCATGACACATAGAATGTATATCAATCATGGAAATAAAAAATAGAAATTAATTAGTTTAATTTAATAAATAATAACTTCATAGAATTTGGAGTTTATAAGATAAAAACAGAATAGTATTCTTTTTATCTATCTTGATTGATGAATGAACAATCTCAAGAGAAGTGAAATTAGTGTTTATTAGAAAAAAAGAGTCCTTTTTGAAAAATATTATCATTTTTTTAAATTAATAGGGGAAGCATGTATATACTAGAAAAAAAAGTTAAGGATAATGAAATTATATTTAGGGAAAATTAAAAGAACATTAATACTAAACATAGAGTGAAAGAGGAAAACCCAATGAAAGACAGTTGGGTTTCAGAATCCCTTTACCTTATGTCTGAATTCCTTCTCACTTTAGTATCGTAGATAACAAAATTAAATTCATTAATTAAAAATCACAGAACCTATTATACATTTATTTGAGTTATTTCAGTTTTATTACCTTCATTTATAGTACTTCTGATGTGTTATAGAGTTCAATTTCATCATTTGAGAGTTTTCATTTTTGATGGTTTTCATGATGTATTCATTTTTCTCTATGTAAGGGAGATCATGTAAAATGAGAATAATTCTATAGAATTGAATGTATATTTTATTATTTAACTTATATAAACTAATATTATTATATATATCTTGTCGCTTTATTTTTTTAGGATGAATCATTAGATTAATAGTTAATGAAAATGATTTAATTTATTTGGATGATTTTATGACAATAATTAACACATATCATTTTATTTAATATCAGGTTTATATATTTCATATAGAAAATTATATTATATATTACATATTTGATAATGTTTTATTAAACTATAATTGTGGTTTTCTAACCATCAAAGAAGGCAGTAGTGAAACATGAAAATGCATCCTCTACGGTGGTGGTAAATCGACACATCAAAGACGATATTTTATTTTTTATAATAAAAGGGAATGGGAAGGGTTTTTTTGTGCCCAAGTGATTGCATTTGTTGTCAATAACATGTCACTATGTGTCAACTGATGACGTAGAGCTTGAAGACTAATGGTTGGAGATGCATCATTAAATCAGACGATTGTTGAGTTGTTCTTAAAGTTTCAAGAACTTGTATCAACTGGATACAATGTCACAACAATGTTTGAAGACCATGCATTATCATAAAAATGCATGAGGAGATTAAGATGATCCATCCACAATCACTAAGTGGATGATGTGCATTAATGAAGACCATGCACTATATCTTAGTGCATGATGAATTGAAGATGATCCAACTTGATCTCTGATTGGATCATTGATGAATGTTGATGAATTATTTGATTCAGGAGCTTCGGTTGATGAAGAACCTTCTACAAATGTCTCATAAGTCTAGAATACATGATTGAAAGGAGTTGAGGAAGTTTGTGGAAGAATAATGAAGAAGAAACGGAAAGAATGGTTTAGAGGTTGACGTGGAATTTGGCATTTGATATGGCTTGAACTTATGGGGAACTTTGTTTTTAACAAAGTCTTATTTCCATACTTTGCCAAAAAATTGTCCAGCCATGGGCACCTTGAGGGTTCAACCCCAAGGCACATGTGGTCCTAAGGCACCACGCCCAAGGGGGAACCCGTGGGGCAAGCCCAGGGCGGCAGGGCCACGCAGGGGTGTCACGCCCGCGCGGCAGGGGCGAATGGAGCGCGCCCCGGAGTGCATGGTGGGCGCTAGAGCACGCCCGCCGAGTGGCAGGTGGGGCGCAGAGCGCGCCCGCAGAAGAACTCGGTGCGGGGAGGCACCGAGAGGGGAGGAGATTCAACTGGCCATTCATGGGAGCGGAACTTTCATAAACCGTGAGAATTCCACGGCCCGTTTCGATGTGGGACAAAGATTTTTGCCGTGGATTGAATCTGAGCCGCTCGTTCGATTGCTCGGCCGATCTCCGCCTTTCATCGCATATCGCCACTCGAGATCTTAACCCGGCCGTCCAAGTTCAATCAACGCCAGATCTGACGGCTCCGAGGAATCTCCTTCCTCGAGCTTGAGCCGAGGACACCCCGTGCTACCCGACGTCCCCCGCTGAACCAGTGGCTCTCCGAGCATGGATTTTGAGATTCCGGCCACCTCTGAAGAAGCCGACGACACCAATGAGCTCCTCTGGCCACACCGAACATGTCCATGCATTAAAATGACTCTGCATGAAACAAAGGAGAGAATTCGAGGTTGGATGAAGAAACTGGAGGTGTGAAGCCATGATGGATTATGTTTTGTATGGATTATCCTAAACAGAAGTCCATGCATGTGTTCTAAGTCGCATGCACGTGAATGAAACCGAAGAAGAAGGAAACCTGCGTTGGACAGAGAATAAAAAACGAGATACGCAGATGATTTTTTTAACGTGTTTGAAGTTTTCAAAACGCCGATGATTTCGGGCATTCGAGTATTGGATCCCGCAGACTCCATTCGCACTACTCGCCTATAAAAGGAGCACCCGAGGCGGTTGAAAGGTTGCTGCTGATCCTTTGAGAACTCGAGAGTCCCGCGAAGCCATCCGAGCTACGCGAAGTACCTCTGCGCAGCCTCTTGCGCGACTGAGAATCCCGGAGCCACCCGAGGCCCCGATGAAGTCCCCTGCGTGCTACCTCTTGCGCGACAGGAAGAAGAGCTCGGGTAGTGTATTTGCACGCCCCTCACTTGGTTACACCCTGCGTGCCCACGGGTGTCACGCCTTGCGCGACAGAGGCCGTCTGCACACCTTGCGCGGCTATTGAAGAAGTGAGGTTGCACCCCTTGCACGCCTCTTTTGGTGTTTGAGTTTGGGTGAAACATTTACCACACTTGGGAGTGTGTGTGCAAGGAGGAAGAACCGAGGCTTAGCCTTGTGTGTGCACAAGTGAAGAACACCAACTTTGAGAAGAAGATGAGTACACACTTAAGTGTGTGAATGCAAAAGAACTGATCATTCTAAGTGATTGGTTTTTTGGTGAGCAAGAACAACGAGATCTTTTGAAGACTGTTGAAGCTACATGAAGTTTTGAACAACACCTTTGAAGAAGTGAAGTGGATCCATGATGAAGATGATGTTGTGGAGTTGGGGGGTTTAACCAACTTGTAATTGGGGGGTATAACCAATTATTGTGTAAACATCTTTTGGCATAGTGAAGAATCCGTGTTGGGGGGTGTAACCAACACGGCAAGGAGTAGGTATTTGTACCGAACCTTGTAAATCTCTGTGTTCTATGCTTTCATTATCACTGCACCCCTAAATGAGTAGATCTAGGCCTTAACCAGCTGCAGAGGTTGAATTGATAATTCAAAGGGAACAATTCTTAAAAAGAAAAAGTTATCACTGATTCACCCCTCCCCTCTCAGTGATCACAACCGATCCAGGCATTTCAAGTGGTATCAAAGGGAGGTTACCTCTGTTAGGATCTACTTCTGAGAAAATGGACAATCTAAATTCTGTTAATAGTAGGGGTGTCCCTACATTCGATGGAAAGAATTATCACAGCTGGAAAAATTGGATGTTACCCTACCTTCTATCTCTCGGCCTTGATGTTAGAGATGCAGCCTTATTTGGATTCCCTCCACTTTCTAATGAAGCTGCTTTGACACTCGATGAGAAAAGAAATATGGAAGTTGATGGTAAAGCTCAAAATTCCATTCTTATGTCACTCTCAGAAAAGGTATACACAAAAGTCATGGGACTCAAGAATGCTAAAGAAATTTGGGACAAATTGGAATGTAGTTATGAAGGCAACATGAAAGTCAAGGAAGCCAAATTAAAAATTTAGAGAAGCAAGTTTGAAGATGTCAATATGGGAGAAGAAGAAAATATTGATGATTATTTCACAAGAGTCAATGAAATTGTCAGTAACATTCGGGGATTTGGAGAAAAGTTGGAGGACTCCACTATTGTTAAAAAACTAAGGAGAAATTTTCCTGACAGGTTTGACCCCAAAGTCTCAGCATTAGAAGACAGAGATGATCTCTCTCTTGATGAACTACAAAACATTCTCATTGCATATGAAATGAGGAAGATCCTAGTATTCAAGAAGAAGATCAAGGATGAGATGGCTTTTGAGGCCATGAGACAATTCAAGATAAAAGATGACGAAGTCCTAGAATCAAGTGATTCTGACAATGAAGAAAAGGATGAAGATCTCAACACGATTATTTCTCTTTTTTCTAAAAGGTTTGGAAAAACTAAATTCAGGGGAAAAGGGAAATCACCATCGAGATGTTTCAATTGAAATAACATCGGACACTTTGCTGTTAACTGTCCTAAGAAAAGATCTAGTGCTCCAGATATTGAAGATGATAAGTCACAAAAGAAGAAATGGAGTAGATACCCAAGAGAAGGAAACAGATCTGGTGCAAGAAAGAAAAGGATCGTTCCTGGTGAAAGAAGAAGCTATGTAAGCATAGAGGAAGAATCAGACTTCACTTCAGCCAGTCAATCAGAAGAAGAAACGAATTTTATGGCTCATGTGGAAAAAGGGTTTGACACCTGCAGTAGTGAAGATGATAAAAGTGAACGAACAGAGCTCGAACACATATTGAAAGATGAACTAGTGGCCCGCCTTGAACATAACACTGAACTCAAGAAAGAGAAGAGATTGTTACAAAAGGAAACCAAAAGGATGACTGAGGAGTTGGAAGAATGTATGAAGAAAGAGACAATGTACATTGATGAAATCAAGAGACACAAACTGAAGGTAGCTGAGCTGGACAAGATAGAAAAAGATCTTGAGGAGAAACTTCACCTCAAAGAAGAAGAGCAATCAGTGACACATTCCAAGTGGATTGAAGCACAGAATAGCTTGACAAAGATGAGAGAAGACTTCAACAAGGCTGTTGAGGTCAAGGCAGAATCATCTTATGCTGGTGCTCAGAGGCAGGTCAATTTACCACTAAGTAAATCTCTAAATACATCTATTATCTCTAACAATGCAGGTTCAAAGATAAAATTGACACAAACATGGCATGAACAAACCTGTGTAAAATCATCTTCAATGGAAGAAAGGAAATCCTCAGGAAGGACTACACAAATCTTGGACAGAAAATTACAACATGACTCTTATCAATAAAGAAGGTCACGGTTCAGAGGCTACTGCAGGTGTTGTGGTGTGTTTGGACATAAGGCATGTGCATGCTGGTATAACATGTCTCTTCCAAGCATGAGGCATGAGTCAAGGGGGAGACATCCTGAAACCCAGAGTGTTTTGCAGAAAGCATCAAAACCTCCAATTCAGAACACATTTGACTGCCTGAGTGAAGCTTGTGGAAGATGTGACCAACAAGGTCATAGAGCTGATAAATGTATGACAACTCTTCCTAAACAAAAAGTCAGAGACATGAAAGGGAAAGGCATTCAAGAAACCAATGATGAAATCACATGCTTTGCTGAAGTGGCTCTAAAAGCCAGCAGTAAAACCAAGTCATGGATTCTTGATAGTGGATGCTCATCCCACATGACTGGTGATACAAAAATTCTAAGCAACATTGAAAGTCATGAGGGAGGAACCGTGGTGTTTGGAAATGATCATTCTCTAAAAATCAAGGGAGTTGGAAAGGCTATGATTGCAACAACAAATCTAAAATCCAATGATGTGTTGTTTGCTGAAGGATTAAAGCACAACCTACTGAGTGTAAGCCAATTATGTGATGATGGACATGAGGTGTTGTTCCAGAAGGATTCATGCATCATCAAGAGCTCAAAGGATGGAAAAATCATCACTCAAGGAAGAAGAACCACTGGAAACCTATTTCAAATTGGTGAGTCCATCAATTCCTGTTATCTTAGTTCTAAAGATGAAAACAATCTTTGGCACAGAAGACTTGGCCATCTAGGTCAAAGAAGTATGAGTAAAATTCTGAAGTACAATATTGTACGAGATCTACCCAAATTAAAGAGAGAAAGAGATGAAATTTGTGACACATGTCAGAAGGGAAAACTGACCCATAGTTCACACAAAGGAGTAGATATCATGTCTACTGGGCCTCTTGAACTCATTCACACAGACATATGTGGACCGATGAGACAAAAGTCTACAAGAGGAGATCTCTATTTTATAACCTTCATTGATGATTACACTCGGATGACCAACGTCATGTTCATGAAACACAAGTCAGAAGCAATCATGATGTTCAAAAACTTCAGAAGGTAGGCTGAGAATGAACTTGGAATCTGTATCAAGAAAGTGAGATCAGATAATGGAAAAGAATACACTTGTGATAATTTTGAAATCTATTTGGTCAAGCATGGAATCAAGCATCAATACAGTACACCATATACTCCACAACAAAATGGAGTGGATGAAAGGAAGAATCGAAGCATAGTTGAAATGGGGAGGACTATGTTGGCTGAGCACAATATCTCTAAGTTTTTCTGGAGAGAAGCAGTATGCACAGCTATACACATACAAAATAGATGTCTCCTAAGACCAGAAACACAAATGACAGCCTATGAAATGTGGTTTAACAGAAAACCAACTGTTAAGTACTTCAGAGTCTTTGGCAGTCCGTGCATCATCAAGATTAAAAACATTAATCTGGGAATGTTTGAGGAAAAAGCAGAAGAAGGAATCTTCATGGGCGACCTACCTGATGGAAAAGGCTACAGATGCTGGAATAAGAGGTTGAACAAAATGATTGACTGCAGTGATGTCAGAATAATTGAAAACAACACCAAACCATACATTGTGGATAATGATGACTCAATGAATGACTCAACCTTGGAACAAAATAATGAAGAATTAACTGAGCCAATACCAACTGCTGGTGAGATCAACTCTGAACACACCAGTGATGAAGAGGAAGGTAATGAAGATGGAAGAAGGAGATACAATAAATTGAAGAAACATGTCGACACAGAAAATGTCCTTGGTAACCCATAGTCCTCAGTAAAAACTAGGAGAAGATTGAGATTGGAAGATCACACTGCATTGGTTTCTCAAGTGGAACCTCACACAGTGGCTGAAGCAGTTGAACATGAGGAATGGATACAAGCTATGCATGAGGAACTCAATCAAATAGAAAAGAACTCCACTTGGGATCTTGTGCTAAGGCCCAAAAATAAAAAAGTAATTGGGACAAAGTGGGTTTTCAGAAACAAACTCAATGAGAAAGGGGAAGTTTCAAGAAATAAGGCCAGACTTGTATGCAAAGGGTATTCACAAATGGAAGGAATCAACTTTGAAGAAACGTTTGCACTAGTTGCAAGACTGGAGACTATCAGAATGTTCTTAACAGTTGCAGCACACAAGCAATACAAGGTTTATCAGATGGATGTGAAATCTGCATTCCTAAATGGAGATCATGAAGAAGAAGTGTATATAGAACAACCAGAGGGATTTGTGCTAGACAAAGATGGTAGCATGGTATGCAGATTGAAGAAAGTATTGTATGGGTTAAAGCAGGCTCCCAGAGCCTGGTACTCCAAGTTGGATGGTTGTCTTAAGAGCATGAATTTTGTCAAAGGAACAGTTGATAGTAATCTCTATGTCATAGAAATGACCACTAGTACTCTCATAGTCATTATCTATGTGGATGATATTATTTTTTCTGGTTACAAGGAAGGACTATGTGAAGAATTAGCTGAGCAAATGAAGAGAACCTTTGAAATGTCCATGCTTGGTCAAATGACATATTTTCTAGGATTTCAGGTGGAACAAAGGAAAAACTCTATATTTCTTTCACAAGAAAAGTATGCAAGGGACTTAGTAAAAAGGTTCGGAATGGAGAATGCAAAGGAAGTCTCAACACCCATTTCTGTTGGAACCAAACTATGAAAAGATGAAGAAGGCAACAATGTTGATCAGAAAGAGTTCAGGAGAATTATTGGTAGCCTCCTTTATCTCACGGCCTCAAGGCCTGATATAACATATGCAGTGACTTTGTGTGCAAGATTTCAATGTGACCCAAAAGAATCTCACTTATCAGCAGCTAAAAGAATCTTGAGATATGTGAAAGGAACCCTCAACTATGGACTCTTATACAAACATAGTACAAACATAAAGTTGTTGGGATTCACTGATGCTGATTGGGCTGGTGATTGCACTGATAGAAGATCCACATCCGGTGGAGCCTTATTTCTGGGAGAAGGATGTGTTAGTTGGTATAGCAAGAAACAAAATTCTGTAACATTGAGCACAACCGAAGAAGAGTATGTGGCAGCTACACATGCATGTACACCAATGATTTGGATTCAGGTGCAGCTAGGAGATTTGAGAATTAAAGCTGAAAAACCATTGAGGATCTTATGTGATAATCAAAGTGCAATTTCCTTGTCTAAGAATCCTATACAACACTCCAGATCCAAGCATATTGATATAAAATATTATTTCATCAAAGAAAGTTTCGCTAGTGGAGACATCAATCTCGACTACATTTCTACTCAAGATCAGGTGGCCGATATTTTCACCAAAGCTATGCCTACAGAAAGATTTGTTGAACTAAGGCTGAAACTTCATGTTCAGCCTTCTCCTATCACTTGAGGAAGAGAAAGGTCCCTCCTTATTCCCTAAATTTATATGTTTTTGTACTGACATGCAGGGAATTTAAGGAGATGAGTGCATCCCTTGAGGGGGAGCATTAGTTGCTGAGTCAAGCAGTTATGCATTTTGGGAATGACTTACTATTCATCCCTTTGCATTTGTTGGCCAATTAGGGGGAGAAATAATCAGCACATACACATTGTGACATTATTCAAGATGTGCTTCGGAGTATTGACAACCAAATACAAAGGGGGAGATTGTTGTGCCCAAGTGATTGCATTTGTCGTCAATAACATGTCACTATGTGTCAACTGATGACGTAGAGCTTGAAGACTAATGGTTGGAGATGCATCATTAAATAAGACGATTGTTGAGCTGTTCTTAAAGTTCCAAGAAATTGTATCAACTGGATACAATGTCACAACAATGTTTGAAGACCATGCATTGTCATAACAATGCATGAGGAGATGAAGATGATCCATCCACAATCACTGAGTGGATGATGTCCATTAATGAAGACCATGCACTATCTCTTAGTGCATGATGAATTTAAGATGATCCAACTTGATCTCTGATTGGATCATTGAAGAATGTTGATGAATTATTTGATTCAGGAGCTTCGGTTGATGAAGAACCTTCTACAAATGTCTCATAAGTCTAGAATACATGATTGAAAGGAGATGAGGAAGTTTGTGGAAGAAGAATGAAGAAGAAATGGAAAGAATGGTTTAGAGGTTGACGTGGAATTTGGCATTTGATATGGCTTGAACTTATGGGGAACTTTGTTTTTAACAAAGTATTATTTCCATACTTTGCCAAAAAATTGGCCAGCCATGGGCACCTTGAGGGTTCAATCCCAAGGCACATGTGGGCCTAAGGCGCCACGCCCAAGGGGGAACCCGTGGGGCAAGCCCAGGGCGGCAGGTCCACGCAGGGGTGTCACACCCACGCGGCAGGGGCGAATGGAGCGCGCCCCGGAGTTCATGGTGGGCACTAGAGCACGCCCGCCGAGTGGCAGGGGTGGGCACAGAGCGCGCCCGCAGAAGAACTCGGTGCGGGGCGGCACCGAGAGGGGAGGAGATTCAACTGGCCGTTCATGGGAGCGGAAATTTCATAAACCGCGAGAATTCCGCGGCCCGTTTCGATGTGGGACAAAGATTTTTGCCGCGGATTGAATCTGAGCCGCTCGTTCGATCACTCGGCCGATCTCCGCCGCTCATCGCATCTCGCCGCTCGAGATCTTATCCCGCCGTCCAAGTTCAATCAACACCAGATCCGACGGCTCCGAGGAATCTCCTTCCTCGAGCTTGAGCCGAGGACACCCCGTGCCACCCGACGTCCCCCGCTGAACCAGTGGCTCCCCGAGCATGGATTTTGAGATTCCGGCCACCTCTGAAGAAGCCGAAGACACCAATGAGCTCGTCTGGCCACACCAAACATGTCCATGCATTAAAATGACTCTGCATGCAACAAAGGAGAGAATTCGAGGTTGGCCGATGCAACCGGAGGTGCGAGGCCATGATGGTTTATGTTTTGTATGGATTATCCTAAACAGAAGTCCATGCATGCGTTCTAAGTCGCATGCACGTGAAGGAAACCGAAGAAGAAGGAAACTTGCGTTGGACAGAGAATAAAAAACGAGATACGCGGATGATTTTTTTAACGCGTTTGAAGTTTTCAAAATGCCGATGATTTCGGGCATTCGAGTATTGGATCCCACGGACTCCATTCGCACTACTCGCCTATAAAAGGAGCACCTGAGGCGCTTGAAAGGTTGCTGCTGATCCTTTGAGAACTCGAGAGTCCCGTGAAGCCATCCGAGCTACGCGAAGTACCTCTGCGCAGCCTCTTGCGCGACTGAGAATCCCGGAGCCACCCGAGGCCCCGAAGAAGTCCCTTGCGGGCTACCTCTTGCGCGACAGGAAGAAGAGCTCGGGAAGTTTACTTGCGCACCCCTCGCTTGGTTACACACTGCGTGCCCACGGGTGTCACGCCTTGCACAACAGAGGTCGTCCGCACACCATGCGCGGCTATTGAAGAAGTGAGGCCGCACCCCTTGCGCGCCTCTTTTGGTGTTTGAGTTTGGGTGAAACATTTACCACACTTGGGAGTGTGTGTGCAAGGAGGAAGACCCGAGGCTTAGCCTTGTGTGTGCACAAGTGAAGAAGACCAACTTTGAGAAGAAGATGAGTACACACTTAAGTGTGTGAATGCAAAAGAACTGATCATTCTAAGTGATTGGTTTTTTGGTGAGCAAGACCAACGAGATCTATTGAAGACTGTTGAAGCTACTTGAAGTTTTGAACAATACCTTTGAAGAAGTGAAGTGGAGACATGATAAAGATGATGTTGTGGGGTTGGGGGGTTTAACCAACTTGTAATTGGGGGGTACAACCAATTACTGTGTAAACATCTTTTGGCATAGTGAAGAATCTGTGTTGGGGGGTGTAACCAACACGGCAAGGAGTAGGTCTTTGTACCGAACCTTGTAAATCTTTGTGTTCTGTTCTTTAATTATCACTACACCCCTAAAAGAGTAGATCTAGGCCTTAACTAGCTGCAGAGGTTGAATTGATAATTCAATGGGAACAATTCTTAAAAAGAAAAAGTTATCACTGATTCACCCCTCCCCTCTCAGTGATCACAACTGATCCAGGCATTTCAGGTTTGAATATGAATTATTTCAATAACATAACAGAATTAAATTTTATTAAAGGTACTAGACATATAATTCCACATGGATAAGTTTAGGTGATGAGAGAATAACAAATGAAATGAAATAGAAATGAAATTAAAAGAAAATGAAAGAGGATTTTACCTCTTGTATTTTTCCACCTATAGAACCTCTATAGGGAAAAGGGTTTTGTATTTTTATGAGACCAAGTTAACATGGATGTACGAGAGGGGCTTAATATGTTGATTTCACATGATTAAGACAACATTCAAGTATTTATAGTTTTGAGGAGAAGAGTTGGTGAGGAGTTGAATTTATAGAGGGAGAGGGGTGTTTTCTCTTTATTTTATTCATTTGTTTTTTATTTTTTCTCAATAATAAGTATATTTTAAACATTACCACTAAGAAAATTTAAAAAAATTATATAGTTCAAGATTGCAGTCTTAAATCATCCATACATCATCTATGACTCAATAATTCTTCTATTTAGCTTATATCATAAATTATTAAATTTTACTATTCAATAAAAATTCAAATATTTTATAAAATAAAAATATTCACCCTAACCTTTTTTCATATTTAGTATTCAAAAATGGACTCCATTTTATGAAAATAATTTTATAAATAGGGTAAATTTAATTTTTTATTGAAATCATGAATTATTCAAAAAATAAAAAATTTTAAATAATAACTGATTCTGTGACACATTCTAAAACTAATAAATGTTTCATAAAATTTCATTATAATCATAAGAAATAAATATTAATTTACCAGTGTATTTTCAGAAAATAAAATTTATTTTAAATTGTTATATACATTTTAAAATTGTAAATTAGTATTTATGGATTAAGAAAATACCAATACGTAATTTATCAATTTTTTAATATTTATTTACTTATTTCATGATATAAAGATATAATATTCTCATTAAAAAGATACTAAAATTTTATTTATAAATTTAAAGGTGAATTTACTATTCTCTTGGATGGGGTACTATTCTTAAAGGTTGTGTTATTATGCCCAAGGGCAAGTTATTATTCCATTGTTATAAGTTTCTAAATTCTTGAAAAACCATCTTATTTCATTCATTATTCATTTATAAATATCTATTGTGGTATCTGTGTGATTTTATGTGATTTATACTATATTACATAATATTATGAAGGGATAAATTTAAATGATAAATGTTTGGGTTGATACATTTTCCCCCTTCTGAAATTTAGACCTCAAAATCTCCTTTTATATAAAAAGAAGAGGGTACTTCTCATTCATCCCCTCCTATGGTTCCCAATTCACTTATTCATTCTTATGGTTCCTCCACAACACATAGAAAATGTGGTTTATCCAGATGCAGAGAAACTTAATTCTTCGGTTTATAATCATTACTAGATTCTTCTCATAAAAGAGATCATATTCTATTTGTACCACCTATGAGTTAATCGCAGGTGAGGAATCTGGTATCCAATTTCATAGGAGAGATACATAAAAAACATCATGAATTTGATCCATATGTGTTGTAATTGTAGATGATAAGATACTAATCATATGCGATCAAGGATCTCAAAGGGTCTAATGTAACAAGGGCTAAGATCTCTTTTCTTATAAACATCATTACTCTCTTACATAGTAATATTCAATGGAATACATTATCACTAACATTTAACTCCAATTCCCTTTATTGGTTATTAACATATATCTTTTTCTATATTTTAGAAGCTTTTATATGATTCTGCATGTCTTGAACTTCTCTGTCATCTCTTTTACATTATGAGTTCTAAATAGATATTGTTCATCAACTTCATCCCAACAGGTTGGAGTTATACATCTCTTCCCATACAAAGCATCATATGAAGCCATCTGAATACTTGAGTGGAAGATTTTTTTATATGAGAACTCAACCAATGGTATATGTTGATCCCATACACCATTTAATTCCATTTTCCTTGCTCTTCGAATGTTTTGGAGCATCAGAATTTTCCTTTCATATTGGCCATCATTTTGGGTGTAATAGGTTGTTCTAAATTTGAATTCACTACACAAGGCACTTTTTAGAAATATCCAAAATTTATATTCCATCCTTTTATCATGATGAGAGATTATTGAAAGTGGAACTCCATGAAGTCTCACCACTTAATTAGCATATATCATGTAAATTTGATCAAGTGAAAGATGTTACATGACTGAGATAACGTGGGTAGTCTTTGTGAGTTGTTCCAAAACAACCCATATAACATTGTTTGATTTGGATGTCTTCAGGAGACTACCAACAATGACCATAGTGACATTATTTCATTTCAAAATGGTTATATGAACTAGTTACATCATTTCTTTGGACTTATGTCACTCAACATTAACATTATATCAAATCAATCACCGTGAGATATAAACTATAATATATTTCATCATGTTATCCCACATGGCTTGTTATTGAAGATCACAGTACATCATGGTACTACCATGATGGATAAAGAATGTTTATCTATGTGAATTATAAAATATTTCTTTCTTAGTCCCCAGTGGTGGAGGAATAGAAAAACTCATTCCAAATCAAATTACTCCATCATCATCAATATGAAACTCTTACATCTTTCCTTCTATTACTGCATTCACATTCTTTTTTAACTCTGGATCACCCCTTTGTTCCTCGTTAATCATCTCATGGATTGATGGTTCAAAAATCAATTGGTAAAGGTTTTATGTATTCCCTTATATTATGATTTCCAAATCCATCTTTTTCATGTCCTTGTTGATATGGTCTTTCTCAATCTACATAATGGATAGAGTACAAGTTTCCTTTTACTAAGAGAATCATCATCCTTATTCACCATCCTATGATGATAGTGTATAGATTAATATTATTAATTGATTAACTCTAACCATATCTTTTGATATATGTTCAGATTTTGTTTGTGAATATATTCTTTTTGAACTTGTGATCAATATTTATGTCACACTTCTCACCATATATGTTGTAATGCCAGATTTTCAAGGCAAATATCACAGCTTCTAAATCTTGATCATGTGTTGGGTAGTTGTAATTGTGGATAATCAATTACCATTAGTGGTGGTTTGTCACGTAATCATTATTCATGAGTACAAAAACCAATCCCTTCATTGAAAAATCTATGTATATCACAAGACAATATCCAATTGTTTGTAATGTGCTTATAGGTGTAGTTATTTTCCTCTTATTTATCTCCATGAAGATTTCATCAAATTCTTCCATCCAGAAATATGTTTCCCCATTCCTTTTCACATGGTTAGTGGGACAGATAATCATGATAAATTTATGAAAAAAACATTTATAGTACCCAACTAATACATGAAAACATTATATTTCAGCGACAATAGTGGGTTTGGTCCATTCCCCAATCTCTTTTTTTAGGGGCCCATAAAAATCCCCTCAATATTGATCATGTGTACCAATTATGTAACTTGTTACATCCTTAAATCACACTTGATGAACATGGATTACAATTTCTCCTTCTATAATGTCACCAACACAATCTGTAGAAGGTGTTAATGTCCCTCCATTATCCTGGAGTATATGGGAATATTTTCGATAAATTCTACATATAATATTTCATGGTTGTTTATGAAGACTCTATTAAACAGATCCATGAAGATTCTAGGGTCATTATTAAGTTCTATGGAATTAAGAGAAATTCATTGATATAATACCTTGTACGGAAGGTAGTATTTTTAATATCTTCCTTAATCTCCTTTTTTTGATGATATCCATAACAAAGATCAACCTTTGAGATACAATGATCTCTATATAGTATATCAAACAAGTCATCAATCCATGTTAGCGAATACTTATTATTTATGGCGTACTTTTTGAGTTCCTGATAATCGATACATAGCCACATTGATCTATCCTTCTTCTAAACATAGATCATTGGTGAACCCCAAGGTGGATCACATGGTTGTGTGAACCCTTTTTCCAAATTCTCTTATAGATACTTTTTAACACCTCTAGTTCAGTTGGGGCCATCTAATATGGGCATTATGAGATAGAAATGGCTCTAACTATTAGTTATATTTAAAATTATACCACATCATCTGGGGTAATTTTAGGTAACTTTTCATGAAATAAATCACTATATTCCCTCAAAAAGGAAATTTATCCTAGTTTGATACCTTCCTTTAATTCAATAATTTGACCTAGGTATGTTTTTTTGGGAATCAAGACCCACACTGTTGAAGAATTTACAAAGGATATTGATGATTCTCCTTGTATTTATTGTGAATAAGGAGATGTTTTCATATATGAAGTAATATTTCATTTTCTTGGTATTTGATGTGTGCTCTATATAATGATATCCAATTCATCCCTAGTATAGTGTTGAATTACAAAAATTTATGTATCTTCAGATTTGTTGTAAGAATATTCCCACATATGCTAATATGAGAAGATTGGAACACTTGGGTTGAAATGATCACACCACTATGTTATTTTATGTATATCTGTACTTCATGTTTTTTGGGATTTTATTAAATATTGTTAGAGAAGTTAAATATATAATATATTGAATTGAACCATAATCAAATAATAATTTGTCCTTTCTTGAGTGAATATGAAGTATAACATGTCAGAAATCAATTTTTTTTCCACTTCTAATGTAGTTGTTTTATAATACTTGTCTTTTTTTATCTTTGGTGGATGATGACACTAATTACCCTCGAGGACTCAAGGATTAGTTCACTATCATGCATAGTTTCATTTCTCTCTTCTATTTAAGTATTGGACAATGGGTATTTCTCTCCCTTGATACATTATAGTAGTTGTCTTCTATATGTTTATTTTATATTAATGAGAATTTTTGACTTCTCCCCCTCACTTATAGAATTTATCTGTCCCATTGATCCATTTACCATAATGATTCTTCCAACAATTTTTACATGATAGAATTTGGGGTTTCTTCCCAACATTTGGATGAGATCCTCCATCTTGAAACTCCATATTTCATTTATTATCACCATGTCGATGATACTATTATCAAAACTCCATCTCCACTTTTATAACACATCAAACAACATCTTCATAACGCCTAAAATCTAGAGTTTATAGAACTTTTCAATGGTGTGGTTTTACCCCACTAAAGAATATTACAATTTTGTTAAAAATGTTGATAACAAAACCAAAATCTTACCTTTCACGCTTTTTGATGTTTTATTCATATTCAACGAAATATTCACCTTTATATTTCATAATCTCTATGAATTACACAACCATATTTGTATAAATATTTCAATGGAAATACTTGTTATGAAAAATAATCACAATTTACTCCAAATCCATCTCTTCAATGTTCCCCTCCAACATGGTGTTATAAATCAAATCCCACAATTAGTAGTACTGCTTATATATAAAATAAATAAAAAATTTCACCTTCTTCATCTTAGAATAGAAAAAAACCAAAAAAGATCATTTATATTGAGTTAACCCACTATTCTATTACTAGTGGATCCAAAGATCCACTAAACATTAGTTTTTGTTTCTGTATAAAATACTTGATAGTCGGTAGCTTATTCTTAGGTGAAGGGGTAATTTACCCATTGATCATGTTATTGTTCATATCCATGTAATTATTGGTAAAAATAACTATGAAATATTGAACTCCAAACCCAATAAATTGTGGTTGTAGTTCAGGTAGTCTCTATATTGTCCCCTATACAAGTTGTTGGCATAGAATTTACTAGTTCCTACCATTTTCTAAAATTGAAAATGATTAAACAATAAAAAATTTGACATGTCATTAATAATTTATTCTTTTGTGAAATTAACTCTAAAGTCATGTCTAGTTGGATCCATGTGTTTAGAAATATCTAAGACAAAACTTCATAGGTGATTACTTATACTTAGTCTCATAATTTGGGTTTCAACTTTGGTTATCTATTCCAAATTCCTAAATTACCTAAAAAAATTTACGATACCTACTATAGAGACCCCAATTTTTATTACATGATTAGTACATAATTTTAATGATAAACAACAATTAAGAGTTACCCAACTAGGGTCCAGAATTTTAGTATCTCAGAAAAACTATGATCATACATAACATCTAGATAATAAAACATAAGATTCTTTTTAATTTATTTTTCTCTAGATTCTTATTATACCAAGTGTTTTCCTTAGTATAAGTATTCACCTGAGGATATTCGTCAAAAGAAGGGGTGATCTAATAGCCCAATAAGAGGTTGAAAAGAATACATGAGGCTTGGGTGAGCATAATCATTATCATAACATCATTATCTTAATCAGGAGTGGAATTATTATATAATGTCATTGGTTTTGGTACTTCATAAAAATGAAACATCATGTCTTCATTGTCCACTACCACACATAGTTTTGGAGAAATAAGGAATCATGTTCACATATATTTTACACTATTTAAAATGATACAACACATTGTCCAATGAATTGTGGAGCTATATAATTATGATAGTACCTGTCACATAATAACATTTACATGTGTTATATAATTCGGGGTGCACCTATCACATAATCACAGTTTCATTATCATGTATTCCACATATAAAATATATCAATATTAAACAAAGAAATTATCGATTTAAAGGTACAGGTTTCATTTAATAAATCATACATTCATATAATTTGGATTTACCAAGATAACAAAGGGAATAATATTCTTAGTATCTATCTTGATTGAAGAAGAAACAGTCTTAAGAGATGTGAAATATGTGTTTTCTACAAAGATTATTTCTTTTGGAAAAGTATTTTAATTTTTTATAAAATAATATTGGAAACATGTTATTCTCAGAAAAGAAAACCTGATAATAAATAAATTATATTTATGAAATAATAAAGTAACATCCATACTAAAAAAGGATATAAATAGAGAAACCCGAAAGAAAGAGTGTTGGGTTCGAGAATTTCCTTACCTTATGTATGAACTAATTATTCTCCGTAATATCATGGATAATGTAATTTTCATTATTAATAAAAAATAATGATCCTATTCTACATGTATTTGAATTATAATGGTTTTATTAGGTAAATTTATAATATTTTTTATGTGTTATATAGTTCAATTTCATCATTTGGGAGTGTTCATTTTCTTGGTCTTCATGATCATTTTTTTATTAATGTATGGGAGATCATGTAAAATGATAAAAATTCTAAATAATTAAAATTATATGTTATTATTGAACTTATATAATTTTAAATGATTATACATATCATTTTATTATGTAATGAGGATGAATTATTATAAAAAATAAATAATAATAATGATTTAATGTATTTGGATAAGATTACGACTATCATGAACTCATATCATCTTATTTCATATCATATTTATATATTTATTAAATAACATTATCTAAATTTTAATATGTATGAAAAAATAATATTTTACAATAAATATGGTTTTATTACCATCCATGAAGGTAGTATTAAATAATTAAAACTCTTCCCCCACGGTGGCGGTATATCGACACACCATAGACGATATTTTTATTTTTTGAATAAAATTAAAAGCTAAAGGATTTGAATATTAATAATTACATTAAAATAATAAAATTATTATATATAAAATATAATGTACTTATCATTATACATGGATAAGTGGTGGTGATGTGATTTTAGGAAAATAAATGAAGTTGAAAATAAAATTACATGAAAACAAAAATGGATTTTACCTCTTGAATTTTTCCCATATGAGAACCTCATTAGGGAAAAGGGTTTGGTATTTTGATGATAGAAAGGACTCATAAATGTGGGGGATGGTATTTTAATGAGGATTCATTATAATTATGACTTGTTTCATTAACATACAGGTGTGGGGAGAAGAGGTGGTGAGGGTAGTATTTATATGGGAGGATAGGGGTGTTTTATAATTATTTTATTCATTGGTTTATTATTTGTTCTAAACACTATGAATAGATTGATCCATACACTAAATATATTAGAATAATTTTGGATAGTTCAAGATTATGGGCTTACATCATCCTTACGTCATCTATGACTTAATAATTTATGTATTCAGCTTATATCGTAAATTATCAAATTTTATTATTAACCAAAAAAAAGTATTTGATAAAAAACCCAAAATTCACCCTAAAAATTTGTTGACATGCAAAAATTAAAATATAAACTCAGATTTATGAAAATAAATTTCTAAATAGGATAAATTAAATTCCAAATTAAAATCATCATTTATTTATGAAATAAAATTTTTTAAATTATAATTGACCTTATGACCCTTGGAGAAAATAAATAAAGTCTCATAAAATTATTTTATAATCATAATAAAACAACATATTAATTTATGAAATTATTTAATGGAAATATATATTAATATAAATCATTATATTAATTATAAAATTGTAAATAAATATTTACAAATATTAAAATACCAATACATAATTTTAAAATTTTAAAATATTAATTTACTTTCCCCATGATATAAATATATTATATTTTCATTCATATGATACTCAAATTTTATTCATAATTTCAAAGGTTTAGTTACTATTCTATTATATGGAATTCTATTCCTATTTTTCGTGTTACGATTCCAATTGTCAAGCTATTTTATCAGTATAGGATATTTAATTTCAAACAAAATAGTCGTATATCATTCATCGTTTAATTATAAAGTTTTTATTATGGTATTGATGTGGTATTATGTGATTTATAGTATATAAAATAATTATAAGAGGGGAGAAATTTCATTTATAAAAGTTTAGGTCATTATAATATCCACACTAGTTGAGTAAGTGTATAAAAATGAGAGGATGCAATATCCAAAATGGGAGGAGGAATATGACTACTTAGGTATTGTTAAATAAAAAAAAATTCATGTATTAATAATACAAATTTGTAAGATTTTATATATTTATGTTTGTTATAATAATATTGTGTGATGTTCCATTTAAATGAAAATGAAATCATTATTTCTAACCAAATTGGATTTACAGACATTATTTAGACTTATTGAAAGTATTTTTTTTTTAAATTTATATAATTTTAATTGAAAGAAATACATTTCTAATTTAAATTCCACATGAAAAATTATATTAGGTTAATTTTTTGTGAATTTTATAAAAAGGTAACTTTTTAATGAATTGTTAAAAATGCTAATTTTAATTTAATTTTTTTTTTGTTTGCAATTATTTAATATTAGAAATTTTAGTTTGGATAAGTTTAATTATTTAATTATTATATATGTATTTTAAAAAATACAATATTGTTTTTTAGATTAATTATATAGTTCAATTTAGTATAAAATTATTTTACACTCAAAACGTAATTTTTCTAATAGACTATTTATCATAATTTTTTACCAGTTTAATATTAAATTAAAATCTAAAACATATGAATTTTTTATCTTAAAAAAGGTATGATATCTAGAGTCATGGGTTCCAAATTATATAAATAATCCAATTTTATTTTTTTTCCTCATTATTAATAGTTACCTTTTTAAATATATGTCACCTCTATATGGGTAAATCAGGTAATCATGTTTAAAAATTAATTTAAAAGGACTAAAATTATACTAACACTTACAATAATTTTATTGGGTGAGTATATCAAAACCATAATGAAAAAAATTCAAATGTATGGACTTTTTTCCATTTTCTCAGGATATTGACCATTATAATATTTTATATAAGTAAAATTCAAAAAATTAATTATCCTATTTTTATTAACATTAAATTTTGTAAATTGGGACAAAAAGAGGATATGTTTAGTTATAAATTATTATTTGAAATGTAAATTAACTTTTTATGGTAATTTAATTTTAATTTTTCATTGATGAAATAATTACCATAAGAACGTACTTAACCCTTACACAGTAATTATTCAAATTAATAGGAAAATATAATAAATGATTTTTAAAAATATTCATAGAAATATAGATTTAAAGAATTGTGTTTTTTAATTAATTTTTAGATAAATATACCATTTTAGTTTTTTGGGGGGATTATATTTGAATTCAATCATTATCTTGGATTCATTAATGTTAATTTAAATCTATAGTTTTAAAATTGACATTAATGAAATTTTAATAATTTATTATAATTTATTTATTGATTTAAAACAATAATAATATTATCTTACGTCATTTTATTGAGGTAACTTTTAAATTCCATTTCTGGTCAATTTAAGGGTCATTTTTAGTAACTATATTGACCACTAATTGAAAAAACATTGTTATCATTCCTACAGTCAAATACTAGTAGAAAAATACCCTATACCAACGGTTTGAAACTGTAGGTATATCCTATACCAACGGATTGGATAATCGTGGCCAAGTAAGCTATGTGGAAAGGTCTATACCAACGGTTTTTCCAAAACTGTTAGAATAGACCTATAACAACAGTTTTCAAAACTGTTGGAATAAGTTATATGAAAAATATATACCAACGGTTCTATAAAACACTTGGTATATGTATTTCAAAAAAAGAAGCATTTGGTGGGTTTTGATCCCAGTACCTTCAGTTTATGATTGGACAACCTAACCACTAAGCTAACATGTCTTTTGTGAACATAATTTCATATATATATATATGTGTGTATGTATTATCATAAATATTATAAAAAAAATTAATTTAATGTTCTCTTAAGAAGATTCAATAAAAAATACATGTCATTATACAAGTGGTTCTCAAAACCATTGGTATAGACCTATACCAATGGTTTTGAGAACAATTGGTATAGATTCTTTAATTCTGGGACCTATACCAATGGTTTTGGAAAAACTATTGGTATAGGGTCTCTATTATGGACCTATACCAATGGTTTGGGGAAAACTGTTGGAATAGGTCCATATATGTGATCTATACAAATAGGTTTCCCCAAACTGTTGGCATAGGTCCCCCTATACCAACTGTTTATCCAAAATTATTTGTATATGTCCAAATTAGTAACATATACCAACGGTTTTGGCCAAACCATTGATATAGGCCCATATAAGTGAACTATACCAACGGTTTTCCCAAAACCGTTGCTATAGATTTAATTTTTAGTAGTGATAAAAGGGATATCAAGGGTTTATAAATTCATATGGGTAAAGACCATATTGATAGGCCCACTATGCTAAAAATCTCGAGAGGGGGTCACACAGGGTATGACTGATTAAAACTAAAACCCCTTCGAATCATGTTTCATCATTAAAAAAACTCTTATCCACTTGTCCTATAATAAATTACGAAGAAAAATGAAATAATGAACCTGAAAAAATGATTTTACGTAGATTACCCCCACTGGGCTACACCCAAGGAGCATACAACGGTGATGTGCCTATGTTCCAAATCCCCTAAGACCCACTACAAAAATAAAATGTTTTAGATGTATCACTTATATTCCCATGCTCTCTGCCTTTACAAATATTATGGTCCTCTCACTACTTTACTAAGGGTCACTCCTTGGGTCTCTTTCTCTGTCTTTTAACCCTGGGAAAGGTTCACCTTCTTCCTCTTCATTTTCTCACTCCACTTGGAAGTGATTCACCCATATTTTATAGACCATTAGGTCCCTTCATTTAAATGAATGAACACATCCTTAGTTTTAGATATATGCTCTTTTTATGTTCCACTTCCATCCAATTGATCAATGCCACTTTACTAATTATTTATTGGTAAATCCCTTTTAAATCGTTTTCTTGATGCACATTGCCTTCACGAAGCTCCCTCTTTCGCAAAGATAAAATAGCCTTCGTGAAGAAGATTCCTTTAATGAATCTCATTGTTTATTCATGATGAAAACAACTTTTGGTCATATTTTTACAGCCGTCGTGAACTCTCTTAATTTCACAATGAACAAAATATTCAGTTGGCTGTCATAGCCTTCACGAACTATCTTTCCATAACCAACTTCATAAACAACATCTATTAATTAAACTCGATAATATTTTTGATAAGTCTTGATAATCTATTTAAGGGATTAAATTCCTATTTATTGTAATTTCCACCATTTCCAAAAGCATCCAACCACATCACCACTACTTCTCAATGATATTTCATTTCTACCACGACGGTCCCTTCTTCGTGAGGCTTAATGAAAATTTATCATATGAAATGATTATTGTATTCATGAAACATTCTTTCTAAAACATTAAGATGTAAAAAACCCCCCATCATGACACCCAATATTTTAAAAACTCGTGTATTTTACATGTTTTCATAAGCCCTTAAAAGAAATCCATCTTTCGTGATGTTAACCAAACTCTAAATCTTGGACCCCAAAAATTTTCTAACAACACTTAATAACATCACCTTATGTACACAGTTTTTATTACCACATACAAGGAATATATTTCATTTTATTATATATCTTTCAACATAATATTTCAACAATATCTATGTATCTCCAATCATACCTTTGAAACCCACTTTGTTAACAAACATAATCAACCCAAAATGCTACTTTGTTACCTTGATGTATTTTTCAAAACACCATACATAAACATCTCCAAATTTTATTGTATCATATTATTTTGATTATTATTTATTATATATTAAAATAATTTCTTTTCATATCCATTATAATTTAAGAATAAATTTATATTAATTGAATATTTTAACAAAATCCAAGAGGTCCCCTCCCCTATATTTTAAAAGGTAACCTCAGATCCTCTTGTATTCACACATAAAAAATATTTTAAATAACACAAACTACCCAAATACCTTCCCTAAATACCTGCACATTTCTTAGAGAGGACTTGTACCATAAAACCAACCAATAAACTATTTTGGTTTAAATCGTAAGTGGGAGTCCAATGAAGTGGTGTTGTTGTTAACCTAGCATTTTGTTTTGTTTTTTTTCTATATAATTATAATATTATTAAACAATGATAACATAATATCATAATTATATCCCATATACATAAATGTTATAAAATATATGAAAGAACACACATTCATCTTTTCTTCCATAAAATTTTGAAAAAAACCATCGTTCATGTCTACAGAAAACAATCACCTTGCTAATCGATGTAATTAATATTCATTCACTATGTCTCATATCTAGTTATCATGTTGGATATTATATTCATGACATATCTATGATTATTAAAATAAAACATATCATTTAATTTATTACCACTCCATTCTCTAAGAAATGAAAACGTCATTCTTTTGTACATGCGGACTACACCTCTATGAAGATATGTTATTCTTTATTCATCACTAAATAACCTAGATAATATATATATATACGTGTATATAAATATATAATATGGTATTAAAATTTTTATTTTTATTATATTAATATTAGATATTAAATTTATTATTTCTCTAACTATCTTTGAAAATGGAAATATTCCTCATGTGTATGTACGTCCAACCATCTTGATGATTATAGTATAGTTCATATTTTCATAATCATCTTTCATGACTACTTATCAATGTATTATTATAGTAAAAAAATTAATTTTTTAATAATTTTTATTTTTAGATGATTAAAAATTATCATCTTTGAACGCAATCAACATAAAAAGCTATTTTTTGACTTATGAACCGAATATCATAAAAAATGTATAACATTATGTTAATTTATTAAATAATATATCAATGAAGGAGATAAAGAAAAATAATAATAATAAAACATAAAAGTGTTTTTGTAAATGTAAATAACTAAAATTTGTTTATTATTCAATAAGAGAAATAGATTACATGATGATTCAAACTCAAGTTAATGGAATTTTAAAAAACATCTTTTAAATAATCCCATACAACTCTTTGTAATCTATGTAAATATGTTAAAAAATTTATTTTATGTATAATTTAATATGGAAATAAAATAATTATATAGTAAATTTTATGTTTGTATTTTACTATATTTCATTTATTTTCAAAATTAATCTTTTTATATTTTTTGTACATAGTTTTTTTTAATTTAATTACTAATGAAAAAAAGAAATGTTATATTTTAATTTAAATGACAACACTAAATTTTTTCCTATTATAGAATAGTTATTTTTTATTTGGAATCCATTATAATCATTCATTTTATTATTAAATAAAAACACACTATCACATTGTTCTTGTTATCATGAAAATGGTTTTTAAAATGGAATGAAAATTATTATATCAAAAAATGTTTTTATATGGGTGAAAGAATGTTTTTAGGAGTGTAATGATGGAAATTAAATCTTACATATTTTATGATTATGTGATAGTTATTTCAGATTTTTTATCATGACTAGTGGTTTAATTATATATCGTGGACATGAAATTCCATTATAAACAAGGGATAAGTGGTTACAACATTATCCCAGGATGGGTGTTTTTCTATAAACCAAGGATGTGTTGATGCATGATATCCTATAAATGAATTGGTTGTGGAAATTGGTCATATTTTTTATATCCTCTATAGTTGTGACATGTATAATGATGTCCCAATTTACCTACATGTTTTATCTATGATTTATATGGTATTTTATGGAAATATTATGATTCCTAAAGGTGTTATGTTGGTCTTATTTTTAAAGGAGTGTGTATGATACCATTAAAGGGTGAAAATCAAAACATTGGGGGTAATTGTTTTTTAGTTTTTCGTGGCTATAAATAAATGATATGATTTTTATTCATTCATTAATATTTCTTAAGTAATATTTTATGAAACAAATTGAAAATTAGATGATTTCACATATAAAAAATGTTTATTTTTAACCCAATATTTTATTTTGAAAAGGAAAATTTTAGATTTTATTCAAGGAATAACAAGTTAAAAACTTTATTCCCTTTTATATTAAATATTTTATTATGTTAAGTTAAAATTAATGATGATTTTACATGGAAAAAATAATTTTTTAGTTCAAATATTTTATGTTATGGTAAAAAGGTATATTTTTTAGATGTTAAAACATTGTATTATATTGGTTTTATTTGAGGACATATAACATAATTCTCCAAAACAATATACCAAAAGGATCCTCATGAATATAAGAAGATGAGTTATTTACTAACAACTCAGGATCATATAAATTTTTATTGTAGGTTTTTATAACCAGTTTATATTACCTGTTATAGAATATAAATGGTATACATTAAAAAGTATAATACTTTGATGGATGTGTGTAAGGACAAAGGGTTCATCAATCTGATGAATTCTCACTAGGCTATTAATGGCCTATTTTCTAATATGGTTGATGGTATGCTAAATTGTGTGTCAATTACTAGATGTTGAACCAAACACTTATTAAGAACTAGTATCCTATTAAATATATTGATGATCTTCTAGACTAGCTGAAGGGATCCTGTGTATTCTTCATGATTGATTTAATATTAGGGTACCATAAGTTGAGTGTGAGTGTTTTTGATACACTACAGAATTTATTCAATGTAGGTATGAACTATATGAGTTTGTTTTGATTTTTTTTATTAAAATTCTCCTATCTTGTTCATGTCCTTGATGAAATGAAAATTTCACAAGTACATAGATCATTTTTTTTTGTATTTATTGAGTATATATTAATTTACTCCCAAACATGAGATAATCCTAAAAAAATATCGACATCATCCTGAGTAGACTGAAAGAGAATAAGATATATTCCCAGATATATATGTTTCATTTCTAGAATATAAATGTACATTTATTAAGTAATGTCATCTCAGAATATGGTATGTCAATGGACCCCATACATTTATAGGAATTCCTTTCTTGGGATTAGCTTACGAATATTCATGATATAGTATATTTTGGGTTTAGTGTGTTACTAATAAAGTTTCACTCAGGAATTTTCATACTTGTAATAAACCATCTCTTTATTTAACAATAAGGAAATAATGTTTAAGTGGTATGGAGCATGTGATAACTCTTTCATCGATCTGAAGATGTATTTCCTGACAACACCAATTTTGATCATACCTGAACAATAAAACTAAGAAAGAAGTATACTCTATAGTGTAATGAATATATAATTGGTATTGGGGATGTTATGATTAATAGAGATATATTCATGGAATATATATAATAGTATTTTCAGCTACATGAAAGGAACTTTCCTTTAAATATGATCAATTTGGTTAATGTTTTTAATGCCTTAATTGTTTTGTGTCAAACGGACTATGTGAATGTTTTGTTTCTTTTATTGACTATAATAGACTTCAATATATATTTTATAAACATGATCCAAATATCTAGTGACAAATATAGGGTGATTATATATAGTCTTATTATTTTTATTTAGAATATACTCTAGGAAGAGGAAACCATGATGTTTGTTCTTTAATTAAGATAAAATAGAGTCCAGTGGATCATGAGTCTTGTTCTATGTGGAATATGATGGACTTGTTCAATTAAATTCATATAAGTTTCCATAAATATAGAGAATATATGATTTCAAATTCATATCCTTTTTACCCTCACTTTTAAGATGATTTGTGATTTGGGAGTATGAATATATAGAGTGCATACTCTTGAGAGATATCTTCGATAGTGGGAAACTACCTCCTGAATTAAAAATCATTACTAATGTGATTATACATGTACACAGCTAATTTTATATCCCTATAGGTATTATATAAGATTTTATAAGGGTGTTTAATTCATTTATGTGGGTTATTAATCCTTGTTTGTCCAAAATATGTTGTGTCCTTTAAAATTAATGTTTTTGTCTATGAATAAAGAAGTATATCACATGATATGTGGCATGATGGTACACCAATTAGTAGTATAAGGGAGAGAATAAAGGTCCTAATGTTCTATTAACAATATTTCCCATTTCATAATGGATTAAGGATTATGTTTCCATTGGTTTTTTGGTGGGTTTTCTAATTAATCATTTACATAGTGATTTGATAGTATAGATTATGGATTGGTTGACAAAGGAGTTACATTCCTTATTAATTATAGGAACTTTCACCATCAATGAGTAGGGTAACTTGTATGTTCAGGATATAGTATGAATCTATGGGTTTCCATGGATTATTGTTTCATATCTCAATCCATGTTTTACTCACACTTTTATCAAGGGTTATAAAAGTTGATTAGTACTCACATGTTTTTTAGTACATCTTACCTCCCACAGATGGATGGGAAATCATAATGTATTATCTAGGTGTTATAGTATATTTTGTGTGCATGCATAAAATATTTTAGTGGAACCATGGGAAAACAACATACACATATTGAGTTTTCCATTAAAAATAAGAATTACGATACTATTCATATAGAACCATACAACAAACTATAGAGTAGGACATTAGCTCACCCTTATGCTATATTGATGTCGGAAAATTAGAGTTATTAGGGTTGAGGTTTATATTGGAGACATCAGAGAATATCCAATTGATGGGAAAAAATATGGATATATCCAATAGTAGATAGAATTAATATAATAATAAACACCATCAACCCCTATAGTTTTTAGTGGATGATCATGTATTCCTTTGAGTTTCACCATGACTGGGTCACCATCAGATTTAAAATCATGAGGGTTTAGACCCTATGAATTTCTATATGTTTTAGAATATATAAAGGATTGTCCTTGTAATATATTTATTTACACTTCCATAGTGGTTTTGTTTAATGAATTATTTGTTTCATATGTCATTGATTTGGTAGTTTCACCTTGACACCTCTCATGTAATTATTGTATAAGATGTTGAGATTGTGGCTAATTAATCTTTTAAGAGCATCTTATTCATATTATAAATCATATTGATGTAATTATTTGGGTTATTACCATTTAATTTTCTAGATTTATATAGATAATTTCCAATGTTGAGAAAGAAAACATGGGACATGGAAAAAGATATGGAGGCTTAGTGGAGTATAATTTTTACCTTATAGGCTTGGTGATGATATATAAGTCATATTAAGGAAGATCTTCAATATAGTGGGGTGATTATAAGACCATGACTATTTGAAAATGTATGTTTTCATTTTAAATTTATAAAAAAAATAATTTGTATTACAAATGGGATGATTATATAGATAAGGTAAGTTCTTAAAATCATTCAAGGGTAAGAAGACATGAAAAAGTGTAAAACGATCCCTCACACACATTGTGAAATGATGGAACAAAAATTAATGATAACCAAAACCCTTTTTCATGTGGAGTGGTCTAAGGGTATGATGATATTAAAAAAATTACAAGGAATCTATGAATCCATGGGGAATGGTACAAGTGATGTTCGTATGGATTCATGATGGATTTCAAAATCTTGTGAGTGTCTTAATGACCACGTGACATATGCTTGTCTCAGACGGAGGAGGTGACGTGATTGTCAAATGAATTTGTAAAATATGTGGATAAACCATTTTCCTCATTAAAAGTGAAAATTTTATTATTATTTCCTCCTAATATTCTGTTTATCTCCCCTAATTTTCCCTAAATATTAACTCTAAGTAGACTAGGGTGTGAATGAAATTTTTACTTCTCTCCCAATAGTGTATCTCCTTCAATTATTGGGAGTTCACAATGTCATTTCATATGATTTGAATCCTTAGTTAAGATTATAAGTCTTTTTCCTTCAATTTTCAAGAACAATAATATATTGGTTATTCATCTACATCTATTCCTCTACATATCCTTTCAAGTGAATTCTCTAATTTTTTGGATTCTTCGATTTTATGTTGATTTAAATTCCAGGGATGGATAAGTGGTGGTCTTTGAATCTAATGTAGGTTCTATAATTTATTTTCCCTAAAATATCTGTATTGTTCATACGTATTCCTTATTTGGGATGGCATTTATTTTTTTCACATCAAATTCATTTTTTATTAAAATAATATTTTTCATTAAATTATGTTTTAGACCATTTATAGGACTTATTTGGTCCGTTTATAACCATGATATTGTTTCTATGTTCCACCCATGGGGTGTGATAATTTTTTCTTTATAGTATGAATATATTATAAATTATAGAATATATGGATTATGATTTTAAACATGGAATCATTTTTTATGGATTGTTAGCATGGAATAAGGGGTTGTTTGGCTTCATTTCGAAATTAAATATTCTAGTCCAGATAAATGGATGAATTGGTTAATTGTTTAAATTGGTATCTTCTATAATTATAAATGGTTTATATAAATTTTAATGTATGGGATATATGACTGAATGGTGAAATGATTTAACTTAAAAGTTGGATTAAAAATGTGTTCAACGTAATGAACCATGGTGAATAATGAATGATGAAAAAGGTATAACTTTTTTGTATTGAGGAGTTAAAAAATTCATGTATATCATAAATTAGAAGATTTTTATTTATTTAATGGTTATGTTATTGTACATTGTTCACCACTTCCATGATTAGAGATTTTATACATTATTTTCCACATAATTGATCATGATTTTTGGACAGAACGCTCCACACTCATTGGTTTAGGATATTGGACTTGGAGCTCCACATCGTTGACTATGATTGTCAATATTTGTTCTTTTTATACCTTAAATAGATAAATTGATTGATTATTCTTGTTTAAAACATGTGACCCCAAGGATATATGGTTTAGTTGAATTTTATGGCCTAAAGTAGGGTTTATTGGCTCGGTTTTCACTTGCGACCGAATGGATAATAAATTTTATTTAATATTGTTTATTCATATAAGTTATTTTACTTATTATCATGTCAATTAATATATATATATATATATGCATACACTTTTTTGGATTAAATTTTTTATAATTTTTTGTTGGTTCCCTACTAAGTTATACTCATATACTTCTCAGGTGGTCATTAGTACCCGATATGAATTTCTAGTTATAGGTCGGAACAAGTGACATGTTCTTGGGATAGAAGACTGATTTTTGACTTAATGGAAAAACCATAGATGAATGGACTGGGCTTCATTCTTATACCCATTTTATGAATTTTTTGTTTTGTCATTATTTTTGATCTCTTTAAAGAATGTGACTCAATCACTATAAATAATGTTTACTATATTGGATCATGGGAAATTATTTGTTTTGTGATTTTTTTAATGTGATTTTTCTATATTGGATATTATTTATAATTATTTAATGTTACTCTTAATTTCTATTATCTTTAGTACATATGGTATAGTCTCCAAACATTTTTTATTAGGCACTTGTAGATATTTGAAAAGCTCTGGAATATTGGAAGGTGTGATTGTTGTCATGTAATAAACAAGTTCCACTACAATTTTGAGTGATTCACGATAGGATTCTAAAATATAACATTTTGTAGGAATTGAATCATCATGGTTTGATATAGTTCATAGGAAGTAACAATACATTTTCATTAAAATGGGTGTTTGTGGTAACCTTATGTAATTATAGTTTCAATTTTATGCTAACAAATAAGAATTTTTTTCAAAGTCAAATGGTTTATGTTTTGTTGAAATAAAATATCTCAATAGTTTTTTTGAATAAATAATTCTAAAAGTCCTTGAATAAAAATTATCATAATTTAATGGATATGAGAACTAAATTGATCTTAATATTAGATAAAATCATCCAAAAAACCAGTATATAAATTCAATGGAAATGAATAAATAATCGTTCAACGTCATGATAACAAGTTATTAAATAAAGGGATTATAAGATATTCAATGATACCAAGTTATTTTCCCACATTTATTATTCTAATTAATGAAAAAAGCATGATTTTGTGTGTTGAAAACTAAAAAATAATCAATCAAGTAATAAGGTATCTATTTTAAAATGATTATCTAGATTACTTTCTCAACGAACCATGTGGATAAAAAATATTTTAAAATTTATATCTAAAGAGTTTTATCATATAAAAATGAAATAAGAGATATTGTGATATAAATATTTATGATAAATCATTGGTATTATGAGTGGATGGTGATGTTTTTAACCCATTCAACATATACAATGAATTTTATTATGAAAATGAACCACATAATGTTTCAGTTAATTAGTATTTTTATCTATTTTGATGATATATTTGATGGATTTGAGCTAAATTGACATAAATATAATTAATATGATTTATGGAGACTTTAGTTCTAGTGTATCCTTATGATAATCCACAAGTTTTTGTTGGTTCCAACATAATATAGTGTGTAGGAGGTGCATCCAAAAACTATGTTTCACACAATGTAATCAATGATTAGTGCAACATAATGAAAATTCATTCCCATGTGGTTTTATAAATTATTATCCAGAGGGTTAATTTATTTATATATTTACATTAATTTGATATGTTTGGGGAATGGATGATATCGAATATACAGGTTCTGTGAGATGGAACCTACAGAAACTATTATGGGTATAAGAGAATTATTATTAAATGATTCCATACATGGTTCTACATATTTTATAAATATTTTTATATTGTCACCATAATGTGAGACTCCTTGTGGCATCGTTGAAATAAACACGTTGTTTTTCGCAAGTCATTTTGGGTTTGAGATTTCTCCATACATACTAGCATGCAATATATCATCAGACTCCTTATGGTCCCACCAAAATACTCACTGCACATAGACCGTGTTATGGGGAAATTTACTTTTATTGATAATGTTTTTAAAAAAATTTAATTATCATTTTAAAAATTTTATAAATTAAAAGTTTTTCGCCGTATAAAATAAGAACATTCATTCCAAAATGAAATATCAAAAATTCATATTTGTTTCTAAGTTTTGGAAAATAAACAAATTGTTTATTTATTTGATATATTACATTAAGATATTAAAGATTGTAATTTTTTATATAATATTAATATATTGTTTAATATATTTATATGAAAATTTTATTTTGTAGATAGATCCCTATTTTATATTCTTGGTGTGATATCATAAAATTTTGTTCACATATTCAATTAAATTGGATTTTTATAATTTTTATGAGAATAATACTAGTTAATAAATATTATTTGATGTTATTAGTTATTACAGATATCATGAATTTAATTTTTTCTTCTATGAAATATCTACTAGAAGAGGAACATGGGTTTGTACTAACTACCATCATAGTTTTGTATGTCATGTTCTACCTAGGATATGGGTTGAATATCTATCCCTCCATGCATACTCATATAGGGATCAT
Source organism: Viscum album (assembly GCA_963277665.1). Lineage (NCBI taxonomy): Eukaryota > Viridiplantae > Streptophyta > Magnoliopsida > Santalales > Viscaceae > Viscum > Viscum album. Next base: position 735,911,321 of record OY728147.1, on the reverse strand, counting down.
GAATAACATATAACATTGTTACAATAAATGAATAGTTAATGTATCATGTTTATGATATTCTTTCAGATATGTATAAATATTTATAGCTTCTAATTTTCAATGAGTTCCAAAAGTTATTGTGTTGTTTAAAGAGTTACTCATTAATGTGTGGTGAACACATTAATTTGGTGGATATAGTGGAATAAGAAAACAAATTAATTGAAATAGTAAATAAAAAATAGAATAAAATGTTAGATAATATAGATTCCCTGATATTCAATGAGTTAAATACGATATGATGTATAATAAAAAAAATGGTTTAACATTAAAAGAAAATGATTTAATACACTAAATAGGAGAATCCTTCTAAATAATAACTTGTCAAGACTTAAATGATTATGTATCATTGACTATAATTATTACATGTCCATGAATTATCATGTATACAAAAAGTAGGAAAATTGGTGACTTAAATAGATGACTACCTTGTTCCTGAAATTTAGTGTGAGTTACACTGTATGGGGAAAAATGATTTTAATACTGAAGGAATATAGGTTCATGAACATATAACATTTTGGGTAAAATATTTTCCAACTCATCCATCAATGAATCATATATGATATGATTGAAAAATTTATTATCTTATAGGTATAATCATGGATTACTGAAACTCTAAAATTATTGTTAGTCCTGATAGAATATGGATCTTTGATCCCAAAATAGATTTGATTTGTGGGTTATAATTTTTAATGCTAGTAAATCAACTAAAATTCCATAATGAAATGAAATAATACATGATAATCACATATAGATATGCAATTTTGGTACATTATGGAATACATCATGATAATCATATTGAGATCCCTGATATGTTTTACATATATTTTTGAACTAAATTAGTATCTTTTCTAAAAGTGTTCTCAAAGAATAAAATAATTATAATCAAATAAATTATAAGGATATAGAGTTAAATTTCACATACTTTGAGTCATCGGTGTTATATACCCGTTGTGCATAACAAATTTGTGTTGAAAAACATATACTCTACGATTGGAGGTAATTTGAGAGAATGGAATTAGATCTTCATATTAGTAATGGTGAATGAGTTTTTTCATTAGTGATCGAAACTAATGTTCTGAAATTACTAAGTGGATTAAAACTATAATTATAAAATTTTATTCTTTACATGAACTGTCCCAATGGGGTTCAATCTACATCACCCCATTCCTACCTCCAATAGGTCAGGGACTGGAGATTTTCATTGAGTAGGATGATGACTAATATTGGAGGCCTTATCCTATTTACCATTACACACAGACACATCTCCAAACCAATACAAATGATGAGATGGAAAAAAACTAAATAGTTGAGCGTGAATACAACTAAATACCACAACTAGTGTATAATAAGAAGTAATGGAATGTAAATAGGTCAAAATTTAATCCCACCAAAAGTGCCTAAAAACATTTCCATCCTAAAAATTAAACTGGCGTATATTGTTAAGATACCACAAGTACACACCTTTGTATGTCTGATATCACTAAGAACATCATATTCATGTTCTATCAAGGACCCTGTGGAAGGTTCTATTGAGTTCACAAGACATTAAAAGTGCCAAAACATCCCATACAGGGCTGACTGAAAAATACTCAATATGATGCCCTAAAACCCCAAAGCATACAAAAAAGAGATAATTGTTAGATCTACATAGGTATATTTATTTAGAACATATAATAAGTATATATAGATATATTCAAAAAAGACACAATGATTCAATGTAAAGTTGATACCAAAACATAAACCCAGGATCCCAGCTCATGGTTCCCAAAACAATCATCTTTGAGAATAAAATACATTAATCTAATATCACTGATGACATCCATATAAGAGTTAGTGGTTGTTGGTTATCACCTTTAGAAGTATATTTGGAATGTCTAAGGAGATATAAAACACATATGAGTATCACACCAAAGGCCATAGGGTATACTTATAACTAAACATGGAATAACCTTCTATATAGAGGTTTTATGCCCATATAATGTTGTCCATGATAATACCAAGAACTCCTCCTATTTAAAGAAGATAATAGGGGATCCCACCCCATGCCTCATTGAAGTATTTCAAGTACTCTATCTATTAAGGCCTACTAAAGGGATCATTTTCCTATGTGTAGGATGTGATTATATACTAACCCTCGGGGAATGGATATGGATAACTCAACCTAATGAAACTTTTCCTTGATAAATTGGAAATGGGCTCTAAGAACACATTTGAGGAGTATATGGCATGTATTAGGGTTACAAGCTATGTCCCAATAACCTCTAGCCCTTCCCATCTAAACAAAATCTCTTCATATCCATGTCCATGTCTATGTAAAAGTATGCAGTGAAATTATACTTATGTACGTCTACTTTTGAACCAATACATTCCATATTCTATGTATACCAAGCTCAGTGGTGTCCATGTAAGAGTACACAACATTCTTGTGCAAATTTACTCTAGCTTGTGTTCATGTACCCTCTGAGGTACATGTCAAGCAACCAAGGGAGGCACCAATCCCCGTATGATGATGGTCTCACATCATGTGATTCTTAAATTTTCAAGGAAGCCTACCTACTACACAAGGGGTCCCACCCACCATGTAACCCTAGATTAAACACCTTATGGATAATGATTTTGGATCATTGCAATTTATACATCACATGTACACTTTAACTGCCACCACCTCAAATTTCTACATTAATCTCATCTATGATCAAGGATCTACTCTGGATGACCCTTTAAATATTTCATTAATGGATTTCTGCCATTTGAACTGCTCAAAAAATATTTCACATGCATCATTCACCATTACACACTGAAGAAAAAAATTAGGTACCCAAAACCAGTTGAACTGCTACCACTTCCATCATTGCAACACCTTCATGTCATTTTGATCTTGTATCTACAGTATTTAATCATTGCAATATGAAATAAGTGTGAAATGGTTGATTTATTCGTGGATGATGAACCATGGTTCAATGAACAAAAACTACTATGTATGAATAATTGAGGGGAGAAAAGGACAAGAAACTATCAAGATGAAAATACATTACTTTATGTTCATATAAACCTTGATTATTTGACACTAAAATGAAGAATTAATGGATAATAAATCATCATAATGATATTCTATCAAAAAAACCCCACAAAAATCCAATCCAACAATATGAAAAATTCATGTATCAATCTATTGGTTGGTTGATCCATGTTCATAAAAATCATAAATGGGGATGAAATCCAAATAAAAAAATTTCCTACCTCAATATGGATAGATCACATGTCATGAAAAACCTATTGTTGTCTTTGATGGTGAGATATCTGGATTTCCTTCCACACTGATCAATTATATTTGATTATCATGATGTTTGACTCATAGAGATCCTCCAATTCTCTCTCTAGGGGTTCTCTAATAGCTTGAGGCTTATGCTGTAAAACCTAGTATTCCATCAAAGTCTATTTCATAAATAATTATTTTGGAATCTATGTCAATAGATAAATAAAATAATCTTATTTACTTATTTTATTTATTATATGTATGTGATGAATGTTAAAAAAATACCCTAAATCTACAAATTTTATGTTAGACCAAGGGTAAAACCTATGTTATGAACTCAACGGTTCCCTCATAATTCTAATCTTAGACCCCATTTAGATGTTATTCTATTTTTTTAGAAAAATGATCTTTTAATCTATTTAATATATTTAATATATTTCAAACATTTATTCTCATACACCAATCTTGAAAATCACACTCTCTCTCAGTGCTACGTCTCTAAAAAATAGATACAATAACTAAAAATAATAAATGTAAAATCAGTGTAACTAAATTCTCTCAACATTGTTGATTTATATCCCAAAAATCCAAAAAAAAGATACACAAAGAGATGTGGTTACTGAGAATGAATCTAACCCTCTCATTCCCATGTGATTTCCTATAGAATTCAGTGTTAACACATAACGTACACTAACAAAGTCAATCACCCAATAAGGATCATCTCCTTCAATCATCAATCTCTAACCAATACTCTACAAAGGAACCTCTATCCTTGATGTCTATATTTCTCCAATTTATAATGTTTGATAGGTCATGCATGTACCTCGTTAACTTTAACACATGTAAGATTTTGTGTACTCGTACTAACTATAGAGGTAGAACTATGTAGTACACCACCTCTCTAACTCTACAAAGTATATCTAATGGTACTGTCACTCCCATAGATAGAATTCAGTCATGTAAAGATATCCATAATCTAAATCAACATTTTTACCATAATAACACATGTTCCCCCTCCTCAAACTCTAAAGGCCTCTATCATCTTTCTATATGAGAATTCTAATGCCTCTGTTTAGACCTTGTTCACTCTTGTATGATCTTAAACATCACTTTTGTTTCTTGAACCAACTTTTAAACCATAAATGATGACTCTCATAGGTTATTCCATCAATGTGGTGACCCATAGGGTCACTCTTACAAATCCTCGAATGGTTTCATACAAATGGTGTAATGGGAGGTGTTATTTTATTCAAACTTTATAAATAATATTTGATCCTCCAAAGTACTTCTGAATTACAACATTCATGCTCATACCATGTCATTTAGAACCTAAATGGTCTTTTATGTCTAGCCTTCCATCATAGGGTGAAACATTGTGATCAAGCATAATGGAGTCCCAAATACCTCTTAATATCCCTTCTATAACTGAGATGTGAAGTGAGCATCACGATATGAACCAATCATCAATAGAATTACATGGAGTTGGACTATCTTTTACTTGTAGAGGCATCCCAATATACCTTATGAACTCCACTTTTAGATAGCTAGGAAGTGGGTCGACTTTGTGATTCATTATATGATAACACAGATAGTATCATGTACCCTAAACATACATATTAATCTGATCATTATGTCCATGGATATCACTTCATACTTCCACTGTGGAACCTCAAGGGGTTGAACTAAAACCTATAGGACATGGTTCTCCACCTTCTTATATTGAAATGTAATGCATCTAGAGACAAACTTTAAAACTCTCTTCTTCGTCCCTGGAAGCCAAAACTGAAACTGGAAGTCTCGATAAATATTTTACACAGCTTTATATATTTCCAATAAAAAGGTATAAAACTATCTAATAATGTCATGCAACATTTTCTCTATTACTATATGGCATCCTCAAGAAATAATGATTATAAGGCACCATCCTTAAACCTTACTTAATCTTGAGTTATTACAAGATTACACATTGAGGATCTTTTCAGGTTCATAGTTTTATAGAATTAGATCATGAAACTTGCATTACATTCCACATTTAAACAAAGTGGTTACATAAAAGACAGTATTCATTCTTCCCATCAATGGAAACATATTGAAAATAAAACATGGATTCTTTCTTGACACATCCTTGACACTATCATCACATCTTGTACCTTTCCCTTGACCTGTGAAAAACATTTCAAAAACTTGGGATGAGCATAAAAAGCTCAGTAAGGGTTATAAAAATATGGAAAGGAAACATGAGTTCATATATACATAAGAATGAAATCATACTTTACCCATAAAACATAGGCACTTTAACATACATCATCAAACCATGAATAAATCATATAAATCATACGACATAAAGGTAACTCGAGGAATTCATAACATTCTTAAGTAGGGAGTAACCCTCTTGGTTACATTTGGAATACCTATCACAGTATATTCCCTAAATCTCTTCGGAGAAACCATAACGTTTCACTCCTTCGCGTTACCCAATGCATTAGAGAGCTATATCGGGCTCACCCACCCTTAATTTATCACAGAACCGCCCGTTTTCATAACAATGCCCAAGAACCATAACATAAATTTGTCACATAAAACATGCATAAAGTAAAGATAACATTTCCACATTTCAATCACAATATAACATTTTAGGATATTGAAATAATGAATCCATTCAAAAAGAAACCATTTCCAAAACCATTTAAAACATTTAATAAAGATATTTTTGAATCAAAGTGTCTCATACCACCTTGAAGCTTTTAAAATTTTAAACCATTAATAACCATATAAATAAATCCTTAAAACCAATTTGAAAACATGGATATTAATAAGAACAAATAATTAAAACATTTAAAGCGATATTTTGGTTAAAGGGGTTCTACCAAAATTAGAGACACTTGAATACAATAATTGAGGAATAACATTTAGTCAGAACTTTATAATATCATGAGAATAAATGGATTCATGATATAATATTCCAAATGACATTATATACACCATATAAGAGTGAATTGGTGCATAAAAACAATTAAGTCTTAGTAGAAATGTCAAATGTGATGAATTCCCTTATAAAGAAGGTATCCTTTAATTAAGGATAATTCAATCTCAAAATTATGTGTGACAAATATAAATACACCCAATATAAGTGGATATTAAGAGTAAAAAAATAAAATTTCATTCACACATATTCAAAAGATGACATATTCAATAACTACATGTTGAACCCAAAGAAATCGAAATTGAGTTAAAAAGTTCCCTTGGTAAAATTCGACAGCCTAAGGGCATCACTTCAAATTTCAGAAAATGAGTTGATGAGAGATAAAAAGGGAATCTCATCACTTGGACATAAAATTTACATCAATAAGGATATAAAAGAACATATCCCAACATAATATTATGTGAATTAAAAGACATAATAAAAGAAGTCTTTTAAAAAGAGGAGGGTGAAAGGTCCCCTTACCGAGTTGGGTAACTTTCGAAATGTACACCCCATAGAAGAAGGGTCATACAATGAAGATGTGAATACCCATAAATTAAATTATACTACACAAAGGGTATAATAAAGGGCAGTACATACACCACTCAAAGGACATTGTGGCAAATGTAGCATAATTCTCACGGGATTAAAAGTGAGATGAAAAATCCCTTACTAAACTCGGCAGCCTAACGGCGCCACTTAGAACTTCCAAAATGGATTGATGAGAGGAAATAGGATATCTCATCATATTAACATAAAGTTTACAGAAATAGGAATATAAATTAACATCCCCCAACATAACAAAGAGGATCTTAAAAGAAGTGACATAAAGGAGAGTACTTAAAAAGAAAGAGAGAGGTTAGATCTCTTACGAAAATTTGGCAGCCTAACGGCGCCACTCAAAACTTCCAAAATGGATTGATGAGAGAGAATAGGGTCTCTAATCATATGAACATAAAAATTTCAGTAAGATTAATATAAAATAATATCCCAATAACAAGAAATATGAGCTTTAAAAGGAATGACATAAAAGAGTGTACTTAAAAAGAAAGTGAGGAGTATGATCTCTTACCTCAAGTCCAACTTGTCTTGTTCATTTCTTTATATTCCAGAATAATAAACTTTGGTCAATTAATAATTGCCTAAGTACCTCATTTAGAGATTATTATTCAGTTCATATCACATATTATAATGTTATAATAATTTTTTAATAATGTTAGTTCATATCAGACGTTTTTGTCGATGTTTGGTACATGAGTCAAAAATGAACTTGTTTGAAAAAAGATTTCCCATGTAGTTATTAGTATATAATTTCCAGAATAGTATTAATGATTAAAATATATATATATTCAGTAAATATTAATTTCATACTATTCCATATCATTTGGAGATAAAAAACGAAAAGCACCATTCATGGAGACGGTAGGCCGTACGTACGCATGAATGCTACTTTCATTTTTTGTCATATTAATGGAATTAAAACAAAATGAGAGAGATATATATATGTTATAATTCCAGAATGATATCCATAATTATTATGTAATATATTACATATATATCCATTATATATATTTACTTATAATATTACATAACATTTTGAGATAAGAAATGAAATGTACCGTTCATGGAGACGGTAAGCCGTAAATACGCATGAACGCTACTTCCATTTCTATTTCATATTTAATGGAATTAAAACATAATGATACATAATAATATTTTAATTCCAATATGGAATCATATATAATATTATTAAATATATCTTTTATATGTACCACATATGGTATTAACGAATCAAATCACTTTGAGGGGGCGGTAGTCCGCACTTCCTTAAATGAAGATATCGCATTTACCCATAATGGAAACCATAAAGGTATGCCCAAATGAAAAATACAGAATCTTAAGAAAAAAATAAACATATTATATATCACATATAAATATAGTTTCATCTTAATGGCCACATTTTAATGTGTTAAAAGAATGTTGAACAATCATCGTTTCGGGAGGCCGAAATTCGCCATCCACAGAAATAGTATGTTCTTTAACCATTAGATGTAGGTGTCTGAAAGTGTAGCTCGATTCCTTATTATAAAAACATCCTAGTATATTTATTATACTAGATTTGTTACAAAATAAATGAATAAAAAGAGTTTAGGGTGTTGGAGAAGAAAAATAAAACAAAAGGACTCAAGTGAAGACATTACCTTAAAATCGGGTAACTCCCTTTGGTTTGAGCTCAAAGGCTTCCTTGGGAAGACTTCTGTCCAAAGTGAGGCTTCAAGGAGTAATAGAGGGAAGTGGAGAGACAAAATGGGAAGGGTTTGGCCGAGCCAAAGTCTTTGGGAGTGTGGGTAAGGAGGTAGAGGTGGGGGCCTTTTATAAGAGGAGAGGAGGGGCAGTCTTGTAAAGTTACAAAATGTTACTTTATTTTCAAAATATTTTCGGATTTTAAAGGTCCCACATTGATGTGTTTCGAGGATAAGGTGATAAGGGTTAGAAATCCACTCATCCAATAGGTTTTGGACATGTGTAGGTCTTAGATATTACATTATCTTTCCATTTTATTTAAATCGTTAAATAATGAGGTCATTGATGCATCATCATGATGTCATAAATAATTTAATTTATTTAATGTATAAAAATTATAAAACAAATACTATGATGTAGGAAATATTCTTATATTTCCAATGAATATTTATAGTCAAAAATATGATTTTAATAACCCCATGTAAATTTTTTTTTAGTAAATCATTTCATGTTTGTCTCGTTTTTACTTTAACTTTAAATAAAAAGATATTAATGTCATCTTCCAACCAAAGTGGCTTCATGGGGTCCCCAAGTTGACCCATGGGTTTTTTGGTCGTCCATGACACATCCAATGAGGGTAGGACATGTTTCAAGGTATTTTCATTTTATTATAATATCATTTTTGCCTTAAATTGCACTAATTACCTCTAATCGCGATTAAAAACTTAATAAGTTACTATTCACCAAGAAATTATTTTTATCCCATTGAACAACATTTTACTTCTTAATGACAACCATGTATGTTGGATTTTTGAAAATCAAATCACAGAGATGGAAAAATTTCTTTAAAATGGAAAAATCAGTTTTTATAAGTACCACTTAGTGGTTTCACTATTCATCAAAAATTGACGTTTTTCAGAAAAATCCCAAAAATTCACCCTAAGATATATTTGATATTCCAAATTCAAAAATGAAGTCTATTTTACAAAATTCAAAACATATAAGTCACACTAATTAATTTAATAATTAATTCCCACTGTCAGAGCAAATAGGGTGTTTTTATGAAACAATAAGTATCAAAAGATTGACACTAGTTTCAATTTGATTTCAAAGTGAAATTAATTCCAACGACCACTGTTGGATTTATTGGTAAAAATATTTTCTAATTTAACTTTAAAACCAATTCAAATGATAATCTAATCATATAAATAAATTAGATTAAAAAAAGGATTTGAATTAAAATACAACATTTTACACTATTCATTAAAAAATTGAACTTTATCAGAAAGATACCAAAAATTTACACAAAGTAAATTTTGATGTCCCAATTCTTAAGAAGATTTTTATTTGGTCCAAAAGTATGTATAAGAGTGAGAAAAACTATATTTAATTATGGTTCTCTATCAAAAGGCGATAAGTGAACCTTTAGTGAAAACTAGGGCATATACGCCTAAAATTGAATTCTTTCCGTATTTTATGCCTTTATATTTTATTAGATAAATATAAAAACATTTAAAAACGTATATAATCGTATTTTAGTTATTTCTATCCATTCCCACCAATACAACGGCTACATGTTAACTACCATTTAAAATAATATTATTTTATTATTAGAGTGCAACGTAAGATTCCCAAGAAACTCGTTGTTGCGTGTTGGGTACGCCATCGAGCATAGCGTCCCCTTTAAAGTCATATTAATATTTTATTCAAAAATATGGATAAATATGAAAATTTCATATTCTTTATTTACCTGGGGTGTTACAATGATATTCCCCCCACTTTAATCAAATCTATTTGGATATTATCCATTGGATATTTGAGAACTTTTGGTCTCACAGTCAATTCCCCAAGACTGTGCCTCCCTGAATCTATATATAATTTTATTGGTAAGAACCAATGACATGAGGTAAGGTGATCCATACCCATCCACAATGGATAACCACCATAAGTCCAACTACTCTGATATATCATTCAATAAATATAAAAAATATCACTTTTTAAGAGCATCTTCCACTATGTTACCCTTCTAAAGAGTATAGAAAATATCCAATTCATAGTCATGGAGGATCACTATCAAGCAACTCTATATCATGTAATTATCCTTCTATGATAAGAAATACATGATGAGGTTCTGGTTGTAATAGACGATAAACCGCTCTCCCATCAGATTATGTAACAACATATTTATAGCAAATACTATCTCAACTAATTCAAGATTTTGGGTTGTGTAGTTCTATACATGTGGTATCAAATGATTTGAAACATAGTTAATCTCCACCTTCATCTACATCAGAACACAACCATGTCCAGTTAAAAATTTATAGTAGAACATTATGTACATGACACCCTCCTCTATAAATCTTATGATGTGAGTGCTCATTAATCTCTTCCTCAACTCCTAAAAAGACTATGGGATCCAATAATTCCACACGAAAAGAAGTCTGTTTTAGGTCAAAATATCATTAGTGTTGATATCTTAGAGAATTTAGGTATGAATATTTGGTAATTTCATACCAACCTAACGAATCTCCACACCTCCGTCACACATTTTGGTGGATCCCAAGATAACCTTTCCTCAACCATGGTCAGGTCCATGACCACCCCATATGATTTGATGAAATTTCCCCATATGTATTCCATGTGAATCTAAAATAGGCACTAAAAGAGATTTTTATAAATATGGTGCTCTCATTGTATGGCAATAACTATCCTCATGTGTCTCTCATGCTCCTCCTCGGGTGCCAAGTACACAAGGATTTCATCGATAAAGAATACCATGAATTAGTCTATGAATGGATGAAATATATGATTCAAGAGTCTCATGAACACTACATGGGAATTTTTCATGTTAAATGGAATCACTATATAGTCATAGTGACCATAGATACATAGGAATGTCATCATCACTATACACACATCAAATACTTGAAACTGGTGATATCCTTCCCTAAATTAAATCTTCAATAAAAAAATTTCCCCTCTCAAATGATCAAAGTTGATATTCATCCTCGATAATGGATACTTTTTATTCAGGGTCACCTAGTCCAAGTACCAGTAATCCATGAATAACCATTATCTTTCATCCACCTTTTGGGAAAAAACAGGGTATTCCCAAGGAGAACTACTAGGTCAAACAAATATCTTCTTTTATAAGTCCTTTAATGACACCTTCTGATTGAGAACCTCTATAAGAGTCATCTGATATGCTGAAAAATATAGTAGTTCCTTATTGGGGTGTATATCAATGAATAATTCTATATCTCAGAAATGAGGTAAGCCTAGAAAATCCCCAAAGAATACATCCTCATACTCATCCACCACTACATGAAATTGGAAACATATAACACCTACTGCACCAAGGGACATGTCATCCAACTGATGAGTAGTCACCTTCACCCTTATATGCATGAGTCCATCCTACACTACCTAGGTTCCCTTTTCACCAAAAATGGAAAACCTAGTCTCATAATTGTGAACACACCACAACATTCACCTAATACGCTCTATCTTGGAATTAAATATAGATAACCAATCAATACGAGATAATATTTTATAAGGAAACAATGTTTCAACAAAGATATCCCAACAAAAACTCTCACAGCCAAGAGTCATTTCAAACTATTGGAATAAGTTTGTGATCACTAAGTCATCTTCAGTATGTGTCTCCAAGTAAGAGGGTTGATCCAATGGATCAAATAGAGTCTCTGTGTCTCAAACTAGATAGGTAGAAATAATTTATTCACTATAACATGTGTATAGAAGTACTATAGTTAATGTATAAAAGACGCATATTGTACCTTGTAACATTCATGGAGCCTCTAGGTCATAAGCCTAGACCACCTCCAACAGCCCCCAGCCCTGACATCCGGCACTCGAAGCCTTTTGTAGACCTCTTAGTGTGTAGGTGGTAGTAATTCAAAGTTCCTACCACCTCTAGATGAAATACCAACTCCCCTACCTTTTCTTCCTCTCTACAGACATATCAGATCCTTCTGATACATATTCCACGATGGCCTACCCACAGTCTCTCAATCATCTATAAGGTAGGTCAGAAAACCATGTACCATAAGTCCCCTTCCATCACATGAGTAATACAACCTCTCCCTTGGAATACAGGACCCATCTAGTGGAATTTTCACTATAGACCCCATATCCTGGGACCTCCTCTTAAATCATATTTCACGTCCAAGTACTTGGTAAAGAAGTCATCTCCCTACTTTAAATTTCTATACTATAGTGGGACCATTATTGGTAACTACTATATATGTTTTCGCATCCACGAAACTCTCAACCACCAAAGCTATCTCTATCACCCCAATATAGTTACAAATGCATTGAGTTATAACACTATCATAGATTTCTCTATGCATTCCTCACTCGAAGGTCCATGTTGGGAAGAAATGATGAAGAACCATATTTATAGAGTACCTAGAATGTTTTGAGAGCATCGATTAATACTTAGTTACTATCATCATGCAGTGTTGAAGCTACAAAATATATTGGATCCTAACATCCATAAATGTATCTTGAGTGAAATCCTCTATGAATGGGAGCTCAAACTCAAACCATGCTAGATTCCCCTTATCATATGATTGGGTAACTAACTCCCATCGTAATTTGACATAAAAATGGATAAGGCTAACCCAAGGAACAAAATCAGATCTTCTAGTGTCTTGACCAGATGGAATACTCTTGTCTCCACCTTAGGCCAATCCTCAGCCACCTATTGGTTGGGATCGCCTCAGAATCAAAGTGGTCTCTATCATGAAAATCTACGAAGTTCACCCTGCCTTCTCATATCATATTTTGGTTCTACTATTACCATCTTCTGCTCAACAGGTTGTGGTATAGCTGGCGTACCACATGGAGGTAACGCATTTGTAGCTGGAGCATGTATCGATGACTCACAGTAAAGGGGACCATCCCCATGATCTTGATGCTAGATCCTACCTCATATACATTATAGATGTATCTAGAAATAGACAATAACTACGGTGGCAAATGATTATATATAGAGATATAACTCAAGAAGTATTTGGAAACCCCAACCCATTCTTATATGATGCATGCACTATTATTTTCCTGGAAACTAATGTTCTCAGGTATAGAGTTGACAAGCTGCTGATCATAGTCATAGTGTATGGATGTGTCGGCTTCTGCACCAACACTGGAGTCACTGTCTTGAAATGCAATCATTAAACACTTCACACTGTTTCCCTAAACCAATCTCCTAGACTCTAAACCTAATGTAGAAATGAATTCTTTGAAACCACCCTATCAAAACCCATCCCAATGAAGCCTATGGAATTATCGACTCTCATTTCCTTCATCCATTAGGTCAGAGGATGGAGAAAAGCACTGTGTGAGAATATCAATAATATGGGAGGCATTATCCTAAGGACCTATACACATGAACACATCTCTATGGGGATAAAAATATTGAAATGTAAAAACAATTAAAAAAATATCTATGCATATAACTAAATCCCACAACAAGAGTATGAAATGAATAAAAGGAAATTAAATAGAGATAAATAAATTCCCCATAGAAAGAGTCTGAAAAAATGTCTAACCTAAATTTAAACTATGTACTGCTATCATGATACCATATGAACACACCTCAATCTTTATCGTCTCACTAATCACTGCCTAATACTTGTCTTTCTTGGATTGTGTTAATGTTTTAATTATTTTTAGATGAAATTCCATGTGTGGGAAAAGACCATTCATGGGTGAGATTCAAAATACACTGAAGGACAACCCCAAAAACAATATCTTACAAAAAAGGATAGTAATCATATCTACATACATATATTTATAAATCACATATAAAAATAATATTTAGATATACACAACAGAAAACATAGTCTCAAGGTAAATTCTAAACCATAATTCCATCCTATGATTCCAACAGACAATTTCCACAAATAAAACATCTAATAGAACAATCCACAAGTCTTATAGTACTAAAATCGTCTGATCAAGAGGCAGTTCTCATCTAGTATAACCATTATAATTTTATGTTGGATGTCTGAAGATATACGATATACAGATGAGGATCACACCCTAGTCCTTGGGGTATACCAACAACTCAATCTAGAATAACCCACTATGTAGAGTATTAGTTCTTGTTTAATGTTTCTTATTAGGATACCAATAACTCTCCCTAGGGAGAGAAGATGATAGGGGATCTCGCACCAGGACCCAAAAAAAGATTCTAATAACTCTACACAGAAGTCTTGTTGGAGAGATTGATGTTCTATCTGTATGACGTGATTCCATACTAAATCTCTAAGAATAGATGTGGGGATAACACCCTAATGAAAATCTTCCATGATAAAGAAGATAGGGTCTCTAATCCATCATTTTAGGAGAAAACGACGTGTACTATAGGTACACATTGTGTCCCGTGGACCCTGGGTCCTTCCCTTGTAAATAACCCATGTTTGTTTATGTGTCCATGTTCATGTAAAATTACATGGCATTCTACTGCCTGTGCACTTATTCCCACATACCAATACATATATTAGCCTATGTATTCCAATCCTGGTCATGTTTGTGTAGGAATACATGGTGTTCTCATGCCCATATACTCCATCATGTTTTTGTACCCTATGAGGTACATGCTGAGACCCCAAGGGAGGAACCACATGTCATGTGATAGGGGTCACATGTTGTGTGATCCTTAACATCACACAGAACCACAACCACCACATCATGGGTCCCACGGTTCATTTAATCCTAAATTACATTTCGTGTGGATCTAGATTTTTCCTAAATGCATATTCTTTCTCCTACATACACTCATGTCATTGTCGCCTAAGAGTATAGTCTCAATATCACTGAGAATCAAGGATCCACTTCAAAAGACCCTTTCCTCCATAAATCACTGGATTCCATCCATTAAAAATGCTCATAAATTCTTCTCACATATCATACATCATTTTAAAATGAATAACACAAAAAAAACAAGTACTAAAAAATATGTGATCTATGACAACATCCACAATTACACCACTACCAAGTCATGATGATCTGAGATCTACAATATTAAATTGGTGTGCCAAGAAACGGGTGTTCAATGGTCAATTTCTCAGTGTAATTTAAACCACGTGTAAATGGATAACACTAATGATGAACGATGATTTGAGGGGAAAAATCATAATGAACAATATTGTGGAATTGGGATAATTAGATGTAATTTTCAACCTTGATTTGTTTCTTTTATAATGGAAAACATTGAGATAAAGAATAATCCCAAAGAAATTCTTCCAATAAAACCTTATAATAATCTCATACCCCAATACACATAATTTTTGGATAAAATTGTTCATTGATTGATTTATATTAATTATAAAAATAATAAACAAGTAAAAAAATAAAACAACTTTATACCATGATATGGATCGATCATTGATGAAGAATAGTTTGCTATCATCATCATTTGTGAGATCAATGAATCCTGATGCACATTAATCACTGATCTGTAAGTCAGATGATCTTTTCTTAAGATAGATCCTAAAAATATCTCTCTAAGGGTTATCCAATGGCTCCAGGGTTATGTGGCTGTCCCTAGACCTTCATCATAGTCACCTTAATAAATGATTATTTTGGTTTCTATTTCAACAATTAAATAAAATATATTTATAATTACATAATTATTTTATTTATCTTATGCTAGTGATTATTTTTCAAAAAAATTCCTTGTGTTGAAAAATATTATTTCACACATAGTGTAAAACCTACATTCCAAACTCAATAATTCTCTCATATCTCTGATCCTGACCCGTGTTTAGATTTTATCTAAAATTTTCAGGAATACTATTTCTGAGTGCACATTATTATATTTAATTTATTTCTAAAAAATATTCCAGACACATGGGTCCTCAAAATATCATGTTTTCTTAGCGCATGGTCTTGAAAAAAATTCATACAGAATCCAAAAATATTAAAAGGAAAATATGAGTTATTACAATATAGTTATCAACATAAAAATAACATTTATATATATTTTATAGACATAAAGGGACTCTCATTCTCTTGTAATAATTGGATGTGTTTTAAATATATCCATGATATTTTTTGTAGAAATTAAAAATATATTAAATGGTGTCTACATTTTAGGCTTACATAAATCTATTTTTAAATTTCTCAATAATATGATTACAATTGATTCTAATCTTATATATGTTTGGAACTGTCTTTTTAGGATTATATGTGAGAAATAAATATGAACAACCCATATAGATGGACATATAAATACAATTAAATTTTGAGACATTTAGAAATTATGTGTTCATATATATTTGGAAAGATGACTAAAGATCCTTCTAGTAGAAAAGGTTATATTTTCTGAGAACTACTGGTTATAATTCATAGTGACATATTTGGACCAATGAGTACTCATGAAAATGTTTGTTTTAGGAACTTCATTACCATTAATGGTAGATTTTTTAGGAATAAATTTGTGTATTTTGTTAGGCACGAGTACGTACCTTTTGATAAGATCAAAATTAATTTGAACTATATTCAAAATCAATTGTTCAAAATTATTAAAATATTCAAATAATACAACTTTTTGAATAATTTATTCAATAATTTGTTGATTACCTAAGGACTTGTGGAATTATTTCAAAACACCTTCCTCCTATATCACCTTAATAAAATGGAGTTTCTGGGATGAGGAATCATTTATTTTTTTATTTTTTTTATTGATTTTGAGTTAGAGTGATCATATTATTGAGTTATGGGGTTATTCTCTATATACATATACATTTTAACTAAATTGTGTTACATTAAATAGAATTTTAAATAAAACATATTACATATGAATTAGTGAACATATTATTATTTATTTTATAAGGAATAGCATATATGAATAATTCATAAGGTATTTTCCTTCTAATAATATTTATTCCTAATATTACAAATGATTATTTTTGGGTTATCCCACATAAACTATGGGATACAATTTATATAATAAAATAGAATAAACTTTTTTTGTGTCCCGGCGTGTTTTCTCCCTTGATAAATAACACATACGTCATGGAGTAGGTGGTAGGAATATTGAAATTGGTGATATTCAAGAATATTAAACTTAATGTGTTCCTGTTGGGGTGGTTTATCTTGTCCATGAATTTTTCCATCAAGAGAAACCATCAAATGTAATAAATGAACCTCAATGTTATAAAAGGATTCCTTTATATAAAATGAGAGTTATATTCTCAAAGATAATTATTGTTTTTTAATGATCAGAAGAGATGAAATTATCACCTTCTGTGATGCAATAAAGAGATTTGATTCATAAAAATGGATAAAATACATGGAATATTTAATTGACTCTATGTACACTGACCATGTTTGGAATATTCTGGTTTCACATTATGTGGTGATACCCATAGTGTTCATACAGATTTTTCAAAAGAAAACTAACATGTATATTACTGTTCGTATCTATAAATTGCACATGGATTATAAATTTTATAATAATATTCATGATATTTATACAAAAGGAAACTTTTAAACTATTATGATGATAGTGTGCATTCTATAGCTGATAATCATAGCAGTATACATTTATTATGTTATATTTAATATGATATAAAAATAACTTTACGTAATATGAATATATATAAGGATTTATATATAATTCAAGTGGTTGTTTTTTAATTTCCAAATGAGAGACTATGGTATACAAGCTGCAATGATCAGTTTATATATATAAGAATTCTTGTCAGAGTTATAATATCTATTTTGATGATGTAATCAAAGATATTGGTTTTATAATAAAGCAGAAAAATCCTATGTATGAAAAAATATAGTGGTATTTTTTTAGTATTTTTGATGTTATATGTATAAGACATAGTTCATATCGGAAATAATAGCTTCACTCTTCACACAATAAAGAGGTTGTTTGGTATGTGCTTCATGATGATATAAAAGGGTGAATAATCCTATAAACTAGGTATAAAGGTGTATAAATATAGATATTATAGGATTTTTGGAAATAGTTAGTATAATTACATTGGTTACCTACAAATAAATTTTAGCAAGGATAACACTAACAAGAGGCTTTAAGTGTATTGAATTCAACAAATCACATAAATATTCAAGATCATTCTATGTTGTTATAAAAGATGTATAAAATCCCCTATATATCCACCATGGGATCTATCATGTATTTCATGTTGTGTACTTAGCCATACATCACTTATGATCTATGGATAACTAGTAGATACCAATATAATTTCAGTGAGATTCATTAGGTTTCTATGAAGAATATTCTTAATTATAAGAGGACTCCGGATATTTTCTTAGTATAAAGAGGATATAATGATCTTTTTATAAATGGATACATATATAAAAGTTACAAATTCAATGATATTATATAAAATATAAATATATTATTGTGTTTGGCTAGTATGATGGAGAAATTAATCATAAGGGTTCCAAATAATCCACTGTTGTTGACTATATAAAGAGGTAAAAATAAAATTTCCCTTCATATGATTTGAAGAAAGTTGTTGGGATTAGAAAGATCATCTCTGGGTTATATTTCATTCCTATTATTAAGGGGTAAATTTATCATTGTTATGAAAATCATGGAGATATTAATTGGGATAAAAAACCATGGCCTATCCAAAGGAAAAAAACAACTTCACCAACACCATCTTTTAAGAGATATCATTGAGAGGTGAGGTGTTTAAATCTATTGGGTGGCTATAAACAAAAAAGTAGTGTCCTTTTTTGAAACCATTTTCATAGATGAATCATGAAGGTCATATATAGTATCATGTTATAAAATCTAGATTATATTTATATATTCATTGAATACTAAATCATTTTTCTATAATAATGAAAATTTTCATTTATCATTTTTCCATGTGAGCCACAACTAACATTACATGACTGCATAATAGATAATATCCACTAAATCTGGAATTATGTTATTCATAATCAATGAAAATAATAATGTATCATGGTTTTTGCTAATATTTTAATAGTATCAGAAATATAATTTTGTACTTACTTGAAGGAGTTTTATGTATGATAAAAAGAATTTTTTAATGAGGTAATAAGTTGAGACTTTTTACGTAGAAGGATCCACCATGTATGTCCCATAAAATTTCATATATTAATTGATATACTTAGATTTTTATACGTATAATTAATCCATATTACCTATGTTTGGGAAGATACCAGTCATGAGAAACCATGAACATTGATACGATTACTACACAGGTCAATACAGCTTATCTAATTAAGAGGTGTTTTGAAAATTATTATTCTTTCATTCATAGTATCAAGACGATAATATGATTTATACACTCATATGATGAGTAAATATATTTATCCATTGATGTAATTCTACTAAGGAAATACATAGTCATGGTTTTTTGAGTAACATGAAATGTTTCTAGATACTTGGATTTTGGGAATGTGATGTTCTCATCAATTAGATGATTGAAAAGATATATAATTATTTACTAGTTCAGGTTTTTTGTTAATTGAGAAAAATTATTTGGACTATAGTAGATTCCAATTTTTCCATGATTAGACGTCACTTTATTTCATGGGAAACAGAATTATATAGGTATAAATATGATTTATATGATATATCTTGTGGGGGGAATATTCATATACTGTTATGAGGATGTTTGATAAAGATCTTACTAGACTCCATGGAAGCTTAAGTATCATTTATTAACTTCTAGAGGATTATATTTATTTACATACATTAAATATGGATTTTATAATTGTTTCCTATGTTTCAAAGGTTCATAGGATCACAAAATTATTCTTGTAGATAATAGTTATGTTTGAAAACTATTTTTATTCCAATAATGAATAAAACAAGGTAAATCAAATCAAAAATAATTCGAATGGATTCACAATGATTCATTAAATTTTTCATAATGGCTTTATGAATTTTATTTCTATTTTGAGTTTTATGGATATACACAAAAATGATAATATTATTATTCATAGTATTTAATGTTTTAGTGGTTCAAATGTTTCTTTTATCCATAGCCTGAGACTATGTTATATCCAATATAATTTTGGCTTTGTGCATGTAACTAAAACATCACTCCCTTATTGTTTCATAAGTTATGAACCAAAGGGTTGGTTCATTCATGAATTATGCATTCATTAAACAATTTCAGTGAATTAATAGTGTGTAACATTATGGTTTCATGGGATATAAGCTAATACAATTGATATGGTTTATGTTTTTTATTTAATGAACAGTGTCAATGGAGGACATATAAAAGGTATTTTATCACTCATTTTTTAATAATATTTTTTTCTTTGAAGCCTAAAAAATCACTCTTCAAATCAATATATTATTTATTACATTATAGTTATGTTTCAAACACTCCACTTGTCTTAAGAGAATTCTCACATTATGAACAAGAATCCTTTGACCAATGTAATCCCCCAATGACAATAAGCATCATTTTTCTATTATTGTGATGATCATTTAGTGTATGATGAACAGTAAAATATGGATTACATGATTAGAAAAGTATCCTATTATCCTTAAAAATCATTCGTGTTAACATTGTCTTGGATAGATTAGGAATTCCTAGGTGTTCTTCTTCATTCTTGTTTATGAGATAATCCCCAAAAATCCATTAATATTGATTTACAATATGTTAATTAATGATAATATAGATCGTGTAAAAAAATTTATGTTCTTATCAATATTTTTTTCTATAAGAATATTAAAAAAAATACGACAAAGTTAATTTATCCACTTTTTTATACCTAAAGATGGTGAAGAATTTGATGAAGATAAGATCAATATAATCAATGAGTGTCACATTCATTGCATAAAGTTTATAGAATGAACATTATATGGGTTATATTTTTGTGAAAAAAAGTATTTTTATACATTTTAAAATAATATTATCCCCCTTCATTAAAATAAAATGGAATATATGAGAATTAATGTTGATAGATATGACACAAAAAGAATTTAACCAAATTATGTAGATGTTATGTTATCTTCATATATTGTATCTTTATAAATTTTTCAAAACATTTTAAATTGAAAATGATGTTTCTAGGATAGTTATTGGATCTATTATAATGTAAAATATTAATCCAATATATTATTTTTTTGAAAATATATCTATATCTAAAATAAATTATTAATTATATGAAAATGAGTTATATGAATTTATTTTCAAATTCAAAAAAATGAAGAAAATTTTTATTCCAAATAATATTGTTATTTATACTAATCATAAGTCATTGAAATACATAAAAAGTAGGTTTAATATAAATTGAAGAAAAGTATGTTTAATATAAATTGAAGAAAAGTGATTCAGTAAAATTCATTGAAATATTTTACTTAAGTCATCAATTATATGTATGGGAGTGAAAATATTTTTTTTTCATTCCATATCATGTAAGATTTAATTAATTTAAAAATTAAAAAAAATTAATGGTATTTTGAATTATTATTAATTAATATATAGAATAATTAAATATCATAAAACAATTTAATTTTCAAGTTGAATTTTTTCTTAAGAATACTTATTTTAATAATATTGTCTATTTGAAAATGGGAGACTCTATATTCTTTTAATATATATGTAGGAACTCTTTTTAATGGAGGCCAATGTGGTGGTTTTATTTTAAATTTCATTGGGAAGAAGAAAATAAAATTATTTGAAGAGAAATTTTTTTTATGTAAAATTCGTTATATTCATAAAAATGTCTCAAGATGTATTACATGACCAATTGTATAAAATATATCATTTTATAAAATAAACCCATTGAGTTTTATAGAATTTATTTTTTTTTTATGAGTGAAGAAAAATTATTTTCTAGAAATTTTTTTGTGTTTTTACATATATATTTTAATTAATTTTTTGATAAACTTGGGTGGTTGAGGTTTTTTGGAGTGGAGTAAATAATATAGGATAAGAGTTTTTTACTACATTGTTTTTAGATAATTTTGTGAATTACATGAACATATTATGATATATAACAGTCATTGAATGATTCATAAAAAATATGATAATCAAACAATGATATTAAGTATATTATAGTTGTTACATATTATTTTCTTGATAATACATAACATATTCTAATACATATGGAAGATGTATGCTGAGGATTATTGTAAAATAAATAAAATGTAACACCACATTATGATATGTAATATATTTAAAGAATAATAATGATTTAAATGATAATATATAATATTTCAATAAAGGCATGTAATATCTTAAAAGTGATATATATTATTTTGAATCTAATAAATTGATAGATTCTAAAAAATATAAAATATTTATCCATGAATTCAAAAGATGATCCATAATATATGGAAGATGTTGTTGAGGTTACATAATGTTTTTATAGAACATCCACATCCAGAATAAGTTTTATCAATTTTAAAAAAATTGTGATCAAAAAGAATAATTTTGAATGATAATGAAATCATTTGATTCAACACGGATGTATTTGTCATAATTATCATGATGTTGAGTAATTATAGTCCTTATTCATTCTAAAATGGTTTAATAAATAATTTTATAAAATGGATAATATGTTTATTCCACAATTATGAAATTCGTTTGAGATGAAGAAGGGATTATGTTGATCCTAAATGAGAAATGAATTAAAACGAATAGTTGAGTCCATTATCTAATTTTCTTGTATTTTAAAATAAAAATATATGAAAATAATAATTTTAGGTCAAGGATATATAAATTACCTTAATATTTTCTTGAACATTTTTAATGAAAAAATTTGGGTATTGTGATAATTGAGTTCAAGATTGTAGAGAGAAATACCACACATTTACATTATAATTAAGGTATGTTATGAATTTTTTAAATAATTTAACATAATAGATTAGTGGTAGAATATATAAAGAAGTACCTAGAGAAAAAAATCTGAGGGGAATATTATTTAATTCAATAAGCACATGGCTTTCTAGTTATTTTATATCTATAATTCGTTGAATAATTAAAAATGTGTACTGAAATTCTAATAATATTATCTTATTTTAACTCTGTGATATATTTAAAATACTATAGGAGAATTATAGAATAAAGAATAGATTAATATTGTGTTCATGACTTGTGATATGTTTCATCTCTATGAATATTTTGAGAATCAATATTTTGATGAATAGGAAGCATAAAAAATGTTATTTATTGTAATGTTTTCAAGAATGTTATCTAAATTTATAAATAGGACTAGTTCATGTTATTGAAAGTATTTGTGTAGGTATAGATTTTAATTTTAATCCAAATGGAGACATTATAATGAGTAGTATGCATATAGAGTTCTTGAACATAACTATTGTAATATATTTTGAAATTAGTGATAAATTTTTTTTGTGAAATCAAACTGAACGTAGTTAGGAAATAATGACCTGCTATGGGGAGAGAACCCTATAAAAATATTTTTCACCTTATTTACCATTCAATATGATGTTTAAATGAGTGTGTGAGAGTTTATATGAGAGGATCATGATCTTAATTTGTCCCCAAGGTGAAATTTTTGTAGGAGATTAATTTTATGTGAAAATAACACAGATTCAACCACATTTTTCAATGAAAAATAATTATGTGTTCTCTCACCTTTTGATATTATTTATTATTGGTAATTTTTACTACTTCTGAGGATATATTTAATTAATTATTTGTCAATACCATCATAGGTGGTTGGTGAATATTATATATTGCGTATATGTTTGTATGTTTGATTGTTTTGTTTGTGTATTGACATATATTTTAAGAACATTGGAGGTAATATAAAAAATGGATCAATAGAAATGATCAAAACATTAACATTGAAATAAAAAATGAATAACTAAAACAAACATATTATTAAAAAATTCTATCATTAATGAAAATATTAATAATAATTTTACAATGGAAGTAATTGATCAATAATTACATAATTGAATGTAATATAATTTTGGAATAATTCTTGGTAATTTTATTATTTTAATACATGAGGTTAGAGAATGATGAAGAAACACCAAACATATGGAAATGGGATTCCACAATGATTTTTTTCTTGATTGGGTTTTAATTCAAATATCATAACTTTTTATTATAAATGGATGAAAATCTACCACATCGATTCAGCTCACTATATCATCACTCTATTTTGTTATGTTATTTATTCTCAAAATCCCTTTTATAATGACTGAAAATATCTTCTCTATGTTATCTAAAAAAATTCATTTTACCACTCATTTTTCAAATTAAATGTAATAATATTTACAATATTTAGCATGTTCTTCTCTATTTATTATTTTCTAGGGATTTACATTCCACCCACGTATTTCATCTATGTAATTCTTCTTCATTATCTTAGGATGAAATTTATCTGTGGTACACTATTTAAATTTCCACTTGATTCCCTCTCATTTTAACCATTGTGATGGTTTAAATTATTGATGAAATATTTCCGCAATATGATTCTAAATTAGTATATATCTACCTTAAATTTTTTCTAACAAATTTTCTCATAATCACATTATTACATACCTATCTTTATAATGATTAATTAATAGTTTATAAAATTCCATGAAATATGAGTTTCTCATAATACATATTTCTAATTTATCATACATTTTCTATGATATATATGAGGATTAAATTATGATTATTATAGTTTTTTATGTTATCAGTTTTTTTATTGAACACATAATGATGTGATAGGGTTCCATGAAGTTATACATACCTCGAATGAATTAGGTAAATATTTATATATCATTAGATAATTATGACTTGACATGAAGTAGTTATATTTATTTAAAATGTTACACATAGATAAGACATAGTTGAGTATGTCCATTATGTCATGGTGTCTTGATAATGAGGCATGTCATATGATAATTCACTAACATAAATCTACCATATTCTATATCAACATCATATAATTGAAATAATCTAGATTATGTTTATGATGTGATGGTGATTAATACACAAGAAAGAAGAAGATATTAGTTTTGTCTTGGTTCATACATAGGAAAAACCATTGAAGATTACGGCTACTAAAGAGTTTGAGAAGCAAGAAAAACAGAATAAGAAAAAGAAGAAAATGTTTGAAGTTGAGATTGTTCAATCACTTCTCAAGGATACTGAGAAAGCTTCTCAGTAGATGTAGGTACTGGAATCATTTCTACAAGAGTCATTTACAATGACTCCGAGAAATAAAATTGTAATTATGGAAGCTGAATATGAGGAAGAAATTGTTCAAGAAGAGGAACTAGAAGGAGAGTTGGAATAATGAAGTGATGATAAAGATGATATGATAAGGATTATTGAAGAATATAATAAGAAGGGGAGTCCTGAGACATTATCAATCTGGACTTCCCATGCTGAATATTCTAAACTTTCTACCCCATGTAAAGGTGATGAACTTCAATAAGAATTAAAAAACATCAAACTAATAGAAAAGAAACCATGATATTGTTCAACCAAATGACCTAGTGGAAGATGTTGAAAAGGAAAAGCCTAAGGAAGATGAGATAGTCCAACAATCAGATAGTGAATATGAATCACCAAATGGTGTTGAGATCATTTTGAAAGCTGATAAAGGAAAACATGTTTTAGCTGATAAACCTAAAAGGCATTGGTTTATAAGAAAGATATTGGTGTATCTTCAAAAAAAAGCTATTGATATTGAGGGATAATCCTCACCAACAACAGAATCTAATTTAGAATTGTCCTCCATGTGTCATGATTTTGTAGTTAAATCCCAAAACAAATTGGTTGATACAATTTCTTTGTTTCCAACTATTTACTTGAGAGGTCATATTCTATAGAATTATTTTAATCAGAAGTCAAATTCAATTTCTATGCTTGTAAAAATTCATCAAACTTGAGGTTGACTTTAAATCCTTCTAAATTAGGTATGATTCACATAGGAGGTCATCCAAGGGAATTAATAAGTGGCCTAAGAAGACAATTGAAGTGATAATAAACTTTGATGACATTCAAGATGAGGTGAAGGATTATTTTGATATCAAATATTTTAATATCAAGTATCTTAAAACAAGTTTTGATGAGAATATCAATATTCAACAAACAGTTTGGATGTAGTAAGTCATGGATCCAAATGGGAAACATTATTCAGTTTCGTTGAATCTGAAGAAGGATAGAGATATTATAATTGAGTTCAAAGAAAAACACAATAATAAAGAAGAGATTTCGATGACTCAGGAAGAAATTATTAAGTCTCTAGAAGAAAAAATCAAAGCTATGTAGAAGAAAATTGAAGATTAGGATCAGATACTCAAACTTTTTGAAGAGGATCATAAGAAGCTTCAAAATATCTAGACCATTTTCAAGAAGCATATTCCATAGAAATAATAAGGATGGTTTTCTTTTCATTAACTCAGATATTCTTTTTGTATTACCTTTCTTGTAAAAAAATTTCAAATCATAATATATATCTTGTTTTTTCTTCATGGGTTTTGTTTCATAGTACTAATATTTCAGGTGCCTTTTTTTATTCCATTATTTCAATTCCTTTTTTAAAATCACAAAGGGGAGAAAGGAATGATAAAAAGAATACATAGTAAATAAAAAAATTCCCTAAGAAAGAGAGATTATATCTAAGAGGGAGTTTTATCAAAGAAGATTTCCTTATACAAGAAAAATAAAAATATCTTTAAGGAAGCCAACAATACAATCTGTATTAATTTCAAAACCTAAGGGGGTTAGTCGTATTCACCATGTTCCATATGTAAAGGGATATAAGTTTTTCTTTTATCTTCATAAATCAAAATTCTAAGTCCTTATATTATTTTTCATAAGGATGTTTGTGCTTTTAAAAAGGGGGATATTGGTGATTCAATAATGTTTCCTTATGACTCTTCCATTCCTCTATGTTTTAAAAATAACAAATAATTAATCATAAGGAAAATAGTTTTTCGCTTAGGATTATCTTCATAAGAAAAACTTCCCTTATCTAAGGAAATTTTCATCATTACCTATGTTTTCATTGTTTTTTTTATAGTCTCTATAAATATAACTCATTTTATTACTAAGTCTAAGATTTGGTTTCATGTCCAAAACCTCAGAATCTTATAATTCTTTAGATATATAATTCTATAAACTTCAGGTCTTGAATTCACTTGTAATTCAGGTTCCGAATTCTCTGAAATTCAGGTTCTAAATTCCTTGAAATTCAGGTTCTGAATTCTATGAATTTCAAGTTCCAATTTCTTTAATATTTAGGTTCATAATTATATGAAATTAAGGTTTCAAATTATCCTAAATTCAGTTTCCTAATTCTTTGAAATTCAGGTTTATAATTCCTTATAATTCAGATTCATAATTCTTCGGCATTCAAACATCAAATTTCTCAGAATTCAGACCCTGAATTCCTTAGAATTTAGACACTGAATTCATCAAAATTCATAATCTGAATTCTTCATATTTCAGATTCCTAATTCTTGGTTATTCATTTTTCTAATTCCCTAAAACTTAGACTCTGAATTCCAAGAAATTGTGATTCCATGTTTTTTTGAACTTTCGACTCCGAATTCCTCAGAATTCAAACTCCGAATTCATTGGAAATCATACTCATAAAACTATAGAATTCAGATTCTGAATTCATTCGAATATAGAATCTGAATATCCATGTCTTATAGACCCTGAATGTTCATTTGGTTAGATTATGAATTCTATTTTTCCTAAAACTCCAAAAAAATTGATTTGGTTAAGTAACATAATTCTCATTACACTTATTATGATGTGATGTTATACAATCTATTTTTAACTAACCATTGTTTGAGTGAAACATGTACAGGTTCCTCTGATAATCAAGGAAAAATATGACTCCTAGGGGAGGGAGTTGACCATTGGAGATGTTCATATAAATAGTATCTTATTTCAACAATCTCAACACTGTTCCATCACTCTAGAAATATGATGCTACTAAAGTGATATCTAGATAGAGAGACTCTCATGAATTATGTAATTCTGAACATCTTGTTCAGATTTATTCATGTGACTCTGATTGTAGCTGAGTACAATCAAGGGCCTCTGAGAATAGGAAGACATAGGTGCCAACTACCTTAAAGATTGAGGAATTCCGAGGATAGGAAGATAGAGGTGCAGACTACCATAAATATTTAGGGCCTGTGTGGATAGAAAGATATATTCTGATATTCCTATCTAAGGCTTACCATGGTGTGGGTAAGACAGACTTTCTTGAAAGTATAAATCAAGGGACCTTTATCCAAGGTTTTTGGATACCCTACTCTTCAGGATAAAATATTTCATACTTGTTATTTGTTTTGTTTCAAGTTTATTTCTGCTGTATTTTGATAATGAATGAAAGTATAACATTCTTATAATTTCTCATACCATTATATACTCTGATAAATAAGATTTTATACTCTTTAAGGTAGAATATTTACTTAAGTAAACTTTCATTAACTTTCATTTTTGGAACCATATTTCCAAAACCTAGAACATTTTTCTAGTAGAACTAAAAGAGGTCTTGTGAATTTAACTTGTTTAGCTTTGTTAAACATATTTTTACTAATGGTTAAAAATGAATGTTTTTAAACTTAAAATTCACCCCCTCTTGTAATTGAGCACCTACATCATTATTTTGATCCAACGGTTAAAATATTGTTTTTATGGGTTTTCCAATTATAGTTGATTTTATTTTAAGTACGATGTGTTTATTTTATAACATTAATTTTAATCTTTGTCTATTTTATTGTAATAACAAAAGTCATGTGTATTATGATCTTATATTGAATATTAGATTCAGATGGATTACAAGTACTTTTATGTGATGGATTTAATGATAGCAGAAGGTCTAATCCTTTAATGTATCAATAAAAACATATATTATTTTTCCAATATAAAATATTGTTGGAATTTTACTCGGTTATATGATGTGTTTTATTCAAAATATATTTCCATAAAATCAATAATGTGGATCCCAACATGGTATATTTTTTAAAAATGGTTATTTATTTCTTATGTTCAAGAAATATGTATTAATTATTGGTGGGACTATTTAGGATTTGGATTCCTTAGTGATAGTTCGGTATATTAGAGGTGTTTCTAAGAGATTTTTTTGGGATAGGAACATGTATCCTTGATGAGATGGATGATCATGTGAGAGTAGAGAAAGATAATTTATGATACATTGATTATGGATTTTCAAATGACACATAGTGATTTTGGTATGGTGGTTGGTTTTTGATGGTATGACGAGTTGGATTCATTACACACTTGTTTATTAGTGCATTTTATAAGTTTCATAGGTGAACCATGGTATTCCATGGAATTCATAATAAAGATTTTGGTTTTTGAAAAACTAGTATTGATGGTGGTTTGGCTATTTTATATTGACATTCATAGGATTAATTTCATTTTTTTAATGTTTGTGAGAATATGTTTGATGATATAAAACTCGTGGGAGGTAGCAGTTTGGTTTTTTGATTTGATAGTATAAGTGTGAACACATTTTTGATTTGGATGACATCAAGATTGATAATGGGTAACAATAGGTGAAAGTTATTTTTGGAGGATTATATTTTCATTAATGGGTTAGAGGGTTCAGATGTGTTTTTTTGGAATTGACTCAATGTTTGAGGGAAGGTGTGTGTTGGTTTTACATGATTTTTTTTGGTTCTTGTATTAGAGAGTAGGTTATGTATAGTTTTTAGGTTATTCTTGAGTTCAAATGGAACAAAATTGGTTTAATTATTGTGGTGAGGGGATGAATACTTGTAGCCCCAATATTATAGAAAATGATCATGGAACATTAGTGGGTCTTAATTATGGATTCAAACTTAGAGTAAAGTGATCGAGGTCATTAAAAAATCACTTTTGGGTGTCATTGTATTTAGTTTTTTTGGAGGATGAGAAATTGTTTCTCTTTCGTAAAAGGTAAAATTAGAGATGGATCATATTTCTAAATAAAGGATTATCCAATTTTGGTCCTTGATAGGGGTATTTGGGATGGAATGAGTGTGGATTGAGAAGATATAGACATGTGTAGTGATGCAACATATCGAGTGTTTTTCTCGATAAGCAGTGTTAGAAAACTATTATGGTAGGGATAATATTGTTGGTTATTAGAGGGTGTATCCCTCATTGAGGTTGATTTTTGAATGGTATTGAGGAAAATATTCCTAAATTATTGGGAATTAGAGACATTCAATTTTTTTTCTCTTGGTTGTGAGTGGGTTAGACATGTTTGTTCAGTATATTCAATTATGGATGAGACATTATCTATATAAATTTGGTGTTTTGGATCGTCATGGTGATAATAAGGAAAATCTTATAAAGGACTGAATTTAATTGATCACATGTGTATGACACTCTGTTAGAAGGGTTTTTGATGTGGTGAGTCATATTAGAAGATAGTCGAGATGGAATTGGGATGCTTGTGTGTGATATGTTATGATTATATAATTTTTTGTGGTGAATACTATATTTGACATTTGGACACAATGTATGTTTTAGTATGAGTTTTAGCATCATGGTCAATATGGAATTGTTTTTTTCAAAGGGTGATTCAAATCAGAGGTACATTGGTACTGATGGGTGGAGTATGATGGTAGATTTTGATACTAAACAATCAACCCATAGAATTTCATATGATGTCATGTTAAAATTTTAGTATGGTTATTTTGATGACACTATGTTGCCTTTAGGAATTAAGGAATTATTTTCGAAGATGCAATGATGCATCAACAAGTTACACTATTCTTTTTTAGGGAAATTCAACCAGAGGAGGAAATAGTGAGATTTTTCTAGGACATATATATTTTATGGTTGAAAAAAATTGAGTGCATTGTATCGAGTATGATGGATGAGTTTCTAAGACAAAACCTATGATTTCGGAGAGGACTGTTGTGTTTAGGCTTAGTAAATGAATACTGGAGACACGTCTGATTATGTGTGGATTTGGGTGTGAGGATTTATATTGGATGATGACAAATGGATTAGAAGTTAGAATATGTCCTCAGGTGTTTCTTAGAAATGAGAATTCATATATTAGGGAATTTGTAATGTTCAGTGGGTTTACTGTTTACTATTTTCAGAAGAAATTTAATTTATTTATCCTAGAGAGGGTGTGTTTTTAGAATTGAATTTAATATAAGGATCATAAAGAGAGAAATTATAAAGGTTTTCATTGGATATTATCATATTATTAGAGGGTATCAAGTTAATGTGTGATTATAGGGGGTGGTTTGGGTAGTCCTTATAAAAGTTTTTTTACTGTAGACACACCATGTTATGGTGAATAGAAACTGACTTGGAGAGTTTTTAGCCATGGATCCCACCAAGGAATAGAAAACCATACCATTGTGAGGGGATGATTGATGACCATTATATATCCAAGGAGAACCATGAAAAGAAGGAATGTTGGGTTGGAGATGTAAGTTATGATATCATCCCTACTGGAAGTTGTAGTTCTACGTAAGGGTAGACTACTAGGTGTGTGGGTCATGCCGGGAATAGAGGGTTCCATGTACTGATAATGATCCTTAAATATTGTATCACACTATGGTTGGAGTATTCCACACCATGTTGGTGAAATTTAAAAATATATTTACACTATCTGAAAAAACATATGCATAAATAGTGTAACCATTATTATTTTCCATTGAAAAATTTCAATCGAGGATGGTTGATGAGGAACTAGAGGTGAGTATTTTTTTTTGACAATGAAAGTTATCTATTTCCCCTTATCCTGGTATAGAAGGTAACTCCTACATTATGAAACCTGAGTATGGGGTTTATAAACCCTTATATATAATTAATATACCTCATGTATGCCTTTTTAAAATTTCTTGAGGAAGGTTGGACATGCGGTGACCCTTTGGGTCACATCTTCTCTAGGAAAAATATGTCATTTAGCGGTGGTTTTTTGGGATTTATCATTGACTTTTTGTAACTAATAACACATGTGGTGTCACAAAATGAATCTAGATGATTTAAAAGAGCACAGTTAAAAGATTTATTAGTGGTTTTATTTAAAAAAATATTTATTATTATTCATTACATTTTTTTAATTTTTATATTTTTAATTTAATATATTTTTTTAGTTATTATTATTTATTATTTATTAATTATTAATTATTAATTATTACTTATTACTTATTATTTATTATTTAATATAATTTTAATTTAATTCATTTTTGTAATATGCATATTTAATGTTTCATAAATAATGCATATATATATATATGTATATATATGTTTGTGTTTATTTGTGTGGTCTGGGATTTGAATTACATGCATCTTGGTTATTGGGTAAAGATTACACCACTCTACCAACCACATCATGTTATGAAAAAACAATTTCAATATACTGAAAAGAATCCGGACCCAAACAATGTTGGTCCTAGAACTAATTTCAATATACCTAAATATATATATACATAATAGTATATATAAATACATATATTCTATTGATTATTGTTATTATTATTGTTAATTGTTATGCGTACATGTATATTCCCAGACCCTCTCATTCACCATCATATATTTCCACCCACTTAATTTTGAACGCTCTCCCCATGTATACTTTACAACAGCAATGGATTCCATAAGTTGGCCCAAACATCGAGTGGCTTCATCCCCTAGTGTTTCCTACCTCAATCTATATATAGAGCACAGCTTCATGAACTACCACAATCGCAACTCATCGCCTTTCATAACACTATATCACATGTCACTTTGACCCCCCCCCCCACCCACCATCATGAAGGGGTCACCTCAATGGATGGTTTTCAATGACGTCGCCCCCATAAATAAATCCCACCACAATTTAATTAGTGAGGTGGAATAAGGACGGTGGCATGATTTAAAGCTCAACCGCCTAGATAAATGTAGGTTTCTCATGCCTGTACACCCATTTGAAATAAATAAATAATATAATATAATATAATAAATAAAGGTTAAATTAATATTAACTAAATTAATAATAAATAAATCATAAATCATAAATAAATAAAAAATAATTAGTAAATAAAAAATATCTATATAATGAATAAATAATAAATAATAAAGAATATATTAAATAAATAAATATGAAACAATAAATAAATAAATATGTAAGTAATTAATAGTTTATGAATAATAATTAAAAAGTAAATTAAATATAATAAATAAAAAATAAATGAATTTTTAATGAATTTAAATTAATAAATAATAAAGAAATAAAAAATAATCACAAAGAAATATTAAGTAAATAAGAAATATTTTAAAAATTACTATAAAATAAGTAATTATAAAATAAAAAAATAATATTCAAAAAAATAATTATTGAAAAAATAAAAAACATGTAATTAATTAATTATAATTATTTAATTAATAATACTATATATCTATGGATGATCCAACTAGTATTCTATTGGACCAATTCTTTCCAGAACCTCAAAAGGTCCAACAATCTTGGTTTCCAATTTTTCCAATCTTCAAATCATATGGTTACCCAATCTAGAGGGGACTCAAGGGAACACAAGAACACCCACTGGATACTCAAGGTGTATCCTACTTCTATCCTCATATGACTTCTATCTACTATGGGTTGTAGCTATATGCTTCTAAATCAACTGAACCTTCTTTGATGTATTTGGCATAAGACTCAGTCCCAACAATTTTCACTCACTTGCATCCATCAAGAATTGAGTTGATCTTAAAAGACTACCATAAAAAGCCTTATATGGTTCCATCAGTATAGTTTCATGATTAATTTTGTTATAGGAAAATTATAGAAGTGCAAGGTGCTTCTCATAATACCCATCAATGTCTGGAATACACACTCATAGAATACCCCCCTAGACTAAAAATATTATATTTCGATTTCCCATTTTATTGTGTGTGGAATGGCGTAATCAGTAAAACCTATAAACCAAGAGCCTTCTACAACCCCTGCAAGAATGCTGAGAAAAAATATGAGTCACAGTATGAAAATATACTCTATCTCCCCATGCATATGGAATATATCATGAACATTCATGTATCCAAATCGATCCACTAAAAATGTAGCTTATATATGATATAAATGTGCTAATATTGTCTATCGGCCCACAACCACCCAAATAAAATCATTATTATAAAGCATCCTTGGGATACCCTGAACAAATTCCTTAGTAAAATCATTCCAATTCTATACCAAAATGGGAAACTACTGTATAAAAGAACTTGGTTTTTCAGTCTTGGTCATCACCTATTGACAATTGTAGAAAAGTGTCATGAACTCAACAATCTCTATTTTCATTCCTTTCCCCCAATACTGTTGACATATACAAAGGCACATTTTGGTTAATCACAGATGCACCAAACACATAGATTCATGAAATTCACACATTATCTCTTATTGCATTATAAGAATAAAAACCAAATTTCTGACATAGATAATACCATCCTCAACTATAGTCCAATCTATAGTTGACTCCACACATTCAAGACTTTCCCTGAAGGAAAAAATCCTGGATCCTCATACTATATCCTCTTGATTGAGCACCAATGTGTAGACTCCACTAGAAGTTATTCTTCTGCTTTTGACCCTCCTGATCCACAACATTCATCTCACCTAACAACATCACCATCTTCCACTCAGAACTATACTACTAATTTTGGTGAGTATGAATTTTCATGCTTAGCATGCCAGCAGCATTGTTTCCCTTTTAGGGAATATATGCTAGCTCAAAATCAAATGAATTCTTATAATCAACACATATCCACTTCGGGAGATTCAAATATCATCATGAAAATATATACATTATACTCTTATTATATGTATACATAGTAAACTTTTTTCTGAATAAATGATGTTGCCAACACATCAAAGCCAAAACCACTACTGTTGATTTGATGTTGTGCATAGGGTAGTCCCATTTATGTGGCCTCAACTTCCAAGACCCATACACAACCAAATGATTCCCTTTTGTTAACACTTCGCCAAGACCAATCCATGATGCATCATAGTAAACTATAAACTCCTCCCTTAGAATAGGTAGTATCATGATCAGTGTGGTGTCCAAATGCTTCTCAAACTCATAGAGATCATTCTCACATGATTTAGATCATTCAAACATAACCCAATTCTTGGTCAGGATTTGTATTTGTTTATTTGAAGTAGGAAAGTTTTTAGATGAACCTCTCCTTATTTCCTTCTAATCCAATAATGTTAAAAATATCCCAAAAAATCTGGGGTTTCTCTTATGAAACAACTTCTAGAAACTTTTCTAAGTCCACTAACAAACCATCCACTGAGATGATGCGACTCAAGAAATGTTCCTGATAAATCCAAAATTTGCACTAAAATATATTGGAATATAAATTATTATATCTTAGTGTAGTCAAGATGATTCCATGATTTTGGCATGATCATTCACTGTATTTGAGTACACCAAGAGGGCATCCACAAACACAAAAACAAAATAATCTAAGTATCGATGGAAGATGCATATCATCAAGGCCATAAATAATATTGGTGTGTTCTTTAGATAGAACGACATCATGACGAACTCATATAGGAAATACCTACTTCTAAAAGAATCCCATGATATATCATAAGGATGGAATCTCAACTAATGATACCCTAATCTCAATTAATTCTTAGATAAAACAGAATCCCCACTCAACTGGTCAAATAAATAATCAATACATGGAAGGGGATATCGATTCACTATAGTCATCTAGTTAAACATCTAGTAATCCACACATAAGAACAAATATGCATCATAATTATTATAAAAAAGACTATAGTATCCCAAGGTGACATATTTAGATGGATAAGCCTATTATCCATATACTCTTCCAACCTAGTCTTGAGATCATGAATATATATTGATAACATTCGATTTGGTGGTATAAAAATTGCCTCAGTGCCCCGCATGAGTTCATTTCTAAATTCCACGACTCTCTGTAGTGTCTTCCATGAAATGTCCTCTAGAAACACATCCATGATCATATCAACTATGGGTGAAAATAAATAATTCTTTAAAACCCCATCATCCAACAAAAGATTAGAAAACATGGTGGTCTACTCTCTAAGATGTTCATAAACTTTCCCCATAAGGCCCACTTGATATCCCACTCTTCATGGTGAATATAATTATCACCCTCATGATAAATAAAAGTCAATTTCATGGGGTAAAAAACAATGCAAGATTAATATTCCTCTAACTAGTCTATACCTATAAGTAGTTCAAACCCTAACATATCCATAATGTAAATATCGCAAAGGAAATGATACCCCCAACCTCAAGAGAACACCCTTTTCATAATCATATGTCTCTAAATCGTACCCCCAAAGGCTTATCTATCATTATATTCAACTAAAAATTCATACATATAGGCTCACACAATTCAGATGTTTTTCATATATAAAGGAATGGGATGCAGTAGTATCAAATAAAGAACTAGAAAATGATGAAGCTACAAGAATAGTACCTCAATCTATTGACAGTCCAACGTTGAAATGCTCAAGTGTAAGGTCCACTATATAAAATTTTCATGTCCCTATTCCATGTGACGTAATCTAAGTCTCCTGAGCTACAAAAGTCAAATAATATGAGCATTATTTCCCAAAAGTAGCATGCCCACTACCATAACCATTATGACTAGTCGAACTATAACCATGAGCCTTGTATGATGTAGAAGACCACATTCCCATAATCTAGTTATGTCAAGCCACTCCATCACTACCCATCTATTGTGAGTTCATGTATAATCATTGTTTATGTCCCATCCATCCACAACCATGACACTCTTTCAGTTTTTAGGGGAAATGACTAAGGAAGTGACCCAACATACCACATTGTTGATAGGTCATTCGGGTAATGTCATTATTGATTAACCCTTCCCTATGGCCACTCTTCTTGCTAAAATCCCATCTATAATTCTCATATCGATTCTCCCAACTCTCAGAAGGCATACCTCCTGGTCATCTAGTAGAAAGAACATGTATTCTACATGAAGAATACTTCAAGTTCCCCTCAGAAATGATAACCTGATTTACCACTTCAGAAAACATTTTCATCCAAAATATATTAACCAAGTATATAATCTAACATTTAATCCCATCATTAATTTTTTTCTCCATAGTCACCTCATATTCTCCCAATGTTGGAGAAAAGTGAAGAAAATTCATGAAGCACCACACATTGTCCATCATGAACATATTCCCATAATTTAGTCTCATAAACATTGCTTCCCTCTCCTTCTAGATCACGTCAAAGTAAAAGTGCTCCATGAACTTCTTAGCATATGTCTTCTAGTCCATATTTTCATAGAATTCAATCATGATACTAAACTTCCCAATAATATTTTCATGACCGCGTTTCAAGAATCATCTGGATATGCTCAATCCATAACATAGCTACCTCAATTTAACATTATTTAGTAAATATTGGAGGGTGATGCAACTGGAACTCTCGAGTCAGTTCTAACATACTCTTCACAACCTTCCCTGGGTATCATTTAATAATTTTTATACTGAAAGATAATTTCTCACAAAACTACACTCATTATCCCTCACCCATAAATATCTAAGACTCTAGTTCCACTACTCAGAGGAAATATCCATCCATGTTTTCATGTCTTCCTATAAAAAACATCATGGAGGCATATCTCAACATTTACTAACACATTTCTTATAAAACAGTTCACAACATAGGTACAAAACGATGGTGATTCACTTAAATCCTTATTAAGTCACACCAAACCCTAACACATGCTAAAAATAGTGGCATTATCACTACCCTTAGCCATCCTAAATCAATGACATGGTTAACAAAAGGGTAAACACACTATCATATTCCGGTTTCTTAGTATACACCAATTTTCAACATTTATCATCATCTTAAAATTTCCAACTCATATTAGGAACCATTTTCTGTCTAATTACACAGGAAAAGAAAACACGTTCTAATATAAAAACATTCCCAAAAACCTACTTCCACTACACATGCCTAAAATGATGAATATCAAAAGTAATCTTGAGATCCAAGAATGATTCCTTAACAGTCAACTCTCATTCCATACTGGTCCATGATTCATATATCAAAAAATATCATAAATGAATAACATCACATAATAAGTGCATCAACCTAGGAGAAATAACATCCAATTTTAATAGGAAACCTTAATAACAACATTCCATAACTGGGTACATGGGATTTACTCCATACATCAGTTAGCTTCTTTAAGGCATGAACTCATGTCTAAGGCCCGAATCATACAAGTCTCCTATCTAAATTTTATAAATAGTAATAAAAAGAAAAGAAAACAAACCCCCCTTTGATTCCACTTGGTAATGGCCCATCTGAAGTGCCTCACACTGATTCCCTAAGCCATTTGGTTACATGTCCTCAAGCACAACTCCCTATACTCAAGAGGATACTAACAAGTAGTAAGGTCTAATTTGTATAAAATGAATAGAATGTACCCATTCTATCGAATTATCACAATTCCATAATTAAAAAATATAAGTAAAAAAGAATAACCAATAACCAGTATAATACCATAACCAAAATAGACTAATATTATATGATGATTCGGAATATAATAAAATATCTAAAAAAGTAGATATCATATTCCAAATAAGTGCCAAATTTCAAAATGAATTCCCAAAATAAAGACAATGAAAACACCCCTAAGAAATTCCCAGCACCAAGTCTGGTTGCCTAATATATTCTCTCTCCCAAATCAACCATCTAGCCTAGATTTATTTCCCTTATACTATACTAAAAACATGAAATCTATTTTGGTACTGATCAGGAAACCCAAGTCACGTGTGAGTATAACTCTGTATGCCACCACCAACATTGTTTAATACAATATCTACTCAATAACATTATATGTTGTTTTATAAAAAATAATGTTCAAAAAATAAGTAAAACATTATCACATTTTTTGTTCATTATTTAATCACAAAATTTCTTCATGTTTATGAAGACATCCAATCCCCTAATACCTTCTTCAGCCTATGTCAGAGTCTGAACCATATCACATATAGATAAATAATTAATTATCACATGGCCTTTCACTATCCATTTAATTTCAATTCATATCACAACTAATTGGATTTGTAGTCTAATTCCAATAATTTGACCCTAGAATTCCATGGATTGGACCCCATGTCTATGTGAAGCATTAATCTATTTCTCAATACCATTATTTTAAACAATCACACAACTGGGATTTTTAACCATCAATCTATGTCCCACAGTCATTATCAATCAATCACCCAAGTATGATTTTGAAGCATAAGTCTATGTTCCACACTCATTCTTACATCTACTCATTTGGGACTCGAATTCTAGTAGGTATTTAAAGAATCAACCCATGTCCCATAACATTATCATCAACCAATCAAACAGGTGATCATTGGAAGTAGCAATATGTGTCTCACACTCATTATCAATAAATCACTACATATCACATATTCAACATTTAACAAGGTTAATCAACATTAAACTCTTTATAAACATTTCAAAACATGGTATGACATTTCAATTTTCAATTCAATCATATCTATTTACTTTAATCACATGTAATAATATAAATAATTCATCATTTAACCATTTTGTAACATTTTTCACGTAACCTATCAACCCTTCATGGTAAATACAACAATTCCTTTATTTCCATTATTAGTTAATTCCATTACTCAAAAAAATAACCAACTATACAATTCTACTTAATTTTCAAAATTTATTATTTAAATATCCCATTA
Organism: Viscum album; assembly: GCA_963277665.1. Lineage (NCBI taxonomy): Eukaryota > Viridiplantae > Streptophyta > Magnoliopsida > Santalales > Viscaceae > Viscum > Viscum album. Next base: position 735,871,107 of record OY728147.1, on the reverse strand, counting down.
TTTATATAATCACACCATCCAATTAATTAATTAACCAATTAATTAACTCAATTTGACCAACTTACAAATTCCCCATATTTATTCCATTCAATTATCACATAGAAATTGAATTTAATAAAATTAAATTTTAGTTCTAATTTTCCAATAATTGAAATTTTTATTTTACAATTACATAAATGTAATTGAATCAGGACTATCGAATTTGAAATTTAGTCCACCTACCTCAAGATCACCAATAGACTCTCAACAATTGAAAACCCCAAGGGGAAGTGGAATGTTCATTTTCACAACAAAGAATGAGATCTGGATCCAAAACCTAGATCCATGATCACATTGATTAGATCTATGAAAACAAAGATCTAATCCATCACCAAGATATGAAATCATCCCTTCAAAAGATGATAAAAATATTTGAGAGAGGGAGGAAACCAATAAAGTTGGGAATATCTTATTGGGAGAGGTTTATATTCTTTAATGAGGCATTCAATTCATCAATAACGGTGTTTGTAAGCCACTAATATCCATATAAGAGGCTTTGAAATAAGGAGAATCATTTTACTGTCAAGACAAGGTGTTTATGTAAATAATATTAGGGTTTGTGAATTTTTTAAATAATTTTTTGGGGCTTAATTTTTCAAGCACAAAATTTCTGGTACGGGGCATAAATTCATCCCCAGCTATGTTCTTAACTGTACACCTCTTCTCAGGGGTTCACATTGTTAGTAATAAGAAGGAACATGGATTTAAAAAATAGTGTTTTAGCAATGTGAATCCACTATATTTTAAGTCACACTTTTTGACGGCCTTGGAACTTGGTTTGGGAAAATTGTGTGCCAATTGTGCACTACCCCACTTCCTTCCAAAATTATCCACTTTCACCCTAAACTCCCCAAAGTAAAACCCAACAATGATATACTAAAATAGGGGGAAAAGTGTACCTATAAATTATCTAGAAATATCACTAGAAATGGTTGGGATCTTACACCCCCCCCCCATTAGTTCCTGAAAAATAAAATATAGTCTCTCAACCATTTTCTTGAAGATACCATATGTATTTTCCCACATTTTTAATAAATGAAAAATAATTAAGGAGGGAAAATAAATCAAAATGATGAAAATGATATCGGGTGATAATTATCTCTTAATAACACTATCATATGTGAGAATGAATAATTTATTATGGGATTATTAATGATATCCTCAACATAAAAATTTATAAAAATTGAATACAATTAAATTTCACCTTGTTAAAATTGCTCCATGATGAATTGGTACTTTTTATAAAAATTCACTTATCATGAATATTTCATTCGATACTATGAAAAGTAATTTTTATTTTTATTAACTTATTGATCCCTTAATGTCTATGAAATAGAAAACCTTATTTCCAAAATTCATGACATCATCCATCACATTTGTGTCATGAATTAGGATTCCACGGTCAATTAAAAATCTGTTTTACTCCATGGATATATATTTTCTTCATAGAGTGCTAAGAAACACATCTTCCCTAGATAAAAATTACATCTAGAAGTACAATTTTAAATATTATCATTCCCTACCCAAGATACATTAAAATAGTTATAATTTTGTAGGGTCATTCCATGGATTCAACACAGTGGTTCCCCGAGATGATGAACACAAGCCCTTAAGAACATCCCCCAAATTGCATAGGATGTGGAGTAACAACAAGGGCCTTGGGAGTGTCTGTGGGGAGACTAGAACCTCATTTATCATAGTGATGAAACAATATATATTTTTTATAAGAAATAGTATTAGAAATATAAACAATAGGTAAAAGTGGAATAATAATAATGGAACATGAAATCTAAATAAATCTGAGAGACTATATGATGATGATTTATTGTAATGTATAAAAAAATTAGCTTGCAAGTGGAAGGGAATACAAGAATATAAAGCATTCAAAAAAATTACCCAAAAGGGCCAAATCATATATTACTAGAATCACAAGCATAGGATCAGTCCTCCTCTCCCAAATCCATCATAGTAATGAAATTTAATCAATAATTTGAACAATTATTCTCCCCTTTATCAATTTCTACAACCATAAAGTCTATATAGGTAATAATATATCCTAATTAGGGTGTGAGATACAATCTTAGTAGAATGGAACCCATGGTGTCCATTCCACTCCATTTAGTGAAATATAAAATAATTAGTGTGTAATACGAATCAAATTCATAAGATAAGTAAATAAATAAATGCACTAAACTATGGTCTATTTTGAGACCCATACAATTTATCTGATTCAGACTATGTTAGTGAGCCTAATCTAAAAGAACATTCAAATTTAAATTAATATGTATAAGGTTCTAGGGGATGGACTATCCTCATGATTTATCTTGAGATGAGAGGAAATGTCCCTATGTTTTATACAACCGGTGGATCATTTCTCAGTTTTAAATCATTCATTTACCTTTTTTTAATTTAATTTTAGAACCACTTTATAAAATATAACGACACACCCTAATCCCATCCAGGGAAATCCAAAAATAAGTCCCAAGTATTTTTTTGGTTCTCAATTTATATCAACTTCCAATTAGTCTGTCTATCATGGCCAAAGGATGACTTCCCATGTGTATCTCTAAACATGGTGTGATAAAGTCATGTATTGGCCTCCAAGTTTGTACATGGTATCACAAATAGGGTCATGAGTCTATCACAAGGCATGGTAAAACCATTGTGAATTTGATCCTATCCATGGGGTATCCCCTAGGGAACTTATTTCACTCATCTAGATGTAAAACTATATACATCAATGTGATCTCATCGGTGACATATTTGGTGTCACCCTAGTCATTTTTACTTACCACCACAAATTCTAACAACAATTCATGATAGTCCATCCAAAGGGTCCTTAAGTTTAAACCCCTTATTTTACCCTCAGTACTAAGGTGAAATAAACTAACAATAATTACTTATATAAAATGTATAACTTTAAAACTATTATATTTAATTTTATAAAGTTCATCATATTAGGAATATCGGTCAAGGTATGTCATTGGAAAAAATGATCTAGGACATATGACATAAGGCATTAAGAATTAGGGGAATTGTGTTATCTCACCCATTTATTTCATGTAGTGAATGTTTAGGGTTATAAGACATGGATCGTTAAAAAAGTAATACAAATTGATCAATTTAATATCGACATTATATAAAAACACCTTTAGTGATGTTAGGAAAAATAAAACATGGGTAAAACGGTTATTAGGGAATAGCACAAACATTGGGGTGGATTTAGTCAATGTTATCAACCAAATGAGTTGATATTCAACTATCATGGGCCCCTGATTTCTACATAAGGAATTTAATTTTATTTAATTTAACAATCTAGGAGGATATGGAAGGGCCCAGCTCAAGAAAAATGGTGTAATTTATAGAAATCAAAAACCAAAGGAAAGATACTATACCACCTACCATAGCCTGGTAATGATTCCCTCATATAGTGTCATCCTTTGATTAGATCTATGTTTCAAGAAGTCAATAAAACCATAATATACCCTATAGCTTTATGTTTCTTCTGAAAATTATTTATCTAGCTTCCAAATGTTGGACTTATCTTAAAAACTTGGAAAAGGATGGAAAGAGCTCCATGTATGGAGAGGAGGAGGAAAAATCACTTTATAAAAAGCCGGGATGTTGTAACCACTCATCATTAAGATAACTCATCTCGAAGTTCCCCTTATGATGGTGGTAAAACATCATCTGAGAAGAGTTATGTCCACTACACATGTACATAGACCTACCACTCTAAGGTATTATCTTGTATGTGTGTCTTCTACCATAAAAATCAGACCATAAGGACTGACCTGCATTAGAGGGCCTTCATTCTCTGATAAATGATACATATCAGATGCCCCACAAAGGATACATCTACCTCCATCTCAATATTATTAGGGTAAAATGAATGAATTGGTTCCCCATGACAGTGATGAAGATGAGATTCATGGAAGACATTGTTGATGGCATGATACATTTGATATAATAGCAACCAATAGGCTACTGACCCGACTCTCTCGACTATCTCAAAAGGCCTGACATTTCCATGTGATAACATGCTCTATCTCATGATTATCTTGTGACCCAATATAAGAGATACAAACAAAACTACTCGATATCCTACCTAAAAATCTAGAGGTATACAGTGATTATCGGTATAGGACATTTTCCAAGACAAATCTATGTTGATAAAATTTTGAACCAGCTAGACTTGGTCTGATGTCTCCTAGTCCAAATGAAGACATAATAGGGAAGCCTCATCAACCTCTAGATAGTATAGAGGTGAATAAAACGGTTTACCATAGAAGGAATTATTTGTTTCCATTTGAATTATTTCATAAAAACCATTTTTCTAGGAAAATTAAACCAGTGATATATGCTTTTATAATGAACCTCCAAAATTAAGGATGTAGGCATACAGAATATCCTCTAACACTTGAATCATATTCATTGACTTCCCATTAGTCTGAGTGTGATGTGTTGTACTAAAGGTCCCTTGTGAACCGAGTTCCTTTTTCAATACTTCCCATAATCCTAATGTGAACTGAGCATTTTAGTACAAAATAATAGAATAGGGGTCACCATGAAGTTTCACTATCTCTTAGATATAAAACCTTCCCAGCTCATCAATAGTGATGGACACCCAAATCTGTGGGAAGTGTGAAAATTTGGTCGTCATGTTGATGATCACCCATAAAATATCACTACCTCATGGGGATATGAAGAATCCTATCATAATATTCTTGGTGACATTGTTATATTTCGATTCAGTAATAGAGATATGTTGTATATGTCTAGCAGACCGATGGTGTTATGCCTTTACCTACTGACAAGTGGAGAATTGTGTAATAAATCATGATGTATTCCTCCTCATACAATGCCACCAATACTGACCATGAATGTATCAGTGCATCATGGAAAGATGTTGAAAAACTAACCATATAGACACATGATACTCTCACATCATCTCTTCACATATATCAGAAGGAAACTAAACATATCCATGGAATTTTAAGGTCTCCCCTCCATCTACAACCTAACAAAGAGGTGGGTTCTCTCTTTTGAAACTTTACCTTAGAACAGGGCCTTCAAAATCTAATAACTTTATCATAAGGACCCTCTCTTGAATGAAATATGACACTGTTATAGCTACTAAAATTTGTTTCCCGTGTTGTTCCTGAACCTCCTGATGGTTCTCAAAAAATAGATCCCTCAACTACCACTCACTGCTAGCCTCTTTGAAAGATTGCATCTGAGTTTTCTTACTCAAGGAATCAAATAAATATTTCTTCTTATTGGTGTGTAATAAACATAAAATTTGAACAATTACATATTTTAAAACCACATATGCATCCTCATATTCAAATCTCTATATTTGGAGAAATATTTGATACATTCATGATCTATGTAAATAATGAATTTCTCACCTAACAAGTAGTGTCTCCAATAGTGTAGGGAACGAACCACAACTACTAGATCAATGTCGTACGTAGGATGGTTCCACTCATGTGTCCACATATAGAAAGAATCATAGACTATGATCTAATCACAAATCATCAGAACATCACTCATCCTGATTCTAGAAGAATCATAGAAAACCATATAACTTTTTTTCTGGATCAGGTATAATCAATATTAATAGGGAATCCATTCTACCCATTAACTTCTTAAAATCTACCTCACAAGATTTAGTCTAATCGAATTTCATACGCTTCTTGGTGAAGCTCATATGTTTTGCTACCATGAATGATATGTTCAAGATTAAATGCATGTAATAGCCAGCTAGTTATAATAATATACATATATCAAACACATTATTGGGGTGTTCCCCCAAAATCACTATTCTCACATTCTATGGTTCGACTGATACACCTTCTTAATATATTATATGACCCAATAAGTGAACCTTAATGATCCAAAAGTTTCATTTACTATGTTTTTAATAGAGATAGTGCTCTCTTAGTATACTCATCATGACCTCATCCTGATTGGAATGGTCAGGTCTATTGTGCGAATACACTAATATTTAATATATAAATACTATCACAATGAAATAAAGATATAAGTTAAAGACGTGGTTCAGCATAGACATGAAGAAAACTGGTTGGTTCATTAGACCAAGTGGAATAACCAAATACATATACAATTTTTAATTTCTCTATAACGTTTAATTTGTTATATTTGATGGCATCACACAAAACTAATGGTAGACTAACCTCATTTCATTCTTAGAGAAAAAAGTTCTTACTTGTCGCTGGATGAAGAGTTCCTCTATACATGGACCTGGATAATAGGTCGGCACCATAATCTAGTTCAATTAATGGTATTCCATGTACAATCTAAGGGTACCATCCACTTTCTTGGTAAAAATAATTTTTGAACTCTACTATGATGTGATGGTTCAGATTAAACCCTTATTTACTTTTTCTTTAATATAATTTTTGTGCTCCTGGAGCTTGGAAGGTTCTATCTTATGTAGTGGAATAGAAACAGGTCCCAAAACTGTAACAAGATCAATGGTGAAATCAATCACTCTCTTAGGATGTATGAATGATAAATCTTTAAGAAATATATCCATGAAACAATCCAGTAGTATGAGGGAATTCCATGAGATGAATTCCCAAATCTCTCATAAAGAGATAGGACATCTAGGTTGTCACTTCAGTTTTCCTAGTATACTTTATCCCAGTTTAAATAGTATTGAGATCTGATTCACCTGTATGGATATTCATCTTTCCCTAGAGAGATGTGAAAAAAAACCCGATGATGATATCAATCAACCTAGTCACAATAAGGACCAATCCAATCCATACAAAGAATTAAGTCAAACCAAGTCATCTCAAATATGAAAGAACTCCACTGAAAATGTTTCCCATCGATCATAAGAGGAACTCCTTGCATTGTTGTATACCCACTTCATGAACTCTTATCTGGGTTTCAAGAGTCATATTGCCAATGGAGTACTCTATCAATAATCCCAATAATCCCACAGTTATAGAAGATACAAATGAGTTCAATTAACCTATATCTAAAAAGGGAGATACTAAGTTAGAAGCTACCAGAATAATTCCTCTAATAGTAAATGGATATAGACTCTAATCCTCTATAATAAGATGAAAATCATAGATATGGCCTGAACTGTGGCCTAGATATGCTTCCTAGGTAGTTTGAGTAGGTCCACATTGCTGAAACTGAAAGAATAAATCATTTTATTCTTGACTGTTACCACATTATCAACCCAAACGTCATGTAGAATACTAGATTCCTAGCTAATGAGGAGTAATTCATCCTACACCTGAAGGAATATCTTTCATAGAGACTCGCTCACTTGGAACTCGAGGAAAGGACTGATATAAATTCTATAGGTGACATATCCAATTGTAATCCTGACAATTGATTGGGTTCCTCACACACTGGGGATTTTCATGGCCTGGTTTTAATCAATGGAGTCACACCACAATGTTGTTAGTGAATTCCACCTAGTTGGTACTTTCCTCGCATGTACTCTCGAAGAATCTCTTCCTACCACTTTATAATCCACTACTCTACCTAGAATCTGAATTGTGCTTCTTTACATAACTTCATTCCCTTAGATTTTTCTCAGTGATGAGATCATAGTTCATTATCTATATAATTAATTTCAATAGAATAATGTTCACATACCGGTGATTATCATAAGAAAACCCCCCATAAAATCTCCTCTCAGTTGTTAACTCATCACTAGTCATGGTCTGTGTGACTTTCTATAGTTCGGTGAATCAAGGTAATTTTTTCATCACAGAAAAGGCACATTTTTCAAGGTGCATAAACTCATGAATTAAATTAGTTCTCAAAATCCAAGAATTGAAATTTTCAATGAAGTTCATCTATACTTCTTCCTAGACCTTACCTAGATGCCAACCAGCCTGTGTCATAACGCCCCACCAATGATTGGGGATTCTAATAGAATTTATGTCTCCATCATTACCCTCTTATTTGGAGGTATCTCTATATGATTTAATATTGAAACCATATCCTCTAACCAATACTTATTAGACCAAGGATCTCCATCCCCATGAAAAGGGTAGGATGTTGCTATTGGAAATCACATGTCATCTCTTACATTGAAGGGGCTGTTCTAGGTGCACCAAGATATGATATCATGAAGAAAAGGAAACTGTCACATAACTGATCATCAGGACCCAATTGAAGTTCTATAGAATGTGCCTCATGTGGAAATACTGAGGGTATCAAGGGTGTCTTAGGGACCACCACCATTGGAATATTCTCATCACCACTTTCCTGGTATACAAAAGGAGTACTTTATAGTTTCATAGCACTACAATTTCCACAACCATGCTTTAGATATAATTTATAATAGATTGGAAAATAGATAAAGATTCATATATATAATGAAATACTACATACGACACACAACCATTTGCCTAATTTTGTAGTCAGGTCTAGGTGATCTGAATTAGAAATAGTATGATCAATGAAGACCTTACTTGTAGCCCACAACCATGGCCAGTTTAGGTAAATTTTTCTCATAAGTGATCCATTTTACATTAAAGGTGGTTTTCATTTAAATTTATTTATGTATTTAATTTTTAATTAAGTGTTTTAATTATATGAATCATAATATTTAGATTATAAGGGCCCATAGACATCATAAATTGGGTGATGGTGTCCATTTAATCGAGATCACAACATATTCCATCCCATGTGACCAATGGTCTATGGCTCAACATGCTAGAATTGGATACTTAAGGGATATGCATTAACCTATAAAAGAAAACACTATTTAGTTAAGGAAGATGCTTTAAGTTCCAATTATTTTCCATTGTTCAGAATGAAAATAGTAACACATTTATACACATTTCAATCAAGGTATAGAAGGAATAAATAATAAAATGTAATAACCAATCACATGAAATATAGGAAATGTAAGCAGAAAAGTAGATATGGATTAAGATGATGTATGAAATTTAAAATCATATGGTGCATGGATGATGAATAAAACTTATATTCCCTCATATCATTAGGTCAGGGATAAAACCCTCTTTAGAAATATAAAAATTAATAACATAGTAAAGCAATTGAGTCACCCAATAGTGAAATCCATGAAACCTTAATAGTTCAATAAATAATCACATTTACCCATCCTAGGTAATTTGGGATTCCCTTGTATATGGGGTAGCTACTACTAGGAATAGGATAATTGCGAAATTCAAATGTCATAGTCTTCTGTCTAACTCAAATAGTAATAAAAAAGGAAAATATGATCTCTAAAATCACTTTGTATCATCTTTTGCTTGATGACACTTAACAATGCCACAATAAGGTGACCACAGGACTTCAAGAGAATCCCATCAGACATCATAGACATTTGACTAGATGTGAATGCCTTGGGATCATCTATTGGGAGACTATTCCCTCATTTATTAGAGTGATTCGAGAATATATATATATATACACATATAAGGTATAAGAAATATTAGAAGTTTTAGAAACAATGTGGATCAATGAAACAATATGAATAGAACATGCAATATTAATAAATAATAGATACACTATGATGATGGTGGTGTGTCAAGTACTATAAAAAATGAGCATGCAAGGGGGAGAGGATACAAGCACATTCAACATGCTGAAAAAATATAATAAAGTGTAAAAACATACTGTGACTATCATCTCGGGCATAGGATCGTTCTTCTTCTTCCAACTATATTTTATTAATGAATTTCAATCAAGTATTAGAAGCTGGATTATTCCCTTTGTCTATTTAAGAATCCATAAAGTCTACTCGGGTATCAATGGTGCCCAATCAGGGTGTGAGATACAATATCAGTTAGATAGAACCGGCTATGTTTTGGCCATTCCATTTCATGTAGTGTAAAATAAAAAGTGTTCCATAAGAATCAACCTCAGGACAAAAATAATTCCATGGGATTGGGGTCTACTAGGAGACCCTTCCAAATCACCTTCTTTAGGCTAAGCTGTTAAGTCTGAACCAATGTAAACTAAAAATATAAAGTTATATTTGTAAGGTTCCACGTGATGGATAGTCTTCAAGCTTTTGTGTGGTCTTGGAGTACATGTATCTACTTATCTACAACCAAAGGATCATTTATCATTTGGAAATCATTCATTTAACTTTTCCTTAATTTTTCATGAAATCCAAATTACAAAATATATCAAGTTTCCCAACTTCCATCCAGGAAAATACAGATAGGCATTATATTTATGACTCAATGGGTTCAGTTTATTTAAAATGAAAAGGATTCTATCCATGGTGACCCAAGGATGGATTCCCACTTTTCATTCAAAAAATGATTTTAAAAGGTCATTTATTAGCCTCCAAGTATGTACATAGTATCACATATAGGGGCACGAGTCTCTCTCGAGGAATGGTACAACCATCGTTCCTTCAATTTCATCCAAAGGGTATACCCTAGGGAACCTGTGTCACCTGTTTTGTCGTAAAAATAAATAACACATGATGAGTCCATCCCAGGCATAGATGGTGTCACAACTATCATGTATACTAACCATCAACACCTCTACCAGCAAAGAATGAGATTCCATATAAGGGGGTCCACAATCTATAACCACCTGTTTTACCATAATCACAAGGTAAAAGTAACTAATTTTTATTTCATATATAACTAGTACAACTAAAAATCCATTACATTTATTTTGAGAAATTATATTATATCAGACATATTTTTTATGGGGGGTCATTAGGAAAAATTCTCTATGGAATAGAACATAAGGCATTAAGGAAATGTCCAATTATGTTAGCTCATCCATTTCATTCATGGAATGGGTGTGTATGGGCCTAATACATGGATCATCACCAAAATGAACCCAATTAATCATTTTATGATAAACATGAAAAGAAAACCCCTTGTGGGGTGTAAGTAAAATTTAAACAAGGTTCAAATGACCATTAAGGAATCGCACATCCATGTTGGTGCCTTTAGTCTAGGAGAAAAACATAAGGGGAAGATTGTGCACTAGAATGGGTAACCAAAGGATAGGTAAGGTCTTCCATTTGATTTATTTTGACAAATCAAGGGTGGAAATTTATGGTTCTAGCTCACAAAACCATGACACAATTTATAGAAAGAAATGAAATGATGTGAAATATCCTAGACCACGTACATTTTCCTCATATAGCTTCCCCAATAAAGAATCAACCTTTCATTAAATAAAAGTTTAAATAAATAGAAGAAACCATAAAATTCCCTCTTACTTCCTATTGCTTTTGACAACATTCGATTTGGGTGATATATGGAGGAGTTAGATTGAATCCTATGAAGAAGAAGAAAGGAGCTCCATTCATGTGGAGGAGGAGGAAACAACCAATTTTTAAATTGTAAGGATTTTATAAAAGATGAAATCATAAGTTTTTATCATAAAGTAAAACAAAACCAATAGTTCCTTCAATCTATAGTAACATCTCTTTCACCACAACAGGATAAGAATTATTTGGATTTATTTGAAATCATTCAAATAATATGAAGAAATAAATGATTTCAAATATAGTAATTGTTAAACAATATAGGATTCAAGTAATCCTTTATCATATTTTTTGATCCAAACCACTTCAACTTTTAGCAAAGTAAAACTATGTCCAAATATCTATTGGTGTATAGATATCCACTGATTATTCCAAATCATTTTTATTTAATAACACTTTAGAATACTTTTCTTATGAAATAAAGGTATAATTTACAACATTTTAAAATTGTAATTATAATAATATTTTCATCACACCAATAATTTACAACTTTATGGGTTTCTTATATTTTAAAAACCAATTACTTATTAATATCTTGAATAAATTATGTCATAGATCTAAATAATCCCAATGAGGTAGTTTGTGTAATCATCTATTCTATAGATATTATAATTCTACACACATTCATTGTATTTTATAATACTTCTATTATTTTACAACATTAAATACCATGCTATAAGTTCTTTTTATACCCATATATTTCTTAACACACAAAAATCACACTTTCATGTAATAAACCATTCAAATTTTAGTGTGAACCTCTTCCTCATTATAACTATTCTAAAAAGATAATATTATTTACCATCAATACAACATTGAAATAATATTGAGCACATATTTCTGAAATTATTGTTGTATTTTCTAGCCCTTCATCAATAAAAAATTCTAATAAATTATATACCATGAATTTTAGAGTATATATTATATAAAATACAATATTTGTTCTATTTTACTTTCCCTTTTCAATGAAATTTTTTTCTGATAAAACTAATTCATTTTTATGATATTATTTTCTTTCTATAGTGAAACCAATTCCAAATTGTTAATATTTTTAATGTAATGTAGTTGTTATTTTATCACTGTTATGAAATCCTCATATTGAGAAGATTCTACAACATTTTTTTGTTCAACTTGAAAAATATTTTTTTTATCTGAACACCTCAAACACCTTCATGTTTTAGTAGAATTGCTAATGTCTCCAATATTCTTATATATATTAATAATCATTATATTTCTTATAAATATATATTTTCATTTCATTATTATTTTTTCATTATTAGATAATCCATAACCATCATATGTGTATTTAAAAAAAATTAGGCACATTAAATACACACATGTTATCTAAAATACTCTACATGGACTTATTTAAACTCATCATAAATAAATAATGTTGTTTGTGATGTATTTACATTTCCCATAACAATTTATTCAGATAAATTGATGATATTTCACATATTCATTATCTATCACTAGTAACTCATTCCATCTAGTGTATATCTAAAAAATACACCCATAATGTCACACTCATTATACATTAAAAATATTTAAATTTATTATTGATGTAAAAAATTGATATTGAATACAATTAATCATGGATCCCCAGTTTCTCTCTGAGAACGTTCCCCACGCGCTGCTGGGATTTTCAAATTTTAGGAACGTTGCGACCCCACCTGCCCGATGTCTGCCTACTTCCTTCACCTACTATCATGTCCCTCAGCCTCTAGAGGCCCCCACCTCTTCATTCCTCTCTCCTAGGGTCCCCCTACCTTTGATGTCCTGTTGGTTCCCCAGTGCGTGGATGGTTCCTTTGTAGTGATCCTCCGTCAGGGCTCCTTTCGAGATGTCCTATGCAGCCCGAAGCGTGGCTCCCTTCGGGCCTACTTCCCAGAGGATAATGTGACCCTGCTAAAAGTTTCTCGAGATAAAACCTACATTTCCCAGGATATTCCTTTTTCTGCCTAATCAGAGGTGGAGGCATGTCTAAAATGGACCTTGATACCACATTTTGGGTATGTGATGCCTCCCCTATCGGTATTCTAGTGTTTAACCCAAGGGTGGGATCTTGGATCCCCGAATCAGATCTCGGTGATCCGAAAAACCTCATTTTGCTTCAATATAGGCTCTGCAGACTGTGGTGAAAGTTTCCTCACTTGTTTAGTCGTTGGATCTTTAGCCTCTGTCGGTGGTCATTGGACGTCCACAGGGGAATGAGAGTCCCCAAGCTGCGGTCTGGCTTCTCCTTCCATGCCTCCCTCTACCGTTCCAGAATGAAGGTTTCTTGAAAGTGACAGGTGATTCCCTTGGTGGTTTCATATTCTTAGATTCCCGAACAAGCTGTTGTTTATATGCTTTGGTTGCTCTTTTGTGCGTGGATTTGGACCTCTTTCTCCCCCTTCCAATGAAAATCCTTCTTCGGGTGCACGATGGTTTCAGTTGGAGTTAGGACATATCCTACCCAGTTTTTTCTAGGTTATCTGCTCATTGAAACCTCCAGGGACACTCTACCCACGTGTGTAGAAAGATACATCAAGGGGTCCCACGTTACCCTCCTAGTTCATTTGAGTCTCATTCCAGGTCATCTACCTCATCCTTAGTTCTTCGCTCGGAATATATCCATCAAAAATCGACTCAAGTGAGAGACTTAATGTTTAAACCCCTTCTTCTATGGGTAATCTCCTCAATCCCCATCCCCTCAATCTATCAAGATTCCTCCAAGACAATATGGTCTTTGGGCCCTTCTATCCTTGCCCATGGCCCTTTCATGATTTAGTGGCGACCCCTCCTTCTCTTACCCCTCTGGACCCCAAGATTATTTTCCTGGACTCCTCTGTGTGACTCCCCTTTCCCCCTTCTCTTTCCCTTTTTGCCTTGCCTCCCCTCCATCCTCCTCAATGATTATCCCCCCTAAACAATATTTTTATTCTCTTGGGGAGGCCTCCCTTGCCCAGGACAGATCCTACACCGCAGGCTTGTGTTTTATAAGTGTTGGCCCCTGTCAAGAAGACGGGGAAGACCTCAAGAACCCAAAGTTATCCCCTCTACCCCCTATATGGCCTTTAAACCTCCTCCCCAACCTCCCCATGGTGATTCTACTCCCAAATATCAGGTTAACTCTTTCAAATTGGGAGTATGCACTTCATCTCACTCGAAGAGCTTACAAGATCATTCTTCATCTTCCACCTGAAGGCTTCGAGGTCTGGTTCTATTAACAGAGCTCTATCGTTCCAATGATTCGCATCCTTTCTCGAAATTATTGTAGCTTGCGAGCTATGGTTAAAATAGATTTTCTCTCCTCAGAAATAAAAAATCACAATGTAATAGTAGTAGGCATTATACATCACAAACAAAACCCGTCTAGGGTCTGTGATTTCATGTGGAAAGTCAAAATGGATGGAGCCATGTGTGCTTACCCTTTAAACAGGTATGTCTCAATATTCTAGAATAATAAATACAATTTCAATTTGGTATAGGCATAATATCAATACATAAACCACAAGGTTTCCAAATGAAACTTCAGCCTCTTCATGACCATCATATATGAGAGTTATGATCGTCACAAAAGGGAAAGTCTTTAGAGATACCTCCCAACCATTGATCTAGGATCACTCCCATGTTTTGTTGTGAGAGACTTAATTTTTGTGGAAAACCTGGAAGAGATGAAAGGCGGGAGACCCATTCAGTGGAAGGCTAGTTTGAAGTTTGTTGATTTCATGGTGGGATCATGCCTCATGGATCTAGGATACCAAGGAAATCCTTTTATGTGGTGTAACAATCTAAGATGCCCTCTCCATTTGAGGATCCACCTGGACTGATTCCTGGCCAATTTACACAGCACCACTATTTTCTCCAAATAAATGGTAATACACCTAGTGCGAGATCCTTCTCATCATTCCCCGCTCAAGGTGTCTTTGGAATCAGGTCAGATTATTTAGCGTCATTTTAGATTCTAGCATTAGTGGGTCAATATGTCGGGTTTCATCTCTCCGGTCCAGTCGGTATGGCATGAACCCTCCCAGGGCCACTCTTGGGTGGCCATCCAAAACAGTTTTAGGCATTTGATATCTAGAATACAAGTGTGTAATATTCATAACTCTTCCCTTGATGAATATTTTGAAGATTCAATGCATGTGGAGGAAATTCTTGAAGGAGTACAAGAGTAATTGTTGGATGATCAAACCTTTGAGGAGCTTTCTTGCATGAAATATGACCTGGAAGAAAGACTTTTGCAGAAGGGAAACATGGAGAGAGAGGATTCAATAATAAAATGGATAATGGAGGGGGGTAATAATACCATGTTTTTTCATGCATGCTTGAAGGAAAGACAGTGAGAAGTGCAACCCAACATCCTTTTGGAATATGGTACATATACGAGTGATAGAGCTGTGGTGGGCGAGCTGGTGCACAATTATTTCAATAAAGACCTTGTAGGGCCCAATCTAGGAATGCCCAATGGGTACCCAAGAAGAGACAAGAAATTATTTGAGGTGAAATCTAATTGTATGACTAATAAGAACAATGAAAGGTTGTGTTCCATCCTGGAGTAGAAAGAGATCAACGACACCATGTAGATCCTTGACCCAGAGAGTGCCCCTGGCCGAGACAGTTTCCCAGGTTCCTTCTACAGAGGTGTGTGGGATGTTGTGAAGTCTGATATCACTTCATCAATTCATGATTTATTTTGAGGTGGAAGCTTACTTAGGGTAGTTTCCGCCTCCTCAATGGTATTAATGCCCAAAACAAGAAACCCTGCCTCCGTCATGAAATACCACTCGTTGTTTTTATGAAACGTTACATAAAAAATCATAGAATTTCTCATTAATTCCAGGATTTCTGTCCATATTAACCAGTGGATTACCATGGAGAAACACGACTTCATTTTGGTGAGATCAATATAAGGATCCATAGCTCTTTTCCAATAAAAGATTAGATACCCCAACATCAAAACCATAGAGAAAATATGGCAATAAATCTAGATATGAACAATTAATTTGATCGGGTGGAGAGAGGCTTTATTAATAGGGTGTCAAAACGTATGGGGTTCTCCCCATGGAACATTTATATCATTTCTAGATGCTTATCCTCTTCATGGATGGTAGTCACATTTATGGGGAAACCCTACGGGTTCTTTAAAGCCACCAGCGGCCTTAAATAAAGTGATCCCATCTCTTAGAGTCTTTTTATCATCTCCCAGGACATCGCATGTCATCTTATACCCAGGAGCTATACCAGTGGAAAGATTCGGCCCAACTGATGGTTCAGGGGGTCTTGGTCTATCCCCCACCTCATGTTTGTGGACGACACCCTCCTTTTCATGAATGCGAAAAATATGTTGATTAGAGTATTGAAAGAGATTCTGGATGATTATTTTTCTATAGTTCCCAACTCATTAACAAAGACAAGATCATTTTCATCATCTTGAATAGGTGTTATCTTATCCAGACATCAGTGGTTCTTAATTTCCCTTCTATGCAACAAAAAACATTCCCCACAGAGTATCTGGGGGCTTCTATTTCTCCAGGTAGATTGTGCATAAGAGACATTGATTTCCTCACCAATAAGATTGTGGAATGTATTCACAACTGGAATAATAAGTATATTACAATCAGGGGTCGTATAGCGCTGATAAATAGTGTTCTTCTTTCTTCCCCTATTCATGAAATCTTTGCCATTAATGTATTAAAGGGCATCATAACCAAGATTCATAAGACCCTGATTAAATTTTTATCAGACCTTGAAGATGAGGGAAAATGACACTAGTACTCCTGGTATAGAATAGCAAATCCGGATTGCGAATGTGGTATTAATGTTTGATGCCTCATGTATACCCTATAGTACATGCATGATAAAATTTATTGGTAAATCTTTGAGTAAAGAACTATGTGGGTAAAAATTATGAATACCTCCGACTATGGAAATATGGCGTCACTCAAGGGTCACGAATCCTTGTTCTGGTCCAGTCTCTTCCCCCTTATTTTTGAACTTCATTTACATGCATGCTGGATTGTAGGTAGGGGAGACATTTCATTCTCGCATCAAAAATAATTAGGGGAAGTTCTCTATTTTTTGGGATTCCATGCCCCCTCGATTTCATTCAGGGAAGAAAGTAGTCAACCTTCCTTCATCAAATCAATGATTGATTAAGAACAACATCACTCTTTCAACCTCATCGACATGTACTATGAAAATTAAAAATGTGTTTTCACCATTTTGAGCTTGGTGACCATCACTTCTCGGAAATTCCGCCTCCAAAAGGGTTTCCAGGACCCTTCTCCTAGCTAGAATGATACCTTGTGGTGTAAATCCATGCCAGCTAAGTTTAAATTATTTCTTTTGTGAATCAAAAATAGAGTACTCCCAACTGAGGAGAACATCAAACATTGTGGGATTCCACTAGATTCATGTTTCTCATGTTTTAAATGCATTAAAAAGATATTGTGAAGCACATATTATTCAGCAACGAATGGGAATGTGTTGTTATGTGTTTGTTTTTGGAGTTTATATGTCTCTATGTCCCGAATATAGGTGACTTATAATTGATGCAATGTTGGTTCCATGGTTCAGGAGATAGGGGTTTGGAGAATATGGCCCGAACCATGATTCTTCTAGCTGTATACTAGAGTATATGGATGGACCACAATAATTCAAGGCATAAATGAATGATGTTTGAGGCCTTCTCTATCATTATCTTGACTAAAACGCTCTTATTTGATGTGGCTAAGCTTATCAGCAGTTGGAAAGAAGCACCCTCACTCAATAGTTAGTTAGGTAGCTCTCATACCCCTGTACATGTTAACAGTAACGCCATTGGGAACTAGGTTCGATGGACCCCACCTACCAAAGTTATTAAAATCAACACAAACGTGTCATGCAACATGTGGATCCTTCGGGGTGTAGCAGTAGTGCAGAATGACCAAGGCTCGGGGGTGTTGGTTTTCTCTTCCAGGTTAGGATAAGGGTCCTCCTTAACAGCCAAGGTCAAAGCATTCCTTATGGGTTTCTGCATATGTCACCTCAAAAATGCTCGGGTTGAAAAGGAGGAAACTAACTCCAAGATTCATCATGGCGTCCTGCATGGATTTGTACAACCTTTGTGGTCCATTGAATACATTAGTAGAATGTGTAGGGAAGAGCTAAGCAACAACATAAATGTTAATCACACCTATAGAGAGGGGAACTAAGTCATGGTCTATCTTTCTTATTTGGAGGTTTTGGTATTTGACCCAATATATCATCATATGGTGACCTCCTTGAAACCTGAGGGTGTCAACATTTTCGAAGGGGATTCACTTGGCCTCCACTATTTTAGACCACCTTTGAGACATTATTTATGCATGATACTGAGTGGGTTTTAGTTTTTATCTTATTTTATTAATAAAAAATTAAAATGATGATGATGATATTAAATACATTTCATCCCATGATATTTTAATTCTATCCAAACCTTATAAAAAACTGGGTTTTTATTGATTTATTCCAAATTAAACACCGATTGAGAATTTAGATATCTACTATTGTGTTTTATATTAAAAATATCATTGATGTTTTGTGCATTTGAAATATTATTATTTCTATATACACACAACAATGATTTTTCTACTCATCTAATCCATTTTTGGTGGTGTTTATGGGGATATATTTTTATGATGTTTTTCGTGATTCTCAAGTTATGCATCAACATATTCATTATTTTATTATAATCAATCTTTGGAATAAAATAATTCTATATAACAATACACATGATTTCTAATACTCCTCTAAAAAAGTTAGAAAATATCAAGATATTATTATTTACTCAACATAAAATTAATGTAATATATATATGTAAGATCATAAAAAAAATATAAATAACAATTATCTATTAGATATTTTATATCTCATCATAATTCACACATCTAAATGTTTCTATCACAACTCGACATGACACTACTATAATATTTTATTTATTTTTGAGACCCCGTTTATTTATCTCTCCCCTTAAGGGGATTATCTTTAAAAGGAAATTTTTGGAGAGTGAAAATTATGTTTCACAATTAGGGAAGAATATTTTCTAAGACATTCAAAAACTATGTGACATAACCTGTATTTTTAGAAATACAACCACATAGCCAATGTTGGGTTTGAAAAACCATTCCTTCATCCCTTATATGGTTATATAGACTCCCAATAATGGGAGAAATTTTTCTCATGGTTTTTTAAACCTTTTGATAAAACATTGCATCATGTCTAGTATTCAAAAAATAAAAATAAAATAAGAAATTTAGTATTATTTTACATTGGTAAATTAAAACCCCAAAGTGGTCTCTCCTCCCTGACACACATTCCCATTCCTCAAATCTCTTAACCTCAAGTGTGATCCCTTTTTTTAACCTCCCCTCCTTCCTATCCCTATGCAGGTTCATTTTTCTTCTCAATTTTTTGTGTGATCATTTCAAGTTAGCCAATTTTTTTCTCCTCCTCTTTAGTTATCCCCATTTAATTTAGTTTCATTTCCACTTTCTTGGTGCACATAACCAACCAAAACCCTATCCCAAATTTTTTTTAAATTCTTAGACACAAAGGTTGATGATATTCTATTCGAGGAATGTTCCTACAATTCTCAATGAAGGGGATAACTCTCAGAACTTTTGTGGCATGATTCATGTTCATTGAGGTAGATCACCCAATTTCAAAACCACTAACTTAAACACCATTATTTATTAGTGAATATAATGTGTGTTTTCATTGATATATAAAATTTATATTGTATTTAAAATGGTTATAATTGTTTTAAAGGGTTCATCTCATGTTTTTCGGGTTTCCTCTACACTTCATGCATGTGTTTCTCCTGTTAAAATATGTTTTCATTATTTTCTGATGTAATGCATCCTATATGTTTAATTGAATTTTCAAACAGTTTCTACCCTATGAAATGAAAACACCTAAAATTGTTCTGGTCTTTTGACTATCTTTCATAAAAGAAATGTTGCCTGCTTTTGTTTCCATGGAATCCTTGATGGGACTCCTGATATTTTTTATCATTTAATGTGACTTAAATACACATATATATATATGCATAAAAATAAATATATGTAACCATTTAGACATATTCACACATGGTTGTGGGAATATATAAATTGGTAAATGTGGTGCTTTTAAATATGTATTGGTGTATAATTTTTTCATGTTAAATGATGGTCTGAAACATGATTGTTTTGGGTAAAATTGGTCTTACAAATAAATAGTGTTCCCTTTTAAATTGATGAGTCCTTGTTTTACATTAATTTTTATAAGTAAATTAAAACCCAATTTAAATCATGAATTTTTTATTTTAAACAAGATTTTCCCTAAAATTTTGATTTGAAACATATTCTTAATAAATGGAATTTTTATTACAATAGATTTTTTAAAGGGAAAATGGGATGATCATAAAGAAGAGCTCATATGTGAGAAATTGAATTTTCTATTTTTTTCTAAATGTATAATATGATTATATATTATATCTTGATAAAACTCATCTCCATTAATTTTTCATGGAATCACTTGGGTAGTTTTTAGGGATCCATTAGTACCCATGATACATTAGTTGAGACTACACACTGAGTAATAGCTCTTGGTAGATAACATGACTTCCCTTGGAATGTTCCCCTCAGTGAAACTAGTGAGGGTGTCACTAACTATTTATCCAATGATTGTGGAGATCTAGTGTAGGTAATTATTTATTATTTGAGAGTATTTATTGGTTCATCCTAGTTCTTCTCATCCACCACCATATATTCCATGACATTTGTATTATATATCCAATATTTTCTTTTATTTTCTAGTAAATATATCAAGTGAAATTTATATATTTTTCTCATTGATGCACTTTTTTTAGAATTGGTTATATTTTATATGTAATTTTCTAAAATCTAAACCTTGCATCGAAAACATCTTTGATGACATTATAAAAATTATTTTCCATAAAATATAATATTTTATATCTTTTTAAAATTAATGGGAAACTATATTTTTTTTTCTAAAAATTAATTCTAGATTGATTTGTATTTCCCTATAAAGGCAGTGTATAGGGTGTTTTTTCTCCTATTAAGTCCCTACTGATCATCTTAGTTCCCATTCTTATACAATAATTATCAATTTTAATTTCTATTGGTTCTATATCGCTCATAGAGAAACCATGGTCTTATTGTTTGAGGTGACCCATGAGGTCACATGGTCATACGTGTAGAATTCCTTATTTTTTGTCTGATGTAAATTTGTTCATATATATTAATATATTTATTTAAATTCTATTTAGGTGACAAATCATTCCCAATTGAGTTATACATGATACATGGAACTACTTTCTAGCCTTGGGGGATCAGGAATGACTCTCTTGTATTACTTCAAGACGGATCTGGTGACTGGTTAATGGTAGACTAGGGATGGTGCATGAAAATTGGTATCAATAGTGGTCAACTTCTTCTCTAGAATAAATTGTGGACATATCATGTTTTTATCCCATTTTATTTTGTGTTTTCAGGTACTTTGGATCTAGTATTTTCTATATTCAATGGGTAATTCATGTGATGGTTCTTAATAAGCACCTATATAAAAGAATGAATTAATTTTATGTGTGGTCTGGGATATTGTGTCCCAAATATGAACTTGAATCATAGAGTTTTTTATGGTTTTAACCGTTTTTACTGTTTCATATTTTATTTGGAAATTTTTGGGTCATTTTGAGAATTTACAAATCATGGAGTGGATATTTGGAGGGATTTAGATGGTTAAAAGTTACTATTAATAGTCTATAAAACCATTCATAGAACGTGTATCTATATATATTTACCTATAGTATATTTCATGTTTTCCATACATAGTCTTCCAAATCATGAAAATAACTTATTCTTTATGTTTTTTTATTTTGATTCTTTGACCATCGGGTTGTTTCCAATGATTATCATTATTATTTTGGTATGTCATTTGGACATTTCCATTGGGTTTAAAAATAATGTTTGGTTTATAAAAATTGGATTTATAAAATGAATGCTTTGAGTTATTTGAAAATCAAATAAGAAATTGTTTTAAACACTGAAGGGGTGTTATGTTGGATTTCAATATGTTTTATCAAATGTTGAAAGAAAAATTGATTTTGGTACTTGTAGATGTTTAATTTGAGGAAAATGTGTGGTTTAAAAAAATATTGGAGTTATTTAATAAAATGATGGATATGGGTTCTCGTGTTGCATGACCCTTGTTATTCATTATGATTTTTCACATTTGTGGCTATGTGTGTGGAAAGTGCATTCTTGCAGGAATACATGGTTGTGTATAGTAGAGATGGGTGAGTACATATATGTGTTAGTTATAGGGATACAATTTTTATTCAGGTTATTTATATAGTTTAGAGGTAGTACTATTGGGATTGAGTTCATCATTCATGGGTATGTGATTGATCACCACATATTCAAAAGGAGGAATGAATTTATTGGATGGTCTAGGTTGTTGTCTCCCAAATTTGAGTGTGGATCTTATATGTTTTTTATAATGTTGTCCCTATTTAGTGTTTTTAATTGGATTTTATAATTTTTTAATGCCTTTTAGAAGTTCCAAATCATTGAGAGAGTTTTATTATGAATATATAGGGTGCACAATTATTTTTCATGCATAGACCATGTAGATACCACTATTGACCTATAGTGAAATTAACACAGTTGGTGCATAGTATTCCAAACCATGCATGTCATTTTTTCTACCAAATTTTTCAGAATTTTAATCTTTGAGTGTTCTTTGTTTACATTAGTTTTCATTATTCAATTGGGATGATTTTGGTTTGTTTCCCTTGGGTTTTAAATTCATGGTTTGTTTAAAAAAATGTTTTTTTTAATGAGATCCATTAGTTATTTGAAAATGAAATGGAAATTGTTTTAATTAAAGAAGGCATGTTATTTTTTATTGAAATATTTTCTGAAATGTGGAGTGAAAATTTTATTTGGGTATATATATAGGATTGATTTGAAGAAAAAGGTAGTTTAACAAAAAATTTTGGATTTTCTAAGACATGTTTTGGTGCGAATCTTCCCTTTTTGTGACCCTTAGTATTCATTAAGTATGTTCACATTTTTCGGTATGTGTGTGTACAATTTTTACTTTCATGCATGTGTGTATGTGTATAGTGATGATGGTTATGGACATATATGTGACTTTTAATAATATACCATTGGAGATTATTTTATTTCCAATGTTTAATTTGGTTTTCCAAAGTAATTTCAAAAATGAATTCATATTTTAGGAATATCAAGTTATCTTTTAATGATTTCACTTGTCTCTTGAGATTTCAATATGGTTTTGTCATGTTGGATGTATTTTTTAGGTGATGGTTCAAGTTGGGGTTATTGATTTCTGTTTGGGATGCTTATTTTTTGTTTTCTAATACATGTTTATTTTAAATTGTGATTTATTACCGACATATCTCTCACAACCCATGATAAACTTCTAATTAACTTCCATAATGACTTTCTAGAGGTTATTTAATTGCTAAAATATTATCCCTTGTATGATTAAAAATATATCCAACGGAGTTTCCTCAAAGAGGACATAATTATCTTAACAAAGAACTTTCATTTTACATATTATTATATAACATTCTATTGTATCCCAGTATATGTAATAATATAACATTAGTATTTAAAAATACTAATATGTTATTAATTTAATGTAATATCCTTATCAAACTACTTTTTTAAATAAAATTATGGTTGCACACATGTGTGGAATAACACCTTCAAAATATAATATAATTTATTTCCAATAACTGTCTCAAATTTCAATTCATAATGTTGGACTCAATAAATATATATTACATTTTTTATATTAATATTCTTATTTTCATTTTAACTATTATTTGGCTATTATTTTTCCCATCCACCTAAAAATGGAAAGAAACTCGAGTGTGCGTACGAACTACCGTCTTCACGAAGTGATGTATGTCACTTTTCATCACTAATTTTTACAAATAGTTATAATATTATATATAAAGATATATATAAGACTCATGAAATTATTAAAATTATTCATATCATTTATTTATGATCAATAAACAAGGACCAATACTGTCAATCTAAAACTTTAAAGAAAAATAATGAAAATATCACATGGAACTCTGATTAAAATAAGGTATTTTAAATAAAAATGATGTAATATGTTGTAATTAAATCATATATGGTATGATATATTTTAATATGGTTCTTTACTATATTTGTAATAAATAAATAATCACTATATATGAGGTTTAAATTTATACTATGAAAAATAGGGCGTATGTAATGGATTTTTCATCACACATTTATTTCTGTTAGTAAAATTCTATATTCAATAATTGATTATCTTATATAATTTATAAACTAAACATGATTATATTTTATAAATATTCACATGAAAATTTAATTTTTCTACCAATCTATCTCTGCTTCTATCATTCATGTGGTTTTTATGTTCAGATTACCAAGATGATAAGGGTTTGTTTTACAATCTAATTTCTTATTAGGATTGTCTATACTAAATTTACATTGAGTAAATTATATAGTTATTATCGTATAAAACACAACTGTTTTATAATTCTTTATTTATTCATAAATTATTTTATTATGAGTACTATTATCCTATATTTTTTACATAAAATGATTAAAAAATTAATGACAGCATTAGCTTATTTCCTCTTTGGTCAATGAACCTTTTCTTCCTTGATTGTATGCTTCATGTTTTTTTTGAAAGTTCATATCTGTAATTTTATTTTTTTTAATGTTAATTTTCACTACCTTTGACCTTTTTTTAAAAGGATTAAGAATGCATATTTTTTTTAAAAATCCAAAGAAGTCATTTTTCACTTTTCTAAAAGTTTTTAAAGATATGTTTTATTATAAAATATATATCATGAATGGATTTCCCGACCATCAAGACTGTTTTTTCGAGATTAATTTATAGAATTCAAAGGTTATTTGTAAATAAATGGAGTTTCTAAATACTCTAGTAATTTTTATTTAAATTTTTTTAAAATGAAATGATAATATCTCAGGCTTTAAAAAAAATTTGACGAAAAATATAAATTATTTATCATCATTTTTAAAAACAATTAATTATTTTTATGTTTCAAAAGGGATATGATATTATTATTACATTAAATTTTCAGGAATACTTATTATGATGATGAATTTATGAAAACTATTTCATTACCATGGGTTAATTAATTTAATATGTTATCTTTGTGAAACTCATTTTATTTCCATGGGTTATGATTTGATAAATATATGAATCTGTTATGCTCATGTGACACACATATATTTGGTTTTCATTATAGGACGGGTGGATCACTTATAGCCCTATAATTCATTGGGGAAGTCCTTAAATATAAAGGGATAATTAAAGGAAATGAGTTGATGTGATTTATCAACTATGTAAAATAGGTACAGATTCCTAATCAACTATGATATAGGAAAAAGGTGGTGATACCTGATATATTAGGGTATGGGGAACATATAGTGTCGCATATTCATCTATAATACAGGATGCAGGTTTTGATACCCAATCCACTATTATATGATGGTATCAAAAGTTATCCATGACCTGTAATATGGTTTTTGTGCCTATAATAGTACCAAACTTTTTTCACATGTTTTTATAATTATTATTTTAACTCATGGTATATGATTCATTTATTATGATTTTTAACTATTATGATTATTGTCTTTAAAAATAATAAATTTATATGTCGTGTCTCATGTATGTGATCTATTAAATTTAGTGTATGACATTTATATCGTATGAACTTGATCTCATACTTTTATTCTTATATAATTCTTGTATATGATCAACAATTGATATCTCCCATATTTATGAATTTTGACCATCTGAGGTCACACTTATTCATATTTCCATTACATAGGTTACATAATAATTTTTTAATAATGGTATGTGAAAAAAGGGTATAATGTATGAAGAATATTGTGGGAGATGATTTCAATATTTCATGAAATAAGTTATTTATAGATATAGTATCCATGTACACTAAATATTTTATAGATATGTGGGAGTGTGTTTTTATAGATTCATTAAATATTGAGGTATAATTATGTAATAATTATATATGAATTGACTTGGATGTTTGTATCATATAAGGTTTAATTAATATTAGATATTAGGATTACAAAACACTACTAATGGCCCTGAGGGTAAGACTAAGTAATAGATGCTATATATAGTAATTGTAATGAATTGAGTGTGCTTTAATTATCATATGCATCCTTGTTTATATACTATTAATTGGACATGACCATTGAACAATTGTACCTATGGGTAAAAACCTTAAATGGGCAGGATGGGTATTATCACAATATTCATCGGTGTAGGATGATTGAGACTAAGACTACACTAATGGATAGACACTACAGGTGGATATTCTAAGGTTAATTCCAAATTTTTTATGAATCATTATGAGTTATTTGAATATAAATTTCCATGGATATCTGAGAATAAACCAAAAGAGTCATAGATTGAAAATAAAGTATCATAATATAGAATTTTATGAAATTTTTTAATTATTTTAGAATTTATCACCATGGTTATTATTTCTCACAATATGTATTTGGTTATATTTAATGGATGGAAACTAACGGAATTGTGATAGCATTTAATGTGATGAGAAATGAAAATATTGTGTAGATTATAAAAAAAACTAAATGGTAGATGGAATGTGAAACCTTATTATTGTGGTTAATAATTTATGTCATCATATCATTAATAATCTCAACATGGGGGAATTTACTAACAAAACTAATAATAAAAAAATAGAGTTTCATGTGAGTTAAATTAATTAAAACTATGGAGGAATAAATATTCATCCTCTTATATGTTGAGAATGTAATAAGAATCAATCAATGTAATGTATCAATGGAATGGAAATATTTATTTTGTGATAAATGTAAGGAAATAATTCACATTATTTATAAGGGAAAATTAAGTATTAAATGGATTGAAATAAATTACACATCATGGAACCATTTATATTCATTGGCTTATGTGTGGATAACTGAGTAATTATCCATATCAATTTCTAAATTGGATAATTACTTGACCAAGGAATGGCATATGCTATTCCAACTGTGGAAGTATAATGATTGAATTTTTTTATGTAACAGGAATCAAGAATAATATTATTGATGTCATTAATCAATGATATTCTAGTTATAATAATCATAATACATATTAGGATTATTTTTTAGTATCCTTTCACAACTGATATGAAATAATATATTAAATAGTGTCAATGAACAAGGAAATTAATTTAGGGGTATATATATTTATTTAGAAAACACATTATTGATGAATATATAAAGATTAATATGTTTCTAATATTTAGATAATAATTTTTATCTATGTAATATGATAGTTTATATTGATAATTTAAATTGAATATTATTGGGGTCATTGAAATTTATTAGTGATTTAATGAAAATGTTATTTATTATTATGTTTATTGCAATGTTTTTTGGATTTTGGTATATATTAGATAGATTTTTTAGAATTATTTTTTGAATTAATTTAGTAATTAACAAAGTCTTAATGGTGAATCATACATTTTAGGAAAATATTCTCACGTTTCAATTTAATATTTTATAACGATTTGGAATTGTTTGGGTATAAATATTAAAATTAATCTTGACAAAATATGTGATTATAAATTTCATTGATTTGGATTGTGTTAGACCTATTTTGGAAGATTCATAAAATTACATATTTATAGAATGGTATATATTGAGCCTTGTGTTTTATTTTCAAGCTCTAGTGATTATCTTATTATTTCATCATATAATAATTTGTCCATATTGGATAAAATATGATACCTAATGTATTTATAAATATCTTGAGACAAAAGAGATGAATTTTACTCATGAATCTTATGGTAACATAAATGTTAATTTTATTTCATAATGCATGAAATATTCCACTTTAATATTCATTTCATGGATTACATAATAATATAAAAGTAAAAATTAATCGATTTATGGCCCAAGGAGGGAATTTTTATTCTCAAATGGAAATAAGTCAATTATAACCTCCCTTGTACTCTTTCTTTGTAGAAAAATAATCCCTAAACTCTAGGAAAGTTGATCTTGAATTAAAAATTTTATCCATCTAGATTTATTTCTGCTGAATTAATGGTCATTTATATGATTTAATTATATAATGGTAAATTGTCCATAACATTATCTATCACTCTATGTTATTTTGATGATGTTAATTTTCTCCTCCATGTCATTAATTTTACTTTCAAATAATTTTCTAATTATCTGGGAAAAAATTATGTGTTATTTTAGATGACCCTTACATTATCCACATTCCATTTTACATGGAAGTTTCATTATTCTATTTTTGTGATGACCCAATCCTAGATTCTACTGATGGTGCCCTGAGCCCGATTGACCATATGGATTCAATCGCATCTCCCTGAATGCCAAAGGATTCCTAAAAGAAACAAGGGCCTAGTGTGTGTCCATGTAGAGGTTATTCCCTCATTACCATAGTGTATCATAGTGGATAAATTTTATAAAAGTAGGGAAATAGTGGATATCGTATTAAACAGAAGCCAATGTGGAAAAATAATAAAGTAAGAAGCAACTGATCAACTGATAATCATATACAAATGCTGATGATGATATAATTCATGTATCTATAATGCTAAAAAATGAAGGTACAATGTATCAGACCATACATGATATACGGAAAGTATAAAAATGGAATCCAAAAACTATCCACATTATCCTAAGATCATCCCTAGTCATCTGTTACTAACTTTATCCCAAACAAGAAATAAATCAAGTGTCTAAGGGAGTATGTGTCTCTTTGTCAACACCTACATACATGTTATCTACCTGAGTGCCAATAGAGGCTCAGATATGGTGTAATATTTATCTTATTAGGCCACCAAAATGACATTTATAAAATCCATTCCATGTAATATAAATTAAAATAGTGTTTAAGAACTCACATATAGAAGTAAAGCAGTACAATAACATAAAAACCAAAGTACTTGTTTCATCCCTCGACTGGTTTCTGAACACCTAACAAGTTCATTAGATAATTAAGTTCTAGTTTTATAAAAAAGTCATGTGAGGAAAAACCAACACCGAAATCATAATATGAAAATGGTAGTGAGGAATCCAATACATGTTAATAAATCCTCTAATGATAATAATACTGAAGATGTTCCAAGGTAACAACCAATTAAACCATATTGTTATTAATAATGAATTGGTTTCAATGTGATAAACAAAGAAATTGAGACCTCAAGGGTCTCTAACTTAGTAGTAGTTATAGCCTAGATAAGAGGTAAGAGTGAAATACAAGGAGCATCATTCATTCCATTCTAAGGAATACATCTAAGGTAAAAGTAGATAAGCACTGACTAGGCCCAACGGATTATCTAAGGCACCTTGTGTCCCAAGAGGTCACGTTGAATACATGGAGTTTTAATATATAATACATTAATTGTAAAGGAGGGATCCTTCAATGGCTTACTACGAATCCAATAATAGGAAAACATCGGGTTCTAAGGCGGTCTCACTCTTGGTAACCAGCATATATGAATTAGAATGGAATCCCCAAGTGCTCAAGGAATTCCCTCTGGAATCAAAAAGATATCTCAAGTCTAATGACTTCCTTTAATGATGTGAAGGATCATTTATAAGTCAGAACCATAAAACTTATTCATATAATTTAATATTCCATGTATTGGTCTTATCATTTAATATGGTCGTTATGTTCAAGCATTGAATTTCATTAGTGTGACAAGGCCAAGGGTAATGAAACTACTTA
Organism: Viscum album; assembly: GCA_963277665.1. NCBI lineage: Eukaryota > Viridiplantae > Streptophyta > Magnoliopsida > Santalales > Viscaceae > Viscum > Viscum album. The sequence goes on along the minus strand of OY728147.1, from coordinate 735,840,968 downwards.
ATTCATTTCATATAAGTAATAATCATTTAAAAAAGTTATCTTCTATAAAATTTGATAGACATGGAAAGGGGTGTTGTGTACATGAAAACAATCATGTTCAGTGTATTCAATTAGGCCAATTCATATATGTACAATATAAATTTCATTTCCATTTTAGATTACTTTTTCGAATTAATTAACTTACCTTAGTTAGGTAAAGTGGAAGTAACATGGTGCAATACATTTAGAAATTCCCAATTCAGTGTTCATTTAAATAAGGAAGGCTTACCATTCATAGGTTCAAACCAAAGCATACCCGAACGGTGGCAGATACACACATGTCAATGCACTACAATCCATATTATTGGATCCACCCTATAAGGGTTGGTTTCCATTGTGGATGTAAATACCAATAATTGGTAACACATTTAAAAATATTATTATATCCTTTTTCTAATGATAATAATCATGACATATTAATTAAATAAGAGATTCCCGATGAAATCAGTGTGCACACACAAAAATTTATAAAATTATGAATCTTGAGGGATGATTAATATAGAACCTACCTTGTACTCATATAAATCTCATCATCCATTATCATCCTATATTTAGACCAGGATTTGAAGAGATTAGATGAATGGAAAAATTCCCTGAAAATAGGGAATAAGGTTTTACACCAAAATAGCACAAAATATAAGAATATAAATAGTGAAACGATACAAATTAGTGGAGGACTTACCAGCACTCTTCTATTGTCACAGACTGACCAGGAATCATAGATTAAATATAGGAATGGTGCAAGAACATATATTATCGATCCTTGGGGAATTCTACACAAGAGAAGGAGAGGGGTCAGATCTATCGGAAAAAGGGTGGACCTGCCTACTAGTTTATAAAGTCAACTAAAGCATTTACATGATTTTTAAATTATTTACACATAATTTAATGCTCGGGGTCTTCCCCCATGGAACAAATCTTTACAAAAATTGATTGGTTCTTCCTAAACAATGAGACGTCATGAAATCGAGACACATTGTATATTCCAATTACTCAATATTTAATTAGCCTACATCCAACCATCATCCCCCTAAAATATTCTCCTCAAAAACCAACCCACTGACCCATGGATCGACATTAGAATCTAGGGAAAAAAGATAACTACAACATGGATTATAACAAAAAATTAAAAAGGTTCTGTACATGAGTTAAAAACAAAGTTCTTATATTCTTCCCCCTTAAAGTATGTCATACCCAAGTTCAACTTCCAAGGGAATTGAAACACTATTTGAGAAAAAATATGGACATTAGGGAACTACATCTTCCACATGCCCCCTTGTCTTATCGTGTACATTCCATTACACCGTTAAAAAAGGGATTTATTGACATAAGAGATCCTTCATACTATATTTAATGATTTTAATAGGATACTCCTCAAATGAATCATCAACATATAACTCAATTTCCTCATGATCAAAAGTATGAAATGGGTTTGCATGATAACGGTGAAGTTGTGAAATGTAGAAGAAGTCATGCATGGTACGGTACCTTTGAGGTAATATCAACTGATAGGCTACCAAAATGACTCTATCTATGAACAAAAACAACCCTACATAATGTTGTGAAAACTTTTATTTCCTCTCTATCAATATATTACCTAGTTTGAGAGATACTTGTAGGAAAAAAAATCCCCAAACTCATGCTTTAAAGGTTGTCGACAGCGATCGGCATAAGATTTAGGTCGAGAATGAGTAGTAGACATGCGTTTCTAGATCATCTTAACCTTCTCCAAAGTCCATGGAATTAGATGAGGACATTAATGGGTTACCTCCCATGCCTCATGCAAGAATAGGTGTGAACATCATGACCTACCATACAAGGATTCAAAATAATATATATGAATTGTATACAAAAAATATATTAATATAGGTGAACTTGATGAGAGGGATATGATTCTCCCAATAACCTCAAAAATCAAGGATTCATTTATGGAGCATGTCATGTAGAACATGTATCATCCGTTATGATAGTCTATTGGTCTGAGGGTAAAAATTTGTTCCCAAAAGCACCAATATAGCCATAGTGTGTTGAAAACCCTAGAAAAACATTTATGTGAATCAATCATATCTATATAAAATAATAGTATGTGGGTCCATGTGAAATTGGATGATCTCACGAACATAAAATCCTCAAATACCATCAACAAAAAATGTCTCTTGGATAAGAAGGAAGTGGGATAATTTTTTTAGTTAGTCAATGATTACCTGGAAAACATTACTACCACTAGTAAGCCTCGTTATGTATAATAAAAAATTGATAGTAGAATATTCACATTTCTATTTTTGGGACTCAAAGTGGTTGCATCAAGACTATAGTTCTCTAGTGCTCCATGTTCACCTACTGAAAGGTGGAAAGTCTAGTGATAAATACTACTATCTGAAATTTCATCCCAATCCACCAATACTACTATCACATATCTTGGTACATCTATTAGATTCCTAGGTTAACTACCCACTGAGAAACGTGGGACTCACACATCCATTCTTCTCTTACATCTATAGGATCCAAGACATGGCCATGTATAAACAGGATGACATATTTTTCCATAGACTACTTCAAAGGTGGTTCATCTTTGAAAATATTGTCACAGTGAACCAAGCCTTCAAGGTCTGATATTTTCCTAGTATTCACCTTCTCATGGAGGGAATATGTAACTATCATGGCTTATAGGTAATATTTCTCTTGAATATCTTGAAACTCCAGATGAGGCTCAAAAATGAGATTCATCAATTTCCATTGTTCACCAGCTTCCCATATGGAATGTGACTGAGTTTACTAACTCAGTGCATCAGCTATTTGATTTCACTTTAAAGGCGTATAGGAATGATAAAAATTGAATTACTAAATATATTCAGTCCATACTCACTATCTGATATTCAAGTCAGTATATGTAATGATATATTTGAGTCTTTTTTGGCATTTATACACCACAAATAGCACACCTGTCATATAGTGCATCCAAAAATGAATGTCATTGACAACTGATGTTAGCTTGAGGTCATGTGTAAGGTAATTTTACTCAAAAGGCCTCAAATTTCAAGATCTGTATGCAACAACTCATTCCCCCTACATCAGAACTGCACCTAGCCCAATGTCAGATGCATCATAGAACATTATACAACCACTAACCTGCTCTTGAATAATCAAAATCAGTGTCGAGAAAAGAATCCCATTCATATCCTAAGGCTTTCTCACACTATTCTAACTAGAGAAAAATTACAACAATATTTAAAAGACTAGTAAGAGGTATAAAATGGATTGAGAATTCATGTATGAAATTCCTATAATATATAGTCATCCATGAAAAATTATATATATCAAACATGTTCATGGGTTTCTCCTAGGAAACCCTAACACTCACCATATTTTGGGAAATAAAGACTCTTTATTATTATATAATATGTCCCTATAAGTGAACATCGTTGATCTATAAGTGGTGGTTAGCATGCATGGAAAAAATTTGATTCTATCTTAATGTACATAGAATGATCCCAAGGGTATTTGCATGGTAACTATGACTATGATAATACACAAATATATCATCAACAAAAAACATGAGAAAATATTTTATATAGGGGAGGAACACCCTATTTATTCGGGCCATGTAAACGACAGGTGAATTCCTAAGACTTAATGTCATAAAGAGGTACTCAAACGTATCATACCTTCTATAGGGAGATATATGAGATGTGTCTAATGGCCTAACTCACACCCGATGATATATTGATCTCTTCTAGATCTTACAGAACACTCTAGCTCCTCAAATATGGTCAATGAGATTTTCTATTTAATGCATTAGATATCAATTCTTGACTGATAGCTGCTTCAACTGTCAGTAATCCATGCATAGAAAAAGTTCTCATCCTCATTTGTGAAAAAAAACAAGAAATAGAAGATTAAGTACTAGAACATATAAAACTTTTTTCCTATAAATCTTCAAAAACCCTATTGTTCTTATATAGCTCAGTAAGTTCCATATTGTATGGGGGAAAGGAAAATAGAGCTACTCCTTGAATGAGCTCGATCGTAACATCTACCTATTTCTCTAGAGGTGATCCAATAAAATATATTCTATTAAGAAATCCCTAAAATGATATATAACCAGAGGTAATTCAACCTAATGTAAATCCATATCCCTTATGACGTGATTATAAATCTATGCAGTCACTCCACCTAGCCCATAATGCTCTGGTACAACTCTACCGACATGGACATTCCACTCACCCTTGTCCAGATAACTGATCCCATCATGTGATGTAAAATAAAACATGTAGCCATAGAATTTATGATATAGAAAAAATAAATACATTATATGAATTATATCAAATTACATTATCTCATGAACAAGGAGGTCCCACATGAAAGGGTAACTTCCTACCTCAATTGGATAGTCCATACACTGGCATATTCCCTTTAACTATACACCCAAAATTGTATCCAGTTTAATTACACCATAGTAATACTATTAGTCTAGTTAAATAAATTTCATGGTAGATAAGTAGATGAAGGATTTAGAAGCATCTATAATAAATAAATCAGATACCATAGTGGAGGCTACTATAATAGTACCCCGTACTATATATGGAATTGCAGCCTGATCCTTGGTTATTGACTATAGTACATGAAATGGACCTAAGCCTTGCCTATATTCAATAGCTATACTTCCATGATCAAGAACTCTCTATTGGTGATACTAGTTATCCATAGTATAGCTACCATGACCATAGCCTCCTCCTCACACAGTCCTTCATGTGCTACTCCAACTCCACACCTAACGTGGAGCAGAATAACATGCCCCTGATTGTGGAGATGGAATGGAACCACTTCCACTAGAAGCTAAAGGAATATACCAAAAATATATATGAAGATTCCCTATACATATGTAATCTCGACACAACAGAAGTTCTCTATCACACTAAGGCTTTAGAATCCCAATTTTCCACACTTATGAAACAACATAAAGATTCCAGCAAGGGTTCTCTAGATTCCACTACCCTGAAAAAAAACCCTTAGGGGATGAAACCTACTACCAGAACAAATACTATCTTGCATTGACACTAATACTCTATGACATGTACTACCACAATTCTTCAGGTTATGCTTAGTGATAATAGACTTATTTATTATCTCAGAAAAATATGGTTGGAAAAAAGGCATTCACTTGGGTATGTATGTCATACTTAAGACTATCCACAAAGAAAAAGGCTTTTGAAATTTCATCACTATCTAGAAGTGGTGAAAATAAATGTGACATACTGAAACATGATACATATTCCATAGATGACATGTAACCATACTTGAGATGCATGAACTCTTTGGCTCAGAAAAATCATAGCATCTGAGGAAAGAACTGATCACATAAGGAATTCTGGAAATCATATCCCACCATGCCCAGATGGAATCCTACAAGAGTAATCACATCCCACTAGAGAAAGGGTAAACTACACAACATGTAAGAAGCATGATTGACCCACTACTCTAGAGCCATATCCAGATGCTCAATGATAGACAAGGTTGGATCCGACCAAGTCTCAACATCTTGTGGACTTCCATACCCTGATAAGGTAAGAGGATGCTTCTACTAGAACTCCTGGGTCAAATAATCCATCATATGTATAGGTCATGGATAACCATTCTTGGAATTCATCATATGTTGAATACAAACAAAAATATGTGAATCTATTCCTAGATTAGGTATAATAGGTGGTGCCTCAAGTGTCACTCCTAGAAGAAATACTAGTGGAATAGGGCCCACCACATCTAGATCATGGCTGTCACCAACCTCCCAGTTCATGAAATGATGATGGAATGGAGACATTAGTCTATGAATTCCAAGAACAAACCTCAAAATTACCTTTAAGTAGATTGTCATCAACACAAGCAGATGATGAACGGAAATTAATGGGCTCACTTCCCATGGTATATTACCCCCACTACACAATTAGAAGGCCATTAATTAGTATGTGGTCAATCATAAATGATAAGGTTCTTGAAGATAATGGGTAAATAGAACCTTACCTCAAACTTTTTTAGAAACCATTTTTTAATTCATGTTTTACTTTAAAAGTTTTCATTATTTTTATTTCCATATATCAATGTTTATTAAAAATGAGTTGTTCATCCCAGGGAATCATGACCCTTACTTTTTATCAATAAGATAAAAAAAATTAAATTATAACTAAAGGATTAGCATAGTAAATTACTAATCTCAAACCATGAGGGACCATACACATCATGAATTGAAACAAATAATCACTCAATCACAACCTAAGAGTAGCACAAGCACAATATTCGAGTAAGGATCACTCAACAATTACATGAAAATCAAGAAATGAATTATTTTAAATTCACCTATATAGAATGGAATATTCATGGTATTTGAATTCTAGGTGACTAAAATTTTGGATGTTACAATGATCCTTAACCTCATATCACTTATAAAATTATGAAATAAATCCTCAAGAAGAATAGTAATATTAATCAAAAAACATGTATGTCACCTAATGGTTAAATTAAATAATATGTAATTTAAAAAATATAACAATAATTATAATTTATTCAACAAATTATTTACTCGGAACATGGTTTATCTATTCCTTGGAACAACTCATAACCATATTCCCGAGTTTTCCTAATCTATTGAATATTATCTACAAATATTAAATCAATAAAGGAACCACTGTGATACAACTTTGTGACATATGAATACCAAATGACAATAAATGTGCCCCGAAGTCAATTTTTCATGGCCTCAAGCACATCTCCCCAAATGAAAAAGGATTTCAACTAGCATAAAGGTCCTAGGGTGTCTCTGTGCGGAGACTATACCCTCATTACTAGAGTGTATCACAAAAGATGGAGATAATAACTAGAGGAAAGTAGTGTATACAGTAATAAATAGAAATCATTGTATAATTAGAATAAATTAAGAAATAAATTATCAACTAATAATCATATACAAAATCTGATGATGATATATATCATGTATCTATAAATAGAGAAAGGAATGATACAAAGAAACAGAAAAAATAAGTTATATTAAAAGAAGAAAAATGGAATTACAAAACTATCACCATCATATGAATCTTCATTCCATTCATCTACTACTAGATCCATCCTATAAAAAAATCAATCAATTGTCCAGAGTAGTATACTTTCCTTTATCAACACATTCATACATGTAATATTCCCAAGTGCCAATGGTGGCCTAGATAGGGTGTTAGATAATTCTTAGTAGGAAACCACCAATTGGTTATATAATATATAGTCTATGTAATATAAACTGAAATAGTTTTATGTATGCATATATGAATGTAAAATAGTATAATAACATGAGTACCCAAGTGCATACTTCAACCCTCAACTTGTGTCTGAACATGTAACTCGTTCATTAATAAATATAGATATTGTTCTTATAATTATTTCATGTGAGGTAAATTCAACACTGACAATCGGAAATGATAATTATATTGAGGTATCCAAGACACTGTAAGGAATCATGTAATTATAATAATATTGAAAATGTTCCAAGGTAATAACCAAGGAAACCACGTTGTTATTAATAATTAATAGTTTCCAAGATAATAACCAATGAAACCTAAACCTCAATGGTTTACAACTCAGTAGTAACTGAATCATAGTTAAGGGGTATGAGTTTAATCTAATGATCTTCATCAAATTCATTCCATAATAGTGAAATTATAATAGAGTCCAAGTAATACATATAATGTAAAAACAGATAAGTATTTACTATGTTCAAGGGAGTATCTGAGTCCCCTAAAACCCCAATAAAATTCATTATGGATCTGAGGAGTGTATCCAAGACACCATGTAATTGTGAAGGAGGTATCCTATAATGTCATATCGGGCATCCAATGATTAAAAAATATTGGGTTCTAAGGTGGGTGACACCCTCTATAATTGACATCTCTAAATCATAATGGCATCCATGATTCCTCAATGCATTCCCTTGGAAATCCAAAATCAATGTTGAGTCTAACCATATCCTATATTGACATCAAGGTCTATAAATAAGTATGAGCCTTTTAATTGATTCATTTAATAAATTATTCTAAGTAACGATCATGTTATCTGATTAGTTAATTTTTTCAATCCTTTCCATTAATTATTGTGACAAGGCCAATGGGAATGAAACCATTTATTTAATTCCATATAAGTCATAATAATTTGATAAGGTTAACTCTAATACCATCCATTATAAATTGAAAGTGTTGATAGAGTCATGAAACAAATACATTCATTTATATTCAATTGGTCCAAGTAATATATATTCAATATACTTTCTATTTCCATTTTAGATTGATTTTTAAAATAAAAGAACATACCTTAGGTGGGTCAAGTGGAGTAAAATAGTAAAATCCATTTAAAAAATAAAAACACATTATTCATTTACAAAGGAAGGCTTACCATTAGTACGGTCATGCCAAAGAACAACCGAATGGTGGCATAAACACACATGTCAAAGCAATAAAAGACGAATTATGAAAAACACCCTATAAAGGGTGGTTATAATTTTGTAAATAACCCCCAGTGTTGGATAAAACATTTAACAAGAGTCATAGATTACATTTCTAATGACTATCGAAAAGATAAATTAATGAAACTGGTGATTCTCGATTATATCATTATGCACACATGATATTTTATGAAACTATTCATCTTTATCGATGAGTTATATACCACCTAACTCATAATAGTATGCCTATCCTCATCTATTTTTATCCTCTATTTTATCTTGTATTAGAATATATTTGATTTACAAATAAATGAAAAAAATTAGGGCATAAAGACCTGAACCAAAATAACTAAAAATATATGAAGAGAAATGGAGAACGAAGACAATTGAGTGTACGATATACCAGTGCACTTCCAACATGAAAGAAAAATCTGGAATCGGATTCTATATAGAGGAATGTTAGAAGAACATACCATTTTATCCTTAAAGGATCCTAAGTGAGAGAGGTGGATCGGTGAGATCTTTCAATGAAAGGGAGTAAATTCTTCCAATTTTTTAATAAATTACTTGGACATTTACATGACATGTAAAGAATTGGTTCTTCCCCTGGTAAAACAACTTTTTACAATGTTAATTTTTTGGTCCATATGATTACACATCATGTAATTGATATGCATATGGTAATCCAATTACACATCATGTAATTGTCCTAAAGACAAACATTATCCCCCTTCTTCCCTTCTCCTTAAAAACCAATGAACCAGCCCACAACCTAAATTTTGGATCTAAGACAAAAATAGAACAACAAAATGGGTTTAAACCAAAAATTAAAATGATTCGTACCTGAGATAAAAATTGGGTTCATAGATTAACACTATATGGGTTTTCAACAATTGTATTAGAAAATATTGGTCCTTTGATTGTTGAGATAAAAAGTTTGAGAAGGAAATTAATTTAATGGGGAAAAAGGTAACACCCCAAATTCATTTAAAATGATAATAATATTCTTGATATCATTATTAACATGAAACACTGTCCTCAAAGCGAGATGTGATATACTATAAAAATATTATTATTTAAATGTGATAATTATAACCTACCCATTAAAATTAGGGTATGTATAAGAATAACCACCATATGAAAAATATTTATGAATGTTTTATATAATCAAAATTTAATTATTAATTCATTATAAATAATTATTCAATTTTTAATTGAGTCCTTTTAGAAAATATGTTTTTATAAAAAAAATTGTATGTTTTGAATTTTGTGCATGAATATTATAATTATTCTTTTAAAATTTTTAGAAATTTAATTTTCAATAAATAAATATATTTATTGAAATTATTATATAAATTTTATCATATGTTTAATTTTTGGATTTTATAAAAAAGATTCATTTTTTAGTGAATAGTGAAAATTATCGATTTTTGTAAAATTCCCAATTATTTTAATTAAAAAAAATTAATTTTAAAGCCCCATTATGTATAAAATTTCATATTAATGTAACAAAAGTATGATTAAAATGTATATGATATAATTAATTACATAAAAAATTCAATGACCGAAAGTTTTATAAATTAAATTCCATTTTAAAATGAATAAATTCCTTATTAAGTAATGAAGATAACACATATAGTAAATTAGTTATTTTGGACCATTATAAGATATACCATATATAATTTAAAATTATATTAAGAATAATAACCATTGATAATATATACACTCTATAGTGGCCATTTCGATTAATATATATTAAGGTTTATGATAAAATCCAAGTGACACAAATGAAAAATGTGATAGCCTTGACTTGTAGGATAATATACTCTTAGTACCATTTGTTAAAGATTATGTTGTGTAAGTAATCACTAATATTTTTCCTTAACTAAGACTAATTATATAATTAATACCTAGATCATGATAGAAACCATTTATGGGAGAATTTGAAGTGTATCGAGATCATGGACGGAACCGTGTTCATTAAACCGCCCCAAGAAAGCCTAAGTATAGAACACCTTACCCTTAGGGTGTGTGCTAGTGTAGTAAGGGGTTATGTATCTAGACCATAAAAGTACGAATTTTTTATTTCTTATTTCTTAAAAAACAATGGTTATATTTTTTCATTTAATTATTACTTTACAAATGATTAAATAATGAGATCGATGAAACTGAGATTTTGATATGATGAAACTGTAGTTGCCTTTTTATGAAAAATATAGATCCAATAAGGATAGTATATATGCTGGACTAAATAATATTTAATGTAAATTTTTCTTTTATAAAATATTATTATTAAATTTATATTTTTTTAAAGTAAAATTTTTATATAATTTTATGAAGTCAAGTGTAATATTTAAAAGACTTTTAAAATTGTAATCATTATAAAAAATAATATTTTTCAATAATAAATTTTTTTTATTTAAAAGTTTAAATTTTCATAGTTAAAAAATAATTAATGTTAAATAAATATTTTTTTTCAAATCATCCCATAGAAATTATCCAATGATGTGTTTTTAGAAAAATTATGAGATAGTTGATTGTTTGGGTAAAAAATATAAATACAGTATAAACATATGTTTTTTATTATGACATCATAAATTCAGAAACATTATGTAATAAATACTATAAACTGTATCCATGAAAATTTTAATCTTTTTAATTTATAAAAATATATTTTTTATGTTATTTGATTATTTTTATAGACCCTTCATAAATCCACCAAAACAAATATTATATTTCAATTTTATAAAATTACTTATTATTGAACATGACTCACCTCTGTATCACAAAGTGTATTATTTTATGTATATTCGTCCATAAACATATTAAATATTGAGAAACACTTATCTTTATTAATTTATCATATAGTGTCCAAAACTGATGTTTAGAAGTTAATAGATAATTACCGTCGCTTTTTCTATAAAAAACAACCAACCTCCCATTCTGAATCACTCAAAACCATTTATTCAATAATATTTTTTCTATTTACCTCTCTAGATCCCTCCAAATTTGTTCATAGGATCTTAAGAAGCTTTTACCAATATTTTATAAGTTCCCTCCCAATGAAAGATACCCTATCATATTTTTTATTCAAGAACTTTCTTTATATTATGACTTTTTGTTTCAAATTTTCCATGTTCTAATTATTTTTTACAAATAATTATTACTTTTATTATGAATTAAATATTATTAGAGACCCTATTCACTCTCATTAAAACCATCCTTGAATTTTTATATACATCAATTATGCTACTATAATTATCCTATGATATTCCATGTAAATAATTTTTATAGTGAATACCCATCCCCATTTCCACTCAAGTGTATTCACCTCGATGAACCCATCTATATAATCCTTTTTCCATTATAATATATTATAAAATATTAAGGAATAATCCTACATCTAAGAGATGAGACAGTGTGATATTCCTAGGTATAGTAAGCCTCAATGTTTCTACAATAAAAATATTAAATATATTACATAAGAAACATTAAATTTTTCATAAATAATAGAATAACTGCTGCACATAGTCTCGGATCAGAAATTCAAGACTACCATTGAATTTGAAACATATTGTTTTACCCTATGCATGACATAACCATTGTATAATTTGGGTGTTTTATTATGGTGTAATCTGACGTACAAATTATAAAATAAATTTATTTATTATTTAGATGTTTTTATAATGTGCAAACATATTCTTATAATTATAACAGCCTTTTTATTTCATAAAACTAGGGTTATACACATAACCCTAGGTATTCATATGAGTTATGGGATGCTATATCATTAATGAATGACGATGGATTATGGATTCGATGTCGGTGCGCCAATGGTATCTTATGCATATTTCTAATGACATTAACGTGCGACTGATATTTGTAAATGATTGATCTGAACCCAAGGTAAGTAATTTTATTTCTAGTGGTTTATTTCTATGTTGATCATTGCATGAAGAACCTTAATTGGATCCTCTAACAGATTGATTTGTGGGTTATTCATGGTTATAGTCATGAGATTATCATCTTCTAATATTATGGAATTAATATAATTTATTATTAGTTCTCCTTTATACATTATAATGAAATAAAATAAATAATAACCAAAACATGGTCTAGGTTCATTTGATATTGTATTTTTTCTTTTCTCTCCCCTCTCATCAGACATTCATTGTTAGTGTATCCTTCAGTAGTGATTTTACCAATACCTAGGGATGATTATTGTGTCATTGATATTTGGTGTAATGAATCATTTATTAACGTAATGGTTCATGATCGACAAAGTAATCGATGTTTGGAAATGACTGAATATTTTTGGATGTAGATCAATAACATTTTTGGGATACCCCATTTCCATTTCATTGTGTAGATATGATGTGATTCAATGAGGGGAAATTATCAAGAGTACAGTGTGTCCCGAATCCAATCATCAATGTTGGTAGGTATCATAAGATCTAGAATCTACCATTATTAGTGGATATAGTGATAGAATTGATGGTAGTAGTGTTGCCATGGAATACAAATAAAAAATTAGTTTTTTAATAAAATTCCCGACTAAATGGAATGTAATCCACAGAACAGAAAATGTGTATTCCCCCTTCAATAGAACTGGGGCTAATAAATAGTGAAAATTATCACACTCCATGTTATAAGTGTCACACACCACATGACCTTATGTCAGACTCTTGGTGTTTACCCATGTGGTACAAAGGCATATACATGGCCATAAACATTGTCGTGGCCATAGTACATGGGCTTGGCTAAAATAATAATGGCACATGAAATGGAATGAGGAGTGCTTACCTGACCTATACACACCATGTTCCCTAAAGTGAAACAACACATATATGGGGTATTACATTCCCAGTGGGATTGTGAGACACGAGCAGACTCAAGGTAGGAATGAAACATGTTGTACACCCTAGTACATTATTTATACTTTCATTAGGGATGTTTAATGTCATATTTCTTTTCATAGGGGAACTATTTTTTTATTATTTTACATTGGTAAATTCCTATGAGGGTATAGTATAAAATTAGATTTTGGTACTAGGATTTGTATCCCCTATATATTATTTTTCTCAGGTAGTGTTTTTGATGTCCTTCGTGAGCCTTGGGTGTGATCCCATATTATTGTATTGAGATATTCAAAAATCTATTGAGTAATTCTATAGTGAGGACCAATTAAAATGAACTCTATAATGAGTTAAATCTGTAATATCATCACTCATGGATTGAGATCCCTTGTACATGAATTATCATTTCTCCTCAAGAAAAATTATTAGACTGGCGGTATAGTTAATACCAATTTGAGTTTTGGTATTTGTTATAAGTATATCTGGGTTATTGTTATTAATGGTATATTTAATATACAAATTTTAATGTTTTCATTATGATGTGATAAATACTCTCATTATTATTATGTTTTGTTATTTTGGATTTTACTATTGGATATTTTTATAATCACCCTTGCATGGGATTTTCCTACACGTGTCATGTATTATTCCAATGATTGGACATTTGGAAAAACAATGAAGGATAACGATGAGCCCTTGGGTCATAGTGATCTTGATTGACCATGGTTCATATGAGGTGTTTGATTATAAATACTTCCCCTCCTTATTAACATGTTACTATTTTTTCACTTTTTTGGTGGGCTTGAATTTTTATCATTGGTATTTACATTACTTTTTTCATATCCTAATGTGGGATAGATGTTCTGGTTTCATTATGGAATGAGTTTTGTTCTACCTTTCTGCATTGTGTAGTTATATAGATACATTTCTTTTTTACTGGTATGTAGGCTAGGCTTCCAATGTGTAAATATGCCAACATGATTATAATTGTTATCCCTTGGCCTATTGAAGGTCATCTTGTGGTGTCTCACTCAGCTAATCATTAGCCTGGTAGGACCCAGTGGGTTGAGTTATGATAGTGTTGTATCAAGGGATATTTCATCTTTGAACCATAGAATGAATATTTTATAGCCATGATGTCAGATTTTGGATTTAAATAAACAATGTTAAAGTGTTTTTAGTTTGTAATTTTTTCCATGGAATCTGGTTTTAGTTTCGTGGTTGACAAATTTTTTTACAAGAAATATGAAAACCTACTTGTTTACTGTGAACTAGTTATAGAGAAAACATTTTTACAGGCATCATAAAGTAATTTTTTTTGTTTTATATTTCCTTCTTCATTTAGCACTCTAGATTTAATATTTCCACATGGTACATCATGGTTTTAATTTATGATTCCTTTATGATGACATCCTACTATGATAAAATAATAGGATAATGAGGATGATATGTGTAGTAATGAGGATTCAGTATAGGATCATGTATAGGAGGTGGTACATTTGAGTGGTTTTCTAGTTTTTTTCAGCACCGATTAGTTTAACCAAAATTAATGGTTGAGGATTTCCATAGGATGAGAATAGTGAATGAGTTTCTTTGTTAGGTAGATTTTTGTTTTTTGGGTGAGAAATAACCCCAAGAAGATGATGAGATAACTCTCAGGTAAAATTTATATTGTCTCTCCAGGGAGGAGTTTTATATGGAATAATTGTGAGAAATGCACATTTAGGAACTTATATAATATCAATATGGAAATATGATCCTAGAAGAGTACTCATCAAGGTTCACCATCCGATGACAATACTCTCTAGATGTAGTTTAAGATCCAACAATATTATCATATACCTTCAATGAGATCCTACACTAACTGGCCCAGGATATTGTGACATACCCTTTCCTTCCTACCCATTCTAGAGTGCATGAGAAAGATTCGGTAGTGGAGAGATTTGTGGGATATAAGATGCTGACAGTTGATTCTAGTAGTTGTAACACAAAATATGATACCACATTAGATGGTAGTTTATGAAAGACTCTAGGATATGGGAATGTAATATGAATCAAGATAAGATACCAAGATATATGATCTATAGTCCATGGCTCTCATAATGGCTTGATTCTTATAAGAGAGAGGTAGTGTTTTTCTTTTGATGGATAGAAATAAATCATTTGGTATTTTTAAATGTACAATAAAGCTGATAGAGAGATGTTTAAGGGACCATACATGTTGAAAAATAAATAAGAGAAGGTATATATGAATGTGGAGGATGTGGAAAATGATTATGAAGATTATAAGGAGGTGGAAGATGGTTTATCCTATTGACACCACCATAATCTGGGGTTCCATGACTAGATTAGGGAGCTAGTGGTCATAGACGAGGATAACTGTGGGATATGGAGGCCTATGAACCTAAGGTTACATGGATTATTAGAGATCATATATGTGTCTTATATACTTTAGCTAATGTAATAATAGTCTTATATGAGTGACACTATTTTCATTCCACTCCTCTTGTTTAAGGCATCGAAATTCAAGTTCACTCCATGACTTAACCCTTGTCCTTAGAGACTCATACCTGATATTACTCAGTTATCAGACACATCATTTGATACAGTGACATAAATCTTTAATGAAATACAATATTATAGAGTCTCTTTATACTAATGATGAGTCCTTAATATTTAATCCTTGGTATTGATTTCATATCCAAATTTCAAGACTATATTAACTATTTTTGGTATAGGATGTGGTGTGTCTATATTAAGGGGATGAAGTTTTCCATTATTATTGAGAATAAACACTAGGAAAATATTATGGGATCATGCATTGGAGGATACATCATATTACTCATTAGTTGTATAGTATTACCTTTGGCGTTGTGGATTCAGTGGGATTTCATATTCCGAATGTAGTAAACGAGTATAAGGATGACTTTCATGAGGATGTATCAGGATTAACTTTCTCAATGAGAGATAGAAATATATATAAAATTTCATATAGATTATATCCCAAACATTATTCCAGCATATCAGATGGACCCCAATGAGCTTTGTTAGATGAAGGTGCAATTGGAGGGAAGGACGATGAATGAATTTTCTAGGGATAGTGTTCCCCCTAGGCAGCCTGATTTTGTTCATCAATAAGGGGAATGATATAATTAGATTTTTTGGATTATTTTATCTTGATTAAAATGAACATAATTAATATTTATCCTCTACTAAGGATTAGAGACCTCTTTGATCACATGAGATGGGTGAGATGGTTATCAAGAATTAAACTCATATCAGGTTATCTCCTTCCCTATGTACGAGATTTAGAAATATTGATTATTATATTATGCTATAGATACATTAATTATGGGAACATGGTAATACCATTAAATACAAAGAAGTCATTAGTTGTGTTCATGGGATTCATTAACTAGATCATTCAACCCTTCTTAGACCAATTTTTGGTGGTCTATATCGATGAAGTTCTATTGTACACAACATCGGAGGAAGAGTATGAGATACACTTGGGGATGGTCATAAAAATATACTAAGAGATCCTCATTTATGATAATCTCTTGAAGAGTTAGTCCTTGATTAATAGGTTCACCTTTTGGGACATGTCATCTTAGAAAATGTTTTGGTAGTCGGCTTGGAAAAGGATGATGTGGTGTTATCTTGAGATGCACCCAAAAATGTGATAGTGGTGTAGAAATTGTTTTGTTTGGTGGGATAATATAGGATATAAATATTAAATTTATCTAGTATATCCTCAGCCATGATTATTTTTACACATAAAGGGATTCATTTTATTTGGATAGAAAGGTTCTATTGGGCTTATCGAGAGTTGTGACATAGGTTGAAAGCACCCCAATGTTGATATTTAAAGAGTAGGGTGTCAAGTTTATTGTGTTATATATGTCCTGAGGGAATATACTTGTTTTTTATTCATATGAATGTGGTGATTGAAAATGGGACCCGAAATTTGATTCCACATGAGTATAATTAGAAGTTAAATTATTTAGATCTCAAAGAATTATTCTTCTTACTAATGAAATTAAAGCACTGCCTTATGGGTGAGTGGTTAATCATCTATTCTAACCCCAAGATTCTTAATGATATTTTCATTGTAGAATTATTCATAGTAGAGATTGACTAAAATTTTATATTTCCTCCAATATTATGACTTTTAGATATTTTATACCCCTATAAAAGGGAACATGTTGGTGGATGCTCTCAGTAAGAGATCTAGTTCATGGGTTTTGACTGAGGAAACAGAGTAGTTAGCCTCATTATAGGTCACCTTAGTGGATATGGATAATTCATCTTAACTATAGTATGTGGTTATTAACCGCAAAAACTCTACATCTTATTAGAGAGGCTAAAATTAGTTATATCATCTATGGTAACTTGTATATTTATATGTCCACTATACATACTCCTTATGGATGCCCAAAAGGTGGAAATAATTTTATCCTTTTCAGAGGAAGCAAAATGGTTAAAATGAAATTGAGTGAGGAGGTGATGATATATTTTCAGATACCCCATTTGGTGGTACATCTAGGTTTAAAAGATATGTATTATGACCTTCATCTCTAGTTTTGGTTTCCAGGAATAATGAATTATGAAGATGAGATTGTCTCTCTATGCCTTAATTTTCAATAGGTGATGGATGAGAACTAGGTTCTTGTCAGTTTATCCCAACACCTTGAGTTTCCAAAGTGGATGTGGAAAAGTATATCTATGTACTTCATGATAGGGATACAAAAAAAATTAAGTACATGATGTCATTTGGTTAATCATGGACCTACTCACCGAGTTGTCCCACTTTATAGAAATCAGATGGTAGAGTTTAATAGAGATATTTGGATTCCATTTTGTGTAGTGGAAATTCTATCTTCATAAAATTCCCCTGATGATAATTTCTGACAGTGATGCATACTCGATATCATATTTATGTAGAGTAATGTCGAAGACCATTGGTTGTCATTTGAAATTGAGAAAAAAATTTCACCAAAGTAATGAAAAATAAAAAGATAAAAACATTTTTGTTATCAAATAAATTCTAGGGTTTTGTATGATGTACTTTGTAAATAGCTGTTAGGATAACCTACCAATTGGTGTTGTTATCATAAAAAATATCTACCATTAAACAATCGATATGTAACTCTTCGAGTTCTTGTAGGGGAGACCCTACCTTTCACCACTTTTTTTAACTGATCTATGTGATTAAACACTCATGGGCCTAGTGTTTCTTAAAAAAATGATTAACAAAGTTCATATTATCTTGGATTAATTGATAAATTCTTATAACAATGAGAAATATTATACAGAATGATGATGTTGTCCTTTGGATTTTGATGAGGGATACCATGTTTCCCTGAAGGCATCCACATAACATTAATTACAAGGATTTTGATAGTGTGGAATGTTATCTTTTAGGTTCACTAGACCTTACGAAATACTACGTATGTTTGGAGAGGTGGAATATCAGTAGTCTTTACCACCACAATTAGACCGGATACACAATGTCTTCCACATTTCATGTCTAAAGAGTTATGTGCGTGAATCATAACATTTTAACTACTGGGGAGAAATAGACATTAGGGATAGTTCTATATTTATAGATTACTTAGTAGATATTAGGTATTAGTAAGATAATAAACTTCATAGATGGGAAATTACCTTGGATCATATCTTGCAACAACATGGGATTCAATAGGTGAAAAAATGGTATAGGAAAAAACTAATTTTTTCTTGGTACCATCATCTCTTTTAGTATGTCATTTTTATTTAGGGAGGAAAATCCCTAAGTCAGGGAGAATTTAAAATCCCATTTTCTCTCGTAAGAGTTAAGAATATATTACGGAAAATTTTCAGATCATGGGGCTATGATGACATGGGATTTCAGGCCTTATTGTCCCTCAGTGATGATATTATAAAAATATTAAATATATTATATCACACATGGCCAATTTTGCTGATATAATGGAATGAATAATACTGGGAGTCTAATATAAAAAATGTAAGATATTTTTTAATATTGAACATGGGTTTTTCCCTAATCATGACAATACCATTATCAATGTCAGTATTTTTGTTAATGCGCAGTTGTGGGAAAAAAATAATAAAATAAATTTATTTATTTTTTAGGATTTTATGAAAAAATAGAGAAATAATCCGATCATTAAAAAATACCTATTACAAATAGTACTTATGTTTATCTTCATAACCCTAGTTATTGAGTTGATACATTGGAGGATTTCTCATATTCATACAATGGAATATCATAGATTGGAAATCAATATGCCATTCAAAGCATGCAGATCTAACCGTTGACATCAACATGTTACTGACCCTCATTAGCAATTAGTCCAAACCACAGTTAAGTATTTTTGTAATTAAATTATTTCCCAATGTATCATCCCATAATTAATGTTAATTAAATAAACTAACATATTTATTCACATATCATTGTTTCTTTTAGTCACAGGTTTCCCTTGATGGGTTTTTTTGGAATTGATATTATTTGGTTTTAGTTCTGTGTTCACAATTATTCTAGAAATAATTGAGGTCAACCCAAATATGGATAAGGTTTTTCTATTGTATATTCTCTTTATTATTAATCACATGTTTTGCATGACTGGTTGTTTGACTAAAAACCTATGTAGGATCATTGATTGATTAATCATTAGTGAATTAAATCATCACTATGGGTTTGACTTCAGGACCACTGGAGAGATCAGTCTACAAAAAAGAAGAAGGATTATTGGAGGTAGATCAAGATATGTTTCAACATATCAAGCTTTCATTTTAGGGAGTGGAAAAATTGTGGGTCGATGGGAGGGAATTCTAAGGTGGAGTATGTTGTCATAATCACATTCATCAGTGATTGTAGAGCATGATCAGTCCAAGATACATGATTATTTTTCATTCTGGAGGTGTAATTCCTATAGGTAGTGGTGTTGGATAATGTGTGGAATAATCAATAATTTTGGTGAAAATCCCAACTACAAGGCATGTAGTCCAATAAAAACACACTGTGAAATCCCGCTTCTATGATTCTCGTGTTTACACATTCAGAAGATTATAAAATATCGTGTGACATATTTTATAAACAATGTGACCATGTTATGGTGGCACAACATATACCCAATGGTACATAGGAAGATACAAGTCTAGGGACAATAGAGAGGCCTGAGTACATGGTCACATCCTGATGTACACAGGCATATCCAGGCAGTACATTAGGTGTCTCCCTAACCACAACATGTTGTGTACCCTAATAAGACATTCAATTTATATAGATTATTACATGTCAGGAGGGATGGTGGGAAACTGGTAGACTTGAGATAGGTAATACATGACCTAAAATTCCCATTAAATGTCATGTATATTTTCTAGGCCATGTTTCAGCCTTTATTCACTTTAGAGTGGACCACTTTTGGTTGTTTATGTTCCCTGGTATATTCATAGGAGGGTATAGTGTGGCATTACATCCTTATAATTTTATTGTGATCAATTTTATGTGTTTTGAAGTTGGTGGAGTTTTTGGTATCCCTCAATGAGATGTTTCTTTATCATAATGTATTAATTAAGTGGGGTTTGAGTAATATTCATGAGAAACTTACCCAAGAGTGTGATCCACTAACTTTATTGTTATTTAAATTATGGTTTTTGGTCTCCCCAATGAGACTTAGTTTGATAAACTATCTATATATCGAGATATTCAATGATCATGTGAGTGATTCCCTGGTGAGTTCCAATATGCATGACCTCTCAGATGATCTGCATTAGTAATTGCATGGATCATGGAGTGAGATCTATTAAACAAGTGTTACTTTGAATTATTGAGAATATTCATATTGATGGAAGTATATTTTACACCTCTTTGATGATTTGAATCTATTATGAGTATATTTGGAACATTTTTATTATTCCTAAGTTTCATATCCTAATTTGCATTCCTTCATGATGATGGTATGATTACTCTCTTGATTCCAATGTTTTGTTATTTTGGCGTGTCTAGGTGATTATTGTAATACACATCCCTTTATAGGATTTACCCGCACATGTCATGACTTATGTAGACAATAGGAAATTTAATGGAGTCATAGGAGGTCCTAAATTGGGTGGAGCATAGTGATCTAAATAAAACGTGGTTCATAATAGGTTTTTCACTAAACAAAAACTCCCACATTTTTATTAAATTTGAATCTTTTTTTTAGTTTGTGGTGGGGATGAATTTTGATCATTATTCCTTCTAGTACATTTTATATACTGTGATGTAGGTGTGAGGTTATAATGAATTATGGTATCAGTTATGTTTAACCTTTCAATAACATATGGGTATATGGAGATTTTTTCATGTGTACATATACCTAGGCTAAGGAATCCCATGTGTGAGATCTTCCTAA
This sequence comes from Viscum album, assembly GCA_963277665.1. Lineage (NCBI taxonomy): Eukaryota > Viridiplantae > Streptophyta > Magnoliopsida > Santalales > Viscaceae > Viscum > Viscum album. The sequence goes on along the minus strand of OY728147.1, from coordinate 735,819,198 downwards.
TCAGGGCTTCTCTCCAGCCCCATCCATATTAGAGATGGGGTTAGGGTGTAACACTATGATTCTTTCCATCCAAGAGGTCCCTTGTGGGTTAGGTCATGAAACTATCCTTTATTGATTGAGAAAATACATTTATATAACCCACACTCCTTAATCATCAAATTAAAACTGAAAAATGGAATTCTTATGTATTATAATCAATGAGGCATAATTTTGTATAAATGTGATATGAATGCAACTGGTGGACTTGAAATTATATAGCATTAGAATTCATTGGGTAATGTTTTTATCTAATGAGATAACATATATCATACATGGGGGGTTATCTTAATTAATCTATGTTATGATGTCGGAGTGGTTATCCTTAAGATATTGGTATGATTCTAGGTTTTATGTTGTTGTCACATTATCATGTTTCCTTTATGTTATCATACAATATAATGATTTGATGTTATATTTTGTGATTCTCACACCACATATATTTACTTTATATATATTTGAACTCACATATACCAATTTATATTATGATATGCATTGATAATTCCCTTACTAGTCTTTATAGGTCACCATATTCTTATTTATGTCCCCATGTTATCTCTTGTATTATTAAAAGGTCAATAAAACTTTATGGGAATGTTTTCGAGTTTTTTATAATGTATATATAGTCAATTTTAATTAATTATGTTTTATACCTATTTTTTCATTAAAACTATGCCTCATGATCCTCTAAGATTGTATTAAGCATACCACAATGTAATAAATAAAAAATTTAAGTGTATTAAAGTATAATTTTTCATATATGGTATCATATAAAAGTATAATTTTTTTTGTATTTAAATTAGAAAACCAAAGTGAAAAACATAAGTAAAAGACAAAACATATAAAAGTATCCTAAAGTTTTGGTAAATTATAGACTAAATAGTCTCCACGAAAATACATCCATGTCTACATACTACAAGTTGATATGGATTTAGATCAGTTATACCTAGTGGTAATAACAATAAAAATGTAATGTTAGGTATTGAATCAATTATCACATAGGTAATGAAAAACAAATTCTTGATGAAAACCTAGTTTGATACTCCCATGACATATTCCGTGGTAAATTGAAAATCCCCTTAAAGATTATTATTAAGGTAAATAAAATTCCCATAATATTTTACATTAGAAAATATATCATGGTTAACTAAGAAAAAGACCTAGAAATTTGCAGTTTATGGAAAAAATTTCAGTTATGAGTTACCCTTTTATTTCTTATACCCTCCCTTTTATATGTTTATTTGTTTTAAAATTCTCATACATAATTTTCCTATTATTTTATATGATTGCTAGGAATAGGAGGAGATGACTTAATTTTCTATTCCTTGATAAATGCAATGGATTTCCACATGAGATTCCCAACATGATGAGAGAAAGATTCGAATGCATCATGATAATAGTGTCAAAATTAACTCAATATTTGAATAGAAACATTACTATGGGGGAACAACTAGACACCCTATAAAATAGATAATCTTAGTTGAGTCTAATATGAGATAGAGGTATCAAACATGATGTGGATCATTTTATAAATTAATTAAGGAAAAAGGGATCAAGTCATTTCAAAACATCTTTTTCATCCTTCAATTCTCTGAGCAGAACAAGGTCATGATGGTTTCTTATTATATGGAAGAAGAAGCTGATCAGTGATGGAATTTGATCCAAAATACTATTCCTTATGAAATTATCAAAGAGAAAAAGTGTAAAAAATCACAGAATTGTATTTTAATAAATAGTTTTCTCTCACTCCCCAATATAAAATAGTGACTGATTTTTTTATCCTTAGGAAAAAGTAAAATGCATACATCAAAATTTATGAGGAAAACATAAAAATACTTTCATGATTCAACTATTCCTTTTTCATCTCCTTTGAATGTAATTTTGATTTTTTCTTTATATATTTGGTGATATATGTATGAAAATATATTTTGATTCAATATATTGATATATTTTAGGAAATTGTCTATTGTTCCCTCAAAGTCAACATAGATATTAGATTATCTCAAGGGTATCACAAATTTAAAGATAAAAAGTGTAGGATGATCTCTAATTTTTTTGGCATGATGCAAAATTCTCATAGGTTTAGGAGATTTCAAAAATCCCACTTTTCAAAATTTTTGGAAGAAGTATCCTTTGAATTTTTAAAGGGGCTATTATAAGTCTTTAAGTGTTAGAAGTAACAACACATAGATAGCGTTTTATGATGTGATAAACCCATCAATGTGATGGAATAAAGGAATGATCAAGTCAACCCGAATCCTATTTTCCAATGTTTCAAATACAAGTAATAGGGACACTATGTGAATCAATATACAATGCCATGGGTTGTCAATGATAACTAATTAAAACCACTTCCAAGGTCTAGTAAAAAAGGGAGATCACATACCATCACAACCACTATGGTAGATCCAAAAAATTATTTAGTGATAGGTATGTTGGTTATTAATTAAATTGTATCAAGTTTACTATTTTTTTATCATTCTATGAATTCCTTCATGTCACACAATTTTAGTAGAACAATTCAAACACAACCTCAAAACATTGGAGTTGAGTTACCGATGAAGATGGAAAATGGGAAAATTGTTCAATACCAATAATATAACTCATCCCTTATCATATTTTACGGAATAATTTTCTATATAACCTTATGATACATTGTTTGGTTAAATGTTTTCTATTATGGGCATGGATTTTAGTTCCTTGTATATTGAAACATTAATTTTCTATAGAATGAAATGAACCTCCATATTCAAAACAACCCTCAGATTTTGTACATGCTAAAGAGGAGGATGAATCTATATCAGTATCAACTTATAAAGCATGTATATTATTACTTTATTTTAATGTATATCTAGATCAAATAATTAAGTCTAATTAAAAGTTAATTGTTGATTATATTCCCATTATAAGTGAATTCTTTGATGTGTTTCTAGATGAACTACATGGTCATCCTCCGAGCTGAGAGATTGAGTTCTCAATTGAACTTATACTTGGTTATTTAAAAATATACAAGAATCCACATAGAATAACACCATTGAACTTGAATATCTAAATAAAATACTACTTGAGATACTATTTAGTGGGTTTATACACCCATGTGTTCACTACGGGGTGAACTAGTCCTTTTCTTTATGATGAAGGATGGGTCAATGTGATTATGAATTTATTATCACGATATCAATAAGATCATGATATATAACATTTTTTCTTAACATGTATTGATGAGTTGTTTGATAAACCATGTGGATCCCTGTACATATCTAAGGTAGATCAATAGTCAGGAAATTATCATGTAGAGGTGAAGAAATACAATACTCCAAAAAATAATTTTAAAAAAGGAATGTGTGCTACTAGCTCATACTAATTCCATTTCAACTCACTGATTCTTTATTACTCTTCATGGACTAATGAATAAATTCTTTAGGTATTGGCTTGAATTTTATTTATTGATAAAAGATATTATTTTATATTTTACAATTTTAGGAGGTTCATTAAGAAAATATGGAGGTTTTATTTATGTCCTTATATAATTAAATGATGTCTAAAAATTATTTTGAATTCATTTTTTGGATGAAGATAGAAAAATTTTGGGGGTAAGTTGTCACCAAAAAAAGGTATATTAATTAATCCTTCAAAATCTATGCAATTAAAGGATGGACCCAACCAATACATGTAATAGAAATATATGGTTCCCTTGGATTATATTGGTACTATAACAGATTTTTGAGAAACATATCACTATATTAATGGTTACTTACTAAGATAACTTAAAATAGAGACATGTTATTCTAGAGAAACGAATGTGAATATTACATTAATGATTTAATGAGAAGGATAAACATAGAACCTATGCTCACATTACCCACTATTTGGGAAGTATTTGTAATCTATAGTGATGCATCCAAAAATATAATGGTTTGTTTATCTCGAATGATGATAATATGATATTCTATGCATTAATCCAATTAAAAAACCTTGAGTAGAACTACCAAATGCATGATCTATAATTGGATTCAACACTCTTTATATTGATGATTTGGAGAAATTATCTCAAAGCAGGGAAGTATGAAAAATATATTGGTAAAAAACAACCTAATGTATATATTCAAACAAAAATAGATTACTATGCACAAATGTAAGTGGTTAAATCTAAGCATGGATTGGGATTTTTTAATCTATTTCTATATGGGGAAGGCACTCTATGATCCAGATGCTTTGAGTGTAATGGATTTTACAATACTATCCATGATGGGTATTTAAAGGGATCCAATCTGCTTTTACATGAAAGAGATAAAAATTTGAATAATAAAAGGAACTTCAGTTTATATTTATCAAATAACTACACAATAATCTATTTGTTTGAGTATAAAGGAGGACAAAAAATATGATGATGTGTTACAAAAAAAGTTATAAAATATTCAACAGTTCAATTTTTTTAACGATGTAGTTATATGTTTTGGAATCAGGATATTGTTTACACCAAATACATAGCTAAATAAGGAATTTATGGATGATTAAAATAGATCATACTTCTATATTCATCAAGGAAGCACTAAGATGTATAATTTACTGAAGCAAAATTTCATGTGGGATAGCATGAAGATGTAGATTTTAGAATATTTATCTCAATATGTGTTGTTCTAACAAGTAATCTAAAAAAATTCGTATAAGTTCATGTTGTAACCATTTCCAATAATAGTATGGAAATGGGAAAACATGACCACAAATTTCATTTCAGGGGTCCCCAAGACATAGAAATTCTATAAAACTATCTATATAAGAGTCGATCAACTCAAAAAAGTTAGTTCATTTCATTGATATCTAGGAATAATTTTCTCTTAACCCACTCACCATGATATACAAAGGGATGTGGTAAGACTACACACAGTTCCACTCTTCATTGTATCTAATCAATATTTGAGGTTTTCATTGAGGATCAAAAGAATCCTTTATAAAGAACTAGATACAAAGATATGTTTCAGTACATCTTATCAGCAGCATATAGATTGTAATACTAATATTACCATACAAACTCTATAGTAAATTTTGAGATCAAGATCAATTGATTTTCAAGGATTTTAGGATCAAAACATTCCCATAGAAGAGTTTTCATACAAAAACATCTTCCATTATTTCATTCATGTGGAACATTATCAGTATATGTATGGGAAGTGGTGTTAGAATCTGACATGTTAAGATAATGTTAGATAGAGGATACTAATGGGACATAATTTTATCTAACATGTTATGTAGATGGTTTAAACCAATCATTTTCATTTTCAATACATACAATTTCAATATATATTATATATATAGAAAATCATTAATGAGTTTTGTATTTTTATTTAAGAGTAAAAGTGTTCTTACATATATCCCTTTCTAAAATTGTAATGAGGATTTGCAAGAATAGATAGATTTATCCTTGATACATCATCACCATTTCTACCATTAATCACATTGATGTTATAAAATATTAACTACAACTACCACCTAACATATTTTAGGTATATGCTGTGTTAAAATATTCTTATTGATGAATTATATAATAGACCCCTCACATAAAAAAATCCAATGGTGTTACCCTTGTATAATGATCTTTCATTCAAGGAGAAGCTATTTAGGATCATAAATCATAGATACAATGTCCTATAAAACAATGTATCTCACCTAGTAACGGTTTTTGAGAAGAAGAACATGTTTTATGAAGCAAAATGTAAACTAGAAGAGGTGAGGTAACATAAGCACCCTCATTTGTTTTAATCTATAAAATAAATAATTGGCGATGAAATCTTTATATGTTGAGAGAATATAATGGGACAAAATTTTATAAATGGAATTACCTTTTTAATATAACAAATTTCATAATAATTAAAAAAATATATAGAAAAACATGAACTACATTAGTCATTTATGACCATTATAAGTTATATATTGTCATATTTAAAAGACAATTAAGAATCATAACCATTGGTAATATATTCATTGTACAGTAAACATTATTTTTTTAATATATGATTGGTTATGATAAAATCTAATTATAAAATAAGAATGAATCAATGGTCGCAAAAATTTGGTGTGTACCCTATGAAAACTATCTATCAGAGTATCCAATAGAAATCTAGTCAATGGTATTTTAGATTTGTGAATCCTATTATAAAATTCAACAATTATGAGATGATTGTAACCATTTATGATAGAATTTCATAATAATTGAAATCACAATCGAAACCCTGTTTTCCGAACCACCCTAAGAAATTACCACCAACACAGACCATAATATTATAGAATATGATGGTGTAGTAAGTGGTTATGAATCTAGACCCTAATAATGTGAATTTTTATATTTTTATTTTAAAAAATAATAATTAATTTTATCCATTTTAAATTTTACTTTATAAATTAATAAATAAATATTTTGATGAAAACATGAGTTTGATTTGATAAAAATAATTTTTTATTTTTTAAGAAATATACAATTTCTTCCAAGATAATCATTCTGATTAATTCAAAAATATATATTTTATTGAATTATTCTTAATTTATAATATTTATTTAAATAAAAATTATAATATAATTTTATGAATTAAATTTTATTCATCATAAGGATCTAACAAATGTTATCATCATTGAAAAAATTATTTGTCAATAAATATATATTTTGATTTAAAAGTTTAAATTATCATATTTTTATTTGAATTTTTATAGAATAGGTAGTTTTTTTATAATCTTTACATAAAAATTATCTAATAGTTAATTTTTCATAATTCTTTGAGTTGGTTAAATTTTTGGTTAAAAAATAAATATAGTATAAATATATAGTATGTATTATTACATAAAAATTTAACAAGAGTGAGGTAATAAATACTATGAATAGTAACAATGGCCAATATTATGTTTCCCTTTAAAATAATTTTTTTGAAGTTTATTGGAATGATTTAATAGACCCTAGTTGAATCCACTAAAACTATATTATATTTTCTGTTTTTAAAATTATTTCTGTATGATCATAAATCAGTTAAATTTAACCTTGTGTATTATATTGATAATTTTCATTCATTTACATTTAAAATATTGAAAACCCCTCTTATTTGATGGAAAAAAATTAAATAACCAAGGTAAGGTTTATTTTTTTATTTTGTTATCATATATAGTGAAAAGACTTGTTCTAAAAGTACTAAAGAGTTCCCTTCCCTTTTACTATAAAACCCACAAAAACTCCCATTATAATACAATAAATCCCTTTAAGCATGAATTTTATATTCCTTTACCTCTCTATATCCCTCCCAAGCTATTACTAAGATATTAATGATATGCATCCAAAATTTTAGAAGCACCCTCTCACGGTACGGGATCCTCTCATTCACCCCTTTATTTATGGACATTCTTTCTATTATGCCTTTTATATTACTATTATCTATGATGTAATGTGTTTTTAAAAAATACATATTAATTTTCTTATGAATTCCAAATTATTATCGGTTATTTCACTATTATTAAACACATCCTCGAATCTTTATGCGCCCTCATTATGCTGCGGAAAATGTCATGCGATTTTCCATTCCAAACATTTGTGTAGTGAACACCCATACACATTCCCGCTTAAGGGTAACCATCTAGATTAACAAAACCATGTTTTATAGTAAAAATTTATTTATGAATCCCAAACTCCATAACTGTAGGATTAAATTTGATGAAATACATACTTATGTTATATGATCTATTTGGAACAATTATGTATGTACCTGTTATGAATGTGATGAGTGTTTCATGAATTATATATCCATCCAAAGAATGGGTAATTCTTTTAAATAATGATATACCATGTATGTTTCATGGGATTACATCCTTATAAAACAATGTTTTTATGTCTTGGATGATATCCTTGTTATATTTTTATGATGTGTTGTTTCACATTGTCAGAACATTATAATGTTTCCTTTATGTTATTATCTTTTATCATGCATTGTTTTTCATTTTTATTATTATAACACACACCCATTTTACCATAATATACCTTTTTCCACATTTTATAGACTACCTTATTCTAAGCATTTAATTTTCATTTAATTGTATTTAAATATCACCCATTTCTTATGTATTTCTTTAGGTTATCTCATGTAGTATTTGAATATCAATTGAATTTAAAGGCATGTTGTGGAGTATTGTTATAATTTTTTTTATCCTTGTTAATGTTATTATGTTATGTAAAAAAAATTCCTACTACACTAGGACTCAAAATCTTCTAGTATTATTTTATGTTTATCATTACATAATAAACCATGAATGAAGATGTATTAAAATATGGTTTCTCGTAGTAACGTGCCTTACTTAAACATAACCAAGGATAATATTTTTAAGGAGTTCAGTTTTTAGAAATATAAAATATTAAAAACCCCAAAACATTGGTAGATTCCATGGAATTAATCATGTGAATTTTTCTGTTTTTTATTATCTTGTTATATAGCGTCCAATACCAATATTTATAAATTTACAAAAAATTGCAATTTATTTTGTTATAAAACCAACCCAAACTCCCATTAAAATTTAGTAAAAACCCTTTGATCATATTTTTACTCAACATTTAACTATATATATCTTTTTTATGGTGTTAAAAATCTCTTATAAAGTTCCTCTCACTAATTTTGAAACACCCTCTAAAATTAAAATATCATCTTCTATCTCTTTTTATTTAATGTACTTTATTTGTACTAATCCTTTAAATTTACAATTATCAATGTTGTTATGTGTTTTTTGTAACATGCCATTCAATAAAAATTTGATTCTCGGGTATTGAGAGGAAAAATTTAACTCTCATTAATCAATTTCAGTAACCATTATATACACATATTAGGCTAGTCATATTACCTCATAATTTTCCATGCTAGAAATTTTTATTATGAAGACCCATTCTCATTGACACACAATATTATTAACCTATATTGAAATATAAATCATTTATTTTTAAATTACATGTATGTAACTCACACTCCATAATGAAGTGAATAAAATTTATGAAATATTTTATTATGTTATATGTTTAATGTGGCACAATAATATATGCACTTGATATGAATGTGACAGCTAGGTCCAAAATAATATATCTATCTTATGAATTGGGTAATGTTTTTATATAATGATATTCCTTGGGTGGTTCATGTGTGATCTTCCTAAGAACACTATGTCATGATGTATTAGTCGTTGGACTTGACTTATGTATCTGATTTCATTATTTATGTTTTTTCCACATTCTGATGATTCTTTTATGTTATAACATTATAGAATTCCTAAATATTAATTATTATGATTTTCACCCCACTTATGTTACCTTGATATTCCTCACGACTTTCTTGCACTAATTTACATAATACAATGCTTTGAATATTCCCCTTGTAAGATTTATTCATCACCCCTTTGTTATATATTTCACTAGGTTATCTCATATAGTATTTGAATGAAAATTGAGTTTTAAGGGAATGTTGTGGAGTTTTTTATTAATTTTTGTTGTATCCATGGTAATGTTATTATGTTATAAACCTAATTTCACAAATAAACTAGGCCTCACATTGTTCATAGATTATAGTATGTGTACTTATATCTAATAAGTAATGAAATAATTTGTTTTAAAGACATGGATTGTACTAGAATTTGAATTAAACTTCATTTTAGTATAATTTCATTTTTAAGAATATAAGCACCTTCTTATAAAGAGTTTTTTTATTGATATTTAAACATTTATATTAAAAAATTCTTTTATTTATGGAAATTTATTCATCATAAATGGATATTATATTTGTAATAAGGAAGTTCAAATTGAGTAAATAGGTCTCCTTTATTTTTTTCATTATGAATACAAACCATGGAATATATTTGTCACCTTAGTAAGGGTAATCGTGTAATAAAAGATAAAAATAATGTGGCAGGGATTTAAATCTCTATATAACACCTAACTAATTTCTATTGAATTATTTTAGTTAAAAATACAAATCTATTATTCTGAGATTTGGAAACTCAATTTCATTTATCTTTTATAATTTCCATAATAATGTTTTATATACAAAATAATTAATTAATTTCACTCTCATTATTTTAATATAAAAAATATTTTTTCATTAGGATTAAAGAGGTTATTTTTTGTTCTAAATGGTTATATATAATACTAATTTATTTTTTTCTCATTATGATTTATTATAATTGTTTTTTTATTGAATAGTTAACTTAAATTATTATACAGAACCAATAGATTAGTAGTTGGAGTAATTTAATAATAAAAAAATTATTTTAAAAATTATTTAATGTTTTCCAATTTGGCTGAATATTTTTATTCCATGAGTTTTTTAGATATATATTACATAATTTTAATTATCTAAAATTATTTATTATAATTACAATTCTATCTTGTTGTGTTTAAATTCAAACAATTTAAATAGTTCAAAAAATTACTTTGATGGTATATCATGATAAATAATATATTATAACATCAATTAAAAGTGATAAAAATATTATATTTATCCATGTGAATTGGATATGTTCAATAATGTCAACCAAATTACACTTATGTAATTCATGTTAGTTAAATTTATCATTTATTACTCCTAAAAATTAAACAACATTGATAACACATTAATCAACAAAAGGGTTATCCGTGGTATAATATAAGAGATAATGGTTAAAAAATCACCTAAACGTGAATATATATTATTTTGTGAGATAATTTAAACATATATTCATCCTGTATTCAAAATATATCAATTAGGAACCACATTGAAATTAATGTTAATTTATATTAATATAATACTTTATGTAATTCCAATGTTTCCTCTCTACTCAATTATATAAAGACATCATATGTCCTTTATTTCTCAGAATTAATGACCTATTTGGAAAACAACCATTCAAATAATAAATTATTAACTTCCATATAAATATTATATAGGTTCTTTTATTCCTAAATTACAATTCCTAGGATCCATAAGGAGATATCCCTAGGATGTTCATCAAAGGGTATGTAATCATATTAACCGAGCATTTAAATTTACATCTTCTTATAAATAAATAATTTATTACCAAAATATTATAAAATAATAACAATAGAATAAAAAATATACTGATATTTTACATCATAAAGTTAATAGTGTTCTTCTTCTCCTTTTTCAATTAAATGGGAGATGAATGTAACATGTGTGTGCACATGTGGACTACCACCTCCACGAAGCGATATGATTTATTATCCAATACTACCTAACATGTTGATTAATTGTGATCAATTTAATAAACTTAAATGATACTTATGATATTGTTTTAGTTATTTAAATGTGATTTATTATATAAATTTCTTTCATTTCATCCATCGAAAAATGGAAACATCACTCATGCATACGTACAAACTACCATCTTTACAATGTGATGTAATTAATTTACCATCATTGATTGACATGAAAAATTAAAAATGTGTACATAATAATTAAATATTATACTCATAACATGATTATAGTTTTAGAAATTATGGAATCATTATCAAAGTATAAGGACTAGGAATGTGAAACAGATATGTGCATGAAAAAAATGTAGTTATTACATGGAAGAGTAAATTTAATACTGAATTTTTAATAAATATGAGAGATGATAAAATATTTAAAACATATATGGTATAATAGATATATATTATTATCTTGTAATAATGTATTTATAAAAAACATGTGTTCTTTTTACAGGGGGTTTGAATGAACATGCTGAAAAAGGGGATTTAACATAAGGGTTTCTCGTCTCATTATTATATCTGGGAGACATATGTCATATTCACAACCGATTTATTTTATGTGTCTGTACACTTCCCATTAATATAAATTATAAAGATTCTTATAAAAAATTATATTTATTTAAAAATACATCAACGTCCCACTGTTTCATGATGCTTTGATTTATATATTTAATGGGCAGAATGGGATTATGTTATTAAAAAATTTATTTTTAGGATTATCTATTCTAAATTAAAAAAGATGAAATTATTTGGTTGTTATACTCTAAACCTCATTTATTTTATTCTCATATATTTATTCATATAATTTATATTTTCTAGAACCACTTTTATCACTTTGGTAAATTAAATTATAAATAATATATTTTTAAATAAAATATGACCTTATTTCCTCTTTCAGAGATGAAATATTTTTTTGTGCCTATACACATAAAAATTGTATTCTTATTGTTCCAAACTGTACTATAATTTTATTTAAAAGAAAATTTGATTAAATTTTAGTTTATTTTGAAATTTATAAAAATAAATCTATATAAATATATGTTTTTCGAAACAAGTCATTGTTTGACTTGTTCAGATGTGTTAATGGAATAATATTTCTTAACATATATTAAATCAATGGATTTTGAAGCTATATTTATTTTACATTGATTTCATGATTTCATTATAAGATTCCTTTATTATTTTCAATGGTAATTATATTCCCAATATTTTTGTAATTTTGAGATAAATGTTTCCCAATATAAATGGATATGATTTCATATTTATTTTAGAAATGCATGTAGAATAATTTAAAAGGTATTTTAAATCTATGAAAACATAATTTAACTACTATTATGTTTCACTAGTAATATGATCTTATGATTCTATATAATTTCATTATGACTGATGATGATGATTAATTTATGAACCCTCTTTCTATCTAATAGACTAATTATGTTGTAATAAGATGTTTATGAACTCAGTATTCTTTCCATGGGTTATGATATCATGAATTGATGAATTTTTTATGATATTATGAAACATATACATATTTATATTATTATGTAATAGGTTGTTCCATTATAGCTTCCAAATTCAATGGGTAAATCCTTATATCTCATGAGGTAATTATAGGAAATGAGTTTTTGTGCTTGGTCAGTTATGGGAAAGAGGCATGTATGTCTGATCCACTATGATATGAGAACAGAGTTTTGATTCTTATTTTACTATGATATGGGAAAATTTTGATTATTCCTGATCCACTATGATATTAAAAATAGGTGTCAATACATTAACCAATATGATACCAGGGTCTCACAAATTTACCTTTACTTATGATATGGTTTATATTTCTATGATGGTTCCACACTCTTATGACATATTCTTTTTTTTATTATTTGAACTCATGTTTCAGGATTTATTTATGATGATTCCTTTCTCTAATGATTCATGTAATTTCAAATGATAATATTTTATTTCATGACTCATTTCATAATATATGATAGATTTGGTATAACATTTTTATGTTATGATTGTGATCTCATTATCTTATGCTTATCACATGATTTCATATGATCATTGATAGATATTTCTGATGTTATCCCTTACATATCAAACAATCCCACCCATTATAATATTTATATTCCATATTTTATGAATAAAGGTTTTATTTTTGTTATCTCAGAGAGAATAAAATTAGGTTAGATATTAAAGATAGTTTATAAAATATGTTGTTTGTGTATATTATCCCTAGTAATACTAAACTGTTTATAGTTATGGGGTGTGTAATGTTGTTAGATGTATTAAATATTAATATAATTTTTTGTAATATTTATGAAATAAAATTTTGGGTTCCTATAGGAATCAACTGGATAGTTGAATAATTTGGAAAACTATGATGCAACCATAGAAATTGCATCTACTAAAAACAATAGGCTATTTAAAAATAATAATTGTTCATACTAAACTTACAAAGAGCTATAAATTTCAAAAAAAACACTATTTTTTTGAAATTTTCAATGAAAAAATACCCTCAAATATACAAGTTTAATTAAAGGTAATAAAAATTGACAAATAATTTTAAAATAAAATAATGGGTGTCACACATGTAATAATAAACTCTTCATCAGATGACTTACCGTCCCCAAGAAGTTTTATGAGACTCTCATTCAAGGAACGGTACTTAACTAAATCCCCAATTCATATCTAATTCTCTAATTTGATAATTAAATAATCTCTATATCCATAATAAAAAAATTTAACATGACACATAAATAAAAAATACCCTAATTTACTAATATCTAGGAGACCCATTAAAAACTTATAGGTCAATGTGTATCCAAAATATATGCATATATCCAATGTGAACCTCCAAAAAAATAATATGAAACATTGATCTCTACATGAAACTAATACCAAGACATGAGAACATACCTATGAATCCATGATTACCATAAAATAATTTTTTAAAACTATGTTCTATAGTACCCAACCTAATATAATTCTACTAAGGTAGATTTATTAATATCATTCACCTATTATTTCTTGATTATTAAAATATTCTCATGGCATAATACCTTTTCTAGGAAAACAATTATTTTAAATATCTACATGTCCACATGTTTTAAAAACACATCATCTTGTAAAAAAATTATTCATAAAATTTACCTTGAGAAAAATGTTTTGAGTCTACTTTTTAAGAAAGTAACTATTTCTAGGTTACCACCACATTTTGAATTTTATTCCAATTTACTTTTTAATATAAAAAATTTAATTAGTCCTGACATTTCATAACTGCTTGCATATTAAATCTAGAAGAAATTGGATGGTTTTACCCCAAGTTCCATCTCAATACAAATTTTAAAACTAATATTTCTAAAAAATCATAAACACCCAATTATTTATTATATAAACTTGTATAGAAATTGAATCAAAAACATAATTAAATTTAGAATATAAGGTAAAAAACATTTACTATGAGATTCACATTTTTAAAAAATAAAACAATGGTCCAATTGGAAAAGTAACATTTTTTTACTAAAACATAATCTCATCAATATTATGACTAAACTATTTCATCACCTATCTCTTATTACTAAATAAAATTATTGGGTTCTCATAACTATTCATATATTGGTATACATCACACATTATTTCGTATATCTGATGACTACAAACATATATAATTATAGAAAGGACTATATACATATATATAACATGTTTTGTAAATTATATAAATATAAAAAAAGTAAAATTTTCATTTTTGGGTCAATAAACAAGAAAAAAATAGCATTATCAGTTGATATTATTAACAAAATACAATAACATACACAATTAAAACTAAAATGGAAATAAATGAAATGATTAGTGATAAAATTCCAATGTGTATTTCATGGGAAATACAAATTAATAAATAATATGTATTGAAGATATATTTTTTTGATGTATAAAACTAAACAAGAATGGGTCTCTCTATTAATAAGTAAATAGACAAAATATAATCAATAAAATCAATTTTTATCTAATATTAGAATAGTCTTCACCAAAGGATAAATATCAATAAACCATTTGAAAAAAATACATAGAAAAATATTTTTCACCCATTATTATTTATACCAATTAAAAAGGGTTAAAATATATTCCATATATACATTTTTTACACCAATGTAGTCAGTTTTTATGTGAGAATGTAATTTTGAATTGAATCAAAATATTTCTCTAAGTGATTTCCATCCCAAATAATATTTAAGAAGGGGAAAAGTTTGTACCCCTACCTTGTTAAATTTATTTATAATAAGTTTTCCTAAATTAAATTTTTTTAATAAAACAAAATAAATTCCACAATATTATTGGATGATAATATTTTTTGTTTAAATCCTTTTTTAAATAGGTTATCATGTTTGATGTGTTATTTTAAATAAAATTGATGTAATAAATTAAATGTTTCCAATATGGTGGATAATTAGATTTATTTAAAAAATATTGGAAAATTATAAATATTATCATAATTAAGTAATTTTAGCTTCAAATTTCTTATGTAATCCTAAAAAATAAATTATTTTTTCGCTCATTACTATTTTGGCATGATTTGTTATCCTTGTATTGAAGTAGAGTCATCCAATTTCCACCACCTATGAATTGGGTGGTGATATAAATAATTATAGTGTAACCTATAATGTACATATAATTGATAAATATATATAATTATTCATCCATATTACCCTATCCAAATAATATATTAACTTCATGGTATGATATCTCTATAAATCTAAAACTATCATCTGACATTCCTAATGCTCTAAAAACTGACTGAATAAATCATTATATACCTATAGAAAATTGTTACATAATGTATTGTGTACAAGACAACTAAATTTACTTTATGGTATGAAGTATTAGGGAGAATATTTCCATCAGACTATTTAGATACAAATATTTATATAGAACATAGTTATTTCATTATAGTATTCTAAAATATGATATTTTATAATATTCATTAGAGTAAAATAAACAAAATTTTCTCCAGTCTTCTAGGATCCAAAATGTGATTCAAACATCATTATGATTCCTTATACTATCTCCTTATAAACAAAAAATATATACCCTCATTCTTCATTATCTTTAAGAATACAAAATATAATTATAATGTGTTATAAAAATAACTATGTCCATCAAATAGATATCTTCTCAATATTAACTTTAAGAAATAAATATAATATATATATAAAGAAATTTATTGTTTCGTTAACTTCACATCATATATAAATTTCATTTACAAATACTTTGATAGATTCATGACACTACACCATCAAATTGACTATTGATTTTGAGAGGTATCAATCCCTCGATAAGAATCTAATTATATAGGAAAAAGAAATTCCATCCATGAGAACTTCTCATCCATGAATATTTGAGATGAGCCAAAAAGACATATTTATTATCTCTAATATATTATTTTACCAACTTAGATATCATATAACACCATTCCTTAGTAATTACATATATAATGAAATAACTTTAATAAACATGTTCTCAAGGATGTTCCTTACATTGTTTCATCGTATGATGGTCTCATCTAAACATTAACTCAAAAAAACAATTCCAACACTTCAGGTATGGAATATTAATTACAGTTCATGAAATTGATATCCTTAATTTTGATATAATTAAAAATGACGATTCATTGTATATTCATTAAACATTTACAATAAATTGATATTTGAATTCCTAGAATTCATCTCCCTAACATTCCCAAGAAAATACATCTCACCTAGTATAATTGTTAGAAATAATATTTTCAAAAATCATTATTATTAAAAATTGTATTTATTTTAGAAAAATCATTAATAAACAAGAAAAATATTATTTTCATAATTAAATCAATCCACCTTTTCACATCAACAACGTTATTTGAATTTAATAAGAAAATATGGGATATATGTGCCCTTTTCTCCCCCTTAGGCATAATAAAACTAAAAAAAGTGGAATTATGTTATTAGGATTGAACCTTCCTCTATCTATATTGGTGATTTTAAGAATATTATTTCTATTAACATGGGAGTGACATCTTCACCATCAAATGACCTGATATTTTTCTTCCCTTTTGGATTTACTCTCTCCTTTACAAAGAAACAATTATTTCATTCTTCTCTAGGGATAACAATGGATGTATTGAAAAAATAAATTGGTAACATAGAAAATATTAGTTAAATTTATTTGGGAAATCAAACTAATGACCATCAATAAAAAATTATCTATATGAAATTCATAAAGAAATATATTTGGGAATAAAAAAAATATTTATATAGAAATAGAAGTGCCAATAAATCAATCATATAATATTTCTGAAAAATATTTATATTAATCAAGGGTAATCAATCAAAAAGTCAATATATTCTATAAATGATCCTCAACCTGAAATATATTCTATAATATTCTCTTATATTGTATACATAATGAATAATATCCAGAACAAAATATCATCAACTACTCCAAGTACAAATATGGGAATAGGTTTTTCAACTCATACCATAAAATTTAAGAGGGGAAGGTTAGCCCATTTAGAACAACCATTGATTTAAAAGATTTTTATATTTTAATTTAATCATCTTCATCACATTGTGTCCAACCTTTTGGTTAATACCCAATTATTTATTAGACAAATTAATAGTACATTGATGTGATCCATTGTTAATTATCCACTATCATTGTATCCTTACCCCCCCCCCAATATTTTTCAAGGATCTAGTGGTTCTATCAATGTATCGACAAATATAATCACATTCATTTTATTTTAGTTATCAATGTCACCATGAAAAATCTATTAATTACTTATTCAAACTAGATTGCTCATTTTTAACCTTAAAAATAGTTTAGTAACTCTTTGAGTGACCAGATTGTTCTTTTTTTGATTCATAGAGTGATTAGGTTATTCCCCTTAATTTTCCTCATCAATATCAATTAATAAATCTTCAAAACTAAACAAAATTTCTATTTTACAGTATTTATATAATTTAAAAATAAACATTATCTATGTGTAAAATGTTTTAAGAATACTGTTTGGATTGTTCAAACATCAGAAGTCTCTTTAAGTGCACTAATATTGGTAAAAAATTCATTTTTTAATTGAATTACAATATTTTATTATTATTCATGTATTTTACTACCAAAATTATATACTTATTATTCTTTAGTTATTATTAATAACCCCATAATTAGTGATTTTTTTGAGATATT
Source organism: Viscum album (assembly GCA_963277665.1). NCBI lineage: Eukaryota > Viridiplantae > Streptophyta > Magnoliopsida > Santalales > Viscaceae > Viscum > Viscum album. Next base: position 735,800,690 of record OY728147.1, on the reverse strand, counting down.
GAAACATCTGTATAAAAAGTACTCAAATAAAATTTCAAGTGTTGTTTCTCGTTAGTGAAACTATTTTTCTTCAATAGAGATATCAATAGAGTCTTGTAACACACCTACTTTTATATATTTATTCTTTATCAATTGATTTTTTTTGTTATGAGGATGTGGTGTAATTTTTTGAGTTTTAGAGATCAATATATGAATCATAGATGGATTTTTTTGAAAAAAAATTTAGCATGGTTTGGTAAAACCTTGGATATTATCTTTGTAAATGTGCATGGAAAATTTAGTCTTCAAAGATTATTCATCATTTCCAAATTTTATTGGGTCTTTTAATATTTCTTTTATATGCTCAACCCAACAACATGAAAAGTAGATCATATACTAATGTTGTTGGAAATAATGATAGTAAGAGTAAGGAATATTACTTGAATACAATGCTGTCATAATTCTTTTCTATTCAATTTTGGATTGGGGATATTTGAGGTAATGATCATGTGGATCTTGAGTTAGTTTCTTTATTGGGATCATTTCTTTCCTTTTGAATTTTTTTGTCTCAAGGTATTAAATGGGGTTGTTTTTATTTTTTGGCATTACTGTATACTTTTCTAGATATGTTATTTAAGTTTTTTCTTTTTTTACTCATAATTAATATTCATATATTATCATTTTATTTGTTTTTATAAATATGCCACATATAAGGGTAAATATTACCTTAATTATAATATCACCCCAAGAAATTTATTTACCACCTTTTTTTAGGTAGAGGAACTTACTATTATTGTCATTATGATCTTATTCATGGTGATGGGTGGGGTTGAGATATTAAAAATAGTATCAGAAAGTCAAGAAAACTCTCACTAAATGGGATATTTTCATATTTTAACTATTAATTATGGCCAATTAAATTGACCTGGTCTTATTTTTTAGGGAGTTCAAAATTTTTTACATTGTGATAATATTTTTTTTGGAATTGAATTGGTAGCTATAATTAAACCCTCGTGTTGAACAGACTGTTAAGTGAGTAACTTTCATATATCATAATTTATTTTCTCATGATTTCAAATAATAAGGGATCAAAAATTTGGAAAAATATTGTTATCAATGAAAATGGGTCAAAATTAATTATTATTAGTTAGATCTAATTCTTTTGGGTTTCTTTAAATAAACCAAAATTAGATATATTCTTATAAAATGCTTTCCCAGAAAACTGCTATAGACCACCAAATAAAAGAGAAGTTGAATTTTATTCATACAACTCTTAGGAAAGATAAATTTTTATTTCCTTAATATAGAATACACTGAATGAACTTTGTAACCTAATGGTTTAGATGAATTATTTTTAAATCAAGGGTTTCATTATAAAAAATACATTGGTTTTGGATAACCAAATTTTAATTTTAGAAATTGTTTTATGGGAATCATTGAAAATGTATTAACTATCATTACCCAAATCAATTTGTTATTGATAAGTTTAGTGATATTTGAGTTGATGTTCTGTTTGATCTGTTAAATGAAATAATGTGGCTCTCTAACATTGAAATCTAATTAGTATATCACTCACTCTTGTTCAAGAAGGTAGTTAATGCAAATATGAACATTAAAAGTTGTTGCTTTGTTCTTATAAATTTAACATCTAACTTTATGGAACCGGTGGACCGTAACATTCATATATACCATGTGGAACCTTATCATCATGGCCTATTAGGTTATTAATAGTGCTTTGTTTTTTATTTATCATATCTTGTATCCATAAAAACAATATTTACAGAAAAATATTTGTAATGATCAATTTGGTGGGAGATTTCACAAGTTTAAAGTTTTATAATATAGTGGCTAATGAATAATAGTATAATTGAAAACTAGTGAGTGTAATCACATCCATGTATTTAGATTCATCCATGTGTGATGACATTGTATATTTTTATTTTTGGTGACTTTCATTCCATTCATGGGTGAACACGTCCTCAAAAATATCTTTATGAACCTTATTTTCTTTCTATTATACTGGGTGTCAATTGTGGGAAGGCATTTTATGGGTGAACAAAAATGAAAATTCCATACATCATTTTTCATGATCTAATTAGGGTTCCTACACCATGAGAGTACTAGTTTGTTTAGGATTATAATTACTCAAAGTGGGATATCCATCCATGTATTGAAAAAGTTTATGGAACTTATATAAATTTATAATATATTTTTTAACTAAATTTACTAAGATGATATGGAATAATGATTCCATTTATGTTATTTTTTATTGGCTCACTAAGTATTCATATTTCATTTCATTCCAAGTGACTGATTTTGTTTATGATCTAGAAATGTGTTTTTTTTAAGTGGTTATGTTTTATAGTGTATCAGTTTATATTGTCTCTAAAAGAGTACCTAGATATAATTTATGGTTTTAGAGGTCATTTTAATAACCATGGGGAACCCTATTTTCCACAATTCCAAGACACCATCCTCAAATGGATGAGTAGTGGAGTCTTAAAATTCAATCACTAGAATACATGCCTTGAGAATATATGAGATATATACGTGTTACCTTAGAATACCATTTTCCATTAATATAATTTTCATATAAAACCAATAATTATGTGATGATTAATTTGGGAACATTTGAATAATTTTATGCTTTTAAAATATAAATATCAACATCTATATGTGGTGGTTTGGGAAACATGTTTTCATAAACCTTGTATAATATAAGATATTATTGATAATATTTGATTGATAATTAAAGGAATGGAAATTTTTCAAATCCATTAGGAAACATTTAAATATTGATATTTGTGTCCACTGTCTTTCGTAACGTCTTGGATTTTATGTGTATTATTTTTAGATATTATATGGATTATTTTTCAGTCCAATAATTGAGTTGGTGTGTGATTCCAAATCCTAGTGATCCCTAAACTAATGTTTCAAAAATATTAAAATGTTAAATGGCACACATGCATGGTTTTCTGGAAAAAGATAAATAAAACCAAATATTGTTCCTAGATCTGAAACATGAAAGCATAATTGTTTCTAGAATAGAGTCATTTCCTTAGGCACAACCTAATAGTTGTTATCACAGGTCATTTGTTATGAATCTGTCATGGGGGTAAAAATGAATAAAATAATTTAATTATTTTATTGACATAGAGATACAGTGACTTGTGTCTTTGTATAAATTCTTATTTCAAAATTACTATCTTAGTCGCAAAACCCTGAAACCTTTATTGGATTGTGGAAATAGATCTCTGGGAATCCTTTCTAATGAAGGATGAAGGATCGTGGATCGACGATTGATGCACATTTATTTTGAAGGATCTATCTAATTAAATCAGCACAACTTTAGTATTCATCATCAATCGATCCAAATTAACATACGAAATTTGTTTCAATTTCTTAATTCCCTTATTCTTAATCTCTACTACAATCACAAATCAATCGACAATCATATTGGTTTACTGAGCGATCACCTTGTAGGATGGGTTTAATTTTGTGGTTTATTTGGGAGAATTTATAAGAATATATTCATTTTTTAACATATTTACTAGAATAGAGATTGACATGAACATCGATCGAGTTTCTTTCCCCTCATTTTCTTTTTTCTTATTCTCCCCCGATTTATCATTCAGCACGCTCATTCTTCATTTGTCCCACAACTCATCATTTTCCACTCAATCGATCATTGTGCACCCATTTCATACCTCAATGATATGATATCATAGATCAGTGGTAGACAAAACATGATAGAGGTATGATTATGAATATAGTGTGAATTAGATGATAGATTATTCCTAAAATCAAGTTCATCAGTGTTCTTCGATGCATGATTTAGAACATTGATTTGATCTATTTTGTTAGAAGACATGATGATAGGAGACGTTGTTTGATGCTAGAAGTCCTGGATGACCTTCGATCATCAATTTCATGGATACATGATTGTCAAATCAAAAGCAAATCACCAGTTGAGATGCGCAAATAATGAACAGTGGTTCTAGAAAATCTCATGAAGACGACGTGTACTCTGAGACTACACAACATGTGGGCACCATGGCTGATACACTAGGGTTTTGGCATATGTTAAGGATAAAATATCATGTGACCCCTATCATAGGGTATGTGAACCTCCAGAGAGAACATTAAATGTACTCTAGAGAGTACAAGAATACTTTTAAACAGTACATAACCAGATGTCATGTCGTTGACATAGACACACACACGACATGGTGTAAACAGAGTGGTACATGAACACGTATTTGGTAAAAAAACATGGATAAGAGACACGAGTAGGGAACCATGAGTGTATAAACTCTATGAACCCATTATATAAACCATTTATTTTGAGACTACAAGTCACATGAGGATTTCCACACAGGAAATACTAGGGATAGTATAACATTCCATGTACCCCCTAAGGCACACCGTATACATCCAAAAAAGAGTGCTTCAGCCTGTTCGTTTTCCTAGTTTGGTACATTATAAGATTATTTTGTTCCCTTTGTCCTTTTCTTGAGGGTAATGTACAGAATTACATACAAATCACTGTATTTTAATCCCTTCTAGAGGCTGAGTCTCAGATATAATTTTCATGTCCCTCTATGAGAATGGAGTTTGATCCTCGATCATCCCTAGTAGAGTTTGTGGAATCATCTAAACCTCCCTAAGTAGGATTTGGATATTATAACTAGGGGGATGCATTATTAGGGTTTGTGTAATCATTATCATAAGAAACCTTATGTTTTAGGTTGATCCGGATTGGGTTCATCGTGTCGCCCAGCGGTTCGGTGCATGAACCCCTATCTGTGAATCAATGATGATCTAGATTGGGTTTGTGGTGTCCCCTAGCGGTCTTGGGTGTGACCCCCTATATTTTTATCATAGAAATATTATACCAATACATTCTATTTGGGTGAGGCCTAAATGAGTTATACCTCTTATTTTAGTGTTTCTGAAGTTGGCACGACTCGTGGAGTGAGTTTTCCCAGAACGAGTGTTGTTTCGAGAAGAATCCCATGGTTGGCAGTTGGTTATGCCCACCTGATGGCATGGCGTCTCTGTTGAGTATATATGTATTTTTTTCATAAAATTTTTATCTTATATATATATATATATTATTTCATTTTATTTTGAGTTTACTTAGTTAGTTCTACATGTTTAATTTTTCTTGGGTTTCCTACTATGTATTATTATACTCACCCTTGCATGGGATTATCCTACACATGGTGTGTCTTGGGAAGAAGATAGCCATTTTTATAGTGTCTTAAGAGGATAGGTAGTGGTTTGATCATAGATATATCTTGACATACTGAGGTATTTACCTGAAGTGTACTTTTGACTTAGTCCTCATCCTTGGAGTAGGTTGGACTCTTTTTAGTTTTGTATGGGATTGTTTTTTCTCCTTTTCTTATTACAATACTCTCACTGTTGTACTCTATTGTGGGGTCTTAAATTTTTTCATGAATAATTTATGTTTTTTTACATTTCATCATTTTTTGGCATGAATATGTGTGTTTGTATAGGTACTTTAAGTAATTTACCCCCATTTGTTAGAAATGACTACTCAGCACTGGTTTCCATCCCCTGACCTATTGGAGGTGATCTAGGGGTATTCTTTGAATGAGAACCCATGGGATGGGTTGTGACATAATTTTATCATAGGTGGTCGGTTCTCCTATAGGACCTATGTCCATATGGTTGCTTTGGGGGAACATTGTTATGTTTTTTGAGTTCGTATTTCATGCTAGGGACTCTTGTGTTAGTGTGGTGTCCTACATATCCATAAACATGTTCTCCCATAACCTTCTTTTCAACTTGATACTTGAGAACACTAATTGGAGGGAAAGTAATGGTACATATATCATGTAGCAATGGGTTGAGGTTTACAGTTACTTTTTTAGTCATCTCTCTAGATAAACACTTTTTATGGTGGTACATCTTGTTTTATTTCTGGATGTCTCCATAAAGACAACCAACTTGGATTCCACCAACTGACTAGGAGGATGATCTGACTAGTTAAAAGGCATTGGTACACGTGCCTATACAAGAGATAGAAGATACAGGTGGTTTACCATATATACCCCCACCTGTCGAGTAGTAACTACTACCATCAATCCCATCAGTGTATACATATAATAAGAGTGTGTTTCATGAGTTTCGTAGGTAGTGACCTCCCAGGTTTCTTGGTGAGCTAGACCCCTAGATGGTAGAATATTGTCTAGAGGCATTCACCCATTTGTTTCCTTGTTAGGACACTTTCTGATCAGATCACATTCTTTTTAGTGAGTCTTTATCCGGACAATAAATGGAGATGGTGGAGCTTTGTGACTCATTACCATGATGAAACAACTATCTCCTAGATATATTTCAAGAATATCTTCATAAAAAAGTTATATCTAACCACATTATGATTGGTACGCTTACATGAACTCCTCTATCTAAAATAAGGTAGTATGAACATGTTATAGTGTTCAGCAATGATTAATGATTTCTTACATTACTAATTAGATTTGATACAATACTAGTTGTTAAAGGCTAAGACCTTTGAGTATGTATTGCACTAGGACATCAGGGAATAGTTGATATCTCTTATCATTTATATAAATTATGCAGTACCAGAGCGATTTCTCTTGGTACAATGTTTTCTGGAAGAGCAGAAACTAGTCATGGGAGCTAATAGTGGGAATATAGTAGCTGAGAACTTCACAGTAGGTAACTGATGGTAGTCACAAGGATCCAATCAAGTCAAGCGCATCATGAGGAGATTCTAGGACTCATTGACACCATTTTAGGGTTCCCAGGGATACTCAAATTAGCCAAGTGATGAGTGGTGTATCTCTTAAGACGATCGGGGAAATATGGTATGGGATTTCTCGACCCATCATATCGATTTTTGGGTGATGGTCAGGTGAATTTCTAGAAATATATAGAGATAAAATCAGGGTAGTTATTAGGGTAGGATATATAGTAGGGGGCTATTAGTGAAGAAGTATTTGTATGGAGGTTTGACCTACTTCCACCACCACTCTCAGGTGGTCCATGCCAGTCTTGGGAAGCTAGTGGACATGACTGAGGCCACCTATAGGCTATGTATAACTATGATCCTAAGGATCTAGGGATGATACTAGGTACGATATATGTCTTTTCCACCATTGTTGCAATTATAATAGAGAAATTTATAATTCATTATTTTCTTAACAAAAATATTGTTGAGGAATCATAGATTCTTATTGAAACATCCACTCGACTATTATACTTGCAGACTCCTACTAAAAGATACTCTATGATCACACAGTTGTGTTGACAGTGTGGAATGACTCTTTGAGGTGATATTTTCGGTTGGATTCTCTGGGTACTGGCATCAATGCATTACGATGTAATTTTTTGTATGGATGGGGTATCAACAATTAAACATTATATTAACTGATTTAGGGAAATATTTTGGTGTATATGTAGTTATAGGACAAATTATTCATTTTTTGTTGAAATATAAATAGAGAATTTATAGGAAGAACTCACTCATATAAGTTTTTATTGGATTACGCATCAGTTGGATTTCCTTACCATTGGTGCATTAGATGTTATAAGTCCCTAGTTTCCTATAGTGGTCGTGGATTATGAGGATATTGTTCTTGATGATGTCCTATTTTTAATTCACCATAGTGAGATATAATTATATATTGATCTACATCTTGGGATGACACAGATATCAACATCTTCATATAGGATAGCTTTCATAGAGCTTCATGAGATGAGGGTGAAGTTGGAAGACTTGCAGAATAAGGGATTCATTAGACCCATTGTAAACCCTGGGCAACCCCAATATTGTTTTCCATGAAGGCACACGTGAGATTTAGGTTATGTGTAGATTTTTGGTGCATAAGCTTGGTGAATGTGAACAAAAGTATCCTCAATTGAGTATCAATTACCTCTTTGATCAGTTAAAAGGGGTGTGATGGTTCTGAAAGATTGTTCTCTGATCAGGTTATCAACTGTTATGGGTACAAGATGAGGATATACCCATGATGGTCTACAGATGTCATTTTTGTCATTATGAGTACTTAGGATGCCATTTGGCATGAAAACTTTTCCACCACTGTTCATGGGAGTTGTGAAACAGACATTTCAAACATTCCTAGACCAGTTCCTGGTGGTCTCCATCAATGAGAACCTAGATTATTTGGAATTCGAATAGGATTACGTGAAACACATTAGGATATTCCTAGAAACACTCTATGAGAAAAACATGTATGAGAAACTATCAAAGTTCTAGTTTTTGATTTAATAGTTTTTTTTTCTGGGACACACCATCTGAAAGGCTATAGTTGCAATAGATCTAGAAAATTTTGAGGCGGTGCTTGCTTCGGAGCCACCCTATAGTGTTAGCATGGTGTGGAATTTCCTTGGATTGTAAGGTTACTATCATAGATTTTTACCTGAATTCTCTAGTGTTGTAGAACCCATTAACACATTGAAATAAAATGAAAAACATATTGTGTGAATGGAAATGTGACAGTAATTATTTTAAGAGCTCATGTAGAGTTTTGTGTGTTCTCCCATATTGAGGTTATCAGAGGAAGGTGTCGAGTATGGGGTATTCTAAACATCATCAAGAACTATGCTTGGTTTTGACTTAATTTAGAGTCCAGTGATGATTGACTATGTTTTGAGCTATTAGATAACGCAAGAGTAGAGTTATTTGACCCATGATCTTGAGTAAGTAGTGGTAGTCTTCGCTTTGAAGATGTGGTGACACTACCTGATGGGTGAGGTTTTTTTTTATCAAATATTACCTCGTGATTATCAAGTATATATTCTCTCAAAATGATATTGACTTGAGACCGTGGTGGTGGTTATAGTCCCTCCAAGACTATGAATTTGATATTTTTTTATACTTTTGGGAAGGGGAACATGGTGGAAGATGATCTTAGGAGGAGATCTAATTCACATTTTCTGAACAATGGGTCAAGGAATTTGGTCTCACTACAGTTATCCTTTTTGAATGGAGATAAATAATATTACCTCTAGTCAATGGTTATCACCCCTCTACTTTTACAACAAGTCAGGGAGGCACAACATGGGGATACATACTACGATACCCTATGTTCTCAGATACCCACATATCATGCTCCTGATTGATATTAAAAATCCAGGGAGAACATAATTCCATTTAGAGGATGCATGATTGTAACAGTGATGTTGCAGGAGGAGGTTCAGAGTGATTTTCATATGTCACCTTTGAAATTACATCCAGGTGTGGAGAAGGTGTACCAAGACCTTCGATGTGAGTTTTAGGGGCCATGAATGAAGAAAGGAGTTGTGGAGTTTGTTTCTCGGTGCCTTACTTATCAGCGAGTTTCGGTTGAGAACCATGTTCCAGAAGGATTTGATCAATCCCTTGAGGTTCCGTAATCAATGTGCTATGGTATATTTATGGACTTTATAATGGGATAACCATATATGATTAGGGGACATGATTTTATTATTGTGATCATTGACTGACTCACCAAGTCATCCCACTTCCTATATAAGTGAGAGAAGACTTTAGTAGAAAGATTGGGACACCTATTTGTTTAAGTGAGAGTTCAACTATATGGAGTTCCATCGATGATTATTTCAGATCAGGTTGATCCCTTTAAATCCTAACTGTAGAAAGGATTATAGGATGAATTTGGGTCCTAGTTGGGCATGATCATAGAATTTCACCCACAAGAAGAATTTCCAGACTGAGAAGACTATTCAGGTCCTAGAGGAGATGTTGCAAGATTTCTTGTTACACTTTGTCCTTAGTTTAGAGGATTACATACCATTGGTGGACTTTTTATACAAAAAACATACACCATTACACCATCACTATGTAACCATTTGAGGATTTGTATGGGCGACCCTACAGGTCACAACTTTTATGCACTAACCCAGGAGAGTCAGAACTCAAGGGTCCGGAGTTTGTGGGAGCTACTTTAGAGAATGTTCATATAATACAGGAGAAGATGAAGACTGAACAGAGCCATTAGAATTTTTTGTTTCATATTTGACAAAGGGATTTGGATTTTGAGAAAGGATACCATGTGTTACATCATGTTTCACATCGATGAGGATTATAAAGATGTGTCCAGGGTGGAAAGCTATCTTCGAGGCTCTTACGGCCTTTCTAGATACTACATAGAGTTGGAAAGGTGGAATACCTCTTGGATCTACATCCTCTCTTAGACTGTTTACACTATGTCTTTGACATTTCGTAGTAGAAGAAGAATGCCCATGGACCATCACACATAATAGATTGGGGAGAGATGGACATCGAGGATGGAGTGAATTTTGTTGAGTACACAATGGATATTGAGGGTCGATTGGATAGGATCTTCATGGGTGATCAATTCCATTAGTGGGTGTCATTTGGAAGCACATGAATCTCCAAGAGGGCACATGGGAGCTGGAGGCTTAAATTTGTGCTCAGTACACTCATCAGTTTGAGCATCCCTTGTTTTGGATTTTTGTGGACCTAAAGTCCCCATGTGGGAAGAATGTAACATCTCGTATATTCTTTTTATTATTTTTATATATTACATGGATTATTATTTTTTGATTATGTGTTGATACAACATGCAACTCTGATGCATTTTGTGCTCAGAAATAATGTTTTGAAAAATATTGAATGATTAAAGAGAATTTGCATTAAATTTTTCTAAAAAACCGTACAAAATATTAATGAACTCTCCGTATTAGATATCTGAGAGCACCATTGAATCCATAATAGTTTCTTTACCTTAGGTGTGAATTAACATTGGTTGGAATGATTCATTTGTGAAAAATATGTCACGCGGCTAAAATCAATAAAATAATTTAATTATTCAATTGATTCAGTGGTGCAATAACTTGTTTCTTTAAATAAATCCTTATATCATAATTCTAGGGCTAGCCTCATAAACTAGGATCTTCTGTAGGATAGTAGAAAGAGAGCTCTGGGAAACCATTCTGATAAACAATGACAGTTCAAGGATTGACAATAGATACTCATCAAATTATGAAGGATCTCACAAAAAACACAACACAGATTCATTATACATCATAAATCAATCCAAATCAATGTAGGGCATGTGTTTCAATTGTTTAATTACCCGGTTATTAATCACTATTATAATCGCAAATCAATCGACGAACAGATTGGTTTGCAGATCGAGCTCCTTGGATGATGGGTTTATTACGAGGTTTATTTGATAGAATAGATATAAATATCTTCATTTATTATCATACAGAAAAGAATTGACATCGATATGAACAATGATCAAGGATCTTTTATCTCATGTGACTTTGTGCTTTTATCCCCCATATTATCGTTCATCATGGTAATTTTTCTTTTTCCCCGTTACTCAGCTTTTCCCGATCATTCAATAATTGTGCACTAATTTCTTGTAACAATGATATGATATCGTAGATCTAGGATCGGAATGGTATGATTGAGGCACAATGACAGATATGGGGTGAATCAGATGATGGATGATTCTAGAAATCATGTTCTTTGATGTTCTTTAGTGCATGATGTGGAATGAAAATTTGATCTATTTTGTTGGAAAATATAATGATAGAACATATTTTTGGGAAATGGTAAGGCATAAAAGACCATGGATCTTTGATTTCATGGAGAATCGATTGCCGGATCGAAGGAAGTTAATCGATTGGGACACACAGAGGATTAACAATGGTTCTAGAAAGTCCCAAAGAACATGGTGCATAATCAGGATTACATAGAATGTGGGGTCCTATAGAAACGATTCTAGGGTTTCATCCAATGTTACGGATCAAATGGAGTGTCAAAATCCTTGGACAACATGGCCTTTACTTTGGAGAGTATATAGGTATGGGTAAACAATATATGGCTAGATGTAATTTCATGTACTTAGATATGTACATCGATTGTTGTACACAGACTAGTACACAAGTACAACATCAGTACATGGACATAGCCAGGTGACATGGGGAGAGAACCATGTGTCCCTACATGCGATGTACCCATCCTACACGCCATTTATTTTCAGAATACATTTCATGTGTGGATTTATAAATGGGAAAGACTTAGGATAGTGGAACACACCATGTACCCCCTATGACATGTCATGTACTCCCAAAAATAGTGATTGAGGCTCATTGTTTTCCAAGTATGGACCATTATAGGTTGAGAGAGTTCCCTCGGTCCTTTCATCGATGGTAAATTTCAGAATTATATCAACATAAAATGATTGTAATCCTCTCTAGAAGTTGATTCTAAAATAGAGTTTTGGTGTCCCTCTGTGAGACTCGAGTGTGATCCTCTATCATCCCTATTAGAATTTATAAAATGAGAATGACCTCCCTGAGTATGAAGTAGAACCTCTTTCTAGCGGGATACATTAGTATGGTTTTTTGGAATTATTAGAATATGATCCCCAACATATCGGATTAACCATAGTGGGTTTTTGGTGTCCCCCAACAGTACATGGTATGACGTCTATCTATGTATCAGTGTTGATCCAGATGAGGTTCATGGTATCCCCATCAATCCATGTTGTGACCCCCATATCAGTGTATCATAGTATTCTCAGACCAATTTTTTCACTTTGGGTGAGGCCCAATAGAGTTAGACCACTTTTTCAAATGTATCCAATGATAGCATGGCTCATGGAGTGAGTTCTATTAGATTGATCATTTCCTTGAGTAGAATCATGTGGCTGGATGTCGGTTATGAAAGCATTATGGAATGGAGTATATCTTATATATATCTAGGTTCTTTTTATATTACTTATTTTCTATACATAGATTGTTACAAATTATATTGAGTTGAATTACTTGATTCCTCATGTCTAGTGTTTTCAGGGTGTCCTACTGAGTATTGTTATACTCACTCCTCCATGGTCTTCCCTGGAACATGTTGTGTCATTTATAGACGGCACCCTTATTCCATGGTTCCATGGTAGAATATGGAGTTTTGGGAGTGTAGCTAGAGTTTGATAGACCAAGGTTTTTATTGGGAGAATACTTTTCACTTAGTCCACACCCTTGGAGAAGATTGTACTATTTTCATCTTTGTTTGGGATTTTTTTGGTCCCTTTTCTTTTACATTACTTTCAATTTCATACACTATTTTTCAATAATATATGTATGAATTCGTCCTTCCAATTGTTTTACATTTTAGCAATGAGGGGCTTGGAGGGTTTTGCATGTGTATCGGTATATTAGGTTATTGCTTCCCATTTGTGGGAAATGCCTACTCAGTGCTGGTCACTAGCCTCTAGCCTATTAAAGGTGAGATTATGGTAGTCATGACACGATCCCCTATAGTACGGTTCATGACATATTTATGTTGGGAGAACATATATTCTTGAAGGTATCTCCAATGTTAGGAACCATCACCTAGGAATTAAATCTATGTTGCCTACTAACTGCAAAATTATGAACATGATACCAATTAGGTGACTATTGGGTACTCGTGACTCTATATCTCATAAAAACATTATCCACATCATTGTTTTAATACTTTAGTGGTGACACATGATTTTTTTAGGTTGACACTTCTCTTTATTGTGTGTTTTTTGATAGCATTGTAATGCCCTAACCAAGAATCACCATCACTGTCAATGTGACATGTGGGCTCAAGCATGGTACCCTTATACCAGTAGCTACTAAATAGTGGATACAGAATAATACATACAGTGAATAAACTATTCCCTCAAATCAAAATATACAACATCATATAATAATCAAAAACATACACTCCATTATCACAGTATGAATAGTAAAGTAAAACGCATTATTATATTAAATAGAATGTTTATTATAGACCCATGGTCATATTATTCATATAGATATTCACCTAATGGGCCAATATGATATAAAAACAAATAAATTCATTAAATACAAACACACATCATCTCTTCTGGAATCCCTGTGCCTCAGAAATGTCTGGTCTATAAATACCTTTGATTTTTTCTATCATGATCTACTTAACCTCTTATTAACAACTATAAAGTTGATATAAGTTCCTCATGCACATTATGGTACCCATGTAAAATGTGAGAAAAACATATCATAAGGGTATCAACAAGTTCCCTTATTATATTTCATCATATATGTGTATGTAAGTGCAATAATATAAACATGTCACGCTTGAGTGTTAAAAGTCAAGTAATAACTAGGTCATCGTGACTCTGTATGCATAAAGATTCTATTTTATAACTAGGAAACCATGAAATATGATCAAACCTACTTTGGATCCATTCACGAAACCACCTCATTACCTCCCCAAATGACATTAAAACTTATTTCCATCAAGTGCCTGAAGTCTCTAGGTACGATGTCATCTAAACCCCATCCCAATACCTAAGGGAATATAGTAAGGCAAGATTTCCACATCTCACTCAACTCCCTTATCACTAAATATATGATCCATCATCTATATCCCATTTTTCACCACAACTTGTCCCTCGTGGTTAGTCCATGGTCATTACCATATCCAACTAAAGGAAAATTCATTTTCCATCCATCAACCCATGAATTCCCACTCAAGGCTTGGTCATCCAGACCTTCTCACTCAACGATAAGATCCTTTCAACAAAAAAAGACATAGCGCTCATGTTAGAGACTTACATTGGGCACACTAGCATTCCATATTACTCTTGGAAATACTTTCAGTCATCTTTGTAACTGAAAATCTAGTCCTTGGTACACACTCACCTAACGACAATTTTCTCCAACAACAATGACCCACAAGAATCAATACATAAGGATTATTCTATATTACATATCCCACATCTTCATCACCTTGGAAATAATTGCTCAGATCTAGCCCATCATTCTAAATATATCGCACCATGCCCATATAGAAATCCATTAAGTCCTTTAGACCATCCATTGTCTTATCTTGGCAATACCAACTCGCATATATCACCCATATATAATATCTTAAAACATAGGCTCATCACAACCTTGACCACATTGGGAGGGATCAAAACCCAACCAAAATATACTTGGAATAAAAATTTCATATCCTAAGCACATTCCATGACCCTCATAAGGGTAACATATCAAATATCCAATGGGTGAAATATTAAATAGATACTCAGAACTAACCTCTATTAGTCACCCCTTATATAATATCTAAGAAAAATCCATCTCATAACCCATTTCATTCCCTAATCAACACTAAGGAGTGTGTGAATAATGTTGTTTTATTCATAGGAACGTCTTATCCATTTTCTAAAAGCCTCTGCCTCTTCAAAATTCCCATCCACCCCTTGAGAAACAATAATAAGCTAACTTAATCACCACATGAACCATGACACCTACCCAAGGATTCATTTTCTCTTGAAAAATTTATCCTCCCCATGTTAACATAGTTGATAGGTTATCTAAAACACCAAAAGTGATAACAGGAACCTAACATAGGCATAGGAAGCCGAAAAAACCATCTTCTTTATTTTACCCAATAAATTCAATGTCCATATATCTCTACTTAACTAAATTAAACATTCATTCATAAGAAAATCATGCGTAATAAGATCATTGAGTTGTATGAAAAGAACCACATACCTATATTAACGAGTAACTGCATAATCCATGAATTGAATCAACATTCAAAAGCTCATATGTGCCTCATCCAAGCCTGCATCAACTCTTAAGTTCTTTCCGCATACCATGTAGAGTGAATAATTAATTATAAAAATTTATAATTAATTATTTCACTAAATTAAATATATGTATAATCACATATATACTCACTAATCATTCTCACCTCATCAAAACCATGACCAACCATCAATAAAAGGATTGTGGAACACCACTGATACCATATTATTCAAAATCCCTATCATGAGAAACTAAGTTAACCTCAAATATAATTTATTTTAGGGGAAACACAAAATAAATTATTAGAGTGACATATCATCAATGGAAGGATAATTTAATGCATGTTGAAATTATATCGATTCATCCTTTAGCCACCACACTTGAACGAAACATCATACATGTCCAATTACAAAATACTGTAGTGGAATCATCTCCAAACACTAACCCAAAATTACCAAAAAATTAGTGGGTTATAATGAAAAAAATAATATTGAATAATAGAGGGATATGTTTCATTAGAATAACCATTGAAACCTGCCAAGAACCATCCCCATGAAAGGGGGATCTATGGGAGAGAAGATTTATCCAATTTGATTGTCACATGCTTATCTTAACAGAAAAAATGAGGGGGGAACCCCCAAATAGGTCTTCCATATTTTGTTAAAAATAATATAACTATGCACCTTTCACTGTATAAACATGTGGTTATCAATGTGAATTTCCATTATGAAGAAGAAACCTTACTCATTCATGAAACATTTATGGCATGATAACACCATCCTATAGTGAATGTTATATGAGGTTCCTCGCACATGTAATGAACAATTCCCAGATCCATACACAAGACTTATATTTAGGGATTGAGTTCCCTATTCACAGTGCGAATTCCTTATATATGGATCCTCTCCACATGAAGCATTATTCATGGTATGAATTCCCAATCACTACTATCATTAAAATCCTAAACAAAGGTACATGTTGTAAACTGCAACAGATATTTGAAATTCTTCACCTGACCACCGCAACAATCCTCGAGTTCTCAATTGATATCCAGAACAAAAATTCAGGCTTTATTTCAAAACCAAAAACATCATTTATGAATGTCACAGCACTAGATATTTTCATTGAGTATAATTTGTCAAATAGTACCCCTCAATAATCTAAAAATTGAAATTTCCTCTCAAAATAATGACCACAATGTTTTTTTACCATTAATAACTCCCTGAAATATGGAATCTCATCCTTGAGAGGCTTCTGATAATACCCTAAAGAAACATGGAACTACCATGATCGAATGCTTGTCTCGATTTAATGATGTTCCATATCTGAATGTCAAAAAATTTGTTATTGCTCTACTCCAACTACAAATCCAACATCAACTGGCTTCCCTCAAAATGGGTCTGGTCTAATCCCTATACAACTTCAATCATGTCCCACACGATGCTCACAGTCTTTCCCCCCTTAACACAGGGAAAAACTTTCCAAAACAATAATTGTAACTCCTTGATTTAATTACATTAAATATGATCTGACCCACCCACCAACGCACTATGAACCACCTTAATAATGAGTACATAACTCTTAGAGGTATCAGAACATAATCTTAGAACCTACACCAATGTTTCAAACCAATTATCTGTGTAATTATGGGGTTGGATAACAAACCTCATTCTTTGGCCATTATAGTCCCACCTTGAGAACCATAACACCACTAATTTTCCTCACTCTTGGAAAACTCCACACCTACACTAATCATAATTCTAATACACCATCTCCACCTAACACCACATCCTAATATTTATTCTATTACTTATCAAGGAACCCAATCACATAGGATCTATCACAAACCAAAATATGGATTCCACCTCCACCATCCACTAACTAGTATCGCTACTTTCACAACCATTTTTATATAATTTTCATTCACCCACGAATGATACAATTCTCCCCACCATATTAGTATTCTTATTTTCTCCCACAAAACCAAACACATAAACTTTAAATATCATGCATCTTATCTTACAACATTTAATGTCTAGATGTGATTTTCCCACTCATACCCATATAGTGAAAAAACACCAATTATATATTTTCACCCTCTTACAATGAATGGAATCCTCCAATCTCAAATGGTGAACTTCCCACCATCAAGAATCTATACACTACTCCATGAGGACCCACACTAAAAAGGTCCCATAACTATTAGTAACCTGAAACACCCCTATCAAGAACCAAAATATTATTCCATCATTCCCATGATATTATCATTACCACACTACTACCACAATTCCATTTAAGTTCATCAAAATATAGAAATATTATTGTCACTTGTCCACATTTCCAATTCACTGGTTTGAAAATCAACATGAAACCCAATGTACTAGTCCACACCTTCCCTTTCACACTGATAATTTTCCTTCAAAGAAAAATCCAATGATAACTATATTTATCCAAAGGTAGAGTGATCCACCAATAACCTTATCAAGGGTTCCCACTAATGATCATACTTAGTCTTACACAAAACCCATGGGTATATTCTCCCATACAACTTGATCACACAACCCGACACACGCTCCCATGAGTATCATCTTTCCAAACAAAGGATCATGTTCCTAACCCACTAAGAATTATCCTCTCACATTTCTATTCAATACAACAGCCTAAGGAACCACACCTCTATAAATGTGGACCACATGATCACCCGCCACATGGGTGTTCTTCGAAAAACCACATGTTTTACCCACTCTCTCACCACATCCCCAAAAAATTAGTTGACATCAAACTAATATTACCCTCTAAAATGATCCTTGATCTCATGGTCACCTCCCATGCTATTATTTAATATAACATGGATTATGACTCCTGACATTAAATAACCCTCTTGGGAGAATCCAAATCTAAAAGTAAATCTATTCCCATACTCATATCACTTCTAAGGAAATCCATTCCCTCATAGATCTGGAAAACCAGGCGTTAAATGTATTAACTAACCAGATAAGGTTACCTATATGTCCCTTGAATAGAGGAAAAATTTATCCACCACAATAAAACTCCCAACACTAAGATCCACATGATCTTCCATCATAAAAATTAGCATGGTCTAGATTTGAAAAATTACACACACAAAAATATATGGGAATACACTATATGTGTTATTACTGAATCACTGAACAACTAAAATCATATAAACAAATAAAATCACCCACTGTAATTCCCCAATCCTGAATTCCCAAATGACCCCCGGGTGGGGTTCCCACATGACCTTAGGTGTGTCCCCCCATACTCAAGAATTTACCAACTAAGGGAATGAACTAAAAAATTATTCAGAGATAATGACCTATAAAATAAGTCATGTGGTTCATTTCCCAAATCTAAAAAAAATAAAGATTAATTATGTACATAAAAACATCACAAAACTAGTGAAAATTAAATATGGGGCCACACGGTCCCTCACAGACAAAAATAGAAAGTAATAAATCGATCTACATGATGCATTGTAAAAAACCAATGAAGCATTAAAAAATAATCATGGAATAACATGAATTATATAAAAAAAATAAAAAAAAATACACATAACATGAAAAAAAAATAAGAAATAAATAAATAAAGTGTCCCATTTTCCAAACTAACATAATCATCCTACCAAATCCTTGGCATCCACAACCAGTTATACCTTTATTTTTTGTCTATCTCTAAGAATGAAATGTTCCCTAAATGAAAAAATGAAGGCCCACCAACAAGCATCGAATCTCATTCCATGTACATGGGTGGGGGTGAGTCTAATAACCCATTAAGAATCCAAAATGCATAAATAATGCTTATTGATATTGTTATAATGATGACATGAATTCAATTTATGTAAATAGAGGAAGTAATTTTTATACAAAACACCCACCCAAAAACATAACATAAAATGTGCATGAAATAAAAAAAATATAAGTAGGAATGTACTGACCAGGACTCTAAGAAACCTAACCATAACTACATATACTCCATGATGAGAGGAAGATATTCATGCATGACACAATCCAAACCATACCTGAATATGTAGGGTAGGATTTCTAACCATATCCTCAAACCATACATGATGATATTGGTTAGGGTGTTATGCCACGTCTGATCTAGTACCAAGAATATGACCATCCATTCTTCTTTATGGGAGGATACATCAATAATTATCCACTACCTTCTTATAAAATGTGGGTAAATCCATCTATAAGACATTGAATATCACAATTGGAACACAATTTAACTATTAAAGGTCTCCCTATAAATTTTAAAATTCCCTTCTAGTCATCTCATTCAGGAAAAGAAAAATTGTCCATCAATCCTCATCTTCAAAATCAATGTGTGGTCTATCAATCCATCTCACTTATGAAAGTGTCCCTTTCTCAACCACTATAATCTCACACATGTTATTTACTAAAATATAGAATATATGGGTACCATTTCTCCCATAGTTATCATTATAAGAAATATCGCTTATTGAAAGACCATGCCTCATGATCCTCATCCATACTAGTATTTGTTTCATATCATAAACATCCAGTCATCACATATAAGAAAAAAAACAGGGCACATAGACCATCTCTCAACTCATCAACTCATCACTAGATAACTAGTCCATAAATACCAATTCATTCATCATGAACACATTACAAACCCCATATCAACCCTCTAAGGGTTTAATCACATCCCCTCATACAACCCCATCACATTAATACCCATAAGAAAATTTCCCGCAATGCGACACACTAAACACACATCCTCAAAAATCCACATACACACCAAGAAACCAAAACTAGATAGAACACTAAGAACACAATATTTTTAATATTGGGAATCATCCTCATGATTTAAAATAGAACAAACATGAAAAATCAGTCCCTCCTATCATTTAGTTAAATACATTTTAAAAAACATCACATGATGCTTTACTCACACCAATCCCTTTCCCAAAATCACATCAAACAATACCTCATAAAATACATTCCCCTCTAAAATATTATTTGAAACCCCATTTATCAAATCATTCATTTTTATTAAAATTATATTTCAATCAAATACACATTTTAAAATAAAATTTTCAAAAAGTAAACCATTTCATTTTGAAACCCAACACACACCACCAAACGAACCATAAGGAGGGCCACCCGTGCTTGTATGACCAAGACGCCACTATCAAACCATTTACCAACATATACGGTTCATATTGACTATTAGGATGATTAAATACCTTCCCATACCAATGTTGAACTCATTAAAGATGGTGATTATGAAGACATTAATAATAATTAAGGAACATAAACATAAACTCTGATATAATAGTGTTATTGACACCTACCTCATCCAATATTCACAAATCTATCCTAATCTCATATCGACCATATCTAAGTCCATGAGTACTTACTCCATAAATAATAAAAATCAAATTAAATAAATTTTAAAATTAAAATCAATATAAGAAAATGGAATAATTGGATCTGAACTCCCCATGTGAGGAAATGAAATTGAAATCATAGACAACAGGGTGTGATCATATCCTATAACACCCTCGAACCTAATACATGAATAATAAATAAATTAGATACCTGAAATAAGGTTTAATTTTACCCAAAACATCCAAAATACCAAAATAAATCTATTTGGAAACTCAAATTAATTAAAATAAATAAAAAATATATTTTTTATAACCTATAGGGATGTCTAATATGAGATTCACATGAAGTCCCCATAATGTATAAAAATTTCACAGTGATTTGGAAAAATATTTCATATAAAATTTATATAGACAAATATTAATCAGTGAGGAATAATGGAATGAAAAGGTCAAGGGGTAATAGAGGGGGGTTGTTTCCCTAAAATATTGTTATTAATCTATCCCAAATGAACAATATCACAGGGCACCAAAGAGGGGGAACAGGGATTATCCTTCTATCTAATTTAATATCCAAAGAGATGAAACATGAGGGGTTTCTAATTTAGAAACCCCTTCATCCCAATAAATTATATACCAACATTGTTTTAGGGAATTAATGTAGGGTTACACTATAAATAATTCTCCATGTAGTGGTCAAACACCTTATCCGGATACATTTAAGATGTGACCAATTTATCACATCATGAATGGTCTATTATTAGTGCTTACAATATCCCATCCAAGATAAAACTTTAGAAACATCCCTTGAGACCACAATAAACAACCTAATCCTCATACAACATCTAAAAAAATAATTACAATATTTTAATTGATTATAATCCTAGCCCTATACTGAATTCTTAAATCAATCCCTTCACTAAAAATTCATGTTCCCTCAATAATTTCCGACCCTAATGATCTTGGTTACTAAAAAATATCCACCATAATACTTATCGTCAAGAAGAATCCATTTTATTACTCTAACTTTAAACCCTAACTAACCATGATCATCAATTCACCATCTATTAACCCCATCTCATTGCATGATTCCAAATATGCTTCTTCTTCACAACAGCAAACATCAATCCTAGATGCACTAAATTTTTACTAAATTCTATGATCAGTGCTCAAACATCATCAAATGATTCATGGAAAATACATTGGATGAAATTTACACCTCACCATATCCACTTTCACACTAAAACTCATGTCGTCATTCTCTTTTCTAACTTATCCTCGAAAAACTCAACCTTATCCATCAATGGGTTTTCACTTCTGAAACATGATTCCTTAACCCCCAAAGTAATCATTTATACACTCAATTCCTACACCAAAGATTTATGTTGAATCCAAATAAAATTACATGGTGAAATCCTAAATATACAAATTTAACTATCACTCTCCACCCATATGCATGGAAGTGAAACAAATATGACTCACTATAATATTACTCCGACTCAACCTCAATCTTGATTATAACACAATAACAATAGTAAACACTGCATATAAAACCCTATTATGATTTTTTAAAAGAATACATATCACATTGTATCTTTTTATACACAAATATTCTAATGTCTCCATTACTATCCAAATTTGTTTCTCAATATTCCCATGAACCTTCTATCATAAGGGTCATACACCCATGAATGATTTTATGGTCCACACCATAGAAGTATTCTTTAACTAACCCCACTAAACTCAATAATTAATATCAATGGTATGTCTCTCATAGTTTTTCATCTTTAGAATTGGGATGTGATGTCACCAACTTTAGGAGATATCCAACCTAAAAAATATAATTTTTAATCACCAATATAATGATCATCCACACACATAGATCCCAAAAAATTGAAACATAAACAACATATTCATCATGAAATTCATGGTTCTCTCTCCCTTAGTATCCACTAACCAAACAAAATTCAGTTCTCCCAATGGAAAAAAACATGAAAACACAAGTTAAGGGGTTCAACCCCATAACTAATCTAAATCAAACTTGTTACTCAAGCCCCACAACATTATATGTCCATGATCCCTCGACATGCGAGTCTCTCAAAAATCATTTCCATTCCCTATAATCATACAAAAAAAAATACCTAGTTTACTCTTGTTCAACCATTGACAAATAAGTGAACCCAGTATACAGGGAAATTGGTAAAATTATCTCATCATCCAACAAAAATCGATTCACACTTTTAATCACATGTAGAACATTCCATGAAAACCCAACATACTAGATGATTATACAATTTAAACATCTAGTTCAATCATTCCCAACCATCAAAAATCCAAGAAACATAGTTTACATGGAATCATTTCAATATTTTAAAACCCATTCCAAAAGTTTCACACACACCAAAACTCGACTGAGATTTCAGAAAACCCCATATTATCTAAGGGATTTTTTCAAAAACCAAAATCACAATAAATGACTAGGATTACATACAGTTTTCTTAAAAACAATTCGTATTTAAAATATCCATTTTCAAACAATATTTGTAAAAATTATTTTGTAATAAATTTTTAAAATCAATTTCCTTACATTTTTTCAAAATCTAAAAATTTGAACCATTTTGAAAATAAGAAATATCTAGTGAAATCATCTCCTAAAACCATTTAATACATAGATCATTCCGCAACATGAGTTTTCATCCCCAAACATAGTATCAAAACCATTAAAAAATTCCTAAAATAATTTCATTCTTCTATCTAGAAATAGACATAAAAACCAACCAATAATACCAAAAAAATTGTAATCGGGTCCCTATTAATATAATCACTCTATATAAGTAATATGGGAAACCTCAATTATATCATTTGTTTCTTCAATTAATATGTTATTTTTGTGATACATATTTTCAAAAAAAATACCATTAGTGTGTGTATCATTACCTTAAATTTCAACTATTATAATGCATATATAACTCACCTTCTCCAAGATGAGACCAATAACTTGTAATATGTTTCATCTATCTCACATTGGGTTCTTAATATGATATGACACCTCACACAATATGGAGTACTTAATCCCAACACAGTAAATCCAATGACTACTTGAGTTTCAGTTGATGTAATGTTCTCCAAGAATATGCTTAATATACCATCTGAATGCTAACATCCAAAACCAACATATAACTACACTCTCTTATGTCATGACATGCACTTATACCACATTGTAACACCCCATCCTGGATCCCCCGAACATCACCGAGTGAGTTCGCAACAAGACCACAGGAACTCCACTCAATATGTAAAAACATTTATAATAGTGATAAGGTCCTAATATGGTCATGGGTAGGCTATTACATCTAAAATAAATCCCAATTGTTATCTATGAATCTATTAAATATTTTTCTTGAACAGTTCAAATAATATACTTCCCAAAACCAGTATACATAATATAGGGAATCCCAAAGGCCCGCAATGTATAGAATAGAAATAATTAAATATTTATATATTAAAACTAAACCAAAATATATAAATGTGAGGAAATAAACATGGTATATTATAAATATTGTATAAACAAAATTACATGCATTTTGTTAGACCTTGTGTCCGTGTGAGTTGAAAATTTCAAAAGAAATTTGAATTTTTCAAATAATTGATGGGTAAATTTTTTTGGGATTTAGAATGTAATTAAAAGGATTATGAAATCATAAAAGTGATTATTATATATTATTAATGAGTTCTAAGAGGTATCTAGGATTTTTTACATCATATTTTGGCACTTTGGGTATGTTAAGAGGTTTTGATGATATTTCTCAAGGGAAAAGAATTTGGGATGCATGGTTTGGGGAAAAACATGAGGCACCCTGAAGCTTAATGAACATTCAGTTTACTTTTTAAAGATAATAGTTAGATATAAATGATGGAACATGGTTAAGGTAAATCCCTATAACATTATATAGTAAATTTTTTAGGGTATTTTTAGGGTAGAAGATCCACCAAAAGGTTAGTGCATGGTTTATTAAAACATTTTAGTGAACCTTGCGAAGTAGTGGGTTTAAAGGATGTTCCAACCACATGGTTAGAGAATGGTTTGAAAAATTGTATGAAAAAACCTAATGGCTCATAATAAGTGGTATGTTACTTATTTTTAACTCTAAAATTTTGAGGGTGCATCCTAACATTCTATTCTCCTCCTCCCAGCATGCATCCCACCTCTTACATCCAATTTGGAAAAATCGTCCCATAAATATGGGATGGGTTGTGAGTCAATTTCATGGAGATTAGTGGTACATACCCAACTCTGTTGTCTTATATTCTTATCCTCCTATCATTTCGATGGATTTTTTTTTATTTCCTAGGTAAGCTATTTGGTTTTAATTCTTATAAATAATGGTTTAATTAGAAAAAATGATTGGGATATCTCTCTACATATGAAGAGGAACTCCCAAGATGTCATCTATAATTTACAATGAGTTATTTCATTAAGTTATTTCTCTAATGTAATTAATCAAGGATTTTAAGAATAATTTAATATAAATTAATTATTATTTATATATCATTAGTTACTTATTTTTCTTAGTTTCAGATTAAGGGTATTTTGGGGGTTGTTGATCTGCATTTGGTGATTGTTCCATTGAAACAGTATCATCTGGGGAGAATTTGGGAATTTTTCCTATTTGAAATTAATTTTTATTTTATAATAATTTTTCATATTATTTACTTATTTATAATATTATTAAATGGAATTTATTCTGGTGTTTTGTTGTCATGTAGTACCTCATATGTCATAGATAAGGATATAGTAGTTTGGATGGGCCTTGGATGTCGCTTCCATCCCTTAGTGTTATTTTAGAAAAGCATCAGATTGAGGTAGGTGTTCTTGAATACATTCCATAGAGAAATATGTTTCTTATTTGGTTCATGTGTATGCTAAGACACACTACTATGGTAGATTCTATAGGTTAATCCAATAAAATGGAATTTTTAATTAAATTAAAATGTTTTATTAGAATTGATGTTCCCTAAGGGTGGTGAAAAATCCTTTTGAACTAGTTTTTCTACCTAAATCATCAATGGTTGAGGATGAGTCTATTGAAAAATTAGATGTCCTATAGACTTTCTTGGGAGGTTAAGCCAAAACAAAAGAGAAAATTTAGCTCATTGGTAGGGGAATGTGATACATCTAATATATAGGTGTGGGTGGGCTAAATATCCTAGGCCATGTAGGCCAGAGTAGAACCTTTTTTTACATTGATCATTTCCGGCTTCTCAAGGTCTAGGAAGTATGAGTGATCCTATCTCCTTTCATGTGGTCAATACATGGTTCAGACCTTATGAATACTAGGTATGGGTTGGATAAGTGTACCAACATAGTGATTCCTGGTGATAGGTATGGGCTATGATCCATCTCCTTGTCAGATTCCAGTGGGACCTCACCCCATGTTTCCATATAGTCTATGATACCTTCTTGATAACATTGTGTGACATGAAATCATAATGTGTTTGGTGATGACCCAGGATCATGACTAAGTTTGGGGAATCATGAAAGGATTCCCCTATTGTATTGAGACCATTGGGACCCTAGTATTTACCCTGTGACTATTGACCGCATTAAGATGGTGTTTATGTGTAAGGGTTTAGATGATCAAAGTTGTCACAAAAGAACATAGAATATTGTTTAAAATTTTCTTAGTCTATGATATTCTAGGTTGTTCTCTGAGGAGTCTAGCCATGGGTTTCATTTCTAGTTGGGCATATGTCCACCCATGTTTATAATTTTTATAATGAGGTTTATTAAGTTATATTTTATATTGTATCATGATGATTCAATGGAAACTCCCATAGGGGACGATGTCATAATTATTATATGGTATATGAAAGAATGGATCAATTTATTTGGGGGGGAACTATTATATTTGGGGGGATATTCCCTTGATCGATCAGTCCTATAGTGGACATTGGATGACATGGTTATTGGGATTACTCTTGGTAGAGGATACTCCAATAGTGGAGGCTTGTGATACTATTTGGGCCACCATAGATTTGGAGCCATATATATATTATGCTAAAACATTTTTATATACAGGATATAGTTCTGATATAATGAATTTGGATATTAGATGATTAGGTATAACATCAAATGCTAGCCCAATGTGGGTTTTACCATTGGGGATCGAAGGGAATGATCTTACAATGGCCGATTATACTCTGAGGCATAGATGGTTTGGTATACTCCAACATGGGTGGCTTGTGATGACTATTTTATACTCCCATGGAAGGAATTTTGTGACCATATCCTATCCCCCTTGTAAAATTTATATTCTTTTCTATATTTTAAATCTTTTAAAAAAGTTTTATATAATATAAAATATAATTAATGTCAATTTTTGGAAAATTCATTTAGCCAGGCTTTAAAGTTAAGAATATAGTATTGTATTAAGAATATATACCATTTCTCCATCAATAATAAATTATAATTACCCCTAAAATTCATGTAATTCTCTAATAAGTACAAAAAAAATTAATTTCTTCTTAAATAGTCATTTGTTCTAATACTTCAAAAAGCACTAAATCAGAATCGTATAAGAATTTAATGAATATTATAAAATACTTAAAAATAAATTATAAATTATTATCATAAAATTATTATAATGATATTGAAAATATCCATTTTAACTTACTACACCTTCTATTAATTCCCATGATAAATATTAGAGTTTTTAAAAAGTAAACGTAGTGACATTTTTTGTTTTTATTTACGTAAAATAATATATAATAAATTATCAAAAAATGGTATAACATTTTCATAACCTCAAATATTTCTTATGTATGGAAAAACTCATTAATAATTTACATTAAATTATAGTTTTACGGTTATTGTAAAGTCTTATATAATAATATTAACCATTTTTTCATGTTTTACTCTTATCATGGTTACAACATTTTTTACAAGGTTATTATTCATGAAGGCCATAAATAAAAGTGTATTTTTTACAAAATTTTGACCTCATGATTCCAAATATAGAATAAATATTTTATAAATAAATTTATATTCTTTATTGTAATTAATTTTAACATAATATACAATGAATAATGAAAGAAAATTTTTAGAAAAATAATGCATTAACCAAAAAAATTAACTTATATCAATATAATGAAATTAAATGACTAAAATTGAATTATTTAGATTATTATAAATTAAATGGATCATATATCTCTTTAACACCAAATCCAAAAAGGAATGGGGATTTTAAATTAAATTTTATAATAAAAATCAAATATAGAAATTGAATATTTTTTTATTTTCACTTTTCATTAGAAATTCGATCAATTCAGAAAAATCATAAATGTTTTTCATAAGTTTATTTAGTTATGATGATTTAAAAAATAAAAAAAATTATATAAAATAAATTTTCAAAAAATGGAAAAAAATTATCATAATATTTACTCATAAAAATAATGAGGAACTATTTTTGAAGAAAATATATTTTTATGGGTAAATTGTATTACTAAAAATTGAGTTTTTATTTCTTAAGAATTAATCAATAAATTTTTATTGATTATGAATATTATATATATATATATATTAATTTTTTCACTCATATTCTTACATGAATATTCAATGGATTGGATATAATAGTCACGTTTGAAAAAACAATATTACTACAGCATATGAATATTTTATAAAGCCCGATGATTCATTTCAAGCAATCTATATAGCATGTTATTATTTTAAAATAATTTTTAAGGGTGTTAAATTTTTCACACTTAAATAAATTATTTTATCTCAATTTTATCACGGTATTCATCGGTTTAATAATTGAAAATGTCTTTTTTGAGAAACTGGATTTTAAAAATAAATTATAAAATATCATATGAAAAATGGGAAGTATGGAACATAAAGGATACAAAAAACAAATCACAATTGAGTTCCCAGATATAGAGAAATTTTTTTGGAAGTTAAAATACTGATATATAAGAGAAATGTTTATAATGAATAATATAGTGTGATATATAATGTATTCTCGATTGAGTTAATTACTACAAAAACAACAAATCAGCACGGGGGAAAGACCAACAATTCATCATAAATGAAGGTAATAGAATACCATTTTTAGTTAAATATCATTTTATTAAATATGAAGTATTTATTTATTTTCATGATAAATAACACATGAAAATATTCATACTTAACTTATTTTGATATCAAATGAAAATAATTCAACCATCAATTTTACTTCAATCAATTTATAATTTCTCTCTTAAGCCAATAAATGAAAAATCAAGACGAATTTTTCATGCCTGAAGTAAAAAAATTAACTTTAACCATATCATATAACCAATAAATGAATTTATTTTCATTAATCAGGTCTCTATATATAGTTATCTTAATATTGGTTATCAATTTTTTGTCAATATAGATAAATCCTTGAATGATAAAATAATATATTAATCTATAAAATAAATACAACAATGCCCAAAGATTGAAATAAAACATGCCATTAGAAGGTAACCTTATGATTCCTCCAACAGAGGTGTGGAAAAATCATAAACCCCAAATTTTATAAATAATGATACTAAATTTCCTAAATAAAATTATTTTTAATTACCAAAAATCATGAATTGGATCATAATATCATATTCCAAACATGAAAATTTCAAGATCATATATTCTCCAAACCTATTCTTATAATATAAATCATCATAAAACCATGATGAAAAAAATATATTTTTCTAAAAAATTGATCTTTTATTATTCCATAAATAAAATAACAAGATATCAAATATATATAACTTTATAAAAAATATCATAAAACATTTTATCATCGAATATCTAATCAATTCAAAGGTCATAAATACTATCCAATTTATTTTATCAAAATAAATCTTATATTTATCCCAACTACACATTATTATATTCAAATTAGTAACATATAAATGGTAATATATCCCTTAATAATATATTTTACCAAAGTATATCTCCCTACCAAAAAATAAACTTTCAATCTTTTTGGTACCATTTATTATATTCTTGTAAGTACTTCAAGAAATACTATAATAAAATATGAAAATATTTCATGATTCTTATAACCAGAAATTCATATATAAAATTATTTCACAACATTATTTTAAAAAAAATTCTTAAACACTTTAGACATTCTACTTTAATTATTGGAGTAGTATTGACCCTTTCTTGATCTATAACTTTCCCATTGATTTTTTCATTTACTCAGATAATTATGGAGTTCCCCACACATATTGAATTGAACTATAAATGGTACCTTTAGATGACTTCGTTTTTCTCTATTGATCTCTCCATTTTTCCTTGAAAATTAATTTATTTATGCCCTTATTTTATACACATAAAACATATTCACATTCCGTTGAGAAATTTCCCTGAGTGCTTCTTCCCACATACATGACATATAGGAAGTTAAATCATCTTCCCTCTATTATCCTCTTAAACTAAGATCCCTTGAGAATATATTTTAATATTACTAGGTGTGTTCGGAAAATAAAGAAATTAATATATTTAATTATATAATGTAAATGGTAATTAACCAAAATCACCAAATGTATCATTCCAAAACCAATTTAAAATAGTTTCTCATAATTAAACGTTTTCCATTATCCGTGAACTTCTTTATTGACATGTATCATGCTTGATCCAGCCACTGAATAAAACCAAAAGGCACATTTTCACTAATAAAAAACATGGACAGTAATCATTTGATAATGAAAAATCATTTATAGGATGTCTAAATCATGAAACCATATTTTAAATCAATAAATCCATCGGGTTAACCTAGATCATTCATGGTCATCCTATATTAAATTCCTTTATAAAGGTATTAAAAGAAAATATAAATTAACCTAAAAATCTTTCAGGAATTTCCATCCATGTGTGTAGTATTAAGTCCACTCAACGAGCACTAGGGATGATTAGGTTAATAACCAATCCTCCCCTTTTAGAGTTACTAACCATGGGTGAATTTGTGCCAAAACTGCTTTAACTTTATAGTATCCATACACAAATGTATATTCTTGTAAAATCACAATCCTTTATTTACTACAATTGAGGATATTCTCATTTAAATATGATTATTCTAATGGTTCTCACTAATTTTTATCCATCTTAGTTTATAATGATAACTAAATACTATTCTCAAAAAATAAATAGGCTACACAAACATAGCATACATAAAAATTGTATCATGTGAGATGAAAATATAAAACGTAGCACATTTATACATTCCCGAAAACTATAATATTTTAGTGTCTTCAAAAATTTGGATAAATTTAAAACAGGTTCATAATATGTTTATAATATGTCTCATTATGTTCTCCAAAACTATCACCCTTATTAGATACATTATACATAAAACTATTCTTCATGTCTTTAGAAAAATGAAGCATAATAAAGGGTGAGATCAGATTCCTATAAAAGATAAACATAAGAGATACCAATCAATCGTCATACAAGAGAAAAATGATATGATAACATAATAATAACAATAGGATTTCATACACAAATATTTTAATATATTTAATCCTTGTTAATTGTGTACATCTTTTTCATGAAAAAATAAAATATTCATAAGATTTTGGAATCATCAATGATCAATCAAGATCCATGAGGGAATTACATACAAAATAATGAACAAAAATATAATCTTATAAAATTGTGAACTTGTATAAATAGTTACATGTTCAATAATTATGTTATGGATCCAAAATTATATCCTCATATAAACATAAATACATGAATCCAGGTCCACACATCCACTTATAGATATAAATGTTGGTCCACACATCGACTTATGGACATGAAACATGGACCATTCATAACACATTGAATATGAAATAAGGTTCACATATAACATAGTTTTCTCATGAGATATCCATCACTACATATGGAATTGGGGGGACATAAATGACCCACCCATTCTGTGACCATAAACCATAAATGTGACACATAATATACAAAATTATCAATTCATCATATCATAAAATTAGGAAAGGAAAATAGTTTTATAGAATCATTTTATCATATAATAACATATGTAAAACAATCATTTTTCCATAATATTTCATCATGACATAATTAACATGCGGAAAAAAAAGTTTTCATAAAATTAACCTTAAATAATTACCATTATAAACCATCCAGAGAATTAAAGTAGATAGTATTATAAGATCATATCCCATGTTGATCATAAAAATCTGTAAAGTATATTAAAATAGATTAAAATACCTATAAAATATTAACAAACACATTATTTATGAAAAAGTGAAAATTCCATTTTCGTTTGAAAAAATATTAAAATAAAATTCCCTTAATAATGCGAAAATCGTATTCCATGAATATAAAAAACAAAACATGTAATTATTTCTTTGATTAAAATAATGTTCATGGTGATGGGAAAATACATTCATGTCAGGATTGTTTGAAAAAATATTTTTTTCCACACATTTTGTAAAATAAAATTGTTTATAAAAAAGAGTTGATTTATTTTAAAATATTTTGAAATATTCAAGAATGTGTAAAA
The DNA here is from genome assembly GCA_963277665.1 of Viscum album. NCBI lineage: Eukaryota > Viridiplantae > Streptophyta > Magnoliopsida > Santalales > Viscaceae > Viscum > Viscum album. The sequence goes on along the minus strand of OY728147.1, from coordinate 735,768,197 downwards.
TTTAGTCTAGAAATTAATTTAATATTTTTAGAAGAATCATGAAATCTCTTTAAAAGTCATGTATATGAGTGAAAATATATTTATAGTCGATTGAGGAAAAATAAGGTTGTATTTTCATAGAAACATTTTGTGAACCATTTTGAGTAGAAAATAGAGTAATATGTTACTAAAACATAAAATATATATATTTTACCATAGGGAATGAAAATTGAATGTGTTTTATCAGATAAGGATCATATAATTTCCCTCAACGGAAATTAAATAATAATATTTATAAATTAAAATAACATTGTATCATAAATCCCTAACTATTTTTGTATCATTTGAGTCACAAGCATAATGAATCATTAACATCCAATGAAACAATAAATATCACAAGTGGAAAAAAAATTTAACACGTCAGCATTTTTCATGTCGATTCTATATAACCAACGTGTAAAGCTTTATTGATAGATATATCACATTGGTTATTTTATAACTGATGTGATATATCGATCAGGATCCATATTTTACGTTAGTTATAAAATAATCAACTTAAAATATATAGAGATTATATTTTTTATGTCGGTTATTGTATAAACGACGTGAGAATAGAATCTGGAACACTTTAGCACATCCATTATTTTATAACCGATGTGATAAAGGAAAGATTGGCACTTTATCACATCATTTATTTTATAACTGAAGTGATAAATGAAAGCTCGGTGATTTACCCTGTCGATTATAAAAAAAACCGACATGATAAAGCCAATCTCAGAAATTTATCACGTCGGTATAAAGCGACATATATCACATCGTTTATAAAATAACTGATGTGATAAATAGTTTTCTACGTCAGTTATTAAATAATCAACATTATAATAAAAAAAATAGTTTATCACAGTGGTTACTAAATAACCAACTTGATAAGTCTTTTAAATTATTTATCGCACCCTGTATTCTGTCATTCTGTTTTCTTCGATCAGGCGACCTGCGACTCGTCTCTCTCACGCGTAAAACCTAGAATCAATCCATTGAAGTTGTACCCTCCAGCCTTGTTTTTCCGACATCATTATTCATATTTATTATTATCAGATCTATCAGGTCGACTCACAACACTCAAGTAAGCCTGACATGACTCTTTTTCAGTTTTTTTCCACGATTCCCTAAACTAATTTGTTAAGATGTTATTTTTATTTGTTCTTTCTATCATGGTTAGTTTTATAGTGTTAATCTATTCCATGCTAAATTTTTTTCTGGTAAAATAATCCTATGGATATGATATCATTAATGTTTACGATTTTTGTGTGTTCTATCATGTGTGTGTGCGTGTACATGGGGTTACCAAGGGGGTGGGGGTGTGCAAGTGGGTGGGGGTGTCCAGGGGGGTTGGGTGGGTTGTCAAGTTGGGTGGGGGTGTCCAAGGGGTGTCAAAGGGGGTTGTGGGTGGTGTCCAGGGGGTGCGGGGGCTATCTAAGGGGGTTGGTGTGTCGAAGGGGGTGCAGGGGATGTCAATGGGGGTGGGGGTGGTGTCCAGGGGGTTGCGGGGGCTATCCAAGGGGGTGGGGGCTGTCCAGAGGGTTCGGGGGGATGTCCAGATGGTTTGGGGGGCAGTCTAAGGGTGTGGGGGGGGGGGGTCGAAGGGTGTGGGGGCTGTCCAAGGGGGTTGGTTAGTGGGGGGGTTATCCAAGGGGGTGGGGGCCTATCTAGAGGGTTTGGGGTTGTCTGGGGGGGGGGGGGGGGGGTTGTCCAGAGAGTTGGGGGTGTCTAGGGTGTGTCCAAGGGGGTAGGGTGGGGGTGGTGTCCAGGAGGGGTGGGGTGTCCAAGGGGGTGGGGACTGTCTAGAGGTGTGGGGGTTTTCCAAAGGGTGGGGGTTGTCTAGAGGGGTGGGGGCTGTCTGAGGGGATGGTGGTGTCCAGGGGGTGTCTAAGGGGGTGGGGGTACTGTCCAAGGGGTGCAGGGCTGTCCAAGGGGGTGGTGGTGTCCTGGGGGTGTCCAAGGGGTGGGGTGGTGTCCAAGGGGGTGGTGTATAAGTTTTATTTGTGATTGACTATTGCATCGTGGTTTGTGAGATTATGACATGATGATTTTATTTTTTCATGGATATTAGGCTATAATTTATTAGTGTTGTTTAACGGGGTGGGGATGGTGTCCATGGTGGTGGGGGGCGGTGTCCAAGGGGGTTGGTACAGACTATGTTTGAGGTTTCCACTATGATTTGTAGGGATTTAAGAATTATGAAAAGATGAGAGATGTTGTAATATGATTCTATTTGGTTATATATATTTTTATCAGTCATTGACTATGATAAAATTATAGTTTATGGGGGAGACCATGTCATGGTTTTCAAAGATGAACAGTTATCTTGGCCCCATTGTGCCATGATGATAGGCATTACACTGTGATTTTCTCCATCCATGTTTTTATTTTAAATTTGATTTGATTTTCATGTTTACTCTATTTTCTCCAATTTTCTATCAACCATTGGAGGACCCATGGGTTTCTTGGTTTCCGTGTAATTTCCTTAAATAAGTTACTTATTCCATGTTCTTCTTCTTTTATTCTTTGTTTCTTTTTTTCTTCTTCGTCCACTTCTTCTTCTCCTTCATTTCTTCTATTATTAGGGATGTTTGGTCATTGTCAAATTAATGGTTTAATAGTAATTGATGTGTTCTAGGGTTATTAAGAGGGGTGGGGGTGTCCAAGGGGGTGGGGGCTATCTAGAGGGGTGGGGGCTGTCCAGGGGGTGGGGGTTGTCCAGAGGGGTGGGGGGTTTTCAAGGGGGTGGTGGTGTCCAGGGGGTGTCCAAGGGGGTGGGGGTGGTGTCCAAGGGGGGTCTCCATGGGGTTGGGGATGTCCAAGGGGGTAGGGGGTGGGGGTGGTGTCCAGGAGGGGTGGGGTGTCCAAGGGGGTGGGGCCTGTCTAAAGGGGTGGGGGCTGTGCAGGGGGTGGGGGATGTCCAGAGGGGTGGGGAGTTGTCCAAGGGATTGGTGGTGTCCAGGGGGTGTCCAAGGGGGTGGGGTTGGTGTCCAGGGGTGGGGGATGTCCAAGGGGGTGGTGGTGTCCCGGGGGTGTCCATGTGGGTGGGGGTGGTGTCCAATGGGGTGGGGGCTATTGTCCAAGGGGGTAGGGATGTCTAAGGGGTGGGGGTTATCTAGAGGGGTGGGGGGGCTATCCAGAGGATTCAAATCATTAGGATCTGTATAATTTTTAGTATTAAATGTATACATATTTTAATATTTATACTTTATATTTCTTTTTTACGGATGGGTGAATTTTTTATCTAGTTGCACCAGGATGTATTCTTTGTGAACCATAAGAATAAAGGATCCTAGATGAATTTAATACTGTTATATCTAACTATATTTTCTTTTTAAAATCATATTCATTCATATATTTTTTCAATATGCATAGATTTGTTTTATATTTCAAAATTGTTTTACATTCAAATTATGATTTTTTTCATATAAACATTTATTCATCTTATCTTAAATATATGAATAATTTTGATATTTGTTATAGGTAATAACGATTTGATGTTGGATTACAGAACATCAAATGAGAAATAAAAATGAGGAAGGTGTTGATGCCTTTTTATAATTTTCTAAACGAAATGTTCCAAGTAGTGAAATTTCATTCTGTTCATGCCTAAAATTTTTGAATATGAAGAAGTTGAAAATTAGAGAGATAAAAGATCATCTGATTTATCATGGTTTTAATACGAGTTACATCTCATGGATTTGGCATGGTGATACTGGACGGAATTTCAATGATGATGATGATTCTCAGGATAGTGACTCCGATGGAATTGGAGAAATGATTCGCAATATTGCAGCATAACAAATTGAGATAGAACCGACAGTTTCACATCTATATGGTGATGCTGAAAATCCATTATATCCTGGTTGTACAGATTTTATGGTTTTTTCGCTGGTGTTAAGATTTATTAAACTTATTTTGAAACATGGATGGAGTGATAGAAGTTTTATATATCTTCTACAATTGATGAAATACATTCTTCCAAAAGATAACGATCTTCTAGATTCACATTATAAGGCCAAGAAAATATTATGCCCGATGGTATTGGGATACAAGAAAATACATGCATTTCTGAATGACTGTATAATATATAGTAAGGAATATGAATTTCTGTCAGAGTTTCTTAAATGTGGGACATCACGGTATAAGGTGAAAGAAAAATCACATGCTGATGTAGAGATTAGAAAGATCCCTTCAAAGGTATTTTGGTATCTTCCTATAATTCATAATTTCAAATGTTTATTTTCTAATCACATGATGCAAGAAGGTTAAGATGGCATGAAGATGAGCAGTTATGTGATGGAAAAATATGTAATTCAGCTTATTGTCCACAATGGAAGAAAATTGATGAGTAGTATCCTACATTTGGAAATGAAATTAGAAATCTCATACTAGGGTTGTGCACAGATGGAATGAATCCATACCGAACCCTCAGTAGCACACAAAGTTCATGGCATGTTTTATTAGTAATTTACAACCTCTCTCCTCATGTTTGTATGAAGCGCAAATATTTCATGTTGAGTATAATGATCTCTGGTCCGATGCAACCCAGCATGATATTGATGTTTTCTTGACACCATTGATTGATGATTTGAATATTTTATGGTAGGATGGTATTAGGGTGTATGATTCTTATAAAATGGAATATTTTCAACTGCATGTAATGATTTTGTTCACTATAAATGAATTCACAGCATATGAAAATTTTTCTGGAAATAGTGTTAAAGGGCATAAAGCATGTCCAATTTTCAAACAACAGACTTCATATTTTCAATTGCATCATGGGAGGAAAACAGTGTACATGGGTCATTGAAAGTTTTTGATTATAGATCACCCTTGTAGAATACTAAAAAAGTCATTCAATGGCTCACAAGAATTTGATATTTCTCCAAAACCTTTATCCCCTGATTTGTATTTTGAGAGGGTGAAAATCCTTGATGTGACATTGGGAAAGACATAGAAATTTGGTAATGATAGACATATTTGGAAGAAAAGCTCAATATTTTTTGAGCTACCATTTTGGAGAAATCATGAAGTTAAACATAATATTGATGTCATGTATGTGGAGAAGAATATTTGTGATAGTTTCATTGGAATATTGTTAGATATTAATGGAATGATAATAGATGGGTTTAATGCAAGATTAGACTTACTATCAATGGGAAAACATTTGGAGTTAGCTTCCACTCCTTATAAAATACGAACATTTCTTCCCCAGGCTTTTCATACATTATCGAAGAGGGAGAAAATTATCTTTTATCAGTGTATTCATGATATAAAATTTCCTCAAGGTTATTCTTAAAATGTAAAAAAATTTGTCTCATTGATGGACTTGAAGTTGATAGGAATGAAATCTCATGATTGTCACGTCATGATGCAAAAAACTTATACCAGTTGCATTGTGTGGAATATTACCCATCTGTGTCAGAAAGACTATAATTAAGTTGTGTTATTTTTTCAATTAAATTTTTAATAAGGTGAATGATGTGAATGATGTGAATGCTTTGAACATTTTGGAAAAGGATGCAATTTTTATACTGTGTCAATAGTAAATCTATTTTCCTCTAACATTTTTTTTGATATAATGGTGCATTTAATGATTCATCTGGTTTGAGAAATAAAGCTTTCTGGACATGTATATCTTCGTTGGATGTATCCTTTTGAAAGGAATATGAAAATATTGAAGGGGTATGATAAGAATCCATATCAACCTGAAGCCTCAATTATTGAAAAGTATATTTCTAAGGAGGTTGCATAGTTTTTTACAAGCTACTTGGTTGTGGCACGACACATAGGTTTGCCTCCATCTCACCATGAACGAGTTAATAATGAGGGGAAGGGGATTCATGGCTTGAAAGTAAAATCTTTGTCAGTTGAACAGATAAAGAAGATATAATCATACATCTTGAATAACATAGATAATTCTCAACCATATATCATGTTGCATATTAATGAGTTGAAATAATGTCATCCAAAGAAGAAAGAAATGTGGATTTTGAATAAGCACAACAAAACATTTTTGTCATGGTTTAAAAAGACCTTGCTTGGAAGATCATATGTATTAGAGACATTAAAATGGATAGTGGGTGGTCCATGTTTAAATGTGATAACATGGTCCGGGTATGACATTAATGGCTATACATCTCATACTAAAGCTCAGGACAACAGAAGTGCAGTTCAAAATAGTAGTGTATTGGTGTTTATAGAAGCAATGCATTTTCCGAGTGATAAGGAAAAAAACACAATTTCTGCATCAAGTGCATATTATGGAGTGATTGAAGACATATGGGAGGTTGATTACTTTAAAATTAAAGTTCCTATTTTTAACTATAAATGGTTTATCGATAACAATAGTTTCAGAAAAAATGAATTTGGAATGATAGTTGTTAATCTGAATAGATTGGAAGACACAACTGATTCTATTAAAATGGAAACACATGAAAAACAAATTTTCTATGTAGTAGATCAATCATATATGTAGTGGTATGTTGTTTTACAAGGTTAAAAACAATATGTTGGTGAGGATGAACTTGAATAAGATGTTGATTTATATGAGATCCATACTTTTATGGAAAGATTAACAGAACATAATGATCATCATGTTGAAGACATGGTTTGTTCCATAAATAATGATCACGATGAAGGAATTTGAGAAAACAGTCCATTTGTATGTTCCTAAAATTATAAGTAACATTTGTTTATTTCTCATTTACATATATTATTTCCATAAATTGTTAGATATTGTAAGTTTTTTCTTTATTAAAAGATGTATTAAAACAAAATAAGTATAAGTTTTTGTTTGTTTTAATTTTTTTTAGTTTACTTTATCATGTTTACCATTACATAAATTATATATCTATTGTTTTTGTTCACTGACAATTACTTTACCATGTTTACCTGGTTTACCATGTTTACCATGTTTACCATCTTGACCATATTTACCATTTATACCATTTTTTAACATGATTACCATATTAACCATGTTTACTATTAGGTAACTTAGTACAATTTTCTATTTTCTGATTAAAGTAGTATTGTAATATTTGAATTTGTATATTTTTGAACTAATGTTTCTTTTTTTTATTTTAAGGATAATGACAGATCAATCAGTTGATCAACCACATGATTCTGTATATGAGCATAATGGTCATACCTCTAGGGAGGAATATTAACATGTTCCTCTTGATGTTCTCCAATATTCCTCATGTGATCCCATTACGACAAAGGGTTAATGAGTTGGTAAACGTGGGTGCACACGCTTACTAAAATTATCACTTGCTCGTATGCAGGATCAGAGGATACTCATTGAGTTTGATAAGGATGATATTCCTAGAGGTCCAAATTAAAAATATTTTAAGAGTTTTGTATAAACTCAGGGTAAGAGAAAAGAAAGAATTTTGTATGATGACTCGAGAAGTGTGGACAAGGTGATAATCTCTCAGTTGTGAGAGATGATTTTGGAATGATATTTGGCTATTTTTTTCCTATTCTTTAAATGTTTCTAGTATATATAATTTGTTTAACCTATTCTTTATGAGATGACATTTGATATTCCTGACACTGTAAGAGTTAGGAAGAATTGTTTATCGATGGCTGCCAAGAGATGGATAGATTTCAAATCAACCTTCACATCTGATTTCATTTTTGGTCATAGGAGTCATGACAATCCATGTCATATATATCCTTTCATTGATGAATACACATGGATAAAGTTTGTTTAAAGTATAAGAAAAGATTCATTTTGGGTAAGGGAAATGTAAACTTTTATAAGATTTATTATATAAATGATCTTATTAATGTTTTGTTAATGATTTCATATTATTAATTTACAGAAAACAAGTAAATATCATCAAGATATTAAATCTAAAAATGTATACCCTCATAGTTTATCTTGGGGAGGGTATAAATTATTAGAATAACAAATGATAGTGGAAAAATTACAAAAAATAAGAGCTGAGTCTTTAAGCCTTGGAAAGGTGGCCCTTCCATCCCCTCCATATAGACATGAAAAATGGAAGAGAGCTCAGATGGGAAAAAAGGGCAATATCTTTCAGAAGATTTAAGAATCGTAGTTGAGAGGATTTTAAGATATCTATTTTATTTGTTTAAGTTAACTATTTGATTCATATAATTTCAATCATTAAAAAAATGTTCAATTAATTAATACAGGATTCCCTGGAAGAGCAGAGCTCATAGGGGGTATTTACAGTTGCAGGGAGGCAAGATATTTTATCTGCAGAATTGGGAAAGCTCGAACATCCTGGTTGTGTACGGGGATATCATATAGGTGTATCGGAAAGAGAAGTGTTTCCAAGATCTTAAACTTCTTACTTTGAGGGTGTTTATAAAAAAATAGAATCCTTAGAGGCTGAAGTTCATAATATTAATGCGATGATGGAGGAAAATATTAGAGCATTGGTACAGTCTATGTTTGCAGACATGCAAAGACAATTTCAGACTATAGATTCCACTCCTCCACCTCCCCCTACAGACCCCATTATTTATCCTCTACATATGCCAGTAGCTCCCACTCCCCCACCTCAGTATGCAGACCCCATTTTTTATCCTACTCCTCCGTCGCATCTTCATACTTATTATGAGTTGTATGTTGATGATCATCCACATAATATAGTTTCATATTGGTTGGTATATTGTATAGGAGATATAGTTCATCATCAACAATTAGAGGTGGAGAATTAGAGGGTCACTGTACATGATATTATAGATAGATCAGTTCGAGTACCATTACCAATAGATGAGGTGATGACAGTTGGACATAGTATCAGCCATTTTTTAATTTGGCCATCCAGACTTCTTCAACTCATTACCATAGAGTTAAGTATGTTATATCTTCTATTTTATTTTTTATTAAAGTTTTATTATCGTTTGAAAAATATTATATTTTTATTTTTATTTTTACAGAAATACATCAAAGGTAAAGAAATGTTGTATAGACAACAACAAAGACAAATGGATATGACATCAGATACAAATTCTCGTAGTTTTGACATATTTTCAAGATATTCAAATTTTTTGGCGGATCATTATGAGTTTCCAATGGAATCTCATGTTTGTGGAAGTGCAATAACTATGGGGATTGGGAAAACTGATATCATGGAGCTTCTTACTAGAGATAATTTAGGCATCAATGAGGTGCAAAAAAAATTTATGTAAGTCTTAACACCTTTTAACTAGGTTATATTTGTTAAAAATGTATACTTATGTGTGTTTTTTATTAGGTATAATTATAACATTTGTGAGAAGAATGAACGGACATATTTATATGGATTCATGGACCCGCGTTTGATTTCCCCTGAAGCATGTGCACTGGATGAGGAACAATGAATGATTTATATTTCTGAAAGACTTGAACAGAATATAGCCACACAATGTTGGATGATTCCTTTTTGTGAGAGGTATGAAACACATCTCTCTCAAATAGTTCATTATCTTTCAACATAAAAAACCACTAACATTAAATTTTCTTTTATTAGTGATCATTGGATGTTTGGGGTTTTTTCCCATGGGAGAAAACACTTTATTGGATATGCTCTGTCCATGGTGATGTGCGGGAAAGTTTTAAGAAAGTTTTGGAAAAGTAAGTTTCAATTTTTCAATAGTTTTATATATTATAATTAATTTTAATTTTATCCCATTCATATTATTTTCTAAAAGGGGATGGGTCTACTTTCGAAAAAACACAAATAAAAGGAGTGAAAAGATAAAATATGTAAATTTAAAGGTAAATATCCATTAATAATTTGTACTTTTTGATTTATTACATAAAAATAATATATTTCATTTGATTTATTTATGAAATAATAACAACTGGGACAGTTGTGAACTTTGACCTTGTATCATTTCCTATTAACTGTTTCCATAATATTTCATTTAATTTATTCATTATACACATTAACTATTATCCTTTTAATTTGTAGTTATTTGATGACCCACAACCCTATAGTGCTCAAGAAATCATAAACTTACAAGTGGAATGGGGAAATTATATTACAGGTTTGATTGAATTTTAGTTGTTTGTAGTGTAAAATTTAATTCTGAATATTCTAAATGTAATTGTGTATTTGGTAGTCATTTAGGTTGGATTTATTTTTTTTTAAGTTGACATTGTAATTTTTGAATGTTATATATGTGAATGTTTAATTTTTCTCTACTTCTAGTTTTGGTCTACTTATGATGGTTTTTCTAGTATGGATTATCGTCTAGGGGGAGGGGTTCCAATGGTGTGGGGGTATTCAGTGGGGTGGGGGGTATCCAGGGGTGTGGGAGGGTTGTCCAGTGGGGTGGGCAGTGTCATGGGGGTCCATGAGAGTGGGTGGCAGTCCAGGGGGTGGGAGTATTTGCAGGAGGGTGGAAGGGATGTCCAGGGGATTGGGGGGTTGTCATGTGTGATGGTGTGTTCACCCTGGTTATACTGGCATCAAAGTGATAGAATTAATGATGTTTATAGGTGAATAAAGAATTGGTGAAACATTTTGAGAGATCAAGGTTCGCACGTGGGAGTGATGAGTACCTTCCAGTGGTGTTCAGACCCCCGAGGGACGGCGGCGCCTCCTCTCCCAACACCAGCTATCCAAGATCTTTCCATGGGGTGGGGGGGAAGTCCAGGAGTGTTGGGTGTGTCCAAGGGTATGGTGGGGGCTGTCCAATGGGGTGGGGGGGTTTTGGTCTAGTTTTTGTTGGTTTTGGGTCTGTTTTTGGTCTGGGGGTGTCCAGTGAGGTGGGGGTGTCTAGGGGTGTGGTGGGGGATGTCTAGTGGGGTGGGATGGTGTCCAAGAGGGTGGGATGGATTTCTAGGTGAGTGGGGGATTCTAAAGGGTTTACAAGGGTGTGGGGGGGGGGAAGTCCCAGGGGTGGGGCAGTCTAGGGGTGTGGGGGTGTCTAGGAGGGTGGGAAGTTATCCAGGTGTGTAGGGGTTGTCCATGAAGTGGGGGGGAAGTCCAAGGGTGTGTAGGGGGTTCCGGGGGTCTGGTGGGGGTTGTTTAATGGGGTGGGAGGGGGGGTTCTGGTCTGTTTTTGTGTGTTTTTGGTAACTTTTTGGTTTGTTTGAGGGGTGTGGGAGGGTCTTCCAGGGGTGGGACGTGTTGTATAGGGTGTGGGGGTATACAGGAGGGTGGGGGTTGTCTAGGGTTGTGGGGGGCTGTCCAGTGGGTGTGGAAGTCTAGTGGTGTGGGGGGTTTCCAGAAGGGTGGGGGTTGTCCAGGGTGTGGTGGCTATCCAGGGGGTGGGGTGGCAGTCCAGGGGTGTGGGGGTGTCCAGGAGGGTGGGGTTTGTCTAGTGGTGTGGGGGGCTATCTAGTGGGTGGGGGCAGTCCAGGGGTGTGGGGGTGTCCAGGGGTGTGGTGGGGGTTGTCTAGTAGGGGGTGGGGGGGGGGGGGGGGTTCTGGTCTGTTCTGGTCTGTTTTTGGTAACTTTTCGGTCTCTTTCAGGGTTATGGGAGGGTTGTCTAGGGGTGTGGTAGTGTTGTCCAAGGGGGTGGGGTATATAGGAGGGTGTGGTTTTCTAGGGGTGTGGGGACTGTCCAGGTGGTGGTGGGGCAGTTCAGAGGTGTGGGGGTGTCCAGGGGTGTGGTGGGGGTTGTCCAGTGGGGTGGCGGGGGTCTGGTCTATTTTTGGATACTTTTGGTCTGTTTCAGGGGTGTGGGAGGGTTGTCCAAGGGTGTGGGAGTGTTTTCCAGGGGTTGGTGGTATACAGGAGGGTGGGGGTTGTCTATGGGTGTGGGGGGCTATCTAGGGGGTGGTGGGGTAGTCCAGCGTTGTGGGGGGTGACCAGGATGGGGGGGGTTGTCTAGGGGTGGGGGGTTTTCCAGGGGTGGGAAGAAATACAGGGGTTTGGGGGGTGTTCAGTAGGGTGGGGGTTTTCCATGGGTGTGGGGGGTTATCTACGGTGTGGGGGAAGTCCAGGGGTGTGGGGGGTGTCCAAGAGGGTGGGGGTTGTCTAGGGGTGTGGGGCTGTCCAAGGGGTGGGGATAGTACAGGGGTGTGGGGGTGTCCATGGGTGTGGTGTGGGCTATCCAGTGGGGGGGGGGGGTTCTGGTCTTTTTTTTGTAACTTTTTGGTCTCTTTCAGGGGTGTGGGAGGGCTTTCCAGGGGTGTGGGTGTGCTGTCCAGGGGTGGGGGTATACAGGAGGGTGTGGGTGTCTAGGGATGTGGGGCATTTTCCAGGGGTGTTGGGGTAGTCCAGGGGTGTGGGGATGTCCAGGGGTGTGGTGGGGGATTTCCAGTGGGGTGGGGGCGTTTTGGTCTATTTTTGGAAACTTTTTGGTCTATTTCAGGGGTATGGAAGGTCTTTCCAGTGGTGTGGGAGTGTTTTCTAAGGGGTGGGGGTATACAGGTGGGTGGGGGGGTTTCCAGGTGTATGGGGGTTGTCCAGGCGGTGGTTGGTAAGTCCAGAGGTATGGGGGTGTCCAGGAGGGTGGGGGTTATCCAGGGGTGTGGGGGGCTCTCTAGGGGGTGGGGGCAGTCCAGGGGTGTGGGGGTGTCCAGTAGGGTGGGGGTTTTCTAGGGGTGTGGGGGCTATCTTGGGGTGGGGCAGTCCAGGGGTGTGGGGGTTGTCCAGAAGGGTGGGGGTTGTCCAAGGGTTTGGGGGGCTGTACAGGGGGTGGGGGTAGTCCAGGGGTGTGGTGGGGGTTATCCAGTGGGGTGGGGGTATGGTCTGTTTTGGTCTGTTTCAGGGGTGTGGGAGGGCTATCCAGGGGTGTGGGAGTGTTTTCCAGGGGGTGGGGGTATACAAGGGGGTGGGGGTTGTCCAGGGGTGTGGGGGATATCTATCAGGTGGTGGGGCAGTCAAGGGGTGTGGGGGTGTCTAGGGGTGTGGTGGGGGATGTCCATTGGGGTGGGGGGGTTCTGGTATTTTTTTTGTAACTTTTTAGTTTATTTCTAGGGTGTGGGAGGGCTTTCCAGGGGTGTGGGAGTGTTGTTTAGGGGGTGGGGTATACAAGAGGGTGTGTGGTTGTCCAGGGGTGTGGGGGGGTCTAGGGGTGTGGGGTAATCCAGTGGTGTGGGTGTGTCCAGGAGGGTGGGGGTTGTCCAGGGGTGTGGGGGATATCTAGGGCGTGGCGGAAGTCTAGGGGTGTGGGGGTGTCCATGGGTGTGGTGGGGGCTTTCTAGTGGGGTGGGGGGTTCTGGTCTGTTTTTGGTAACTTTTTGGTAACTTTTTGTTCTATTTTAGGGGTGTGGGATGGTAGTCCAGGGGTGTGGGAGTGTTGTCTAGGGGGTGGGGGTATACAGAAGGTTGGGGGTAGTCCAAGGGTGTGGGGGTTGTTTAGGGGTGGTGGGATAGTCCAGGGGTGTGGGGGTGTCCAAGATGGTGGGGGGTTTCCAGGGGTGTGGGGGGCTGTCCAGGGGTGGGGGCAGTCCATGGGGTGTGGGGGTGTCCATGGGTGTGGTGGGAGCTGTCCAGTGGGGTGGGGGGTTCTGGTCTGTTCTGGTCTGTTTTTGGTAACCTTTATCTTTGTATTAGGTAATTTGGTTGGGCATAGCAGTGGTACTGTTTTCTTTAAAAAAATTGTTGTTTACGTCATTTACTTCATAACTAATGTAAAAAATGCATTTGAATTAGTTTTAATGTCGGTTATTTGGAAACAGATGTAATAACTTCATGGTAAAGGGTTTTTACGTCGATTATTTCATAACCGACGTAATAAATTGAAATGCATAGTTTTTTACATCAGTTATTTTATAACCAACATCAGAGATATGTTTTTAGGTCGGTTATTGTATAAAGACATTGGAAACCACTTGGTAGACAGGTTTATCGCGTTGGTTTTAAAAAACAACTGACGTGATAAACTCTTCGGAGGAGTACTTTAGGACGTCGGTTATATAATAACCGATGTGAAAGGGTATATACTACTTCAGTTATTAAATAATTGACGTAATAAACCATGACTGTGAAGCATTTTCTATGTTGGGATTTTATAAACCGGTGTGAAAAACCCTTCAGATTTGTGTTTTTTATGTCGGTTTTAAAATAACTGATGTTAAAAACTATGTCTATAACGTCTCATGTAATAACGTCGGCCAAAATCTGACGTTAAAAATAGAAAATACACACCGTAAAAAACTTTTTCAACACTAGCCTATAATTAAATAATGGGATTCATGTTATAAAATTTTAATTGGTAGGTATATAGACCTCATAAGAATAAGTAGGTATATTAAATTAATCATGTCTCAAAGAAGAAATATTGGGGTGAAGAACCCATCCTACAATTCTATCTTTCTTCTTAAGCGATCTATCCTCCTACATAATAAATTTACAATTATAAAAATTATAAACCAAAACCTGTTACATACTAATAAAATCATTTATTATCCACTTATAACTTTTAAACACCCATTTAAAAAAATTACATATTAAAATTTTCATTTTTGGTTGATAATTGTTTTCTTTCTCACGAAAATTCTTGTTCTTAGTTTTCATTCCTTGTACGTTTATCATGAATAAATAAAGTATAAAATTTTAGTCCTAAAATATGTGTCATATTGTTTCATTATATATAGTATTATAACCAATCATATAAAGTGCTGATGAAAAATTAATTAGTTCACTTCATGGAGATGATATTCCATATAAATAAATGAGTGATGTTTATATTTTTTAATGGATGGATTGAAATAGAGATAAAAAATAATTCACAATTATAAAATCATTATTATATCATAAACATCATATATATTCATAAAATATATCCTTATTACTTGAAATATAAAATAGAAATGAACAACGCATCACATTAATCTGTGGAGAAGGTAATCCCCACAAATGCATGAGTGGTATTATCAATTTCTAATAGTGGGTATGTGAAACATCTTGATATTAAAAAATAAGATCATTCTGCTTGATAGTGTATATGACACACAATACTGGCCTTAAACAAACCATGAAATATTATTATTTAAATATTTCTATTATAATATCGTAGTTAAATTGCTTGGTATGAATGAGATTAACAACATTATGAAATATATAAAATGGTCTTGATCAAAACAAATTTATTAATAACTTCTTATTAAATAAACACCCAATTCATAGAAAACTCATTTTATTACAAATAATACATTTTATTTAATAATGGGTTTTATTTCATGTTGTTAAAAAAAATTATAATCAATTTCTTGAATATTGAGTTATTTATTGAGTAAAAATGGTATATTTTTTAATATTAACATGTTAAATATATATTATGGAGATATTTTAATATTTTTCTGAAAATTTTGATCCTTCAATTCATAGTGAAGGATATTGAATTTTTTTATCATTATTTTCATTTAAAGAATTCACAAAGTCAATTTGTAATTTTTTTGGTTTTAAAATTTTATTAGTAACTCTTTATTAATATTAATAGAATTATCATATAAAATTAATATGTACTTTAATATTTTATCAAAAAAAATTACTTAGAAATTTATTTTTTTGAAAACCAATTTCTTTGTGTTTTTCATTTTAATCACAAATTAATTCTTCTCACATTTATAAATTCAATCTAAAAAATTGATTCCATATTTTGAATCTGGAGGTAAAAATGTGTTAAATAGTTCTATTTTATTTTAGACCATTTTTAATAGTAATCATAGTAAATTATTGTAACTATGATAAGGGTAAATTGGGTAATTAATGATAAAAATAATACGATAAGAAATAAAAATGATCCTACCACTTTACTTAATAAAATAGGACATCTGTATTTCAACCATGTCAATCCATGCTTTTAAAATATGGCAACTCAATTCATATTGATATATTTTTAAATTTACAATATCTAAGTAAAATAAAAGTAAAAAAGTTTCATTCAATTTGTTTCATAATCACATAATATTTGAAATTGGAATTAATAGAGGATATTTTCAGTTATAAAGGGTTATTTGAAAGATAAATTATTTTTTATCATTTTAATTTATTTATAACATTTATTTAAGAAAAACATTTTGTGATTTCTTATGCAACGCTGACACCATATTTTTTCAGTTTATAGAAAAATAAAATTAATGATTTTAAAAATATAAAAAATTATATAACATTAATTAATTTATGTGTCCCATGAATTTTTTATACAAATATTACAGTTTAATGTTGTTATGAATGATTATATTTTAATTCATTTGTTTTCATGTTGTTTTCAAAGTCGAATTTAATGAATATTGTAAAAATTGACATTAATGATATTTTATGTTAAATGATATTTTACAAAATTATTTTACCGTCAAAAATACTTGAAAAATGATAATTATGATGATAAATTTTTTATTTTATATCTCATTTTCTGTTTATGATCAAATTTTCACAGTATAAGTAATATTATAACACTTTAATATTAAAAATTTCTTTTTCGTAACTATGGTTAATATTGGTTTAGCAATAGTTTAATCTAAAATATTAGGTTTAAATGTTATCAACACTTGAAAAAGAAATTATTTTTTGCTTATATTAATACCATATATTCATTGTATTTGAATACATGTGATTTTTTAACAATTTTACATAATTTTAACCCAAATTATATTATAATATTTCAAGTGTCTCTAAAATTTTCATTAATGATATTTTATAATATACAATATTTTATTAAATGATTTAATAATCCTAAATATCCAATCTTTGAAAAAGTGATAGGTATATGGTTGAAAATATTAACCATGGTCAATTTTCAAGATAATTTTACTTTTATAGAAACTATATTAACCCATAATTAGTAAAAACATGATTATCATGGTAATAGACAATAGTTTTATCTAAGGATTAAAAAAGAAAGATAATGGTGAAACAATCCATTATACTTGTACAATTTAAATTTAAGGAAATAATTTTTACTCATACACATATGATATTTTAATTATATTAATTTAGATCCATTTTAAAATGAAAACTAGTTTATATTAATTTAATACATTATGAAATTTCAAGAATTATCCTCCACTCTTTATAAAAGGGAATATAATATCATCTTTTCAATACACATCATGAATCATTTGGTCCAGCAAAACCCTACCCAAACTCTTTCCTAAAATCTCTGCCCCCATCCGAGAGGTATTTTATATACATAACCCCATTGTTATAAGGAATAAGGTTTAATGAAAAGGATATTGTTCGATGAAGTGTACGATAATGAATGTATTTGAAAAGATTAAATCAAGGGGAGGGACCATGTACTTTAAAAATATCATTTTAAATGTTCTAATGATTTATTTTCTATATATTTTTCTTTTAAATCCATATTATTTTAATTTATTTAAGGACGTATTTATATGAACATAAAATAATAAAAAAGATATTTTTTTCATGTTGACATAAAAAAAATTAAAAAGGAATTCTTTTACTGGACATTTTTCATTTCATTAAAAAACATCAAATTAATATCCTATGTTAATGTATACATCATCATTAGGGTTTCCCGCCACCAAAACTATTATTATATTTTTATCTTCCTTTAAAAAATTTAATTTTTTCTTTAAAAACCAATCTTTCCATTTTTTTAGGTATTTTAGTATTTAAAATGTGTTTTAAAAAATGAATGGTTATCTTGTTATATGAAAGAATTATTTAAACAGTTTTCACATTTTTATTTAAGGGGTTATAGTGAAAATGTTCTAGATTGAAATTCTTTATTTATAATATACTAAAGTATCATTGAATTTCACAAATAGGTGTGAATGATACATCTTATACAATTGGTTGAGCCACATAAATCTCTTGATTATTATTGATCCTAATATAGCTTATATGAAAGGTGAGCCTCATTATATCTCTCCAATAAATTAGTTAATATTCTTGACTTAAAATTCATGATGTATGGTGTTAATTGGTGTGGTTTCTCCCATTTATTTTACTTGACTCAACTTATTTTAGACTTGGGTTCTGAATATAATGCTCTAAGACGCCTAAAAATGGGTTTTTATATTATTTATATGGGTTTTAAAGTTATTATTTCAAAGAAAAGGGGTTCAATTTAATTGGGATATGATTTATTTTATATTATTCAAGAATATTTTGATAACAGTATGCATTTTTTTAGGCTTTCATGTTATTTATTAAAATAATATATTTCTTATATTTTTTTCTTTAGCTTATATTTTGGTTCTCATACTGCATTTTAAAAAAAATATTAGGGTTTATGGATGTTTATGAATAAATAATAACTGATATTAAATTACATAAATATTTTCCTTAAATAGAAATTGTATTTTATGTTTTATTTTGTTGGAAAATAGATACTTATTAGAAATAACCATATTTTAATATATACGTATATTAATTAAGAGTTAAGGAAAAACTAACAAAAACACTAAACCAAAATTATCATTAAAAATGAGATAATGAATTCCTGAAATAAAAATCAATATTACGTAATGTTTAAGGTTGGGTCTATAAAATTGGTTTCATCAAAAGTGTTTAAATAATATTTGAGAATGGGATGTTTTTATATAAGTTTATCTTAAGTGTCATTGATACAATCTTGAGTTTATAAGTTTATGGTTCCTCAAATGTTTAATGGTTTAAACACCCCTTTAGAGGTTATAAGGGATGGAATTATATGATAATTAATTATATTTTGGAATGAATTTATGTTAATATATCCTAAGGTTTTAGTTTAATTTTACATGAAAAATTTATTTGAGCAATATTATCTTCACATTTTGTTGAAAATTTTTTAAATACATTTCTACCCTTTTGGGTTTTTATGGTTTTTCAAACTATGGGTTATTATTGTTTGGGAACATTTGTTTTATTTTATAGATAGCCATGTTATATAAAAGTGATTTTTTTATTAACTAACAAGGTATGTTTCAGAATAAGATCACTATTTTGGGAACCTTAAATAACTAAGGTACCAAAAGTATTGTGGGATTTTATTTAATGAATAATGGTTAAATAATCTTTTTGCAGAATATATTATTTTAGTGTTTATTTATGGTGAGATATGTTACTTATTGAAATGATAATGAAATTTTATAGATTATATTATTAGGGATTATTCATTTAGGGAATATGAAATTATTTGGGATTATTTCTTATTATAGATAAATTTTAATTTAATATCATATGAATAAGTGGTCACATCCTTCTATTTTTTTGGGCTCCAAACATGGTTGAGAATATTAAAATATTTTTTAGGTAATTTATTTATCCAATGATCTAATATAAAATTTGAATTTTATTGTTTATTATTTAGAGATTAATATTGTATTTATTCATATGAAATATTATTAATGTTGGGAATTATATTACCTTGTTCTAACTATTTTGGTTTTGGTTAATGAATAAATATAGGAGGAATATTTTTAATCACTTTTGTGGAATTTATTTATCCTTGAAAATTTGATTTCAATTCTTCATGAACAAAAATTTCATCTTAAATACTCATTATTTGGAGAAACAGATAAAATTGTGGTGGAAATTGATTAAAATATGAAATTTTTATTATCAATTATGTATATTTCTTTAATTTATAAAATTATATGATAAATTAATTACTCAAATATCGGATAATGATCATGAAATGAAAAAAAAATAATGTTATTAAATTTATTTCAAATGAATCGATGGCCTTTTCCCACCTCTTCCATTTATGGTTTTGTGGTCATTAAATTTCACATGATTATTAACTTTATTATGATAAATTATCTATTTCACTTTCCAAAAATATTTCAACATTAAATTTATCATCCATGTCATTATTTTCACCTCCCTTTAATATTAACATATTTGGAAAGATAGTTATGTTTTATTCAAGATAACATTCATATTTCTTTTCCCTACTTTTCAAGAGGATGTTTTGATAACCCAATTAAGGATGTGGGATTTCTAAATATATATTTTTAGATGTATAACCATTAATTACCAAGATCATGTTAAAATTTTGAGATGGAAATTTATAAAAGGGATGAGATTGTAACACCATGGTATCTTATAATAATAAAAATATATTTGCTTCTAAATAAGACCCACAACACTAGGTTTAAACAACTTATAAAATATTATCCTTTCAATATATTACATTTAATTTATCCAATAAATTGGTTTGTATGATTAATAATAAGTAATTTATGAAATATATATGAAGGTAATACTAAATATATTAATTTATTAGTATTTTATTATTGATTAGTCACTAAATTTTTACTAAAGTCCATTATTCCTTAAAAAATATATTTTCCTCAAAAAATATTTTTAATTAGTTTTATGAGATAAATATATAATTTATTATAAAATAATTGATATTTTTTTGATAAGAAGTATATAATTTTTTATGTCATCACATCAAAAATATGTTATGTTGAACTATTGATATTTTCAAAAATATATTGATTTCTTAATTAGTATAGAAAAATACTTATTTTTAGAGAAAAAATATATTTTAATTTAAAGTAACAATTGAGGCATACTGATAGCATGGAAAACCAACATTAACATGGTCATCGGGTCATATCTTTCTAGGTATCACCAGTTTTCCTATAGACACATGGTCCCCACCCTAGGGCCCACCCACATGCCTGAACGGGCCATCTGACTAATGACTGTCCCCGTAGGCCAACACATGTTCTTTCTAGTGTGCTTTGTCCTCACTCACACACACCATGAGAAACATCCAAAAAGATCCTCAATACGTATCACTACCTGAGTCCATGTATGATAAACTATGTAGTTCTAATCAGGTAGGCTCCCGAGAAGATAAGTGGACCTTGTTGAGAGTAGTCATCATTCTGTACTTTAACCCTTTATCATTCTAGGGTGTTTGTGAAATTGTATTTTTAATTATATTACAACTTTTATTATTTCTTCTTTATAAATATATTCCAATTATAGTATTTTAAATTTACTTTATACATTAAATTAGTAAAATATTATTTTTATACTTAATAAGGAAACATTCTAAAAACTAGTTTTAATTATATATTAAATTATAGTATTAAATTAATTTTTCAGCTTATAGAAATTGATAATGAAAAATGAATTCCGCATTTTGGAATCAAGATGATAATATTTTGTAATTAAATACCTTTTTTATTTTTTAATATTAATTATATCAAATATTTTTCACCAAAATAATGGTACATCAGGTAATTACAGTTAAAAGTAATATGATAATGACTTAAACATGACCCTAAAAATTTCACTAATCACATTGGATACAATAATTTCATCCATTTCCATAGATTTTTTGAATATATTTTAACTTGGTTCCATATAGAATTGATTTTGACCATTATAATATTTAAGTAAAATAAAAGTCAAAAATGCAATTTTATTTTTTTATTATATCTATATTTTTTACCTTCAAATAATAAGTGGAAATGCTCAGATATAAAAAGATTTATTTGAAAGATAAATGATTTTTTTAATCTTGGTAATATTTTTTTATTTTTAGTAATGAAATAATTACCATAAAATTTTACATAATGTCATCATAGTATTTATTAAACTATTAAAAAATTATTTTAAAAATTTTAGATGTAATATAATTTGAAAGAATTATTTTGGCCAGTAAATTTTCTAGATAAATAAATCATGTTGGAGATGTGTGAATGTACTATATTCAAATTCCATTTCATTCGCGTAGTTTTCAAAGGAAAATTAAATGAATTGTGAAAATATGACATTAATGAAATTTTATGATAAATAATATTTTATTATATTATTTAAAAGTCATAAAAATCTTGCAAAAAAATATAATTTAGATGATTAATGGTTTAAAATTCATACATTGTAAATTTATGAACAATCAACTTATAAGTAAAACTATAAACTTTTAATATTGATAATGTCATTATTGTGGTTAAGGGTAAAATTGGTTAACCAATGGTTTCATCCAAATTATATAGTTTAAAAAGGTATCAACACCTATAAAATAATTTATTTGATAATTAAATTATTTCAATATATTCCTTATATTTTAATTCATGTGATTTTGGGACCATTTGACATGATTTGGACACAAATTATATTATAATAACTCTTATATTTCTAAAATTTATTTAAATATTATTTTATTATAAAATCATTTACTAAATAGTTTAAAATTCCTAAAAATTATATATTCTACCATGTTATTGAGATATGGTTGGAAATATCAACCATTCACCATTTGTGGGCCAATAATACTTTTATTGTAACTATATTGACCCCAAATGTATAAAAATAACTGTTATAATGGTAATAATCAAAGGGTTAATAGAGGATTTCAACGCAAATATAAGGTTGAAAAAATCACAAAAATATTTCCTTTTCTTATTTTTTTATTATTATTTTTACTTATAATCTTTTTAAGATTTAGTTATATTATTTATTAGTGATTTTAAAAAAATTACATTTTTTTACTTTAAGACATTTTAAGTATGCCCCTCTCACCATTATAAAAAGAGAAAATTCTCTCCTCTACTATGTGTATATCAAAAACGATTTTCTTCATCCAAACCCAACCCAAATACCACATTAGAATTCCTCTCCTTAATCTAGAGATATTGTTTTTGGTAGAATACTAACCTTATAAAGATTAAGGTGTATAGAAAACAAGATTTTTTGAGGAATATAAAGATATGAAACATACATGATGAGTAAGACTCAAGGGAAGGGACATATTAATTTAAAAACCACATTTTAAAGTCATTAAATATTTATTTTAAAAATATTTTCATTCCATGTCAAAATTCATAAAATTATTTTACGGATGTAATTATATGTACTTAAGAATAGTTATAGAGTATATTTTATGTCACTTTGAATTTCTTCCAATGGTTTTTAAAAATAAATAGTTTACTAAATGATTTTATTTTCATTACAAAGGACAATAGGAATATTATGTTTTAATGTATATGGAATCAATGTATTTTCTAATTGTCACAACTATTATTTGTGGTTTTCTTCCTTTATTAGATTTCTTTTCTAAAATAAGAACTATATTTACCCTTTTCTAGGTATTTTTTTAATTGAAAGTGGGTTTTATAAAGGGATGGACATTTCAATATCGAAAGTAGTTTTTATACGGGTTTAAAATATATTATCAAGGGTTTAGTGAAAATTGAAAGCATAAATTGTTTTATTCATGATATGGTAATTGAAAATTATATATGAGAAACATATAATCTTGATACAACTTATACTATGAGTTTATCCCAATTATATCTCATGATGATGGGTAAGATCTATATATATTATATTAAGGGTGATCCACATTTTATATCTCTAAGGCATTGGGTAGTGATTTGTTTAATGAAATTCAAGGAGGGAATTAACTAGTGTGGTTTATTCTATGGATTTAACTTGAATCCGGTTATTCTTGACATGATTTATGAATATATTCTTTTAATTCACCTAAAAAGGGGAATTTATTTTTATTCAATGCATTTAAATGTTATCATTGATAAAAAAGATGATATTTTTCAAGTGGATATGATTTATTTGATAAATTAAAAGAATATTGAAATATTATTTTATTATTTTTTATGTTTAACACTATAATAATGTATCTATTGTTTTTATATCCAATATTTATTCCTTAGAGATAATTCTATATTTCTAAAATGTTCTTCATAGGGATTACATATGTTCACGAATGATTATTAAGTTAGGTTAAAATACATTTAGATTTTCTTGAATAGAAAACATGGTTAAATTTATAATTTTTATATTGTGGGAAGGATGGATAAAAATTATAAATTTACAATTCATAATTTATTTATTTTTATCTAACATTGATGGACTTATTCTCAAAAACTATATATTGTAAATATCCTCAAATGTAAGAGAATAAATTCTTAGCATAAAACTCAAGATTATTTAATGTAAAATGATGGGTCCTTATAGTATGGTATGAAACTATATAATATATTATAATTATATAATCATAATTACTTCATAAAGATAATTTATGAAAATTAAATTCACCATTATAACCAAGCCTAAAATATGGTGGTGGAAAATGAATCATGTCATTACATGGATGTGGTTGTCCACACATACATAGGTGTGATGCATTCATTATTTTAATTTGGTATAAAAGATGGTGAAAATGGTAATTATATAATCATAATACAATTTAATTATCTTAGGTATAATTTTTTTTTATTTTATGTTTATTACAAAAGATTTAGAAGAGGTATAATCAGAAGTGAATTGAAATTTTTCGGGTAGGAAGATCACCACTTCTTTGGTATACCTCAATTAGATCCCTTCTTAAGGACCCTTTGAATATTATTTTATAAATAAAAGAACCTATAATTAATGTATATGTAAGTTGATATGGTAATTAATCATGGTTCATATGATATAGTTGGTTCAAATTACTATCAAAAGAGAGAGGATATGTGTGCTTTTATAATGGATGGAAAGGGGACTCTTGTAATTTTTCAATACATTAAAACATTATAAAGTAAAATTCAACGACAAGTGGTTCAAAATTATAATTATTAGAATTTAAATATGATTTATGATCAATACTAAATCATCCTATATGATTTAGAAATATATTTTTTTCATTTTCACACTTATCTCTTTAGTTCAACTTCAACCCTCTGCCCCCACAACGTTAACCCTTTTTATCCATGACCACATTAACAAATTATTCAATCATTAGGGGTCATAAATTAACTTATGTGGTAAAAATTGGAAAAAAATAGTCAAGGGATGCTATTTTTTCTATATACCATTGCCATTGTCCTATTTCTTGATTTTCATGATTTTTAAATCATTTATATAGTATTATATAATGTATAATATCATTAATGTCATTTTTGGAATATCAATTAACTATGAATATAATTTTAACAAGAAAAAAATATATTTAAAAACAATAACCTTTAAAATCCATTATATATTATAATCACCCATGAGTTTTTTCCACAAAACAATTAATCCAAAAAAATTATTTGAATGTTTTAAAAAAAATTAAATTCTTCTCATGTTTGCACAGGAACTGTGTCGGCATTGTGTAAGAAATTATGTTGAAAAATTATAAATAAATTAATATCATACAAATAACTTAATAATATTCAAATTTAATCTTGTATAGGTGACCACCAGATAATTTTATCCAAATAGTAGTATATTATATTTTTTAAATGAAAAGATAGTGACATTTTGTATTTTACATTAACTACCTTAATATATATATATCATTATCAAATGAAAATAGTATAAAATTGGAATAAAATCGAATATTGGATGAGGATGCTCAAAACCCAAGCATCTAATATATTAATGAAAACATTTAAGGTCACTTTAATGTCTTATCCACTTTTTTAATCTTATTTTGATGATTTTACTAATAGCATGGTGATAACATTTTTAAAAAGGTTATTATTCTAAATGTATAACAATAGAATGAGGATACTTACTAATTTAAAAAAATTCCAAATTTGGAATCCATTTTTAAATATTTTATTTTTATATGTGGAAGAGATTAATATTAATATTAATGTTTAAAATGAAATAAAATATAATTATTTAAAAAAATACACTTTTATGCATAAAAATTATTTTAAATAAATATAATGAATATTTAGGATTTAAGTGGAATTGATTTAATTATTCAAAAAAATGGATTATATTTCAGTTTAAGAAAAAATTAAAAATATAATGGTTTATTTAAATTACTTGTTGTAATGAAAAAATTGAATTATTTCAAAAAAAATTATTTTTCAATATTCACTAAAAAATAAATAATTTAAAGAAAATAAAAATAATTTATTATATGTTAATATTGGATATAAATATTTAAAAATTCATTTTAATTTAATAAAATATAATTTTTATTTTTTTAATAAACAAATTATCATATTTACTCAAAAAAAGAAATAAAAAATAATTTTTAGAAGAAAAGGTATTTTTTATGCATAAAATTACAATAATAAAAATATAGTTCTAATTTTGTATGATATAATCGAAAGTTTTGTATTTATTAGGAACATTATAAACATATTTCATAATGTGGTTTCTCATATTCTAACTCACCAATTCAGTGACTAGGTTATGAAAATCACATTTACATAAAAATATTTCTATTGTATATCATAATTCACTTAATCCTCGATGTATCATGTTAAGAATGTTACCAAGATTATAATTTTTTAAAAAATAATTTTCAAGGTATTATATTATAACCCCATTAAATAAATTACTCCCTAAAAATTTAATCTCTGTAATCAAGGGTATTATACTTTAAAATAACTTTTCTGAAAATCGCTTTTATAAAAAGAAATAATAAAAATTCCTCTGAAAAGGGGATGTGGGTAGCATAGAGGTTACATGAAGTAACACATAATCAGGTTCCCAAATAACGAGAAAATTGGTGGTATGTTAAAATATAGAACTATTTTAGAAAAATCACATCCAAGAGATAATAGAGGTTGACAGAGAACATGTTCATGAGAACAATAATGACCACAAAATAGAAAATCAGTAGAGGGTGAAAAAAAATCAATTCATCCAAAATAATTGTAAAAGAATAACATTTTTACTCTAAGATCACTTTCTTATTATTGAGGGATGCTTTTTTACTATCAATATATAGAAAGGTGAAAATATAATTAAATTATTTTATTATATTTCATAATAATATTTTTATCCTCTAGTATTACTTTAATCAATTTAAAATATATCTCTTACTACATGAAATAAATATTAATGATGAATTTTGCATTCCTAATGTAATAAAGTTAACATTAAAAAGGTTCATATTATCCATAAAATAGTTTCAAGTCATTCTTCATAACTATATATATATATATTCCAAAACCAGAATGGCTAAAAAAGGTTACCTAACATGGATAAATCTATATATGATAAAATAATTAATTAATTTAAAAATCCTTAAAAATAACACCAAAAGTTCATCGTAACCCATTATATAAGTGGTTAAACGTAAGACTCCTCCAAAATTGGTTTGACCAAATTCAATACATAAAAATTTCCAAAATATCATCACTAAATTTATAAAAAGAACATAATTTTAATCCCCAAATAGAATAATGTATCCCATAATTTATCATGCAAAACATGCGAATTTCTTGATCATATATTCTCTTAAAAGATGATAATAACCAGGATCAATGTAAAACCACATTAAAAAATATATTTTCATCCAATAATTAATTTTATAATTATTCATTGAATAAAATAAGAATCTATCAAATTAAGTAAAATTAATTCAAGACAACACCAACCATTTTGTAAACAAATCACTATTCAATTCCAAGGTCATTGGTACAGTCCAATTTAATTTATCATTATTAATGTTCTATTTATCCAAAATAAAAATTACTACATCAATATAGAGAATATATTTATTTTTATCTATATCTTAATCAAGTTCTTTTCAAAAAATATCACATTACCACTAAATAAAATTTCTTTGATGTCAGTAACATTCAATATATTCTTGAAAATCCTTAATGAAAAACTACTGAAGTTAAATCCTCAAATTATTCATCGTTCTTATAACTAGAATATCATAGAAAAAATACATCTACAAAATAATTATCAAACCTCAATACATAATCACATAAATAATTTCACCTCTAAAAATTGATTAGAATATTCCATTCCAGGGTCTTAGATTTTTTCATAGATTATGGAATTGAATCAGATAATTCTAAAGTTTCCCACATAAAATACATTGAAATATAAATGGTACATTTTGTTGAACATTATTTTCTCCATCAAAATAAATATTTTCCCATATTTATTACATTCTTTACAACCATTATTTTCACACATAAGACATATTTTCATTCTATTTAGACATTTCCATGGTTATTTATTCTCATATACATGACATTTAAGAAGCTAAATCATATTACATCTTTAGTCTTCATAAACATAACTCCAAGTAAAATCAATATTTCTTTTATTATGTGTGTTAGGAAACTCACCCAGGTTAAGGTTTTTAATCGTATAAGATCATATCTTCTTACACATAATCATCATCTTTCACATTCTAGAACCCATTACATTTGGTTTATCGGTAGTGGAATCATTAAAATGTCAATCACATTCAGTATTCAAATGAATAATCCTTAATTTATCCATTAACTAAAACAAAAATAGGTTAATCCACAAAAATAATTTTTTGTAACCACATTATCATATAAAATCATACATATGATGTATAAAAAATGGTACCTTCTTTTCAATATATGAAACCTCAGTTTTAACCTAGGTCATTCATGGTTATCATCTTTTCACATCCATTATAATGGTTCATAAATAAAATGTGATTTAACTCAATCATATCCCACATGGGTTTCTACCCAATTGTGGAGTGTTATTCCCACTCATCATGCACCAGTGATGATTGATATAACAATCTATTATCCCCTGTAATAGTTATTACCCCTAAGATAATTTGTGTCATATCGCTACACATTTTATAGTATCAAGATATTGATATATTTTCTATAAAAACCACACTCATTTCCTCTCCATAACATACAATGTTCAACAATACATAGTCTTATCATAAGGGTTTTGACTAAATTTTCCCCATCCATGTTTCCAATGATAACTAACAAATATTATGATACCAATTAATGATATGAAAGTATAAAATAAATAAATAATACTTCATTTGATATGAATAAACATAAAATAAAAAAATTATACATTCCCAGGAACCGTAATGATTTTGTGACATTAAAAACATATAAGCATAGAAAACCAGTATATAAGAAATTTACATTGTATCCTGCGACATTATTCACAACTAGAACCCTTCTTAGGTTCATCATATATGAAATAATTCTTCATATCCCAGGTAAATGGAAACACAATAAATTGTTTTCTCAGATGATAATTAAGGTTAAACATAATGATATCAATCAATTTACATACACGAGAAAAAGGGTATGAGAACAAAATCATAAAATAAGGAAGTCAAAGAAATCATTTTAGTATCTCTAATAATGATTTGGGGAATTATGAATTTTTAAAAAAAGGTAAATAATCATAATAATTTGGAATCACCAATAATTAATCATGATCTATGAGGTTATAACATAAAATTAATAAAATGGAAAAACATAATTTTTTAACATTTTGAACTTTTATAAATGGTAATAGGCTCACTTGTTAATTTAAGTACATGAAATCAAACCCTTGATTAAACTTATGGTCATAAAATTTAGTCCATGGATGAACAAATGGACATTAAACTAGGTATATTCATAAACTAATGAACATGAATCTAGATCCATGAATAATATTGGTAACATGATATCAAGTCCAGGCATATAGTAGTTATCTCATGAGCTATACATATTTACCCAATGTAATGGAGGTACATAACAATCCCACCCATCAAATATCTATAATACATAAATTTTTTATAGTATCGCAAATACATTCATCAACTCATCATATCATAACTCATGTAAAAGAAGTGGGTTTCATAGCATCATTTCATCTTAGAATAACCTATGAAACAGGAAAAAGTTTCATAAATATTTCATCATATCATAATTATCCCATGGGAAAGAAAGTGGTTTCCTAGAATCATCTTTAAGTCATCATCATCATAAAATATCCATGGAAATAAATTGGATAATATCATATGATAATACCTATGGTAAAGCATAAAAATACTTAACTGTTATTGATAAAGATAAAAATAACCTTAGAATGTCATTCAAACATTATTTAAAATCATGATAAAATTTATGTTTATTTTGATAATATTTTAACTAATAATTACAAAAATATTAATAAAAGAATCTTATTTGAAAATAAAAATTGTAAAAATTAATGTAATAGTCAACGAAAATAATGTTAATGAAGGTGAGAAAAACAATTGTGTAAAAATCGATAAAATAATAATTATATTCTCACCTTCGGTATATACACCTTATTCTAAAAAAGACAATATTATTTCTTTAAATCAATTTATAAAATGTTAAAAATTTGAAAATTTTATTTAAAAATAATGGTATTATATTTTAAAAAAAATTATTCAATATGTTTTATAAAAAACCATAGAGAAGAAAATATATTTCTATATAAAAGAATATAAATAATGTCATCTTTTCTTAGAATCATTTTCAGAACCATTTTGATTACCAATAAGATGAATATGATTATAATAAATAAAAAATATATAAATAACCATAGGAAAAGAAAACTTAATGGGGATTATGAGATAATTATCTTATAATTCCATTAGTGGAAATTCAATCATAATCAGTCCCAATTAAAATTATATTAAAACATAAATATCTTACATATTTGGTAACGTTTGAAAAAAAAATTAAAAATAAAATAAATTGAAGATTTAATATTATGATACAAAGTATATAATTGTTAATTCATGTTAAAAGGTAATTTTTTACGCATCATAAACATAATAAGGTGTATAGAATCAAACATTTCTCAATAAAATAACACTAAGACAATGAACCCACACCTCAAGTCCTAGTTGATTCATTAGCACTCTAAACTCATGTATAATAAATTTGGATTTATTATAATTATATAGAATATCCATTTACATAGTTATAAAATCATATATGATCCAATTAAAAAATTTAAAAATCAAGTTATTAATAGTAAATTATTACAGTATTAATTTCTAGATGATAATTGTTTTGTTTCTCATAAGTTTTTTGGATCAAAAGTTATGTTTCTTATAATTTGGTCATGGTTCCATAATCTATAGAATATTAATAATTTCATATGTATAATATGTAATCATTATATACTAATTTATAATAATAAATATAAATGTTTGATGAAATTATTTACATAAATCCATTAAGACAGTAGTATGTACATACATACAAGTGATTTTTCACAATTCAATGGATGAAATTAAATAAAGGTAAATAGTAATTCATCATTATAAAATAATTGTTTTCTAATAAATATCAAATAAATTCAAAAAATTTACCATACATTTAAATTTGAAATGTCAAATTAATCACATAATTTCATGGAGGTGGTAGTTTACACGTATGCACGTGCAACGCTATAATTTTCCAATGAAGGGTATATTAAGAAGATATATATGATATTTTAATACTAATAGAATAATTATTTCAAAACTCATATTAAACCATTATATCCATCATAATAACAATCCATTATTTACGGTGATATAAAATAAATCATATCAATATGGTCAGTCAACGGTCCTCACGTACACATCAGTGACACTTTTATATCCAATTTATTAGAAAAGTGGGGGATAATGGTGGTTTATTAATAATAATATCATTTAAGTATATATAATATATCGTTTTTTTAACATATGATTAAAAACATAGATTTAAAAAAGGATTAAGTATAAATAAATTAGAATTGGTCGGGTACGCTCATTACCTTTTATTCGGTAGACATCCTTAGATACTTTATTAAACTCCATTGGAATGGTCATTAAATAAGAATGGAACATCTAATTTATAGATATGGAATTTTATAAAAAAAATTAAATTTTTATAAATATAGATGGTTCTAAGTGGTGCTTTATTTAGAGAGGAGGGGTTTCTTTTAATATGGGATGAAAAGGACACTATTGTAATTTTTCCGTCCTTTAACATATTACACAGTCCCATTCATGTTCAAGAGGATGAAAATTGGTTTAATTTCAAAGAAAATACAAGAAAATATTTAGATAAACTCCTGAAATAATATTTATAAAAGTATATAGGTAATTTTAACACTTATCTCTTTATTTTAAACCACCATTAACCCTTTTTTATCATCTACCATAGTAACACATATTTCAATAATTAAGGGTTATAAGTTACAATTTAGGGAATAAGTTGTCCAAAAATGGTCAAGGGATGATATTTAAGATCATATAACTACAAACTTTTCCAATTTTAATATTTTTATGAATTTTAAATCATTTATGTAAAATTTATATAACATAAAAAATCATTGATGTCATTTTTGAGACTGTTCATTTAATATCACATTAATGTTAAGAGGTATCAATATTTTTCAAATCTTGACACTTTCACCCTAAATTAAAATTTTTAAATAATTATAAAAATTTTATACATATTAAAATTCATCACAAATATATTTCTTTAGGTTTTCAAAATTATTTTGAAATTTTTTCTACTACTTTCAAAAGTAATGTGCTAAAATTTCATAACCATTTGAGGTAATTATGTAATAATATGAATTTTTTGACCAGACTAAAATATGAAGGTTTTTGAACTTTTTAAAATACGGAATGGGTCGTTTTTAAAACCAAGATTTTTAATTGAATTCTGTCAAATGTGGACACATAAAAGTGATGTTTTTGGACTTGGGTGAGGGCTCGATAATTGTATTTAGTTGCTCGAAGAGTTTTGGGAGCATCAGACCTAGAAAACATGATTTTTTGGAAAATTGCACAAGGCACATGGTATGTCTGAAATAATATGGCCAACTATAGGTAATTGTTCATCCTTATTTAAGGGCAGAAGAAGTGTTTCTCCTGGATTTCACACAGTTTCACAAACCATGTTCCCATCCCATGTGATTGTAGATTCATAAATATAGGGTGTCACATGATTAGTGCATAGTTTTCCAAACCATGTGGGTCAAACAACCCTGATCGGTATTTTTAATGATTTAAATTAATTTAAAATAAAATAAAATTAAAATAAAACTTAATATTACTCTAACCCTCACCCCTTATTCATGACCCGTGTGATGCATCTCCGCAAGGGGTTCATCCCTCTCGACAAACACGACCCCCTCCCACGGATCTCCTTCAATATTCATTCTTGGACAATTTCTTCACAAATCATTGAGGTGGGCTCTTTTCTTTATGCTTCTCCCTATTTTTGGTTGTTTTCATCTTAATCATAATTTGATGAGAAACAACCAAACCCGAGGTCAAAAGGGTGATATGATTTTTTTTTGTTTTCTTTTGGTTCTTGGTTGTGTGGAAGGTATATTGTGATTCCTTCTTGCATGTCCTGACAACCGCCTGCAAAGACAAGGTGGTTTTGGTGCTTTCATTCAACTGGTATCATTTTAGAGTAAGTATTATGTTTGTTTCTTGGTTTTTTACCAATTAAATTTGTGCCTTTATGTGTTTTAAGGTTTCTATTTATCATCTTGAAGTGTTTTGATCACTTCATTTTGTTTTTGAGTCACCAATTCAAGGGATACTCGCCTAAATTTGAATAGGTAAGTGAATATGTATATGCGGGTTCCCCTATTACATTTATAATCATCCATGGTTGTGATTATACATGTATGAGGATTGGATTTCACCTGTATATATATATATATAATAAATGATTATGTGAGTGGAGATGGGTATACGCATATGCACATATGTGTAAGGATCTCGTTGCACATGCTCATGGAAATGAGGGTGTCTTCATAGGGTATAGGTGTCCTTACATGTGTGTGAATGTGAATATTCTCAATGGTGGAGCATCATATTTTGGTTAGAAAGCATCAAGAGAAGAATTGGATGGCTTTGTTCCACCCTAAGGTAATATCCCTATCCTTACCCTTTAATTATTGTATGTTTTAAGTTGCATTTAATTTACCACTTAATTCAACTTTATCATATTTAACTACATCTCTGAAACAAGATATCTACTTATGTTGAAAATTCATTTCTTGATTAGAATATCATGTTTTTTTAATAAAAACATTATAATGGAGTTGCGCTACCTCTTGGATAAAAAATTGAAAGTACACACCATTTCTTGCCTGTAATTTTTCCTTTGTTCTTTTCTTATAACTTGATGTTGTGGTTGATATGAATCAAGGTTAGAACATGTACCTTATTAATTTTTATAAATTAGTTATCCTTTTATGGTCATACACTTGTTTCCCTAAGAACCTAACTAATTTTGATTTAACCATTAAATGAAATGGACACAGAGATAGGGGAATTAATTGGACATAATGAAAGGGTTATTCATATTTAATTGATTTCTTTGTATTAAAGGGTTTACATGGAATGAATACCTTGAGAATGAAAATATAATATGGATAATGACATTCTATATAGGCCTTTGTCTCATGTAATGAATTGAATGTGATCATGCATTGAAAATGGTTAATTTAAAAACATAATATAGTTTTCCATAAGTATAAATGTTA
Organism: Viscum album; assembly: GCA_963277665.1. Taxonomy (NCBI): domain Eukaryota; kingdom Viridiplantae; phylum Streptophyta; class Magnoliopsida; order Santalales; family Viscaceae; genus Viscum; species Viscum album. The sequence continues at coordinate 735,734,118 of OY728147.1, read as the reverse complement.
ATATGTTTGCTTATATGTAATTTAAATGGGAAAATAAAATGTATTATAGGTTAATACCTCATGCACTATATGTAGTGAATAGTTACACTGAATATAGGTAGCGGGGCCAAAGGACCATGAGAGCCTTGGGTAGGAATGTCGTGAGAGCTTCCATGTTGATTTACATGAGACTATGAGAGCTTGTGGGGTTGAGCCAAGGGATATACCATGATCCATACCCTTTGTGATGGTTTTCGATGTATTACGTCCTAATCCATCTAATGCTAATTTCCATTGGACCGTGTGAGCCTTTTGGTAAGAAAGACTATGAGACGTTTACTGTTGATTCCCAAGAGTGCATGAGAGCTCTTGGAGCTGGGGAAGGGGTTACACCATGTGAGATTCCCCTAGTGATGGATGTCCACGAGTTAATTCCTGGTCCTTCTAGCACATGCATCCTAAGGGACCATGAGAACTCTTGGAGTTGGATTAGGGATTACACTGTGAGATAATTTCCCTGGTATTGGATTCCTGTGAGTTACATCCCAGAACAACCCATCTTATAAAAATATATGAATAATTATACTATATATATATATTCAATTATATATTTATAGTGACATGTTCTGAGAGACTTTCCATCTATGAGATGAAGTAGGTATATTTGTTAGGTGTCCCTAAGGAACCTGGATGGGAGGTTGTTTACATGTCCAATTTTATTTTTCAATAATTCATACCTACACATTGTTAAATTTATATTACACTATCTATATAGGGCTAGAAACCAGTGGAAACTGTCTATTGAGATTTACATCTCACACCATACACGGGTCGCCATTGAATAGGGTTACCTGATCAGACCTTCCTTGTTAGCAGGACTGCGGACCTTGGTCCTTCCTTGTTGTTATGTGCTTGAACTTGGTGGTAGGAGCAAAGGACCAAGATGGTGCTGGGGATGCTCATAGAGATCATCCATGGGTATTTCACTCTTTTCTTTATTTTTATTGTACTGTAAATCATTTTTTTCTGTTTACTTCTTTTAGATATGTATCAATACCTTTTCATGATTGCATCTATTGTATAATCAGGTGTTAGCCACTTTTATAAAATGATTATTATCAATCTTCCTCTAATTTTTCAACTATTTATATAATTTATCTATTGTTTTTGTTGTTTAATCATTGATAATACCATTATTTAACTCTGAAAAGAGGGTATAGTATCTCCATTATCACCTCTTCAGACCCTCTATACTCATCGGCAGCCTCCGACATATGGGGAGACATGCATGAGGCCATGTAACCCACTGGTCCAGCTACCAGTCTGATTGTAAGCTGGGTCAAGACGTTACAATGTGGTATCAATGGTTGTTTAATTTCCTATTTCTTGTTGTTTTGTGTAGGTATACATGATATTAAGGATATTTTGGTCCTCGTTCAATAGTTTTTCTTGGGATTGATCACCCCATGTTTAGGAATTGACCATGTTTCTAGGGTTGGGATTTCTATTTACGATATTCGTTGTTACATATGAAATGATTTCACCTTGAGTGACTATTGTATTTCCACTTCTTATCATTTATGAACCTTATAGTATTTTACCATTAGTGTGATATAAAAATGGAGTTTCATTTTATTCATCATATAAGAGCATAGGAAATTAACATGTCATTCATAGTTTATTTCCATGTAGTTTAATCTTTAGGATTCATGTTGATTGGTTTTTATGCCATGAGTGTTATTCCAAGATATATTTTTTGATAACTTGCATTGATTTTTACCTGATTAGGTAATTTTAGAGCATGTTTTCTTGTTAGTATAATATTCCTAGTTCATTAGTATGTTGTTATTTTTCTTTCTTGAGCATGCCTTGCTTGATTATATGTCACGCTTCAATATTATCTACCAATTGTCCCATGATTTTACTATTTTTAGAATGCCTTCCTTGTTTAATGATTATGATATAATTTTTTGATTTTTTATATGGGTTGTTAATAAACAATAACTTGTTTTATCTTATAAGGTGTATGGGGCCTTATAATTTTGAAATGGTAACCCATATATTCAAACCTCCTTGAAAATAATTTATATACGTGATTTGAACAGTTGGTTAAAAATTTAAAAGGCTTCTAAAGTATAATTCTTAAGTCAATTAATATTGATAAAATGGAGAAAATTCCAATCTAGAAAGTGTAGGGGTGCTTTATAGGTTGGTATGTGGCTATCCATATGTGTGAACCATGGATTTTGAGTTGGTTAACATTTTTAATATATTCTGTTTTAATTAATGGGAGACAATATTCAATCCATAATGTGTGTGGGAACCTCACGAATTGGAAAATGGCAACCCCTACTAAAATAAAATGACATGATTTTTTTTGAAGTTCTTCTGAACATGCAAGATGTTTAATTTTTACTTGAAATGAATTAACCAAATTCTTAAACATCCAACCAGAACCATGTGGGTTGGTTGAGACCATGCTTTTATGGGATGACCAAATTCGCTAATTACTAACTTTGAAATGTGAGTAACTATTATTGGGTTTATTTTTAGAGAACCCAAGTTGGCTCAGTGTGACCCACGTGGGATGCCTTATTTGTAAAAAAGGAATTTATATGCAAAATTTCCAATCGTGATGGCATGTAAAAAATATGTTTAAATTTTTAAAGGGTAATATTGATGAAACTTTCCTATTTTCCCATGGGGTGTTCGATTAATAATTTATTTTATGTTCCAATTTGAGAAATTATACTTGATGATTTTGATTAAATATTTTTTATGTTTAATTATTTAAATGTGGTTAAATATAATGGTTTTGGAAATGGAAAAAAGTAGTGATCTTGGTAAGGCCCTCATGAAAGAGTATTTTTGAGTTTCTCTTCATGTTTCCTTGGAATAGAACTTTTGGTGTTATAACTATGATTTATCCTATTTAGCAATGGCTTGAACATTAGTCTCTTGATCTTGTGACTCTTGTTTGGTGTGACAAAATGCTTTGGTCTATTCTTGTTCATCATAAGGGTCTTTCCCATGGTAGGTATCACCATTAGTACTTTTGTGCCTTGCTAACTCTTGTGAGTTTCTGACATTTGGTGTTATTCAGTAATTTTTTTCCCTTTTAGGACTTTTAGATCCCAATTAATCCCTTGTTTGTATGGGTGGTCATGCTTTCTAGGACTTTTTTATGGGTGTGATCCCCGAGTAGTACTCGGTCTAAATATGTTTTAAGATCATAGGCCATGGTTGGCCTATCCTTTGGTGGTTTTAAAATTTCCCTTTTCCTCGGGTTGTATGTGTTGATATACTCGGTACCATCAAGTGTTAAATGGAATAATGAACCGGTTGTGATTGGTTACATCATTGAGTTTTGTGCCTAAGAGTACATTCTTGGGTCATCTTCAGGTAGAGTGACCTGCACATTAAATAAATAGGTTCATCCCAATGCTCCGAATGAGTTTCTAAAGGCTCAAGTGTTTTGACACTCCGATATCATTAGTTTGGTTTTCATTAAATGTTATGATGTTGTGACCATGGATCATAGGAGGGTCACATGTTAATTTACAGTGTTTTTTACTAACGTGCTTATGAGTGGACAGTTTATCTTCATTCTCTTAGATGGATAGGATAATATTAAATAACAGATTATCATGGAGAATTTGGTAAATATGTCATTCCATGTGGAAGAGAAACTACCTAAAATTCCTTTTGGTAATAGTTCATTGTGCTCGAATTCCTTTTAGGCTTGTGAATTTTAAAAACATGTCAGTGCTTGCATAGAAACTCAAAGTTCTTATGTTTTATTTTTTTATGAGACCCCTAATAAACACGTTTGGATTGGGATGATATTTGGTGGTAAAGTTTTAACGATCATAGAATTTCCTCACTTGGTAATATGATGTGTTTGGATAATAATGGTTATTTGGCAGGTTAAGCTGAGTCCCTTCCTATAGGTCAACCATTGATGGTTCAATATCTCTCTATTCCAATAATTGGGCATGATTGACTGAAATTAATTTATATACTCTTAGTGTATTATTCTTAGTGAAGAGCATGTCCCCCATCTTGTTTTCATCCAAGATTCACTATGTGTGCATTGTTAATACATTGTGCTAACTATTTAATGTCATTTCGCTTGTTTTGTGTGGTTTTATTAAGGATTTTCATATTGTATTCATGGTTTCCCTTGTATTTTGATCATAGAAACATCATCAATATTAGGACATAGGATCCGGCGAGCATTTTTGTCATAAAAGCGTGATGCCTTCGGAGAAGGCTTCGCGGTTTAGATTATAAAACGTCGGTCGTCTAAGTAAGGCATCCTCATGATAGTCAACCAATAGGCTTGACTCTTTCCTTTTTGTTAAATGGTTACAGTCAGTGAAGAACCATTTTAAGTGACAGCGTTAGGAGAATAATAGTGTTGTTTGTGTCAGTTGGGACTTCTTAGGAAAAGCCTACTCAACATGGACTTTGGGTTCAAAGTTTAATTGACCATTTGATCATTTTAAAATCATTCTAGGAGAATAGTAAAACACTTGAGGGCATGCCTGTAATGAAAAATATAATGGTGGTTTAGATGTAGTTCGAAATTGGAAACATAATGTTAAAGCCTATGGTGGGAATTACCTTTGTCTATTTTCATGAAAAGATGACGATGTGTTTGTGTCTCTAGGTAGACGACCTCGGGTAAGAGTCATCTCAGTGTTTCTGTTGGAATTCGAGCATTGGGTCAATTTTAAATAACGTAAGTACCTTTTTACATAGATGTGCTTAAAGGTTTGCTGGAAATTTGGGAACTCAATGTGGATGTTTAAACAAAGGTTCATGGCCCTTGTAGGTCGAGTGTGGTGTACGTTGTTCCCGAAGGCTTCTTGGGGATGAAAAGTTCTATGGTGGGAAGGCTATAACGATCTGCATTTCAAACAAGACTAAAATACATTTTTTTTAACTTTTTCAATTACTAAATGGGTAATATTTAAAACCGAGCTTCAAAATTTATTTCCAAGAGATTGGATCAATTTAAAGTGATTTTTTGGGACTTGGGTTAAGTCTCGTTAAGTTTCTTGGGTGTCTCAAATAGTTTCAACAGCACTGGACCTGGAAAATATTGTTTTTGGAAAACTATAGAGTGCAAATGGTTTTTCCGAAACTGTTAGTCCCGCTACAGGTAATCGTGCAACCTTCTTTAAAGGGGAAGAGGTGTTTTTCATGGGCTACGCATGGTTCCAAAACCATTTACCTATTCCATGAGAGGGGAGATTCTTAAATAGATGTTGTCACACAGTTGGTTCATGGTTTTCCAAACTGTGTGGGATAAATAGTGTAGACCGGTATATTTAATGAATTAAATTAATTTAGAATAATATAAATTTAAAATAAATCATAAACTATATTTATCCCTCATCCCTCATTCTCAACCCTTATGATTCATCCCCCCAAGGGGTTCTTCCCTCTCGATGTGGCCCACCCCCTCCCTTGTATATCCTCTGATCTCCGTTCTTGGATAGATTTCTTCATAAATATCATTCAAATCACTAAGGTAGGATCTCTTCTTCCTTCTCCTATGAATTTTTGGATATTTTCAATACAATTGTTACCTGGTGAGAATGAATTATCCCCTAGGTCAAAGGGGTGATATAGTTTTTGGTTTTCGTTTAGTTCTAGCTTTTTTGGAAGGTCTACCAGGATACCTTCTTGCGATTTCTAACAACCGCCACTGATTACTAGGTGGTTTTGATGGTTTTGATCCTCCAGCATCATTTTGGGGTAAGGTTAATCTATTTTTCTTGGTTTTCCACCTATTAAATTAGGGAATTTATGTTGTTAAAGGTCCATAGTAATCACATGTAGTGTGTTGGCCTTTATCTTATGTTTTCAAGTCACCAATTCAAGGGTGAATTTCCTGTGTGTGCATAGGTAAGTGAATATGTATAATTGGGTTCCCTCGATATGGGTATTATCATCCATGGTAGTTATTATACATATTTTGGGATAGGTCATCCCATGTATATATATATAAAAATGCATCCATGTGTGAGTGGAGATGGGTATATGCATATGAGAATATGTGTAAGGTTCCCTTTACACCTTCTCATGGTCATGCATGTGTGTGCATATGATATAGGTTTCTTTTCATGTTTGTGAAGGTGAATATTTTCAGTGGGGGTGCAACATATTTTAGTTGGAAAGCATCATGATGCAAAGTGGATGGCATGGTTATACCTAGTTGTAGGATCTGTATCCTTCCCCTTTAGTTAGAGTGTGTTTTATGTTTCATTTAATTTCCTGCATAATTCTACTTTAGCATATCGATCTACATCACTGGAACAAGATGTCTTCTTATGATGAAAATTCATTTCCTGATAAGAATATCATGTTATCATAATAAAATGCCTCAAACGAAGGTGCACTACCTTTAAGATAAAAATTAGGATGTTGACACCTATGATGGTCTGTGCTTTTTCCTTGGTTATTTTCTTATACCTTGATGTTATATTTGGTACAAAGCAGGGTTAAAACACTTCACTTATGAATTATCCTAAATTAGTTTACCCTTAACGGTCTTACACTTGTTTCCCTAAGCACCTAACTAATTATGGAAAACCATTAAATGAAATGGACCTAGATATAGGGGAATTAATTTGACTTATTTAAGGTAACATAGATGAAATAGTGGCATCCTTTGAATGGAATGACCCTTACACTTAAACCCTTAATCCCATTTTCCATGGTTAGGAAAATTGGGTAAGATGACCTCGAGTAGGATGACTCATACCAATTGGCATGTCATGAATGAATGTTTAATTCATATTTAATTTCTTTCTTTTTATAAAAGAGTATACATGAAATGACTACCTTGAGAATGAAAATAGAATGTGGCTAATGACATTCTCTAGAAGCATTTTCCTCATGTATTAAATTGAATGTGGCCATGCCTTGAATAGTGGTTAATTGAAATACTTTATAGGGTTTTTCATAAGTATAAATGTGAATATGTTTTCTTATATGTAATTGAAATGGGATACTAAAATGAATGAGTGTTTAATTACTCATGCTCTATATGTAGTGAATGGTTACGCCAAATATAGGTAGTGAAGCCAACGGACCATGAGATCCTTGGGTAACAAGTCTATGAGAGCTAACATGTTGATTTATATGAGACCATTAGAGATCATTGAGTTGAGCCAAGGGATAGACTGTGTTCTCTACCCTTGCTGATGGATGTATTTTCATAATGTCCCTATCCATCCAATGCTAGTTTTTATAGGACCATGTGATCCATTGGTTGAGAAAGACTGTGAGAGTGTTCTTGTCGATTTCCAACAGATAGTGAGAGCCTTTCGAGTTGGGCTAGGGGTTAGACTATGTGCACTTCCCTTGGTGAGGTATGTATGTGAGTTATGACCCGGTCCTTCCAGTGTGTGAATCATAAGAGACCATGAGAGCTCTTAGTCTTAGGTTAGGGATTAGACCATGGGCAGTTTAACCCAGAATTGGACACCATTGTGTTATATCCTGGTCCAAACCATCCTATATAAATATATGTATAACTATATTATATATATTCTATCATATATTTATATATAGTGAAGTTTTCACAAATACTTTTCAAATACGAGCCGAAGCAGATATTTTTGTCATGTGTCCCTTAGGAACCTAGATGGGAGGCTCTTTACCGGATCAGTTTTTGTTGTTAATACATCATACCAACACACTGTTAAATTCATATTACACTATCTAGATAAGGCTGGAAATTGATGGTTCCCACCTTATGTGATTTATATCTCACGCCCTACTCGGGCCGCCATTTCATTGGGTTACCTGAGTAGACCTTCATTGTTTGCATTAATGTGGTCCTTGGACCTTTCTTGCTGATGTGTGCTTGAACCTGGAGTTTGAATCATAGGATTGGGTCAGATCACAGGATGCTCTTGGATATCGCCCATGGGGATTACTAACTTTTCTTTACTTCTATTGTATTGTAAATCATGTTGTTTAATTTACTAATTTCCGATATGTATCAATACCATTCTTTGTTTTTATCGATTATATAAAATAGCATTTTCCACTTTTATAAAATGATTATTATCTGTCTACAACTAGTTTTTCAACTATTTATATACATATACTATTGTTTCTATTTGTTACACATTGATAATACTACAATGTAACTCTATTTAGAGTGTGTATTCTCCCCACTATCACCTTTTGAGACCCTCACTAGTATTTGGTAGCCTCTCGCATATGTGGAAACGCGCTTGAGGCCATGTGATCCACCGGTCTAGATATCAGTTCGATGGAAATCTAGGTTGTGACATTACAAATTATACCATAATTAAAAAAATTACTAGCATATAAATTTATTTTTGATATTAAATATTATCAGTTATAACAAAAAATTAAAAAAAATAGACCCAAAAAAACATATTTTTTAAAAATAATTGGTCGTGACATTTTGTATTTTGGTTACTTAATATAATATATATGTCATTATCAAACAAAAATGGCATATAATTTCCATAACATAGTATAATATATGACTATGATAAAACCCCCTCATAAAATAGATTAAATTAACATTTCATGGTACCTTAAAAGTCTTATCCAATATTTTGAACCATGTTTTAGCAGTTTTACTCTTTACTTGGTGAAAAATTATTACCAAGGGTAATGATTATAATGAATAAAAATAAAAGGGTATTAGTTACTAAATATGAAACTAATTATTCAAAATATTGAATGATTTTTTCATGATTCATTTTATATAAGTGTAGTCATTTAATTTAAATATAAATATATATAATGAAATGAAATATAATTTTTAGAAAAGTGTGTTTTAAGCATAAAATTATCTTATATCAAAATAGTCAATATTAATGATTTAAATTAAATAAATTAAACTATTATAAAAAAGTAGATTATATTTCACATTAATAACAAATAGAAAAGAGAATATATCTTTTTAATTACTTTATTTAATGAAAATAAATGTTGGTATTGGAAATATAATTTTTTTTATTATTCACTAAACTATCAATCATTTCATAACCATGACATAATTTAACCATATGTTAATTTGATTTTACAATTTCAAAAATTAGTTTCATTCTAAAAAATAAAATTCATAAATGTATCAGAAACTGATTTTTAAATTTACTCACAAAAAACAATAAAACATTTTTTTAAGAAAAAACATTTTTGATGCTTAAAATTACTTTACTATAAATTGAGTATTTTTTCCCATAAACTAAACAGTAAATTTGTATTTATTATGACCATTATGTGTATATTCCATAATATTATTACTCATAATCATACCCTTAATGTAATGATCCAGTCTATTTTTACATACACATCAAATCTTATTATATGAATAGTCAATGCATTTCATAAACACACACCCAATGATCATAATGTTTTAATGTATTCGGATACTAGAAACATAAAATTATTAATTAATGATTAATATTCAACTTCATTGAAAAATATCTTCTCACATATTACGCCTCTTGGGAATATCCTATCTAAAACTTTATTAATAACCTGAGGGAGGGAAAATAAGAAATTTTGAGCTCAGATTCTCAGTAAAGATAGATATATAAGGTATAAATCTCTAACCATTTGAAATAAAAATATAATAATAAGTTTATGTTAACATGAAATTAACTTAAAAGTTCATACCCAGTATTTCATATATCATAAACACGTGTCATGGGATAAAACATTATAATTTAAGAACACATGATGTATAAGATTGAGAAATAATCATAAATCAACCATGAAAAATAATACCATATCATAAATTTTTTGTACTATAATAAATATATAAAATCATTTCATATTTCAAGGTTAACTACCAATACCATCAATATAATATATCAGAATTTTTCACTTCATTCCCATTGTGGATCAATATGAAGTTATTTCCCATAGTAGATCAGGATGCACCTATCTCCCAAATTATATTAGAATTCACCTATTTCCCATTATGGATCAGGATGCACCTTTTATACATGGTGTATCAGGATACACCAATTTCCAATAGTGGCTATAGATTCACCTATTTCCCAAATTGAATCAAACTCATTGACTTTTTCCCATAATTATGTCATGTGATATTAATATTTACATAATGTTTTTGAGGGAGATATAGCTATCACCCAAAACATAAATAAAATTATACATATTTGTTCCACAATATTATAAAACATTCATCATTTCATAACTCAAAAAATGAAATGGATTTCATAAACAATTCATCAATTTTTAAATCGTGTAAAAGGGAACGGTCTTCACCAACGTCTTTCAATTATTAACATAAACCATATATAAAAATAATATAAATTGTATCCTTGTATCATATAATAATTAAATATTATTTGAACTAATTGGATTTAATCTTATATGGAAAATTATTTTGAATGATAATTTGGAATAATTCATGGAGAAAATAACTTTCCCATTTTAGAATCACTTATTCTTTTAAAACAAATATTGATATTTAAATGAAAAAATATGTATTTGAAAAATAAATTATTAACATGTTAATTATTCTTCAATTCATTAAGGAATCATGATATTATTAAAATATTCTCATGTCACATAAGTTAAAAAATAATATTATTTCCACCTTTTTTTCAAAAAAGTCACAAAGAACCTTGTTTGAAAAAATAATAAGAATTCCTTTAAAACCATTTAGTAATACGTAAAACATGGGAAATATGACTTGAATTTTTTCTAAGATAATAGTAAAAAAAATTGAAAAAAAAATTATAAAACAAAGACATCGAAGAGAAACATTCCCCTATAGAGACATAAACATAAAAATGCTGAATAATGATGCGATTGTTAAATAAACCCTTACCTCAAGTCTCACCTTTTTTCATGATCATAACTACTATATTATAAATATAAATTTTTTATAAATATATTATATAACCATATATATATATCATATAATTTATGATTTATTTATATCATCTTATCACATGTCGATTAAAAATTGGTTATTAAAATCTATATTATGGGTGATCACTACATTTTTTTCCAAGAATGGTTTGGTTAGGTATTCCCAATCATAATAATTTGGTCATGTTACCATAATTTAAATAATTTTAATAAAATTATAAAAATCATATATATTAATTATATATCTTTTTATAATCCTTCATAAATAGTACATATGGAAAAATGAATTACGCCATTCATAAATATAGTGTGGTGTACGTACACATGAACGTTGTTTCCATTTTTCGATTTATGGAATAAAAAGAAAGTAAATAATAATTCACCTTTCTATAATTATTACTATATCATATATATCATTTATATTCCTCAAATTCATCCTTATTACCATCCATGTGAAATATATATGAAACATGAATCGCATCTCATTGTGGAGATAATAGTCTATACATACGCACAAGTGATATTACCAATTCCTGAAAGATTAGATAATAAAAAGGTAAATAAGATATTATCATTACAAAAGTATAATAATTTAATAAAAATAATATATAAATATTAAACCCAATATATTTCTTGTCCAAAAAATTTGGTGATGAAAAATGAATTTTATTGTTATGTGGACACGGTAAGTCATTCATACGTATGTAAGATACATTCACTCTTTATTTGATTGGAATGAAAGTGTTACTAGATTTTTTATAATTATAATAAAATTTCACAATATTTAGGAAAACTTAGTTATTATTTCATAATGAATATCATATATTTAGAGTAGGTAAATAAGAGTAGAAAAAGAAAGTGGTCAGTTAATGTGATTACCTCTTCTCAGAGATGACTCTTTTAGATATCTTATAGTGAGCTATTGTGGTGGTATTTTGAGAAGAAAAGTTCTTTTAGAATTTCTCAATAGAATTAGAAAATATAATTTGTAAGATTATGTTCTATATAAAAGGAACAAAGTGGTGTAATGATGTGCCTTATGAGGTGTTCTTTTTTAATTGAGTTGAGGGGAACTTTTGGAATTTCACAAAAGATTAAAATATATTAAGACCATGATAGATAAAAGGGATTATAGATGGCCTATATATGAATAGTATAATTCAGTGTTGACCATATATTTTCAATATAATGTTTATTTAATATTATTATGATTTTTAAATTATTTAATAACATATTAATTCTCATATAATATCATTATTTTTAATTTTGATAACATTCATTAATTTGACTTTTAGAACATCACGAAAACAAGTAAAATTTAAACCAAATATGTTATTATAACCTAATAATTTCATGATAAAATTGAGAATTTTTCTATCACCATAAATTTCATAAAATATATTACTTTTAATATTTTTAATATCATTTATTTCATTTATCCACAAATTGAATAATTACTATGTGAGTGTTGTATATATATTTAAGGTAATTATCTCCTCCCTACAAATTATAAATAAATCACCATGGAGAAGATAAATATTTTATATTTAAAAAACTACTTGTAGTCAAACTTATCCTCTAGAGAAACCCATTTTAAAATATTATAGTTATTAAAAAATATTTTTATATGATAAAAGTTTCATTAAATGAAATACTATAATGGTTTAATCTCATCCAAATGGTAAAAAAAGGTTGTAAAATGTAACATTGGGTGTGTATGAACTAAATTAACTCATAAAATAAAATTTAGTCATCATATATTGTTATTTCATAACCCTTATAATTTTATTTTTATTCTAAATTACTTGATTTACCATTACAATTATAATAAAATATTTTTAAGATCTTGGGAATTCTTATGAAGTATATTTTTTTTTGAATTTTAGTTCAATTGAATGATTCTGGCCTAATGTAAATTCTTCGGGAGTTCACGAGAGTTATAGTGGTGTTCGGGGCTAGTTTGGGGCATGGAGTCACAGTATTTTAAAATAAAGTTAGGTCGTACAGGTATTTGCAGTCATACGAACCAAGCCACATGGTTAGGAGCAACCTTGTAGGGTGATCCAAGGATTGAACCAATGCTACACGGTTTCCTGAAACCATTCAACTAGGGCCTCATTCCAGCATGGTGTTTTGATTTTTTTTGTAGTGGAAAAAACAATTGTTTTTGCACAATTTCCCAAACCGTTCACATGAACCCTATAGGGCCCTCCCTTGGGCAGCGAACGGCCCGCAATTAGTTCATGTTTTGTCCAACCATGTGACCTAGTATTTTTGTGTAATTTCTAACTTTCCCTTAAAATAATATTCTAACCTAAAACCTTGTATCCTCATTTTCTTTAATCGTACTAGGAGTCTAATTTTCTCTCAATGAGGCTAAAACCCAAGACATTGATCAATTTTCACAATCCGGACTTAAATTGATGCATTGATCATCTCGTTGGATCTATAGTTGTGAGTTATTCATTCATCTAGTGTCGATAATTTTTTTTCTTAATGTCAATATAGTTATTTTGGTGAAATACAAGATTCCATGTTTCATGGGATTTCATATATTGTTTCTTTTCCACCTAATTAGGATTGAATTTTAGTTCGCTGCTGGATGAGTGTTCTACCATGAGTATAGAGTAGGTTGTATATACCTTTCCATTAAGGTTTGGTGTTTGATATACCTTGTTATTTTTCTTCTGTAGTTGGTACCATCTAGTTTTTTCCATAAAATTAATTTAATACCTTATTTAAATGGTTTGAAACCTGATTTGGTTTCCCACTTAATACTATGATATGGTTGGAGTTTTTTAACCTAAAACCAAACCACTTGGGAGTTATATTTATTAATATACACCATGTTATGCCACCTATTTTGGTGTCTATGTGGGATCACCATCAGTATAGTGAGTCATTCTGAATTAAATGAGATATTATGAGTGTTTTCATGCCTCTTTTCCAGGTGATTGAAATTTATGAATTGGATAATTAAATAGTTAAAAAAATTAGAACCTTATTTTACCTTGTCAATTATTTATGATAGGGTTGAATTGGGTAATTTGGTTGAATGGAAAATTTTGAATGCATTGGATTAAATCATAGACTATTTATAAATATTAAATGGATTATAAATTTAATAAGGTGATGAAATGATTATGGTAGTGGATTCCTTGGATATTTTTAATCCTCAGATCCTAATTCTATTGTATTTCATGGACATGTCTACTCCATGGATCTTGAAAATGGTAGTGGATTCCTTAGAAATTTCTACTCAAAGGAACTAGATTCCATAGGATTTCATGTACATTTATACTCCATATATATAGTTTACATTGAATGGTAATGAAATAACTTCTCCTTGGTTCTGGGTTTCTCAGACTATCCTTGGACATGATCTATAGACATTATTATTGGACTCCTCCCAAGTCATTAAAAATTTTCCATCAAGATGATCCATAGACTCGAGGATGATTGCTCGGTCATTTATACCTTCGATCTGGCCCTTTCAGTACTGACATGATAAGGATGCATTTTTATTTATACCTTGCATCTACCCCTTGGGTTTAGACTCTAGATTACACAACATATTCTAATGTGTATTAGTTATGATAATTTATGGTTAAACAATTATTAAGTTTTATTGACAATTATTTATAGGGAATCATTTTTTTCTAGACAAGATAAGGTATTCTTTTGAAAAATTACTTTTATTACTATTATACTTGTGTTATATTATACATTTCATCATTATTTATATAAAAATGAACATGATATAGACATTTTTAGTGGTGGAATACTATGTGTTATCTCACACCCTATTCTGGATGTCATTTCATACCCAGATATACATCATGGATATAAGTAGGGACTTGGGGAAGCAACAATTTATGATGCCTGATTTGATCATTCCTTAAGAGAAGAGGATAATAGGACCAATCAAGGATTTTCATGATATTTGGAGTATTCATAATTCTTTTTACTTTTGACAAATATTTTGTATGGGATTCATATTTCCATGGATTTCCTACCATTTTTTATGGAGACATGACATGCTAATCATGTTGAATGTGACACTACTTAGGATCTGATATTTTATTCTCTCTTTTGGATATTATCATTCCCCTTCTCAGTTATTCATATGGTTCCTCTATTTATGGATATTATTATAAAACTATTCTACATTATAATCATAATGGTATAGTCTCCCCACTATAACACTTTAGACCCTTTCTTCTAGTTAGAACCCTCTAGTTTATAGGGAGGTGCGCTTATGACAATGTGACCCACCAGCCTGGGTCACAGTTTAGTGGATCCTCAATCAAGATATTACAATGGGGTATCAGATCTATTTTTCAATTTTCATGTATTATTATTTGGGATTGGAAGACTGGAGAATTTAAAAGAATTTAGATTTATTAATTAGCAATTCTTGAAATTATCTAACCCATGTATAGTAAAAAAATTCCCTAGATTTGGATTGATGTTCAATATTTTTCTTTTTACAGTTTAATTAACTTCCCCATTGGGTTTGGTACTGGAGGTTTAATGTTCCAAATAATTATGGATTTTACCTTTTCTTGATGATATGAGGTTATTCCATCTCATGTATCATTTTAAGAAACTAAGAGGATTAATATTACATGAATTATGTCATTCCATAGATGTATAATTTCTTGAATAAATGACATTATGATGTGTTCCTTGCATGATGGTAATGTGATTTGGTTAACATTTTGTATAGTAAATTGAGAATAATAATTCTTACATAGAGTTTTAGTCATATCTAAAATATTTGTTTCCTACATAGACTACTATAGAAACCCTAAAAGGTTAGTTATGTCTTGTTGAGTCATGGACCATTGGTCAGATTGGCTACAACATGTAATGGTTATGATTAAATTAATGAAATATTTTATCTTATAAGGTGGATTATCCATTACATATTGGATGTACTAATCCTTTTGGTTCAACCATTCAAATAGAATTGTAAAAATATATGAATTTAAATAAAATTGAAATTATAAAATGTGAAGTTCAAAAATAAATGTATTTTCTAATTTCATTGAATATTCCTTATAAAATGACCCACTTTTTGAAAAAGATATCTTTTTGTAGACACAAATTTAGGATTGGGTAGTAGGAAGTGACTTTGGTGTTTTTATGATCATTCTATAACCCCTTAATAACTTTAGGAAAAATCATAAGGTGTGGTTATTTTATAGAAATCCATTGATATATCGTATGATTTTATATATGTGATCTTGTACCAACCAAATGTTTCTAAGGGATGTGTTTGGCATTGAAAATACATTCCATGATGATGGCCTCTAATCATATGACAGGATGGTGGTGATGACCATGCTCCAATGGTGGTGGGCCCTGAGCTACCAGTAGAACCTCCCATAGTGCAATTGGTATCACCAGCTTTTATATTGAATACATGTGTTTACTCCTAGATCCTCAATCATTATTACACTTTATGAAGACCATTCAGGGTGACCTACACTCTACCTCATTTATGGTAGATATGATGCATGTTTTCGTGTAGCAGCATCCACCCATGTTTTTTGGGAAAGGTGATCTATATTCTTCTGATATGTGGTTAGAGACAACTATATTGATTTTTGAGCATCTTGAGACTCCACTAGAGGGGAGAGTGAATCTTAAGGGATATATGATTTAGGTAGAAGCTACGCGTTGGTTGAATGTTTTAAAATAGGAAGATATTCATAAAGATATAGATTGTATAGATTTACGATCTAGGTTTTACAACTATTTGTTTCCCAATACTCTATGTAATGAGTGGTATGGTGAGTTTATGCATATAGTGGAGGGTGTGAGGACCATTATTGAGTATTTAACATGATTTATAGATTTTGCAGGGTATTGTGAGTATTTATATTTTTTATGATCCATCAACGTTGAGACTCTTTGAGGAAGGTCTCAACTATTCCATTTGATCACAGTTAAATTTGTTTTAGCTGACTTTTTTTATACAGATACTGAATTAGGTTCATTATTGTTGAACAGAACATGAGGAAAGATGGGGGTGAATAGCAAGTAAGTTAAACCTCTCTACCTAGAGTATTGGTTTTTGTGGAATTAGTGTTTTGAGGATTCTTTTGAGTGGAATGATAACAAGGGTGTGAGTGATGGTACTTCCATATTCTGTAATTAGTGTGGGATACTAAGACCAATGAGGAGTCAATGCGAGAATAACCTAGTCAAGTGTAAAGCATGTGGAAGGAAGACCGTGTAGAAATATTCTTAAGTACCTTCCCAACAACATTCATCCAAAGGGGATCCACTCTGACTCTATGTTCAAGAGGAGGATTCATAGCTCCACACCAGACTATGAACTTGAGTAGTTCTAGTCATTTAGGTTGAGGTGGTAGTCATGTTCGATGCATACAAGAAGCAGTTGTATGGTGAATGTAGAGGGGGATTTATTTGTATAGTGAAGTTTTTTTTATGGATATGGTTTAGGCATGTTATATTCTATAGGTCCTATAACCAAGGAAAATAGTACCAGGTTGTGTATGGTGAGAGGTATGATCTTAGTAGCCTCTAATACATAATATTCTCTTTTTGATATAGGTACTTCTCATAGATTTTTGTTTTTACCAGTTGTGGACTTCCTTGAGAATGAAGTTCTATTTTTAGATGGGGTTTTTACATT
Source organism: Viscum album (assembly GCA_963277665.1). Taxonomy (NCBI): domain Eukaryota; kingdom Viridiplantae; phylum Streptophyta; class Magnoliopsida; order Santalales; family Viscaceae; genus Viscum; species Viscum album. Next base: position 735,716,564 of record OY728147.1, on the reverse strand, counting down.
CTACACTCTTTTTTGAATCATATCATAGGATATACACTAGTTAAAAGGATTCCCCCCTGAGATCGGTGGGTTTCACTTAGTATGTAATCGTTTTTCCTCAAGATGATAGTATTTTATGTCATACTTGAGGTGTACTTGTTGGTTTCTTATTGTTCCCATGTTAATTTCTATCACTGGGGGGGTCAATTTGACTTCTCCATAGGGATGGGTTTTATTCATAATGGTGGAAGGGTTGTCTAGGTAGGTAAATCTAGGCTAATGAATCTTGGGATGGGTGGGGTGGAAATCCAAAATTTTAGTTTATATATAGATGATTAGGGGATAATACATACTAAATTCCATGAAATGGTTCATCATTTCAAGGATGTTTTCTGGGAAGACATTTGAGAACTACCACCTGATAGAGAGGTATATTTCTTCATTGACCTAGTTCCAAGAGCTACACCATTATCCCTTAAACCATATAAGATGTCTACCATAGAGTTGTATGAGCTCAATAGGTTGATAGTGGACTTGGAGGAAAAGAGGTTTATATGACCCAGTACCTATCTATGGGGTTTACATTTCTTTTTTTATGATAAACGAATTTAGAATCCTCAGAATATATCTGGGTTAACAAAAATTGAACCTGTTGATGGTTAAGAACAGGCATCCATTTCTGTGGATAGAAGTTCTCTTTCACTATCTCCATAGACCTCGTGTATTCTCAATGATTAATTTGAGATCTATTTATCATCGAGTATGTATTCTACCTTATGACACACCCTGTGAAACATTTCTTAATATGTATTGTCTTTATGAGTATGTGTTTATACCACTCAATCTCATGAGGATCTAGAAGTTTTCAAGGAATTGATGAATTATATTTTCAATCCTTATATGGAATCATTTGTGTCAGTATTCATGGATAATATCTTGATGTATTATCACAATCTACATGACCATTCCATACATCTTGAGATCATTTTCAGGTACACTAGGACATAATCATTTATATGATATGCTCACAATGTTTCACTTATATATGGATAAAATTCATTTCATGGGTCATATTATATTATATAAAGAAGTATCAATTAAACTAGAGAAGGTGAGAGCAATATTTTCTTGGTAGTAGCCTTTTTTCATATTCAGAGTTTCTTGGGTCTAGAAATTTTTTACATGAGTTTTATATATGAAATTTCTTGCATAGAATCACTTCATATGGGGTCTACTAAGAAAGGTGTGGAATTTGTATAGTTATATACCCACAAGATAGCCTTTCAGAATCTAAAAAGGGAGAGTGGCTTTAGTACTAGTAATGATTCTTCCAGATCCATGCAGAATCTAAAAAGTATATTGTGATGCATCATGCATCAATAAGGAAGATATCTTGATGCAGGAGTTTAGAGATGTGGTGTAAAAGTCTCATAGGTTGGGTCTACATAAGAGGAATTACCCACCACATGATCTCTTGTTAGTAGTTTCTCACAAGCATTGTGTTGTTGGAAGAATTATTTACTAGTAGAGAATTACGTGGTGTACACAGGCCATAAAATCCTATGTTGTATATTTACACAGTATGACCATAATTTGAGGCAATGAAAGTGTATTGAGTACCTAATATCTTTTGACTTTGAGTTTTCTTATACACATAGAAAGGAAAATTAGTGGTTGATGCACTAAATAGGAGGAATAAAATATTGGAAATTCGGGTGGATAGTAGCGAGTAGAAACATATGACTGTATTTTCAAATATTCACTTGGAGGTGCTGGATAGTCATGATTATACTTTTATCACATTCATGGAAGTGACATAAACTCTTCTATATTGGGTGGGTATGAGACAGTTTTCATATGTTGAGGGCCAACTCAAACGAGAGGGTTTAGAAGGTGAGAACCCACCTCTTAGTTATACCATTATCAGGGATGATATTTTATATATACATGGTCATATTTTGGTTACTGTAGAAATACGTGATGAGATGATGTGGAAATTTCATGCCATATATTGACAAGTACATATCGGTATTACAGTGAATGTATCATGAATTACACCCTTCAATTTTACTGGTTGGGGATGAATCCATAGTTGGATGGTTTTGTTATGATGTGTTCTATATGCCAGTAGGTGAAGATAGAACACCAATGACCTACTTTGATTTTACAAAATTTATCAATTCCTAAGAGGAAAATTAATGATTTCATGATGGATTTAGTTATTGTGTTTTCAAATTCACCTCATGATAGTGATGTTGTATGGGTTGTTATGGAGAGTCTCATGATGGTTTCCCATTCCCTTCCTATAAAGGATACCTTCTGAGTGGATGAGCTTTGAGACTTTATATCCATAATATTTTGTTCCTCCATGGTGTTCCACATACAATGGCACTGGTTAGGGACACCTAGTTCATGCCTTGGTTTTGGATTGGGTTATAGAAGGAATTGAGTCAACTGGATATTCTAGGAATATTATACCACCCTTAGATTGAAAGCTAGTCAGAGCACACTATGCAGGTTCTAGATGACATTCTTAGAGCATTCATCCTTGATTTTGGTGGCTCTTGAGAGAATCATACACCCTTGGTTGAGTTCTCAAACAATTATATCAATCATAAAACTATACATATTAAACATTAAGAGTATTTGTATAGTAGGCCATACCGATAACATATGTACATGTTAGAGGTGGGTGAGGAAGTGATGGTTGGACTATATCTCATGTAGGAGACTTCAGATTAGGTCCAGTTGATTAAAAGGTGGATTGGTACTTTACAATATGTACAGAATTCGTTTTTTGATCATTATTGATGACCTCTAGAGTATGAGGTTGGGGATCAGTTCTTCCTACATATCTCACTGAGGTTAGGGAAAAAATATATTAAGAGAAAGCATTAAAAATCACCACAATATGTGAGGCCATTTGAGATTCATGAGAAAGTTGGGTTGGTAGCCTATCAGTTGTAGTTACCTTTGAGGTACTGAGTAATGCATGATTCCTTCCATGTATTTTAGTTGTTCCATTATCACTTAGACCTATCACATACTCTTAGTCATTTGATGTTTATTTTTAGGTAGATTCATCTATAAGGATCATCCTTTTGTATCATTTATAGGATCAAAAAGGTTATTTGAGGCTATCGGCTCCTATAGTGGGGGTGTTATGGCAGCATGTCCATTTGAATGATGGTATTTTAGAGTTGGAGGATGATGTATCTACACAGTGGCAGTATTTATTCTCAATAAATTCATGACCACCCTTGTAAGAAAAATTCATGTATGAGTCTCTTTAAGAAGGGAAGATTATAAGATACCAAATATTCCAATTAGGTATAGATCTTTTCAATTTTTGTTTAATTGATTATTTATGACATAATATAAATTCATAATGAGGTCAAGGGATTTTTACAGGGTGTCCAAAAACATTTCTGAGCCAGGAGGATCAACTTATTGAAAATGGAAATTGGGTTGCATGATCAGTAGAAACTATGCTCCCTAGGGTGCATAGTTAGGAGGAACCTTGCGGGGTGCTCCAAGCTAATGAACAAGGACACCCAGTTTTTAGGAAATTGTTCACCCAGGTTCACACTCCAATGTATGGGATCTTTATTTTTTAATAGAGTAAAAAACAGTATTTATGCATGGTTAACCAAACCACTCACGTGAAACATGCGGGATCCTCCCTTGGGCAGAAAATGATGCACTATTGTCACACATTTTGGATAACCGTGCATCCAAACCATGTGACCCGATGTTTTGGGGGAAATTACCAATTTTATATTAAATATTATTTTAACAAAAAAATATTTTCTCCTCTTATGTTTCTAGCATACATGGAGTATCGTTTTCTTCTGTTGAAGCTCAATTCCTTGGATTTGCTCCCTTTTCAGGGTCTCGACTCGAATTCAAGTATTAATCATCTCATTGGATCTATGATGGTGAGTTATTTATTCATCATGTGTCATTATTCATATTTAATCATATCTATGGAATTATTTTATTGAATAATGATATTCTTTATTTCTGTGGTTTTCATTTGTTATTCTATTTTATCTTGATATGTGCATAATTCGAGGGCGATACTCGATGGGTGTTCTACCACGGGTATATGATAGGAGGTATATACCTTAACATTAATTTTTTCTATTAAGAAAACCTTTTTTTTCTTTGTGTTTCATTACAAACCTACTAATTTTTCCATAAAATTAATTTAATTACTTGAATAAATTTTTTGGAAACATATTAGGTTTCTCACTTAGTATCATGACATGGTTGGAGTTTTTCATCCTCAAACTAGATGACATGTGTGGTGTGTTTATGAATCTTTTCCATGTTATACCATCAGGATGGATGTGTTTCGGATATCCTATTCTAGAGGGAGCCTTGTTGAATTATATTATATATTTGTAGATCATTTATGCCTCTTTTACTTGTGATTGTATGTTTTGAAATATTTAATTTAAAGCATAATTATTGTGAGCACCTTGTTTTACCTATTTAATTATTTATGAAAGGATTGAATTTATTAAATTCATTGAATGGAAAATTTTTAATGTGATGGATGGACTAGTCAGTTTTTTATAATTATAAAATTGGTTATGAATTGAATGAGTCGATGATTATATAATGGTAATAGATTTTTTGTACATTTCTGCTCCTCGTATTCTGATTACATTGGATTTCATGGTCATTTATGAACCATGGATCCTAGTTATGGTAGTGGATTCTATAGAAATTTCAACACCTAGGATCCTGATTCCATAGGATTCCATGGAAAAATCTATCATATGGATCCAGTTAACATTTTATGCCAATGACATGGATACTATTTCAATTGGGATTACTTGGACTCACCAGACACATGCTCCATCGACATGATTATTGGGCTCCACCTAATTCATTACTAAGTTTTATTTATGATGATACACAGAACAAATGATGAATTAATGACATTTTATACCCTGGATACAACCCTTTCACTCCGGAAATGATGGGGATTCCTTGGTCATTATAACTTGAATTTATGCCTTGGGGTCTGACTTCGAATTATAGGGCATAAGAATATGTGGATTCTTTTTCAAAACATACAGTTATCCAATGATGATAGTTTTTTTTTATTTTTTATAGAGATCAATGTTTGTCTACATATGATTAGATATTATTTTGAAAGAATAACTGTATTATGGTTATGCTTGTGATATACTACATAGTTATTCGTTTTTTTACACCAAATAGACTTTTTTTAGACATCATTAGGGGTTTCCAATTGAGTGTTACCTAACACCATTTTTAGGATGCATTTTTTTACCCATACAAACTTCATGGATGTAGGTTGGGAGTGGAGAAAGAACCCACATTATGATGCTTGATTTAAGGGATTCATAAGAGCGGAGGAGAAAATAAATGAGCTAGGCTTGTGATTCTATCTGGATATAATTATTTTATAAAATTTTAATAATTTTGAAAAATGTAATGTATGGGATTCTTATTTCCATGTATTTCATGCCATTTTTTTTGATACATGATGAAATGTTACAACACAGGTTCCACCTATTGGTTCTCTGAGCTGGATGGTTCCATGACCTTAGGCATGCCTCCCCGTATCCCAGAGGCTGAAGACCAGTAGTGACAATCTAATATGTATCATGAGGTGACCGTACCCTCTCTATCAAAGTATCACACCATCATAAATTCAATAACCAATAGCCAAAATATAACAATATACATCAAAAAATAATACCATAATAAATAATACCAATAATAAATGATAATAAAAAACCTCTATAAATTAACATAGACCAAAATATTAGATATTTCATGAAATATATGTGTAATGTGACAAATGAAAACCAAATATATCATCTTACTAACAACTCCCCATGTAGGTATCGACTTCATGTTCGGTTCCCTCATCAATTCTAAATACTTAATTTAGAATCATCCATCAAATATTAGGCTTTCCCCTTATCATTCCCGGCAAATATAATGTCTATTCGGGTACCAATCTAGCCACCATAGTAGGGTGTGAGTAAAACTAAATTGGCCATCACAAATTATTTCTAAATCAATATCCATTATAGAATAGTGTGTGAAGCTGTATGAATAATAATAATAAAAGATAAAGTAAATAGTTTTAACAATAAATTAATATTTAATTAACCACATAAATCCCATGGTTCATGATGACACTTGAACATGTAATACCTAATTCATAGCATGATGGAGTTTGAACCATATGCCAAAATAATACCACATTTCACAGTATCTTGGGTTTTCATTAATCATTCAATTTAAATTTCACATTCATATGATGGCGACCCAGAACAGTAGTCTAGAACCCTATGGGTATTTGGAGCAGTAGTAAATGTCCCATAATTTGGTTATTACATGAAATATATATATATATAGTGTTGGACTAGAGTGGTATTATAGAACCTAGTACTTATTTGGATCATCATTATATTCCCCAAAACATAGCCACAAATATCACATCTCATTGTTCCACATTATCAATTCATTTATCTATTATTTCTATAATTCATTATACAACACATTTCACAAGTTCATTTACCAACCATGGTTAATTTATAAATTTCCATTTCAACCATATTGTAAAACTCCATGGGTCTCCATATGTTTCCTAATCACATTAATAAAATAAATTCGTAAACACATTAATCATTCAATTTCATAGACCCATTAATCAATCAACTTCATAAACCCATAATTCCATTAATCTCATAATCCAATATTGAACCAATTGATTAATTCAAATTTAGAATGTAATTTCCCAATTTGAAATATAAATTTAAAAATATAAAACATGAAATTTTAATCAATAATATGTTAACTAATAATTATAAGACATTCCTTAAGTTCGTTGACAACCATTCTCCAAACCGAAATCCCCAATTTGATGCAGAAATATTGAAATCAAAACGAAACGAAAGATCTTGGACCAAATCCTAAGACAAAAATTAAAATAAACAATATCCATTAAAACATATATCCAAACCATTATAAATAGAGGAATAATAATCTCTCATCATCAATAAAAATATATGGGAGATAGAGAGAAAACCAAATAGGGAAGTAATATCATACCATCAAATAGCTGATCCTTCAACCGGATCATCAATTCAATAAGAAATAAGTTTGTGGAGCCTTAGAATCCAATATGAGACTTAAAAAATAAAGGAAATCCCAATATGTTATGCGAGGTTGAATGGGGATAAAAGTAGAGGGATTTGGTAATTTTATTAAAAAAATTCGAGGTAATTAACACATGTGCATAGATTTTGCTGGTTGGTGGAACACAGTTTCTCCTATGTGGTGGATAGTTTGAAAAACCATGAACCAACAATGAAAATACCCTAAATTTTAGGTTTCATGGTTTGGGGAGGGTGGCCAAATAGTTTTTCTGAGCTATGCACGAACCATGTTCCCCCTCTTGTGCCTCTAAAATGGGGTGCACGATTTCCTGGGAAGAACAACATATTTTCCCAAACAGTGTTCCAAACATGAACTTCCCCAAGGGCTTCCATATTTCTCCAATATCTCCAAAAAAACCCCAAATATAATCCCAAAAAAGGTATTACCTAAAAAATTGAAAATGATTACCTAAAAATGAGTATGAGGAATCACCCAAATGGTTATGTTTTTAAAATCTTCCCATCATATAATATCTCTTCCTCGAGCTATACTCCCATGAATCTCTAAAATTCAAATGTAAAATGGTTGGGCCACTAATCCCACATATCTTCTTACCTCTCCCATGTTTCCTATTTAACATGGAAATGTTTCCATAATACTTGAACAATCAACAAGGTCTTTCCCCACAACACTTTCTCACTATGATCCATAACATGGATCAGATTATCCTCAAAGGATTCACCTCACTCATGAAAAAAAAATCAAAATTTATCACATGAAAAAGTTTGGGGTGATACTAAATAATATGTGACACATGAAAATCAGCATTTATTGCACCTTACCTTTATGGAATATCTAACTGGTATACCAATAGAATAATTCTCTACAAAATATTAAAATGTACAACAATCCTGAGAGTTATCCTACCTAGTCTCTAAATCCTACAGTAACCCAGTCTAGAAGACACCCAAAGTAACACATGATCACCCATTGAAAACTCAAGGGGTCCTTGATGTTAATCACCTGTCAAATTTTTCCTAATCTAAGAAGTATCCATATGATACTGAATCAACTGGACCTTATTTGATGTCTCATGTATAAGACTTTGTACTAAAATATTAGAGTCACCTTCCTCCATCAATATTAGAGATGATATTAATCTCCTACCATAATGTACCTCATATGGTTCCATTAGAATATTATCTTGACGATATTTGTTATAGGTGAACTTAAGGAATTATAAGTTATTCTTCCAAGGCCCACCAATGTCTAGTTTACAAGCCCATAGTGTATCCTCTAACACCTGAACAAAAAATTCTGATTGACCACATATCTATCAGTAGAAATATATATATATATATATATATATATATATATATATATACCTGCATACCAAGTGACATTTGTAGGACTTTCTAATGGTGTGAGTAGATACAAGATTCATGGTCTGAAACAATGTTTGTGGTACCATTAGTAGACAGATTATATCCCATACAAATAATTCCCCCTACTGATCTATTGTTAAAGACTCCCAATATGGTAATAAATGGGATACTATTTTTAATAGGTCCATGATTATCCATATAATGTCATTCCTCTAAGGAAAACGTTTAATTCCTACCACAAAATCCATCGTAATGTTGTCTCACATCAATTATAAAATGGGAAACCATTTTAGTAAACCACCAGTCCACTGATGCTCATCATTTAGTTGGTGATAGGTGTAGCATCATGTCATGAACCCTACAGTATCCTTTTCCATGCACGTCATCCAATACTGTATACATAGGTAATATAAGATATTAGTCAAACCAAGATGCACTAAACACATCGAGTCATGAAACTCATAATCATATCTTCTAACATACACATATGAACAACAACTTGGTTCTAGAAATAGATGATCTTGTCCTCCTCTATAGTCCAATTAGAAGGCGACTCGACAACTTCAAGGATTTCCCTCAAGTCCAAACACTCTAAATCATCATATTTCCTCTCCCTAATTAGACTCAAATGTTTGGACTCAACTAACACTGATTTGAGGTTCATATTCTCCTGGCCCTCCCAAAACACAATATGCATCTTTACTACCAATGTCTTCATCTTCCACTCTAAACTAGACTCATGAGCTACTAGAGTATTTTTTTTCCTCCTAAAATATTTATTAACACTTATTCCCTTCCCATAGGTATAGGATAGTACAAAATCAAAAGAATAAATATATTAAACCCACCTCCACAACCATATATTGAAATCTTGTTTTGAAAAGATGTATTTCAGGATCTTTTGATTTGTATATATCATAAAATTTTCACCCAATAGATAATTTTGCCAAAAAATTAAAAAATAAACCAACATAGACCAATTGAGATAAAGTGTAGGGTAATTCTATTCATGTGGCCTCATCTTCTATGACCCATACACCACAACATGAACTCCATACATCAGTATTGCACCATGTTTGATCCCTAAAGCATCAGAAAACATAGTATACTCCTCCCATGTCTCAGGTATGATCATAATTAGTATGGTACCCAAATTTTTATTCAACACCTGGATGAAATTCTCAGATGATACATACCATTTAAACTTAATACCCTTCTTTTTCCGGCCAAAAAGTGGTTCTACTAAATGGGAAAATCCCGGGATAAACCTTTGATAATAACCCACTAAACCCAAAAGCAAATGGAAATCAAAAACATTATTGGTTTACACTAAATAAAACATTGTATTCAGCTTCTATGGGTCCACTAAATAACCTTATCCATAAATGATGTGACCTAATAAATATTCCCTATTGATCCAAAATTGACACATATATATCTTGGCATATAAACAATTCTCTCCTAGTGTACTCAGGATGATGTCAAGATGATGGGTATGATCATCACTATCCTTGGATTACATGAAGATTTCCTCAAAAAACGACCAAAAACTAATATATTTATGGGTGGAAGATTCAATTAATCAAATACATAAAAAAAATATGGAGCGTTCAGCATTCTGAATGGAATCATGAAGAACATATATAGACAATTCTTGCTTCTAAAAGAAGTCTGTGGTATATCAAATAGTCTAACTCTCAACCGATGATACCCAAACTTCAATAAAATTTTGTATAATACTAAAGGTCCTATCAAATATTTAAATAGATCACTAATTCATGGAATATGATACTGTTTCATCACATTCATATAGTTTATGTAATGGTAATAAACCCATAAATGTAACGTCTAATCAGTTTTCTTGTCACATAATATTGGAGAACCCAAGGAAATATACTTATATAGATAAATCCATTATACATCAACTCTTATAACTGAGTCTTTATTTCCTAAATCATAGTTAGCTTCATTATATAAGGTCTAATAGACACTAGCTTAGATCCAGGAAATATCTCAATTTTAAGCTCAACATTCTTCTTAGGTGGAAGCCCTAATATTTCCTCAGTAAATACATTCTAGAACTGGTTCATTATGGGCGGAATGTTATCATGATTCACACCCAAAAAATCTAGTAAAATACTTGAATCCAGGTGGTGATCTCACCCATTTGTTGTATAAATGGACCTAAATGACCATCTGGGATATCCCACTCTACACAATGAACATAATTTTATACCCACATGATACATAAAGGACAATGTCATTTGTTAACCGTCAATGTTTTATCAGTACAATACCAACCAATCTATAAAAAAAATATTAAAATCCTAACATGTCAAATATGAAAATATCCCAATAGAAATGATACTTCCCAGCCTTTAGAGAAACTACTTACAAAAACAGATGACCCTCGACCACACTCCCAATGAGGTGTTTATTATCATAACACCAAACAACAACACTACATTCAGAATCTAACCATTCAAAAGTTGTGAATATATAAAACAATAAAATTATAATTTATCAAATAAGTTACTATAAATCATTAAAGATACAATAATATTGTCCATAACGTTCAATGGCCAAACCTCGATGTCCATGAGTGTAGGCTAAACTAAATGAAACTGACCTTCCAATCATCTATGTGACGCAATATGATTACCCCGATATGCACCACTATACTAATACAAGCTCTCTTTCCCTGATTTACTATGTTCAATTCTTCAGCCACTCTTTCTAGAAATACCATAACTAGTTGAGTGATATGGGGTTAAAAACCCCCTTCCAGCACTCTGATTCATCCTAGTTCCTCCATAAATACCCCTTGGTCATGGGTTTATTTAATACCTCTACAAGTGAACCATTCTACTGTATTCTTGGAACACCACTGATGGCAAGGGATAGTGAATAAGAATGTGTCCTGACCAAACTCACTAGTGTTAGTATATTTGGTAAATTCTCTATGTAACTGGTCCTTCTCCCTAGCCACTATGCTTTTTAATTACATAGAAGAAGTTCTCATAGAGGAACTACCTACACATGGAATGGTTACCTACAGATCATCCATAAAAAAACCCCGTGCATTTCACCGAAGTCCTATACTAGGTTCCCCTTAGAAATTAGTTCATGATTCACCACTTCAAAATACTTCTTCAGCTAAAAGATGTTAACTGGGGACTTTATCTCACATTTGAAGCCATCATGAAAACTTTTTTCATTTTGTTCTTCATATCTTACTAATGTTGGAACAATACACTTCAAATCAGTGAAAAACCCCACATAGTTCATCATTGAAAAAATCCCCTAGGTCAACTGTATAGACTCTGCTTCCATCTCCTTCGTAAGTATATTATTGTAAAAGTGATTCAAAAAATTCTCATGAAATTCATTCGATACCATATTCTCTAGATATTCATCTTATGTTTGAATATCCATCCATCACTTCACTTGACCATGTAAAATATATTCCACCAACATAACTCTCTTATCAAATGGAATATCTATTTGGTAAAGGATATTCTATATAGAATCAATCCATAATTCAGCCTCTTCAGGTCCACTCTCTCAGATGAATGTTAGAGGGTTCTGTAACCAGAACTCTAGTGGCGGGTCAGACATATTTCTCAAAACCCACCTAGGGTCTCCCAGCATTAAATTCAAAACGAAGTAAATTTTCTCACATAACTGGTCTTTGGATCCTTCACCCTAATCTAGCAGATCATCTGCCTCCACTACCAGTGGAAAATTATCATTTGTGTTCTCATGTAATCCTATCACCAAACCTCGTCATGGTATCATATTTCTATAATCCTAAAAATATAACTTAGCATAGATAACACATCATTAACACATATAAGTAAGTTTAATTCACCTAAATCCATAAAAATTCATCCCACATACCTTTCCACATATTCAAAATTGAGGAACTATCACTACTATCAACCATCCTTCATCATGTTCATGGTTAACATAGGGAAAAAATCATTTTTCACAGTTTCTAAATATACAACCATTTATACATATTTAATTACCAAATTTAAAATCATTTATAGTTATCAATTATATTATTATGAACCTTTTAATCATAAATTAATCCAACAATGAAAATTAATTCTTTTTAACAACTCAGCCACTACCTAGTTTTCCATGAATTCTTAAAATCAAGCATGTTTACTCAACTCCCATGCCATACCATTCAATGAGTCAAGTCTCAGAAAACAACAACATCATACAAGAAGTTCATCACTCAAGGAGAAATAACATTAAACTGTAACATAAAACATCAAGAACATCAATCCCACCGTTGGTACTTGGGTTTCCCCCCATACATGGGTTAGCTACTCCCTGGAACGAGCTCATAACCAAGTCCCAAATCACCCTTATATCCTTTCTACGATTACAAATTAGTAAGATAATAGAGAATAATGGAAAATGTATATTATAACACTTTTGTATCATTCTTACTCGGGTGCCACATGTCGGTGCTGCAATTTGGTTGGTAACATGACCTCAGGCACACCTCCCCGTATTCTAGAGGCTATCTACATGAAGTGAGGGTCTGATATATAATCTGGGGAGACAATACCCTCTTTATCAATGTAGCACAACAATGGAAAATCAATACCTAATATCCAAAAGATAACACGATATATCCAGAAATAAAACCATAATCAATAAAACCAACAATACATGATAAATGAAAACATGGATAAATGACCACAAACAAAAACATGGATAAATGATCATAAACCAAAACAGAAGATATTTTATGTCATATAAGTTCAAGTATCAAATGTCAACTTAAAAATAAAGACACGCTGACAACTCCCTATGAGGCTACTTACCTCATATCTGGTTCCCTCATCCATGTTCCATAAAAAATCTCGACTCGTCCATCAAACATAGGTATCATAACCTTTTTCTATCCTTTAAACATTAATTCTATTTGGATACCAATCCGAAAACCTGAGTAGGGTGTGATTAAAACCTTATAGGTCACCACCAATGGTGTCTAAAACAATATTTGGTCTATAACAGTGTATACAGTTATAGAAATAACAAATGGAAAAAAATTTAGAAAATAATATTTATATTAAATTATTCTTTAATTAATTATATAAATATATGGGTTCACAATGACACCAGAACCCATAAGATTCACTTCGACCTATAAAATATTTTGAACCATCCAATTAATGAATACCACATTTCACACTATCATGAGTATTCATTAATCATTCATTTACAATTTTTAATTTATACAATGGGGTCTAAATAAGCAGTTTGTCACCCCATGGGTATTTGAAGAAGATGTCCATATCCAGTAAATATCAGATGACAAAAATGAAAATATATATATAATGGGGTCCTAGAGGATAATTACATAACCCCATGAGTGTTTGGATCAACCGTCCTTATCCCATAACTCGTCCAAAATTATCACATTTCACAGTTTCACATTTACAATCCATTTATCATCTATTTACATAATTCATTATTCAACCCATTTCACAAATTCATTTATCAGCCATGTATAATTTATAAATTTTTATTTCAACTATATCAGCAAACCCCATAGGTCTCCATCAGTTTCATAATCTCATTATTCAATAAATTTCATAAACCCATTTTTCAATAAATTTCATAAACCCATTAATCAATCAATTTCCTAAAACCATTATTCTGTTAAATTTCATTATCCCATATTGAAACAACTGATTAAATCAAATTTCAATTTCAATTTCCTGCTGTGGAATTTGAAATTTCACAATTTCATAAAAACAATTTTAATCTATACTATGGGAATTGAAAATTACACCACCTAACTCAAGGGTTTTTATTGAATTTTTCTAAAATAAAATCCCCAATTTGATATGAAAACATTAAAATCAAAATTTTATGAAAGATCGTGGACCAATTCCTAAGAAAATGTTTTAATGTAACAAGATCCATTAAAACCAAGATCTAAACCATTTCCAATGGAAGAACAATCACCATTATTCATCAGGAAAAAGATATGGGAAAGAGAAAGTTAACCCATTGGGGGAGAAATCACCTACCAACATTGAGTAGATCCTTCAACCAAATCATTTATTCTTCAATAAATAGCATTTTAGAACCTTACAATCCTCTTTGGGACCTCAAAAAATAAAAGAAATATTTTTGGGTCCAGAGGGGTGAATGGGGATTAAAACCGGTGGTTTTGTTAATTTAAATAAAAAATTAGTCATAATTAAAACATGGGTCATTGATTTTTGGGTCTAGGTGCATGGTTTTCTAATCTATGTTCTATAACCGCCTGACTCTACTTAGGGGGTTCCTAGTTTCTTCTAATTAGTGCTTTTTTTATAGAGAGTGCACCAACAGTGAAAATCCCCTCTGTTGAAGGGTTCATATTTTGGGGTGGGAGGTGGTATGGTTTGGCCAAACCATGTGCCAACCATATGGAACCTCCTACAAATCAAAAATGGGGCACACCTTTTTGTAGAAAAAACTACATAGTTTTCCATAACTGTTCTCCAACTATGCATAGGACCATGGGATTCCAAATTTCTCTAATTACACCCGTAACAACCCCAAATGAAAACCCAACCTGGTTAAAACTCAATAAAACAGTACAAAATACCAAAAATGAGAACAAGTAATCTTTTAAAATTTAGGTGTCTTGCACATGAAATTTTCATCATATTTTTTATAAAACTACTTCTGGTTGAATTTTTTAGTATTTTGGATGTTATATTTCTACTACTCATTTATTCATATGCTTCTTCTATTGATTGATATTATTATATCATTATTTTACAATATTAACATGAGGTTATAGTATCCACACAATTCTAACTTAGAACCTAACTACTTTTTGGTAGTCTCTAAAATACGTGGAGTCTCCCTTGAGGTTATGTGACCCACTGTCTTGTAGCACAATTTAGTGGCTCCCAGGATGAGACGTCACAATATCTATACTTAGAATTCAAATTGAAAAAAATAAGACTCTATAAACAAAATTTTTACCCATTTATTCTAAATATAGAATCAATTTTACATGATTCAACTCATATAAGTTACAAATTTTAATTTAAAATAAATTCCTCAAAATGTCATGAAAAACTGTTTTCTTGACAAAAATGTTTTGGAGCCCAAAATTTAACTTATACCAAAAGTTGTTTTAAGGGGGATTAAAATGTAATTAATTATAATATACCTAAATAAAGATTAATTAATTAACATAGAAATCATATTCAAATAATAAAGGTGTATTTTAATATAAATAAAACGATAGTTTTAAAAAAATTGTATTTTCACTATTCACTGAAAAATTAATATTTTCAAAAAATTCTATAAAAGTCACCAAAAGATAATTTTGACATGTTTAATTAAAAAATGAAATTATTTTTTTCAAATAAAGTTTCTAAATATAACAATAACTAATTTAAATATTCACTCATAAGAAAAACCATTTTTGAGAAAATGTATTTTTGATAAATAGAATGACTTTATTATAAATTTAATTATTATTTACTAATAATTTATCAATACATTTACATTGAGTGGGAAGTTTTTATATATTTCATAAATTAGATTATCATATTCATACCCTCCAAATTAACATCTTTTTTGTAACTATAACATTAAATAATAATGTTTTAATATTGTATCCCAATACGTTTAAACTCTATGTTGCATGCAACATAAGCAATAAATGATATCAAATTATTTTAATGGAAATATTTCAAATAAAAAATAAGGGTTTCACATTCTATCCCACATAAATTTAATTTAGCCATTGAAATTTATTACTGAAATAAAAACAGATGAGGATACCACTACCTTATCACATCCGTAGGTTCCCACATAGCTTCCTCAAATTTGTGTTTTTTCAATGAAACATTAATTAGGAAAGTAGTTGTGTTTCATAGAACATTATCTCTATGATCTATAATATCTACTGGTTTCTCTTTAAAATAATGATATTTCTCTACTGGTATAACCTCTAATTTTAGTACATGTGTATGATTAGTTATGTAATTTTTCAAGATTGATACATGGAACATATGATGAACCCATGATATGTTTTTTGGAATTAAAAAATTAAAAGATTCTATCTTGATATGATCATGTTCTTAAAAGGAAATTATATACCTACTGAATAGATTTCCAATTTTTATTCCATGGATAAAATCATAGGAATACCTTCTCACCAACTTCAAAATCTATATCACATTAACGATTATTAATATAGCATTTCTATCAACTTTGTGCAGTTCTTAAATGTTTCTAAATTTCTACAAGATTCTCTATAACTCATCAGCTTGCTAAGGTACCAATAGCATTTTTTTTTAACTCCATTCTTGTACATTCGATTTCTAAACTTATTTTGGTAAAGTTATTCATATGAATCCATATTAATTATTGAGTGATCAATAAAACCAAATATGAGGAAGGTGTTGATCCTAACCACCTATGAAATATATAGAATAAGATCATAGCATATCCTCTAGGGTATGAATTGTTCTCTAAGACTGGCCATTTATCTATAGATTATACGTAAGGTTGAAACTCAACTATGTATCAATATATTGTTGAAGAAGTTTCCAAAACATTGAGGTAATCTTCATATCCTAAGTATATACAATTTAAATTTGGAACACCATTAAACCTTTCCACTTCATTAATTTATATCCTAGAAAGAGGATCCATAGATAAATCTTCTTTGATAGAAATAATGTGTTAAAACTTCATAAGATGATCAAATATGACCCATAATTACCTCAAAACCAATTATTAGATAACCTCTAATGGTTACCAATATCTTTAATTAAATATCCACACGGTGTAAATTAATTCCTATTTAAATAATGTTGTCACTATATCATATACAAAACCAAAGGGTTATATTACTATAAATGTCTCTCAAAATATCTTTAATCATTATAAAATCTAAAAACATGAAACCTCAAAAGGGGTGTTAAAGAATTTGAAATTCTTATCAACCTTAAACTCATAAAACAATGATGATATCCATAACTCTAAATTTAATAGAGATATATACACCCCCCAAATGTTAATTTAACCATTATTCATTATATAAGATATTATAGTATATTAAAACCTTTTCATTGAATGTATGGGTTCATCCTTTTACAAGTAGAATATAAAATTTGATATCATTATTTCATAATCAATGTATAGGGAGATAATCACATGAAATTCCACTAAATAATGAATAATTATATTTTCATAGTGATCATTCATACAAAATCAAACATGAAACTACCAAGTAAGTAGGAGAGGATAAGTGTGCCCCAATTATCATAATTCAGATAATCCATTATGATTTCATAGGATCTCCCTTTATAATTTTTCTTCAGATGTTATTTTGGATTACCATCAACAATATCACCTAGATTGGGGAATTGATTCACATAATTCTCAAAGCCCTTGCACTTGAAATGTTAGAGTGTGGTTGGTGCATTAGTTATTTCTATATTCCCCTTGAATGCATTAACTGAAACATCAATCTCATTTTTATATTTAAAGGATTTATGATATACCTTTCAGAATTTAATGAACCTACTAGTTTCATTAAAGAAATTCTATTAATGCTTCTTCCCACATTTCTGGCATGTAGATGGTAGGAATTTGATTCCACCATTTGAGTTTTCATGAGTCTCAATCTTCCTTTTATTATCAAAACCACATGAATTGTTGGAATTCCCAATTTCTATTTCTACCTTCATATCACATCGAAAAACTTCTTTATAGATTTAATGTCTCTTATAAATAAGGCATTTCAAATACTTGGTTTTAGTTCACTATAGAATCAAACAATTATTATTTCAGGGATGATGATTAAACCAAGATCATAATTTTAAACTCAAGTATAATTATATTCATAGGTACCAATATATTCATCATTATTTATCTTAATCTTAATGAATTAATTATCCATTTTATTTATATAATATGAGGGATTTACTTACTATGAAATAACCCATTAAAATCCACTCATTCAATAGATTAAATTTCTTCTTGGTCGCATTTATTATTAATAAGAGTCCACCACTAATTTTCTTCACCATCAAAATGATAGATAGAAACAATAACTTTTCCATGTATCAAGAATTTAAGAACAAAAAATATTTTCTGAGGGATATTGATCCATTTTTCAGAAAATTGTGGATCATAATATCTAGTAAAATAAGTTTGATGTTTCTTCATGAATGATTCGTCGAAATATTGTTCCCAAATTTATTCATTTGGAAATTAGTATGATTCATAGCCAAATAATGTTACACAAAAATAGCATCATTATTATTCATTCTAGATCACATAAAATTTAGTTTATTAAGAGGAAAATGATTTCATTATCCATCACAACCAGTATTAACATTATTCTTTTGGGTTCCATCCATTGTCTAAAACAATAAAGAATAGCATGAGAAAAACAAATCATTGTGGGAAACCACATAATCTGAAAAATAATTTATAGGATGACTATATCCTGACACGTTATTTTATATCTATGATAATTTTTGCTTATCCAGATTCATTTTAGATAATTATTAAAATCCACTATATCGGTTCATAGAGATTTTATGAATTTCTAATGAATATCCTCTAGGAGTGTCAAACTAGGTGTGTATAAAGGCCCATTTTCATTCATTGTGTGGTGATTCAATAAATATAAATGCTCATTTTTTAATTTTTTACCCCTAGGTACCTCTAATCCAAATACACATCCACTTGTATTCTGTATACAAGTACATTATTTATTAGAAACCCATTTCTCTTTCCTTTATGAAAATTATATGATATTTTCCTATAGAAATAATTGTCCTTATAAATGTCATTAGATATATCCCTAGACATATCCCAAAACTTATACATAGGAATATCCCTATGGATATCCCCATTTTTTTGACACTAATATCCAATGGTTGACTCAAACATTTCTTTGATGCAAACTATAACAACCCAATATTTTCATACATGAATATCACATATTATTATATGATTATTAAATTCATTTCATAAAAAAATATTTATATGACTGTAGTAATTTGCTTTCTTTGGATACTAGAAAGACATTATTCTTATTTATTATAAGATCTTCAACATCTCACAAAAACATATCCACACATAGTACTCCCTTTATGCATATCCAACCTAAACCGCTCATCAAATAATGGGAAAACAAATATAAGAAAGGGTGAGAACATATTATCATTAAGGGTAACCATATTATATATCAATTCATGATCATATAAATGTATAAGATATTAATATGGTTGTAAATAATCGTAAATTTCAAGGAAAATTTCTTCTTAATTTTTTTTTGGGATTTTACGAGAACGCAGATTCTGACGGCGCCTGATTCTGAGGCCCAGTGTGCCTGGAATCATTTTCCGAAGTTTAGCTCAGGTACGTTCAGTGAATGAACGAGTGGGTTTTTATATCTTTTGAACAGGTTCTCAAAATTGAAATCTGAGGGCACCGATGGAACCGCAATTTCGGTAATTTCTTAAAAAGACCTTTTCCAGAGTTGTGTTTTCTCGGGAAGAGTTGTTTAGTTTTGTGGATAAAGACTTCTGAGAAATAAAATTTGTGCAACTAATTTTATTTCTTTAAAGTGGTTAAATCCTAAGGATGGAGGTTGGGTGAACCTAACTACCTAAGTGAAGTTAAATGTGAGGTGGGGCCCACACGAACCCCACCCCTTCACATTCCTTAAACCTCCTCTAACTCCCCCATTAAGTGGGTGACCTCTCATCTTCCATAACTCTCTCCAATGCCCCTTTAACACCCCTTAAATTTAATCTTCCAAGTCCTTAATTCAATTTATTGAATTGAGTTTTTAAATTTTAAACTCTTGGAATGACTTAATAAAATAAGTGGAGCTTATTTTATTATTGGGTTAGTTTTGTGGTGTTAAGTTTTGGGAGAGAATACACAAAATCTAGAGGAAACTTTATCTTCTTCGTTGGAGAACGCGAAGAATGTCAAGACCCCGACGAAGAACACCGTCACCGCAAGGAGTGATCGTCGTGCCTTTTTTCTCCTCTCCGTAGCCGGTGTGAGACACTGCTCCACCTCAGACGATCTCTGTCAAGCGCATACAGAGTTTTACCTCGTGACGTTGTTTCCACGACGCTCTTCGATCGTCAACCGTTGTTGAGGTAGGGGTTTGAATATATGTTCGTGAATATTAGAGCGTTCTTCGTAATCTTAGCATCGTGTTATTGATTAACGGGAGGGGGCCGAACCGCACAAACACGGTCAACCCTCCTCCCTTAATTCTGATGTTGACCTTGTTGGGGTTTTGGAACGGATATGGCACGGTGTCGTCGCACCATGCGGGATCGTGCGGCAAGGATGCACGGCGCCGTCGCGCCACGCCGTTGAAGTCGAACAAGGTCGCGGCGTCGTCACGCCGCGTCGGAGAATCACGAAAACACCGCTGCCAGAGTGGAGCTGCGACGGAGGGGCGCGGTGCCATTGTGTCGTGCTGGTCGGGCAAAGGCCTCGGCTTTATGTCGTGGTAGAGCAGGGAGTGGTGGCCGGCTTCCAGCTGCCGACGTCGGAGCAGGGGGACGGGACCGCGTCGGTCCGGTGGCGGCAGTAGCCGGCAGGCCGGAGCAGGCCGGTCGGTCAGGGGAGAAACCGGGGGTTCGTAACCCCCGGCTGGAAGGGAAGAGCGGCCCCCCACGTGGGGGTCGTGTTTAATTAAACAGGGGAGCAGTACCCACCCCCCCCCCCTGTCTACCCAGCTCGGTCACGCCGAGCTGGCCAGCGGACCGCGCCAGCGTGCCGGGCCGGGCCACCCAGGCCAGGCCGGGCCGCACCCAGCCCATGCCAGCTGAGCCAGGCCGCGCCCAAACGGGCCGGACCCGGACCCGGTTCGGGCCGACCTAGTGGGTCTCGGGGCGGGACGGTCTGGGCACGAAACCCCCATTTTCGGACCTCTTCCGGTCTTTTTCTCATAACTTGGGCTACGAACCTCTGATCGACACACCATCATTTGCGATGAGATCCTTGGATCAAGATGGTCATTTCAGTGTATTACACTCAAAGTTTCAAAGAACTTTGGGTTCAGCCGTGTTGGTTCGAACACGAAACCAACCGGTCCCTCGGAGTGGAAACACTTATAACTTGAGCTCCGGACGTCCGATAGACATGTTGTAGACTTTGTTGGTTTCCTCTTGTTGAGATGGAACTTTTGGCATACTTTGCCTGTGGTTTGGACGTAGTTGGATAGTGGCCGGGTCGGATTGAACCTGAAATCCAACTGGGCCCCTGGAACGGAAAAACCGATAACTTTCAGACCGGACGTCAGTTTGAAAAACCATCAGCGGGATTGGTGATCACGATGAGAAATGGTCCCTATGAGTATACCCTATGAGTGTTCGGGGTACAGTTGAGATACGTCTGGGTTGGTTCACACACAAAACCAACTAGGCCTCTGGGACGAAAAGGCTAATAACTCACAGATCGGGCATCCGATTGACGCGCCGTCTATTGCCTTGAGACCCCTATGATGAGGAAGTCCTTTGAGATAATTCATCATGGGACATTGAGATACTTGGATTATCGACCTGTAGCTCGTGGAGCAGACCCTCCCGGAGACGAGCGTACATAGTAAGGAGACCGTGTAGCCGGCTGAGACCTAACGACTGCTTGACCGACTCGACTTTGAGTGAGTCGACTAGCCCTGTGGACGAAGCACTACATTGTTTGGGTGTTGACCCATGGCGGACGGAGCACTACTGAGTTTGGGTGTAGACCCACGGTACTCGTCTGGAGAGTACCTCTACTGGCTATTAGGGGGGACGCACTAATGTGTTTGGGTGGCAGACCCTGGTGGGAAGCACTACTGTGTTTGGTTGGATAACCCGCGGTACTCGATCGAAGGAGTACCTCAGCAGTCTTAAGTTAGTGAGAAATATCTCGGAGTCGTGACAGGATCACTGTACTCTCCAGAGACGGGGCTCTTCATCAGTTGCAGTTTCGATAATGAAAATTCTGGTTTGAGCTGATTCTATGACATTTGTGTTTTCCTCATGATTGAGATGGGTCACTTGATAACTTTGGTGTATGTATGGGCATATACCTGGGTAGTGGTTATCCGTTGATTTCATAACCTTTGTGTTACCTCATGAATGAGATGGGTTACGTGATAACTTAGGTATAAGTATGGTCTTATACCTAAGTAAGGGTTATCTATTGAGATCCTTCTTTGTGGTTATCCTTGTTGGATTCAGAGAGACCTTGGGGGTCTTGGGGTCCCTACTGAGTATCGTTATACTCACCCCTGCATGGGATATGCCCGCACCTCGTTGTGTTGGATGTAGATGATGGACAACGCTGACGGAGGCCGAGAATTTGAGGACTGGACGGTACCCATAGGTGGACCTCACGAAGAGTCAGTATCCGGAGGAGGACTTCACGATGAGACGATACTCGGAGGAGGATGACGGGAGAGAGCGTTGTGGAGACTATCTGTACCTACCCTTCAGGTAGGATCCGTGGTGGACGATCCAGGAGCTGCACCATCTGTACCTACCCTTCAGCTAGGAACCGAGGAGGAAGACCCAGGAGATGCTTCTATTCTTCTAGCTGTTTGTCTTTTCTATTTTACTTTCGTTCAGTTTTAGTTGTACTTTCATTTGGGTTTCTATTCTGGCCCACTTACTTTTTCAGCACTTCTTTTTGTACTTAGTGTATTACTTCCTCTTGTACTCTATGATGTTTTTTTACTTTTATAAAGGAAATTACTTCCCAGTTATTGGGATTTACGCCTTTTGTGCTAGTCGCTAGCCCCTGGAATATGGAAGGCGGGCTTGGGGTAGTCACAGCACAGGTCCCGAGGGTGGGTCGTGACAAATTGGTATCATAGGGGTCGGTTCTACCGCAGAAGTTGTAACTCTGATATTTTCTTTCTGTGAAGAAATAGTGTTTAGGGTACCGAGTGTGGTTTTTAGTTCAAGGAGTCCAGTGTTCGTGCAGGCGGCCGAAGTATCTATACAGTAGGACCCTGAAAACTGATTTCTGACTTTGTGCACGAAAACACTGATTGTGTGTGTGTTTTCAAAAGTTTCCCTTAAAACAGCTCAAACCAGGTCAGCTCACCAGGTATAATCGTTTGACTGTGTTACGTCTGTTACTTTCAGGATGCCTTTTCACAGACAACCAGCTAGAGTCCAGAGGGATGTGCGTACTGACAGCCTGTCGAGCGACGAGGCTTCGGTACAGGGCCCTCTTACAGTTAAGGCACCAGCGGTACTACCATACGTTGGGCCACCAATGCCACCAGCCCCAGCAGTAGGCGATGCACACCACTTGAGCACGCTGCACGTGTTCCAGCACCAGAGGCCACCCAGGTTCCAGGGAGAGACAGACCCGCAAGAGGCTGAGGATTGGCTGGAGGGTGTGGTGAGAGTCTTCAGGATAGTGGGGACGCCAACAGACTTCATGGTGATCTTTGATGCCAACCTCCTTCGGGAAGCAGCTGAGAGATGGTGGAGACACTTGTTCCAGTTTTTCGATGGGATATCGTTCACTGGGGGAGACTTAGAGACCTTATTCAGGGTGGAGTTTATACCAGTGGCTCTACACCCCGAGCGAGTTCAAGAGCTGCTGCCTTTGCCGCAGGATTTTCGATCAGTAGCCGAGTCATTTGTGGGTAGAAGGCAGATGATGCGGAGGTCCAAGAGGACCAGAGCTAGCCGTACAAGGAGTAGGAAGTGTTATGAAAGTGGCAGGAAGGGTCACCTGGCACGTGACTGTCCGACTCCCCGCATAGTTGATCCGCAGGCGTTGGAGGATCCACCGAGACAGAAGCAGCGGCGGGTTCTTGAGCAACATCCGAGCAGTGGACAAGGCGGTCGAGCTCCAGAAGCAGGTGAACAGGAGCAGAACTAGTGGATATGTCCCTTGTACTTCTATCCCCATATTGTTGTTGTATTTTTGTCTTTGTACTATGATCTGCAGTAATAAAAAGACACTTATCTTTGTGATGTTTACTTTCCTGTCCTTTTGTTCGGTTGACACTGAGAGGTCCCGGTTAAAACCGATGACCTGACCCTCACTTTCGATATTTCTACTGGAGGAGACCCAGTGACCTCACAATGATGCCGACAGTGTGACTCAACCCTTGGAGGTGAGAGTGAAGGTTGGATATCTTGGTAGTAACATCGAGGCCTTACGACGTCATCCATGGAATGAATGCATTATTCATGCCAGTATTTACTGTATTAGGCAATGGTCGTGGTTCATCAAGGGGATGAGACTGAGTTTCTCTTTTAGGCAAAGGAGAAATCTTAGCATCTCTTATAGATCGTTGGCAAAGAAGGTGCAGATCATCCCGGAGCGGATGAAGACGGCACAGTGCAGTAAGAAACAGGAAACTGGCGCCAGTCTTAGAGACTCGGGTGTGTTAAATGTTTCAAGAAGAAGAAGCTTTAAGGAGAGATGAGTCTGTGAATCAGCAGACGTGGAGGCAGAGCTAGGAGAGCAGCATGAGGTGGTTTAGATTTTAACGTGCTACAACCACCCACCATAGATGTCCCCGCCAGGCTTAGGGAGCTGGAGAGCAGGTGAAGAGTGCAGCTGCATGCGGTCAAGGAGTGTGACCCAATGGCTCTAAAAATGATTCAAGGGATAGTCTGTGTCTACTACATGTTGTCGTAGTAACAGACATCGATAAGAATTATTACTTCCTTTCACAAATCTTGTCCCAGTCCTAGAGTTTCTGGTAAGCCATAGACTTGACCCTCACGTCTGGAGATACCTTGGGAGAAGACTCGATAATCACACTTACGCCGACAGTGTGGTCAGACCCTCGAGGCGAGAGTTTCGGTTGGAATCTCTTGGTGGTAGCGTCGAGGCCTTACAAATTTGGTTTGAGTATGGACTGTGCAATCATAGTTCATACACAAATTAACGTTATTAGTCCAAAAGGTTGTGGTTTAACTACGATGTCGGAATGGTTTTTCCTTGGTCGGCGAAAAGGAAACCCCAGGCAGCACAGGATAAACTCATGCATAGGAGGGTGCAGCCGATCACTCTTCAGTCGGTCAACCTTACCCTCATGGCACCAAGAGTTTTGAGTTTCAGTTCTAATAGGTATTGGAGACCTCTAGAGTTCAAGGATGACGATCACGTCCTTATACGGGTCTCACCTCGACGAGAATTACGGAGATGCGTCCGAGGCGACAAGTTATCTCCGAGGTTCAATGGAAATTTCTTGGTCCTCAGCAGGGTAGGTGAGGTGGTTTACCGCTTGACCCATCCACCTCAGTTGCACCAGGTGCACGATGACTTCCATGTACCACAACTGAGGAGATACGAGCACGACCCTTCACATATCATCGACCATGAGGAGATGGACATTGGCGATGGGGTGACTTTTGTGGGGTTCCAGTAGAGTTTGAAGATCTATAGGAGAGGGTCCTATGAGGATGGTCGATTCCTTTTGTGTGCTTTCATAGTCAGCACGGAAACCTCCAGGTGATCACATGGGAGCAGAATGCTCACATGTGTGCTCAGTACCACCTTTGTATCCCTATTTTGTGTTAAAGCTTTCCGGGGATGTAAAGCCCTGAGATGGGAGTAATGTAAAGACCTGGAAATTTCAAAGAAAATTTTCTCTTAATTTTCTCTGGGATTTTACGAGAATTCAGTTTTTGACGGTGCCTGATTCCGAGGCCCGGTGTGCCCGGAATCATTTTCCGAAGTTTAGCTCGGGTACGTTCAATGAATGAACGAGCGGGTTTTTCTATCTTTTGAACTGGTGATCGGAATTGAAATCTGAGGGCATCGATTGAACCGCAACGCCGGTAATTGCTTAAAGAGACCTTTTCTGGAGTTTCATTTTCTCGGGAAGAGTTTTTTAGTTTTTTGGATAAAGACTTCCGAGAAATAAAATTTGTGCAACTAATTTTATTTCTTTAAAGTGGTTAAATCCTAAGGATGGAGGTTGCATAAACCTAACT
The DNA here is from genome assembly GCA_963277665.1 of Viscum album. Taxonomy (NCBI): domain Eukaryota; kingdom Viridiplantae; phylum Streptophyta; class Magnoliopsida; order Santalales; family Viscaceae; genus Viscum; species Viscum album. The sequence goes on along the minus strand of OY728147.1, from coordinate 735,690,058 downwards.
ACCTAAGTGAGGTTAAATATGAGGTGGGGCCCACATGAACCCCACCCCTTCACATTCCTTAAACCTCCTCTAACTCCACCATTTAGTGGGTGACCTCTCATCTTCCATAACTCTCTCCAACCCCCCCCCCTTGACACCCTTAAATTTAATGTATCAAGTCCTTAATTCAATTTTCTGAATTGAGTTTTTAAATTTTAAACTCTTGGAATGACTTAATAAAATAAGTGGAGCTTATTTTATTATTGGGTTAGTTTTTTGGTGTTAAGGTTTGGGAGAGAATACTCAAAAGCTAGAGGAAACTTTCTCTTCTTCGTTGGAGAATGCAAAAAACGTCAAGACCCCGACGAAGAACTCCATCACCGCAAGGAGTGATCATCGTGCCTTTCTTCTCCTCTCTGCATCCGGTGTGAGACACTGCTCCACCTCGAAGGATCTCCATCAAGCGCAAAAGGAGTTTTACCTTGTGACGTTGTTTCCACGATGCTCTTCGATCGTCAACCGTTGTTGAGGTAGGGGTTTGAATATATGTTCGTGAATATTCGAGCATTCTTCATAATCTTAGCTGCTTGCTATCGATTAACGGGAGGGGGCCGGACCACACAAACATGGCCGACCCTCCTCCCTTAATTCTGATGATGACCTTGTTGTGGTTTTGGAATGGAGATGGCGTGGTGCTGTTGCACCGCGCGGGATTCTGCGGCATAGATGTGTGGCGCCGTCACGCCGTGCCGTTGAAGTTGAACAAGGTCACGTCACCGTCATGCCGCGCCGTAGAATCACGAAAACACCATGGCCGGAGTAGGCCTGTGGCGGAGCAGGAAGCGGCGGCCGGCTTCCGGCTGCCGGCGTTGGAGCAGGGGGACGGGACCGCGCTGGTCCCGTGGTGGCAGCAGCCGGCCGCCCGGAGCGGACCGGCCGGTCAGGGGAGAAACCGGGGGTTCGTAACCCCCAGCTAGAAGGGAGGAGTGGCCCCCCACGTGGGGGCTGCGTTTAATTAAATAGGGGGGTAGCGCGACCCCCCCCCCCCCCCTTGTCTGCCCAGCTTGGTCATGCCGAGCTGGCCAGCGGACCGCACCAGCGCGCCGAGCCGGGCCGCCCAGGCCGGGCCGGGCCGCGCCCAGGCCGAGTCGGGCCGCTCCAGCCAGGTCGGGCCACGCCAGCCGGGCCATGCTAGCCGGGCCACGCCATCCGGGCCACGCCAGCCGGGCCAGGCAATGCCCAGCAGCCTAGACCCGGACCCGGTTCGGGCCGACCCAGGGGGTCTTGGGCCGGGTCGATCTGGGCCTGAAACCCCCATTTTCGAACCTCTTCCGGTCTTTTGCCCATAACATGGGCTACGGATCTCCGATCTATGCACCGTTAGCTGCGATGCGATCTTTGGATCAAGACAGTCGTGTCGATATATTACACTCAAATTTTGGGAGAACTTTGGGTTTGGCCGGGTTGGTTCGAACACGAAACCAACCGGGCCCTCGGAGCGGAAACGCTTATATCTTGAGCTCCGGATGTCCGATAGACATGCCCTTGACTTTGTTGGTTTTCTATTGTTGAGACGGAACTTTTGGCATACTTCGCCTACAGTTTGGACGCAGTTGGATAGTGGCCGGGTCGGATTGAACTCGAAATCCAACCGGGCCCCTCGAACGAAAAAGCCGATAACTTTCAAACCGGATGCCAGTTTGATGAACCGTCAGCGGTATTGGTGATGACGTTGAGAAACGGTCCCTATGAGTATACCCTATTAGATTTCGAGGTACAGTTGAGATACGTCCGGGTTGGTTCACACACGAAACCAACCGGGCCCCTGGGACAAAAAGGCTAATAACTCACAGACTGGGCGTCCTATTGACGCGCCGTCTGTTGCGTCGAGACCCCTATGAAGAGAAGGTCCTTTGAGATACTTCTTCGTGGGACTTTGAGATACTTGGAGTATCGACCTGTAGCTCGTGGAGCGAACCCTCCCGTAGATGAGCGTACGTAGTACGGAGATCGTGTAGTCGGTTGAGACCTGACAGCTGCTTGACCGACACGACTTGGAGTGAGTCGACTAGCCCAGTGGACGGAGCACTACTTTGTTTGGGTGCAGACCCATGGAGGATGGAGCACTACTGAGTTTGGTTGCAGACCTGCGGTACTCGTCCGGAGAGTACCTCTTCAGGCTATTAGGGGGGATGCACTACTGTGTTTAGGTGGCAGACCCCGGCGGGAAGCACTACTGTGTTTGGGTGGCTGACCCGCGGTACTCAATAGGAGGAGTACCTTAGTAGTCTTAGGCCAGTGAGCAGTACCTTGGAGTCATGACAGGATCACTGTACTCTCCAAATATGGGGCCCTTCATCAGTTACGGTTTTGATAATGAAAATCCTAGTTTGAGCTGAGTCTATGACCTTTGTGTTTTCCTCATGATTGAGATGGGTCACTTGATAACTTAGGTATATGTATGGGAATATACCTGGGTAGTGGTTATCCGTTTAATTCATAATGTTTGTGTTACCTCATGAATGAGATGGGTTACTTGATAACTTAGGTATAAGTATGTGTTTATACCTAAGTAAGGGTTATCTGTTGAGATCCTTCTTTGTGGTTATCCTTGTTGGATTTAGAGAGACCTTGAGGGTCTCGGGGTCCCTACTGAGTATCGTTATACTCACCCCAGCACGGTCTATGCCCGCACCTGTTGTGTTGGATGCAGACGACGGACAACGCTGACAGAGGCCGAGCGTTTGAGGACTGGACGGTACCCGGAGGTGGACCTCACGACGAGTCAGTATTCGGAGGTGGACTTCAAGACGAGACGATACTCGGAGGAGGTTGACGGGCGAGAGCATTGTGGAGACTATCTGTACCTACCCTTCAGGTAGGATCCATGGTGGACGATCCAGGAGTTGTGCCATCTGTACCTACCCTTCAAGTAGGAACCGAGGAGGATGACCCAGGAGCTGCTTCTATTCTTCCAGCTGTTTGTCTTTTCTGTTGAAATTTCGTTCAGTTGTAGCTGTACATTCAGTTGGGTTTGTATTCTGGGCAACTTACTTTTTCAGAACTACTTTTTGTACTTAGTGTATTACTTTCGCTTGTACTCTGTGATGTTTTGTTTACTTTTATAAAGACAATGCCTTCCCAGTTATCGGGATTTATGCCTTTGGTGCTAGTCTCCAGCCCCTGGCCAATGGAAGGCGGGATTGGGGTAGTCACGGCATGGGTCCCGAGGACGGGTCGTGATAATGGTTATCTGATCAGGAACATAACATACAAATTTCATATCCAACAGGTCATGAATCATAATTATGATTCATGAAATTAAACTATCATTGAAATAAACATGGTACATAAAAGTGATAAATCATAATCAACCAATCATGAACCATAATATTAAGTCGGAAAAGTATGGGAACGTCACAAATATTGAATACTATTTCATATTTCAGTGTTAACTTCCAAGACCATCGACATTGTAGATATATAAATATCACATATTTCCTATTATGACCATATTTGATCACGACACGGCTATTTCACATAGTAGATCAAGATGCGCCAATTTGATATAGTGGAACAGGAGAAACCTATTTCCACTTGTAGATCTGGATACAGGTTTGTTTCAATATTATATCAAGAAACACCTATTTACCATTTTTAATCAAGCTCATTGACATGTTTCCCTTTGTTTTCTCATGAGAAGTTAAGATTTTCCTAACGAATTGGAGAGAGATATTTGTCTCAACCATCACCAAAATAAAATAATATATATTCGTTCTACTAGATTATAAAACATTCATCATTTCAAAAATCATGAAATTAAATATATTTCATAAACATTTTATCAATGTACAAACAATGGAAAAGGGAATAGTTTTTACCAAAATCTTGTAATTTTAAACCTAAACCATATAGATAAGTAATAAGGATTATATAATATGGTCACTTACCCACAAAATATTATGTAACATCAATGGATTAAATCATATATGGAATATTATTTTTAATGATCACTTGGAATAATTCTTCAAGAAAACAACTTTTCTATTATGATATAACTCATTTTTTAAAAAATATTATCTAAATATATTTCGAAAAATTTTCATTTATAACAAACTATAAAAATGTAAAGGATGATTAAAATCATTGAGGTGTCATGATGGAAGGAAAATACTTTCATGACATATAAGTTAAAAAATTAACATTCCTTCTAATTTTTTTTCAAAAAAGATGCAAAGTAACTCATCCAGAAAATTAAAAAATGATTCATTTTATACCATTTGATAAAAGAAAAAACAAATATACAAATTAAATTAAATAATTTGAGGAGAATAATAAAATAATTTTGAACTTATTTTTATAAAACATGGTTATAAGAGAGAAATATTCTCTAGTAGAGACTAAAATATAAGTAATCCCTAATAATGATGAGATTGTGAAATAAATTGTTACCTCAAGTCTCAAACATTCTTATTGGTGTTTAAACATCATGTACAATAAATATTTATTTATTATAAATTTATTTCAAAACCATTTATCCATCATAACATGTATGATTTATTTATAACAAATTATCACCAGTATATTAATAATTTTGTATCAAAATCACTTTTCTCATTGATGATAACATAGTTTTACAAACTTGTTTTCGTTTGGCAGTACTGATCCATATACATTGATCATAGTCTATTATTTTAAAAAAAAATATTGCTATAAACATAATATATATTAATTATATTCATATTTATAATAATTCTTAAAAATTAGACATATAAAAATGAATGACACCGTTTATGGAGATGGTAGGTTGTACATATGGATAAATGTTATCTCCATTTTTCACATGATAGTATGAAAGAATGGAAAATGATAATTCACCTATAAAAAATTAATATTATATCATTAATATCATATTTTTTTCAAATTTATCTTTATTTTCATCCTTGTGAAATATATATGAAAAAATAATCACATTTCATTGTAGATATGGTATTTTATATGTACACACGACCAAAGATATTATTTACCCAAATATTGGAGGATAATATAGTAGACATTATCTTATCATTAAAGAAGAGGTATAATTTTATAAATTTCATATATGAATATTAAAACCATTAAAATTATCTTCAATAAAATATGGTGATAAAAAATGAATCATATCGATATGTGAAGATGGTAATACATACGTACGCATGAATGATACTTTAACATCTTATTTGATGGTAAAGAGTGTTTATAATGTTATTTCTATAATGATAATTAAATTTTATAATATTTATGATACTGAATTTTTTATTTTAGGAAAAATATCATATATTTATAGGAGGAAATGAAGATTATAAAAACAAATTTATCTGTCAGATTGATTACCAATTCCTATAAATAACTCTTTTAGATCTCCTCTAAAGTCTCTAGGGTTGATATTTTGGGAAGACCAAGACCTCTAGAATGTGTCTTGGGAAGTATATAAGAGAATTTATAATATTATGAATGAGATGTAAGGATAAAAGTGGTGTAATGATGTGAAGTAGTATGTGCCCTTTTATAATTTAGGTGACGATCACTTTTGAAATTTTTGAAAATATTAAAATATATTAAGACTATTCTAGAGACAAATTCTTCCAAATGATAAATAAATTAAAATGGTATGAAATTTTAGAAAATATATTATCCCCTTTGTTATTATTTAATATTTTTATGATTTCAAAATAAATTCAGAACATATAAATCCAATAAAATATATTTATTTTTTATTTTGATTCTATTAATTACTTTGAATTTCAAAAACATCTTGAAAGAAGAAAAATTTGACCCAAATATGAAATTATATCAAACAGTATCATGTTAATCTATATTTTTTATCACATTAATATATATAAACTAATTTTAATTTTTATATTTTTAATACCATTTATTTTATTTTGCCATTAATTGAATTATTTATGTGTCAATATTGGGTAACAATTTTATTTAAGTATTTAATCCTTAAATACTAAAAATAAATTATCATGATGAATATATTTATTTTATAATTCAAAAGAAAATTTATATTCTAACATATCCTCTAGATAAAACCATATTAAAATATTATAGTCATTAAAAACAAGAGTCTGATATGTTTGACATTTTTTGAAATAAAACACTATAAATTTCATAATCACATTAAAATGAAAAAATGACATAAAACCATAACCTAGATTTTTATGGACTAAATTAAATCCTAAAATAAAATTTAGTTACGTTTTTTGGTTTTTTAATAATCCTTATAATTTTATTTTTAACTAAAATTTCATGATTTTCACTTAACGTGGTAATAAGATTACAATAGTGACTATTCTTAAAGAAACATTAAAAGGGACCTATTATCCAAATTTTAACCCATTGATTTAAAATATAAAATCCAATTTTCATGTTTCAAATCTTATACATGGGAGAATTTTATGTAAAATTAATTTCGTAAAATGAAAAAAAGTGTTTTCATGAAAACATTTGTTATAGTCCAAAAATTGTACTTATACTAAAAGAAGCTATAAGGATGAATGAAATTTTATTAATTAGACTATATATATCTAAATATTAATTATTTTATTGTGATATAAAATTATAATCATATAATAAAATTTTAATATAAATAAAATGATAGTTATATAAAAACCAATATTTTAACCATATATTGAAAAATTAGATATTCAAAAAAAAATCAAAAAATAATCCTAAGATAATATTAAGATTATTATTTAAATAATTAAATTAATTTATTAAAATGAATTTTATAAAAAAATTATAAATTAATTATAAAAATCACTTATAATAGACCCCATTTTTAGAGAAAACATATTTTTGAATAATAGACTGTCATTACTAAAAAATCAAAGATTATTTAGTAAGAATTTATCAATAAAATTATATTTAGTAAGATATTTATAAATATTTCATAAATAATTAATGATATTCATACTAGAAAAATTAACTACTAGTTTATAACTATTACATTAAATAATCATATTATAATAGTGTGCTAGGGTTCATTTGAAATTTGTGTTGTATACAAGGCAAGCTATCGAAGAAATAAAATTATTTAAAGAGAAATATTTCATCAAAATTTCATATGCTGACTCTCAAATTCAACATGTAGTTTTTAATAGTAAAAATCTAAAATAAAATATTTATTTAGTACATCACATATCAAATAAACCTTAGTTTTTAATGTTCAAAAAGTTATAGGGATTATTATTATTTTAACTTAAATTTTTGGGGGGTCACATTATAAACCACTCAATTGAATTGCAGCCTCAAAATATTACCTGATTAATCAAGATTATAATTCATGAATATACCTTTATTGAATGCTCCAATGGTAATAATTAATAATAAATATTCATTTGAAAATTAGAAGTGGTAAACATAGATATTACCTGAAATAAAAAATAATTAGGTTCCCGTATAAAATAAAAATTTGTGGGAAGTTAAAATATTGACATGGATGAGAAAAATAACTTCCAAATACCAATATTGTTAGAGAAAATTTATTCATGAGAAATTTAATGACCACAAAACCATAAATTCATAAGGTATGAAAAGACAATAAATTCATCATAAATGAATATAATGGAATAGCACTTTTTAACTTCAGCCTCATTTTCCTAGAGTTAATGGATTATTTTACTACCAATATTTTGAACTTATGAAAATATACATACTTAGTTTATTTCCATTTCAGAAGAATAATTTCATCCATTGTTTGTGATTTTTATAATTTCCATTTCATGTCTTACTACATAAATTAAATATTCAAGATGAATTTTTCATACATGAATAAATAAAATTATTATTAAATGGATTATTATATCTATAAAATAATGGAAATTCATTCCTCCTATACCTGGATATTAAACAAAACTGAAATGGTTACCATTGGTTGCCCAATATGTAAAAATCATCATATGATAAAATAACACATTAATCTATAAAAACATAACAATAACACCAAAAGATAAACATAAACCATTATATAAGTATGTAACCCTAAGACTCCTATAGAATATTCCTCCCTAAATTCAAAACCCAAAATTTTTTAAATAAGGTCACTAAATTTTCAAAATCAACATAACTTTTATCAGAGAATAGAATAAAGTATCCTATGATGGAACATACCATGCATGTGAATACATTGATTTTATATTCTCCTAAAACATGATAATAACTTGAATATTTATAAAACCACTTTGAAAAAAAATTTACATCCAAAAATTAACTCTATAATTTTTATTTAAATAATATCATATAATATTTAATATATTAATCATAATAAAAGATAACACAAAACATTTTGTCATCATGTCACTATTCATATCCAATGTCACCAATACTATTATCACATCCATGATTTTATTTTAGGTAATTATTATTTTTATTGTGGTCTGGAATTTATACCATAGTTTTCCCTTGTGATTTTGGGGGAAAATATTGAATTTTGGTTTGATAGTGGGTGGTTAATGGTTAGAAAATGGTTAGGGGAAACCGTTCATACATACCGAGGAACATGTGTGGCCATGTTCAATTTTTGGAAGAGGTAAACTCATAGATGGTGCATTTTTGTTAGCCCATGCAGGATAATATTAAGGCTTATACCTCTTGGATATTGAGGGGTGCATGATCACCGCACGATTTGGAAAACCATGCCATAAAACCGTGTGACCTATCTAGGAAATTAAAAGGTTGGAATTTACCATCTTTCCCTCTTCTATTTTAACCTTAATTCTCCTCCCATCTACTCCATTTAGGATTTACAGCCAAGGGAGATCACTCCTTGATTTTTTGGACCTCTTGGTCATCATTACTTGGGTTGTTTTAACCCCCATTATTCATGGAGTCATAAAGTAATCCCTTTTTTCTCCTGATTTCTCCCTATTTCTAGGTTTTCTATTATATCCTTTTTGAGATTATATTTTTTAGAAGGTTTTTTGTCATAAGGTGGGACTGATCTTGTGTTGTTGAGTGAATATTGATGATTAATGTTCATTCATTCCTTTATAGGGTCTTGTAGTGGTGTGGTTGTTGTTGCACACCGATTTTTGTAAGTTTCCAAGTGTGAGGATGGTAGTTCCATGCTTTTACATTATTTTCTTAGTTTTATATATTTAATATATTACTTAGATATGTTCTATGGATTTTTCTTATTGTTTTAAACAAGTTTTTGGAATTATTTGTGATAAAAATGTTATAGAAGTTGCTTTTTAAAGAGTAATTGGTATATTTCATTTTTGTTTTGTTACAATGCTTCTTAAAAATTAATTATACATCGCATGAAATGTTCAAAAATGTTTTTCAAAGAAATTAAATGTTAAAATGTTTTTCAAGTGGATTTTACAAGTGATATGCGTTTTGTAGCATGTTGGATCCTTTATTGTGTACCTTTAATATTCTTTGAAATAGTGAAGCATTTTATAAAAATGGTTTTTTGTGAATGTGAACCTGAAAGGGTATTTGAACATTAAAATGGTTGTGTTTTACATATTTTCTATAGTTTATGTTTCCAAAGGAAATTCATAAAATGTAAAATTATTGTGAAATGTATTTCCAAATGGTTTTGGTGTGCATGTGAAATTGGAAAGTGATTTCATTGTGTAAAAGTGATGATTTACTTATGTGATTTTGATTCTTGGAGTGTAAAATTCAATGTCATGATTTATGTGATATGTGAAATGGAATTTGAGAAAAAAGGGAGTCCTAGGCATCTATGTGGGAGAACTTGAACTAGTGCCCTAGGGATTCTGAATTGGATGGGTCCCAGATTCATCTAGCAGGTTTTTAAGATTACAACACTGACTAAACATGTAATATGATTAGAGACTAGTATACCTTAGTATGTGTTATCCTCTAGTGGAATGTGTAGGGTAATGTTGTTTTTTAGACCAGTTGACCTTGGAATATTTTCCCCTCTAGTGGATCATGCATGAGAACATTGTTGGTAATTTAGCGGAGGAATTTGTTCACCGAGGTACAAAGTTTCTAGATTCCCATTATTGTTGTTTACCTTTAGGTATTTTCCCATGGTGATATCTGGTGACATGATTCTTATGTGATCTAGTTATAGACAACAGCATATGGTAGACCTTAAGTAAATTTTTATTTCAAACAATCTTATTTTATAGATGGTTTTCCTTAAAAAAATTCTTCAAGTTTTTTTCATATGTTCTTATGAAAATGGTTATGATAATTTGTCTTTTAATGTTATATCATATAATATCTTCTTTTGGGTTTCATCTAAGTGGTATTTATCTCATACCGTACATACACCTTTGGGTGTATGTAAACTTTATTTTCTATGACCTAAGTGAAAGAAATATGTGTCGTAGTAGAGGTAGTTGATCTGGTTTCTAGTGTAACACTCCTAGAAGGTTTTGGTGGTGGTGTCTTGAGGGTGATGACTCTCCTTTTTCAAGGAGGTTTTTGGGATAGTTTTTGTTTTCATTTGGTTAATGTACTTTTGGTTTTTGTTTAATGTTATAAAACATTGAATCTGATTATTTTTTTACCTTTTTTGGTTATGTTTATAAGATATTGTGTTCTTTATTATTGTTTTTTGTTTATGATCTTGTAATTAGGATAAATAATTTCCATAGTATATTATTGATACCCATGAACTCGTATCCAACCCATGGAAATTAGGATCTCTATTCAGGTCATGCCATGGATCGAGTTGGGTGTGGGTTTGGATGGAACCCCATCTTAGAATTGTATCTGATTATGTCACACTCCTTTTAGGTCAAGTTATTCAAGGTTGAGTATAGATAGTTTTGAGCTATAATTATCAAGGTTTGAGGTTCTCGTTGTGATTACGGTTACTGTAAATCCCACCTAATGATGGGACTCAAGTCGCCATTAGATGTTGGGAAATTTGGTCTGACTTATCCTCTAAGTGAGACATACAGGATGTAGACTATATATGGAAACTAGATGGGGGTGGAGTGGTTTGGTTAAATTTATATTGTTAAATATATTGTTACCTATTGATTTATTGAGGTGTTTGAGTTTTTTTGTTGCTGAAAGTTTTCAAAATATTATGTTCATGGGTGTTTCCTTGTTATTTCTCTATATAGCAAAATGCCTCCTCAAAGGCCTTTTGTGCATCAATGAGAAAAGGATAAAGATATTTATCCATCACTAAATAATTTATGTTTAGTGGAAGATGTTGTTTAGGCTCCTCAAGATTTTTAATAAAGAGAAGGTTATACTTCTGTGCAAGTTAGAGAAGACGGACTAGATATGGGAGAGGACAAGGCTTAGAATATCCTCATAAAAAATCCTCTTTTATTCCAAGGTACCAGGGAATCATAGGAAGCTGAGGAGTGTCTTGGGATGGTAGAGAGAATGAAAGATTTTCTTGACACTTACAAGGATGTTATAGTTAAATATGCTTCATTCATGTGGGAAGTTCTCAATAATAAGTGGTGTGAATCAGTGGTTCCAGATGGAAAGCACCGGCAGATTGGTTGGAAAGACTTTAAGGTAATTTTCAAAGAGAATTATTATCCTAATATTTTTGGACTTTTCCAGATCCCATGTGTTTTTGGAACATAGATAGGGAGACTGGACTATGGTGGAGTATACCAAACACTTCACAGAGTTAGTTCAGTATAAACCCAAGATCGATTCCAATGAGTATATGAAGGCTCAGAAGATCAAAATGGGATTAGGACCAAAAATACGATCTCATGTTTTCTTGTTCAATATAAAAAACTTATATCAAGGTGGTTGACCATGCTATGATGGTAAAGATTTATCATGGATTATAGTATAGTTTCTCTACAGAAGTGTTAGCGCTGGTCAGTGGAAACTCATCTAAGAATAAGAAGAAGTTGTATGGGGAGGGGAAGAAAGGAGGTGGTAGTTATGGCTATCCTTCTTTGTTGTCTTTGTCTGTGCCTTCTCACTCTTAGTTAATGGTGTTCAATTATTGTATGAATTCAAGGAACATGTGACCTTATTATCCATATCCAACTAGACTGTGTCACTAATGTTGATCTATGGGTCACTTGCAGAGATTTTGAAAAGTGGAACACCCATATTAGAGTGAAGCAAGATCTGTGGCTTCAAAGGGGATGACAGCTTGGCCAGAACCGTCTAGGATAGTGGGTTCTCGATTTGGAGGTCATGGCAGTTAGCATGGATCAACATCTAGGAAGAATCAGATCAGGTAATATCTAGAGTCTAGTGGTCATTCCCAGGGTCAGGTTGAGACAAGGCAACTACACACATTGGATCGAGCACCAGTGGACTTGGATGGAGGGCATGTGATAGTTCGAGGTACCGTTCTTATTTCATCATATTTATTTATTGTTTTATTTGATGTTGGTTCCTATATTTATTCCATTTAATCTCATACTTTGGATGTGATAAAGTTTCTAGATGATCTTATACCATATGTGATGGCGTTGGTAATACCACATGATAAGAAGTGAGAGTAGGGTTACACGTGTTCGTCATGGGAACTCACCTTGCCAGGGGTCGAGTTAGCGTGGTATTTTCTTCTATTAGATATGTACCACATTAAAATGGTCCTTGATATGTATTAGATGTTTAAATTTCAATCACAAATTGATTGTTATTGAAAATTACTGATTTTTGTGGTACATGATGGAAGTACACATGTTTTTCATGGTGAATGGGATCCTCATTTGGGATGTGTTGGAACACCACATTCAGTGTTGGAAAAAGATATTTATCAGATCTCATAACCAATCATTGAGGATGATAGTGGTTCTATTTAGAGTGAATTACCTCTTGTGTGGGATGAGTTCCTAGAGGTATTTTCAGAGGATTTTTCAGGTTTTCCACTAGAGAGAGATGTGGAGTTCACCATTGACTTGTCTCCGGGAACACATATTTTATCTCTACCCTCATACCATATGTACTCCACTAAGATAAGGGATTAATGGAATAGTGTGATTATTAGGAATCCAAATGATTCATTCACTCGATCATCTCACCATGGGCCATACTAGTTTTGTGTGCAAAAAAGGCTGATGGATCTCAATGGTTGTGCATTGATTTGAAAAATGTGAATAAGGTCACAATCAATAAACATTATTCTTTACATCGTATACATGACCTATTTGATCATATTAAGGAGGTGAGGTGGGTTTCCAATATTTATTTTTGTTTTGGGTATCATCAAGTCGATTCAAGAAGGAATATGTTTTGAAAACATCATTCTGAATTAGGTATAACCATTTTTAGTTTATAGTAATGCCTTTTTCAATGACAAATGATTGAGTGGTATATAAGGATATTATGAGTAGGGTGTTCCACTAATATCTCAATTTATTGTTTTGGTACTCATGGATGGAATATTGGTCTATTTCGGGAATGAGGAGGAGCATGTGTGGAATTTGGGGATTGTTCTAGGCATCATTTGGGATAATAATCTCTATGTGAAGTTTTCTAAGTTCACCTTATATATTAGGGAAGTGAAGTTGTTTAGTAATGTGAGCTGAAGAACAAGGGGTTTCAGTGGACCCTAATAAGATCAGTTCTATGATTTCATGGGAATATCTTAAAATGTATTTGAAATCAGAATATTTTTAGGCCCGGTAGGATATTACAGGCGGTTTGTTCAGTATTTATCTCAACTTTCTTCATCCAATGAAATATCTTACCCAAAAAGTAGTAAAGTTTAAATGCAGTACATAGTGTCAAGATTCCTTTGGGGAACTTAATTAGCAGTTGACCTCAACCCCTATTTTTTATTTTACCATTGTCTATAAAGGGGTATGTGGTCTATTGTGATGCTTCAGGTATGGGACATCAGTGGTAATGAATGAGAAAATATGTTGCTCTATTATGTTTTTTGGGATAAGTTTTTTGTGTATCCAGATCATAAGATCATGGCCTATATTTTATCTTAGAGATATTTTAATTTGAGGAAACATCATTAGTTTGAGTATCTTCAAGGGTTTGATTTTGATATCTTGTATACCATATGGAAAGGAAATTTTTTAGATGTTTCATTTCATAGGAAGGTACCAGTTAAAGAATTACAAATTTATAATGATGATTGGAATTTTATGGGGTTCTTTTCTTAGATTCCATTGGATACCAATGAAAATATTGAAGGTGTGTTATTGGCCAGTGTTTAGATGAAACATTATCTTATGATGTTTATTTGGAAGGATCATCCAAATAATGACTATTGTTAGAATTATATATAGTTCATAAATGATAAGGAGGTTCATTGTAAATGTTTGTTATCTCATGGGGGTGTTTTGTGCTTCAATGGTCACTTTGGGGTGCCATTGTTGTTATGGAAGGCGACGATGCTTGATAACCCCCATTATTAGGGTGCAGTTCATATCGGGGATACCATGATGCACTATGATGTGTGTTTTCAATTTCGGTGGATATGTATGAAGCATGATTTACCAGACAACAAAACGCAGTTCTATACATGTCAGCTGGTTCAAACAGAGCACCAAAGGCCCTCTAGTTTTCATCAGACACTACCTATTCCTACCAACATATGGGACAAAATAACGATAGAAGTCATTATCGGTATACCTCTTACACCCACAGGGAGGAATTCCATTTTGGAATTAATTGACCATTTGACCAAATTATCCCACTTTATTCAAACCATGTATTCATCCAAGGTGGATGAGTTGGGCCACTTTTATGTTTAGGAGGTTGTGATGATTTTTTATGTTCCATTAGAAATTGTTTCTGATAGTTAAACTTGTTTTACCTTGTGGAATTTGGAAGGCCTTCATAAGGTCTTTTGGTGAATGGTCATGCGGAGCAAGACATACCATCCTCAAATGGATGGTCATATGGAGCGATCGAATCCGATTTTGGAAGACATTATTTGGGCACGTGTTTGGAATTTTTGTGGTTTATGGGGAAAAAATTTGGGATACGTTGAGTTAATGTATAACAATATTTACCAATCATAGATTCTAATGTATCCTTTTTATGCACATTATGTCCATTCACGCCAAAAACCATTATGTTGGGATGAGGTGGTTGAGACGTTGTTGTTGGGATCGGGCCTTGTGCATGATACGTCTGAGAATATCAAACTAATCGTGTCAGTATTTTTGACAAATTATAGTATCTATAAGTCTTATATCGATTTTAAGAACAGATCTTTGGAGTTTTATGTGGGTGACTGGTTTTTCTTAAAAGTGTCACCACACCTGCGTCACTGTTTTCTTGGTAAGCACTGGAAGCTAACATAGAGGTATTCCAGAGCATTTGATATTACAAAGAAGTTTGTTAAGGTGGTATATAAAATAGATTTTTCATATCAATTGATTTCAATTTATGATGTGTTTTATGTTTCTAATCTTAAAAAATCAACCCTAATCTGTCTCATGTGCTAAATTAAGAATACTTGGATTGGGAGTTTAATTTTTCGATGTTTGAGCAGCTAGTATAGATTGTATATTCTCTTGAGAATGTTATTTGTGGGTAGTCTGTTATAATAATATAAATTATTTGGATGGATTTAAATTATTTTCATTATTATTTGGATTATAAGTCTTTGGTTGAGGAGGAGTATCCAATTTTTTCTCTGATTATACATCGATTTGACTTTCTAAGGATGAAACATTTTCATGATTGGGATAATTGGCACATCCGTGTTTTTATTTTGAGTTTATTATTTTTTTACTATGGTGTTACATTATTTCCACTTTCCCCCTGACATTATGGTAAAAATTGATAATTTTAGCTTTGAATGTCAGTAGTGAATGGTTGGAACATAGATACATGAAACCATGTACCCTTAACCAGGAATCCATACCGCCAAGTTCCATTATGGATAGTGGTGAATGCATGGTTGGAACATGGTTTTTCAGGTAGTATGGGATTACAATGTGGCCTATACATCTTGAATATTGATGGGCCCACGGCTGCCGCACAGTTTGGAAAACAATGTGGGAAAATTTTTATACCTATCTCGGTCATTAAAAAGTTTGAATTTACTATGTTTCCCTCTTCGATATTAACTTCAATTCTCCTCTCATATTTCCCATTTAGGATTTTCAGCCATGGTAGCTCCCTCCAAGAATTCATGTACCTCTTGATCATAATTACTAGCGTAGTTTTGACCTTGATTATAATGGAATTATAAAGCCTATTTTATCATGATTCTTCCTATTTTCTAGGGTATCTCCTCCCTTCTTGAGTTCTTATTTTCTAATGGGTCATTTGACCTCAAGAGGTTTTTACCTTGTGTTTTTGAGTGAGATATTGATGATTAATGTTCAACCTTGCTTTTACAGGGTCCGATGGTGGGGTAGTTGTGGTTTCATTCCAATTTCAAAAAATTTCCAACAATGAGGTAGGTTGTTCCATGATTTTACATTATTAGATGACTTTGATATGGTTTTTGATTGCTTAATTTTTTTCTATGGATTTTTTTTGTGGTTTGAAAAAAAAGTTGAAAGGATTTGAGATTCATATGTGATGGAAGATTGTTTTTAAAGTGGAATTAGTTTTTTCATGTGTTTCTTATTGTGGTACTTCTTAAAAATGTTATATACCTTGAACTAAAGGTGAAAATGGGGTTTCAAAGAGATTAATGGTAAAAATGTGTGGGAATTGGATTTAACAATTGAAATTATTTTTTAGCATGTTGGTTCTTTTATAGTGCTCTTTTAATATTTCTTGAAATGGTGAAGTATGTTACAAAAATGGTTTTTATGTGAATTGGAACATGAAATTGGATTTTCCCCATGTAAATGTTTTTTCTTTCACATGTGTTATACTTTTGGTGTTTCCAAATGGATTTCATAAATTTTGAAAGCAAGGTGAAATGTTTTTCCAAAATGGTTTTGGTGTGCTTGTGAGAGTGGAAAGTGGTATTGTTGTGAAAAAGTGGTTCATTTTTTGACTATGATGATTGAAATGTGAATGAGAATGTAATGATTCATGCGATATGTGAAATTGAATTTGAGCACAAATGGAATCCCGAGTATCTTGGTTTGTAAACTTGAACTTGTACACTAGTGGTTTAGAGGGGCTGAGGCCCATATTCATCTAGAATGTTTGACGATTACAACACTAACTAAACATGTAATGTGATCAGAGACCACTAGACCATGGGATGTGTTCCCCTCTAGTGGATCATTCTTATGGATTGTTTTTGGATACTAATGGACCTTGGGATACATTACACTCTAGTGGGTCATTCATGAGGAAGATGTTGGTAGTTTAGTGTAGGATTTTGAACATTTAGGTATGAGTTTTTCAATGTCCCATTAGAGCTAGTTACCATTAGGTATTTTCCCATGGTGATCTATTATTACATGATTCTTATGTGAAGTGATTCTATCCATCAGTATATGGTATAACATGTTTACATTTTTTACTGAAAACAAGAATATTTGATAATTGGTTTCCCTTAAAATGTTTTATTAAAAAAATTCAAAAGTTATTATGAAAATGTGCTTGTTAATTTGTCTTATAATTATATAGCATTTAATATTTTATTTTTGGTGGAATATTATTGGGATTTTTATAAAAACATTACATACAAATTTGAAATTATGTAGACTTTGTTATGTATAACATAGGTAAAGGAAAATTTATCATAGTGGAGATGGTGGATCTGGTTTCTAGTGTTCAACTCATTAAAGGTGTCAGTGGTGGGGGATTAAAGGTGATAAATCTCTTGTTACATGGAGGTTTTTGGGATAGATATTTTTTTATCCAATTTTTTTACATTTGGTTTGTGTTTAATGTTGTAAAATTTGGAATTTTGAATATTTTTTCCATTTTTTATTTATTTTTATCATTTATTGTGTTTTTTATTATTTTTAGTTGTTTATCCTTATGTAAATGGATTTAATTATTCCAAATTTATATTGTTGATACCCAGGAACTAGTTTCCACCCTGTGGGGATCGATAACACCCATCAGGCCATGCAATATATCAGTACGGACATCAATTTGTATTTAATGCCGACTTGGTTCGTAATAACAATCTATTTCAATTTATCAAAATTAATAATATCTTTATCATAAATAAACAGTATTAACCTATCATCAGAAAAATATTTTGTGTTATTTAACCGTAAATCATGTGTTTTATCTAAATTATCACCTTCAAAAAATCATTTTCCTTGTTTATCCGTACCATTCAACAAATACATTCAAATTAAAAAAAATTACGAACAATCATTAGATTGTTCTTTATTCTTTTAAATGATATTTAATTTATAAAACACTTATGAAATATAATATTTTAATCCCAATTCTTCTAAACATAAATCATTATACTTCTATTATTTCAATAACATAGGTCCTTCCATGGTCTTATTAGTTTCCATTGGATTAGGGAATTGACTCGAATAATAACCAAATTCCTAACATATAAGAAATTAAACTATAAATTGTACCATATTATGATCTTAATTTTTCTCTATTTAATAATACATTTATCCTAAAAAATTATTTGATTTATTCCTTTATCCTCCACACTTAAACCATCTTCTGGTTTGTTTTTTACATTTACTTGGGAATTTCTTCCAAAAATATTATAATTGAGGAAGTTGAATCATATTCCCTTCATGTTCCCTATCATATAAACACCCATGAAACTCAATTTTTATCTTATGTGGTGTGTAATAATCACCTACATTCATATTCCAACTCAAATTTCAATCATTTTCTCATGAGGTCAATCATTCCAATCTCTATCACATTTCTTTTTCAAATGAATCATCCTAGTTCTTGCAAATGAATACATCTAAAAATAATATATTGAGTATAAATTGTAAAATTGATTAACCATGTAATCATGAAAATAAATATATAAGATGTATGAATCATGACACTATATTTTCACTCAATGATGCCTTAGGTTTAACCTAGGTCATTAATGGTCATCTTATATTCAATTACATTATAACAATTTATAGATAAAGTGTGAATTAACCCAAAGATATCCCTTGGTAGTTTCTATCTATGTTTTTGTCATAATAATACACATCATGCACCTCTGATGGTTGAATTAAAATCAAATCCATTCTTTTCAGATTTCTTACACCTATGTGCATTGGTTCCATAACTGCATCCACATTATAGTATCCAAACATTAACATATTTTCTAGGAATACAAAAATAATTTATTTACCGTTACAATGGATGTTCTTCTATACTTAGTCTTATCCTAAGGGTTCTCAAAAAAATATTCCCATCATATTTTCCAAAGATCGCTAAACCATGTTTTTTTGCTAGCTAAGTATACTCAAGCATAAAATACACAAATATTGTACCATTTGAGATCAATATACAAAACATAACACAATTATAAATTCCCCTAAATCGTAAAGGATTATTTCCTTTGAAATATTGAATATAGAAAAGGCTGTTTTATAAGAGATTTATATCATCTTCCACTAATTTAATCTAACCTAACATCATTCTAATAAAAATCAAATTTAAAATATTTCATCACATCCTGAGAAAAAATAGAGATAATAAAGAGTTAGATCAAATATTACATTAGGGTAATAATAATAGATATAAATCAATGATCATACATTAGAAAAATCATATGATATCATTATAATAACATGAGGAAGTTATAGCTAAATAATTTTATATCTTTAATTATGAGTTAATCCATAAATAATTTTCATAAAAAAGTCATATTTCATAAGTGTGAAAAATCATCATTAATAAATTATAATCCATGAGATCAAAACATACACATAGTAATGTAAAAAACATAATATTATAACATTGTGAAGATTTATAAATAGTAAAATGTTTAATAATTATATTAAGAACATGAAATCAAGTACACATATAAATATATAGACATGAATAAAGGTATACTCAAGAACTTAATGACATGAAACCGTGTCTAAACATTGACTTATAGACATGAAACTAGATCAATTCATCGTATTGTAAACATAAAATTATATTCAGGAAAACATATCCATCACATGGCTTATCCATCTTTACCCAGTACATTGGAGGACTATAACAGATAAACATGCCACATAATTATAATTAATAAATTTTTTAAAATATCATAATGAAATTCACTAAATCATCAAATCATAACCCATGGGAAATAAATTGGTTTCAAAAAATCATTTCATCATATCATAATCCCTACAAAAAAATGAGTTTCCTAAACATTTAATCATTACATAATTTTCCCATGGGAATGAAATGAGATTCATATATTCATTCTCAAATAATAATCATCATAGAAAATTTGAAGAAATAATTTTGATGGTATCATAAGATCATGTCCCAAGTGAAGAATAAAAAAAATAAATGATGTTGACATAGATGACAAATAACATTATAAGATCATTCAAAATTTTCATTAAAAATAAGAGAAAATATTCTTTTATTTTTATAATATTTTAACTAAAAATTCAAATAAGATTTATAAATATATTTTATTTGAGAATATCAAAGTAAACAGTATTGAAATCTTCAAACCAATGAATTATATTTATGGGTGGAAAGATCATTTTGAAAAGAAATTGTTAAAACAAATATTCTGCTTACACATCTAGTAAAAGAAGCCTTTTTAGAAAATGATAGGAAGATTAATTTTAATCCTTTTGTTTAGGTAAAACATTTGTAAAAATAAATTTAATTAAATATTTTATAATAAGAATATATTTTTAGAAAATATTTCTTAAAACCTTAATACTGAAGAAAAATTATTTTTGAGCGAAAGAGGATAAATAACACCATCCTCTCATGGAAACAATTTATAAATCATTTTTTGTAAAAAAAGAATAAAATGTTACAAAAACATATAAATTAATAATATTACTAGGGAAAAATAAAAAATATTTTATTTTATCTGATAAGTATCATATATTATCCCTCAATGGAAGTTCATCTATAACAAATCCCAGTTAATATGAGATTGAATCTTAAATCTCTTATCGCTCTGCTAACTTTAAAATCATAATCCTCATGAAAGAATAAAATGAAATGAAAATTTAAATATTATAATCATGGGAAAATTCATGAAATAAAATTTCAAAAGGGATATTACATACACATCATTAAAATTAGTAGTGTATAACATCAAACATGTCTCAATAAAACAATATTGAGACAAAGAACCCTTACCTAATGTCTAACTTGACTTGTATGTTTTATAACCTACTATATAGTAAATTAAATTAAATTATGATTCTATTATAGAAACATATAGAAACATATAGAAACATATATTATCATATATGACCCACATATAAAATATAGAAACCAAATTGTTAATAATTACTCATTGAAATGATCATTTTTGTGGGTTAACTTTTTCATTTCTCATGAACATTTCAGTTCAAAATATTTGTTCCATATAAATTGATCATGGTTCCATGATATATAGGAACTTAATAATTTCTTAGGTATCATATTTAATCATTATATAAAGTTTTGAAACCATTCATATAAAGTGATAATGAAAAATCCATTACATCACATCATGGAGATGGTAGTCCGTACAAAACCACGATTGATGTTTCTATTAATTGATGGATTGAATTAAAGAAGGGTAAATAAAAAGTACCCTATAAATAATAAATAATATATTATAAATATCATATAAATTCCTTGAGGTTATCTTAATTACAATCCATGTAAAGTGGTAATTAAAAATGAATCTCATCACTTCATTGAGGTGGTACTCCACATGTACGCATGGTCGACATTATAATTTTCCAATGGATGCGATGGTAAGAAGGTAGATAAGATATTATAATTAAAAAAGAAAAATTAGGCCTTAAATATCATATATAGACTCCAAATCCATAAAAATAACCACCCCTTCAGTATGGTGAATGAAAATGAATAATATCACTAAGTGGAGGTTGTAGTCTACATGTACGAGTGATGAATAATTTAATTACCCATTTTCTGGAAATGGGGTGGATAATAGTGTTTAAATAATCATAATAAAATTTAATAATATTAAGTTTTATCAATTTTTTATTTTATGATGAATACCATATATTTAGAGAAGGAAAAATATGAAATAAATTGAATGTTGTCGGTAAGACGATTACCTTTTTATTGATAGACATCCTTTATATCCCCTATAAATTACACATTAAATGGTATATTAATAATTCCATAACTAAAAAATCAAGTCTAGATATGTTGATAAGAAAATTGGGAAGGGTTTTCTAATTTTAGGTGCCTTAAAAAGGTGTAATGAAGAAAGAGTAGGAGTGTCATTTAATAAGTGAGAGAAAGCCAACTCCTTATAATTTTTAAAACATTAAAATAATATAAATTCATGTTCATGGGAAAGTTATTATGAATTTGATTAATTTAGAATTTAATATGTGATAGGATAAAAAATAAACTCATAAAACAAGATTTAGGAATTTTTTTAATTTAATTTAATCTGTATCTCTTTAGAGTAAACCCTATTTTACCTTTCTATCATTAACCATAGTAATGTGTTGTTCAGTCATGAAGGTTTATAAATTAAGATATAAGGTCTCAATTATAATAAAAATATTCAAGAGATGAATATATAGATTATATCGCATACCTATGGAAAATTTATTTTTTTTGTTTTTAAATAATTAAATTATATATTATATATCATAATATATCATTAATTTCATTTTTGGGACTTTTCATTTAATTTAACTTTAAATTTGGAATATTGAAATGTATTTATAAAATAAACCCGTTTATAAAGACTATTACATTATATTTACTTATCAGATAATTGGCATGCCACAATTCATCCAAAACGTATTTATTTTAAGGATTTGAAAATTATTTAGTAAATTTTCTCTTTAGCTTTCTTAAACACAGTGTGGACATTGCATAAGAATTAAAGGTAATTATACTATCACTAAAAACTAAAAAATAAATTTATATCATAAAAAACATAGTAATTAATAAAATAATAATTTAGGACTTACCATAACCTCTTCTTACCCCCTTTACAAAATATTAGGGTTTTTAAAAGAAAATAGAGTGTTGTTTTGTATTTTTCTTAAATTTAAAAAATATATATGACATTATCAAAGAAAATTGGATCAAACTTATCATAACCTCAAATATTTTATAAGGATAGTATAACACCAATCACCAAATAGATCAGTTTCAAGTGTTAGTATTATCTTAAATTCTCAACCCATGGTTTTAAAAATTATTTATTTGTTTTACCCTTATCATTGTGACAACATTTTTAGCAAAGTAACTGTTTATATTGAACAAAAATAATAGGGTTATATTTTCAATATTTAAAAATAATCAGTCCAAATAATGAAAAAAATATATTCAATTTTTGTAATTGGTAAAAAATTATTTTTATATAAATGTTAAAAATACAATGGAAAATAATTTTTAGAAAATCATGTTTTTAGGATGAAAAATTAACTTATATTAAAATTATGAATGTTTCTTATTAAAATTGAATTAATAAGATTAATATAACTAAAATAGATCATATTCTAATTTATGTCTAAATCCAAAATATAATTTTACTTTTAAATTACTTTCTTAAATGAAAAGAATTGATAGTATTTGAAAAATCAATATTTTTAAATATTCAATAAATAGTCAATCTTTTGAGAAATATCTAGAAATATTAACCTAAGTTAATTTAGATATGGTAATTTACAAAAAAAATTATATTTTAAAATACAAATTACAAAAATTGCTTAAATTGATTAAAAATTTTACTCACAAAACACAAAAAACCCCATTTTTTGAAGAATATGTATTTTTTATGTAAAAATGAATTTTCAAATAATTTAAGGACTATTTCATTATCATTAATTAGTAAATTTATATTTAGTATGACCAATATACATATATTACATAATGTGATTACTAATAGTCATACTACATTGACTGAAAGTTAAATTTTTATTGAAGAGTAAAAGGCAAGAGTCCAATGAAAAACAAAAAAGGATCATGGCGCCTGAAATGATGCAGGCCAAGAGCATCATAAAGAATAGCCTGACTGAAACTCCATGGAATAGAGACAACACTATCATAGATGATGAGGACATCACCTTCTCTTGCTTCATTGGACAACTTGTCAGCCACAAAATTTCCTTCACGCTAAACATGGTTGATAGAAACGCCCTGGTTAATGGAGCTACTGCACATCCGAATGATATATAGAAGGTCCCATGGAGTCTCAGCCTTACCTTGGAGAAAAATGGTGGTAGCGGCTGATTTAGTTTTTATTTCCTCCACCTTGAGGTTGAAACGCCTACAAACCTTCAAACTAGTGTTCATGGCTCTAACCTCCTCTCCCACAGAATTTCCATGTCCATAAAAGGCACTAAAACTGAATAAAACAGATATGATCACATCCCTGACCAGCCCTACACCCCTCATTTGACCATCCATGAAGGATCTATAGATGTTTAGCTTCAAATATCTTCCCGGCAGAGTCCATGTCACCCAGTTTCCCTGGGTGTTGTTGCTTGCGCCCACCAAATTTCCCAGCCATGGATTGATTCTTCTGAAGGATGTCGAGCCCTCACTACCCAGAAGGAATTGCCCCAACTCGACCACCAATGTGAAAATACTGACCCGAATTACACCATTAGAGGCTTTGACCCCCTCTCTGTCCTTGTTCCTCACCTCCCTTAAGTTCTAGCAGGTCACTGCCACTGTGATGGATCAGATTTTTTTTCAATATCTGAGGCTCCCAGGACTTGTATCCAACTCGTGCAGGTCTATTTGAAAGAGTTACCACCACCTATAACATTCATACATGATTTCATATAACCCCACAGGTTTCTATCCCAATCACTATTGAAGAAAGGGTTCTATATTGTTTCCACATGCGGTTTGGTGAAACGATGACAGCTTGAGGTTGTGCTTACACCTCGGCACTGAATGTTCTCATCTATCGGATGTGCCTGATGCTAAATACGCTATGTCAGACATTTGAGTTTGGTTGGGATCCCTTTGCACCACCAGTTTTCCGAGAGTTTGTCATGTTTCTTTCATCTATACAAGGAGGATCAATAATGGCTACTTGAGAATTTTCCAGATAGAGAAGCCGTGAAGCAGCAGCTGTTCGGTTCGTCCACCAGGATAATACTAGGGATGATCTGCCCTTACTCAAGACTACTAATATTCACACTACACATTCAATTTCTAGTATATAAAAGTTACATTTTAATAAAATTTTTCTTATAGTATATTTTATTTTTCATAATGTTTAGTTGTATGTGTTAAGGAAATTATTGAGTTTATTATTACATTAACCAAAAAAATTTGGGTTGTAATAGTATGTATATTTATATTATGAGTATATGTAAAATTGTTTTTTTGGGTAATTAATATGCCTATAATTAGTAGGAACTGTAAGTTGTGATTTCTAAAATTTTGTATTCTGAATTCATTATGAATGAAAATATGTGTTTGGTGTTCCTTTCATAAAGTATAACAAATACCAAATCTTATGAAACTTTTAATTTTCATCAAAAATATTCCTAAAAAATAAATTGTTTGATAATTTTTGAAATAAAATATATAAATTGAAATGATTTTAATTCCCTCCATTTTTATTTGGATGAAAAAATCAATAAATTAAAATAAATGATTATAATTACCATTCATATTATTTGGAAATAAATTTTTAAATTAAATAAAATTATTTTTTTGTAATGTGAAACATATTAAATTTTTAAAAAAATTAATTTTTTATTACCTTTTACTCAAAATTAAAATATTGCTATAAATTTAGATTTAGCCTCTAATTTTTATATCAAAACAACTATATATAAATTTAATTTGGAAATATATATTAATATCATTATTACGTATTTATTAATTTATAATCATTTTTAAAATAAAAAACCATATTTATTTTAATATATTTATTTAACAGCTAGAGAAGGAAAATATGAGAAATTTGAAAATTGGTCAACTCTCGCCATTGATTTCCCTATAAATCATCTTATTTTTTAAATCATTCAAACACTATCATCATAAAAAATTTATTTTTTATCCAAATTTTATCATATTTGATTTGTTTCCTTATATTCAAATTTTTTAATATAAAAAAAATCCTTTAACCACTTACCCATCATTTCCTTTCCACCAAAATCCCTCCCACCAAATGATGAAATAGTTTTTTCATATTTTTCTTCCTTTTAATTACTATCCATATATTTTTTCATGATCTCATTCCATAAAATATACCAAAATGAAAGGAAATAGATAATATCTCTAGATTCCATCATTCGGTAGGCCCCGGTTTGGCAACTATCACTATAAGATTCCATATTTTTTATGTGTGTCCCTCTTTGAGTTTTTCACTAAACCGCTTTCATTTGGTTTTTCTGTATTCTATAAACATTTGTTGTCGAGTTCCTCTAAATATGTAGATAAAGTTTAGGGTAAAATGATCAAAATTTTGGTGATATGTGTTTTTTTACTTAATGGCCCAAAGGCCTTCATTTTGTTTATTATTTTTGATAATCCACCTTTCATGGTGTGAGGTGGAACCCTTACAAGGCCCAAAAGCTTAGAAAAAATTACATGAACCATAGGTCTTAGAGGAAATCACCTAGACCAGACAACTTTTAACTACTCCTCCCCAGAACATGTCATTATATCAGCACTACACTTTCACAAGGCTTGGTCGGCTAGTTTTCATGTGAAGAGCTACACATGCTCAGTACTGATAGTAATGCCATAACATCACATTCTTCAAATTCGGGTTATCTTTACCATAGAGAATGTGCCTGCTCTAAATCCCCATCGATATCCTTGTCCCTAGTATTCAGACTATTACATCTGCAAATTCATGTTGCTTGAGGGCCTTAGGGTGGCCCAAAGGCCTTGAGGTGGCCCAAAGGCCTTATGAAACAACTAATCGAACAACTGTGGGTGGCCCGAAAGCCTTAAAGGACACAAGGACCAAACCGGTGGCCCAAAGACCCAGATGGATGAATAGTTCTGGCTGCTACAGTACCGAGTAGTACCTGCTATAGTACCCACTACAGTAACCTGGAAATATGTCTCCACCCGGATTTGATCTTAGGTCTCTCAGATGCACTTTCCAAGTCCTCATAAATCGAGCTAAGGTCCATGTGCATATGTTTTTGTTTTTATTAAT
This sequence comes from Viscum album, assembly GCA_963277665.1. NCBI lineage: Eukaryota > Viridiplantae > Streptophyta > Magnoliopsida > Santalales > Viscaceae > Viscum > Viscum album. The sequence goes on along the minus strand of OY728147.1, from coordinate 735,662,973 downwards.
AGATTCTATATATGAATGTTTCAACAGACTTACAAGGGTTCTTCATGAGTTTTGAAGGCTAAAATGGTAGTTCATGCTCTTTTTTTAAAGAAAGGTTGAATGCTATATAATACAAACTTACACGGTGTGAACCTATTAGGCAATGTGTAAATGTTTCCATGTACACTTCATGAACTGGTTCAGGGTGTGAAATAGTTATACACTATGAAATCGGTTCATGATTTGTAAATATTGTAGGGTATACATCGTGAACTGGTTCAGGTCATGAACAAGTTACACACCATAAAAGTGTAAAATAACATGTAAATTTTGCTAAGAATGCATCATGAACTAGTTCAGAGCATGAAATTATTAAATTTCATGAAATTGATTCATTACATGTAATGTTCTATTAGAGATGTTTCAAATATAGGAGACACAATTTTCATCATAACTCTAAAATTGGAAGATACATGGCATAAAGGTGTTCCACACTGTTATTTTTATGAGATTAATATTTTAAAATCCAGTATGTGTGTATTATTCATTATTCATCCATGTTTAATCCTTCTCTCTTAACCCCTGAAGAAACTCTGAGAAATGTTCGTGCCTTTATTTCATTTTCATACTTCTTGATCATGAATTTGATCCCCGGTGATTTGTTTTTCTTATGTTTTTCCTTCACTTTGTCTTGTTCTCTAATTTCTTGGTGGAATCTATTGACTATGGTTGGTCCATGATTTGATCTTGATGTTTCATGCTCTATGATTATTCTTTGGATCCTCTTCTCCTCTATTTTTGTTAGTGTAACCTATTACAATAATGTTTTTTTCACCAGATAAATGTAGGTGGTTTTGAACAAAACACTATGGTCATGTTCTAACATTATCTAATAGTGAAATAATGTCTAATTTCCCTAACATAACATGAAACTAAATTATAGCTGATCATAATTATGTTTTTCGACTACTCCATAGATCCCTTTGGATCCAATGGTGTTTAGTCCTATCTTTTGGCTACAAGTATGGTGATCATACCTGAGATCAATAATTATTTGGCCAATGATTTAAAGTATGATCCATCGTGACACGAGTCCTTGGGTGATTTATTGAAATAGATTCACTTTGTAAAATGGATTAATTTATTATTGAAATGGTTGGTGATTATAGGATAATAATTTGGTTTGCACACTTTCATGATAATTCTTAAAGACCAACGTGACAATTGAAATGGGTAATTGAATGAAAAGGGGGTAATTAGATGAATTGACCCTTGTGAATTGTGATGTTATACGTGTAAATTTTGATGATATATCTTGTGATTTTACTTATGATGAAATGATCATATAAAGGACTTGGATCAGTTTTGCTAATATGATAATATAAAAGGAAATTTTGTGGTTATGCCAAAATAATTATATAAATTCTATTTCACAGTTATGTTTTAATGCTTATATGGCATGACCCAGTTTTGAATAAATTATAATTTAGAGGAAATGGTGTGGGAATGTAGTTTTTCTTATAGGGATTGACCCAGTTGTGTGATTATTCCATGTTATAGTGGTTATAGTTTCCATGGTTTTTATACATGATTAGATATATTTTTTCATGGTGATGAAGTAGTTTGATTGTTGACATTTTATTAATTTATTAATTAATACACCTATTTATAAAATTATTTCATCTGTTTATTATAAGACTAGTTTTTATTAGGAATGGTTCTGTCAACCTAATGAGTTTTAATCACACCCTATTTGGACCACCATTTAGTACAAGAGAATTTTATATAGATGCATATTTGAAAAATGGAATGGGGCCTTGATGTTGATTTGTTTGATCTAGGATGGGTGTGAGCATGGATGTGGGACCAATCAAGGATTTGGGAATAGGGTATTTTGTGTTTATTTCTATCATCTTGTTATTTTATTTGTATGAATTTCAGTATGTCATTTCGATACATTTTATCCAATTATTATATGGTTTTCTATTATTTGGATTATTGGTTCTTCCTTTAATGTACAGTTATATTTTTTACTATTTCTTTTATTTCCTTTACTTGAATATTTGTTATTATTTCTTAATTACACTGTGTTTTAACCCTATATTAGAGGGTATAGTATTCCTATAATAATAATTACACCTCCTCTGATAATTGAAATCCTATCATGTATATAGAGGAACACATGAGGTCTAGTAATCAACTAAATTTTTCCATGTCAGAGAGTTTCAGATCATGGGGATGATGCAATGTGGTATCAGAGGAGTGTGTTTTTCTTTTCTATTGATTTACTATTTTGGAAAGGTATAAATGGGACTAATATTTGATTTGAAATGGTAATTATCTTGTACGTGGTAGTAGAATACCCATGTATAGGGGGAAATCTGAGAACCCAGGGATGGTATTTTTTTATGTTGTTCGTTTTTATGGTTGATGTTATTTCACCTTGGGTGATTCACATGTTTTGTGATGTTATTGTTACAGTAGATTTATACTCATGGCCTATTATAGAATAATATGATAATTCATGTTTTATAATATTCACATAGTTATATATCATAAAAATTATTTTTCGTGATAGGGATACATTTATTTCATGTGATATATTTTACTATATAAAATAAAAAATGAGATACCCATTATTGAAGGTTCCAGGCATAGTAGAAACGTGGTTGGGAAGGGACCCAACTTTGATTTTTACCATGATCAATGATTATTTTGGGATCAATACAACAATGAACACCAGTCTCCATGGAATATAATCAAATATTTAGATAGGGAATAAATAGGCCTGAAACCATAGAGAGGATCTAGCACATCATGTTTATAATTAATTTAATTGATTTCATAAAGAAACATAATACCTGTATCTTTGGTATTTTCCTTCATTGATGATTTTGATCGTCTATAATGACCCTTCAAGATTATCTTGTTGTTCTTGTAAGGATCCAAACTAGAATCCATCTAGTGGTGATCCACACGTGCTTTGAAGGCCTCTGATCGACATCGCTCGTTCTCTGGGTGCTAGCGCTGCGAAGCGAGTGTCTTGTGTCAGTCGTTCTTGATCGCTTGTTCTTCTTCCTTGAAAAACAACTCTCGTTCTTGACATGGGAGAGAAGACGATTCGATAGAGAATTTTTTTGGCTCAACAATTCTCAATTCACCAGGTGTGTGGTTTGGTGTCTGGAACAATAGGCGTACTTGACTATTTATATACATGGAATTTCAGTTTCAATATTTAATTTCATAGAAACAATTAAATACATTCAGGAACATAGAGAAAACTCATCCATTTAATAATAACACATCATCATTATTTATGGTGTTCCAACTTGCGCAAAATGGAATTACAAATAAAATTCCACATCATAAAATAATATCAGAGTTATTTTAATTTGTTATAACAAGTTAAATAATTATTTACCATCTTGAAAATAATTATTTTACTACTAGACCAACCTTGGTTCGCTCGAACTCCACTTCCATTTATTGAATACCTGAATAAATAAATAAATATTTTATTCTCTTAAATAAATATTTTATTTAAAAACTAGTAAATAAATATTTATTAAATGTTCAATAAAATGAATATATATATTTTATTTAATTTATGCGATCATTGTAACTTAAATAAAATTATTCCAGGGTCTTGGGAATAATATTTATTTCATTAATTAAATTCAAATATAATTTAACCGAGACACCAAAAACACTTAGTGTGTGACCCTTTAGGATTCTCTCTCATTGGAATTAGGTTGGATTGCCTAATGTCCAAGAGTATTGTCTACCAATGGGTCAAGAAACCCAACATAAAGAACATAAAGTCGCAAAAATGACATCCACCTACAAATACTGAATGTGTAATATAATCCCTTTGTCATAATATCTCATCAATAAGGTTTCATGATTGTTTCATCAACTTTTATGCTTGATACGTCATTCTTTGACTACCTAAAATAAACTCATCGTTACCCCATGGTCATTGAATTTCACGCGACGGTTATTTATCAATCAAAGGGTTGAGATATGAACTTCCATAAATGGAAGGGATGAATCCTTCCATGACTTATCCATTAATAACATGTCAATCCAGACGCACCCAACATACCCCACATCCCGCCAACTATCGACGTGAAGCTTTTCGACAGTAAATAAAAGTGCATAAGTCGTGACACATATTAATGATAATCTTAAAGTCTAAGGATATTTAAACATGCTTATAGATATAAATATCTGATGACACCAAAACATGAGGAATTATTACTAGCGAGTCTGTTATCATAATCTCTTATCTTGGAGATTACCAAGTGAGAACTTCATGAGAGGAAGTCTCATCTGCTTACGAGTATTCGCACCTGACAGTCTGCATGCTATGTGTCCCATCATAGCAAGTCATCCAACCACAGAA